>OX637477.1:8328725-9578725 GCA_951800055.1 Cenopis cana | reverse complement strand
CTACCATCATCCCTCTTGTGCACGGAG
The DNA here is from genome assembly GCA_951800055.1 of Cenopis cana. Taxonomy (NCBI): domain Eukaryota; kingdom Metazoa; phylum Arthropoda; class Insecta; order Lepidoptera; family Tortricidae; genus Cenopis; species Cenopis cana. The sequence goes on along the minus strand of OX637477.1, from coordinate 9,578,698 downwards.
ACTCCCTGATAGCCAAGCTAACGTGCCCCTTTAGGATTGGATCAAGAGAAGAGAGGATTGGACGAAGTATTCAAAAAAGAAAATTCACGTCTTGCACCACGCTGAGCCTCATCTATAGCCTCGAACCCCGAACAAACTAGGCTTGTAACATACTTAAAACATTTTTTATAATGAAAGAATCTGGAGTTCACTATTCTTACGCGCAACCGACTTCAATTTCGTACAAAAGATTATTTACATTTGTGGGCAATATAAAACGTGACGGTCCGCGCGAGTGCTTCTTGGCACCGCCGGCGCCGCCTCCTCACGTGCGCAGGAGATGGAGCCAGCTTCTGTTATTTGCCAGCAGACCCACCAAATTACCCACAATAATAATCCAACGTAAATTACGTTCTCCGCTTTTGTTTCCCAATCAACCATTTATTATTGCGCTTATTGTTGCACATTGAGCCAGTTATGGCTACTTATGACTTATGAGAATCGTTATAAATGCATGTGCGCTCGCTTAGTAATTAAAGAAATTGATCGTTTGTTACCGGAAATAGATTTTAACCGTGTTTTTATTATGAACAGATGACGTAAACGATTTGAAGGGATAATTAAAGATCGCTTAACCCTGCCTGCGCTCGCGGCCCGTCCGGGCGCAGCATATTGTGTTGTGTGCGCTCCTCAGCCGGCAGCCCCTTGCGTGGGCTACTCGCGGCACTCATACACTTGCTGCGCACTATATCATCGCATCGGTCACGCGCGCCTCGCTCCAATTTTATCCCTCCATAAATGGCGCAACGACAGGAAGGGTTGGATTTTAATTACGATATTTTTCTATTATTTCCTCCGCTGTCTTAGTTTCGGAGCAAGGGTCGTGAGATGTAATAAATCCCGTTTTTTATGAGGTCACGGTTAACCCTCTTGATAACGTTTATCGCACATCTGGTGGAAATGAGAAGACTATTGTTGTTTATGTTTTAATAGACATTTTTTTCATTCATTAGATCGATCGCTAGGTAATAGAACCGAGTCATACTGGCGGATAGTTTCTGCTCTAGCAGAAATTTTGATAAAGATCTGTGTAAAGTCAATCATTTGTTCTCCTAATCCTTTATATTTAATTTTTATGTTATAACCTGTTGAAGAAATAACAGCATCTAAAGTTATCTACGTAAACTTTTAGTTACTTTCTTGAATTATAAGAAATCGTCTCAGTATTACCTAATTCTTATGTAGATTGTATGTCACGGTGCTCCGGGTGTAACATGACATGATGGATGCTACCCGAGAACACGTCACGCTGTCGCGCTTAGTCGCGCGCGAAACGTGCGTGCGCGCCCGATTACGCGCGAACACCGCGAACACTATATTGATCACCTCCATGTCAAAATTTACGCACCATAAAAAGACATTGGAAGGGTTAAATGGTAACTGTCATGTAGTTTTGTTATTTTAATTGAACTTTTACACAAGTCAGCTAAAGGAGGTACTCAATTAGTCTCAGTATTTCAACTCGACTCGACGAACTGGAATGTTAACGGTTTTATTTTATCACATGTAACTTATATCACTGTATTTTAGGGTTCCGTATCAAAAAGGTTAAGAAAAAACGAAATATCAATCGATACCAAAGAAATACTTAAGCATTCAAAATAATACTGATTGGAAACTGAAAACGCGATTTAAAGTGAAAGTCAAATATTTACTGTGCAAACTTTTACTTTAGGTTGTTCAGGTTTTTTTAATGAGTGCAACTCCGGCCGTCATCGTCAGTCAGAACTAATATATCTCAGGAACTACTTTGGTATCAATTTGGAATAATTATAAACAAGGCTAGTTAATGGAAAGCTAATGGATTTAATATTTCATTTTATTATCTATGTAAACAGTCTTTTTATTAGGTCAAGTGTGGTATCATATGAATCATTACAGATTCTGAAACAGTCTTTTTATTTCTTTATAATTGTCAGTTTACGATAAAATAAAAATAATTTCAAAATATACAATTATCTCGCTTTACGCTTTAAGTATAAATATTACAGAAGTACGGAACCGTTTTTTTTATTTTTTAACTTTTCCTTGCAAAACAGAAATCGGTTTTTTGTATTTTTCGACTATCTACTGGAAGGGACGAAAAGAGACTCAAGAAAATAGGATAGGGTTTAAGTACATACTTATCCTTTCCTATTTCTATATATAAAATATAATTATAGATTAGTAATCTGAATAAAATCTAATTCATTAGTTAAAAATAAACTTTTTAAACACATGTTTTTATGTGAGTTTCGGGCTCAGTATCAAATGGCCGGGCTTTAATGCAAACAGTGCTCTATGGATCGAAAGGATTGTCGCCTTCGTATGAATAATTATAATTCGTTTGTCGCGGATTTGTGTGCTTATGCGATTAAAGTTATTTGAATACGGCTTTATGCGTATAGGTGCACGAGTGGGAGCGCAATACGCAAATACAGATGTTCGCACTTATTATAGGGATCACGCGAATCGCGCATATTGATCGCCGGCTTAAAATAAAGGGCACGAATTTACTTTGTAAAATTGAGATTTTCTTTTACGTTACGACCGTGCCTGTTCAAGTTTGTCACCCTAACTATTAGCTTGATAATTGATATCGATACGAGTATCGTGTCGCCGTGATGTCCCGTGATCAATCACGCGCCACGTGTTTGTAAATCGGACGTTTTTTTTTATCTAAAAAATGCTTTTTTTGCACAAAAAAGCTCCAAGTTTTAACAAAAGGCCATCACGATAAAAATAGGTACACAGTGGATAAACAAATATTGGAGCGGGGGCGTAGCGGAGCATGAAACTGGAGGACAAAGGCATTAGCCGGGATTAGGATGGGCATTAATGTTATTTGATTACTTAGACACATAGTCTGAGATGGGAATGTATGGATCTCTCACAAAGAAGATATCCTTTTCAGTTAAGAGGATTTGAGTGTGCCGAAGAGTATCTACGGTACTTGTAAATAAACATCTAAAAAAGCTCCTGTGACCTTTTATAGCAGTTTAAATATACAAACGCATTTAAAAAATAAGTTATCAACCTTCAATTTTTAATTGTAGTACTAATTAATGTATGTAGGTATAAATACGTGTAGATATTTAGTCTAGAACTAGAACCCCAACCCATCGTATGTTTGAACTGTATGAATAGCTAGAGAAAACATACCTAATCAATAAGCTTATGCAAAACAATTTAAGGTAAGGGGAATAAGACTATCACCGAGGCAAGTCTACCACAGTCCTTTTAACTCTTGACTGTTAGTCTTGGCCCACCTAACAATAAAGTATCTTAACCTTAACTCACCTTAACTTAGCTCAGGCATAATTTAGTCTACCACAGTCCTTTTAACTCTTGACTGTTAGTCTTGGCCCACCTAACAATAAAGTATGTTAGCCTTAACCCACCTTAACTTAGCTCAGGCATAATTTAGTCTACCACAGTCCTTTTAACTCTTGACTGTTAGTCTTGGCCCACCTAACAATAAAGTATCTTAACCTTAACCCACCTTAACTTAGCTCAGGCATAATTTAGTCTACCACAGTCCTTTTAACTCTTGACTGTTAGTCTTGGCCCACCTAACAATAAAGTATGTTAGCCTTAACCCACCTTAACTTAGCTCAGGCATAATTTAGTCTACCACAGTCCTTTTAACTCTTGACTGTTAGTCTTGGCCCACCTAACAATAAAGTATGTTAGCCTTAACCCACTTTAACATAGCTCAGGCATAATTTAGTCTACCACAGTCCTTTTAACTCTTGACTGTTAGTCTTGGCCCACCTAACAATAAAGTATGTTAGCCTTAACCCACCTTAACATAGCTCAGGCATAATTTAAGGCAATTCATTCAAATATAATTAATGTTGGCCTTTCTCTTTACTGCAAACACTCGGCAAGGCAAATATAAAAAATATATGAGAACATATATTTTCCTTTCTATAACAACCTCTGTTAGTTATATAGGTAATAGCGGACCCCGCAATGGGATTACGCTAGGAGGATGAGGAATAGCCTCTGTCTGTTATATCCTTTTGGAGACCGCTAAAGCTAAATTATTTTTGTACCGTCATTGATATCTGTCCGTCCTGTTATTTTATGTCAAATATATTATAACTTTTTCTTGTTTATAAGTACCTTTTTTACACGGCTGCCCGATCAAAAATTCGAATATTTTCAAAGTTCATGTAATGTAGGTATGATTTTCAAAGTGCATGTAATATTTGTTAACGTCTTAATTCCAACACAATTTCTAAACGCTTGTGATAATCAATCACTGGGTTGGTATTCGGTATTTTCATATTTTTCTTCAGTTCGGGTGTCTAGATCCCCGAACTTGATATATGTATTTTCTGCTGTTCATTTTATGCATATATTATAGATATATAATTTTTTATTGTATGTACCTACAAATAATAACGAATATTACATAATATAGATGTAGCTGCTACGCGCCATACTACGATCCGCGTTCCTAAGTTCCTATGTGGGTGGCTACGCTATTCCACGCCTGCGCGCGACGCGTGGCAAGCCGATCGATACTACGTCTAACATTACTAACCGTCTACGCCAAGTAACCCTACTCTAGCCTGCAAGGATATGATATTAATCTATGTAGGTATCTATATACTTAGGTAATTGGGATACATAAGAACAGCGTTTTTTTATTTACATAAAATAATACCTAGGTACCATCACCATCCAAGCCATACAAGGACATGATCCTCCTTTTGTTTTAGAATAAGAGAGCAAAGTTGGTTTTTGATGCGTGAGCTGCTTTTGAGTCCCGAGCAAGGGAAATATTCTATTATTGAATGAAACAACACGAGCGTAGCCAATGATTCAAAGTCAGAATCTTGAACGTAGCAACTGAATCAAAGGACAATTCACATTAGCAGCCTTTCACCTTAGCAGTTAGAATATATTCAAAGTAAATGGCAACCCTAAAAAAGATCGCATGCAAAAGGGATACAGGTATGTTTGAACAATTAAAGATACAAGTGTTGAAGTTTATTTGGCTATCAGTATGTATCCTACTCCGTATAAAATACAACCATTAAACAGAAATTGAGAGTCATAAAACAAACTATTAAAATGCCTTAAAAGTGCATAAATAGGAGGAAAATGCAGACTAAATAGTCGATAGTATTTTCTAAATGATATAGTTCAGTTTATAGGCCACGTGGCGGTTATGAGTCTGTTCTTAGAACAGACTTATGTAAGTTTGACGCGTTCGCGTTTGTCTTATGTAAATTAAGTAATCAACTAGTGGTTGTAATTGTAAACCTAGAAACAAAAGAAGATAAAACGAGGTTTAACATAACTTACGTACTAAGTTGGCAAGTAACCACAGCTTACATTCCGGATTAAGTTGTATTCACACGTACAGTACAACAATAAAAAAGGATATTTAACTAAATCGGTAAAATATGGAGCGATAAGGCACTGACATTAATCATCAAACGCGCGTGAAATCAAATTACCGTTTACCAGTCCCTGTACAGGGTAAGGGTTGCCTCTATCCGCGACCAATGCAACCCTTTCAATGTGCTTATCTTTTTCTCTTTCCTTCTAACACCACTATTCTTTTGTTGAAACAGGATAGCATGTTCCGATTTCATGTATGTTCACCGCAAATCAAGAATTGTGCAAATCGAAAATGCAAACAAATTGAGTCACGGAATTGGTTTTGTGTAGGCGATAAAACAAGTTATTATTTCTAATGAAAATGTCACGCCAATATTCCCTCGGTTTCGAAAATCAATAGCATCTATACTTTCCCAGGGGGTTCAGGAAAATATATTATATTTACTTAATTCCAGCGTCCAGCGTATACAAGTTTGTTTCTAGTTTTGTTATAATTAGTACATACTTAGTTTACGGCCTTAAGGCGCAGGGGTGGGCAAGGCATTCTCCATACAAACTCTGTGCACGTTTTATTCGTAGGTTTTGGCACTAACGAATGTAATATTTTTTTGGATGTAAATATTATTTTAAATATGCGAAGAAAGTGATGTGGAATTTTTTTGAAATATTTCAAAAAAATGAAATATGAAAAAAGTTAAAAATATATCAATGAAAAAAAAAATTACATCACGAAATAGCTAACAGACGTTTGAGTTTGCATTAAAATTATGATTTTTGGTCAGTATGCTTATTTTTCTGATAGCTATTTCGTGATGTATTTTTTTTTTTAATTTTTTAATTTTGTTTTTTTTTGAAATATTTGAAAATTTTCACATCACGATCTTCGCATATCTAATATTTACAACCAAAAAAAATATTATATTTATTAGTGCCAAAACCGACGAATAAAACGTGCATCAAAGTTTGTATGGGGAAGGCCTTGCCCTACCCTGCGCCTTAAGTGGACGCTCGGGATGAAAATTTCACTTGTTTTATCTCGAAGAATTTAAATTTCAGTGTTATGTTTTTATAACAATCTTATTGTGTTATTTTTTGTGATTCTTGTAGGGACGCAGCAAGAGTCTTATAGTGTCTGCATAACTGTTTACCACTGTCGAAGTAATAAAAAATTAGGGAAAGAGATTCCGTGGCTTAGACTCCTCGATTCCATTCAAAATATTTAATCTCTTATGGATTGACGGCGTAATAGCGAGCTTTGAGAACACAAAAGTATTCCGAAAACGGTGCATTCGTCGAACATTAATCCCGCGATTGACTTTTGTAAAGGGCCTGCTTTTTAATTAGGGCGAATGGGCCGATATGTGCCGGCTAGTGTAGTGGAGGCGGACGTGCCCGGACAATACACGTGATTGACACAAATTACCTCTAATCGACGCGCACACACACGAATTTATAAATTCTATGCTATGCAATTTACGGCGTTTAGTGATATCTGAAGACTTTTTAGCGCAGTGTAGCAGTAGTACTAACTTCTAAGCATGACTTTTCAATCGGGCTTTGACTCACATTTTTTAAAGGCTCGATAGAAAAGTTCCATAGGTAATTGTTCTATTGTCCGACTATTTCTTCCTAGGTAGATTTGCTTTGTTGATTACTCTTTTAACAGTTACTAATATTGGTCGTAGTGCAGAGTTGAGTTGAGGCGTGAAAGGGTTAACGGTAGAAGTTGTGCTCGGTTTAAAATTAAATTTAATTGTATTTTAATCCCAGCGATAAACGTCAATCAAGACTGCGATACATGTATCAGTAGAGCTGAAAGCCCGTTGCGCCCCCGACGCCATTCAAAAAGGATTTCTAGCAAGGGGTGAAATTAAAATGTCAAAATAGTAGCGACGTAGCGCGAGGTACCTATTTGTCTCCGGATTTATCAGAGGGCATTGTGCGTCGCTGCCTCTATTCTATTACGAAAAACGATACCGTTTAAGCCGTCCTTTTAAACATTTAAAAAACTGCTACTTACCTGCATGTTTACATTATGTTTTATTTGATTTTTAACAAAGAGATATTTCCCTTATTATGTCCGTAATATGGAACTTCCTGTCGAACTCTAAAATCTTCTCACGTTATTATATTAACGGGTTTAAAACTTCATAAAGCATAACATATATGCTATTTTATATCAAATTGAAATAGGATTGATATACCACTAGTGGATAAGTGTAGGCACCTACATTATGGTACTTCAGTCACAAGATATTATTTTTTTGGTATTCGAATGGAGAGCAGTAGTGCTCTGAACATTCCTTGAATTTCATTTTACTATTGTACTCTCTTTGCATTCATTTGTTTGTATGGCTATTGAAAGCGGAGCTGCGAGGGTTCGGAGGGCAAATAAATAATTACACGCATTCTGCAGATAGCTGCCCCCGGGCGGGGCGCAGGCGTTCGTTCCGACATTGTGCCTACTTACCGTATCCGTATAGCGGCCATATATATATAACTACTGCTCCATACGCGCAGCTAAATGCCAATTAGCTACATTTTCTGTGTCATATTTTTGGGCAATATACTGTGCCTCTTTTTATATAAAATTACTTAGAGGTATTTTTGCAGCGATATATTCAGGAATTCTAGTGTCTAGTGATGGGCATTTTAGGAAATAACTATTAATTTTCCTTATAGTTGTGGAAACATTTGTAATCTTACTGAAAGAAACGTTACATACCTAAGTAATAAATTTCACTTCAAAAAAAGTTCTGAAAAGTTTCCGTCGCAAAAAATGAACTGGCTAATTTATAAAGCTAATTGCAAAAAAATATTAATACTTAATAATGATTATGGCATCTGACGGCTTAGAAAGTTAACCAAAACTTTATAACAAATTCTGTAACGTACCTAAGTATTTTTCGAGCTGCTCTAGCTTCAATTGTATTTATATATGAAGTATATGAACTTCTGTTATTGTTCCTGTTTTAGCCAGAATCGTCACACACAACAAAACGAAGAGCTGTAGTGATAAACAATTTAGGTTAATAGGGACGTATAAATAAGACTTCACGGCCCTCTTTTTATTCCTATCTTAGAGGGGCATGATAATTCCTATAATTTTTAACCTTTTCCTTCTGTCTTTCTTTAGTAGATAACAAATAGAAATATACTCCCTACTTGTTCCTGAGTTTCCTGACTACAAGTAAATTAATTATGCAAAAAGTCCTCAGAGTCAGTGTTTGCACATAAATATGTAGGGTCGCAAAATTATTCCAACGAAAAATATTTCTGCGAAAAATCATAGAGCACGGGATAATAAACGCTTTTATGCTCCGTGACGTTTTTTAGTGTGTCAATTAGAGTTCTGTATGCTGACGGCGCAGCGTGAGCTGACGGCGCGCAGCGGGGCGCGCGCAGCGCAGCCCCGGGCCCGGCCCGCCTGGTGCCGTGCCGCTGCGGCGCGCTGACAAATCGCACTTGCCGGGTGAATAACGTCACATCATTCTGTACACCACTTATGACATACGTCTGTTTTGTAAAATGTTTGGAATTGCATTTTTATTGCAAAAATAATATCTTGAGAATGTTAATATACATTTACTTCTGTTACTGATATCGTTTTAACATTTAGGTAGGTACTATGTCGACGATTATACTAACATTTTATTTACCGGCATGGACATATTAGATCAGTTTACAAAATATACATACTAAATACTTAATTAACACAATTTGCTCCCGTACGCGTACGCTGACCTGACTGCTGAGCAAATGGGTTTTCTTCGTTTAGCCTGCGATTGCATATTTGTACGAGTAGTGTGGAGTTATGATTTGATTGAAAATGCACACAAAAAACCACGAAAAATCTGCAGCCGAATTGTGTGAAACGTAATAATCCACTAACAGAATATATTGTTGTTGTTCTAATTCATTTGTTTCTGAACGTCCTTGTAAATTATAATTATTGCGTAGCTATAGGTAGTAATTATGTCTAAGTATTTTTTCAGCTTCTCCGACAAAAGGTGCATAGAATAGTTTAACGTACAGTCTTCTATAGACTAAAAAGCAATTATGATTTCGCAGTCGCTACTTTGGCGCGACCTGCTGCGCTGCCCTATAATTACGGCGCGAACGACATTTCCAAACCCATTGAAAACGATAACACGGAAGCTGCGTCGAAAACTTAAAAAACTAAGTAAGCATTGTTACAGTAATGCATTTGGGAGTAAATATTGAGTGAGTACAAAGCGGGGCCCGACAACCCTTGAATGAGGTCCGCGGGGTGCCATTAGACGGGCTCAAAGAGTTGGCGATGCCGGGACCCGCGCTGCGAGCCGACTTTGTAAATCTAATTAAAATATCAATATGGTCACCGTAGTTCGCGTCGACAATTTGATTTCACGCCTCACGCCCTTCGAATATTGTTGCATGTTAATTTTTCACAAGCTACACATATGTATATACATGGTTGGCAAAAAAAATACCGTGACGAATTTTAAACACATGTTTAGCGTATTATTAAATGCATAAAACATTAAAAATAGTGATACTATTCGCCATATCAATTATTTTTAAGTTACGTGATGATGAAGTTAATTATTTAGCTCCAACCAAATGACTAAATTCCAAATGAAAGTGTTTTTTTATATTTCTTGGCACATTCACCTTAAACCTTAACTGCACCATAACTCCTGTTTCTACCTATCGTGTGTTTAATTAAAGTTCCTTAAAAATAAATTGATATTAGGTACTTATATTTTGATAGTGGTTCTTTGTGCCTAAGTACCTACATGCAAGTATTTAAATAGTGTAAATCTGGCAAACTAATATAGGTACCTAAGCAATCAAATACATAGGAAATTAGTAATTGATTATTGTCAACTACAGTATTTTTAGCTACACACAGTGAGTAGTAAATAGGCCCTCGACGAAAAAACATGATTTCTACGAAAGAGCATCGATTATCCGCTCTTCACGACATGTCCGGGCGCACAATAAAGTCAACGGATCTGTCACATTCCGCCGAGTGGCGTGAAAGGCTCGATCTGTCGCCGAACTGTGCAATCCTAACTTACCCTTATTTTTTCACACTCTCTATAAAGATCCCAGGTAGCAATACAAACAGTAATAAAAACGTGACATATCAATCGATTTTTTGTTAATGTCGCAAATTCGCACAAATCAAACATTGAAGTGTTATAAATGTTGGATAACAATGAATTCAGAATCGCGCGGCGGGGAGCGGCGCGAAGGCATTGTGACTCGGGATCATTAGTTAGCGAATGTCAGACGGGAGCTATAGATCCTTTTCGACTTTTCGCCTAACCTATTCGTTACAAGAAGGTAACTACGTAAACATCTTATGCTGTGATTTATAGTTCCTTTTAACACTCGTCGCAGTTTGTATTCCACCTGTGAATGTTTGCTTTAGCCACCGAAATATTTATATATAGGATTAATACATTTATTTCCTTTAACAATGACTAATAAACTTTACTGTTCGGTGTTGTGTTTTATACTATAACTTTGTTTATTAACAGAATAATATTAATAACAACTACCTATTTATCATACGTGCTAAAGGACAACTGTTGCTATGCACGGCTGGCGCAATATTTCATCGCAGCATTCTCGCAAAAAGGGTTCCCTTTTTTGTTTTCTATGACAATTGTCACCCTTTTACTTCTCATTCAATTAAATAATGTCTGGTCATTTGGGGCGGGACATAGGACATACAGAAAGTTAGGGCGCGTGAGCCGGTCCCGGAGCTCAATTGCGAAACGCATTTTTATCGCATTTAAATCTTATGTCAATCATATTTGTTCATGCTCTCCCTTTTGCGTAAAGACATACCCTTGTACGCACGAGGAAGACACACTGATATTCAGATGGGGTTGGCATTAAATTGAAATTATATTTGTTAGTGGCAAAATAGAGGCCCGTAGCAATCGCAGCCGTTGCGCCTGTGCCGTGGCTCAGTCACAGAATAGACAGTACAGTTAGGTACTATCGAACTAACTGAATCGCGACCCACCGTAGAACCTTGTCACAGAGAATGTCGTTGTGACATCGTACTGCCTGACAAGGAAAATCATTATGACACTTTCTATGACAAGGTTCCACGGTGGGTCACGATTCAGTTGGTTCGATAGTACATACTTACATAGTTTAAAAGCCACGGGTATTTTACAACACAATAATAATTTTAACCAGCTCCAGGTACAGTTAGAGTAAATTTTTGACAACAAAATGCATTTACAGTTACACACTGAAGCCCTTTCGAATACTTGCTTACTTATATATGCGGATTCACGGATATGAAAGGTTTAGTTTTATTGATTTGAATATCAGTGTAAGTTTACGCAAATATCAATGTTTTGAGAGCATCAAGCCTTAAACAGACGCATTATATGCAAGTGAGGCAGCGGATCTTCTACACTATTCTATGCTGCACCCTATGCTGTCGTGTTCGCGCCTCCCTTAGCCCTCGTAAAGTGCGCGTCATTCTGTGCGCACATTAATCATCGCCATTATTAAACTTGTTAATGTGTTTATTTGAAGATAACGCTTTATAAACGGTGCCGTCCGCTCCTAACAAAATAAGCTTTCTGTAATGACGTGTAAGCGACACTGCTAGGAGAGTGCATTGTAAAAAGCATTGATTAATGGTGCTGCGTGTTTTTTTATAAGTATCGATTAGAACGACTTAGGTTTGTAAAATGAGTTTTTCTTTTAAGCCTTGATTAATTATTTTTCATAATATGCTTGTGTGCAACTGTGCACTTTATAAGTTTGAACAAACTGTTGTGTTCCACTAATAATTGTATAGGACCATTAGAACCTAAATAAACTTCTTTTGCACACGTCCATTAAAGAACACAGTACAGTACTTACAAAATCACAATAAGTAGGCAAACAAAAATCGCTCTTAAGCGATAAGACTGCCAACAACAAAACAACAACATAAAACTACAAACAACAACAATAACATTGTGCATCAAAGGTTATCTGGAAGAGATCCCTCATAGGGATAAGTTCGCCTTGTACTTTAATCTTATGTGACATGTAGATTGTTTTAACCTGTTTTGTGTACAATAAAATGCTTATATGCTTATATACATACATAACACAACAAACAAAACTCTACACAACACACAAATAAACCTAACTTGATATCTTTCTTTTTATTTAGAAAATCATATTTATCAACATCAATGTAGTAACCTTTCGCTCTCGAACTTAACTTTTTCCATAACCTCGACGTCAGAAATGACGCGAAATCTTCACTCGTCCGCTCAATCGGCGCCAGAACCTCTCAATAATGAAATAAATAATGAAATAATGAAATTTATTTGCTTGAGACATGGTTAACAATAAGGTGGAACAATTTTGTGGAGGATCAGCACATCTCGCCAACATTTGGACATGCAAAATTTACGAACTTACGACTAATAATACTACTTATATGTAATTACAATTTATTGTTATATTAATTTATTCTATTGCTATATATAAGAAATTCTTGAATGGAGTAAAAACATTTGTCTACTAGCCATTTGTGTAATGCAGATGTGAATTGTTTAAGGGTAAGCCGTCTTATTTCAATTGGCAAATTGTTGTACAGTTTGACTGCCATAGCATAACTGTTTTTGCTACAGAGCTTGGTTTTGTAAATGACTGGCAATACAAGTTTTTCAGGGTCTCTGACATTAAATTTACATACACTGCTTAATTTAATAAATAGCTCAGGATGTAATCTAGTAAATTTACAAGCCTCGAAAATATAGAGCGAAGGTAGGGTCAGTAATTTGAGATCTTTGAATAGAGATCTGCATGAGGTTCGTGGTGGTAACCTGCAAATAGCGCGGACGCATTTTTTTTGACTCACAAACACTCTATTTATGTCGCAAGAGTTGCCCCAAAGTAACAGACCATATCTTAAGACTGAGGCTACATATCCGTGATAGGCAGTTAGAGCTGTACTTTTATTTACCAATGTGGCCAGCCTTCTGAGAACATAGACAAAGCGATTAATTTTTGTACATATTCTGTCTATTTGTGGTTTCCAACTACAGTTTTTGTCTAACAATCAAGCTCACATGCTTTCCAAAAGCAGCAACGATGTACGCAATTCATACTTTGTTATAGCCTTTTTCTATTGGAGCACAGCACGGTGACGGACGGTGACGGTTACTAGGTATAATATAGCGAGGTATTTCCGATGTAGCGCAATCACGACCGATACAACCTACGCTCTAGAGACGAGAGCGTCTGCGTTCGTCTCTATGCGACCCACCTACTTCCCAGAATCGCGCGTAAAAACCGTACAGCCGATTTATAGCACGGTTTTCCTTGTTTGAATTTATTTGAATATGGATAATAATAGTTAGTGTACAGTCAAAATCATAAATATGTACTTTCCCAAAGCGACAAGAATATCTGTACGCTCTTACGCTCGATTGGAAGTGTTATAGACCCCGCTACCGCATTACGAAGCCATATATGATGGCAGATATCCTTGTAGACCTTATTGCATCGTGCCTCGGTTTAAATTTAAACGAATATTTTTTTACGTAATGCGTTTGTTCATTCGTTCGTTTTTTACGTATGTTTGCATGTTATAGGTAATTAGACCAGAAGTCCAGATAGATATTTTCGATCTTGATCGTACAGCCACCAGTAGTGAGCACCAATATCTGCCACATTAAAGCGCACAAAAATATCTGACACGACGCGTTCGATTTTTTACCGCCTTTGTGTTGGCAGATATTAATGCTGGTGACTGTGCATGGTCAGTGTGCCTGTGTCATTGCTTGCGTTTTGCAACGACAGGTGGCAAGACCAGTAAGATGTTACGCAAAGGTCGTGTGGAAAAACCTTAACAATAAAATGATAGAATGTTTGCAAGTAGGTATTTGTTTCAGCCCCTTACGTAAGTATTTGTTTTCATCTAAGATAATGTTCCAACTAATATTGCCCCTGTATCCGAGCCTGGGTGTATTGTAATTAATGTACCTATCAGTGGCGGAGCGTCCATACAACTCGATTCCCACCGGCTTGCCTAATTTCCAGCCAGTCCAGTTCTTTTACTACGGCTCATGAAGAATAGGAAAAGCCAAGTATTTCCGGCTTCCTAAGAATATTTTTGACGCGCCGCCACTGGTACCTATAGAAGCTCTGTGTTATTGCTATATAAATAACATTACTATAATTATATGATTAAGCCTAAAATGAACAATAAGTATGTACCTCTTATTTTAGATTTACAAATAGGAATCGAAGAACTCCAACTTCATTTTAATACATAGAGGTATTGAATTAATCATCACATAAGACCTTGAAATGCCTAGAAATGCCAAAGGTATTTCCCCGATATTTTATTCGATAGGTAATTCCGCTTAGCTACAAAACAGCTATGATCACGCATACATGTGTACAAGTACGAGTAGGTGGTAATTGTAGTTTTTCTCATGGGTACTTCGGATCTCGCGCCGCCGATGATTTTTTTCGCGTAGCAATGAACTTTGGTTTAGTTAGTAGCGTTATCAATGGATGAAATAGGCACACTGTAACGAAATAGTAGTAAAAAAATCTAGTACTTAATTAAACTTAATTTACATCCAAGCTAACTATAGCACTCAGAAGTTTTTGAACTTATTAAATTTATACTGAACTAGCTGTTGCCCGCAACTTCGTCTGCGTAGAGCTCGGTCATCGAGTTAGAATTTTATCGCTATTCTTTTATTTCAGGCGGTTACCTAGTTATCTCTGTTCCATACAAACTTCCACTTCCTTAAGGATGGGATGTTCTTACCTCGGACTCGAACTATATTCACAACAAATTTCATCTAAATCGGTTCCGCATTTTATGCGTGAAGGGAAGTTACAGAGAGACAGAGTTTTCAAAGACTGAAATTACTTTTTTCGTAATTTAATGTTTTCATCCCTTCAGGGGGCGAATTTTGGAAAACTCACAAATTACTTTTTTTCTATTATTATAAGGAATTTTTATACAAAGTTTGAAGACTCACTTTAAAAAAAAATTGCTCCCCCATACAATATTTCACCCCCATTTTCAACCCTTTAGGAGACGATTTTTTTTAAAACGCATATATAACATTCATTGTCTTATTTTAAGGAGTCTTTGTACAAAGTTTCAAGACTGTATCTTAAAAAAATTATCGCCCCCATACAAACTTTGCACCCCTGTTTTACCCCCTTAGGGGTGAAATTTCCAAAAATCCCGTCTTATCCCTTGCCTCCGTTATATACTCTAACTACAGTGTAAATTTCAAATTTCTAGGACCAGCAGTTTCAGCGGGGCGGTGAATAGTCAGTCACCCTATCAACTTTATATATATAGATAATAGTTGTCAACTACACATTGGGTATTGGTATTGCTGTCGAACATTGGGACATGTAACTTGCTTCTGATGAAGGCTGTGTTTTATATTTTTTCACATCACCTATTCGGATAAGGGCTTTTTGAAGTGAAAACTTCTTTAGCGGCGCTGAGCTCTTTTGTACTGGGGAAAAATGTATAAACTCGCGATAAATTCCAAGACCAGGTTAGTTGACCCCTCCTAGTATCGTGATTGCTATGTTACGAGGGGTCCCCAGCTGGTCTTCTTAGAAAGCCAAGGTTCTAACTGTTTTAAGACAATCCTAAGATTTTCCATAAAGATCATATTTCAAATAAATTCTCATGGAAAGTAGCTCTTATTGTCCCTAAAAAAGCGTTTCCAAAGTCCAATATCGGATAGCCAAACTGACCGATTTCCGTAAAGATCATATTTCAAATAAATTCTCATGGAAAGTAGTTCTTATTGTCCCTAAATACGGTGACAGTTCCCTTCAAAATACCTAGTGGCCAAGAGTAATGGATAAAATACCAAGGGCCTGACACGCTTTGTAAGAGAAAGATAGCCTTATTGCGATTCCTATGAGAGGAAGTAGAAAATAGTGCGATGTTTTGTCCTTATCACCGATCGAAAAATTTTGTATTTGTGTCAAAGTTTTGTGTCAAGAAGATTGCAAAACAAATTGGCAATATTTGGTAGTGCATTTTATAAATGGAGAATTAATGATAAGTTTGGTTTAAATGAATAATAATTTACCAATTATCAGATCCGTAGTGTTTGGGTGTTCAGTGCAAACATGGTGGGGTGTTCAGTGTTGGGCTGTAAAAGCAAACTCGACCGAAAAAAGGCGGATGTTACATTCCATGCGTAATTTGCGTAAGTACATTTTCTTTGCATTTTGGACCCGTGTTTATTTCTAAAATCTCACCGGTACCAAGTTACTGAGCTAAATCATAAGTTATATCATGAGACACTTGATGAAATAGGAAAAATATGTAAATTAATTTAAAAATAACCTCCAAACATTTCACATATAAACCGATCAAATCGCGTAGTATAAATCTACCATACATAGAAGCCAGCTTAGAATTGATGTCCCATCATTCAGTCGGTTTATAATTCGATTTCGGGATACCAACAAATAATAAAAAAATCCCCTGAAGATTACCCCACGTTTCGGGAAATTCAAGTAATTTGATTTTTTTAGTTTTTAGGGTTCCGTAGTAAACAAGGAACCCTTATAGTTTCGCCATGTCCGTCCGTCCGTCCGTCCGACCCCCGTTTTTCTCAGTAACCGTTAGTACTAGAAAGCTGTAATTTGGCATGAGTATACATATCGATGACGCGGAGAAAACGGTAGAATAAAATCTTTAAAAAAAATTTTTTTTAGGGTACCTCCCCGGGTCACAGTAACGGAAACGCACAGAGCCGGGCCGTCTTTAACCAATTTGAGGCCCTGGGCACATTAGGGTAATGGGGCCCCTATGACCTTGATAGAGCACGATTCTGTTAGAATAGACAAAGAAAGTAAACGAGTCACATTAAATGAATAGATATTAATAATATAATATTTCCTAAAAAATCAAATTAATTTTCAAAATACACCAAATTTGGGTTCTTCCTTAGAGCAAACAGCTAAATTAAATTTTCTTAAATAAACGCCTAATTCTAACCAGTCATATATATTTTTTTAAATTGAAAATGAGGCCGACGCTTATGCGAGCTCACCCAGAAGATTCACTCGTACCTTAAAAAGGTCCAGGTTATTTGAACTCGGAAGTACCTACATACGCCATTCGAATACCAAACCAGTAAACATTATAAAAAAAGATGATTTTGACCAGGTAATGAAAGTAGCCAGTCGTACGTCGTCTGGATATCTGATGGAAGAAGGGGGAAGGCGGTATGAGCTCATGGAGTTCCTGAGCACACTCAACGAATCTAAAGAAATAAAAATGGGAAATAGGTAGTATTGCTTACAATTTTTGAAGTGAAAACTTCTTTAGCGGCTCTGAGCACTTTTGTACTGGGGAAAATTTGTTGAACTCGCGACAGATTCTAAGATTCTAGGACCAGCTAGTTGACCGCTCCTAGTAATCGTGATTGCGATGTTAGGAGGTGTCAACTCAGCTAAACTCAGCTGGCCCCTATACCACAAAACTTTACAAGTCTACAATTTGACAAAATTGCACAATTTTCCATAGAAAAAGTTCACAAATTTGTCGAATTGTACGCTTGTAAAGTATTGTGGTACAGGTTCCTGGTCTTAGATGCGTAAGACACAATGATACTCGGGACATATTATGTAAATGGATTATGCGAATATGAACATGAGTATGAGTACAGTACAGATACGGATACCGATACGGATACCGATACCGATATGAATATCTTTGTTATTTGGGTCATTGTCAGTCGGAAAAACAAAAGTTGTCCATTCGGCGGACAATAGTTAACGGCTTGTGTGCATGTAATTTACGTTTTTATTATATGGATTTATAGACACGGAATTACAGATTATGCGGGTTATCAGATCAATCGAAAATTAAGCTTTGTAGCCCTTAACTTTTGGCATGTCCTGTCCACCGAAAAGACGCGCACCTAAATCTGACAATGACCCATTTACTATCTTTATTGAGTTTTCACTTCTGCCGGCACTCCCGGAGTGCAACCCGTTGTTTTTTTTCTTCCCTGCTAGGAGGGATCAAAATGGCACTTTTCTTCCCTGCTAGGTGGGATCAAAGTGGCACTTTTCTGTAACGAGTAATAAGTTATTAGTATCGATTATGATAAAATAAATGCACAACCATTGTTATTTCAGATCTTTCATTATCCTCACTAGGTGATGTGAAAAGCAGTATGTGTCACATGGAAGCAAAATTATTTCCACCTTGGGCGTTAATTCTTGAATCCCTCACTACGCTCAGGATTCTATTTTAGAATCCCTCGCTACGCTCAGGATTCTATTATATAATCCTTCTCTTCGTTCAGGATTCAAGTTACGCCCACGCCGTAAATATGTCATTTTGCTCCCTTGTGACACAATCTACTATTGCATACCTTACTAAGGTATACTCACGTTTTGATACCCGTCATCGGTTTTCCGTGATATGCCTGTGCTGTGCGTCATACACGCGCACCGTACATTTGATGACGTGAATTTGCGCCGTCTTATAAGGCGCGGTGTAAACCGGTTCCATGGAGCAGGTCACGTATCCACGCAGTCATCTATGATGGTGGTTCCCGTCACTCATAAAGTTACAATCGAGAAATCGAGGGGATATTGGGTTGCTCTTGATGGGACATAGCCACAGCTCATTGTTTTGTTAATTAATTGGGTGTTTTACTGTCCAATTAACTTTAGAATTCACGCAATTATTTTTAGTGCTCAAAATATTGATACCTGGATGAAATTGTAATAAAAAAAAACGCTAGTTAATAATTTAAAAAAAAAACAATACTAATCATCTTTAAATCAAATGTCATTAAAGGATGAATTTCAAATTTCTTATACATACACAATAGTTAACGCCTATATTTTGATTCCATTTGATTCCAAAATAGTCAAGCAAGAGTATAGTAATCTCTGAGTGTCCAATTATGATTAATTAATTTTTTATTCTAATATCTATCCTTAGAAGATTCATGAAGGCACATTTGCTTAGGGGGTCATGCACGAAATTTTGACGAAACTGTAATTCTTCATTTTTACGCGGTGATTTTGTCTTAAACAATATACCATGGCACTTTACCTCAACTAGTCACTGCCATCAAACTTTGCCATATTTACGGCAAAAAACTAGTTTTTCGTACTTTTCTCGAAAATTATATTTAATAACTTGAAGGGAATACTACCCTGCGGAATATGAATACAAGCATTTTGATGTAAGAATTATTGTTGTAAAATTTATGATATATAATTGAAAAAATAGAGACTTAGAGGTCATTAACTTTATGTATTGTTTATTAATTTTAAATGCATTTACTTATTTCAAGTTTCTACAATGCGATGACCTTGTGTAAGGATCAGGCTTACCTACATAAGTTATTTTGTAGTACCTATTTAACTAATTCAGCGCATAGTACTAGTGATTTTAAAGTACGCTAATTTTCAGAATTTTCGTGCAAGACCGCCTTAAAATATATATATATATATTCAGAATTATTTCATGACTCATTTAAGTTTCAAAAAATAGCATTAGCATGACTAACTCCTCTTAAAGTATACAGAATCTGTATTACAGATGTTTTACTTTAGTTGGGTACCTACAGTATGTTATAAAATCTTAATTGTCCTCAGATTGCCCTTTTCTGAAACACCAGGTTATAATAATAGTAGAAACTAATTTGCTCATAATAGTCAAAAGTTGGGAGTATAATAACTAATTGTTTGATTGCAATCGGGCCCTAAGGTCCGTTATTGCAGTTAATGTTTACAGTTTCTACAAATTTTAACAAAGCTAATTTTGTTGCATTTTATTGCCTCGAAATGGGATCACCGACCATTAGTGCTTTTTGCTACGCCTTTTATGAGGGTGTCGCTGGAAGGTCGGCGAAGACAAAGCGGACGGAATCACTCGCATAAACAATGTTTGACGGCTTCTTTGCCGGTTTATGATTACGACTCGCCGGGTCTCTTTGGCGTCCGCCGGCGCGGCGTGTTAGATAACTGTCTTGCTATGAATAAGTTTGTATCAAAGAAAAATTACAATGGCGTGAATGTCGACTACAGAAACAAAACGTAAGTTAAAAATGTTGAGAAAGAATGTAATGGCATTTTTGTCACACCTGGCCATAAAGTGGCCATTATCGCACGCTCCGCGCGCGAAAATACCCACTTCCTGGCCAGGGGGTGACATAAAATTTTGTACTTACCACGGGCGATAATAAAGAAAGCCTCAGATCGCATATTTATCGCCCTTGCCTTCGGCTCGGGCGGTAAACACCTGCGATCTGAGACATTCTTTGTTTTATCGCCCTTGGTAAGTAATGTACTATTATCGTTCTGGTATAGAATAGAAAATACGTAGTTACTACACTTAAATAAATCCGGTTTCAAGGTCCATTATGTGTGGGTCTAAACTGGCATAGCGAATAATTTTGAAAAAAATATTTGTTAATACCGACTTCTTATTAATTTGAATATTGGCATGCTTGTAACAGATTTAAGACTATGTTAAATAAAATATTGTATTAGTACCTAAGTATTTCCCAATCACAAGTGTTCCTTTCAAAATTAAAAAGATTGGTAATTTATTTATCTTAAATCTAAATGCTTGATATTTGGAAATAATCTTTCTTTATAGCAATATGATTTTTATTCAAACTTCTTGCGAAATGCACATTAATAATAATAATGAGAACTGGCGAAACAAAAAATTGGGTGCTACAGTCGCCTTAATAAGTTAAAAGTTAAAACTTTAGCAATACTGCACACGTTAACAATACGTAGACGGCTAACACAAAGTTCCGGGGCTATAAAAACTAATTTGTTAAAAGGGTGACAGAAAAATAAAAGAACTTAACAAATGACTGGACTGCCCAAACTGTGCCTCACATTAAAATACATGTTAATACAAACACGTTGTAACCCTTTCTCAGAGAATGGCTTTTTATTGTCTTTAATATGTAGGGGTCAATGCATAGTTTTTGCTTTACAACGAACAACTATGAAAAGGTTTATTAATCAATTAATTAAATGTGTTTCGGTCATTGTCATAGAGCAAATATGGAAATGAACCGGTACATAACAATGTTTTGATTTATTGGGCGCCGACAAAAGGGTTTGCTGGGATTGCTTAAGGTGAGAATTTGGGCTTCATTTGTTTCTTTCATTTTTTACATTTAAACAATGCAAATGACGTTATTGATACAAGAACATGCGATTACTTTCTCAAACGGCAGAGGGTCCGTTTCGGTATTTGGCCTTGGAATACAAATATTTAGAAGTATTTATGGGCCTGCTTAGAAATTATGAACATAGAAAAAGAGTCTGACGTATTGCTGTAAGTATAGATAGATATATAGAGAGGGTATATTAAAAATAGTATATTAATAGTATATAAATAGTAATAAGTATATTTAAAAGTTACGCAGCCCTAAATTATTATACCACTTTGATACTTCGTAATGAACGGTATCTTATCATCGGGCTCATGTAAGAAGTGGCTACGGCCACTTATCAGTTAATTGAGTTGTAAGTTAGTTGTTTTACTTTATGGGAGACAATAATTTACTTATGACTTACATTATAATTTCAGACTGATCTTCTCGAAACAATGACTTATGGCACTTAATTTAACCTACACAGTTAATTTGTGACTGTAATGAATTCAGTATTTGAAATTATATCAGAAAATGAAAACGGTAGAATCCAGAATTATGGTAATTGAATATATATACAGGGTGGAGTGGAACAGAACGAGATACTCATACATACTCATAGTTAATCATTTTATTGATGAAATATAAAATTTTACATGTCAAATATATTCATCATCACCATCTTCAGCCCGTAATCGCCCACTGCTGAGCATAGATAGGCCTCTCTTCTTGTACGCCACCCGTCCCAACCCACGCCCCACCCGTCCCGTCAAATATATTAAATTAATTAAAACATGTCAAAGCTTACATTCGAAACATTATTATAAATAAAATTTAGAATAGGTAATAATTATCAATTAATAAGTCACATAAGACCACACGAGAAACAACATGGGTTTTTTCACTGTTTATGGCCTAGAAGTCTTTTATGAGCCAGGACGAGATCTTATCACCGATCTTATACCAAAGCAATCACTCACTCCTTTCGAGCACCAACCTGTCTCTGTTATCATAGCGCTTTAATCAATAGAAGTAAAAATATTACCTCAAAGAAGATATATACCCTATGTTCATTTGTTCTGTTGAATTGTTTAATTATGGTCTCCAAAATAATTCACTATCATTTTCACATTATCAGTGTGTTTTATCGGCTGCTTCGGTTGTGGGTGTGTGAGCTGATTCTGTGGGAAAATCACAGCTGCAAATTATCTATGGGAACAAAATTATTATATCATTTAATAACATCCTTCCTTGTTATCAATATAGTTCACTAGGTAGTTATATACCTATGGTGCCATTGCGCCGGTGGTGAAGGTGAACTAAATATGTAGATGTGTGCTCGTTTTTTACTAAGTATACCTATCTCTATATTTACCACTAAAAACTTTTGCGGGCACTATACGAATTTGGTCGTACTTTTTAAACGGCGATATTATTAGGTAATAGGCAAGGCACTACAAATTGGACACTGTTTCTCTTTACCTACAGAACACAGACTCTCATAAGACTCCGATTCATTATTTTTTATTTAGATGTGCGTGATTTTGAAACAATTATAGCACTTATTGAATGTTATCCTAGCAGGCGACGCGTGGCGAGCTGGTGACGCAAAACTCGCGCGTTGCGTGATGTCGAGACGAGATCAAACACCGAAGAACAAGTGACACGTGCACGCTAAGTCTAGTAAGTAACAATTGACAACATTTCATATTTTTAACTACTTTATTTTATGAACTAGTTAGAAAATAGGTAAAAATTTAAGCCACCCGTATTTTTTCTTTTTCAATTTAACTCATTATTTCATACAAAAAAAACACGTTGAAAAGTAGGTCATTCCAAAAGGGCGTAAGTAAAATATGACGTCATCTTCCCAACAAGAATCCAGAGCCACTCCAGAGCAGCGATTGTCTGTACTCTGTACTAAGGTCTCCCTGAATAGAACGAGGAAGATGCCGTCAACTTTCGGTTTACAGTAATTTGCGATTTTTTCCAAAATTAACGGAGAAAAAAATCTAAAAAAATGTTTTTTGTGTACTTCACACGTTTTTACCGAAATGGTTTTCGAATTAAGACTTTTGGAAATTATGAAATATTGTCAATTGAAATTCTTATATATATTAATCGAAATATTCGAATTCCGTTCCCTTTTCATTTGTTACAACAGTAACATACAAATAATAGCTTATTATGGGAAACGGGACTTAATCGCGTACAATTATAACTAATTTACCTTTTTTAAGGTTTTGCCAGACGTTTCGAATGTATTAAAACGTCGGGCAAAACTTTAAAAAAGGTAAATTAGTTATAATTGTATACGCGATTAAGTCCTGTTTCCCATAACAATGTGTAAAAAATCGTGTAAGTTTAAATCAATATAATTAATATAATTAATTACTTATAAATAATATCTTACTCAGATAATTATATGGAAATTGTGAAGTTCCCGAGCTCCCGATGATGTCTCCCGAAAATTGTTCAGAGTGGGGGCCTGCGGCTGTCTCTTGCTCTCAACAGAACGAAGCCTCATATCATCAAGTAGCGCGCTTGTGATAGTTGTGATTATTCTGGTCCACTGTCGTAGTACCTAAAGGCTAAATTTAAAAAAAGTTTACATAATAAAATAACGCAGTAGAATTCGACACTAATAAAGGCTAAAATCGCAAAGCATGATGTAGTTCCGCATTTAGGGTTCCGTACCCAAAGTGTGAAACGGGACCCTTTTACTAAGACTCCGCTGTCCGTCCGTCCGTCTGTCACGGCTGTAGTCCAAAGGCGATTTTGGCCTCATATTAACCGTGATAGTTAGACAGTTGAAATTTTCAGAAATGATGTATTTCAGTTGCCACTATAGATTTTTAAGTAGGTATGTCAATAAGATACATACAAAGAACTAAAAAAATCAAACTTCGCCTCTGAATTATTATGATGACCCTTAAAGCTAGATCTCCTCTACTACTATAACAACAAATACTTAAAAATAGAATGACATACCTAAATATTTAAGGGGGGCTCCCATACAACGACATGATTTTTTTGCCGTTTTTATAGATAAGTGTACGGAACCCTTCGTGCGCGAGTCCGACTCGCACTTGGCCATTTTTTTTAATATGTTGTATCATGCATCAGTTAGGGTAGTGTGAATCCAAATTTGCACCGTCAAAAAACTGAAACCCTAATCTATAGGTCTTTGAAAATGAGTGTAAGGTTTCTTAAAAACTATTTTTATGTCACATCTGGCCATAAAGCGGCCATTACCGCACGCTCCGCGCGCGAAAAAACCCACTTCCTGGCCAGGGGGTGACATAAAATTTTGTACTTAACACGGGCGGTAATAAAGAAAGTCTCAGATCGCAGGTATTTGACGCCCGAGCCGAAGGCAAGACATTCTTTGTTTTACCGCCCTTGTTATGTAATGTACTATAATATACCTACCAGTTACTTAAGTATTCGGAGATAATGGCTCCGAAAGGGACATGAAACGGACTGACTTGGAATGACCTTTCCCTGGCCGAAGCTTGGTTCCTGGAAGGCTTCTACATTAGTGGTCGGGCTCAATTTGTCGAAATTCAATTAACTGTAAAAACGTAGTAGGTACATGTTGTCGTCGGAATGTGCACAATTTATGAGTTTTCTAACATTAAGGCCGTGTATTACCACTTTTGAGTTTTTAAAAACAATCTGAGACATAGAATATAGTGTCTTAAAATCTAAAAAAAATATATGTGTTACATAAGGATCTTGTCTAGTCAAAATCGCAGTCAGTTACATGACCTGATGAATTTCACTCGATAGAAAAAAATCGCGAAGTTACCCCTTTTTGGAATGTATTTTCAATACTACGGCTATATTACTGATATTTAACGTTTTATTTTTGTACTCAATTAAAGATCGTAAATAGTTATAGACAAATTCGCAGGGTTTGCTTTGATAGAATGATTGGCTTAATGACTATAGCTAAATATTTACAAAACTGCGCGCAGAGCTTGCGTAGAGAGCGGGATGGTTAATTATAAACTCACGCGTGTTAGAGCGGGACATTTGCGTTGGGGATACCTCCCCTTAAGTCCCAAAATTTTGCAGTATTCCGTGTGTTGCTCAGCAAGCTCCAGTTTTTCGAAGGTGCAGATTTGGATTCAAACTAGCCTAACTGATCTATACATATATATACAACATCTACAGGCCTAAAACTCTATTTTAAAAATGAATTAAGAAATGATTTATACTAGACATCAACTATTAAAATTTGTTTTACTGTACTCCGGAAAATACTGGAATTCCATGAACTGGAAGTCCAGTGTTTCATGTAAGGGTTCTTAAAGTGTTATACCCTATTCTTATACCTATGTACATTTTGTAATTCGTGTACAAGATACCAAAAGCTCACAATATATATATTGTACAGAATAGAACTGTTCAACTTATAAAACTGCATGAACGAAGGTGTCTAAACCTTTTTTTTCTTCAGAAACATTCAATATTTGAATAGTTACCTAACTATATTCTAAAACGGTTCCTTCTTTTTGTAACAGACACTAAGCATTTAATAGCTTCCGTAAGTATAAAATGTAACAACAATGCCAACACTTTACGTTAACGTTATCTTGATCAGCATGATACTTTAAGCAACACTCGATACGTTTAAAAGCCCTCTCTTTTGTTAAAATGAAAGATGTGTCGGGCCCTGTGATTATCCAGACGTTCAGCTTCTGTCTAAATGTTTGAAAAGCGATTTTATCAGTTCTATGTTAACATTCTTAAATCGCATACAGCAACATATCTACTAGTAAAATGTTTTATAAGGTTTTGTCTTCAACTAACAGTTCAGTTCTGGCATGTGCAGTCAGTCGCTCTCAACTCAACCAACTGGGGAACTGGGTACCTAATGAATGACTACCTACTAGGTATATTTTGGTCGTAATTCGACGGTGGTCTAGGTATATTGGGTTTATGAAAACTTTATGTCCGAACAAAACAAAAACCTCTATAACTATATAATCAATAAACAACTTTGTTTCCTCTTCCTAATATAAATAAATGTTTAATGGTAACCAAAATAATTATAACAAATTAAGGCCGGGTTATAGTAAAAATCTGATTTGGTAAACGGTTTTATTTCGAAATACTACATATTAAAAATGTAAAAAAATACGATGTTATATTTGAGACCTTTATCTAGTGCCGTCGGATGTTCGTTACACAATTTGCAAAACTTTCTTCGATAGAAAAAATTCCAAACATACCTCTATTTTCTATCTTAAAACTCATTTTATTTCAATCTTAGGTAACATGATGAGTAGAAAATAATACTAAAATAAACGTATTTGATGGTATGAGGGATGTCGGGATTAATATTGTTAATATAGTAAGCCATGTATTTTTCTCACCCAAAAAATTACTAAAAATTTACGAAAATTACGCGCACAGTTCCGTAGAGAGTGGGATGGTCAATTGCAAACTCACGCGTGTTAGAGCGGGACATTTGCAATGGAAGAATCTCGCCTTAACAAAAAATATATACTACATTCGGGACATGAGAACTCGTCTACGCCCTTCTTCGTAAATCTAACATAGGTAGTACATATCTATCATAGGTATCGATCGGGCCATCTAGGGAACCCGTGAGGGGGGCTTATATAGATAAAATAAATTGCCTGGCCGCAAGGACTATTTCTATAAAATAAAAATAAACAACACTTACCTGTATACGAATTCCCGTTTAATTGGAGTACCTAACATTTTATATAAAAGTAATACGAAAGCAGTTGTATTTTTAAAGAAACACCGAAAAGTTTGATAATGTGAGGTTACAACTCGTAAGCCTTTTGCGACTTGACTGTAAAACTGTCAACGTCTTCAAAGATGGTGGCTTCTACGATTTGGTGTGAACTTGCATTTTTGTCCAAGGTACTAGCCGAACATGGCCGTGAAGTTTAAATTCATTTGACCGTTTAGAAAAATGTAATTTTTAAAGTGGGCCATGTTAGGAACAGGGCTATAATTGGCACAAGTACCTTGTAGGTCCGTCCTCTCGACACCAGTACTACGCATCCTCAGGAGCTCTTGGCGACCTTAATTCTCATTACCAGGAACACAACACCATATACACTACATATTAACATCTAAAATTAATAATACCTAACAGGCTGTCAATAATTCTGAAACGAAATATAGGTATATTTGTTTGTTACCGAAATGTAAATGTAAATGGCTTACCGAAAGTGGGTTTAATGATTAAGTAGGTATTATTACACTAAGGGTTTATGGGATAAAAATGGATCTAGTTAGGTCTCATATCAGGGATAATTCGGTTTCTCTGGACGACACTTATCTATACGGCACTGAGACCCGGCCAATTGAACTAAATAAAATTTATCCTATGGAAGTTTTACTTAACTATGGAATTGAAAAGAAAATGTCGTAGGTAAAATATGTCGTAGTACACTGTACTACTAAAGTGCGAATATTTTTGTGTCCGGTTTTCCACTCTGAACAAAAAATATTTCACTTTCAACTTCACGAATAGTCTTCGGTAAAATACTTCATAATAGGAACTGTAATGCCATGGATTTGGATGGTCGAGGTCGGGCACAGCCCATGTGCGCCCTTTATAAAAGCGTTACAGTATACCTACAATTAGGCATTCAACGAATACAACTGTCGAGCCTGGCGATACGATAATATCACATTTCATACGTTCTATGGGATCCTGGGATCCTGCTCCCCTTTCATAAAACTCGTACATAACAACATTTATCTCGTTACAAAGGAACAAAAGCTTTGATATAAATACATAAAACACTCGAAACGTCGAAAGCGGATAATACCATCATTATACATTCATGTGCCTTGTCGTTTACAGTATTTATTTTGAAACGTGTCGAGGGGGAAAAACCCTCTTTTCGCTCGGAAGCTCCCGAAAGCGCGCGTAGAGGCGTCGGGCGGCGCCGCTGGGCCTGCTCATTGGGCCCCGGCCTCCCCTCCAGGCGGCGACTCCGCCCTGGTGGAGACTGCCGAGCAATGTGCGCGGCGGCAGTTCATTTCATTCATTCCACAGTCACGCGCTGAACCGCCGGCACGACGCACACTTATGCGATTCGTAGTAAAACTTGAATCATCGGTAGTTGAGTCAGTGCAGTGAAGCAGGAAAGTGATGGTAGGCCAGTCTGCCGTGGAGCCTCTGTGACCGGTTGGTGTTATGCACGCCATGAGCGATCCTTCGGCGTTGGCTGGCATGCTACCCTTCGACTCTATTGGACTGTACGAGCAGCCGAAGCCTAGATTCATCTTCAAGATGCCGCGAGTGGTTCCCGATCAGAAGGCTAAATTCGAATCTGATGATCTCTTCAAAAGACTGAGCCGAGAGAGCGAGGTATTTTACCTTATAATATTATATTATCCCTAATTGTTTAATGTAATTATTTAAAATTTTATTTAATAATAATTTCGAGAACATATCTAATAGGTACTTTATTGATTCCTCAAATACAGAAAAAACTGTGCTATTTGTGATATAATTATTTTGTTTAATTAGTGATTTTTATTATGCAACTACCCACATAGATTAGATAGTTGCCAATAGGATAACAAACAATATCATTATTAAATTTATCAATAACTTTAGAGATTCTATAAAGTATATTATTTATATTGGATAATAATTACACCCCAGAAAAATTAGACTTGGTTAAAGGAAGTAGGTATACTCGTAAACCTATAAGTAGTATACAAATATTAGATTATCATCATTAAAACGCGGCCCGCGGTAAATACGGGCGGTTCTTCTGTTTTAACTTAGTGTATAATAAGCAAGTAAAGCGAGGGACATTTTGTCCCTTTTGCTGTCAACACAGTGAATCCTCAAGTTTTATAAAGGGTCGGCAATGCGCACGTGACGTGACTCTTTTGGAGTTGCGCGCGTCTATGGCTGCGATGTCCGCTTACCATCAGGGGCCTGTACCACAAAACTTTACAAGCGTACAATTCGACAAATATGACAACTTTTTCTATGGAAAATTGTACAATTTTGTCGAATTGTAGACTTGTAAAGTTTTGTGGTATAGGGCCCAGGTGGGCCGTAATATCTACGCTAATTTGCCACCGTCGTAAATAATAATACGAATAACAATTGGGTGAAACGTACCTGCTGCTAAAATTGTAATGACATCTGCGAAATGTCCGCTTGCACGAGACGCGTAACTAGGTATTAAAATACAATTAAATATCTATTAGTTAGTATATTAAATTAAAATTATAAGGTTTCGTGTTTATTTAGTCTATTCAATCCGGGACCAAATGCAACTAGTATTATGAATGGAATAGGTACATAGAAACTAAAGTATTTACCTACCTACGTATATACCTAAAATATTGTACAGTCAAGTGCAAAAATATGGGTGCATACAACTTGCTCAAAAAGATGTCCCATAGCTCTTATGTCGGTGAATTAAGGTTTTGGTACATATTTATGAGAGGATTCATTCGATACATATTTTTGCACTTGACTGTACGAGAGTTGAAATCTATCGAAGTATATTCAGCATCAAAAGAAGCCTGGCATATGAAAGAGGTCAAACGTTCCTTGTAATAAACTTTTGACGTTTTCATATGCCAAGCTACTTTTGATGCTGACGGTTCCTGTAGATTTTTGGCGTTGAGTGGATGCCTGATCAAACATGATGCGCACCACATGCAGGTCCACTGCGAATTAAATG
The DNA here is from genome assembly GCA_951800055.1 of Cenopis cana. Taxonomy (NCBI): domain Eukaryota; kingdom Metazoa; phylum Arthropoda; class Insecta; order Lepidoptera; family Tortricidae; genus Cenopis; species Cenopis cana. The sequence goes on along the minus strand of OX637477.1, from coordinate 9,548,439 downwards.
TCAAATCAATAACGGGTCGGCAACACTCGTGTGCGAATCCTTTGACGCCGGATCCACATGTACAATGGGACATGATTGTTCGACGTACAGTTATGCCACGTTATGCGCTATAGAGAGAAGGATAATTTCATCTCATGCCATCGCATAACTGCGATGTTGGCCCAACGGCCAACATGGCCCATTGTGTGGATTCTGCATGAAATCGCAAGCGGCCATAGTCAGGTGCTTATCGTCAGGCAGGTTGTACGCTTATTTACCACCGTCGTATAATCGATGCCGATATTTTCCTACTGAAAATAAAGCTTTCTCCACTGTACATATGACTACAAAAAGGGACAGTAGCTATTCTGCATTCTATCACGAACCATAAACTGTGACACCGGCTGTAGAACACTCTCGTGCGAGAGCACACGCGCGAACATGTACAGAGGGGGGTTCTCGCCCAAGACTCGCCGACGATTCCCCTATGTACCCAACGAGTGTACACTGTACAGCGGGGTAATAGGTACCTACAGTCATATTAACGAGTTACTTTTGTGTCAGGTGCGATACACGGGCTACCGCGACAGGCCGCCCGAGGAACGCCAGATGCGGTTCACGAGCGGTTGCCGCGAGGGGCACACAGAGATCGCCTTCACCGCCACCGGCACCAACCTGCAGCTGGTCTTCGACCACTCGCCCTACAACAACCGCGGCTGCGACTTCCAGAAGGAGAACGGCAAGGTACCAATGCTTTCAATATCATCAAAAATGGCCCGCAAAGTGAACGTTCCTCACTACGTATTGGAAAGTAAATATGTAGTGTGGTTAAAAAAAAGTCAGCTCAAAAAAAAATTAAAAATATTGTACTCTCGCTCTACGCGCCTGAAGTGTTTGGTACATATAAATTCCATTAAAACGCCAGTTCCTACCTTTTTAAAAAGCTAATGTGGCCATGTGGCCACATTAAAAGAGGGCGTAAGTTGTATTACAGCCGATTCAAATGCCAAAATTGGCAGAAAAATACACTTGCGATTTTGTTTAAAAAATATAACGGCGGGCAAAAATATACTCGCAAGCTCGTCCGCTTAAATTAAAGAAATACCTACTCGGCCTGCAATCGCCTCTTTCCCGGCCACGGCAATGATGTAGGTTTGATGTATGTATTCGCTGACGGTCACAAAAAGATATCTGAACCAGTGAACTTGACAAAACTAATCTTTAGATTTGTACGAGTAATCATTGAAATGCACTTGTGCATCCAATAAGATGAATTGCTTCTCAATGATCCTGTACAATAGTAGTAGACCGGTATCATAGTAGTAGTAATATCATATTTGTGTAAAATATTTAAATAAAATATAGGAATCTGTAGTTGTATAGTTGAGGAAGTTCGTTATTAATAAGTATAGATAAGCAAACAAATAAAATCATAAACTCGTACGACTTAAAACAAACAAGCTGTAATTTTATTTCCATTTTATACGTACGGTTTCGAATAGAGTACTACCTAGGTAAGTGCATATTACATAAATATTTTTTCACAAATGTGAGAGTTTCGTGGTAACTTCAAATACAGTCGAAATGAGAACCTGATGACCTCCTAATTTTGATTAGAAGTGAGTTTAAAAAACCGGCCAAGTGCGTGTCGGGCCACGCGCAAGGTAGGGTCCCGTTACATTATATGGACTAAAAAGTTCGCAAACTTATATTTACTATGTTTTTGTCAGAATTAACAACATTATCTAAGGTATCAATGGAAATGGTACAAAAGTTTGCTTTTACAAAGTACATTTCTGAAGTTCGACTATTACTCGTTAACTAGTAATGTCTACTTAGCTGTGATAGTTTTCCTTTTAAATTCATCGTATATACTACTACCATGATTTTTTTCACATGCCTAGTAGCCACCGTTTAGCTGGCAGGGGGGGGGGGGGACACTTGACCATAGCTAAAATTATCACTTCAAAGCTTAATATCACGCTAAGCAATTCTTTAATCAAAAAATGCTTCTAGAAACCTAATAATATTTTTAAAAGAGCTATCCAACGATACCCCACATGATGGGGTTTGGCAGAAAAAAAAATTGCACCACCACTTTACATGTAGGGGAGGTACCATAAAAAAAAATTTTTTTAAAGATTTTATTCCACCGTTTTGTCGGCGTCATTAATATGTATACTCATGCCAAATTACAGTTTTCTAGTACTAACGGTTACTGAGAAAAACGGGGGTCGGACGGACGGACGGACGGACATGGCGAAACTATAAGGGTTCCTTGTTTACTACGGAACCCTAAAAATGAGACAGTTTTAAACTTGACTTATCCTACCAATATTATAAATGCGATTCGTGTTACTCAATCACGCAAAAACGGCTGAACGGATTATGATGAAACTTGGTTTGGTAGGTAGGTATACAACATGGTTAATCCTCCAGGCTGGATTAACCACGGATTAACGTATACATAGAATAAGATCTTTTTTCATCCCTTTAAGGGATGAAATAAGGAATGGAAGTTTACGCGGACGAAATCGCGGGCCGAAGCTAGTTAATTTAGAAATATGTTAACCAATAGATAGTTTAACTAATATATGTATGTCCTCTTGACATTCAGATTTTATTTTAGAAACTATCTAGAATATACTATTTTTTATATGTTTTATTTTACTTATTGACGATCTTTTTGTGAATTTATTATACTCTGTTTGACATATATTACACTACAGCAATTCAACATTTTTTTATAAATTATAATTGCATCAATAAATTGCTCTGAATAATTAGATTTTGCTTGTAAGGCCTATTTAAATCCTACTAATCCTACTAATATTATAAACGTAAAAGTTTGTGCGGATGTATGAATGTAGGAATGTATGTACCTACGTTCCACTTAATCTCAAAAAGTACTGGACTGATTTCTATGAAGCTTTCCAGTAGTGTTGCTTAGACATCAGAATAGGACATAGGCTATAATTTATTTCATAATTCATCCCCTTAGGGGGTTAAAAGGGGGTGGTCATTTTGTATAGAGAACAATATTATCTTTAAGATAGAATCTTCAGACTTCTATAATAGACTAAGCATTAAAACGGAAGAAAACATTTTTCAGCGTTTTTCGAAATTCGCCCTCTGAGGGGGTGAAAAAGGGGTTGAAAAATTGTATGGGGAGTAACTTTTTTTTAAACGCGAAACTTGAAACTTTGTTTATAGACCAAGCATTCAGTTATAAGAAAACTAATTTCAGCGTTTTTGGAAATTCACCTTCTGAAGGGATGAAAAGGGGGTTGAAACATTGTAAGGGTAAGTTGTGTGTTTTAAAGTAAGTGACTTCATACTTCGCGGGTAGACATGGTGGATCTCAGATAAAATAGGTATAAAATATGTGATTGTGAAAATTCATTCCTTAAGGGTCTAAAAAAGGGGGTTGAATGTTTGTATGGAGAATTACTAATATTCTAAATGAGGGACTATACAAATGTCGTTAGTAGTAATAGAGTCGGTTAGTAACTAGGTAATTTGATCCAAAGATTAGGTAAAAAAAAAACTAGACTATCCGTGCGGAGCCGGGGCGGGCTGCTAGTAAAGAATATTTTGACTTTGTACTTTGTACCTATGTAGGTATTACAATATCATACCACCATGACAATGATCGTAGGTAGAGGTAGGCATACCAGATGTAACTACTTACCAGCGATGAGACAGTAAACATTATGAAAATGACAAAGTAATTTAAATATACCATCTTCTTGATTTAGGTAATCAAGTGAGAGCACGATTTAAAGTGAACCGTCCCATAGCAGGCCGTATTAGAGTCATTGCACCATCCGTCACCGGGCCGCGTCGGCGGCTCTTCCGGAACGCATTTTCATAACCGAAATTAAGACATCAATTCCTTTCAAAGTTGTAATGAAAGGAATATAAAGCCGTAAGTGCCGTAACACCGCAGATAACGTGTTGGTCACGCTCCGAGCTCGATTAGGATCGAAAGTAGTCCACTATAGCGGCCATGCTGATGTGCTTTGATTATGGTAACCCGTACATTGCCTCCATACATTTAGCGAATGTAGGTACAGTCGAGGTCGTTAATTAAATCAATCTAGTCCCAAACTAAGCGAAATAAAAAAAAAACTATGTATACACTTTTTACCTAATCGAGGTCGCCTACAATTTGTAAGCAAACGCATTCGATTAGGTAAAAATGTGTATACATATTAATGACCTCGACTGTACCTACATGGTATAGTAATGAGTATGATTTAAATGAGCGTCACTGCTCAAAGAAAACTAATTTCATAATAATTCTCCCGTAAACATTAACCTCGCCCGAAAGTTACGACCTAAGAAGACGATAGGTATATTAAAATTTATAAAACACGACCTAAGTAGGTAGGTTAGGTAGGGTGTACCTAACTAAACTACCTATATGACGAATGGTCAACGTAAACGTAGATCAGCTCGGTAGGTGGGCTTAGGGAATTATGACTTCTATGAGCCAACCTATAGGACTATTGTGGGTTGTTATTGTTAAGGCGCTACACTGAGAAATCTGGAGATTTTGAAACGCTGTCCTGCCCAGACTAGCAAACAGTAGGGGCTGATTTTCAGATATATGATTCTTGACTATATGATTCTGGTACTGACAATAGCGAAACATGATTGCTTAAACTTTTCTCGATAGAAAATAAATCCAAAGTGGAGTCTATATTTTCCTTTTTTTCCTCAGCCTATTAAAACAACGCATTATTAAAAGACACGATTAAGTTAATATGATGGTATTTTACCTCATCTAGGTACTGACAAGAGGAAATTTAATAATCCTGCACACAGTCAGATATTTAACGAGATTTGTCTAAAAAGCCATTCTCGGAGAGGGTTGCATCCCGTTTTGTCGTGAGCGAAAAACAAAGGGTATCTCTTTCAATCGATATATCGCCTTAAGCACGTATATGAAATAGTTACCTACCTAACTGTAGTGTGGTATTAGTGTGACTAATATTATTTTTATGACTATAGGGAAAATAATATTAATTGGATATTGTCAGTCTTTTCCTCTTGTTATACGGGTCAAATATGGAGCGGAATAAGCGTAGAATATAAGTATTAACGATTACGCTATTTGTTGTAGGACTTGTAGGTAGTTAGGTATTAGGCACTTAGTTTATCTTATTGTAGGTACCTCTGAGTATCTTCCATTGTTATGGCCCTCAAATATATATTTAGCTTACAATAATATGACATATATTTAATATGTACATAAAATTGGATAACTTCTTAACTTATAACCACAATTCGTGGGCAAGGCATGAGCTCATAGTGGCGGCGCGTCAAAAATATTCTTAAGCGGATATTACACTGTCCTGAATCAGGCGTCCTAACTAGTGGAGGGGAGTTGAAGCATCTCGCTCTAACGTATAGGTCGGAACCCTTCTAAGTGTCCTGAATTCAGGACAGTGTAATACCCGCTTTAGGGAAGCCGGAAATAGTTTGCCTTTCTTATTCTTCATGAGCCGCTCCGTATGGACGCTCCGCCACTGTCATAAGTATAGCATAATCTAAATACAGTCAAGCAAGTCAAGCCTTTTAAGGGGAGGTATCCCCAACGCAAATGTCCCGCTCTAACACGCGTGAGTTTATAATTCACCATCCCGCTCTCTACGCAAGCCCTGCGCGCAGGTTTGTAAATATTTAGCTATAGTCATTAAGCCAATCATTTTATCAAAGCAAACCCTGCGAATTTGTCTATAACTATTTACGATCTTTAATTGAGTACAAAAAATAAATGTTAAATTTCAGTAATATAGCCGTAGTATTGAAAATACATTCCAAAAAGGGGTAACTTCGCGATTTTTTTCTATCGAGTGAAATTCATCAGGTCATGTAACTGACTGCGATTTTGACTAGACAAGATCCTTATGTAACACATATATTTTTTTTAGATTTTAAGACACTTTATTCTATACATGTCTCAGATGGTTTTTAAAAACTCAAAAGTGGTAATACACGGCCTTAACGTGTGCGTTACTGTTGCTACTGTACCTATTACAAGACATGCATGCGTCTCAATACCAGCCAGCAGCGATCCATATGGTGCCTCCTTTATTGAATTTAGCCCCTTCAGCGCTTCCACGTCGCGCCCAGACACCCGCTGTGCTTCTGTATGAAATGAATACTTAACTTACGTATATTTATTTACATTTGGTTCATTTAACTGCGCGCTTCAATGCGCACATGAGCCCGTATTAAATCGTTGATTTTATTAACGGGCATTTCATGTGCTCGTGAGAGGATTCAAGTACATAAGTTTATGCTAGCATAGATAACGACTAAAATCCGCATACTTTGACTGTTACCTATGCATTATAATCAGTCAAATTACCTTTTAACATGAATATTACTTTGAGAAACCTAGGTATAGGTACTACCTAAGTGTGATTAGGTATATACCTATCTTAATGAAATGGGCAAATATGATCTAAAAAAGTAATTTGCGCCTTGAACCCGTTAAATACCGGTTACTATAGTCTGGCTTCGTCTTAAGTAATTGAGTGAAGAGACTAATGTTCTGAGTCCGGATGCATTCTTAATTACGATCGCTTCAAAGTAAAATTACTTTATGCTATGAATCTAAAATGCAGTGAATTTACTAACATCATCGCATCCGTAGTTAATATTTAGCAATGATTCCTTGTGAATGGATTTAAAAAAATGTAACATGTTAATAATACAAGCAATATAAATAACTATAGTAACGCGGAATTTATTGAAAATCCCCTGCAGGAAAAGGGAAAACGAGTCCCTTAAAATCGATATGGGAAAAGCGTTAGTTGCCATTGGAGAGCGTCGCGGCGGCGCGCGCCGCTCCGCACGCCGCCATCATGGCCGCACTCCCACTTTCCGTATTAGCTCCCTACCCTCTGTGCAAGTCTGGTAAGTTAATTAGAATGCTGCAAACTGATACCTATACTACATAATAAATGTTCCTATCATCGCGAGGGACGTAACCCATAGGTAGGAGATAAAAAATAGACATGTAGATAATTTACCTAGATAAAGTAAAATTATAGAGAGTGAGGTGTGATGAGTGAGATGATGATGGTGGTGTGATGATTGTTTTATTTTTTTATTTATGGTAATAAATGTATTTTGATTTGATTTGATTTGATAGGTCAACTATCTACCTCCATGCCTAAATTAAATAACAATAACTTATTAGTTTGTCACTTTAACCTATTTTTTTAATACGATATAGGGCATAAAACAATGAATTGATTAATTTATAATGGTTTACTTTTCCCCGACGTATCTGATTCCGATCAGTTTCATGGTCTCAAAGGCGTCTATTCGACCCAAGACACGAAAAGTCCCCGGGTTTCAGTAATGGAAAACTTTTTATTCTATTCAATTACCTCATTTTGCGGGGACACCTAAGCTGACAGATGACGAAACAAATTATCATGCACAATACTTATTTAGGCTGGTTTTCCACTAGAGCTATGCTACGCAGCTATGCTGCGTGGATGCGCTATGAGCTATGCGACCTTTTCCACTAGAGCTACGCTATGTAGCTGTGCGAGGAAGATGCGCTATGAAGGTGTGCTATGCTACGTATAGCTGTCCGAGGATGCGCTATGAATCCTCTTCCTCCATGTGTTCTTTTTCGCACATTGCGAGATATAAAATAACTTTTTGCTTCCACGATGGCATGTCTACTTTCGTTGACAAACACGCGTCTACTGAACACACTCGCGACCATTCATAGCACGCAAACCGCAGCACGCATCCATAGCACGCATCCGCAGCTCGCATGTTTCCATATAAAAAACATAGCATAGCTGACCCCTTTTCCACTAGAGCTATGCTATGTGAATCAAGGCATGTGATTGGTGGATTTCAAACGCATCCATAGCAACGTAGCGTAGCGTAGCTCTAGTGGAAAACCAGCCTTAACTGTACCTACCTACCTCCAGCTAAGCCATACGGCAAGCGACACTTCGAAAAGGAATGACTTAAAAATTAAAAGAAAATAATGAGCATAATTATCGAAATTGCATCCTTGGCCAGTATCTGCCACAATAAGTTTCAAATTCAAGGTTTGTTTGCACCGGATGCGGAACAAAGAGCACGCGATCGAATCCTTCGCTTGCCTTCTGTTGTTTTGTCCATGCAACTCAAAAAGATGTTGCTTAATATACACCATGCCCTTTGTTATTCTGATAACTACGATATAATGCTGCTGCCATAATCACAGGAATGGGTATTTCGAAATACAGAAAAAAGCTAATGTTTGTCACTTTATAATAAAGGATTACTTAATACCAATCCATCAGTTTTATTGTAGCCGTATTTTTTGTGTGATATAGGTATGAGGTAGTGTACCTATTTATGTAGTAGGAAACAACAATGCAAAATACACGGTCAACAATACGAGTATCTCCGAATTCGTCGCCGCGCAAGTACCGTAATTTGAAGACACATTAATTGTCTTTGGCGGCATACTGGGATATTCATCCTACTTATTAAGCATTGGACATTAATAGGAGGATCGTCTCCACGTTACTAAATCTGCGACATGTGACTAATAAACGATTCCTTCCCTTTGCCACCAACAGCGTCCATTTTTTGTGCTGCCCAATTTTTTGCCACAGTTGTAGATAGTAATTTATATTGTTTTTTTGTTGACAGGCCCACATAGTGTCCAAGTTTATAATGAACGGCGTGTGCGTGAGATGGCGGGGCTGGATTGATTTGGAGCGGCTGGACGGAGCCGGGTGCCTTGAGCTGGACGAGGAACGTGCTGCTATCGAGGACGCGGCGCTGCGCGACCAGATCGAGCGGTACAACCAGCGGCTGCGGGACTTCGAGGACAAACAGCGCGTGTACCGCGAGCATGGTGATGAGTTGCGCGCGCACTCGCACGCGCACGCGCAGCGCTGCCACCAGGCGCGCGCGCCGCCGCACGCCGCGCATGTCGCACACCCGCACCCGCACCCCTCCCACCCCGTCCACATGAAGTCGCAGGGGGCTCTTATCTCATAAACCGATAGGTAAGCCGAGAAAATAATCCATTTTGTTTTAGATCGAAAAATATTGTTAAATCAGAAATATGAACCCGATCTGCGTCTAACATAGATTTAGTAGGAATTCTTAAGATTGTGAAAATAGTGCGAAGGTATAATTTAATAAAAACATTGCTGATATTCATTACTTTTGAAACAGTAACGTTAAACTGTGGGGATGCATATTCTCGTCTTTAAACGTAGCACTAAAACTCTGACTGTGAATCCCGTAAAAACTAAGTATGTTAAGGATAATTGAATGCCGTCACATCAAAAATTACAGATACCTAACGCCTAAAGCAAACTAAGGATACTCAAATTTTAATTGGACTACTTAATAACAGCGATCTGCGATCTATCAATCTTACTTTTCATACCTGTTAATAAGAAGAAATTTAATTGAAATTTAGATAGGAAAGGTAAAAGGCGAACAGGTAACATGAAATATATTGATTTAAACTTACACGATTTTCACACATTATTATTGGGGAACGGGACTTAATCGCGTCAAAACCTTAAAAAAGGTAAATTAGTTATAATTGTACGCGATTAAGTCCCGTTCCCCAATAATAAGGTAACATGAAATAACACAGACGAAATGATTTATGATTGTAAGTCAAGCTCTTGTGTAAGATCTGCAATGTTAGATATAAGTTTTTAATAATACATAAGTAGGAAACAAGTGTTTTGATGTCAATAGCTTATGTCCCATAATATTCCATAGATGTTGTAGAAAATTTTACGTTAACATCATAAATATAGGTACATATTAGAGTTTGTCAAAATGAATAAGTAAGTACCTACTTAACTACTACCAACTCCTTCGAAATGTATTACTAAAAAATAAAGTAAGTAATAGTGAAAGTAATCCTTTTGTACGGCTGTATAATTTTGGTTCTTAATTTAATCAAAGTATCTGTTCTTGTTTACTTTGTATCAAGTATATTATGTTATTTATTTTTAAGGAAATTGTATAGGTACATTAAAGAAAATAATACAATTTTTGTGATAGTAATGTAAATAAAACTTAATTATCTTGTAAAAATCTGTTTTATTACTATAATATATATAAACTACCCAACTGTAACATTAATAACAATTCTATATACAACCGACGAGCTCTAGCCTTCCACCATACAAAAAGAGAATTCCAATTTTGAAAGATATTAAATTCCATTGAAGATGAGGTATACATAACTTTTTTACACCATCTGCTCCACAATGCTAAATTATGTATCATGCAAACTTTACCGAAAGCAAATCATTATCCGGGAGATGATGACACACGAGCCAATTGTCATACTTCTAGTAGGGGGAAAAGTGGTGCCATACTTGAAATTGTAAAACTAGGTTTTTCGACACGTTTTGCAACCATGGTTACAGTATGGGATATTTTTTTAGGTGGATTTTTATCCAAACGAACCCAATACAATGATATCATACTGTAACAAATGATTTTAGGTCTTGTACCTTGAAAACGTGTCGAAAAATCTAGTTTTTCTATTTCAAGTATGGCACCACTTTTCCCCCTACTAGAAGTACCTAAGTATGGCAAATATAATTTGGCTCGTGTGTCATCATCTCATTATGATTTGCTTTCGGTAAGGTTTGCATGATACATAATTTAGCATTGTGGAGCAGATGGTGTAAAAAAGTTATGTATACCTCTTCTTCAATGGAATTTAATACATTGTACTTTCCAAAAATTGAAATGACATACTGGTACCTACAAATCGTTTAGCAAAAAAATAAAAAACTACTCCTTTGTATGGCAGCCATTTGGCCCCATCGTAAAAGTATGGCGTGGTGGTTTTCTCGACTATGATTAGCTGTGCAAAAATTTGCCTGGTTACAAATGGACTTTTTTTATTGACGTGTTCACGTCGGTACGGCGGGCTGTAAGCCACACCGGAGAAGTATGGCATTATGCTACCGCCGACTTCATTTTTCATCGACTATCGGAAATTTACAAGAATTTTTGTGGTACAAATTACAAATCGTTCGATTTTCGGAATTTAACCGACACGTACCGCCCACGCGGTTGGCCACCGGTACCAGCGCTATGATATGAAAATTCCTTTTCATCATTGCGTACTTAGACCCCTGTAGGGTCGCCATACTGGTACAAATGGTTCGAAATTTTGTATCATCATCTCCCGGCCTAAACATACCTATAGATAGCCCTTAACTTTAGCCGGGTTGTACCTACTGATGATTTATAATCGAATTTTTAAGTCATGACCAAAAATAACTACGACAGATCTGTCACTGTGGTGTACCAATGTAAAGGTTGGCTACATATGAAATATCCGCTTAACAAGTGGTTGGCAATGACATGAGTGACTTTGACATTGTTTGATGTAAAAAACACACCACAGTGACAGATCTGTAGTATAGTTTTTTGGTCTTGAATTAAAAATTCGAGTATAGTTGATATTTGATCCCGGATGACCGGGGATACTTTTATCCCGGAAATCATCCCTTAAAGTTGTGGAAGTGGATTCCTTCGTTACGTTCAGGATTCAATATCGCGGCCGTGATAAAAACAGTGATTTATCCCCTTGGTGTATAATCTACTATTAAAGGCCTTTAGCCGGTTAAAGGGTTAACAAAAACGATTATGATAATAATTATTTCTATTACCTACCTAGTCGTAGAGAAATACAAGTCGTGAAATTTCAAACTGAACCTTTAGGTATAGACGTTTGACGCTTGACGGCTGCAGTTAATTTTACAGCAGCATTTAGTGCAAGCAATCAAGTGTGAGCTGCTCAACGAGCATGAATGTGAACATTTCCGTGTCGGCTAAATTGCGTATAATGAGCGAGGGCGGACCGGGGCGGCGGCACGGCACAGGTGCGGCGCGTGCGTCCAGCCAGTCTCACAAAACTGCCACACTACTACAAAATACAAATAAACGCTCTCAACATCGATAACGTAACGGACACATTTGTCCAAGTTTCTAACTTTTATTTTGTGAAACGCGCCCTGACGGTCCCCTGCGCCGGCGCTGTCAGGACATGCGATGCCTAATTGCATTTAATTTGACTAGCGCGCGCAACACGAAAGGGATCACCACCCCTAACTTTTTTGCTCCAACGCACAAAGCTTCGTTGAGCATGATACCTGTGATCAGAATTAACTGAAACTAATGGTAATTTGAAGGGTTATAAGTAACTGGTAGTTTGGGCATGTTAAAAGTATTTCAGAACATTGACATTGGATTGCGTAGTTAAGTCCAAAGTGTTCATTCATTGCCGACGAGTGCTACGCGCTACGCTCGTAGCCGATAATATTTTTAATTGTTTTTCTCAATTGTAGCAAAAACTGTCTACGAACGGAGAACTAGATATCGTGTCACCAGCGCGGAATCCCAAATCCTTAAATCATATGATTGACAGTGAACAACAGGGTGTCAATTATTGGAGTTAAGAAGTCAAACATTTTGATTTTTGACGCTTACCTTACTAGGAGTTAAATATCTATCATAAACAAAAGTTAAGCCGTCAAACGCTTGACTTAGGTACCTTAGCCTAGGTCTTAAAATTTGACCAACAAAACTTCTTTTTGCCTTGATGAATTCATTATGTGAAAATTGCTGATGTTACTTACCTAGTTAGCTCAGTGCGAGTGCGGTGATAGGGTATACCACCAGTACTGGACAAGGCCCAATGAGACAATGTACATTGACTCATATGTAAAAGATAGTCATGATTTTTTTATAGCACAATCAATTTAAAACCGTATGCTCTTTGAATTGGGATGGAAGTGTCCATTACTGGTGCTTGTCAGCTTAAAGTATCCATTATTGGTGGTGTCACAATGTGGTAACTTCCAAGTCTGATTGTTATGCCAAATTCACAGCAAGGATTGATTAGAGGTACCTATAATTATTAGGTACCTATCGGGCAGTTTTATTTAAGGCTGAAGTTTTTTATGTAAATCATAAATTTTAACTGTATCCAAAAAAAATTGGAAAATAAGTCCTTCGCTATCCTTGCATCTCTAAAGCATAGCACAATATCTGACACTTTATGCGGAAGTAGCTAAGTCGTCGCATTCGCAAGAGATGCTATCGCAGGTTATATTGTGACCGATGGCACCTTGACCGTCAAAATTGAGCAGGTAGCAACGACATGATCTGACGATCGACCGCAAAAAATTCGGTACGTGTACAAGGGAAATCAGAAACGAAACGAACGCTATCCAGATCCCGTGCACAATGAACCAGTGATTTATCAGGCCATTCTTTTTGCGCAAAAAGCGCAGGTCAGTGTCGGAGCGAAGCACCAAAAGGGCATTTCGTGTAATCCGCGGACGGAGCGTGGGAAAGGCGCGATGTGCTTGATTCTACATGCAGACATGCAACTAACACAGTTAATACATTTGGCACGCCTTAGCTTTACTTATAAATATCCATGTATACCTAACCTATCCTGAGGTTGAGTTGGTTGAATATAAATTACCTACATAGGCGAAAAAAAGGTTAAAATGTCATTTATCAATGTTATCATCTGGTGTTGGGTATGCGTAGGTATTTCCTAAATTACAATCAACTCTCTAACTTCTCTAAGCCAAATTGGTACCTAAGTAAAGTACCTTACCTACACAGTCGAACCTATAACTAAATAAAAGCAAGTGGAACTACACGTTAGGAAGTAAAATCATGTTTATGATGATCCCTTTAAATTACATTCTGAATACGAACTTGCTTCAAAATAGGTAATTTTACAACACAAAGAATAAGCAAAACTGTCAATGTCCAGTCAGGTAAGTTACAACTTCATTCGCAGCTTCAAACGACGATAAATCTTTCGTGTCTTTCGACAACGTCCACTGACACCCACTGCATTGTGCGTGTGATAACTGATAGATGCCACTCCCGATAACTTAGAAATTGGACAGCGGTGTTAAATACACTTGCTGACAAAGGCATGTTATATTATGAATCTTCCTTACAAAAATGACAACAGTTGGCCAAATGATACTTCCTAGTATCGGGTGGAAATAGCAATGATATTTAATATGTTGGTAAGAGTCATCATATTTTAAAAATTTACCTAGTGAATTCAAGTGCTTTCGATTTTAGGCAATTGTATCTATATATTACTTTTTAACCTAGATACTTACTTGAGTTTTTTTTTCACTTTACTGAGTAGATTTCCAGCAGCTGCTACACCTAACTAACCATATTTAAATATTCAACTTACGATAGAAACCTTATTCTTAGTTATATGTATTATCTTTGTAAATTAAAAATTTAGTTTTGCTCTAAAGTTCGATTCTTTAAATATTACACGACATGAAAACGTTCAACGAAAGGGTTAAGTTGTGCCGAAGTAGAAAGTAGTTTACACTCAACACCACAGAACCATAGGCAAGTCATACGGCTTCCCGAAGACACGCGAACCGGCTCGTCTCACACGTGAGTGCCCATTAGGGCATGAGGCTTCTTGTGGTTCTGGCCTGGCACCGTCTGAGGCACTTATTATTTACAATCAACATTATAAAATTGATCCGGCATCAAACCACATATTGCCCTCAATATTGTGCAGACCTTATCAATAACATTAGGTATAAACCCGAATGTTGTGAATAGAAAAACGAGAATTAATTTTGATGAAATTAACACTTCCCAAAAATGGCTTTAGAAAAGCTAATGTTTGTCACTTTATAATAAAGGATTACTTAATACCAATCCATCAGTTTTATTGTAGCCGTATTTTTTTGTGTGATATAGGTATTAGGTAGTGTACCTAGAATATATGGCTTTTGTATGGCTTTTAGAAGGCAACTCAGGCAGATATGCGCTGTTACCTACGCCTGGAAACTGTTTTATTTTTCAAGCGTGTCATTATCTCCACCCTCTACACTACATTGCAATGTAGGTAGTCTACTTTAAACTTTTTATGATGTAAGTAAAAGATGTTTCAGAAACATCAAACCAACAACATTACTAACTCGCTCTAAATAATTAACTATATGCATTTTGATTATGCCAAGTTCGAAGTTAAATAAAGCTGTTTGTTTATCCAGCAGTCCTAAATTACACGCTGCAGAGCGCACATCAAATGTTGAGGTTTATAGCCCGAGCGCGCCTGCGGCACTTTGAAAGGAGTAGCGCCTACTCGCGCATATGTTTCCTCGAATCAACGTCTGTTTTCTGTGAAGAAAACGACTGTCGTTAAACACGTATAGATTACTACTGCATATAACAATATTAACTGTTTGTTTATAATAAAAAGCAAAGAGCGAAGACATCCGGTAACGGGTTAAATTATAACATAAAACGTCGATCAGTTTAGAAGTTTATATGCTGCACCTACTTATACGATACATTGTAGTCTTTGCATATATACGGTTATCTACATACGACATACGACTAACTACACCATGATACATGATGACACGTGGATACCTAATGCAGAATATACTTACTGTATTTGATAGTATCGGTTAACGATAAACTATTAAACAATCATTGTTACTCAATAAAGCGTCCGTCGGTCGTCATTATAACATAAAATTTTATTATAAACTCTTCCTTTGTCGCTTAATCGTGAAATAATATTGTGTTTGAGGTACATAATCTTAATACAAATAGAGCATCAAATATACACACGCCCCCGTGCTAGCTAGTATTTGCTGAAGCTGCGGAATCACACAACTAATCCTCTTCGCGCACATCGGGATTTATGCCAGTTTATGCGCTTTGACGCTTTTCGCAAGTTGACAATAATTGTTAAAACTGCCTCTAATTGGCGATCTGCAATTTGTATCGTATAATATAATTCCTTCAAAGTATAACTTCAATATAGTTATAGATGAAACAATTTGTAAAGAACTCTGGTAACTAGTTATGTTTTCTCTTATTTTAAAAGAAAATTTGCACTGTTCTCCCATCCCATCTCAGTTCATCAGATTTCCGGGATAAATTTATACTGCGTTTTAATTTTTAATCCCAACTGTGCCCTCAATTGGCACCTGTTTGAGTAACTGCGATAATCATAAAGGATAACTGATTTACCCTTTGAAGTTTTGAAACTAACTATTGCTTAAGCGTAGTTTTGGGAAAGGGATCCAATTTAAAAGAGATGAAATCACTATTGAAGTTATGACTTTTGTTTATTATAGGTATTTAGACTGAAGGTTTTGCCATGTGGGATGGCCGAGATGGGTCCGTTTGCCTAAACTACGTTCACTTAATTTTGCCAACATTCATCTAAAATGTTTTGTAGATAGCCTAAAACTGAGCCTCGTCTTTTTAGTTAGATACTCGTACTCCAATGTACTTACTTAAATACCTACAGAATTTCTTCCTCACAAAAATCGTTTAGGTATATGCGGTATTACGATTAACTTCTTGATCATAATATGAATCATTAAGTTGATTGATGTGAGACATTTTGAACACCTTGAAACTACATAATACGATTTTAAATACTCGCTAGTTAATATGAATCATTCATTGATAGGGCTGGACCAACAGAATCAATAAAACGGCAATAATCGCAGGTACAGTAAAGAGGCACAGCACATGAAAGGCGCGTAATAAATGATAATCCCGTAGCACGTGTGGGATAATCTCGGCTAATTGAAGCGCTCATCCCGCGCTCGTTCGGCGAAATTGAGCCCTCCCTCTCGATGAGAAATGCAAAAATTAAATTAGAGTTTGTACTCTTTATATTACGGGTAGGTTAGGTCAGGCCCCTATACCACAAAATTTTACAAGTCTACAATTTCACAAAATTGTACAATTTTCCATAGAAAAAGTTGACAAATTTCTCGAATTGTACGCTTGTAAAGTTTTGTGGTACAGGCCCCAGGTCTCTGATTTAAAAAAGATAACAATACGACTTTATTTTACTAGTTTAACTCAAGGACTAATTAAATAAATACTTGTATCAACATAAGTCGGCGTCAGATTCGTCAGCCGGTTGTAGAGCGGTGGAATGTGGGTGGAACACCCGTCACGCATCAGATCACAAAACATGTAAAATAGTAGATTATACACCAAGGGGATACCTATATGTCACGGGCGTGATATTGAATCCTCAGGCGCCTAAGCGCGGCTGCTGTGCGGCCAAATTAAAAATAAATACTTTCTACCCTAGGGTTGGAAAAGCGATTTTCAACCTGGCTATCTACACGTGAAAATCGAACTTTCCGAACAATTTCAGTCGAGAGTAGCTTTTTTAACTTATTTGGGAGGCTGCTGCGTCTCAGCCTTAACCCACCAACGGATTCGCAGCTGACGTTATAATAACTTTCTTAACCATTACAATAGTTACTTATGCAGGTGCGAGAGGAACTTGGTCATTGAAACCTGTTGCTAGCCCTCGGCTTGGATGTTTTGAATGCTCTGGTAGGTTATATACTTGATCATAATTTATATAATTGTTTGTAATGAATTGATATAAGTACCGAGAGCTTTCTAGTAAAGTTAAATGCCTGCACCATATGTTTCTGTTTAGCCCAATGGTTGACTGGTAGAGAATGCCATATGGCATAAAGTCCACCATTTGTACCTACATAGGTAGTAGTATACGTTGTTGTTTGTTGTAGTACGTTGTGATTTAATTATTTTTCATTTCTCATGCTCGAAAAGTGTGTCATATTAGACTTGTGAAGCGGGGCTAAAGTAGTACATTTAAGCCCTAGGGAAAATATGTATACATATTTATGATTTACAAAACATTTTAATTTGACCAATCAAAATAATTCACCGATTAAATCCACCAATCACAGAAAAGTAATTTGATAGATTAAAAAATATTTGGTAAAAATATCAACCAACCAGAACACAGCTGTACTAAAATCGACCAATCAGGAAAGACGTTTTTCAGTTCTTTAAAGATTAAGCGGTGTCTATAGTCAAAGCAATTACTCCTCTTAAAAGAAAAAAAAGCGCATGATGCATCTCTTTCTTTGATATAGCAAAAGAAAGGGAGGCGAATACGCCAAGCAAACACGCATAGCGAGGCATGGTGCTGGCCTTAGAAAAAAAAACATGCTGTCAAATTAGACATACACGCCAAGAGTTAAATTATTCATTTAAGATGGATAATTTGTGTTTATGTGTTTTCTCGCAATCGAAGTGAAAAGTAGAGTGTATAACTCGGGCCTAAAAGCCATATTACCACTCGAACAATTTTCCCTCTCTACGTTCGGGAAAATAACCATCTCGTGGTAATATGGCTTACTTTAGACCCTTGTCAAACAATCTACTATTGTAACCTGACATTGACTTTCTTTTTTTAATTTATATAATTGCAGCATTTTATTATAATTATTATTGACAATTTGATTTCGAATATAATTTAAAAAGAATTGCATGCTATTTATACTTTTCGACATGTAAAAGTTGCATGACAAAGTTTCGTTTGTTTCTTTGGTTTGTTTCGTTTGTACGCCAATCTTGGCAGAGCATAGTCAAAGAGTAGTAGTGGACACATAGCGACATCTATAATACGGAAGGGCAAAATAACGGCAGTGCCAGACATGAGTGTATTAACAATTTCACTCCGCTTCCAATAGGTGGCAGCAAATAACTACAAGCAGTTAGTATCTTTCTTTATGTTGCATATTTGTATTCACACTGTATCTGCTTTCTGCTTTTAAGTACATTATGCAAAGTTTGCAAACTCTTCTCTTATCTGTAAACACCTGCCATAAAAAAAAAAGAAATGACATGACATGACACTGACACTACAACTCAGCTGCTCTATGTTCTATGTTGTATTTATTTAGTTTTGATTCAGGAATAAATTAGTGTTTGATTACTTTAAGTTTAAATTTAGGGTCGATAAAAATTTATTAATTCAAAATGAGTGAAGAAACAAATACCAACGTTAAAGAAATCAGAGAATTATACTCGATGTTCCATCAAGAATACATAATTATGGCTGAATAGTAAGTAACTCACACGGAGAACTTTTGAGATATCTAGTTACAATCAGGAGATAAATACCAGCTTAGAAGCAGTGTTTCTCTCCATATTACTTTTATGTGCGAGATATATTTTGTGTTTGTGAGCTACAAATTTTTAACCAAAGCTTTTAACTTTCCAGTCGTATGCTGCAAACCGAAAACTTAGAAGGGATTTATGTTATACCGTCATATGAAAACTCTTTCCGTAAGTAATACATAACCGTTAAAAAGTGGTGTAGAGCAATATAATTGTATCGAAACACTATAATGTGTTTTATTTAACCTTACTTTCAGAGTGGTTTGGAGTTGTCTTTGTGAGAGCTGGGTTTTATGAAGGTGGGGTGTTCAGGTTCACACTTACATTACCAGAGAAGTTCCCAAATGAAGAAGTTCCTGTAAGTAATTAAAGTTTGTTTTACCATATTTTTTCTAATGATATTAATTATTAACAGGTACTGGTTTTAAACAGATGGTAAATTAAAACATTTTGTCTTGTACAAAATTTGTATTAAAAGCAAGTCAAGTTTACATAATTTTATATTATCTTCAAACTGTATAGGTTAATTACTAACAAATTTGTTTTTTTTTTTCAGGTATTGGCATTTACATTACATTTATATCATCCTGCAGTTGATCCCAACACTGGCATTCTTAATCTGAGCCAAGTTTTCCCTCAATGGGACAGAAAAAGGAACCATATATGGCACATCTTGAAATACTTACACCTAATATTTCATAATTTGAACATGAAGTCACCCACTAATGTAGAAGCTTCAGTAGCGTAAGTAAATTAGTAACTTTTATAAAATCACAATAGTCATGCAGTTTCTTTTTATAATAATTAGATCAATTATTCCAGGTACAAAACTAACAGAAAGATATTCACAGAAAAAGTGAAGGAATGCGTAGTTGCCAGTATTGACCATGTTTATGATGATCCACCGATTGAAGATAAGCACTACATCACGTTTAAACCTTATGATTCTAAGATCCATGACTCTGCCAGAAACCAGATGCTGAAGCCCTCCACACCTGAGGAAGGCATGAACCAGGGAATGTCATGGGTGCAGCCAGGATCCTATCAACCGTTCTCTAAAGAAGAAGCTGCATAACTTGTTTTATGTCTAAAGAGGCCTACACACGGCCCTTAAATCAAAGGCAATATTGGGAGAGTGGGGGGAGCACCCTAGATCGCCTCGTGTGTAGGTAAATCGTAATTACAATTCTGTTCCGATTTATCTAGGGTGCTCCCCACCACTCTCCTAATATTGCCTCTGATTTTAGGGCTGTGTGTAGGCCGCTTAACCAATCAGTATGATTCATATTATTATTATAGCCATATTGAACACCTGTGATAAAGAAGCAAAATTACATTTAGCAATAAAAAACAAATGTGTTACAAGTATTACAAAAGTTTATTCAGTTATCACAGGGACACAGCAGTGACCCAAGTCTAGTAAAACATTATGAAAGACCATCCTGTTAA
Organism: Cenopis cana; assembly: GCA_951800055.1. Classification (NCBI taxonomy): domain Eukaryota; kingdom Metazoa; phylum Arthropoda; class Insecta; order Lepidoptera; family Tortricidae; genus Cenopis; species Cenopis cana. The sequence continues at coordinate 9,527,985 of OX637477.1, read as the reverse complement.
CAAACTTTTCTAAAATATAATTGTTAGGTAAGGTTAGTTATTTTAGTTAGGTTAGTTATGAATATGCAAACCATATGTTATTTACAGAAATTAATATTTTAAGTTAATTCCTTTATTATTGTTAACTACACTCGCAAAGGCCAATATACAGGCTCAGCCTAGTTTGGTATTTCATGGAACATCAATCAATGTATTTATCTGTTTTTGATTAATAAACATTTTTGTTTTTTTTTTTAATTTCTAAATTTGTAGATTTTGTAGTTTGCATTAGCAGTGTTACTGCTCAATAAATTTTTTTTCTTAACTTTAAGATAACTTAGTTATTTTTTATACAATCCAAATATAATAATAACTTGTATGTCAATATATTTATTGAGCTAATCAGGGTCAGTATTAATTTTTATTCCACACTCATCAACTTTTTCCTGGAACCACTGTTGGTCCAATTCAAGTTTCTCATTTTTCCATGTGAAGTGTGTAGGGGGCTGGTCATCACCATTATGGAACTCAAAGTGTTTACTCAGTTCTATAGAGAGCTTCGACCTTACCAACCCAATCCCTCCATACTTGTCATCAGCGGGATGGTACACCCTGCCCGTCAAGGGTAGCATGTAGATTTTCTTAGGAATAAATGGTGTCATTAGTAATTCCCCTGCATACCCAAATGTTACAAAGTCTTTAGTATCTTTTGTAATAATATGTGTATATACAATAGGAACATCATCACATCTTATAAAATTTCGCTCCCTCCCACATAAAGATATATAAGGAAATTCCTCAGAGTATCGGCCAGTCTTGTTCATTCTTATTCTTTTAAAAAAGAATTCTAAAAATTTCTTCTCTTTGAAACATGAAGTAAAGTTTTTCATTTTAGAGTCATCTAAAAACAGCTGTAACAGAATATGTCATGAAAGTAATTAATTGGCATTGTGTGGGATATATAAATGACAAACTGAACATTATACGGTACCATTCCTTGATGATCTATGTAGTAAAAGTATTCCCTTATTTTGGGTTCCGGTTCTTGACCCTGTATATAGTGCAGCATACACTTTTGAGGTCTTTTATAATTCCTCAAGTAATGAGATACTTGTAACAATGGCGAAAATAGCGCCTTCATAATTTACAAAAATAAATTACACTGCAAGTGCAAAGTACTGTAACTGTACGTCTTGTCACTTTTTGTTTTGAACTTTGCCAAAACGTCAGCTTCGGGGGCCCCGAAGCTCGGGGCTGCCAGGCTAACAAAATTGTAAATAAATCTGGGAGGTCGCACCATCCGATACGATATCGGCCATGACACGCGACGGAGATCTATACGATAAGATGTACGAAACTATACAAGTGTGGACAAAGCTCAAGTGTGTTTACTTAACATTATCTGTATTTACGTCAAATCCCTCTACGCATGTGTATGTGTGCCTGTGTGTAATGTCATATCATATCATATAGTTCACTATCCCAAATCCCAATCCAGTCTATTTTCTTTAGGTGCCAATAAAAACAACTGTTTAGTAAATAGTATTATTCAGATTGCAAGTGTATTTCTGGTTAAGCATTAAATCAAATCTGTTTTTTACAATTAAATAGTACCATCATGTCTGCTTAATACAGATTGGGTTTCTGCAATACAACTCGCAAGGTTAACTTCTCCATAAATGGAATGGAACTTTAAAAAAAACTACAACTAATAATGGATTCAATCAGAAGATCATGGAAACTACGTATGTATGCAGTAATATCAATATAATGCACAATGCTTGACTATTCACTAATCACTGAATTCTATTACAGAGGAATTTGTCGCCCACAAGGCGAATGTCAATTGTTTAGCCATGGGGCACAAATCCAATCAAGTTCTGGCCACTGGAGGCGACGACAAGAAAGTAAATTTATGGGCCATTGGTAGGCAAAGCTGTTTGATGGTAAGTGAATGGCTAAAGTTCTGAATACATCTATTAAATTAAAGTGCTTACATTTATTGCATGCTAATAATCTAATTAATGTTTTCAGAGTTTGAGTGGTCACACAACTCCAGTTGAATGTGTGTGTTTTGGCCACTCGGAAGATCTAGTCTGTGCCGGCTCACAGACCGGAGCTTTAAAAATTTGGGACTTAGAGGCAGCAAAACTTCTTAGAACATTTACTGGACACAAAGGAGCCATCAAGTGTATGGACTTCCACCCGTATGGGGATTATTTGACTACAGGCTCCTGTGACAATAATATTAAACTGTGGGACACTAGAAAAAGAGGCTGTATTGTTACATATTCTAGTCACAGACTTGCTGTGAACAGTCTGCAATTTAGCCCTGATGGACAATGGATAGCCTCGGCATGTGAAGATGGTAACATCACTCATTTTATTTTTCACTTTACTATCAATGCATTTCCCTAATTCTATTCTAAAAGCTGGAAGAGGCCTTTGTGTCACAAAGTATTACCGTCCAATATAACTTGCCTCACCTAAAAATGTTGGCAATAAAGGCTAATAAATAAACTATCAATGCATTTAAATACAATCAGTGTGCAATATACATACATTTTTTATCTAAAGCCATGATGCCATAACATTCATTATGTGTTTATCATACACTGATTGGGAAGTTCTATTCCATGTAAGAAAGTTTTGCATATGATAGAATAATAGTACATTACTTACCAAGGGCGATAAAACAAAGAATGTCTCAGATCGCAGGTATTTTACGCCCGAGCCGAAGGCAAGGGCGATAAATATGCGATCTGAGGCTTTCTTTATTATCGCCCGTGGTAAGTATAAAATTTTATGTCACCCCCTGGCCAGGAAGTGGGTTTTTTCGCGCGCGGAGCGTGCTATAATGGCCACTTTATGGCCAGGTGTGACATAATAGTACATTACTTAACAAGGGCGGTAAAACAAAGAATGTCTCAGATCGCAGGTATTTGACGCCCGAGCCGAAGGCAAGGGCGATAAATATGCGATCTGACGCTTTCTTTATTACCGCCCGTGTTAAGTACAAAGTTTTATGTCACCCCCTGGCCAGGAAGTGGGATTTCCCGGGCGCGGAGCGTGCGGTAATTGTCGCTTTATGGACAGGTGTGACATAAAATTGATTTATGTCACACCCGGCCATAAAGCGGCAATTACCGCACGCTCCGCGCGCGGGAAATCCCACTTCCTGGCCAGGGGGTGACATAAAATTTTGTACTTAACACGGGCGGTAATAAAGAAAGCCTCAGATCGCATATTTATCGCCCTTGCCTTCGGCTCGGGCGTCAAATACCTGCGATCTGAGACATTCTTTGTTTTACCGCCCTTGTTAAGTAATGTACTATTATGTCACACCTAGCCATAAAGTGGCCATTATCGCACGCTCCGCGCGCGAAAAAACCCACTTCCTGGCCAGGGGGTGACATAAAATTTTGTACTTAACACGGGCGGTAATAAAGAAAGCCTCAGATCGCATATTTATCGCCCTTGCCTTCGGCTCGGGCGTCAAATACCTGCGATCTGAGACATTATTTGTTTTACCGCCCTTGTTAAGTAATGTACTATTGTATTGTCCAATATTCTGAAAACATGTTGTGGCTCGATGTAATGGTACAATCAAGTATCCACTCATTAAAGAACATGCAAAATTAACAAGAAGAGAGATTTACATAGTAATTTTATGTAATTATGACATTAATGATTACTTAAAATACAGAAGCCAGATTATTGAACATTTTTCATTCTTCAAGTATTTGTCTGATATCTGTTGTATTTTATAGGTATTGTGAAAGTTTGGGATGTGCGAGTAGGCAAGGTTCTGCAGGAGTTCAGAGAGCACACGTCAGCGGTGACATGTGTCAAGTTCCATCCTCATGAGTTCCTGCTGGCCAGCTGCGGCATGGACCGGACTGTCAACTTCTGGGACATGGAGAAATTCCAATTGGTATCTAAGTTTGAAAAGGAAAACACTTCTATTAGGTAATTATAGTCATAGTCATATCATTTATTGCAACCATAGTGTGTACAGATCTTAAACATAAAGTAAGTACAGTCAGTAACATATGGGCCCTGTAAGAGCGTAGCAATTTCCTTACAACATAATAATAAAGTATTTTGTTAAAATTAGGATTAGGGATTTTAATTATAATTTAGGTTACAATAATAAAATTATGTTGGCTATGAATCGACCTATATATGACACCTATACTTTTTTTCTTAAAGCAGACTAGCTAAATTATTGTTTGTCACCCTCCCTTCAATTATTGGCATATGTGTTCAATTTTCCTTTAATATGTACAATAGTATTGAGAATCCAGCAAGAATGGATGTTTAATAGATAAGGTATTTCAGATGCCAATCAATGCTTATCTTTAACTTTATTTACCAGACAGTTCAGTAGGCCTAGCACATGATGGTCGCGTGAGTATATATCGGCTTTTCTCGAGCTATCCGTCACTTTCTAACAGCACCAATCAAAAAAAGACGCGTAGCTCGAGATAAGCCGACATACTCTCGCGGCCATATGTGCTAGGCCTACTGTACAAGTATGATATGTGTCAATCAGTTTCATCCTTACACATCTTATTAGTTTTAGCTTTTTTTAAATGCAACCATCAAGGTCAAGGAAATTCCGTGAAGCTCGAATTCTTTTTTAATTGTTCCAGGTCTATGGTATTCAGTGAAGATGGCACTACCCTGCTTGGGTGTGGCAATGATGGGCTCCATGTGATCGGCTGGGAGCCCGCCCGAGTGTTTGACACTGTTCATGGCCACTGGGGACAAATCCATGACATCACAGTTGCACATACACAGCTGGTAAGTAAATAACGAAACATGTTAAGGCTTATTCAGAAATCACGCGAGGTTCCAAAGGGGGTGGGGGGAGGGGGTTACGAAAACCTCACTACTGATCACGTTGGGGGGGGGGGGGGGGGGGGGGAGCTCGTCCAAAACCTCACCAAAGATCACCAAGGGGGGAGGGGGAGTCTAAAAGTGGCCCTCGCGTGATTTCTGGATAAGCCCTTAAATGAGGGCTACCGTTTTTGCGCTCACCGAGGCGCCACTGCGCTCTCAGTCCAGCTGTCAAAGTTTGTTATTAGTTATTATGGGCGAAGAAAGCCAATGTACGTTGAAATCGTATTTCATTCATACATTAAAACCGCACCGTAAATATTTTTATCGAATATCCCGTATTGTAGCGTAGTCCCGTTTTGTTCCGCAAAAAGTATGACATAAGTTTACGAGCGATAAAATTGTCGCAAAGCACTGAAATTCGTTGACCCGTAACTCTTATTTGCCATTATCAATTTCAGATATTGCAAAATAGTCACTATATCAATCTAATTAGTAATAAACCCGCGTAACCCACCGATAAACTATGAAATTTGACATTTCGAAGGACTGACGTCACACTAGCGCCTCTAGCGGCGAATCCATACGCGGTAGCCCTGATTCATTAGTTGGGAATTGGGATTAGGCGCGTACTGAGGCACTGGGACGCGTCCATCCAATCCACGCCCAGTGTGTACTCGCCTGTATATGTATATACATCATCATCATCAATTTAAGAGCAAAGCTCTTGTCGGTGGAGCAATTTCCATGTATCTCTTTCTTGAGCCTTTCGTTTGACCGCCTGATACGACACGACGTTTACTTTTTCCTTAAGTTGGTCCATGTACGTTCTTCTTGGTCTCCCTCTCTTCCGCCTTCCTTCTACCTTCCCTTCCACAATATGCTTTATGAATTCGTCGTGTCGTAACAGGTGCCCAAACATCTTTCCTCTTCTGTTCTCAATAGTCTGCAACAAGGACCTCCTTTCCTGCACAATGTTGAGAACTTCCTCGTTAGATTTTCTCTCGGTCCAACTGATCTTCTCCATCCGCCGCCAGCACCACATTTCAAAGGCTTCAAGTCGTTCTCTGTCCCTCTGTGTCATTGTCCACGTTTCGCACCCGTATAATGCTATGCTCCAGATGTACACTTTTATAAGCCTTTTCCTGATTATATTATTATATGTGATGTATATACATACATACCTATAAACTTTTCGTCCGTATTACAATAAGGAAAGGTGCAACAGTGCAAATATGACTACACCATCATACATTATGCCGGGCAAATTTCAGTTGTATGCTAACATAATGAGAATCAGCGAACCTACATTTTGATCATGTTAATCTTGAAAGTCATATCTTATTGTTAATTAGTCTTATATTACAAAATAATGGTTTTCTAGGGTTCCGTACCTGAAGGATCCAAGTGGAACCCTATTGCTGTCACTCACGCGTCCGTCCATCCATCCTCTGACACAAAATTAATTCCTAAGAATTTTTTTACTTCCATCATTGACCTAAGAACGTATGAACTTGAAATTTGGTTACAACGTTTATTATTATACCTGTGTATATTTTAACAAAAAAATCTAATTAGGTATTGAAAAATCACATTTTCTCTTTGAAATTTCCTTTTTTTGCCTATTAAAACAAACTTAATTTTGCAGTTCGTTCGGAAAATGAGCGAAGTACGACACGCACTTATCCGGTTTTTTTTATTCCAGATTGCAGGATCGTTCCATTCAACATACGTGTGTTTGTCTGTGGTTGATCTCAATAAAGTGCATCCATTTGGGGGACCACCGCCAGTGGCACCTACTGTTGTCAGAGATCTCTCTCCATTCCAAAAAGGGCAGTCTGTTCGGAAAAGTTTCTCAAAAGAAAAACCAGCTAAAGAAGGTAAATTTTAATTAGATATATTTTAAGTTTATTTTTATTTAATTTAAGAAGGTAAATGATTTACAAAATATATAAATAAATAATAAATATTTGTGGACAATCTTACATAAATCAACCTAGTCCCAAACTAAGCAAAGCTTGTACTATGGGTACTAAGCGACGATATACATACTTATATAGATAAATAAATACTTAAATATATAAAAAACATCCAAGACCCAATAACAAATATTCGTGCTCATCACACAAATAAATACCCTGGCCGGGATTCGAACCCGGGACCTCCAGCTTCGTAGGCAGGTTCACAACCAACTAAGCTAAAGCGGTCGTCAAATAAATACATATATCATTCTCAGACTACACAGGAGTTCTATGATATTCTCACAAAATAAATGGAAGCGTGGAAAGCACTTAGGCCGTCAAAACTGTAAAGCCAAGTGCTGTCAAATTAACGCAAGAAAAAATCTACCTTACAGTCAGAGCTCTAAGTCTAGTTTTGCTTGCGTTAGTTTGACAGAATTTAGCCTTAGAGTTGTGTCCGAACTATAAGAGGACGACGAGTAGCGCAACGTCTCGGTTGTCATAATATCAATGATCTATCATTTCTTTTAGTATGCCATAAAGTTTAAGCTTAAGCCACACACTGAGCGGGCGGGCGGTAGCGGCGCGGGCGCGGGCGGCAGCGGCGCGGGAGCTGCTTTTGGCTGCCGCCAGCTCCCGCGCCGCTGCCGCCCGCGCCCGCGCCGCTACCGCCCGCCCGCTCTCTGTGTGGCTTAAGCTTTAACCCTCCTCTCCCTTTCAAGTGATCCATAAATCGACACCCGTGGACGAAAAGACCGCCGAGGAGTCCACGTCCGGCACCGAGGCTGACGACGACTCTGGTGCGGTTATATCGAATATACATGATTATACAGAAATCTTTCGACCTTCCAGAGCGCGTGAGTAGAATAACGTATCTCACCTGCTTCCTGTTCGAAATACATTATTTTGCTTCTATCTTCTTCATGGACAATGGACATGACAAAAATAGCAATAATCTTATGCAAATTATATGAATTGTATTGATGCATATATATATTTCTATGTTACAACTCACAAACTAAAACCAAAAATAAAAATAATTAATGAATAAAATGAACTTTATTCTGTAAGTAGGTCGCAATGGCACTTTTACAAGTCATAAACTACTGGCGTTTCTCAAAGACCACTGCTGAGAAGAGACGCCGAAAGAAACTCGACAGTCAGCCATTTTCTTCCAAAAATATTACAATGATAATACTAAACCTACTTAAGATAAAAAAAACTGAGTATCTGTATAAAACAACACAAAAACAAAAGAGTAAAACGAGGGGGAAAAGTAATTATGTACAATGTGTAGTTTCGCTAGAAAACATGTCGAAACTGTATATGCATATTAAATAATAAAACAAATAGAATTACTTCCTTTAGACTATAAATTTAGTTCCATTTTTTGATATGTTTTCTTGCTAGAACTGTGTCAACCATATTAAGATTCACACTTAAGGCCGGGTAATAGTAAAAATCTGATTAGGTAAACGGTTTTATTTCGAAATACTACATATTAAAAATGTAAAAAAAATACGATGTTATATTTGAGACCTTTATCTAGTGCCGTCGGATGTCCGTTACACAATTTGCAAAACTTTGTTCGATAGAAAAAAATGCCAAACATACAATACAATACAATACAAATATTCTTTATACCTCCTCCTCCTTTTTATACCTCTATATTCTATCTTAAAACTCATTTTATTTCGATCTTAGGTAACATGATGAGTAGAAAATAACACCAAAATAAACGTATTTGATGGTATGAGCGATGTCGGGATTAATATTGTTAATATAGTAAGCCATGTATTTTTCTCACCCAAAAATGTACTAAAAATTTAAGAAAATTACGCGCACAGTTCCGTAGAGAGTGGGATGGTCAATTGCAAACTCACGCGTGTTTGAGCGGGACATTTGCAATGGAAGAACCTCGCCTTAATTACAGAACTACCATATTTGTAAGTTAACTACAACTACTACTATTTCCATATATTTTTAAAAATACTTGACTGAACACTGATCAAAATGTTAAATAGAAAACTCCCGTGATTCTCAGACATATTGAAATATAATAAACGGGTCACTCACGTCTTTAACGTCGAATATCGCTCGACATGTTTCAGGCCAATACGTGGTCCTTAATCATGAGGTGTTATCGCGACGGCCTCGCGTCTCACACTGCGCGCAAAAACCACGAGCAAAACACTGATCAAAATCTATATAATGTGTATTATTACTAAATAAGTTAAATTACTACTTCGAATTATAATTATTAATAGCTAACGTTGCAATGGCTTTTAATATATATAATTATTTTATAAATATTGATATTTCCAGTAACCATTTGGCGTAAAGATACATAAGTATGGTTACAGTATAAAATTTTATTTAGTTGTTTTTATTTACTGTTTGTGTTATAGTGAATCGCACGCCTCCACCGGCAACTAGCCTGTCCTCCGAAGACTACTCATTACCAAGTAAGAATCAATACATTCAGCACAATGGTCGCTTTTATACTTTACCGCGGACGTGAACGTCCACGATATTCTCTATGGTTTCATTCGTAATTAGTCTATAGTCCATGGTCTATTTCTGAAAGAAACCGTAGAGAATATCGCGGGTGCACGTCCACGGTAAAGTATAAAAGCGACCGATATATTTTCTGGTATATAAACTCGTCGTATGCCAAGTTTCATCATAATACGTTCAGCCGTTTTTGCGTGATTGAGTAACATATATCAAAAAATTCGAATTTATAATATTAGTATGATTAAATTTATGAATATTGGCCGCTACAGTTGTGTGTTTGAATGTGTAGCCACACCTGTGACACGCGAAGGAACGTAAGCGCTGTGGGTAAGTATGTGTGCGTGCGCTGTCGGTACACGCGTCAATTATTTGCGCGGGTGCGTAGCGCGTGGCGCGGACGAACCGCGTAGCGCGACGGCACCCGATCGGCACCAGGCTGGTCTCTCAGGGACGAGGTAACTGACCTCGGTGCGGGGGGTTCGTGTCCGTTCTGTATGTAATACTATTCTGTGGTGTAGCCTCCGAGTGCATGGGCGCGGAGGGCGCGCTGAGCACAACCCTGCGCGAGCTGATGCTGGGCGCGCACGCGCACGCGCCGGCACATGCGCCCGCGCACGCGCACGAGCCGCCGCCGCGCGCGCGCGACTACTCGCGCATACCCACCGCCACGCTCAAGCAGGAACATTACGCTGCTGAGAAAAAGGAGGCTTATACGAGTAAGCTGCTTTTGCTAATCCGCTCATTCACTTTGGCGGTTGTCACACTGCTACACACACACGGCTAGCGCACGATGGCACGGCTGCTATCCGTCTTTTTCAAATTAGTACACGCAAAAATAGACGGATAAATAAAATAATAATAATAATAATAATAACGTAACGTAAGGCAGCCTGTGGCGGGCTGTTAGGGAGTAGCGACCCTACGTACCTGAGTGCTCCTGGGGGTGGCCTGTGGGTCGGTGGTACAGGCCCCTCCGACTCTGGCTAGCTTTAACCGGCCGTCCAGAGTGGAGTCGCAAGAGCTGTCGCTCGAGGGTGGATGTGGTCACCTAAGTGGCGAGTTGGCTATATGTTTAAAGTCCAGTGCCACCTCTCCACCCCCAGCTCTCTGACCGGTGTTGCCCTTAGGCCATTTTATAATGTCGCTATTTTATGGGGGCCCATCTAGCAGAGAGCGAGTCACCGTCTGCCGGAAATAAAAATTTGAGACAGTTTTATTAGGCAGGCGTCCGTTGTCTCACCCAATAGCCCAGCCATTAGTCCATCAGATTCACCCAATAGCCCAGTTCATTTAGAGTCCATCAATCAGCAATAGTTCCTATACACCCTGGCGGGTGCTGTCTCTGTGTGCGTCCCATGACACGGGCAGGGACAGCATCCGCTCGGTGTATCCCTTGCATTTCATTAAATTGTCAAAAGGGCCTCTACGTGTTGGCTATGTGGTACTCGTTGGCACTTCGGTGCCTCGGTACTTCGGCTCCGCGCACGCCTCCCAAAGGTCCGGGACACCATTGTCCCGTGAACGGGAAAGACATAATAATAAATTTATTTACGAAACAACCCTTGGTTAACAATTTTTCTCTTCTGCCAAACTGCAGGACAGTTTGTTGGCAGAGGGATAGTTAGGGAGGGATAGTTTATCTCGCGGCGAGATAGCTCGCGTGGCATCTTGTGCTAGCCGTACTGATGCGGTTTCCGCACGACGGTGCCGTGTGCGAGTGAGATAGCGCTATGCAAGTCTATAGCGGTGTCCCGCCCGCCCTGCGGAAACTGTCCGGAAACCGCATTAGCGTGACAACCGCCTTACAACTAAATAATATTAACCTGTTGCCTCACGGCGAAAAAATAACATTGTTATGTGCCCAAAAATATTGCCTGGGAGATGGCATGTTGGGGAGATGAGAGATATGTTTATTTTATTCATGGAATAAAAATAAATAACGAGAGCCGACTTAAGTAAAAAAACAATTCAGCGCAATAACGAGCAAATCAATTGCAAACAATTTGGCAACCAAGTTAAAGGAAGTTATAACTTAACTGATTTATTTTGTACTGTAATGACAATGTCTAGCCATAGGTTCTGTTACTACAACTATTTGAAAGATAAATACTAAAATAACGGACTTTCTGTTATTAATACTGTTATTAATTAATACACAAGATAGAAACGGGTTTACAAGACATACAATATTCACATTGAATGTTATGAAATTACAGTCGCAGTTGTATAAAGCGGCATTTAAATTGATACTAAATATTAAACTCTGACTAAGCAATCTCAACAAAAATGTTACAAAGTTCATAATTAATGTATAACACGGGACACTAACATAGCTAAATTAATTTTATAACATTATGTGTATTATCATATAATCACTTAACCCAGGATCGGCGGAGAGCAACGCTAAAGAGGATAACACATTCACAGCGCCAAAGCCAGCTGCCCGGGACTATGTCATGCCTACTGCCAACACGCTTAACCGACACAACTCATGTAAAGAATCTAAATCTACTGACATGTGTAAGTTTATTTTTTACTTAGGTAGTAGTACGTGAGAAGGCAGGAGTGTTGACGCAGGCTTAATTGTCCTTTCTTTAAATTTCAGCAGTAACGGTCCCGAGCGAGCGGGTTCATTAAAAAAAATTGTCGACAATCTTACACAAATCAACCTAGTCCCAAACTAAGCAAAGCTTGTACTATGAGTACTAAGCGACGATATACATACTTATATAGATAAATATTTACTTAAATACATAGAAAATATCCAAGACCCAAGAACAAATATAAATGCTCAGGCCGGGATTCGAACCCGGGACCTCCAGCTTCGTAGGCAGGGTCACTACCAAATAAGCTAAAGCGGTCGTCAAATGTGAAATATAACTACTATACTGTTTAGCTGGAAAGTTCGAATTCCTTTGAGTCTTGTAAAGTCACTGGATTCACTAGGGTCTTGATCGTTCTGACGCCGTCGCCGGCTGCGTGCAGCGGCCCGTCGCACGCGACGTCTGAAAAATGTTCGCGTTTTGGACGTCGCTCGCGGCGGGCGACAACGACCGCGCCCGAACATTGTCGAACATACCATTCAGACGCTGCGTGCGACGCGCCCCCGCCTGTCGCGGCCGACAGCGTCAGAACGACCAACGTCTAGGGGGCAAATGTCCCACGACATGTGTCGGCGTCATGTCAAGCGAAGCCGGCCGATTTCGCCTGACATATCTGGCGACATCGCACGACTTGATGTCCGTAGCGACGTCAGGCGAAGTCGTGCGACTTCGCGAAACTTCGCCTGACATATCTGGCAACATCGCGCGACATATTTCCGTAGCGACGTCATGTCGAGCGAAGTCCGGCAACGTCGCTGGCGACACGTGTCGCAGGACATTTGTCCCCTAGTGAATCCCCGGCTTAAGCTTCACTCGACATGTCAGGCAACATCGCGCGACACGTGTCGCCAGCGACGTCGGGTGAAGTAGCGCGACGTTGCCGGACTTCACTCGACATGTCTGGCAACATCGCGCTACATGATCTCGCTACGGAAATAAGTCGCGCGATGTAGCCAGGTATGTCAGGTGAAGTTTCGCGAAGTCGCACGTCTTCGCCTGATGTGGCTACGGGCATAAGTCGCCAGATATGTCAGGCGAAATCGGCCGGCTTCGCTTGACTTGTCGCCGACACATGTCGTGGGACATTTGTCCCCTAGTGAATGCCCGGCTAAAAGACGCGAGCTGAGTTCGGCCTTTTTATGTGAAACATGGGTTGTATTAGCGCGTTCTTATGCCTGTCCTACGTCGCATGTCGCTCGCACTCCTACGCTGTCGCGTATTACATTGTATATATGGCTTAAGACCGTGCATTTAAAAACTATAGTGTTTTTTGAAACTGTTCAGGAAAAACGAGGACTTATTTTCAAATACGTATATGGTTCTTGACTATATGATTGATTCTTTATTTCAGCAGCAGGCAACATCCTACGCCCTAGCAATAGTGAAATATCTCTAGTCCCGCCATCATTAGGACCGAGGTCCCTGTCTTTCACCAGAACATCTTCAGAAACAACAAGGTATGTACTGTTTAATAATAAAAATCCGAAAATATGTGTGTCCCCCGAACACAAGACGCATACAAAATCAATTTAATTATTCTTAGGGAAATTCTACTTACTTTTAGTTATTCAATTTTGCCACTTATACCCAGCGAACGGAAAAAGCATAGAAACACAACTAGCGTCGCAACATGACACCACCTAAAATGAGTCGAAGAAGGCGGGGCGTCAAAACTAAGTCGCTGTCTATTCTAATTGTCGTCGCCATTAACGTCAGCGCTAGGCGCCAATCACAGCCAGTCATTTTTAAATTGACTAATCACGTTTATTTGTTTTGGGTAATAGAAAATCGGCTTACATTTTAGCCGGTTCTTATTGGCACAAAGCGCATGCGTATTTATAACTGCCCCGTTTTCAACTAGAGCTGTATAGGAAGCTCGCGTTCTATGCTTTTTCCGTTCGGTGCTTATACCTACATGTTGTTGAGTATGTCTGTCATATAGCATGTACTCAACTCAAGTTCTCAAAGGTTAGCTGAAAGAGATTCCTTCAAAGTGATAAGTTCGCCTTTGTACAAATATGTAGATCATCATTATCATTATTTAAGAGTTTCACTCTTGTCGGTGCAGTTCTCTCCAGTCCGTTCTACTTAACGCCAGTTCTTTGACTTCTCTAATATGTAGATATTAAAGTTTATTATTATTATTATGTATTTGATTTGTGCATTAAAGTGTTTACTACTACTACAGCACACATAGGTCCCAACCGGAAAACTATGGAGGATTTATAGTTTATCTTCGACCCTATTTATCCTGACTTCATTGATGGTTGCAGGAGACGAGTAGACAATATAGTAAGAGATACCGTAGTCGTGTCGCGGCCCACGGAGACGGACGAGCCAGAATTCGTGCCCTTCGCTACAGACCGCCCTGTGGGGTTAGATCTCGACGAATTCTTACCTGTAAGTATTCTATTACATTGGCTTGAACTATACAGGGTATCCCAAGACTATGGGACATCAAGGGTAAGTACCTTAAATATCGTAGATAGGATATTTTGCTGAATGAAGACATTATTTTAATTTAAAAAACAATTTAAACTGCATTCATAGATTTTTAAATAATTATGTATGATTGAACCGGGAGTCGAACCCGCTAAAGTCCAGGTCAATAGAAATGGGAATTTATGCAAACAATCCAATTTACCTTCATTACTTCGTAATCACGCACTTTTAAAGAACGAACACAGTGTGACCAACAATTTATAGACATAATCCTTGTATTTGCATTCATTTTAAGCTATAATATCTTTTAATTATACATATTTCAATAAAAACAATTTTTACAATGATTAGTTACGTGACGATAGCTTGTCAAATTTTTTTACTTATAAAAATGCTAGGAATTTATATTGTCATTGAAAAAAACGCTCGTTTAAGTGATGGGAATATCAGTATAACGAAAAAGTTTATTGTCATTATAGATTCAATTATAAATAACCTCACTTCTCATCATTTTCCATTTACTTTGCTATGAATTTTCTTTGCCCATTTATTTTTATTTGCTGTCATGAAGTTAAGAGCCACAAATACTCGCAATGAATATTCAATAAAAAAAAATCTCAAGTGTCAAGTGAATTGATTAATTATTGTCATAGACTTTTCTCATCACTATTTTACAACAAATCCATAGAAGACAAATGAATTGTCAGTCAGCCATATTTGTTTACATAAATTCCCATTTCTATTGACCTGGACTATACACGAGTAAAATTCGCGCGAACTTGCGATCATCGCGTAGTCGCGTTGTATTAGGACGATCCCTAATTAAACGGACTCGCAAGCTCGTCCGTTTAAACAAATACTCAGCCTGCAATTGCTTCCTTCCCGGCCACGGTAATAATGTTCTATTGTTCGTGCTTGCAGCGGACTCTGGCCGGCAACGGTGCGCGGCGCGGGGCGCGGGGCGGGCCGGAGCCGAGCGAGCAGGAGGTGCTCGGCGTCATGATGCGCGGCCACGACTCCATGATGGCCGTGCTCAGCGCGCGCCAGCGGGCCTTGCAGGTATGTGCGTGCGGCGGAGCGGGGCGCGGGGCGGGGCGGGCCGGAGCCGAGCGAGCAGGAGGTGCTCGGCGTCATGATGCGCGGCCACGACTCCATGATGGCCGTGCTCAGCGCGCGCCAGCGGGCCTTGCAGGTATGTGCGTGCGGCGGAGCGGGGCGCGGGGCGGGGCGGGCCGGAGCCGAGCGAGCAGGAGGTGCTCGGCGTCATGATGCGCGGCCACGACTCCATGATGGCCGTGCTCAGCGCGCGCCAGCGGGCCTTGCAGGTATGTGCGTGCGGCGGAGCGGGGCGCGGGGCGGGGCGGGCCGGAGCCGAGCGAGCAGGAGGTGCTCGGCGTCATGATGCGCGGCCACGACTCCATGATGGCCGTGCTCAGCGCGCGCCAGCGGGCCTTGCAGGTATGTGCGTGCGGCGGAGCGGGGCGCGGGGCGGGGCGGGCCGGAGCCGAGCGAGCAGGAGGTGCTCGGCGTCATGATGCGCGGCCACGACTCCATGATGGCCGTGCTCAGCGCGCGCCAGCGGGCCTTGCAGGTATGTGCGTGCGGCGGAGCGGGGCGCGGGGCGGGGCGGGCCGGAGCCGAGCGAGCAGGAGGTGCTCGGCGTCATGATGCGCGGCCACGACTCCATGATGGCCGTGCTCAGCGCGCGCCAGCGGGCCTTGCAGGTATGTGCGTGCGGCGGAGCGGGGCGCGGGGCGGGGCGGGCCGGAGCCGAGCGAGCAGGAGGTGCTCGGCGTCATGATGCGCGGCCACGACTCCATGATGGCCGTGCTCAGCGCGCGCCAGCGGGCCTTGCAGGTATGTGCGTGCGGCGGAGCGGGGCGCGGGGCGGGGCGGGCCGGAGCCGAGCGAGCAGGAGGTGCTCGGCGTCATGATGCGCGGCCACGACTCCATGATGGCCGTGCTCAGCGCGCGCCAGCGGGCCTTGCAGGTATGTGCGTGCGGCGGAGCGGGGCGCGGGGCGGGGCGGGCCGGAGCCGAGCGAGCAGGAGGTGCTCGGCGTCATGATGCGCGGCCACGACTCCATGATGGCCGTGCTCAGCGCGCGCCAGCGGGCCTTGCAGGTATGTGCGTGCGGCGGAGCGGGGCGCGGGGCGGGGCGGGCCGGAGCCGAGCGAGCAGGAGGTGCTCGGCGTCATGATGCGCGGCCACGACTCCATGATGGCCGTGCTCAGCGCGCGCCAGCGGGCCTTGCAGGTATGTGCGTGCGGCGGAGCGGGGCGCGGGGCGGGGCGGGCCGGAGCCGAGCGAGCAGGAGGTGCTCGGCGTCATGATGCGCGGCCACGACTCCATGATGGCCGTGCTCAGCGCGCGCCAGCGGGCCTTGCAGGTATGTGCGTGCGGCGGAGCGGGGCGCGGGGCGGGGCGGGCCGGAGCCGAGCGAGCAGGAGGTGCTCGGCGTCATGATGCGCGGCCACGACTCCATGATGGCCGTGCTCAGCGCGCGCCAGCGGGCCTTGCAGGTATGTGCGTGCGGCGGAGCGGGGCGCGGGGCGGGGCGGGCCGGAGCCGAGCGAGCAGGAGGTGCTCGGCGTCATGATGCGCGGCCACGACTCCATGATGGCCGTGCTCAGCGCGCGCCAGCGGGCCTTGCAGGTATGTGCGTGCGGCGGAGCGGGGCGCGGGGCGGGGCGGGCCGGAGCCGAGCGAGCAGGAGGTGCTCGGCGTCATGATGCGCGGCCACGACTCCATGATGGCCGTGCTCAGCGCGCGCCAGCGGGCCTTGCAGGTATGTGCGTGCGGCGGAGCGGGGCGCGGGGCGGGGCGGGCCGGAGCCGAGCGAGCAGGAGGTGCTCGGCGTCATGATGCGCGGCCACGACTCCATGATGGCCGTGCTCAGCGCGCGCCAGCGGGCCTTGCAGGTATGTGCGTGCGGCGGAGCGGGGCGCGGGGCGGGGCGGGCCGGAGCCGAGCGAGCAGGAGGTGCTCGGCGTCATGATGCGCGGCCACGACTCCATGATGGCCGTGCTCAGCGCGCGCCAGCGGGCCTTGCAGGTATGTGCGTGCGGCGGAGCGGGGCGCGGGGCGGGGCGGGCCGGGCCTTGCAGGTAAACTTTAAATTATTTCAACTGCCGCGTTGTATCAATTTAGTCCGTTTAACAAGCGACTTTATTGTCCAAGCAAGAGTATTGAAATTCCAATGACAGTTTTATAAATTATCGGACATTTTAGATAATTTCAACTATATGTTCGTGCAGAGGACATTCACATAACACTTTGTTTAATTAACCTTTTCAAAGTTCTGTCAAATACAAAAGCCCACACGCCATGACATCGGAATACATATAAACATACATATAGGTTGATAGCGCACTGCCAGCCGTTACGCATATTATATCAGTCGTTGGCTACCGCTAGCGAGAATACATATAGTCAGTCCGTGGTTAGCCTTTAAAAGGTTATAGAATTTAAAGCTATAAGTATTCTAGGAGACATAATAAGCAACAAAAAGGTGAACTGACCCATTTACTCTTGTCGATGTGTGGGATGGACTGACTCATGTAACTGAGCAAAACTAACTTAACAATCAAAAACCCATACAAAATCACGTAATATCATAAAATAACATTGCCTTTATTATTCTTCCAGATATTCCATTCAGTTCGGATCAATAAAAACTTGAAAATGGCTCTAGAATCTGTGATAGCGCTGGAGGACACGTCCGTGATTTTAGACATTCTGAACGTGATGGCGCATAAGCCGTAAGTTGTCGTTATTTATTATTTATTTAACGTATGGCAATAGGGATGATGACACTATAAAAGAAAATCAATAAATCCAAATTTTCTACATAATGACTCAAATTCTCAATCAAATGGCAAAAAAAGTAATTCAAAAAAATAAATAATTACGTAATTATAAGTCTTCAAAGTTTTAAAAGTGGGTATTTTCTGTCGCTTTTCCGCAAAACGCACCTTTGTATTGAACGATTGTCATTTACTATGGCGCTACTCAAAGGTGACGTCACGGTCGAGTAGCACTTTCTCTCTCTAACTACGAACATTCTAACCGTTGTTGCTTCGTTATTTTTTGAGATATTTGAATAGGATTTTCACTATTTGGCATAGTTTTATGTCTTCTTTCTATTGCAGTAATAATTTTTTTTGAGTCATCATGCCTATTATTTAGAACCGTGAGATCTTCGAGAAGACAGTACGATTGCCAGTTTTTGCGACGATAACTCAGCATGATTAAATGTTGTAAGCGTTAAAATAAACATTGAACACACTCTTTATTTTTCAGATCACTGTGGAATTTAGATATTTGCCTCTTAATGCTGCCTAAAATATACGAATTACTACAGAGCAAATACGAATCGTAAGTATATTTAGCAATTTTTCCTGACTTGAATAACCTCGTAGTCCTAAATTCGAAATCCGTACTTCGCTACGTGCCGTCCCTTTCACTCTCGGATTATACATTATATGAGTGACAGGGACGGTGGACCCTCTGATTCGTGAGAACAACTAGCGAGGTTGTCAGTGGCCGACGCCTAACTACCTACGCTATACGCTATTGGTGATGTAGGCAATTGAAATTTATATTTATGTAATGAGCCCGCAAGCAAGCACCTTTGCCGTTGCCGTATTTAAGTTCGGCTCTCGGTATGTAGATTGATTATTCCGATTTTTTACACAACTAGCTCTCCGAGTGTACAGGAGGTTCGAGTAAATACTCCACAAATACACATACTATGTAAATAAAGTTTTTGGCTTATTAAAAGAGGATAACGTGCAAAAGCGTAAACAAATTTTTGACAGGGACCATACACTTCTATTTTGTGTTACTAAGGTACATGCAGTGCGGCTGTAACGCGCTGCGTCTAATCGTGCGCAACTTCTCGTCCGTCGTGCGCGCAAACGTGTCCGCGCCGGTGCGCACATTAGGCGTCGACATCCCGCGAGAGGAGCGCTACGCGAAGTGCGCACAAATACACCGCTTGTTGATCGACGTGCGCGCCTTCCTGTTGAAGCGGCAGACGCTCCAGGGCCGGCTCGGCGCCGCTTTCCGTGATCTCCACACGCTCATGCAGCAAGGCCTCGACTGACCCGCACATCCCCATCAGTATTAAGCCATTAACCGCCATCATACAATATGACAAAGTGACAGTGTAGACATTCCTCCTAGGAGGGCAACGCTAAGTGCCTTCAGATCTACCGCTTGTCGCTCGACGTACGCACCTTCCTGCTGAAGCGATAGACTCCAGAGCCGGCTTGGAGTGGCCTTCTTGACCTACACTACATACACTGAAGCAGTATGACCTCGAATAACCCTCACATCCTTATTATTAACCCTTTACTTGCCATGTCCGATATATCAGACAAAATTACAGTAAAGACAGCATCTCACGCGACGTATTCCTACGTCTAGTCCATGACTAAATTCGGACACTAATAAGCCCTTGTTGCTAATGAAAAGCAGGGACCCGCCCGGTATCCCCTTCGAGGGTTTTTGAACGGGTTTTTAGTAAGGCTTTGCTTACCCAATCCGTTGCGCTTCAAACCCATTCATTTGGCTTTTAAAGCGCTTTTAATACGGTATCCCCTTCAAGGGGTTTTTGAAAGGGTTTTTAGTAAGACTTCGCTTACCGAAGTCGTTGCTCTAAAAAAACCCATTCATTCGGCTTTTAAAGCGCTTTAAATATGGGTAAGCCGTTCAGTTAACGAATATCAGATATTTTTACTAAGCGCTTAAAAAGCCTTTCGAAAAGGCAACAGTTTGAAGGGGTTTCCCTTTCCACGCTTATGTAATTTTCATCCTTTTACTGATGACAATAAGAGCAGTAATTGCAAATTTACGTTTGTCGACTGGATGACTGCCGGCGCCGTCGGCACAGGTGCCATAAAACGCCGGCGCCTTTGAAATACCGCTAAGTTGCGATTTAAAAATACCTTATCACATTGCAATACGGTTTCCTTTGGCATGGCGAAGGGCCGGAACAAGTTGAAGCGTGCAATTTATCGAACGGGCCGACTTTTCTGCAGTTGTAACATATTTAAAAAGTAGTGTTCAAAAAACAAATGCTGATTCTCTTAATGCAAATACTTTTTCATTCCTCATACTCTGAAAGTGGGTCATATTTGACCTAAGGAGCGGGTTAAAAGTGGGCCATTGCGCCCCACGGGCTAACATGTATACATATTTTTGATTCCAAAACATTTAAAATTAACCAATCCAAATGCTTCACCTCATCACATCCACCATTCATCATTCATTGAATCCACCAATCACAAAACACGTCGACAGCCAAATCAGCCAATGCCAATGCCAACCAGGATTTCCAATTTTATATTTTGAGTAAAAAAAAAAAGAAAAAAGAAAAAAAAAATTGGCTAAAAATCGTCATTATACTCGATTTCGACTAAGTCAGGGGTAAGGATTTCAAATTTTATGTTTATTTTGAATTTTAAGTAAAAAAAGATTTTTTTGCTAAAATCGTGATTATACTCGATTTTGACTAATTCAGGGATACCGATTTCAAATTTGACATTTATTTTGAATTTTAGGGCAAAAAAAAAATTTTTTGTGAAAAATCGTCATTATACTCAATTTCGACTAATTCAGGGGTAAAGATTTCAAATTTGATGTTTATTTTGAATTTTAAGTAAAAAAAAGTTTTTGTTTGTGAAAAATCGTCATTATACTCGATTTCGACTAATTCAGGGATCACGATTTCAAATTTGACATTTATTTTGAATTTTAGGGCAAAAAAAAATTTTTTTGTGAAAAATCGTCATTATACTCAATTTCGACTAATTCAGGGGTAAGGATTTCAAATTTTATGTTTATTTTGAATTTAAAGGGAAAAAAGATTTTTTTGTGAAAAATCATCATTATACTCGATTTCGACTAATTCAGGGGTAAAGATTTCAAATTTGACATTTATTTTGAATTTTATAGCAAAAAAAAAATTTTTGTGAAAAATCCTCATTATACTCGATTTCGACTAATTCAGGGATAAGGATTTCAAATTTTATATTAATTTTTAATTAAACTTTAAAAATTTTTTTTTTTCGAAAAATCGTCATTATACTCGATTTCGACTAATTATATAAGGATTTCAAATTTTACATTAATTTTGAATTTGAAGTAAAAATTTTTTTTTTTTGCGAAAAATCATTATTGATTTCGACTAATTAGGGATAAGGATTTCAAATTTTATATTAATTTTGAATTTTAAGTAAAAATTTTTTTTTTTTAGTTTCCTCGTATTCGGAATGAAAAGCAGAGTGTTTAACTCGGGTGAAACCACCCATTTCAGCCTCGAACTATTGGCGCTCTCACTACGTTCGAGCGCCAAAATATCTCGTCTGAAATGGGTCGCTTTCAACCCTTGGTTAACAATCTACTATTTAGGGTTCCGAAACCGAAGGCTCTAATCGGAGCCCTATTGCTGTCACTCACGCATCCGTCCGTCCGTCGATTGTCACAAAATTTTGTTCCTAACAATTTTTTAACTTCCCGTTGACCTATGAACTTGAAATTTGGTGATAATGTTTATTATTTTACCAACAAATACTAATATATATATTGATAAATGAGGTTTTTCCTTTGAAATTTTGCGGATGGTTCGGAACCCTAAATGTGCGAGTGCAACAAGCACTTAGCTGGGTTTATTATGTTAATTAATTATTAAGGTACCTAAAAAATATAGATATACTCACGGATTAATGATTGGATTTAGCAAAAAAAAAATCGGATGAATGTGTTAGTGTTAATCTCGGTACCGATCTACCGATACCGATGTTCCCCTGAGTGACGAAATTGAAATTAATAAAATGGTTGTTTAAAATACGATAATGAATATATTTTTCCCTAAATTATGAATATAGACTACAACAATATTCAAAATACAAAAAACATTGCATATATAGCAAAACCTTTTAAAATAAAGACATTTTAATTTCCACTGAGTTACATTTTGTACAAGGTGTACGTATACGTACACTATTATTTAAGTAACATAATTTACCTAAAAAACGAGAAAAAGGTACATATTTTTTTTAGTAAAGTGCCATGTAATAGACCGGTTCTATTTGCATGCATTATAAACGAAGAAAAACATTATACTCGTATTCCACAAAATTATTTTTTGTGAGATGTTAGTAATACCAATATGACGTATAATGCACAATGTTGCCAAATCTTATGTCTTTAAACGAGCAATTCTTGTATATATATTTATTTATTTTGGGGATCTCTGAAACGGCTCTAACGATTTTGATGAAATGTGGTATGTGGGAGTTTTCGAGGACGAGCAATCGATCTAGCTAGGTCTCATGCCCAGGAAAACGCCGAGCAAAGCTCGGCCGCCCAGATATTTTATAACTTTATACGAGCAATTCTTGTATATATCTTTATTTCGGGGATCTCGGAAACGGCTCTATCGATTTTGATGAAATTTGGTAAGTGGGGGTTTTCGGGGACGAGCAATCGATCTAGCTAGGTCTAGTAGGTCTCATCTCCGGGAAAAGGTCGAGCAAAGCTCGGTCACCCAGATATTTATATTTGTTTGACAGCTTATTTTCATGGAAGAGTTAACGTAGTGAAATTGAAGTTTGAGCTTCCAGTGTGAAGAAATAAGGTAGAATTATACTACACAAAAAACTATTTAGACTGAAAAAGAACACAGTAAAATAACCGAAGAAAACATTGAAAAATGCCTTAGATAACTCTGTCATAAATCCTAATATCATCGTAAAAATCAACTTTAGTGCTGATTATTTCGTAATTTTCAACGTCAGTTATAATTATGTTCTTTTTTTTACGAAACCGGTAAAGTGCGTGTCGGGCCACGCACAATGTAGAGTTCCGTAGTTGGTCACCCGTTACATTATGTGGACTAAAAAGTTTGCAAACTTATATTTACCTACTATGTTTTTGAAATACTTAATTAAAAACATCATCTGAGGTACCTACCTCAATGGAAATTGTATGAAAGTTCGGCTTTTAGTCGTTAACTAGTAATGTCTACTCAGCTGTGATCATTTTACTTATAATTTCATTATATAGGGTGTAACATTTAAATCGGTCAGTATGGGAAGTCTGAAACTATAAGACATACGAAGATCTGTTCTTAGGAACGATGTCATAGATTTCAGTAATATGAAAAACGCAATAGTAAAATCATCACCTAAACGAGTTTAATATTGCATTGAAAACCATGGTTGCCATTTCAAACATCAACTTAATGAAGGGTTATGTTATGAATTTATGATGCATTTTATTCATTTTAGATAGCATCATAGTAACATTTACTTATGAAGTTATGTCCATACCTGTGCTAACTCGGAACAAGTTCTAGGGATTTGATATCGATTAAATTAAAATTTTAATTGCCAGCAATGTATTGCAAAGTAAATTGACAACTCAGTACAAATGACAGCCCTTAGTGTTCTGTTTACTATGACGTTCTCTTAGGCAGTGCGTTACGTAGTACATTGAAGGTGCGGAATTAGGAAATTTTATTTCGCAGTTTTTGGGTTTTTGCTACTCCTAAGCTTAGTGAATCCTCAAATTTTATAAAGGGTCGGCAATGCGCACGTTACTCCTTTAGAGCCGCGAGCGTTTATAGGCTACGGTGTCGGCTTACCATCAGGTGGACCGCACGCTTGTTTGCCACCATCGTAGTATAAATTCTAGTCGACGTAGAATGGCTAATGGAACATATTAATATCAGTTTAAAATTAATACCTGCTTCCCGGTAACGCACTGTATCAATACGTGTGCTCATTGATAATTCTACTTACGTCGCCATGAAAAAAGTAATCAGTCAGTAACAGGAAATTTCAATAACCAACACTTGGTAGCTTAATATCACGCCAACAGATTCTTGAATCAAAAAACGGTTTGAGTAACCTCACAATATTTAGACAGCACCAACATGATGCGGTTTGAATGAAACAAAAATAAATTCACCAACACTTGATGTCTAGGAAAGGTACCCTAAAAAACATGTTTTTCAAGATGTTGTTCTATATTCGTCCGTTTATATTTAGTACCCGTGCCAAATTACAGCTTTATAGTACTAACGGTTTTTGAGCTAAGCTGGAACCGGACGGACGGTTCGACGGACATGGCGAAACTATAAGGGTTCCTTGTTTATTACGAAAACATGACAAGCAAGGATAGCTCTTTTATTGTTCTAACACAATTGGTAACCGGATAGATTTTTGATAAGTGATCCAGTATTCCAAAAAACGATCAAAATAAATATTTACAAAAACTACGCGCAGAGTTCCTTAAAGAGCGGGATGGTTAATTGCAAACTCACGCGTGTTAGAGCGAGACATCTGTAATGGCACTGCAATAAACTAGTACAGAATTCATATTTTAATTATTATCCTTCTTTATGCACTTATAACGCGGCTTTACCGTTACACTGAGTAACTTTTCGATCCAATGAGAAACAAAATTTCTCAGTGGAACTTCACGCTTGTACCTTGAGATACAAAATTTAAGTTATTTTATTATGAAAAGTAACGTTATTTCTATATCAATGAATGATGTTATTAATAACACCACATATAAGAAATACGATAAAATACGATAATTACCTTCTAAAACTCCGTCACTAAATGGAACTAAAAATAGTCAACCAAAAACTCTGCAATATAACTCCTTTTGCAACGAAAGCTTTTAGTATACTGACTAACCAACAAAACCAACACGGCATGGATAAAAGAATGTAGCCTTACCAAAATAAAATTGTCTTTTTGGAAGAATTAATCAAAATATCATCGAATAACATTCGTTATTCAATAGGAATCTCTACAGCGCTACTTTTTTGAGCAATATTATACACTAAACATTTAAATTAAAACCATTACAATGATGTAAATATCGATGTATCTATAAACTTTATTGCTAGTCAAATCATATACTCTTACCATACAAAAATCTGCATCTGCAATAAAATGCTGGGACATGGAAAAAATATATATTATTAAAAAAAGTTCCTACGCATTATTGATGCAAAATTATCTATTAACGTATTTAATAGCACAAAAGATACGCAACTACTTTAAAAACATGTCTAAAGTGATAAAAATAATGGTAGGACATACCAAAAATGCCGCTATACAACGGTAGAAAAATCGCCCGAACACGAAACAAAACAAAACTTCGGCGTCGGCTACCCAAATATTAAAAACTAAAGTGAAACTATTAATTCACGCCGCTCTACGCGAGTTGCAAGTACTTACGCAGCACAGAAAACTGAAGATCTTCCAAAGGGTAAGCGCTAAACTCGTTATGGTTAGCCTTTCCCGAAACTATTCATTGAATGGGCAACCAGCGCTTAAAATTGTCGGAAAGGGATACCCTTATAAAAGCGGTGGTAGCCTCTTTCCTAGTTCTAAGCAAAATGAAGGGGTTACCCCTTCGATTGGGTTAGCAAGACGTTAGGGCTATTCATTGAACGACTAAGCCGTTCAAAGGCTTTTTTCTGGGAAGGGGTGGTCGGGTCCCTGATGAAAAGTGGCGCGGTGATGGTTCGTTTGCAAACGTTTATTATCATATGCATTTGTAAGTGGCCTTTTAATTAAGTATATTTTTAAATGACTAACTGTTACAAACGTGCAGGCAAGTTATCATTTTTATATGACCTTTAAAAGGAAGGAGTTATTCTGGCTTCCAGGACCTATAGCTTACCCAACTGTAAATATAATGTGACACATACATTATAATCAAAATATCTAATCTTATAGAAAATTATAATGAGATCTTTCCCAAATGGATACTCGTCTGTAAATATTTAAAAGACAGTAAAATGTATGATTATTGAATAGACTAGATAAACGCATTTAGAAATTGAAATGTATAGTGGCAAACTTGGCTCTCCATTTGAATTTAGCAAGGATCTCATCTCATTTAAAAAAGGACACTTAACTGGCCCATTCTGAGACCCTGTGTGTCAGTTGAAGATGTAAGAGTCAACACAGATGAATTACTGTCACATACAGTTTATCTGACTAAAGAATTAATTGAAAAAATTGTGCAGATTTGTTCACTTATAAGAACTATGTTTTGATGGAGAGTTAAGATTAATTTTCTTCATGTGGATTAAACAACATTCATTAAGTCATTTTTAATAAACTAATATAATTATAAGACACGGGCTCTCAACGTTAATGTCCACCAGATTCCGCGAATTCTGATAAATTTTAAACTGATACTTAAATTCCGTCCTTTAGTTACGACACTTCTTTAATAATTAGATATTAGTACGATTTTAAATTAACTAACTCAAACTTTACCCTTATTCGATGAAAATTATTATAAATATAATTCTACTAATGGGTATATTTTTAGTACCAATACATGCTGATTGTTTTGAGTTGCTTACCTTTAATTCAAAATCTAAATCGAACAGACCCGCTAGTCAAGGTTTTATTTTTGTGTTTCTGCCATCACAAATGGTCTCCATGTGCATTTTGGTTTTTATTGTTGACACTGATAGAAAATGCATCCCATCCAGTCAGGTCTATAAACAGTGGTTTATCGACATGTGTCAATGGTAATAAACTATTACAGTAATAATATTGATGGCCACAATTGCAGCAGTGTGATTGCTTAAATTATTCAATAGTTTAACCCTGTGTATGTTTTAAAACTTAGCTAGAAAGATAATTATGCAATATTGTTCTGTATGTTAGATGTAGTTGTACAGGTTACACTGCATGTTTTAATTTAAGTTACAATTAGACATCAAATGATAATCAAATAGACTGAATAATCATGTAAAAATAGTAACAAATAATTATTTAACTATAAAAATGATATCAACTGAAATAAATATGATTTTCAATATCAGTTTGTAAATACATTTATTCCTCAAAGAAAATAAACAGCAATACACAATCGAGCTTTGTGTACTCCCAAGTATATAAACATTTCTTTTTTTTCTATTTTCAGTAGCCTGTAGTCTATAGCCTATATTGTGGAATACACATTTTTTTTTCAGTAGTTCTTACTCTATGCATTCAAGTCCATTTGCAGTGCAGGCTACTGGGAAACAAAATATCTACAGTCTGCAATGTGGAGTAATGGAAAAAATCCATGTTTTAAACTTTATTCGGTTGGTTTTATCGGTCAGATTACCTATTAAAAAAATAGGTAGTTAATTAGAAGTGCAGCATTAACAAATGAACTAGAATAGAAATTAATATTAATGTTATTTAACATTATGCAGTGTCTTCAATAGTTGTCCAAGAACTTTTCTTCGAAGATAATTTTGCATCTGGATTAAAATTTTTGGATGATTTCTTCGTAGGCTGATCATTAAACTTCTTCTTCTTGTTAGGTACTTGCGGTTTTTTATCATTTGTTTCCCTCTTTCTTCTATGAAAAGCTTGCATCTTCTTGGCTAATATCTCATCAGAGATATCCTTCTGCATCTCACCATTGTCATCATCTTCCTTTTGGTCAGCCTGCATAAGACGCTCAATTTCTGGATTCATTCCTTTAAATGAAAGTCTTCCTTCTAACAAGTCTTCACAGAATATAAAACTTGACTCTGATATATAGTTACCAGTAGCAGTACGCATCTCATCGGTAATAATATTGGAGTATAAATTTGCATGATCTTGAGTGTTTTCTATTTCTTTTTCTATCCTTTCTTTAGTTTTTCTCATAAATTTCATATCCAGCACAGATTTGGGCAATTGTAATTTCTTCTTAGACCTATCCATGTTTCAGATAATAAAATTAAGTAACTATCGTTAAATCAGGATCTTTGTTTGAGGTAACCGCTGGTATATCTATTTAAAATGTCTATCAAAATCTCGATAGCACGATTAATTAATTTATATCACAAAAACCATGCTTAGAAATTATAATGACATTAAATTAAACGTCATTCTGACAGTGACAATTGACAAACCATGTATTTTTTTTTTTTTTTTTTTTGTTATGGCTTTGCACTGATTAGCCAATGACATGTTATAGGAATAAAAGTTAGGGAAACAGGAATAGGAATTTATAATCAAACTAAACGGAAATTTGGAAGAGGATATAAGGATTGGGATAGCAAATATATATACTTACTTATAATTTAATATCATTAATTGTTAGGAATACTGCTAATGTTTTATAGACGTCGTAAGATATAGTATATAATAAACATGTTATGGAGGTAGGAAAAGGAATTCGCAATGCCTCAAGACTAGCAAAGAAGTCAGAACGGTTATACAGAGAACAGCTAAAAATTACGTGATTTAGATCCCCATACTCCCCACAAGAGCATTGTGGATCCGGCACAATATTCATTCTGTGCAAATGAGCCGGAGTACAAACGTGACCCAGACGCATCCTGCACAGCATAGAGGTAACAGATTTCGAAAATACTAGCTTACTAAACCACGGCTTTACTGGAATGGACATCTGAATTTGTCTATAATATTTACCTTTTGGTGTTTTACTACACCACATCCGATTCCACTCATCGTACAAGTACAATTTAGATAAATTAACTAGATCATGACAATAATTCAAGTATGGAAATATATCCCCAACACGGATAGCCTCATTAGCCAATTGGTCAGCCCTTTCATTCCCTGGAATACCAACATGACTTGGTATCCAGGCCAGGACAACATTACAACCCTTCTGTGAACATTCATACAAGAGATTTCGAATCCCATACACAGTTGGAGACTGTTTATGGGATTTGAATGGAAACCTCATAATCGCTTCTAATGAGCTGCGGGAGTCAGAGAAAATAATCGTCTTGGGTATTTTCAACATGAGAGCATATTCAATAGCTTTAAATAAGCCATAACATTCCCCCGTACAAACAGAAGTTTCCGGTGGAAGTTTAATTTGTTGAAAACATTTATATTGGGAATGGTAGACCCCAACGCCTACACAACTCTTATCCGTATGTTTTGACGCATCCGTGTACAGGCAGTGCCAGTCAGACCACTCATTATTTATAATATTAGCGAATTCAAGTTTTGGGTTTAGATCATTCTTCGATATGCCTAAGTCAAGTTTGATTTGAGGCACAATAATAACACTATTATAGTTGTAACTATATAGAGGTAAAATATCATCTCGATATGTAGGAGCTTCCAATAGTTCATGTTTTCTATAACTTTTAACTAAACAGGGTGAATCTTTATGGGCCCAGTAATCAGACGTATTAATTTGTTCATCAAGCTGCGCTAATTTAGGAAATAGTGGATGGGAACTTAGTTGTAGAGAGCGAAAGAAAAATTTGTCGGAAAGGAACTGCCTTCTCAAAACCAAAGGCGGATCACAACATTCCACCTGCAAACAATTTACAGGACTCGACTTCATAGCTCCTGAAACCAATCTTAAAGCCTTAGACTGAATAATATCTATTTTTTTTATTGCACCCACATTACATGGTTGTAACAAAAATGTACCATAATCTAACACACTCCTAATGAGTGCATTATAAAGAAGTCTCATTGTAAACGGATGGGCACCCCACCAAACTCCTGTAAGGGATCTTAAAATATTTAAATTTCGTTCACACCTTAATGAAACATATTCAAAATGAGGGACTCCAGTAAGCTTACGGTCTAATATTACACCCAAAAACTTTGCTTGCTCTTTAAGCGGAAGAGCAGAACCATTGTAATTAATGTGAATAAGTGGGATAGTTCGCTTACGAGAGAATAATACAACAGAACATTTAGACGGTGATAAATCTAGACCATTATTATCCAACCAGTATTTTAAGGCATCCAATGCACAAGTCAAAGACTCGCTAATGCTATCTAAATATGAACCAGAAACATACAGTAGCAAATCGTCAGCATATTGCAGAACATTTGCGTATCTTTTAATAGAATTTTCTAAATCATACGTATAAATGTTATATAGTATAGGGCTCAAAACGGAACCTTGAGGTAAACCTTTCCATACTATTCTATTAATAAATTCTTTTCCACTCTGATCTAATGGGTACTTTATGTGTCTTTCATACAACATATTAACAATAAAATTTATCAATAAGTTTGGTACATTCAATTTTATTAGTTTGTTTTTCAGAATCGATATATTTACGTTGTCATAAGCAGCATTTATATCAAGGAACGCGGCAACCAAAGAGTCATTTTTGGAGAAACTCAATCTTATGTCTGTGGTAAAAACGCTCAAACTGTCAATAGTACATTTACCCTTCCTGAAACCAAATTGATTATCTGATAATAACTTATTATGCTCTAGAAACCATTCCAATCGAATTTTTATTAGGTGCTCGGCTGTCTTAGCTAATACGGATGACAACGCTATTGGTCTATATGATGTCGGATCTGAACTCGGTTTATTAGGCTTTTGTAATAGGATCAATGTTTGAGTTCTCCACGTTTGAGGAATGATACCAGAAATCATTACTTTGTTGATCAAAGAAAGGAAATAAATGAGGCTGTTGTCACTAAGGTGTGATAAGAAGGAATAAGGAATCCCGTCTTCTCCAGGTGCAGAATCTTTGGTCGTCGACAGAACACCTTTTAATTCAGAGAGAGTAAATGGAGCGTTTAAATCTCCATTTATATGAATATTGTTTTTATTCGGCAGTAAAACAATCGGACATTCAGGGACATATGGAGGAGCCAATCGGTCCATGACTTGCTCAGCTAGATCAGGAGATATTTTATTCTGGACTGACTCTTTAAAAGCCGATCGAAACTTTCTAATATTTTGCCATACAATAGAAGGTGAGACATTAGGGCATAGGGATTTACAAAAATTACGCCATCCTTCAAATTTCTTCGTCCTAAGTAATTCCTTAGTAGAATTAGCAATTTCTAAATAATAATCAAAATTTTCATCTGTCATATCTTTACAGTAGCGCCGCTCTGCATCCTTTCTTTGATTTACGGCTTTGGTGCAATCTGAATCCCACCATGGTGGCGATGGAATAATATTTGTGCCACAACTTTTTAAAGGAAATGATTCATTAGCAGCTTCTATCAGGGCAGTGGCCAGTAATTCTGAACAAACTAATATATTTGAATTGTTTAATGCTGGTAAATTTTCTACTTTATGCTGGACTATTTCTCTATATGAACTCCACTTCTCCTCAATTAACTTATGTTTAATACGTGGTTGTCTTACTTGCTTTGCAGGTTTGGAAAATGGAAAAGTGATAATCAGGGGGAAGTGATCACTTCCATAAGTGGATGCTTCAGTTGCCCAAGAGAGAGTTGAGGCAAGATCAGGAGTACAGAACGATAAATCCACTGCACTTGGATTGCGTGCTAGCCGTGTAGGGGATCCGGTATTTAGAATACATAAATTATGTGAACTAATTAAGTCTAATAACTGTTCCCCATAATAGTTTGACGAGGAACATCCCCACAACTGATGATGTGAATTAAAATCGCCTACACATACAAAAGGTTTAGGCAACATACCAAATATTTGATTGATTTCATTAAAAATTTCATTGCTGGGACGGGCATAATATAACGAAATATAACAAATATTATTTACAACTACTGCTAAAATAGACAAATGTTCACTATGTACAGGGAGTGTGACAGATGTAAAGGTCAGCGAGTTTTTGATAAGTATGGCCACTCCACCATACCCATCAGGTCTGTCTTCTCGGAGACAAACATAGCCAGGCATTTTAAACAATAACTCTTTCCTTAACCATGTCTCCTGGAGACAGATAAGAAAAGGGTCATGTTTATTAATAATATGTATTAATTCTGGTTTTCTAGTGGTGAGACTGAGACAATTCCACTGAATCAGCTTGGCTTGCTGGTCCATTATTAGTGGGGATCTTATATAAAGCATCAATTACTGCTGCAGCGTGGGACGGTGATATTTTAGTTGATTGTGATAATAACTGAATAATAATTTGTACAATATCAGAGGTACTCATGTCATTATTATCATTATTTTTATTAAAGATAGGTTTACTTTTTGGTAATACAGGTTCTCTAATTAGATCAGCATGAGCCTGGTGGTCAAATCCTTTAGACAATTTATTAATATGATTTTTTGGTTTTAAAAAAACTGTTTTTTTATATGAGTGGGTCATATTGTTGGATGTGGATGGTAAAATATAGTTTGGCGGTCCATGTTGTATGTAGGGAGTCTCTACACGTGATGTTGGCGCCGCTGTAAGTATGGCTTCAGCATAAGATGCTCCAGAGACGGGAGGATGCATTTTAGTTGCCTCCATGTAAGAAATGCAACTTTTGCTCATTGTTTCCTTTATTGCCTTTTGTCTGTTAAGTTCTAAGCATTTCTTACTGGTGGCCTCATGAGCACCCTTACATAGGCAACACACTATCTGCTCCTCTTCGATATGACAAGTGTCACCAGAATGACCCTGCCCGCATCTAAAACATCTTGGTGTTGATCGACACTGGTTTTTAACGTGCCCAAACCGGCAACAATTGTAGCACTGAACTGTTGGATATATATATAGCTCTACAGGTAGTGCAGTGTAACACATGAAAATTTTGGTAGGCAGGATTTGACCATCAAAAGTGATAATAATAGTTCCTGTGTTAATAAATTGGCTGTTACTATTAACAATGACTTTTCTTTTAATTCGTCGTATTTTTAATACAGGCCCACAACCAACAGGCACACTTATGCATGTCAATATTTCATCATCCGACCAATCGTTGGGAACTCCTTTCACCACGCCCATGCGTGTGATATTGAAGGTGGGAATGAAAGCTTTATACTTCTCCTGTTCTAAATGGTTATGCATCAAAAATGCATTGGCATCAGTGTAAGAAGTAAACGCTAGACTAATTCTATTTCTTCCTACTCGTTTTAGTGAGCCATTCTCTATTCCTTTAATATTGTTCACTTTCAAAAATCTGCCAAACGTAATAGGGTGGAGGGTTGTACCTTCACTACCCTCTCTTTGGACGTGGACAACATATGGTGCACTGTCTAATTGCTGGTATTGGACGCGGCCAACAGGCACACGTGAAGGGGAAGGATTGGGTGTCGGTCACAGAAATATATCAAGATAGAAGGAAAGAGTGTATGTACCTCGCGTGGCGAAATTACGTACCGGAGACACAACTGCTCGCCGCAAACATCAGTGTGCTCCCGATCGCGTTATGCGTGCGACGCCAGGTTTTAAAAACAAAATGGCTCTTTGCGCAATAATTAATTGTTCAAACACTTCCAAGAAAGTTGGAGCTGTTAATCGTGGTATTTCCTTTCATTGGTAAGTACAATTTGTCCTTAAATATCTGTTAATAATTAAAAAACGAAATATTTTATTATTTTCATCATAACGGTAGCGGGCGATTGTGTGTCAACGCTAGCTTTCCATTGCGGCTTTAATTTGACGAGCCAGACTTGGCGTGCGTTCAAAACCAGCAATGTAAAAATAAGCTATTCAAACTGTCGAGTCACGTTCAAGGTCGATAGTCATTTTTTCTGTCAAAACTAAAGAATAGTGCTGTACACTGCGATTTTCTTACACGATTATTAAAATCGATTTTGAAAACGACGAAATGATAATTACGTTCTTATATTATTATGCAGCTATTTAATGTACGTAGTGCAAAACAAATATTATTAATCGCTTTCCTCTTAGCTTCTAATATTTCTTCGCGGGACTTCTTTGATTTTCCATGGTCTGTAACAAAGAATATATAAAAAACCGGCCAAGTGCGGGTCAGACTCGCGCACGAAGGGTTCCGTACCATTATCTATAAAAAGGCAATAAAAATTATATCTTTTGTATGGGAGCCCCCTTAAATATTTATTATATTGTTATGCATATTATATTAATATGCATTTGTTGTTATAGCGGCATCAGAAAAAACATCATCTGTGAAAATTTCAACTGTCTATCACTTTTCATGAGATACAGTCTGGTGACAAACGGACGGACAGCGGAGTCTTAGTAATATGGTCCCGTTTTACCCTTAGGGTACGGAACCCTGAAAATGGTACACGTTTATAGGTACTTAGTTAATAACTGGAGCGGCTAATATGTACAAATTACTAAAATGTAACGCAATTTATTGGTCATTAGGTAGGTACCTACCTACATTTATATTTTTCGATTTAAATTCTTCCTCTGTCAAAACATTTCTTCTGTCGAAAATAATTATCATTTCCTCTGTCGGTTCTTATCGATATTTTAAATCGATGCATAGAATCGGTGCCGAGGTCTAATACTTCTAATCGATCCTTTTGAATCGTTTTCGCGCGGCTTATGTTTCTCATCACTAAATTACGCTCGTGACGTCAAAGTACCTACGCAAAATGTTACACGCTCGGTCTCCCTACAAATTGCTGAACTCTTTCCTTCTATCTTGATATATTTCTGTGGTGTCGGTAGTGTGGAAGAATTGGGTTCCGGTAAACTGGGATTGGTAACATTGAGATTGTGAGTGGTGGATGAATCGGATGTGGGGTTTATGTTTTGCTGAGACTTATTTTGTTTAGTCAAATTCTTCGAAACCTTATTACATTGGCAACTACCCTGAATATCTTTACCGTCCTGACCTACTTTCCTCTTGCGTTTGTGGCACGTTGCGCAAATGCGTGACAATATTTTCCTCTTTAAGTTATTGTCGGTGGAAACAACGGACGTGTCCGTGTCCATGGAAGATTCTACAACCGCAATCAACATGTCCATTTTGGACGGAAATTCATCTGATCCTGGAGGGAGAGAAACTGTCCCTCCAGGATCAGGGGGTTTATCCCCCATCCCAAGAGTTAAATATTTTGAAATAAATGTATAAAGACTTACCTATATATACAGCTACACTAAATTTACAATACTAACACTACAAATATATACAATAAATACAAAAAACCAATCCTTATAAAGTAGAAAAACTAATATTTTCAATAAAAGTTAAGAAAACACGTCCTCCATCTACAAAGTTTCCCGCCCTTTTCTACAAACCATGTATTAGATAACGTATGCGGGAGCAAGAAAATAAAGCTTAGTCCTCACTTGTATCGTTCTAGCGCAGTTTGGTCGCTTTTATACTTTACCGCGGACATGCACGTCCACGATAACAGTAAGACCGCACTAGTGACGCACAGTGCGGTCTTACTCTAAACTCTATCAATTCAATTCAATTATTTTTATTTCGGATACATCCATCCATATGTAGTTAGTAGTTAGTACGTAGAAAGAGGATATATAGAAGGAGGGTTAGCGAATCACACACAAGGACGGAGATATTGTAACAGTTTTTTCTGGGGTTACCACAAAAAGAATAATCTCCCCCTTTTTACTGACAAGCAGGTTTTTAATTATTGAGAATCTTCAAAATTAAATTTTTAATCTGTTATTTTTAACATTCGAGCCGGTTTAGTTTACCCAACATTATGGGTAACATATTTTTTTATACTCTGGCCACTGGTTTATCGATGACACTTTGGTGGCATAGGCCGGTGGCAGACAATCGCTGCCTTATACGCGATGAGGGACAGGAGATATGTCATTGTTTCTCGCTCCCACGTGTGTTATTGTCTATGCTTACATCTCCTTCACACACCATTGTATGTGTGTATCACCAGTTCCATCTTATACTTGTTCCATGAGTTAGTAACATATAACTTAAGACTATGTTAGTATATACAAGTAGGTACTTATAACTAGGATCTACTACACTACTAGGATCGGCCCCGCCCAATACCATGATAACCATGTCCCAATGTGTACAGCGGACATTAAAGCTATTCGAGTTATTTCAAAAACAGCTGATGTTTATGCTGTTCCAGTCCTTGAAACTATTTTTTGACATTTCACATTACTTTTCATTTGACAACATAATCGTAAACATGCTCATATTGCTCATGCCACTATAACCTAATTTATTAACAAATTACAACAATATTTAGTAAAAATGCAAGTGCTTGAAATAGATAACGTAAAGATTTTCAATCTTAGCGCTGGGAAATCTTTACCCGATGTAAGTTGCGTGTATGATTCGTGTGATCAATAATATTAAGAGGTGTTGTGGTATTTACTAATATTTCTGTTTTATAGTGGTTAACGGAAAGAAAGAAGCGTGCATTATTAAAGAAAAATGTAGATCTTAGAAGAAGAATAGAACTCATCCAGGAGTTTGATATGCCGGGAGTCAGCACAAGTATAAGGGCATCAAAAGATGGACAGTATATAATGGCAGCAGGCATTTACAAGCCAAGAATAAAATGTTTTGATGTTAACAATTTATCCCTTAAATTTGAGCGATGCCTTGATTCGGAAGTGGTCACATTTGAAATATTGAGTGATGATTACACAAAGGTAAGTTCACATTAGTTCCCAATAATCTTTAGGTGTCTTGACCAGAAGCGAAATTACTCGAAAAATAGCAAGCTTCTATGTATATTTTCAATGAAAATATTTTATAGGCACTCATCAATTTATCAAACTCTGTATTTCAGATTGTCTTCTTGCAATGTGATAGATATGTGGAGTTTCATGTTGGCCATGGCCGCCATTACAGATTGAGAGTTCCAAAATTTGGCAGAGATATATCATACCATCGGCCATCATCTGATCTATTTGTTGTTGGAGCTTCTTCTGTAAGTAAACCTTTTAAGATTTATTTTCATACCACTCTCTCTGTTTATTGCTGTTTGAGAGAATAGTTATTTGTTTTCATGATTATCTTATTTAAAAATTCTCATTTAGTATCTATTTTGTTTTAGGAAATATATAGACTAAACTTGGAAGTTGGTCAATTTATGGCACCATATGTGACGAAAGCACATGAAATCAATTGTTCAGCGGTCAATGAAGATCATGGCTTGCTTGTTGTGGGCACGGAGAGTGGGCATGTGGAGGCTTGGGATCCACGAACCAAGTCCAGGCAGGGCATAGTAGACTGCGCCTTGCATTGCACAGACTCGGAATACAGGTACCTAGTTTTTTGTTTATGACAAGTATTTTATTTGGACACAAATTCATTGTATAGAATGAAATTTGCAGTGTTCACTATAAGGCATATTATCCTTCAGTGTTCAACTTGCTTTGACTTTCAAGTCTGTCCTTAGGTAAATTTGGTATATTTTGTCAAGTTTGTGTAAATGTTTTGTCTGAGTAACTGATTTAATATCTTTTTTCAGAAATGAAACTCTGCCTGTGATTACATCAATAAGGTTTGATGGTCCACTTAGGATGGGAGTTGGGACAAGCACGGGCCATGTGCTGTTGTATGACATTAGATCCAGCAAACCTCTCTTAGTCAAAGACCACATGAACGGCCTGCCTATCAAGAATGTACAGTTCCATGAATCAAAGGAATATATATATTCAATGGATTCTACAGTGGTGAAAATATGGGATAAAAATACTGTAAGTTCCAAAAATAGTTTTTATCATCTAAGCCAAGCAAGTTCTGGCAACAAATTTTAATGTATCTGCTTTGCCTTCTGGTTATAACATACTATGAATTATCATAATATATACAGTAGAACCCGCTTATAACATTTGACCGCTTTTAACGACTGCTAAATCACCGACGTTAGGATTAATACCAAACATTTTCAAACACAATCAGACCGTTTTGTACGACGTCATGTTAGTGCGACGTAATATCGCCGGTCCCTTGACGGTCGCTGTATCCAGATTCTACTGTATTTACATTAATAAAATAATAATGGTTGAATTTGTTAAAGGGCAAACAATACACAAGCATTGAATCATCAGCTGACTTTAATGACCTGTGCATTATTCCCAACACCGGATTGTGTATGATGGCCGTGGAAGATCAGAAGATGCAAGTTTACTACATCCCATCACTAGGTAAATACACTTCACAAAATAAATAGATCCTTGAAAAAATAAATACATATTTACATGTATTTATAATTGAATTTGACACCAGACTATACCATAATAAGATTCATTCAGCTAATTAATGAAAAAAGCTTGTTGACAGTGTAGGTGAAATTCATAGTTCAGCTAATTAATGAAAAAAGCTTGTCGACAGTGTAGGTGAAATTCACACTTATTGCAATGTCATAAAGACTGACGCGTATAACTTTTTTCGCTTTATCAATACCCCGTGTGAACATTGCACTGTGTTTTTCTTGTATGTAGGTCCCGCGCCCAGATGGTGTGCGTTCCTAGACAACCTGACGGACGAACTAGAAGGAGAAGGGAAACAGACAGTGTATGATGATTACAAGTTTGTAACAAAACAAGAACTGGAGTCTTTGGGATTGGACCATCTTCTTGGAACCAACCTATTGAGGGCATACATGCATGGGTAAGTCTTGATTGGAAATTATGATTAAGATTTGACATAAAAAAGACTGGAGTCGAAATCTTGCCCTTTTACAAAAGATATAACTCCGTGAGTGACCCCTTTATTATATCTCAATATATAACTCATGATTTGCTTGTCCTTACACCATTTACTTGGGGTCAGTACAGCATTTCATTTTCTTCCATACCTCTCTATTCTCTCTATCACCCGCCATGTCCTCACTTACAATACTTACATCCTTCCTGTTCACATCGTCTCTCACACAATCCGTCTACCTTTTCCTTACCCCTTCTGTTACATAAGATATACCTAGGTAAGCTTACCTAAGATAC
This sequence comes from Cenopis cana, assembly GCA_951800055.1. NCBI lineage: Eukaryota > Metazoa > Arthropoda > Insecta > Lepidoptera > Tortricidae > Cenopis > Cenopis cana. Next base: position 9,489,046 of record OX637477.1, on the reverse strand, counting down.
ATCAGTAAATATTATCACAAAAGTAAATAGGGTTTGGGTCATGCTTGGATGCGAATGTACACTAAGTGCTCCAGAGCTTACACACACAAGCACGGCAAATCAGCTATCTTTAGGTAAACACGTATTTACCTACACAAACATTCCAGATACTTTGTGGATGTACGGCTTTACAAGAGAGCTAAATCAATAGCAGATCCATTCGCGTTTGAAGAATACAAGAAACGTAAAATTAGAGAAAAGATTGAACAAGATCGGCCATCGAGAATTAAAATTGAGGACAACTTGCCCAAGGTCAACAGGGAACTGGCCTCGAGGCTCATGGATGATGAAGGTCGAAAGAAAAAGAACCCCTCTACTCTTCTTAAAGATAACCGTTTTAAGGTAATTTTTATCATTACAATGTGATCCCTTATTGGTAATGTGAAGTGACAAAATAGCGTAAAAGGATTGTTTTTGGGGTTTCATTCATAATAAGAAAGTGTGGCGACATGAATATGTAGATTTGATAGCCCACGGTTATGACCTGCCATCGCATAAGTTACTATGTGCGTTTTTACTACCTACATTTGAATATATATATATTTTTCTAGGCTATGTTTGAAAATCCCGACTTTGAAGTGGACAAGTCAGCTCAAGAATACAAATTACTGAACCCAGTGCTATCCAGGCTGGACAAGGACAAAACCAAACCGAAGACTACAGAAGTCACGCCTATGGAGGTATGTCCTTCAAAAATATTATCCAACCAGTAAATGGTAGATATATAGTAGGTAATAGTCATATATGTGAATTTATAGTTACCGAGGAGACTCAGATCCCACAGTCAAACTGTGTAAACCGTTTTGTGGGACAGACGCTATTTGTAAGATTGTACCTTTTTATAATTATAAAAAAAAAGTGCCGGCAGGAACATCCATTCCTTAGTGCCAGTGTATAAAAGAGATTATTTCACGTTCTCATCTGTTACTGACACAATTTGCTAGCTAAAAATCGATAGTCTGATTTTTAGGCGTTTACTATGTTTTTCTAACTAGTTGTATAGGTGATAAGCTTACTTAAGTAAATCCACTCTTGCATGTAGTATTGGACTGTTCGAATAGGCATTGTTTTTTATGTAAAACAACATAACTGACCAGACTGGTCGACATCTGCTGTCATTTCAATTGTTCTTGACAGAGTGTCAACCATTCTAAGCAGTTATGTTGTTTTTGTAAACATGCCTTCAATTATACACGAGTAAACATTAAAAAAAATACAAGACTTACATATAACCAACAATAAACAGTTTGAGTTTGAGTTTGAGTAAGAACAGTTAACTGTATGTACAAAAGCGAAGTCTTTTGGTGGTACAGTCAGCATCAAAAGTAGCTTGACATATGAAGATGTCAAAAGCTCTTATTCCTTTGTAATAAAGACTTGACGCCGTCGTATGTGTCGCTACTTTTGATGCTGACATTTAAACATGTATTGTATTATCTGTTCGAACATGCTACAACTACATACAAGAGGGGCCTCAATTAAGTTATTTACCTATGATTTATTTATTCTATGTTCACGTTTTTAAGACTGATGTAATAAAATAGGTAGTAAAGTGGAATATTCTGTCTAGGAGGATGAACCTGAAGACAACGACTCAGATAAGGAGCTTTATCAGTCTAGTGACGAAAGTTCGGACGACGACCGCGCGTGGGTGAAAGAAGTCAAGAAACAACACAAAATCATCAGGAAACAACATCAAAATGAAGATGACGAGGAATCCGAACACACCGGGAAGGTTTATGAATTTAGTGAAACACCAAAAACCACAAATATTAAAGCCATTACAAAAGTAAACAAAGCTAGTTTAGGCGATCGGTTAGCGAGGGAGAACTTCACAGCGACTGTCACGGGCACGGGAGGTAACAGAGAAATGAAGTTTGTAATGAGGGGTAAAAAGTCAGAATCAGAAACGCAAAAGAAAATGAAGAAACACTATCAAGAGAGGAAACAAATTGTTAGAAGAACAGGATTTTTAATGAAAAAGAAACTCCCTAAAGTGTAAATTTAGATTTGAGTAATCATTATTTCATTAAATGTGTTATATTAATCATTATTTTATTGACTCTTTCAATTCAAAGCTGTGATCGTAAAAGTCTGCACTCATTACGCGGTTTATTTGTTGGTATAAACAAAAATGAAACTTAACGTTATGACGTAATGGTTGTAATTGCAACGTCCTCCAAGCTGCAATGGGATAATCATAACAAGCTATGCCCCAGCTCGCATGATTGAAGATCAAACAAAAACAAACATTTATTCTGCCAATAGGCAACAAGGGCACTTTTATGAAGTTATAGTAGGAACCATGTAGGTACACATTTTAGGCTGATGGTTTTAAAACTAAATTGAAACTGCAAAGTTGTTGCCTACCCTCTGGTTGCCTCTGGAAATCTGGACATTTCATACTCGTAAAAACCGATTGCATTCTTTCTCCATTTATCTTCCAGGGTTATCAGAGTTCAATGTTGGTAACAAACCTTTGGCTTTAGTTTTTAGTCATGAATAATTTACAAGTTTTTTGACTGCATGCACATTAATAAAGGCGCGGATCGAGGATTTGGTTCAGGCAATTAGCCCCGTGGGGCGCACTTTTTACACGAGAGAGGCCTGCTTTAGGGGGAAGGGGGGAGGAGTAATAGAGACAATTGCCTTCGCTTGATTTGTCAATTGGCTTTTCTCGTATCTGTGTCTTAAGGTTTTTCTCTGCATTTCAGTAATAATGGAGTGGTTATAATTTACTGTACTTTTACTGTAATGTCATGTTAACAATGTATCAAATAAATTAATAATTGAACAAGCGAGGTTTTGGTAATTTAATTACTAATTACTCTAAAGTATTTCAACGCAGTGCTCCTTTTGTTGTAGTTATACATTTAGTGAAAGCTCATTTAATGTCAAATTACAGGTTGCGGACCTCTGTATTTAACTGCATTACTTTAGTAGCTATAAACAATTAATATGGAAACATTAAACGCTTCGTTGTAGTGATCAGTGTTGAGTGATTGCATCCTTTTTTTACATTCGATATTTTCTTTGTGGGAAAGAGACAATGTGGAGATATTATTCAATAAATAAAGATCATACATAAGGGACATAAATGTCTGCATCAATCACTGCGAAGTACGTTAAGATGCATAATAATAATGGTTCTTATGGCAGCGGTAAGTTACAATTACCTTCTTTTAATTAAATCAAACTTGTTTTGATCTGCATCAATGAGTGACTACCCTGTTATTATAATGTTTTAATTATCTCTTCGAATAATATGCACAATGGCAATTAAAGTGTAGATATGGGCAATAAACTGGATAATGTGAGATTTACAAACGATTTCGTAGCGAGTGATCTATTGGAGAGCCATGTACTGGGGCGAGACAAGCTGGAAGAGCCCGCGATGGAGAGATCGACGAGGTCCAGTCTGGACCCCAACAGTGTGGACGTAAGTTCCTATTTACATTCTGCTATCTACCATTAATTCCCCTTTTTAACGATACTTGCGGTGCTCAGTGTTGTATTATTTCCCTTTGAGTACGTTCACACTCGAATGTCTTCCTGGTTCAAGTTAGTTTTGATTTACATATCTCCGTTTTCAAGTTAAGCTGGAGTGTGTAACTCCAATGCAAATGCAAGATGTAAGTTTGTACGATTATTTTGTCTTAATAAACGGTAGCATAGGCCTGACAAACTCTAAGGGGCGTAGATATCAATGTATACAGGTTATACCACTAGAGTTAGTTTGATCTAGTACCTAACGCTTACTTCTAGTCAATCTAATAATTGTTCCAGATCGGAGAAATAACTGAATCTCCCGATACGGAGTATATGAGCACGTCTGCAATTTTACATTATTGTAAATCTAAGGTAGGTATAATGTTCTAGGTATTACAGCTTTGTTTATTATTGTCATAAATTGGTGTTTTTTCTTCGATTCGACTGTGGTTGATTACAATATTATGTTATCATACGACATACCTACAGTACAAGACTTACACCTAGTATTTATATTAAGGCACGTTTGCACTAGGTAACCGAATTCGACAGCCTGATGAGCCATGGTATAGTGCGTGTCATCAACGAAGGCGCGCCCCTCCACAGCCCATTCCGTACAATTGCGCATAGATTAGTATGAAATTCGCTGTGGAGGGGCGCGTCGTCGAGGATGACACGCACTATCTGTAATACTATAGATACAGGTATAGAGGCTGAGTCTACACTTTACCAATAACCGAGTTCAATAGTCCAGTCCCTGTGGACTCAATAGTCCAGTCCCTGTGGACTGGACTATTGAACTCTGTTATTGGTAAAGTGTAAACTCAGCCTCTACCTGTATCTATAGTATTATGCTTACCATGTACTATTCAGTATCTTAGAGGTTAATATTGATTTGTTTTCAGATATTGCTTCCTTACCTCAAACTTTTAACAATAATGGGATTACGTCCAGTAGTCGATTCCTCGAATTCCTCAAGATTCGCTATATGCCTGTCGCACTTCCATTCTGCACAAGTTGCAGTATTTATGTTTTTAGGATATATTCTTCAGTACATGGCTTGTTTCAGGTAAAATTATGTTATTTAAGTACCTAATTATCAATGTAATACATGCCTGCGTGCGTTACATTCACTTATCTCAATTTCCCGAAAGTTAGCTGGAAGTGATCCCTTAGAGGGATAAGTTCGCCTTTGTACTTTATATTTTATTAATTTTGTGTTTGTAACTGTTTTTCTTATGTGTAATAAAGTGTCAAACTTAGGTAGTCGAAATTAATGACACCCCTGAAGTTGCAACTTGCAAGCGTTCGATTCGATGCAAGTCTACCTACCTATTTCGATTGAGTTAAAGTACATTCATGAGATGAGTTTATCACTCAGTTAAAAATGAAACACGTCGAGCTATTTTCGACCTAAAAGACGTATCATTATAGAATATATCTGGAACTCACGGGAGTTTTGTATATAAAACAAGATGTTTATCCCATTTGTTTATTCCAGACGAGACCGAGGTTTCTGCTACAAGCTGGTGCCGCTGGCCCTGGAATCCTCCTTAGAGTACGAGACGTACAAGCAGGTGTGCTACGGGAACGTAACGCTCACGTACATCGGGCCCAGCATCTTGCACTTCCTGGGGTTCCTCTACGCGCTCTATTTGTTTAGAATATCGGATAATGAGCAGCTCCAGAATCTTATGGAAAGGGTATGATGATAATTGACATTCTGTAATGACAGGATTACGTGTTGAGCCAAACTCGACAAGCCTTCGCGTTGCCACGGTATTGAAATACTCCGTGTTCACTTGAATAAAAAAATGAACAAAATGAACTTTATTCTGTAAGTAGGCCGCAATGGCACTTTTACAAGTCAAACCCTACTAGCTTGTTCAGCGTACATTAGGATTGTCGAGGTTGGCCAGCCTATGCATTTTTAGTTTGCCATATTCTTTTCTTAATTAATTTTGGGGGAGGGGAAAATTTTTATTGGAACGAAATTCTTAACTCCTCACAATCCAAACTAGTCAGACGTAAAAATAGTGCTATGAACTAGTTGACTACAAAAAAGATGTATTCACTTTTGAACCTTATTATGGTTGAAATTCTTTTTGTTGAACGTATTTGTATTCAAATTAGATTTTGATTGAGAGAAATTGGATTTTGAACCTTATTGTTTGAACAGTAAAGTAGCTTTTTGAAGGAATTGCTTTGGAGCAATTCGTTCAACTGTAATAATTTTAAGTATACAATGGCATAAGCCATAAGGTAATAAAATTGATACATCTCTTTTGTGATTGACTGTACTACAGTTGTACTTGATATTGTAACCTTTCATATATGAGTTGTCTTCCAATCGTACTCCTTCTTTAAACTGATATAAACAGAAATGATATCTTTCCTGTCCTGCGCCACCCGCATCCAGCGGACTCTTGCGACCTTTACCAGGTCATCAGTCCACCTTGTGGGGGGGTCTACCCACGCTGCGCCTTCCCGTCCGTGGTCGCCACTCGAGAACCTTTCGGCCCCAACGGCCATAGGTTCTACGCGCAATGTGCCCCGCCCACTGCCACTTAAGTTTAGCGATTCGAAAGCGCGTATTCGATTGTGGCACTCTTTGGGGGAGGCCTATGTCCAGCAGTAAACGTCTTGCAGCTGATATGATGATGATGATATCTTTCCAGGTGTTTATATTGTCGTCGTACACACAACAGGGCATGGCCTCTGCCAACCCGAAGCGCCTATTGCGTCTGCTGTGGACTTTCATCGTGCTTAGCGTGTTGTGGATGTGCCTGTCACTCGCCTCGGTCAATCTAATGATGGCTGAAGGCACCATCATGTTCCGGTGGATGGAACAAAGGTAACCTCTCCTCCATGCGCAATTTATTTATTTGAATCTGGCAACAAGGCCCATATTTACACACACCTTACAGACTAACATACATATCGATAAAAAGAAAAACAAGTTCATTTAGGAGGCGGCGTAACGGGGTGGCTCGGCTGCGTCGTCAGCTCCGATGTAGGGCAATAGTTACACAACCAAGTGTAGCAATGATTAACCAAGAGATAATAAATAAAACCGGTCAAGTGCGAGTCCGACTCGCGCACCGAGGGTTCCGTACACAGTTCTTGTATATGTAGTTGTGTACCCGTCCCGACCCCATTAATTCAGGAACAATCTTAAAAAAACATGACAGCACCATCTATCGGCGCATTGTGTTACTAATTTGCGCGACTGAATAACTTAGTACGTATGTTGGTTTTTCAAGGATAATTCTTTATCACATCAACCGATTTCAATAATTGTTTTTTTATTTGAAAGAAGGTATTTTCAACGTAATTTTGTTAATTTAAATATAAAACAAAAATATATACAAAGGTGATTAAATTACAAACTTAGTATAGAAGAGTTTTTTGATGTTTAAAAAAAAGAAAAACTAGATAGAGCTATGGCTATAATTTTCCTGTAAAATATACATGCATATTAATGTTGTGTAATAATTTCAAATTTTTTTCTTCGTAAACTTCGGAGATAAGGGGGGGGGAATGGTATTTTTTTTTACATTTTCCCTCGTAAATCGAAATTTCCCCAACGAAAAAAAAAACTAAAAATTGTTTTGGAATGTACAAGTCAAGCCCTTTCATATGATACCCCACTTGACATAGTTGCCAGACTTTAAAATTTTGAACCCCCTTTTATCTGTCATTATTCACAGAAAATAAAGTAAAATAATTTAAAAAACCATCTTCTATGTATCTGGGTTACCCTTGTTTATAACTATTCCAAATTTCAAATCGATAGGATAAGTAGTTCCTGAGATATTTAGCGACGTGACAGACAGACAGACAGACAGACAGACAAAGTGAAACCAATAGGGTTCCTTTTTTACCTTTTTGGTACGGAACCCTAAAAAGTAACATAATCGAGTCGGTTTTCTATCAACGTGGTTAAAGTGCAAAAGTGTACAATGACTGACTAGTTTACTACCTACGGCCATTTTAAACGTTGTAAGACGCGGTCCTTAAGCGTTTACAGGCATCTTATGGCACTGTTAACAGTGGCTTCATCTGACGAAAGCTGCGGGTCTATGATGGTCGCATGATAGCGTGATAAACCACAAGATAAAGCATCTATCGCTGTCTGATACTACAATCTATAGAAAGTGGCAGATGATTTATTTTGTCGTTTATCACGATATTGTGCGACCACAATATGGGGCCTGTAGCTTTAGTACTGTTTTGTTTCGAAAAAACTTCTACTAGAGGTACTGATTAGGCTGTTTCTGTTCGCAGTTCTCAGCAAACCATACTGATCCTGAAGATTCTGCTGGTGGCCAGCACGCTGGTGCACGATATGGTGCAGGCCACCATCATCACCAGCTACTGTCTGCAGGCGCAGCTGCTGCAGGCGCACCTCATGTACCTCAAGGAGCGGCTGCTCAACAGGTCCACCACGCCCTTGAACTGGATGCGGGTAAGTGAACGGTTCATCAGAAATTAATAGGGGTTAAGTCCATTCAGAGTGAAATTGAGTAGGGATAGTTAACTTCAAACACATGCAGATAACCATCATTATTGGGGAACGGGACTTAATCGCGTACAATTATAACTAATTTACCTTGTTTAAGGTTTTGCCCGACGTTTCGAATGAATCGTGTGTTTCGTTTCGTTTCTAGTGAGAATGTAATTAATAAAGACCAAGTGCGGGTAGTTCGGAAAACCCGTGCGGCTAGAAGATGTTGATACCCGCTCACGCCAGTCAGCTCGCGACCACGGATGTTGTGATACATTCGAAACGTCGGGCAAAACCTTAAAAAAGGTAAATTAGTTATAATTGTACGCGATTAAGTCCCGTTCCCCAATAATGATGTGTGAAAATCGTGTAAGTTTAAATCAATATACATGCATATAAAACGAGGCTTCTAGTGGGACGCGGGGTGCTATGCTTCTTTGGACATCATGTTATCTCTATCTTCCTACCTCGAGTTTGAATTAAAAAGGGCACGCTTTTCCATATAATTTCAATAAATTGAGACCGCGCATCTTCCGCGTTGTCTTAGGTTTCTTCGTTTATTTTTTTCTCTATTTTTCAGAAAAGGTTTAAGATCTGTCCCGCTTCCCTGTTGTAATGGATATTGCCTAATGTGACCAAAACGTATATTGCTTGTAACAGCGCAACCTAGTCTATATTAAAAGGCTAGGAGAAGATATAATAAATATTCGTGGTGGCGTAAAGAGTTACGCGAGTAGGTACGCCTAGCTCTCATTGGAACCACAAACCCTGTCTCTCACCTCCATCGTGATATATTCGAATGGATTAGTTTTTATGTTCTTTGATTTGTCGAATTTTCGTATTCCTATGATTACTAGACATTCGATTTCGATGGCGGCGACCGAGGATTACATATGGTCTAAAAACTTTGTTTATCAACCCTTTTATATTTGCAGGAAATAGCAGAGTTCCAGAAGCTCCTAAAGTACTTGAACGACGACTTGGCGCCAGCGGTGTGCCTGTTCACGATCGTGAACCTCTCGTGGGTCGCGTCGGGCGCCATGTGGATGTACAGCCTGGACAAGGTGGACACGCAGACGGAGCCCATTGTTGGCATCAGCTTGCTCAATCTGTTGCTGTGGATGTCCGCTGCTATAGTGCCATTTATACAGGTAGATAGTTCCAGACGCTGCCCAAGTACTTCAACGACGACCTAGCACCGTGTGTATGGTCAGCCTTTAGTAGGGCTGCCATCCGTCCGGGTTTTCCCGGATTTGTCCTAGTTTGGAGGCCGTCCGGGGGCCGTCCGGGGGGGGGGGGGGGGGGAAGTGTCAAGAAGTGTCACTTTTCATGTAAGGAAGCACCTAATTGAATTTCAAGGTCTTGTTTATTAAAAATGTTATTTTCGGACTCGTCCGGGGTAAAATGCGATTTACGCCAAATGTCCGGGTTTTTTTGAATCTTTGTCCGGGTTTGGCGAAATTCGAGATGGCAGCCCTAGCCTTTAGGTTTACTAGGTCTCTTTTGAAAAGTATGATTTTTGGATAAAAAAAAATCAGTCAACTTTCTCTACTACCTTTCTACATCATGTTGAAACATCGTCTAAATCCCTGCTCTGCATCTCATACTTCTCAAAATTAGCTTTAAGAATTCCTTCTTTGTGTCTTGTCTATCTTATTTTGTACTGTTTTCGATATTTTTTTAATGATACTCATGCTGCATCACCATTGCTGCCAGAATGGACGCCATTGAAAACGGTCGCCACAGCAAGCATGAAACTACCCTGTTTAATGACCATTTCATGAAATTCCCTGTTTTATCGACCATTTCAAGAAATTATAACGTGTTTAATTGACCATTTCAAGAAATAAACCTGTTTAATTGACCATTTCATGAATTTAACCTGTTTAATTGACTATTTCAGGCAGCGAGGCTCTCCAAAGAATGCCGTCGAACGGAGAGCGTGGGCCACGAGCTCTGCGTCCGCCCGTTCCTTCACCAGGACACTCCACACGAAGACGTAACCGCCGTACTAATGTACTCCACTACGCTGCGCCTGCGCGCCAAGCTCTTCCAGCATCCCATCGCTGGCCGGTACCTCTGGCTGTTGCTCACCCTCACCATTGTCGGGCTGTTCGCTCTCGGCATGTGCCACTACATATAACTTATACCGAAGACACGTATACCGACTGGCAACACCTACCACAGGAAATTTAGAAACAAAGGAAAAATTTAGGCACCGAGCAGGATTCGAACCTGCGACCTCTTGGCATTCGCGGCCAGTCGCTCTGTGCAACCCACACCCAGTCCCCAAATTTTTCAACCGTTCCTTAATTTATACAAACGCCTTAAGGGGGTTAGGGGGGTTCTATTTTTCCTTTATTTCTAATTTTGTAGTTTGAGTTAGCAATGTTACTGCTTTATACAAAATTAACCTATCACAGGACGTGGCCATAGTACTAGTACATAGTAATCCTAGACTTAGCGGCTGCCCTCACAAGCTCTTCCAGCATCCCATCGCTGGTCGCTGCCTCTGGCTGCTGCTTACCCTCACCATTGTCGGGCTGTTCGCTCTCTCGCTATATAACTACATATATACCGGCTCGCAACACCTATCACAGGACGTGGCCACAGGACTATATAGTATACATCATCACCCTGTATAGTAATCCACCATGTTGCGGCTGCCCCTAAGTTTTTTCAGTATTCCGTCGCCTATGCCACGGCATGGCATATGCCAATCCATGTATGGTAGGAAAACCAAATAAGTTAATTGACAAAAAAATACCATATACTCGGAGCATATATTCGTCTCTCGTTATTTTTGGCAGAATTTGCGTAGTGGCAGCCTCTTTTCGCAATGTATAACATAACTTTATATTTGCAGTAGCGGTAGAAAGTCGAATCAAATTGCAGAATGCAGAGTGATTGTTCGTTCTTTGTACTCAGGTCTTGATCATAAGTTAATAAGAAATCAAGAATCATGTAGTTTGTGATAAACTCTTTGTATGTACTGTATGTAGGTATATGTATCAAAGAATGAATGAATTTAATTGAATTTATTTTGAATAAATGACCGTATGATACGATACATTGTACCATAACCATATCTGTATTCACATGTTAATTGATGATTAATGAATGAAAAACACTTGATCGATTGCACAATACATTTATTGAATAAATGACCGTATGATACGATACATTGTACCATAACCATATCTGTATTCACATGTTAATTGATGATTAATGAATGAAAAACACTTGATCGATTGCACAATACATTTATTTAAAACAACTGTTTATATTTGGCACTATTAAACTAAGTAAACTTAACGTACGGAATAGTGTATGCGCATGTAAAGGATACACATATACATAAATATCTAATCAGTAATCACAGAATAACAGAATTTCTAAAAATCTATATTTCAACTTATACGATAAAGGTTTTAGTGCTGTCTGCACCGTACATGTAAATAACTAAATACATAATCACAAGTTGATGTAATTATTTCCCTAAATAAATGCACGCTAGACCTGCGTGCATTTATGCTTCCTCTGTCCACAGCACATGTCAAATTATACTCGCCTAACACAGTATATCAATTTCCAGGCCTTTAAAAAGTTATATGAAAAAAACGATATAATTTCGTTAGTGTTTAAAATTTCGTTACTGCATATCATAACAAACCGTAACTTTATAAAATATCGTTTCAAGCTACGCGCTGCACGTTATTCCCGCTCCATGCCAATATGTCCGCTCCAAATATAGTTTTGAGTAACGCGCTACGGCGTCTGCTGCTGGTAAGGTGTTTCCCTACAAATCCCATAGCTGGCGTATAAAGTTAGTGTAGGTGTTGCAGCGCGTGGCTGGCGAGCTGCGCGCTCCACCACGAGTGCACGTCGCGCAGCGCGGGCTGCTCGCGCGGCTGGCTGTTGGTCGCCGGCCGAGGGTTGCTCTTCACTACTACGGCTGCTGCCACCGAAATACATATTCAATCATTACCATGGGACACAAGTTTAATCTACAATGAGGGCTACCGCGTATGGATGCGCCGCTAGAGGCGCTAGTGTGACGTCAGTCCTCCGAAATGTCAAATTGCATAGTTTATGGGTGGGTTACGCGGGTTTATTTCTAATTAGATTAATATTGTGACTATTTTGCAATATCTGAGATTTATAATGGCAAATAAGAGTTACGGTTCTACGAATTTCAGCGCTTTGCGACAATTTTATCGCTCGTAAAGTTATGTCATACTTTTTTCCGAAGAAAACGGGACTGTGTTAAAGCCTGACCAGGAATATATGATCATGCGCCATGTTGCGGAATTTCATTGGAACTAATTTCTTACACTGGCAATAATTTTAATGACATTATCAGCACGTCAGTGTCACTGTTGCGGTTTATTTGAATATTAGTTATGCGTTAAATGTTTAATAATAAATGAGAAAATATGACCAAAACAATTGATAGCCAAGAGCGGAATATTATCAATGTGATGAAATGAAATTATTCAGCTGCAAAACAATTCATAATTTATGTCAGAGCTGACAGGTAAACAAGACAAAATGTCATAATAGTCTGTTGCCATATATAAATCAGAATAATAGCGCCCTCTTGACAATGATCATATATTCCTGGTCAGCCTTTACTTGCCTTTACATACGGGATATTTGATAAAAATATTTACGGTGCGGTTTTTAATAATGTATGAAATACTATTTCAACGTAAATTTGGTTTTTACGCCCATAATAACCAATAACAAACTTTGGCAGCTGGACTGAGAGCACAGTGGCGCCAACTGGTGAGCGCAAAAACGGTAGCCCCCATTCTATAGTAGGTGCTTTTATCCCACGAGCGCGGGTTGACCATTGTTGTAGTTGTGACACATACAAAGACATAGACACCTTGAACTCAGCTCCTACGCTGACGCACACATAGACAATGTGCAACACGCCAATGTCTCACCCGCGCTGGTGAGATAAAAGTACTCTACATTATATCAAATCTTTAACATTGGAGTTTGCGAATTCCACGGTGACGACACATTAAGATTAGCACAACTCGCTAGCAAGTCGTATCTCGCGCGACTCGGCTATTCTTGTCCCACTCGAACCGTGCGAATTAGAAAGAGGACAGTAGATATATCTCTACTCGCGTCGCGTCACAGCGGCAGTTGTGCTACAACCCCCACTGGGTTCGCTCGCTGTTTCCACTGTTCCAGAACTCGTCTGCACAACGTGAAATTCGCCTTATCTATAGATGTTTCGCTGCACATCCGCGTCAAGGATGTTCGCAAGTAATAGTTAAATATTAAAAACCGGCCAAGTGCGTGTCGGGCCACGCGCAAGGTAGGGTTCCGTAGTTGTCCACCCGTTACATTATATGGACTAAAAAGTTCGCAAACTTTATATTTACTATGTTTTTGAAAGAATTAACAACATTATCTAAGGTATCAATGGAAATTATATGAAAGTTTGCTTTTGCAAAGTATATTTCTGAAGTTCGACAATTACTCGTTAACTAGTAATGTCTACTTAGCTGTGATAGTTTTCCTTTTAAATTCATCGTATATATTACTACCATGTTTTTTTTCACATGCCTAGTAGCCACCGTTTAGCTGGCAGGGGGGGGGGGGGGGGGACACTTCACCATAGCAAAAATTATCACTTCAAAGCTTAATATCACGCTAACCAATTCTTTAATCAAAAAATGCTTTTAGAAACGTTATAATATTTTTACCAACGATACCCCACACGATGGGGTTTGGCAGAAAAAAAATGCACCACCACTTTACATGTAGGGGAGGTACCCTAAAAAATTTTTTTTTAAGTTTTTATTCTACCGTTTTGTCGGCGTCATTGATATGTATACTCATGCCAAATTACAGCTTTCTAGCACTAACGGTTACTGAGAAAAACGGGGGTCGGACGGACGGACGGACATGGCGAAACTATAAGGGTTCCTTGTTTACTACGGAACCCCTTAAAAAGTGATCAGTGATAAAATTGATAAATCGAGGGAGTCCCTTTACTCCTCTGTCTTTTTCTATCGCACGACTGACGACCCAGTCCTGCGACAGACTTGTTCTGTTTTAGCTTTTTTATACTTACGTGGAGACTTTTTATTGAAAGCTGGATGCGGGTCACTCAAGGTTGGTTGCAAATACTTCTTTCGCGTCTCGGGACTTTCGGGTCTGTGTACCAAAAAATAACTACATAACTTTAAAAAGATCCACCTTAAACTGAAGACCTTAAACCATCATCCCACCCCACAATATCGTGACTTAAAGTCACTTGACATAAACTTAATAGCGTTGTGTCAAGAAAGTTATTTATATGCAGTCTATCTTGAAAGAAATTGAAGAGAAAAAAAAACAAATCTAATGTAGGTACTTAGATTGCATGTATTTAATACCTGGGTAATATCGCGATGGAAGGCAGGCCAGGCCTTTTGAACGGTTGTTTTGTGGAAGATCTCTTAGGCTGCGAATCGAAGGATGCTGTAATGTCTGGAAATCACAAAAATATACAATAGTACATTACTTAACAAGGGCGGTAAAACAAAGAATGTCTCAGATCGCAGGTATTTGACGCCCGAGCCGAAGGCAAGGGCGATTAATATGCGATCTGAGGCTTTATTACCGCCCGTGTTACAAAATTTTATGTCACCCCCTGGCCAGAAAGTGGGATTTCCCGCGCGCGGAGCGTGCGGTAATTGCCGCTTCATGGCCAGGTGTGACATAATAGTACATTACTTAACAAGGGCGGTAAAACAAAGAATGTTTCAGATCGCAGGTATTTGACGCCCGAGCCGAAGGCAAGGGCGATAAATATGCGATCTGAGGCTTTCTTTATTACCGCCCGTGTTAAGTACAAAATTTTATGTCACCTCCTGGCCAGGAAGTGGGATTTCCCGCGCGCGGAGCGTGCGGTAATTGCCGCGTTATGGCCAGGTGTGACATAAAATCATCGATTTAATGTACCCTAGATACACTATCCGCCTGTCAAAAACGTCCGCGCTCAAGAGTGCTTAAATGCCTTGTAAGCACTCTTGCGCTCGGAGTTGCGCGCCAGCCACCGTCTTGTCAACATGCCGAAGTGCTCCGTAAAAAAATGCAAAAACAACACCTTAACGACTTTAAAAACGCATGAAATTTCGTATTTTCGATGAGTATTTCTTTAAAGTTTCATATTTTGATAAATATATAATTGTATTACGCTTATAACAAATATTATTTAAAGAATTTGAAAATAACAGGCAGACACCTAGCAACGCTACTGTCTCTTTCCCCCGCGTTTAAATAGCTGTATATCGAAACGAAACGGAATATTGTGGAATCGGCCTATAGTAAAATTTCGAATGAATGGAGTCGCAGACTGAGACACATTTTTAATCAAAATGGACAAGTATTAAAGTACTAAATTAAGTACTTAAATTCTATCGCAATGAACGAGTTCCACGCGGACGAAGTCTCGGGCAATAACTAGTAGCTCATAGAATTTACGCTTCTTTTTGAAGAATGTAGGTAGGAAGCTCAAACACTCCTAAGCTATGCTATTTTATTGCGGATTTCCGTTGCCTACCTTCCGGCTTCAAATACCAGATCAGGTCATTGGTAATTTAGCAGTACAGCGGAACCATTTAAATCGGCCTCTTCATCGCTTTAGCCACCCATGAAACACTAGGATTTTTGGATAACCATCCATGATCTTCGTCATCAGCTCCTGTTCACCAAATGCTAGTTCTGAATGCTCGATTTTTTACCGAAAATACTATAATCGCTGTTTCCCTTGTATTTTTGAAGAGTTCCCTCAATTCCTCATGGCTCCCATCATTAGAAGGTATTATGGTATGTAAGCTTTCAATAAATCAACGAAATAATTTTCCAAATCGGTTCATTAACGCTGAGTTCTGAGGTAAAAAATAAATATAAGGTATTTAAAAAAATAAATACATATATTATAATGTCAATTTATGAGAGGAGGCTGTGCCCCGCAGTGGGACGTATATAGGCTGATGATGATGATGATTATAATGTCAAAAAATATTATTGCTTTAAATTTATTATTGCCGACTGTACTTACTTTTTTTTTCACAGTCATCACATTAACTACTTATAGAGACCGTTTCATTCCAATGAGCCTGAACATGACGAGTTGTGTAGTTTAGAAGTTGCTATGGCCACCTCGTCTCTCCATCATCAGATCAGCTCGATGGTACTATAATATTACACTGTCATCCAAATTAAACATGTATACAAAATTTCAGCTCAATCGGTTGAAGATATCTGCTTCAAAATTGAGCTGCAAGATTACACCCGAACATAGTTACATACATACATACATTAATTGGAAGTTATATAAAAGCTTGTAAAAAGAACCTACAACCGAATGCTAGTATACCACCGGTGCAGTACCTGTTAAAAAAAAACATTTTCGACTCCATCCAGACTCTGTTCCAATTTCATCCCTAAGTCCAGTGTTGTCAATCCAAAAATGAGTGGAAAATTATCGTAGACAAAATTGAACTTAACGGAATTGGACTTACGGTGTAAAATCTTTTAAAATATTTCGGTGTTTTTTAGAAATTTTCCACAATTGTACCGTGCAATCTGTAATGTTATAACCGCCAAACACTCTATTTAAAATACAATCGTATGCTTGATACATAAGGCTGACTATCGAAAAAAAGAAATTCATCCCAATTGACTCATGTTTGTGTAGTGTATCTCCGACACTCACACACTCGCAATGACGGCTGGACACTTTTTCTTCTTGAATTTGTAGGTGATAGTGTATCTAGGGTATATTAAATCGATGCATAAAATAATAAATAAGTTTTGGTACCAACTTTCATTGCCGAGTTTTCTTTTTTGCACAGTTACCATTGAACTACTCATTGGTCGCTTTTGTACTTTATCGTCGACGCCCACGGCACGGTACAACTCATTCGTAATAGACCATAGGTTGTAGACTAATTATGAATGAAACCATAGAGTTTTCCGTGGCGTGGAAGTCCACGGTATTAGTACATTAAAAATTTTATGTCACCCCCTGGCCAGGAAGTGGGATTTCCCGCGTGCGGAGCGTGCGGTAATTGCCGCTTTATGGCCAGGTGTGACATAAAGTACAAAAGCGACCATTGAGTGGATTCCAGTAATGACTGTTATCTACAATTCTCATAACCTGAGGCGGACCGGAACGCGTGCTACTAGATGCAAAAGGGTTTGGAAAGATACTTCCGCATGTAATATTACTTACAAATTTACAATTTATTATGCAAATGGTCTGATATCCCAGAGTTGGATTGTCATCTGACTTACACAAGTATACGAAATTTCAACTCGACTGGTAAGTTTGAGAAATTTGACTTGCAAAATTTGACCTAAACAAACAAGTGCAAGTTAATTAAAAGCTTACTCGACATGGCTGGCTGCGAAGTGGACTCTGTGATCTCGGTGCGGCCGGCGTTGGCACTGGCTTGCTGGAAACAACACAATCGAATTACAGTCAATACAATATACGTCACTAAAACCAACGCTAAGACTAGTATTTCCTAATAATCAGCTTTCAAGCTGATAGAGAAACTTATAAGCTACTATCAGGGACGTATTGCATAATGACTTGAAACTTAAGGTATGATTCCGCTGCCGAATGCATACAGCAACTGCACGTTCCGCCGCACTCCAAATTGAACCGTAATCATGAGACTAAGTGCCAGTTGCACCAACGTACGAACACAGACCGGTCATCGTCAAATCTGCAGCCGGCAGCTGTCATCCCATAGAAACTTGTCAAACTTTCCATACAATCAGATTTGACGAACACCGCTTACGATTACAGACGGTTTGGTGCAACCCAGCCTAAAAGTCCCAATTAGTGTGAGCGGTATGTGCTGTTGGGACACTTCTCCGCTCATTTCAAATTTTTACGCATACCATTACGGTTCAATTTGGAGTGAGGCGGCACGTGCAGTTGCTGTATTCAGTCGGCAGCGGAATCATAACTTTATAAGCGGAAGTCTCTTGCTAATGAAACGGGTTAAAAAGAGACTTCCGATAATAACATAAGTAACAGGAATTAATATTAGTTTATGTCACACCTGGCCATAAAGCGGCAATTACCGCACGCTCCGCGCGCGGGAAATCCCACTTCCTGGCCAGGGGGTGACATAAAATTTTGTACTTAACACGGGCGGTAATAAAGAAAGCCTCAGATCGCATATTTATCGCCCTTGCCTTCGGCTCGGGCGTCAAATACCTGCGATCTGAGACATTCTTTGTTTTACCGCCCTTGTTAAGTAATGTACTATTATGCAACTGCTACATAATGAGGGGCATTAAAACACGAGTGTGTTAATAAGGTCACACAAGTGTTTTAATGCCTAATTATGTACAGTTGCATACACTACTTTATCTACATCCATATATTAAATCCTCTTTCATGTGTTTCGTGTGGGCACGTCTCGCCGGCGTGCGCCATGTTTGCCTCGACAGGCCGGCCCGCGCGCCGCCGCCAGCCCGCAGCTGTGTCCTTAAGGTTGTACGTTGTACGTGATCTCATAAGAGTATTATATTTGGTGTTCTTATAGGGGTCGCGCCGGTCGCGCGCAACCGCGAGAAGCTTCCTGCACAGTATATTATAAAGCGGGATCTTATCTACGGTTTTTGAACTTATTAAAGAGGATTTACTATATGGGTGTAGATAAAAATAATAATAAAGCTAAAAATGATACACCTAAAATGTAACAAACACAATATAATGAAAATGTTACCTGGGCTTCTGCTTCTTGTTTCTCTTTCTCTAGTTTCTCAGCCATGTCCACCACTTGTTCATTAGTCTTCCTTAAACCCGCGATTAAACTTGTTTGTTGTTTCTGTAATCGAATAGGATCTTATTTATAAAATAAATGACTCTTGAGTCATTCGATCCACAAACGTGCATAGATAATTTATGAAAAATGAAGATACATTTTTATATGCATGGTGGCAGAGATATTTTTTCTCTTCTCTTCTAGGTCACGGCACAGAAAAAGTAACAGTACTACGTACAGAAGCATCACTGTTAACAAATCCCCGCGAGGCAAGCCAAACGTGTATACGCTTGGCCATCTCCTTCTATCGCACGCGCAACACTCGCTACATCACTTTCTATCGCATTAAAAGTCACCCTAAGGCTGACCTTTGAGCGGCGCGATGACGTCACGCGAGTGAGACGCCCCTGCTCATGGTACGCAAGAATAAAAAAACCGGCCAAGTGCGTGTCGGGCCACGCGCAAGGCAGGGTTCCGTAATCGTCCACCCGTTACATTATGTGGACTAAAAAGTTCGCAAACTTACATTTACTATGTTTTTCACAGAATTAACAACATTATCTAAGGTATCAATGGAAATTGTACGAAAGTTTGCTTTTGCAAAGTACATTTCTGAAGTTCGACTATTAATTTAACGTTAACTAGTAATGTCTACTTAGCTGTGATAGTTTTCCTTTTAAATTCATCGTATATACTACTACCATGATTTTGTCACATGCCTAGTAGCCACCGTTTAACTGGCAGGGGGGGGGGGGGGGGACACTTGGCCATAACAAAAATTATCACTTCAAAGCTTACAATACAATACAAATAATCTTTATTGCACACCTCACATAAGCACACATACAAAAGAAAAACAAAGAAACAGGGATACAGAGGTAGAACAAAAGTCGGTCTTATCGCTAAAGAGCGATCTCTTAATACCACGCTAACCAATTCTTTAATCAAAACATGCTTTTTAAAACCTTATAATATTTTTAAAAGAGCTATCCAACAATACCCCACACGATGGGGTTTGGCAGAAAAAAAAATTGCACCACCACTTTATATGTAGGGGAGGTACCCTAAAAAAAATTTATTTTTAAGATTTTATTCTACCGTTTTGTCGGCGACATTGATATGTATACTTATGCCAAATTACAGCTTTCTAGTACTAACGGTTACTGACAAAAACGGGGGTCGGACGGACGGACATAGCGAAACTATAAGGGTTCCTTGTTTACTACGGAACCCTAAAAATCGGATAAGTGAAACTTACGCTGCTGTTGGCACGTATCTTCTTCAGGCAGCCCTCGAGCCATGTGCGTATGGTCTGTTTGGCGACTTCCTCCTCTATGAGAAACTCGAACTCTTCCCTGGCCAGCAGCTCTTCCATTTGTAGAGATTTGCGAATGTCCACCGTGCGGTATGAGAGCATACTGAAAGCATTTACATATGTAATGTATAGTAAGGCTGAATTACTTTAAACACGTTCACTGTGCCCATACAAAACCATCTGACAATCAATGAAAGATTTTTATTTGTTAAACATAGGTTACAATAGATAGATGTGTACAATTAAAAGGTCTGGTACCACTATGTTTTGCCTTCTGGTGTACAAAAACATATGGTGTATAAACAACAATGTCACAAGTCCAACTGACAGTTGGACTGTGCATTCAGTTAGCATGGACTCCTGAAAAAAAGTTCATGGCCCCCCATTGGGAACGTGTTAACTATGACACTGACGGACGTACGCTCTTGTTCCATACACACTGTCTAAAAATCGTATGTTTGTAATAGAAACTAATATTACATTAGTGTCAAAGTAGAATATTCAATGTTATTGGCTGGGTGCGCGATGGCAGCGCCAACTAGCGGTCACAATTACGGCGGACTTAGAAATATCCAGTGGCTGGTTATCATTACGAAAAGAAGGAAAACAAACAAACGATTTTAATGAAATATCGTAATTTTCATAGATTCTATTCGATCACGTAAAGCTTATGTCTATTTCACGCCTAAAATGGCTAAATCAATAAATTTCAGGTGTACCTACACGGACTTTCTCATGGCTGACTTCACGAGAAATAAGTAAAGAAATAAACAAATATAATTGAATAAAGCATTGCATATATAATGTAGACGATCATTTATGACTGTAGTGTCGTAAATAATGCAGACTTTTTGTGCATTTTCAGGTAAACATGTCTAAATTAATTATAAAAACTCCAATGAAGTGCGCACTGCAAATCCTGTCATGTGGCTTTGGGTACCATGGCGATCGATCGGCACTGAAATAAAGCAACAAATAATTTATAGTAACTTAACCGTTACTTCTTACAGCATACAAAATATAATATTAAAAATCATTCTTTATAGGTTAGCTTTCTTACTTTTTCCTCTTGACAACGATTATCCATTTCATTTGTTGTGCTCGTTTCCAACTTACTTGTGGGAATTTATAGAATTTATGATCACTGTTATAATGCCATTCTTCTTGCAGTTAACTACGCAGCTGGTTTCGTAACGCATTTTTATTTATTTTTACTTAAAATGCACGGATACGTAAATTTCGCTAGTAAAAAGTGACAGTTGGTCCGCGGAAAGTTCCTTTTTTGGCCACGGTGCGCGCTGCGATCGATTCGTGGTTCCCCCACCACCTACTTCGCACCCAGCGAATAAGAACATATGTCAATGTTCAACTCACAATGAAAAGAAGTAGTGTACCAGTAGTTTATGCAAGTGCTACATAATGAGAGGCATTAAAACACGAGAGTGGTTTAAGATCACACGAGTCAACGGTCAAACATAAATAATAAACTCACTTGATAACATCATGGAAAGTGACATCCTCGCCGTTGTGAAGACGCTCTAACTCGTAACACATGTACTTGAACAGCAACCGCTCTTTGTGCGTGTCGCACTCCAGTCGCCCTTTCAGCAGCCGCAGAATGAACTTGACCTGAAATAAAAATAAATATTCGAGGACAATTTTACACAAATTGAATTAGCCCCATAATATGCTTAATAAGGCTTGTGTTATGGGCTTGGTACTTTTATCTCACGAGCGCGGATCGCCCATTGTTGTAATTGTGACGCATATGAATATACAGGGTGGATTTTCTTTTTGGGTCAGTGAGGGCAGCTACCAGATCCCGTGCTGCTACGTGAAAATGGTTTTAGAAGACCTTCCTTTGATTTTGAATTAATGAAAAATGGCGTTTTCATATTTTGGAAAAAACATACAGGGTGCGAGATAAAGGACATTTTTGACAAACTTTTTTTTTGATGCCAATTGATCGTGTTCCAAAAGCTTATATGAGACCAAAAAAAATAAGGTCTTCTAAAACCATTTTCACGTAGCAGCACGGGATCTGGTAACTGCCCTCAGTGATCCAAAAAGAAAATCCACCCTGTATAGACAACGTGAACTCATAGCTCCTATGCTGCCGCACACATAGACAATGTGCTTGAATAGCTGACCATACAACATATGTTTATGTTTTCTATGTATTAATATATAAATACATAGAAAACATCCAAGACTCGGAAATTGACGACCGCTTTAGCTTAGTTGGTAGTGACCCTGCCTACGAAGCTGGAGGTCCCGGGTTCGAATCCCGGCTGGGGCATTTATTTGTGTGATAAGCACGAATATTTGTTCTCAGGTCTTGGATGTTTTCTATGCATTTAAGTATCTGTTTATATCTATATAAGTATGTGTATCGTCGCTTAGTACCCATAGTACAAGCTTTGCTTAGTTTGGGACTAGGTTGATTTGTGTAAGATTGTCCACAAATATTTATTTAATTATATTCGTGCTCATCACACAAATATTTGACCGGGATTCGAACCTGGAACCATCAGCTTTGTAAGCAAGCAGGGTCACTAGGCTAAACCAGTCGTTTATGTTTTCAATACTACATTTTCAATTACCAGTTTTATGCCCTCCTACTAAAATGGCTAACCCGGAAAGACGCAGCTTCTGTTTGGATGTATTGTTTTTCTAGTTCAGGCAAGATTTATATCAACATACTTATTATACTCTTTGATTTATATGCTATAAAGTTAACCTGTGAGACCCCAATATGAATTTGGAAAAAAATATTAACAATATCAGACCTACCTTTCTTACTGGTATAACACCTTTCTGGTGTACGTCGACTATATTCCAGGTGTTTTGGAAGTTTCTGATGTCAGCATATGACAACAAAGCATCTTCTTCGTTCGAGTAGAATAATGAAAAGTTCTCCATGATGATAGCTGGAAATTTAAACATGCATTTTCCGTTTAACTGATACGATTCTTGACATTTTATCAATTTTACAATCTAGAACAACACTATTGTGACCTAATGACATAACTTTTAAATGTATTTCTTGCATTTTTCATTAAGATATTGTGTTTCAAACATCACTCCAAATTTCGAGCTAAAACTGCTTTATCGCGCTTAAATTCTACAACACAAAACTTAAATCAAAAAAGGGCAATGCTACTATCTAAAAGTTTAATATAATCATCGTATCTTATAATCATTTTATTGGTATTAATAATACTTTTGTCAAAAAAAGAATTCATAAAAATTTCAAACTTGTAAGGCCTCTTAATTGAGTGGAAGTTATCTACGTCAAAGCAAAACTATGCGAACAAGACATAGGATAAAGGACTTGAGAACTAAAAGCTTATAGGAACCCAATCCACATGATAAAGTCTACGTCTGTTTTTTCAAGTGGCTTATCAATTAGCCAAAGCAGTCTTAACGCTGCAAACGCCTCGCGCCAATTTATTTCGATTATTGCAACGAACCTTCATTCATTTTAAGTCTAGGCACATACCCACAAGCAGATTCAACACGATATACGTGATGATGACGTAGAATGTGCAGAAGTAAGCGAGCGAGGCGGTAAAATTTCCGCAGTCCGTCTCCCAGTAGTTGTCAGCAGGCGTGCAGTAGGGCGGCGCCACCATACAGTCGTGCATTATCTTGTTCCAGTCCTCGCCAGTTACAATGCGGAATAACATAGCGACGCTGTGGATCGGTGAGTTGAAATTGGCGCGTCTGCGAACAATGCATTGAGGTTTGCAAAATAACGAAATACACCCGGTGTGCTTCGATCAGAAGTAAGATAAATGTCCCAGTGCTCGACACTGGCCCAATACAATTTCAAACTTATGTCAAAGTGACAGAGGTGAACGACAGATGACAACTATTGGGCATTAAGGTGTCGATCATTGGGACTTTTACCTTAAAGAGATGTGGAAACCAAATAAAAGAAAAATCAATAAGCTAAAATTTTCTCGAAAAAGGATCAATTCTCAATCAAATGGCGGAAAATGTAACTATAATCATTAAAGTTATGTGTTCAAGTGTGTGTTATAGTTTTAAGAGGGGGCATATTCTGTCCCTTTTCTGCATAACGCACCTTTGTATTGGAACGTTCGTTATTTACAATGACGCTCGAGGTCAGTCACGTCACAGATCTGTGGCGCTTTCTCTGTCTAACCAGCAACATTAAAACGCTTGTAGCTTCGTTATCTTTTTTATAAGATATTTGAATAAGATTTTCAGTATTTAGAATATTTTTTTGCCTTGCATCTTTTGGAGTAGTCAAATTTTAAGTCAACAACCCCATAAGTCTACTATCCCTGCAAACTTTACCGATGAGATTTGCCGAGGTTCTCCCGTGGAGAATGATCGGTGTGAGAATTTTATTTTCAACACAGTGAACGGTTACGATAGTAAATGCCAGCCGACATTCCAAAAAATAGATAACTCGAACATTTCATTGAATGTAATTCTAAAGGATTTTACGCTTGAATTCCGTGACAAGGATACGTAGGATTGACTGACCTCCCAATCCCCTCGCCGTACTTAACGTTCCCGAAGACGATGGTGCCAGCCAGTGCGTAGAAGAACACCAACAGAAACATGCCGAAGATGATGAAGAAGCTCTTGCAGACGCTCACGCCCACTGTGAGCATGAGCATCTTAAGCGTCGTGTGCTTGCCCGTGATCGTGAAGAACCGGAGGATAACCACCATGAAACCCACGAAGTAGGAGAGGTCGTTCTGGGGAATAGTTTAGCGTTAGTTAGCGTTTAAGTTAATTTTTGTCTCGTGAGACAACAAATGCTACTAGTGTAATGTTATATAGGTAAAGCTGCTACCTTTTTTTTGTAAGTAGGGGGGGGGGGAATCCTTTATGGATACCCCCGCACCGCGGGGGCAGTGCGCAGGTTATGTCGGACTTGCACCGACTAAAAACCCCCCGATTGTCCTCCTCAACCCATTTCGGACGGCTCTGGGCTCTCCCATGGAACTCTCCAGTGCCGCCCTAGAGTCCACCAACGGGTCCCGCCATGTTTGTATGGACGATCGCAGCCCTCAACTACGACCGTCTTCGGCCCCGAGGACCCTCTTTTAGTCGCCTTCTACGACAGGCAGAGGATACCGTAGCCGTATTCTTATGCCCGGGCTACAGGGCGCAGGTAAAGCTGCTACCTACTCGTGACATTAGAGTAAGTGTTATCTCGACACAAAATATATCGTAACAAATACATGCATTCTAGTTCGAACAGCGATTGTGATCGGACGTCTAGCTAGCTCTGCGCCGAACTCACCGCGTTTCCGATTGTACGTAATCCATTTAAATCCGAGTAATCGTGTGATATTTCTTTGTGATTGTTTCGTGAAAATACATACCTGATCTACAAATACA
Organism: Cenopis cana; assembly: GCA_951800055.1. NCBI lineage: Eukaryota > Metazoa > Arthropoda > Insecta > Lepidoptera > Tortricidae > Cenopis > Cenopis cana. Next base: position 9,463,512 of record OX637477.1, on the reverse strand, counting down.
CAGTGTTATTTCGTGAATCGCGCCATGTCTGGTCCTGGTTGCGAAAATAACCCGGACAGGGACTCTACATACATATATATTTTTTATAGAAATGTAATCCAATAAGAATAACAATTTTCTCTTCTCCATAACTTTTTGAAAATAAGTAGGTCTTAGTTGTTTACCACACACTATCTTGAGATATCTTGTTTATTAGTACATTATTGCCGTGGCCGGGAAGGGAGCAATTGCAGGCTGAGTATTTGTTTAAACGGACGAGCTTGCGAGTCCGTTTAATTATAATACGAAGCCTGCAATTGCCATTCCGGCCGAGGCTAATATAGTGCTTTTCTCAAAAATGGGGAAAAACGACAAAAATTTAATTAAGATTTGATAAACATAACCTTAAAACGTCACAAACATCATGTTTTCCCGCCGTTTATTTTTTTTAACAGAATCGCAAGTGTATTTTTCCACCGAAAAACGCAAATTATTCGAGACACATAAAAAAACGTCGCGTTTTCAACAGAAAAATACGAGCTGAATTGGCTGAATACGACCTGTGCCTCCTTTTATATGACAGTTTCTACATTTTAAAAAGTTTATAACTCGACAAATAAAGGAATTTATATGTGACATTGCAGGCCATATATGTGGCCTGCAATGTTTTTTACTTTTTAATTTGGATCTGACCTTAAACTATACACTTTACCTTCCAATATGTAGCGACTAAAGTCCAGTTTGCGGGCCATTTTTGAGAAAAATATATATTTGCTGCTACCGGTGCCTTGCACCTCCACCACGAACACCGGCGTCAGCGGCGCTGACGCCAGCAATAGTTACCTTGAGTGTGAAGTGCATGAATATCCAGATGCAGCCGGCGACGGTGACGAGCAGATCGTACCGGTTGCGGCGGCTCTGCCAGTAGCCGCGCGGCGTGAACGCGACCGTCTTCAGCAGCACCTCCACCACGAACACCAGCGTCAGCAGCGCCGACGTCAGCGCCAGGTTCTCCGTTAATGAGGAGTCGCGAGACCACTGTCGGGGTAATGTTGCACATCAAAAAATTACTCCAAATCAATAGAGTCTGCGATGGGAAACCAGTCTTGGCAAGCAAGTCATTGTTGACGGACCTTCTGTACTCTTTTTAGGGTTCCGTACTCAGAGCGAAGGTTCCAAACGGAACCCTATTGCTGTTACTCACGCGTCCGTCCGTCCGGCGTTTTTTTACAGCCAAACGGTTGGAGCTATAGTCTTAAAATTTTCACAGTAATCTGGGTGGCCCAAATCTATACAAATAGTCAAAACTTATTTTTAAATGTTTTAAGGGGGGCTCCCATACAGCTAAAGGGAGGCGCGAAAACAAACCAACTTAATTTTGCGGTTGATTGGGAACCCTAAATGCGCGAAGTCTGACTCGCACTTGGCCGGTTTTTTTGTATCAATATAAGAAAGTCTCTAAACAAGGGTACATGTCACGCCTTACACTCATAAAGATGAAGAAGATTCTAAACCAATTAAGATCACCATATTACTGTTCTGGAACGAATCAACATGTATAAGTTCGGACACAACTAAGGCTAAATTCTGTCAAACGAACGCAAGCAAAACTACACTTAGAGCTCTGACTGTAAGGTAGATTTTTGCTTTCGTTAATTTAACAGCACTTGGCCTTACAGTTTTGTACGAATCATACGTGTGTTGTTTTTTAACTGTTACTTATAACAAATTAAAATTATCACTACTAGTAATACTTACAGTAACAACTAGCAACCCACTGTTGATAAGCACGACAAACGCTATGACTCTCTTGAAAGTTATATGCTGGGTGACGTCATAAGCGAAGGCGCGCACTTTACGTCCATCGGGTCGCGGGGGCAAATGGAGGGGCTGGGCAATTTTCAGTCTCTTCTTCAAGTCACACCTGGCAACGAAAAACATTATAATTACTGGGTACTGTAAAATAATACGTACGCTTTGTGTCATATTCCGTGCATGACGGAATTTAAACACTTATGCAACATAAAGTTTCATTTTGATTATCCTCCTGAGGTTCAAAGTGATAATACTAGGACATATTCACTTCAATTGAATTTGTACCTTTTGAACTTGGAACAGAGTTGCATTTGTTTTATTTCATTTAATAAAAAAACAAAGTTTGTTTTGTTTTGAAATTGAATGAAACAATCAATCTCAACTCTATTTCTTGTCACATTAGATTAAAATTTTATTGCTAATTTTTCTTGTATGTAGGGGTCATTTAAGAGGAGGGGTAGGGCAAGCTCTCTCCATACAAACTTTGTGCAGGATTTACTTCGTTTGTGTTTGCAATACAGTTATGATTTTTGGTCAGTATGCTTATTTTTCTGATAGCTATTTCGTGATGTAAATTGTTTTTTATTATTATTATATATATTTTTTGAAATATTTGAAAAATTTCACATCGCTTTCTTCGCATATCTAATATTTACAACCAAAAAAAAATTAAATTCGTTAGTTCCAAAACCTACGAATAAAACGTGCACAGAGTTTGTATGGAGAATGCCTTGCCCACCCTTGCGCCTTAAGTAGACATTTGCGCTAGTGAATGTTTGTAATATTAAATCCTACCATCTTCTCTGGTCAACCGTAAGAAGAGCGGTGCCTTTGTTCTCGGAATAGTTGGCAATCACTACACCGACGAACAGAGTCAAACCAATCATGCACCCGAGAAAGATGTACACGTGTATGTAGATGGCATGCACCTGGAGACAATCACAATATCTTATAGTGTTGCATACAGAATATTCAATAACATCAAAATGATTTATTTATTGTATGGCATTTATTTCGAACCGTGAGATCTTCGAGGAGACAGAACGGTTTCCAATAACATGAAAATACTATGTGTATGCCATCCACAAAGGCGCGATCCTCCACAGTCCAATCTGTACAACTCCGCTAATATGAGATTCGCTGTGGAGGGGCGCATCGTCGTAGATGACACGCACTCTTTATTTCTATTTTCGTTTTAAGTATTAGTGACAATCTTTATCGGGAGATATATTTGACATGGAGATTATTTAAAGGCTATTTTATTTATTGATTTTATTTGTATTTAGTGTTATTGACGATCACAATAGAGATTCTTTTTAAATTGACATAGTTATAATTTATAATGTAATCGTTTATTGTGAATAAATAAATCTAATGTCACTCATTAATCTTCGTTTCTGACGACAAGATACTATCAGCTGTAAGAGTGAGTGCGATAGTGATACAAAGCCGATTATTATTAAGATTTAAGAAGCTGGTTTTTCTGTACAACAATTATTTCTACGACTACAATTATTTGCAAATACTTACTGGGCCAAGCGCTTTTATCAACACATCGCGGACGTCCAACCAGCCCTTAAATGAAAGGACTTCAAACAATGTCAACAACGCATCGCCAATGTTATCAAAGTTGAATCGCTTCGGATTAGCCCTGTAACAAACCAATTTAAAGTAAATGTTTGCTAGACAATAACATGTAATATGAATTATTATAAAAATAAATGAATATGAATATAACTTTATAGTTATAGTGCCCTTTAAAAAATACATAATTTACTGTTGAGGAGTATGAGTTCTAAATTTGTTTACACTCCTAAAAAAGGTAAAAAGCAAAAGTGCAAAAGTGTGTCCGTCTGTCTTTAACCTCTTCACGCTTAACCGCTGAACCATTTACATGAAATTTGGTATGGAGATTGAGTCTCGAAGAAGGACATAGGATACTTTTTATCCCGGAAATCATCCCTTAAAGAGGTGGAAGTTTGTATGAAAGAGCGATGAGTAGGTAACCGCCTGATATAAGTAAATAGCAATTAATGAATTCTATCGCGATAAACGAGTTCCACGCGGACGAAGTCGCGGGCAATAACTAGTAGTATATTATTGCAGGGGCCGGGGAAAAGCATCAATATTTCATTGCATGTTTGAGAAAAACATATTCTTACCATACTCTAGGCACCAGCATAGAAGGGAATGTCTCATTTGGGCCTGGCTTAATTTTCATCTTGGTAACGAATACTCTTCTCATAAAAACCCCCACGCAGTCCTCACGATTTAAAATTGTGGGGTCGTTACATCGCGCTAACCTGTCAAAATCGAAACAGTTTACATGATCTGTAATAGTAAATTGTGTCTTTAGGCAGCAAAATAATATATTTACGGCGAGGGCGGTATATTAAATCCTGAGTGAAGCGAAAAATTCTACAATAATAAAAATTCTGAACATAGCGAGGGATTCAAGTGTTTACGCCCAAAACGGAAATAATTTTACACATACTGCTTTTGACACCGCCTACGAGTCTTGTTACTAAAAACATGAAATGTCTTACAAATAATTTTGCTACCGAGTGGCTGCTTTTCACACCGTCTATAAGGAAAAGAGTCATTGTTCAATTTGTCAAGAGACTCAAACGAGGGAAGAAATGTACGACTTTGATCCCCCATTTCAGGGCAACAATAACTCTTTTCTGAATAGCAGGTGTGAAAAATCACTTTTCATGCGAGTTGCGCATTTCATATAAGTACATATTGCATTGGAATGTTACCTTCCTCCGTATAGTTGAACTCCGTAACTAGCGAACACGAACATCAGCAATATGAGAAGTGTTGATACCTGTAAATAATTGGAATAGTAATTTTATAATACCTAGCGCGCAAAAAAAAAAGAAAAAAAAGAGAAATACGGAACGAAATACTAACGGTACTGCTTGTTATCTGATCCGGTAATCCGGGGTCCGATTGCTACCTTTGGTTGGTTATAAAAAACATATATTTTTACAAAACGAAACTATTATAGGTGTTTAGGAATGAATAGTTAATTTATTTACGAAATGTTTTTAGCCATGTAAGAAATTAAGGATCCATTGGTCGAACAACCTGGCCACCTTACAGCCAGGTGTGAGATAAACAACCTAAAGTGTAAAGCCCACTTACGCACAGTCGACGCTGTCGCCATCTACGCTGAGCTTAAAGTGTTTCTTTTAGCTAAGTAGACGCTAGACGGTCAGCTATACATATACTATATATCATTTGAGTTGGCTGAGTCGCATAAAACTACTTCATTTTAAAAGTTACTTTAATATACAGACAATAAGGTTATTAATATACTAACATTTTTATATATATTATAATATAAATATATATATTTAAATATTTTTTAAATATTTTTGTGGACAATCTTACACAAATCAACCTAGTCCCAAACTAAGCAAAGCTTGTACTATGGGTACTAAGCGACGATATACATAGGTACTTATATAGATAAATAAATACTTAAATACATAGAAGACATCCAAGACCCAAGAACAAATAGTAGACACAAATGCCCCGGCCGGGATTCGAACCCGGGTCCTCCAGCTTCGTAGGCAGGGTCACTACCAACTAAGCTAAAGCGGTCGTCGTATATAAATACGACCAAAAAATAGGATTTCAATTTTACCAGCAGTATCTCCTTGAAGCCGCGACACAGCTCGTAGACGACCTTGCGCATGTGCGGCACGAGCGTGAAGATGCGCAGCGGACGCACGCAGCGCAGGATCATGAGCATCTGCGCCGCCGAGCCCGGCGGCACGCGCCGCGGCATCCAGCACAGGAACGTTAACGATACCTGCCCGCCATAAGGTTCAGTTTGGACAGTATATGTAAATAGGGTTCATGACTGACACTCTGATGAAGAGCAGTGTTTCATGGGTGGTACTAAGATATTTCGATCAAGATACTGAAGCGACTATGACGGAGCCAATTTAAACAGTCCTCATGTAATGTTACCATCAACCTGATCAGGTTATTGAAGCCGGAAGGTAGGCAACGGAACTCCGTAATAAAACAGTGTACTTAGCTTAGCCGTGTTTGAGCTCATTGGAATCGTTATGAGATGCACTCTGGCAAAGATTCACTAAAAAGTTTGAAATAAATAATAAATTTAATGAAAAAAGAATACCGACTCCAAAAAGTGTTTTTTGGAGTCGGTTTTATTTTTTTATTATAGGATATGTTTTTGGATATTTTAATAATGATTATTGCTCCATGTATACAGCTGCATACGACGCTTGAACACACGATTTCTTTAATAGAACAGTAGTACGAGGAAGCGGGCGTGTCGTCACGCCTGTCAGTCAATCAGTATGGAGCGTTTTCAATGCTCGTCCGCTATTCTGTACTTTGCCTCCCTTTTTCGTCTTTTATGTCGCTCTAATTGTAGGTGGTCCAATACAAACATTTGATCGTCTGTAAAAAGTGGTTCGAATGGCATGCGAAGAAATTACTTTGTATAATAACCTAAACCTAATAGCAACAATATTACTTACAATATAAATGAAAACATCCAGAACTGCAGCCGCGTCTTTGAGATATGCTTTCGGAGTGAAGAACAGACCGTCAGCTAAAATTTTCAGTGCTAACTCCAAACTCATGAATACTACGAATCCGTACTCCGCAATCTAAAAAATAGTTTTAATAATTATTGAAAGGCCACAAGCTAACGTTTACATTGCTTTCAAGTTTGACTACTTACCTGTAAAACAAAATTTTCCATAACCCTGTAAGTAGGTGTTTCGAACATCATAGAAAAGCATGATAGAGTGGTGGCCATAATCATCACCCAGTCCAAATAGGTCACTAATCCCAAGAAGTTGCTGAAAAAAAGAAGAAATTATTTTCAACAAGAACGCAGTTAAAAACTTGTGATATTGTTTAAATGACTCTATTTTCGCAAATTCTATTTCAATAGCTATTCTCATAAGAAATTGTGTGCGTGTGGTACGACCATTTGAACGCCTCATGAACCGTATGTGGGGCTGTGGTCTTATGAACTTTTTATGCTTCAGTTTCGTATTGTTATTATTCCGTCCCTTAACTCAGGAGACAGTACTGATACATTATTTTTATAAAAAAAATGGATATGCGCTAGTACTGCATTTACATAAATACCTACATTGAATTGACACTTCTCAAAACCGACCGTCCCAAAATTGACCGTAACGATAAACTGAATAAAAAAATACTGACCCAATGGAACCTTATCATCAACCATATTTATAGTATATACAAGTAGTTATAGATGCGCCACCGATTGCTCGGTTTCATATTATATCAGTAGTACACAATTTGACCTCGTTGCATGTCCAATGTCTTGCTTATGGAGGTGTGCCTGTACCTATAACCCGACCATAAAAAAAGTGCTCGGTCGGTGATTGAGACAAAACAAGGCACTCTTTTCTATTTCCTCTTATAGAAATCGTAATAAGCTATCTTTCTCTATCAAACCGTGTCAAGCCCTCCTCATCAACAGAATTAACTATGCAAGCATACCGTATAATAATAAAAATAGCAATGCTTACTGGAAACTCTTGTAGTGAACCTTCCTCTCGTTGCCCGTGACGGGGTCCCGTAACCGCGCGTCGTAGCGCGCGTCCACGATGGCGCGGCAGATCTTCCTGAAGCGAGACTCTCGGGGCACTATCAACAGCGGCGTGTCGAACAGAGGGTGGTTCTCGCGGAGATCTTCTTCGCGTTGATTCCTGACAATGCCACAGAATAAGTTATAGTACTACCGCAGGGGCGACACGCGAAGGAGTGTATGTGTGCGCGCGCTGTCGGTACACGCGTCAATTGTTTGCGCGAGTGCATAGCACGTGGCGTGGGCGAATCGCGAGACGCGACGGTACCTGATCGTAACCCGGCCTGTCAGGGACGAGGTAACTGACCTCGGTGCGGGGGGTTCGTGTCCGTTCTGTATGTAATACTATTATACTATTCTGTGGTACTACGTACAGAAGTCCCACTGTTAACAAATCCCCAAATTATAATAAATAACAAACTTTGACCACACCAAGCGAATGACGCGACGGTCCGGTAGTAATGCGCGGCAACCATCTGAATGGTACCACCTACGGATGCACTTGCAGTGGTGCGGCAAAGTGACGGAGTGAGACCCCCCCTGGCAATACGTAATGAAGAAAATGGAAGACTTCAAGCACTCGCCCTCGAGGCTTTGGACTCTGGGACACGAAACTTTGTACGGTCACAGACTTTAACTATTGAGCTATTTAGCGCTCAGTTTATACTGGACTGATTATAGATTAATAACGAAGGGTTCAGTATAAAGTGAGCCCTAGATGGCTCAACAATTAAATTCCGTGAGTGTACCTTTGCTTCAAAAAATCCACCTTGAGTGCTGTACGAGTAATATGTGTAATACCTCTACCTGATCTATGCTCCCATTACCAGGTCCCCGCGATAAAAATACCAAATAATGAAGAAATGTTACTAGGAACTAGAAGATGCGAAACACAGAAGCGCTGTTCGCTTTCTTATACAAATTGAGACTAAACGCAAACGCGTTCATTTGTTTGTTTCGAAGAATTAAAAACCTACTTGAGGTAGTCTGCAGCAAAAGTAGATACTTACGCGGGCGAGGTGTTCAAAATGATCTACACGCGCTCTTATTCCCTTATAATAGAGGTGTGTGTAGATCATTTTGACCTCTTCGAACGCTTAGCTACTTCTGCTGCTGCTGACAGTTGTAGACAGAATGGTCACTTCATTGAAATATAATAAACGGGTCACTCACGTCTTTATCGTCGAATATCGCTCGACATGTTTCGGGCCAATACGTGGTCCTTAATCATGAGTGGTCGCGACGGCCTCGCGTCTAACACTGCGCACGCGCGGCTGCTCGGTGTTGGTTGCGTCGGTGGGGCGGGACCGGGAGGCGATAAAGACGTGAGTGACCCGTTTATTATATTTCAATATGTCTGAGCCTCACGGAAGTTTTCTATTGAATGACGACCGCTTTAGCTCAGTTGGTAGTGAACCTGCTTACGAAGCTGGAGGTCCCGGGTTCGAATCCCGGCCGGGGCATTTATTTGTGTGATGAGCATGAATATTTATGCTTGGGTCTTGGATGTTTTCTATATATTTAAGTATATATTTATCTATATAAGTATGTATATCGTCGCTTAGTACCCATAGTACAAGCTTTGCTTAGTTTGGGACTAGGTTGATTTGTGTAAGATTGTCCACAAATATTTATTTATTATTTTTTCATCATCATCATCATGTCAGCCGAAAGACGTCCACTGCTGGACATAGGCCTCCCCCAAAGAGTGCCACAATGTCCGGTCCTGCGCCACCCGCATCCAGCGGACTCCCGCGACCTCTTCTTTTCTTTTCCAGTGGCGCTACAACCCTTTGTGGGTCCTGGCCTCCTCCACAATTTTTCTCCATTTGTCACGATCCTTGGCGACCCTCTTCCAGTTCGTGAGCTTGCCCATCGCTCTTAAGTCCTCCTCTACGCAGTCCCTCCATCTTTTTTTCGGTCTGCCTCTGGGTCTCTTCTGCTGTGGTATCCACTCGGTCATGATTTTTGGTGCCCTGTTGTCCGGCATTCTTTCCAAGTGGCCTGTCCACCTCAGCCTTTGGGATTTGCAGAATCTGACTATCGTTTCGTGGGATATACGTGCATCTATCTCATGGTTCATGAGATGCCTATATGTTCCATCGTCTTCTTTGACGGGTCCGAATATCCTTCTTAGCACCTTTCTTTCGAATATAGCCAGCCTCTGCTCATCCCTCTGAGTTAGCGTCCACGTTTCGCAGGCATATGTGACTACGGGCCTGATGATGGTGTTGTAGATGGTCAACTTTGACTTAACGCTTAGCAGCTTCGAGCCCAATAGCTTATTGCACGCGTAGAAGCATTTATTGCCAGATATAATCCTCGCCTTTATCTCATCGTCCGTCTTGTTCTGGCTTGTAAGTGATGAACCCAGGTATTTGAAGCTCTCCACCCCCTCAAAGTCGTTATCACCAGCCTTTATATTTCTTGGTGGTTCTGGCTGCCTTGTAGTCGCTAAATATTTAGTTTTGGATGCATTTATATGCAATCCATAACGTGCAGATTCGGCTTCAAGGTTCTGACAGGGACTCCCGCGACCATTATATATTATTATTATTATTTATTTAGAATGGTTACCTCCTCATCTCTGCCTGCTGTCGCTTGGCCTGCAGCAGTCGAATATCGAGGTAAGGCGGACGAGCCCGGGACGAGGGTACGACGCGTGTCGCCGCACCGATGTCGCCATTTTCCAGCAGGTGTTCGTACGTCTGCTTCAGTTTGATCGAACCGCTGCGCACTGACCGTCTTATAGATCGGGACCCGAACCTGCCAATGGGTTAATCTTATAAAATGTGGTCATAATCTTTAGTACAGTGAGAAAAGATTTCCTCTGTCGAAGTCTTTATTACGTTGGCACTATATTGAAATTTACTTTTTCTATGATTGGTAATTACTATTGCGATAATAGTACATTACTTACCAAGGGCGATAAAACAAAGAATGTCTCAGATCGCAGGTATTTTACGCCCGAGCCGAAGGCAAGGGCGATAAATATGCGATCTGAGGCTTTCTTTATAATCGCCCGTGGTAAGTACAACATTTTATGTCACCCCCTGGCCAGGCAGTGGGTTTTTTCGCGCGCGGAGCGTGCGATAATGGCCACTTTATGGCTAGGTGTGACATAAAGCATATATTAGAAATAAAGACTTGGCTTTGAATAAATGAATAAAATTCATATTTTGAACGTGTAATGAGCAAATTTACTACCAAATTGGTACAAAATAAATAAAGAGCAAAGTATTGAAGATAATTTAATTTTACAACACAAATACTAAACCGACAATTTGCAGTAATTTGTACTTAATGTTAATAATTTTATTGAGAACTTACTTCTTTTGATCCACCCTTAACTGCTTAGCACTAGAAATGGTTCCTTGTGACTTCAGACCCGATTTGCCTCCTGTAGCTAGCAAGGCGGAATCTCCAAGAACCATTCGGTGATTATTCGAATCTCTGCAATAAAAGATTGCTTAAATGAACAACTGTTTAATTTGTGTTAAGATCCATTAAAAAAGAATGAAATAAGACCTTTACAGGGGCGAGGACGCGAACATAACTACCTGAAAGTAAACGAAAAATTAACAAAAAATAACGGCCAAATTATAATATAACTACATGGTTACGAAAATAGAATAAAAATAAATCCAACTATAATAGTACATTACTTAACAAGGGCGGTAAAAGGTAAAACAAAGAATTTCTCAGATCGCAGGTATTTGACGCCCGAGCCGAAGGGAAGGGCGATAAATATGCGATCTGAGGCTTTCTTTATTACCGCCCGTGCTAAGTACAAAATTTTATGTCACTCCCTGGCCAGGATTTCCCGCTCGCGGAGCGTGCGGTAATTGCCGCTTTTTGGCCTATGATTTTATGTGAGATAAAAGGAATTTCAGTCTAAATTAAGTTAGTTGCCTGGGTAGAGGCAGCGGGTTAGTTCAGTTTGCCCTGTTCTATGTTTCAGATTTTATGTGCTCACCGATGTTTTACAATACTTATTCGCTGTTTGTAGGGATTACTTTGACATATTTAACTCGGCCACCTCAAGTTATCTTAAGTATAATTATATGTCGTGACCCAAGAGACATGTCGAGAGTTACAAGCAATAAAATTAAATAACCTTTTAGTGGTGTGTTTTAAGTGTCCTAGTCCAGCTAGTATACTTAGGGAGGAATGATACGTTCGCTATTTTATTTGAACGCTGTTAAGGCTCAACTTGACGAGCTGGGTCGCTGCTACGCCGGCATAACCATAGTTAGGTGCACCAGTCTTCCGGCAGGGGAAGGCGATTTTACCCGCACGGCGCCATTTGTCTAGCTTACACTCACTCTATGATGGAAGCCACGACATGCCGCCTCAGAGCCGAGCTGGGCCGCTGCGAAGGCGGGGCGACCACGAGCGTTTTGACCAGGCACCGCTTGCGGTAAGGGAAGGAGATCTTGTCCGCGCCGACATAGGTGCGGCGAGAGTCGTCGCCGGGCGGCGCGCGAGGCTTCTGCGGTGCGCCCGTCGCCTCCTCTTCTAGCTCCTCGCAGACGAATTGACGCATAAATGATTCGCGGACCTGAAAATATTTAGTGTAACTTTTTTTTTTTAAACGTCTCGGGATTTTGGTCATATCCATATTAAGATTTTTACCCCATATTCCGCCTAGTGGGGCAGATTGGTAGAACAAATTGTCGTAAATGTGGACACGCTGGACAAAAAGCACCAAATATTATTTCAGGGTATAGTTAGGTACATAGCTTTATGTTTTGATAAGAACTCCTCCGTCGGACATATTAAATTTATAGGGGTTGAAAAATTTGTATGGGGAACAAAATTATTTTGAAGGTAGAAACTTGAAAATTCCCTAGTGTGGACATTACCCCGTGAAACTGCCTAACTACCCTGCTGCACTGAAAATCGATCACTGCATATATCAACGTACTCTGTGACCTGGATTGTAATCATTATGTTGTTGATCCGGGATTAAAGAATGAATGAATGAAATAATTTAATCCAGAACATGTCCATATTACATTTGATCAAAATAACTACATTAAATTAATGTAATTACATTCTACTGTAGAAGTGTCGTATAGATTTTACACTGGCCGAAATGCAATTAGAAAACAGTGGAGATTTTTTATACATAGTTATTATAGTAGAAATTATTTAAAATGTCCGACCTTTTATAAAACTTGTCATTGGACATTGAATCTTCACGCTTGGGCAGTAAAGGCTTTTTCAACGGCCTAATTTGATAAAACTCGGACAATTCAAACAATTTTAAGTATATCACCTTTGGCAAATTAAAGTCTCCAGGTACTTTATGTAGTTTAGTCATCTGAGGGCTATGAGGGAACTTCTCAAAGATTCTTAGACGAAATGGCAAACTTTCCTTTATCTCTGCACTCTGCTGACGGTACCTCAGTTGTTTCAATTTCTTTATATCTTCATCCAACTCTAAGTTGTCCAAGATTACTGCTACGAAAAGCGAGAGCACGATCTGAAATCCATCAGGTAAATAGATACTAATTTCCTGTGTCCTTCTAAGGCCCATGGGCCTACCGGTAGGACTAATGCTCCTACATAATTTTACAACAATATCAACCCGAATATAGCTTTATTTCCTGTTTCAACGAGTTTTTTGAAGCAAACGAAATTCCGCTTTATTTCCATCACTAAGGGGTTCAAATTTTGTATGTGTTTTGTATGGTGTTGGAGGGTCTCACCAATATAAAACTTGATATGACATTTTAAAAAAAATTGACATTTCTAATTTCTACAGTTATCTATACAGTTTTTTCTTACCAATGTGACAAATAAATGGTATAAAATGAAGTATATCGCGACCAACGGAGTCAATGTCTGGCTGGTCCGAACCATGGTTTCATCCATAACTTCTACCCACGCTTCTTGTGTCAATATTTGGAACATAGACATAAAAGCCTGCAACATACAAAAATGTAATTAGTTGTAACAAAATTATCCGCTGAAATATCGACCTTACAGCTTAAAATAGAGAAGGTTCAAATTGTAATTAATTCTTCATTGCAAGTAGTGCATTATTCCAAAACAACTTCAAGACAGGTTCATTGTGTTCACCTCGGGGAATGCTTCGAACTTTGTGAATTCGCACAAAAAGCAAAACAACTGCATCGATATTGAAGAACTGATGATAAGCAAACACATCGTGAATATTATTAAGCTTCCCAATTTCTTCCCAGGGCCAAAGATCTTGTAAACGAATCCTTCCAATAATGGTGAAGCTTTAATTAATCTTACGACTCGTAGGACCTGAAAATAAAGTATTTTAAAGAATTGTGTGGTAGAGGACTTTCTTTGCTGACTGTACATAAAGTGTGTATACGTCATAGGAAACTCTTGCAATAATAGTTTTACTATAAAGCTTTGGTCACAGCGCCAGTTATTTCATATAAGTAGTGTGACTGTTAAACGTCAACACCATCACAAGAGTCTGCTATTTTGCCTTTGAAAGAGCAATGTCATTACTCGATATAGTTTTTGTCATTATACGATAGATATTTAAAAAGGCGAAAAAGGCCTTAAACAATTTACTTTCTTAAAAGGTTTGTTTTAACGGGTCTAACGCGATATTTATGTATTTACCTTTTTGACCTTGTGAATAAAACAAAACTTTTAAGTATGTTTACAAAGAGCGAGAGTTTAAAGTGTTATAAGTAACATTCTGTTTCAACCATTTCAAATCTTTTACCTGAAAATATGTGAAGCCTGACATATAGAGCTGGGGTATGATGTGAATGGTTGTTCCAATAGCCAAAAGCAGTTCAAACTTGTGGACAGAATGTTTAAAATAGCCTTTCCAACCAAGGCACCATATCTTAATCAGTGCTTCCAAATCCAAGAATATTGTAAACGCAATCTGGAATTAAAATAAGACATATAAGACAAACTTAACAAATATAGCAGTGTCACTCAAGAAAGTGATGGTATTCAAGTTTTAGACTATCAACCAGGCTCGTAGGATCGTTCATGTTGACTGGTAAGTATTATTTCCTCTGTTTTCTTGGACCTCAAGTGCCGAATATCATTTAATATTTACCGCAAACTGTTTAGTCAAGAATAACGTTCTCATGAGAACAGGAGTCTACCACGAACTCTCGAAGATCGAGTTCGTGAATTGTCATCTCTATCGGTCGAATAAACAAGTGCGATAGAGATGGAGATTCACAAATCGATTTTCGTAGATTTAGCTTTTCGTCTGCTTCGTCAGACATATAGTGTTCATCTACCGAGAAGTACAAGCTGATGACGATAAGCAACTAAGTGCAGAAAAAGTAAGAATATGTTAGTTTACCTCAATGTAATAATATTTCTCGTAAAAAAACTCTCTTGGATTGCCATCGTGTTTGAAGTTCATGGTGGCAGTGATGATGCCATTGGCCAACACCACGCCCATAACAAGCAACCGGAAGTATGCTGACCTCAACATTTTGTGAAAGATTTCTGGAGCCGTACCTAAATATTAAAGCAGGGTTAAAAGTTACAACAATGGCCTTTGCCTAACTATATTTAAAGGTAACGTATAGTAAATTTCCATAGGCTAGATGAAATTCAACCTTATGTTAAGGACATAAAGTCTTTGATAGGGAATTTTTTTCTCAATTTATCCATATTGATGCAGTAATCTATCGTAAAAGCTGATAAGAGATGCAGTCACAGTAAATAATTGTACTCTATGTATTTGATATGATATCACATCGGCCATAGTCCGTATATCCATAAAATAAGTACCGAGTACTCAGACAGCTCTGTTAAGTATAAATATTCTGGTGAATAGCCTGGTCTCTGCCCAAAATATAGATAATCGATAATGTTTCGACAAATTCGAACTTACGGCCCAAAACAAAAGGTTAAAATTGTAACAATCTTTGAAAGATTTCATAAGCCATTCCAGCCATGCAAATTGCTACTACAGGTACAGGGGTATTTCAAATTAATAAAGGATACAGAACGGTCAAGAACGGTTTAAGAACGGTCAAGGGCACCAATATGTATACACTTTTTCACCTTATTCCATTGAAATAAGGTCCAAAGTGTATACATATTTATGCCATTGACTGTACACTGACATGCGCTTATTCCTTTATCACTACAGTAATAGAGTTTCTATTACATATTACACAGTGTAAATTATTTTTGTTGTAATAGAAACTCTATGAGTTCTATGACATTAGCTTTAAAGTAGGTTTTTCAATGGAAGAAGAGCATATATCAGTGTCAAACTCAAATAGTACTGTATTGACAGTAAAGGTTTAATTCCACAGCCGACAGCAGACAGCAACTGCACGTTCCGCCGCACTCCAAATTGAACCGTAATCATAAGACTAAAAGTCCCAATTTAGAGTAAGCGGCGTGTGCTGTTGCGACTCTTCTCCGCTCATTTCAAATTGAACTTTTTATGAATATCATTACGGTTCAATTTGGAGTGCGGCGGAACGTGCAGTTGCTGTATGCAGTCGGCAGCGGAATCATATTTTAACAGTAATAATTATATTACTGTTAAAATATGATTCCTGTATGTGAGTAGTACCTGAATGTATAGAGAAAATATTGACAGACAGTTTAAAGAAAAATAACCCATCTCAAGCCAGCTTGCATAAAATATTCAGCGAAGACACAACCAAGCTTATTGAAAAACGAACCAAACTAATAAATACAAGAAATAAAGATAAAAATTCGAGAATTGAACTCACCAGAATATATAAAGAAACTAACAAGGCAATTAAAAAAGACTACGACAGCTACAGACATGGAATCATCACTAAAAATCTTCAAAAATTCCGAAGCACAAAACGAGCCTTCAAAGAATTAAACTTTCAGAAAACCTGGATACAAAAACTAGAACAAAACTCAAATGAAATAAATACAAGAAAAAACATAATTGCTCATGCAACAAACTTTTACAAGAATCTATACAGAAAAAACGAAAATGGAGAAACCGTTCAAGAAGATGTGGCAAATACTGAAAGCAAAACAAACACAGTTAAACCAATCGAAGACAAAGAAATATTGGAACATATCAAAAAGCTAAAAGCTGAAAAAAGTCCAGGTCCGGATGGACTTCGCAATGAGGTTATCAAAATAGGTGCACCGATCATACATCACCATCTTACAAAATTATTTAATATGATCCTAGAATCGGAAACAGTCCCAAAACAGTGGTGTAAGTCGGACATCATACTGTTATTTAAAAAGGGAAACCCCTTAGATATAGGGAACTACCGGCCCATCAGCCTATTGCCAAGCGTTTATAAACTTTTTTCATCCATATTATTAAAAAGGATAACACCAGACATTGACAATTCGCAGCCACTAGAACAGGCGGGTTTTCGATCAGGCTTTAGCACAATGGACCACATACAGGCAATGGAACAAATAATAGAGAAATATCGAGAATTCCACAGACCTCTGTATGTGGCCTTTATAGACTACAGTAAAGCTTTTGACAGCATTAGCCACCATTCTATCTGGAAAGCACTCAATCGATCAAATGTGGATCAAAAATACATAAATATACTAAAGAATATATATGATAACACTACAAGTAGGGTTAAACTGGAAACCAGAGGTGAAGCGATAAAGGTGGAGAGAGGGGTTAGACAAGGCGACCCTTTGTCGCCCAAGCTCTTTATCGCAGTGCTCCAAGACGTATTCTGCAACCTAAACTGGACAGGCAAAGGCATCAGAGTCAACGGACGGTATTTAAACCACCTCAGGTTTGCTGACGACATTGTCATATTAGCCGAAACCTCCAATGATCTTGAAGAAATGATGAAATCCCTAGACAGAGAGAGTACAAAAGTTGGTTTATTAATGAATGCAGACAAAACAAAAATTATGACAAACAGCCAAAAAATACCTATCACAATCAACAATAACACCATTGACTATGTGAATGTTTATAAATACTTAGGCAAAGAAATATCTTTTAACAAGTCCAGGAATGAGGAAGAAGTATCACGCAGAATAAATATAACTTGGAACAAATTCTGGTCTTTGAAGGAAATCCTGAAAGGTAATTACAACTTACAAATGAAAAGAACAGTCTTCGACACATGCCTTCTGCCTTGTCTCTTGTATGGATGCCAGACTTGGGTATTCACCAACAAAGTTAAGCAAGCAATAAGGTGTACTCAAAGGGCAATGGAGAGGAGCATGCTAAAAATTAGAAAAATACAAAAAATAAAAAGCGAACACATCAGGCAAAAAACAAAGATTATTGACGCACTGAAACATGCACTCGCATTAAAATGGAAGTGGGCTGGACATATTTCTCGCTACTCTGATAAAAGGTGGACAATAGAAACAACGAAATGGAAAGGACCACAAGGAAGCAGGAATATCGGCAGACCTAAGAAACGGTGGGCTGATGACATCATTGAGACAACTGGCAAAAACTGGATAAATATAGCCAAAGATAGGGAAGAATGGAAACAGCTGGAGGAGGCCTATACCCAAAGAGGGATCCATATTTCAAGCACGGAAGACAAAAACTAACAATAAGTAACAATAACATTTACAACCCTAAGTAATAAGTAACTAACACTAGACTAGTAAACTAACACTTAAAATGTAATTGGTTAAGAAATATGGAATAAAAAGGCTTTATTATTATTATTATTACCTGAATGTTTATTCTCATCAATAGTGACGAGTTTCCAACAGTTATCATCGCCAGTGAAGAATTGAGTGGTGCTTCCTTTTGTTATTGGATTCCTCACTCCCCACATTTGTTGAAACTGAACTCTTATTTCATTGAATGTTTCAGTAATAACGGCTATGAAAACGTTCTTCACTAGCCAGGCTAAGAAGAAGATCATTGTGCTGAAATATAACAATATATGCTCAATGTTTGTTTATAGTACATTCAAAACTGTAAGGCCAAATGCTGTCAAATGAACGCAAGCGAGAATCTACCTTAAAGTCAGAGCTCTTGGTCGTTTTTTGTTTGCGTTCGTTTAACAAAATTTGGTCTTAGAGTTTTGTACGAACTATACATAAACATACATGTTAATGTTAGTAGCCCCGTTTATGAAAGTACATATAGGTTACATTGTTACAAGCTTTTTACAAGTGCAAACTGGAGCTCGTTTCACTGAAAAACTGAGACCTATTTGGCCTGTGTCACAGAATAGTATTTATATACTGGAGTATAGACTTATATAATTGTAACTTGTAGTTTCGTGGGAAGGTCATTTGAATCTTTGTTCAAAAAGGCCACTTGTCATTTTTCAAAGCGGTTCATCATCATCATCATATCAACCGAAAGACGTCTACTGCCGGACATAGCATCCCCCAAAGAGAGTGCCACAATGTCAGTTCCTGCGCAACTGCGTCCAGCGAACTCCCGCGGTCTTTACTAGCTCATCAGTCCGCGTTATTTAATTAAAGTAGTAAAATTGTAACTTTTACGTAAAATGGGTTACTGAAATGGACATCATGTATAAAGTGTTATCTTACCTGAAATAAAGAGCAGATCTCCATGTTGGCAAGGAGTCAATGGCCCTGTACATTATGAAGACCCATCCCTCTTGAGAAGACGCCTGGTACACCGTAAACAAACTTGTTACTGAAACAAACATCAAATATGAATTTAAAGTGAGACCAGGAGGGGCTTACTACCGTGACGTCATCGCGCCGCGCAAAGTACATGCGGCCGCCGGCTCACACATTGTGTGACTATTCAATGGCTGCGGAGCAGCGTGACGGATCGCACGCGCACGCGCTTATACGATCATAAAAAATAATTCTTTTCGTGTAGTTTCGTGTTAAATAATAATGTCAAAACCACAGCATTATTGTATTGCAGCAGGTTGCACCAATAATAATAAGAACGTAGACGTAAGAGGGCCATTTTACGGAAAGTTGTACACTCGACTTTTTTTTTAATTTGGATAAAATTGGGTTTTTTCTACTCAGAATCGAAAGCACTTTCGAATGATATAGGGGAAAAAAAGTGTCCCAAATTTTTTTTATTCCATTCCGTTACCGTTTTCATACTAAGTTTGTAATGCTTGTATGGTGGCAACGGAATGGAAAAACTGAAAATTGTATGAAAAATTTGGGACACTTTTTTTCTTCTATTAGGTTCGAAAGTTCTTTCGATTCTGAGTAGAAAAACCCCGATTTTATCCAAATTTAAAAAAAAAGTCGAGTGTACAACTTTCCGTAAAATGGCCCAAGAACGGTCATTGAGTTTGGTATTCACCAACGGTTGACATAAAAGAAAACGAAAATGAAAACGTTGGTTCTAAGAAACCTCTTTTATTTTTTAAAGTGATGCCTTTAAAAATTATATAAAACTTTGTATCCCCTGGTTACATGCATGGAGTGCCCCCTCCCCCTACTTTAATATTTTTTCGTCATTTCACATCACTTTTACGTAGCGGTTCATACGAGTAGAACACACCTTCCTGCTAAATGTTTTAATTGTCTTTGTAGTGCTTTAATCTCCGAGTACATCGGCTGTCACATACAGACGAAAAGACGGACGGACGGGTTCCGTTTTCACCATTTTGGCTACGGAACCTTAAAAGTACTATTCGTAATTGTATTGTAAACAACACTACTAATAATAAAGTACATATATTAAAATAGGTTCTCGCTGGTGGTAACCCTAGCGCTGAGGGCGGGGCCTCGAAAGAGCGCGTTGCGTGCGATAGAAAGAGATGGCCACGTTTAGGCACGTTTGGCATACCTAAACGGGGAATTTGTTAGCAGAGAAACTTCTGTACTTGTACTATTACTTATTCTGTGGTGAGACTACAAACAAAAATTTGATCAGTGACATTTGAATCATGTAACTTAAGCAATAGAGTTGAATTTATTTTGTTAAATTAAATGCGAAAGGACTAAGTAGCTTTAAAATAGAGTGCAAATTCTGTTCACATTGGGTGGCACAAGGTTATTTTTGAATTATACCAATACTCACCAAATTCCTCAAACCCATTGAATCCCATTATGTATTTGGACAAATTAAGTTTCATACACTTCATCCCTTTAGGGCACTGATACCCAGAGTCTGGATCTGGAGAACAGAATGTATCGGGAATGGCCAGGGAGTTTATTGTTATATCACTGAAAACAAATTAAATTGTTTTTTCATTTTATGTAACATTGCAAACAAAGTGTTAATTTCTATGCACTTAATTTGTTTAGAAGCATTAAAAAGTCTACAAGTAATTATAAATTTAACAAAATAATTGAAAACAAATTAAATTATTTATTCAGTTTATGTAACATTGCAAAGAAAGTGTTAATTTCTATGCACTTAATTTGTTCAGAAGCATTACAAAGTCTTCAAACAATTATAAATTTAATTTACTTAGGATCTGTTGTGTTTCTCACACAATGATGGGTGAGTTCTCCAAAAAACTGCACACCCAACAAACTGTATAATGACATGAAGAAGAGGAAGAATAGTGTCACATTGTAGATCTGCTGGCTTGATCTCCTGCAAGACAAAATAGGGAGAGTTATAGGGTTATGAATTGTATGGGCGTTTAAACATGGAATAACTAAATATAGGAGGAAGAGGAAGAATGAGGATGAATTATTTCGACCAGATAAAGGTAGATATGGCGTCATCGGAACTGGCGTTAAGTAGAATGGATAGGTGAGAACTGCACCAACAAGAGTGAAACTCTTAAATAATTAAAGCTTAAAACACACAGAGCACGAGCGTGTTGCGCGCGGGAGCGGGCGTTTGGCGCGCGGGCGTTTGACGCGCGGGCGAGGGCGTGTGGCGGGCGGGCGCGTGTCAACGCGCTGCAGTTTGAAACGCTCGCGCCCGCGCACCTCACGCCCGCACGCTCTCTGTGTGTGGTTTAAGCTTAATATAGAATCTAAAATAGTAAATGGTGGACAATATTATACAAAAAAATTACTTACTTGAATATTTGGTTGATTCTTGATTTTGGCATAGAGAATTTCAAGAATACCCTTAGAAACCTTATCATAATCAGAGGTCTTGGTGCTCTCAAAATACTGAGATAGCTGTATCTTGGCACAATAAAGGTTAATTCAAACATTTGCAGTAAAACTGATACCCATAAGAAAAATACCATAGATGCATCAAACTGGCACCAGTGATCCTTCAAATAAGCCGCATCTCCCTGAAAAATGAAACACATAAAGTTATATTTTTATGAGTTCTCCTGGCCAAAAATGCATTCAACTAAATCCAACTCCAACTTAGTATATTTCAACTGAGCCTCCTGAGAGACCCCGCATCCTTTATAAAGGATCAAATTAAAATAAGTCAAATTTCAAAGTCACAGAGTTGCATTTGTTTTGCTTCCTTCGATTTTATGAGAAATAATATTCATATTTAGTATCAAAATATTCAGAATTGGTGATGGAGGATGATATTAAAGGTATCATCTATTAATACAATAAATAACATTTACCTTAAGTATTCCTCTTATGTGCATTTTCGCAATCATTTCTGCAGTAAAAAACAGGGTCACACAGCAATCTACAGCAAAGGTAATTGTTTGAAGTAATGGATATTTTTCAAATGATTTGGGAGTATTCAATGATACCGAAACAAGGCTCATCAGAGCACAAAGTCTTAAAATTCTTCTCACCCATAACTGCAAATAAACAAATGTGTGTTTGTGTTAATTGTTACCTATAATAATATCAAAATTACAATCGTTTGTAGATGCTTACCTTATTTACCCATTCTATGTCGGCGCTTTCGTTAAGTGATTCTTCGGGCCCATAGTCCGCGAGGACTGGTTCTCCTTTAAGACTTTGTTTTCTGCCTAACATCTTGTCTCCGCTCGTCGCACTACTATGATAATACTTTATATACAATTCTGGAATCTTGAACTTAGTAATTTTGGAATGTTAATCGAACCCGCTAGCTCTCGCCATGGTTGAAACATTTTAAATAAACCATCAAACGAAGATATTCACTGAAAACCTTCATTTTCTGCAGTTGTAGCACAAGTTTATCTTTATTGATTTGAATTTCTCGAGAGTGGCAGGTGTTGGTGTTTCACTGGATTGACACTTGCGTGCGACACTAAACATTAATATAATTACGTATAACGAAATGATAAAGTGTAATAAAATAAATCCATCATAATTTATTAAACTAAAATTAACATGAAATTATAATGCTTTTCACAAAGAAACTGCTTTTATACTTAGAAAATTAATTGAGCTTGTTTTCCCGAAAGCGCCATTACGTAAATGAAAATACTAGCGCCAACAATTTACAGCTGAAACGGAACGTAAAATGGTATATATAAACTACTCCTAGGAACATTCAGATACTGCAACACGTTTTATTAAAGTGAAAGCATTACACATTCTATTTGCCTTGATCTTATCCATTGCTTTCTATTAACATGTAATTACTAAGTTTTATAGAATTTATAATATTATAGAACTCTATAACTTACGGAACATATTGAAATTAAGATTTTAGCACGTTATTACTTGGGTTTCTTAACGCGCTCTCTAGCGTCAGGCATTGTTGTCATCGAAGAAACGTCAATCAATCAATCAAACACAAACACCGCAGGTCCGCAGAACCCAAACATTATACGGCTTGGATTGTTATATTAATTAATAAATTATTTTTCATCTAAAGTTATCTAATAGAAGATGAAGTACACTGAATCAGTGGCTCGTACGTGTCAAAAGGCCTTTAAGGGAATTCTTTCATGTATATGCTTCTCATAAATATAAACATAAAAGTTGTGAGAAGTTAAGAAATAACTTGTTTACTTGGAACTTTCGTGTATCTAATTTATGGTTAATAAAGAAAGTGGCGACAAAATATTTAAGGCTTGCACTTGAAAATAACTGAAAAAGAAGTACAACATGTTCATTTATATGAGTAAAAAGGTATTTGTTATTCTTTATGTTACTATGGAGATGGAGTCATATATGGGCAATTCACAAGACATTTCTCGACTCTCAAGAGCTGTATTTATTTAAACTTTCAAGAACTCACACATTAAATGGGATTTAACCCATCTGTAAAACTACTGTATAACTATAACTAAATAAAAATAAAAACAGTTATACATTATGAGATTAAGTCCCATTTGGTAAAAACACAAAGTTAAATGAAAATATAAACATGATTATGGTTCATCAGATTTTTTAAAATTTGCTTGGTTTTTGGGTTACAATACCAAATGAGGGTTGTATGTACTGATTCCAGATTGCTATTCCCAAACAGTCAAATGTTACTTGTATATCATGGAATCATTCTTCGGGCTATATTGCAGTGGGTGGAGAAGAAGGGATGTTAAAAGTTCTGAAATTAGAATCTGGTAATTATTTTTCTTGATTTGTTTTAACAACTCCTCAAGTCATAGGGTTGACAGTCAACAATGCACTTGTGATTCTTCTGTAGTCCCAAGCGTCCATAGGCTACGGCATCTTCTCACCATCAGGCAGACCTTAGTGTGTTTGCCACCAATAGCGTCTTCTTCTTCTACTTAGCATTATTATTATTATTTATTTAATAATCAGGGTATAAAAACATAAAATTAACGGGGTCTCACAAAACTATCGGAACAGTTTGTCTGTGTGATCCAGTAGGGTATTATCCCGGCTCTTGCCAGGGTCTGCTTTCTGGCTCACTTATGTGTATATAGTGTATTTAATAAAAATCACAATCATCAGCAATAATGAATTCATGTAACATCAGAAGGACTTTAGAAGTTAAGACAGGAAAATATATGTTGTGTATGTGTTTACTTGTATTTTAAAGGTGGGGGAGGAAACTTGTCAATGAACTTGAGCTTGGAGGGACACACAGGTCAGTTACGGGTGGCCATTTGGAACGAGGTGTACCAGAAACTGACCACTAGTGATGAACATGGAGTTATCATTGTTTGGATGCTGTACAAGGTACTCATACTCATTTATTTATACACACACACACATACACACTCACTCATTTATTTATACACATATATATTATGCCCGCTCTACATGTTGGCCCAACATCGGCCAATCTATGGGACGCAGCTATACGATAGAGGGAGCACGGTGTATTACCATCTCCTTCTATCGTATAGCTGCGTCCCGCAGATTGGCCGACGTTGGGCCAACATGTAGAGCGGGCTTTACACGTCAAAGGCGTACAAACCTACACAAACTGGTAAATACATGTAAATAGTTTTGGTTGATGAGGTTTATAATAAACGAGTGTGTAGTCATTGTTATAAATTATTAAAGTCCAAAAAATTTAAGAGATTTATTAATTTATTTATTTTTCCCTCCATTTAAAGGGTTCCTGGTATGAAGAAATGATAAATAACAGAAATAAATCTACTGTCTCAAGTATGGCTTGGGGCTCTGATGGGCAAAGGATTTGTATTGCCTATGAGGATGGTATGTGTCTTCAAATATCTGCAGTCTTCAGGGTGTTTAAATCATCTGTCAAGATTCAATAGGCCCGATGATGAGGGTGGTCAAAATATCTGATCAAACGCACCTTTACAATAGAGCTATGTTCAGATATTTGCAAGCAGCCTGTTTGTTCCTATATATATGATCAACACAGTATTTTTATATTAAAAAACTCAAGCTAGTCTTTTTTTATAGGTGCTGTAATTGTGGGTTCTGTGGATGGCTCCAGAGTATGGGGCAAAGATATAAAGGGGCCTGGCCTTACTGCTGTGCAATGGTCTCCAGACAATACCCAGTTGTTGTTTGCTCTGGTCGGCGGAGAACTGCAACTGTATGATGACCAAGGAAATTTAACAGTATGCCAATGTTTATAAGAATTATAAGTCAAATCAAATCCCAGTAAGTTCTAGTTTCCCCCTGTTCGCGTAAAGAACAAACCTTCGATAGCTGGTCCTGGTAATCTAGAAGCTACGTTTAATAGGCATTGCATTCCAACAATATGGGGCAGACCACTAACCTGGGTGTCCCTGCTGAGCTGTTCCTGCGGGCTGGCCAGCACCCTCTCCACTTTCTCCGTACTGAGTCTATATTATACAAATTGTCCACACACATAAATCACACCGATTAAATCAACTGGTAAGAGGATATTCATCCAGAGCACCGACCGCTGCGGCCGAACGTGGCGTACCGAGAGTTAAAAGTCAAGAAGTCATTTTTCCGCGGCTACCCGAAAGTTCGCCGATAACCGAGGCTTTGCAATCTACCTTCATATTGAAAGATTACAATGCCTGAACACCCCCTTAAGTGGGAAGGTCAGATGGCAGTCGCTTCCCTAAAAATTAGTGGCTGCACCAAATCTTCGGTAGCAGCAGGGTCTGCAGGCCCCCGCAGGATGCAAATGTACTGAGATAATGCTAGGATGATGATAAGTCAAAGCAAATCAACTATTCAATTATAGGATTACTAGAATCTTAGTGTTTTTAAGGAACACACGATTTTATAAGTGTAGGCATCTGCACAATATTCAAAGCGTCTGATTTTGCAGACATATATTTGCTGCATGACCTAAGACTAGAAAGTTATAAAATACAATCTAGTTTTAAAAGGAATTTCAACCCTAAGGTTGCTCACATAAGACTCGAGATTGATTATCGTATGTCTTACAAGAATACTTGTGTGTTGTTACCAAAACTAAGATGCAGAACAGCTAATAAGGTTGACTAATAGTTACTTTTATTTTATTGGGTTGGTCTTTGTTTTGATATATGTAAATATTTTTTATCTCTTTAGTGTATGAAGAAAAATCTTATCGAATCCCAATTGGTGAGATATTATGTACTTTTTTTAACCCACGAGGGCGCGGCCCATTCTTTCTCATTGCATATTAGTTTACGTTTTATCTATTGTCCACGGTGTACGTAGATGTTGAGCGCTTTTTAGGGTTCCGTAGTATTATGTGTATACCAACCTGTGCTACGAACACCAGTGCACCTAACGAAATTAACGTAATTTTCAGATGCCAGTTGCCATAAATGGCGTGACAGGATCAATGGAAGTGGTAGCGATGGACTGGTACGCCGGTAAGGCGCCGCCCAACCGGCCGGTTCTGATGATATGTTATAAGAGCGGACTCATATTGCTCATGAAAAATTGCGTCGAAGAAGGTAATTTGAAAAATGATTTCCATTTTTACGTCTATAGTGGTACACGTAAGGATAGCTTACTCAAGTTTAACACAGTACCCTTACCATGAGTTTGAAATGTTTGCATTACGATACTCGCTAGCGACTGTGTAAACGATTTAGTATGGACAAAAGTACAGCGCCTCTAGCGGTGACGCAATAAAACTAAGAATCGCCATACTAAATCGTTTGCGCAGTCGCTAGCGAGTTAGTATATCATTGTAGTGTTTGCTAGCGAGTACGGTAATGCAAACTCATGGTAAGGGTACTGTAGTCTTTCAGTTTACTGGAAGATTGCAAATTTTACATTGTAGGCATAGTTAGACATAGGGAGAGGTCTCCCTCACTGATAATTAGTAGACTCGAGTATTTCACCTTTCATCATCATCATCAGTCTCTATACGTCCCACTGCTGGGCACAGGCCTCCTCTCATTGATTAGATGGATTGGGCAATAGTCCCCACGCGGGCCCAGTGCGACTTGGGAACTTCACGTAGACATATTCTATGTTTTCTATAGTTGCAATATCAACGAAATTATTCTCCCACCTTGCATTTGGAGGGATTATAAAGGTTAGAGAATACTCTATTTGGATAGATATTTTAGTAAACAATGCAAACCACGTGACTCGGCCAATTAAAGGAGCTTTCTTTTCGTATCAAGCAGCCAATGGCATAATACAATAGGTATAGGGTTAATGACTCATTTTTTTTCTTCATAAAAAAAAAACAAGACAAAAAAAAACTTAATTAGTCCATTTCAATTTTATTACATGTATTACAGATAGTATTGTAGTAGAAACCAACATGGCGGCTATTGACTGTCATTGGAACCATAATGGCACCGTGCTGGCGGCCGCCGGGTGCACGTCTGATCAGACAAATGTTGTCCAATTCTTCAGTGCATACGGAGAGGTGACTATTTCTAAACCGTTTAACCTTTTCACCGCCATTGACTTGATATAAAGTCAGGACATTAGGTGCGCTACACGCCAACGACTTCATATCGAGTTGATGTAAAGGCAAGCTACGTGCTATCAAATAAGGTTCATTTTCAGACTTTTGCTACGAAGACTTTGCCACAACTTCAGAATCTACTGTGGCGGTGAATAGGTTTATGATTCTGTTGTTCACTGCAACGTTTAGATATAACATGCGTAAACAGCCTATAATAAATAGATATAGTAATCACGTTCACCCAAGTAAAACAAGCAAGCAGAGTGAGTCACACACAATCGCATACTAGCTTGAGAAAGAGATACTCCCAGTTTTATTGGCATCTATATCCATGTAGGTAACTGGCTAAAAGGATTAACTGCATGCTATATCTTCAGTCTTTGTCAACGTAATTATAGATCGACCGCTTAACTGAGACCGCGCGTAGCGGGTCGGCGGGTCCCTGCCTCCCGCTACCTAAACGCTAAAGGGTAGCTACCCTTTGACGTCCCTCTCTTACCCCTGTCCCTTCACAGGCGAGGACTCGCTAAAGCCTATCACACACTGCAGCGGCCTGTTGTACACTATGAGGATCCTAACATTCATTCAGACACACGCGGCCTTGATTATTATACTGCCAACTGGCCGCCACCGTAGGCCGGTCCAGTGTGTGGTACGCTAAAACAATTCTTGTATATATATTTATTTATATAGATATTTATTTATTTCGGGGATCTCGGAAACGGCTCTAACGATTTTGATGAAATCTGGTATGTGGGGGATTTCGGGGACGAGCATCGATCTAGCACAGCTCAGCCGCCCAGATATTATCTTAAACTAAGGACATTTTGCTTTACATTGTACATATAAAGTTCCGAGGTACAAAGTACATATCAACTGGATTATGCACATAATTTAAAATGTGAGTATAAATGAATAATTGCATTTGTTTGTGTACGTAGCATATTCGAACGCTTCGCGTGCCCGGAGGCGCGATGCGGTCTCTCTCCTGGGAGAAGCGTTCGCTGCGGCTCGCCATAGCCATCGACTCGTTCATCTACTTCGCCAACGTGAAGCCCGACCACAAGTACGCGTTCTACGGGAACACGCTGGCGTATGTGTCTGGGACGGAAACCGTTACGTTTTGGGATACTGTCACATTACAGGTACGTACGTTATATTCAATAAAAAAAAACCACGTGTTATAAAAACATTCCCGTGCTTTTGAAGGCACGTTAAAAAAAAAACAATTTATTGCCGCCAAACACTGAAAGTAGATACACAAAAACAAGACAGCTGTACTTAACACATTCAGGGCCGCATATAACCTTTTAGGCTGCCTTTCCACCAGAGGTACGAGTAAGGTCACCACTGCTATGCTATGTGAACCAATGAATAGGATTGGTAGATATTGACGCATCCATAGCAACGTAGCATAGTACAGCTCTGATGAAAAGGCACCCTCAATACATCCAAACTAATATTATAAATGCGAAAGTGTGTCTGTCTATCTGTTCATGCTTAAACCGCTGAACCGATTTAGATGAAATTTAAGTGAAAGGCGGTGAAAGTTTTTATGGGAGGGCAATAACTAGGTAAATACATGAAATAAAGGAATAGCAATTAAATTCTAACGCGATGAACAAGTTCTACGAAGATGAAGTTGAGGGCAAAAGCTAGTCTATTATAAAAAGAAAAAAAAACGGGTTGCACTCCGGGAGTGCCGGCAGAAGTGAAAACTCAATGACATGATAAATAAGTTTTCACTTAATACCTTTTTAGGTAACAGCGCCACCTACGAACGATACAAGGCACTAACTATACAGAAGGCTGCTGTCGGTTGTAACTTAACACGGTAAACCTGAACTGTGAGAAACTTCGGTTGTTTGTTCATAGGTGGCGCTGTTACCAATATCCATCTTCTACAGGTCTCTGTCCGTCTTACGATTTTTCAATCTGACGAACTGACGAATCTGTCGGTCAACATGACCTGTCGCGAGCTTAAAAATTTTTTTCCATCACAAAAAGTGCACAGCGCCGCTAAAGAAGTTTTCACTTCAAAATGGTTCAAAGTCAAAGTGATTTGTAAACATAGGTAATACAATATATATATGGCGGTAGGTACAAAATATGTGCTCTATGTTTCGCCGTTAGGCATACAAATTCATTTTTAAATGACATAATAAGATAAACATCTCAATTATTCAATTAGTATTAGCTAACATCAAAAATAAAAATCAAATCGAATTGCTTATAATTAATAAAATAAAAATAGTCAACGTTACAATAAATTATAAATAAAACATTAATTTAAATTGTCCAAAAAATAATCCGCTAAAGAATAATAACATTTGCAAGTCAAGAGTTTGGTGAGGTTCATTTTAAACAAATGTGGTTCAAAAGTGGTAGATAGGGGTTGCAATATCGGACGGTTTTCCAATTCCGGAATTGTATCCGATATTGGGCTCCAATTCCGGAATTCCGGAACTGGTTCCGGAATTGGGATTTTACCTATTTCAACTAAATTAATGTTACAAAAATGTACTAAAAATATAATCATTATCGTTTTATAGGCAATATCCAGATAGGGTAGCCTGTATTTTAAATTTTAGTATAAATATTAAGATATTTCTTACTTTCAATTTACTTTTTCACTTTACCTACTGAATTAACGGCTTTCCGGGATCAAATAAGCCGAGTGCTAAATGTGATCTATTAATAGTAGTCATATATGGTCATTAATTCATTATCAGTGCTAAACTCGTAATTTTCGAAAAAAATGCACATAAGTTTCATGTGGGTAAATTCCGTCTTACTGGAAGGGGGAACGCCAAAAGCATAAAACACAAGCGAGGTGGCGCTGTTCTTCAAGAATGGTGACAACCCTGACAAGTGACAACACACTACTGAACAACTACCGAACCATCACGCTTTTGAGCCATGTCTACAAGCTGTTTCCAAGAGTCATTGTCATTACGAGCTATCTCGCACGCAGGCTAGATGAATTCCAGCCTCCCGAAAAAGCCGGTTTCCGAAGAGGCTTTAGTACCATAGACCACATCCATAGGCTCCGTTAAGTTATAGAGAAGACTGAAGATTACCACTTGTCCCTCTGTTTATTGTTTGTGGGTGATTCGATCGAAACCTGGGTGATACTACAAAACTTTTATGTCATTATGTTTATGGTGTGCTCACGTACCCACTCCGTCCGTGCAGTGCACGGGTCTTCGTGGATAAGAACGGCTAGGTACGTAAGCCACACTAGAGCACACGAACGCAGCTAACGGCGGAGTTTAGTGATCGTCGTATCCAAAATACGGATAGGAGGAATATACGTGATGGAATACCAATACCAGTTTGAAATCTATTCACAAAATGTTTATGAATCTGGTGATAGGCGAACAATTCCTCAGTTTTACATTGTGAAAGTTAAGAATAAACATACAAAACACTGTATTTTCTCTCTCTAAATTCATCAAATCCAATTCCGGAATTTCCGATATTTTGAGTGTACCAATTCCGGAATTGTAATATCGGAAAAATTGGCCGAGATTCCGGAATTCCGGAATGCAAGCCCTAGTGGTAGAGCACTTTCTTTGCTATCAGTACTTAGATTGACATTATTTAATTGTGATTCAATATTCCAGTCGTGGGTAAACCACATTCCGGACGTGATAGACATGTGTGGCACGGACGAATACTGCGTCATCGCCACGCTCAACACTCTGATCATCTCCAACCAACAAGGGATCCAATGCGATGGTCAGTTACACGAATATCTTTCGAACATTTTGACACCGTACCATACATCATCATATCGGCCAAAAGACGTCCACTGCTGGACATAGGCCTCCCCCAAAGAGTGCCACAATGTCCGGTCCTGCGCCACCCGCATCCAGCGGACTCCCGCGACCTTTACCAGGTCATCAGTCCACCTGGGTCATGACCCACGCTGCGCCTTCCGGTCCGTGGTGGTCGCCACTCGAGACCCTTTCGGCCCCAACGGCCATCGGTTCTACGTGAAATGTGCCACTAAAGTTTAGCGATTCGACATATCTATAATGTATATAGTTGTATAACACCGATGTGGTTTCCGCACGTTGCGTCGGTGTGCGAGCGAGACAGCGCTATATGTGTACATACACTATACAAAATATCTATGTCCTGCTCGCACTGTGGAAACCGCATCAGTGACATTAGTGTTATGACAGCATAATGTATAAAATGGCGAATATTTTATTTATTCATTCGCCATTGACACACAGGTAAAGGGCAAAAAGCTTGCCCTGTATTTTTTTATGACATTGAATATAAGTTTGAATATCATCTGGCATGTGTTTACGCAAGATACGAAAAGTACAAATCAGTTTATAAAACAACAAATTTAATGATACCATCATTCACAGTAATCTTACCTATTTCACTGTTGACTATAGCCTATTTTTTATTTATAGCATAGTAATGCTGTACAAGTTCTATGCAAGAAACAAATGAATGGACCATACATTTTACTATGAGCAGTACCTACATACTTTATAGTTAAAAAAAGTGTAAAGTGTAATTGAAATCCACGGATTAGTACAAAAGTAAGAATTTGAATATCACCGAATGTTTTCTTGTTGTGTTTTCAGCCAAAGCAGTGAGTGTTCCTATGGTATATGTCGCCATCAACAACAAAGCGACCGTAGTCGCTGCATCAAAGGAGTCATTCCTAATCTGGAAGTTCTCTACACCTTCTAGACCTAGTAAGATTGGACCAATATGTTTTCTCTAAATTTTTTTTTCAATATACTGTGTCGCCACAAATTCGTCGAATAGCTTGATCCCATAATACGATAGTCTACCGTGATTTTATGGTTAGCGTCCAAATTAAAAAATTGTTAAAAAGTTTGAATTTAAACTTTCGTGAGACATGTTATAACTATATTTTGCTAAACGGCAGACTCACTCATCTTGAAGAAGAACTCCCGAAGAATTCGAAACATGTCGCCCGGAGTGACGATTAATACGCGAGTTTTAACCGTTTAGTAATAGTACATTACTTAACAAGGGCGGTAAAACAAAGAATGTCTCAGATTGCGGGTATTTGACGCCCGAGCCGAAGGCAAGGGCGATAAATATGCTATCTGAGGCTTTCTTTATTACCGCCCGTGTTAAGTACTAAATTTTATGTCACCCCCTGGCCAGAAAGTGGGATTTCCCGCGCGCGAAGCGTGCGGTAAGTGCCGCTTTATGGCCAGGTGTGACATAAAATATAGTTTTACAGGCTTATATAGACCGGCCGTCTTAATGAGTCCTCGCCTACAGCGAGAGAGTGCCCCTCTCGAAGGGGATGTGTCAAAGGGTAGCGGGCGGCGGGTCCCTTCCTCCCACTACCCTCCAGCGCGGTCTCAGTTAAGCGTCAGCTCGCACTGTTATTACAATCTGAACCTTGTCGTTGAGACCGTTAGGTCATAAATTGGACGGTATTTTTTGTCTTTCACCCTCTACTGGCCCATTTCGCCGCTGAGGGAGGTTGTGCACCTTTTCACACTGGCCGCATAACTGGCCAAACATAAAAAAGATTTTTTTTGTCACAATCTCAAATAAAAATGTACACTATATCCTATGTTGTGTTTACAGGAAGTACAGAGAATCTATTTCGTGCCGACGGGACGCCAGTT
The DNA here is from genome assembly GCA_951800055.1 of Cenopis cana. Classification (NCBI taxonomy): domain Eukaryota; kingdom Metazoa; phylum Arthropoda; class Insecta; order Lepidoptera; family Tortricidae; genus Cenopis; species Cenopis cana. The sequence goes on along the minus strand of OX637477.1, from coordinate 9,430,415 downwards.
ACATCGGACGTGAGTTACCAGGACGACACCATATGCTGCATAACCTGTTCCGACAGTCATCTGTTGATCGGCAGAGATTCTGGAACTATCCTGTTCTTCTCACTCGTGAATTTCAAAAAGATTACCTCTATCAATATGAATTCGAGACCTTATAAATTGGGACTGAATTCTAATTCCAGGTATTACGAGTTTTCGAGCTAAAATATACCCTACATAACTTTGCAGCATGTTAGTGCGCTTGTAGCTGTGTGACACCGACATATGCTCTTATTCAATTGGATATACTACTTTAAGACTAAGGCAGGTGCCTATTATGGGATGCCACGTGTGTCAGCACTTTTGCTGCTTCGCACCTTGGCCGTACCGTGCGGGCGGGGGGAGCTGCGGCGGAGCTCGCGGCAGTGCGCAAGCGCGAGAAGTACTCGGCGCTCGCCAACTACTTGTTCGTTCCACTGGCGGTCGAAACGACGGGTTGTTGGTGTGGTGAGGCCAAAACCTTTTTTGCGGACGTGGGGCGCCGTTTAAGGGAGAGGGGTCTGGACCCCCGCTCCGGGTCATTCCTGGTGCAAAGGCTGGCGGTCGCCGTTCAACGGGGTAATGCCGCCAGTGTGATGGGCACCTTTGCGCCAGGTGTGGCTCGGGGTGGCTTGTTTGAGTAATATAGTTTTAGGGTTAAGTTTAGTTTTAGATTTTATGTGTATTATTTGTGTGTGCGTGTAATTTGTTTATAATTACTGTATGTTTCGATTGAATAAATAAATTTAAAATTTAGCGCTTTAAGACTAATGTAATAGAGTTTCTATTACATACACACTGGCACACATTTAGTGGCTTTTGATAAAGATATCGGTTAATTTCAGCAAATTCTATGTGATCGACCAACCTGGTTCATTGTATCTACTCGATACGGACATGGCAAACAATATAAGTGTGGGACAAGCGCTGCGCAAGGACGTGTGGAGTGCACTCTGGGCCAGCGATAACCCGCAGATGTTGGCGGTGGCGGAGAAAGCACGCCTCTATGTCATGAGGGATACCGAACCGGAGGAGCCCCTAGCGATGCAGGGGTATCTGTGCACATTCAAGGTTAGTATCATGTGTTTACTGGTATTCGACGCTGTTCTTATGAATAGCATTAAAGGGGCATTTTCACTTTAACGTGTACCCCCTACTTTTTTTTCGGATCTCGGTGATTTTGGGTATTCTGACTCAGAATTACCTTACCTAACCTAACCTTCTAAATAAAATACCAGAAGATATACACACACGTGTCCTTGCAGACAAAAAGTCTTGCAAGATCGCTTTAAAAAGTTATTATCTAACGGGAACATGCAGCGATGTGTAGTTGCTGGAGTGTAACTAAAATACCTGTAATTACTTGGATTAGGATTATGTTATTATACTTAGAATTATTTGAACTGTCCGAGTTGTATCAAATTAGGCCGTTCAAAAAGCGAGTTTACTGTCCAAGCGTGAAGATTCAAAGTCCAATGACAAGTTTTATAAAATGTCGGACATTTTATAGTACATTACTTACCAAGGGCGATAAAACAAAGAATGTCTCAGATCGCAGGTATTTTACGCCCGAGCCGAAGGCAAGGGCGATAAATATGCGATCTGAGGCTTTCTTTATTATCGCCCGTGGTAAGTACTAAATTTTATGTCACCCCCTGGCCAGGAAGTGGGTTTTTTCGCGCGCGGAGCGTGCGATAATGGCCACTTTATGGCCAGGTGTGACATAAAATAATTTCTACTATACCTATACCTGTTGTTATGAGCGGTGCGATACATTCGCGTCACGCATAAACCTTAAACAGGTTTCTGTGCGCGTCTTAATTAATGTTGTATTGTTTTTATCTTTTAATATAAATAAATTGAAAAAAAAAAATTACGAGTACTATCCATTTCCGCGAAGAAAATAAGTATCCCGCCAAAAAAAGTTAGTTTTGTGACGCTTTCTTCATACAGTTTATATGGCTCGTCACAAAACAGGACATTTTTTTTCTTTATCTGAATCAATAGTACTCGTGATTCTGAGACAGAATTCCCAAAATCACCGAGATCCGAAAAAAAAGTAGGGGGTACACTTTAAAGTGAAAATGCCCATATATACAACACAAACACACATACATCACATACAAATAAACGCTTTATTTAAATCTACAGTAGGTTCCTGTAGTATATATTTTTTCGAAAAAAAAAACTATTACGGATTAATTACCTATCTTTTTACTGTAGATGTAGACAATCAAACCAAACCCATTAACAAACGTCGCACTAATTTTATGGGGCTATTTAAACTTGAAATATTTTGGATATTTCTAGTGTTTTATTTATTAAAGTTATTGTTGTAATTTTACTCATTGGATAACGTATTTTTTGTTATATTTACGAAATAATCGCATGTAAACACTTAAAGATTACACCCTGTATAGGTTCTAGAGGTACAGATGCAACGATGTGTAGGGCTGTAACATGCCCATAGTAATATAAGTATATCTGCTTGAATTGCTTCTGACCATTAGTAGATTTATAGGTACAAGCCTCGTAAGGCCCAATTTACACTCTAATGTACAAATTCAAATCGAGTTTCAAACTTTGACAAAATTAATGAAGGTTCCAAATTCAAAATCACAAAAATCTGTTTGGGACTTACGAGGATAGGTATGTAGCACGTGATAAGGAATGAGTTCCACCTCCTCGGTCTCCTACGTCTGCTCGGAGCAGATTATTACATCAATACTTGTCTTTTCCGTAGGAACTGGAGATCACAACAGCGTTGCTGGACGGCATAACGGACAAATGCACGCCGCAGCACATCGTGCGAGTAGAGGTGAAGTCACTGAGAGACACCCGACAACTCATTGAAAAGGTCGGCTTGAAGGAAGCAGAAAACTTTATTAAGGATAATCCACATCCACAACTATGGTACCTGCTTTATATGTTTCTATTTTCAAGTTCCATTATTCGTTATATTCAAGGTAACTTTCTCGTTTCAGTATTGACTTTCTTAAGTCACGAAATAATTATTCGAAAAGTAATTAATGGACGCATACCCCGAGGCCCGAAATTTGGAATTGATGGCTGAGGTCGGCGAGCGTATTACTAGAGTCAAAGGAGTGAGACAGATTGGCCGCTTATACCAGGATGCTGCCGGTTCGAATCCTACTCGGGAGCCTTAATTTTCTTTTAAATTTCATACTGTTTCTTTCAGGTTGCTGTTAGCTGAAGCTGCATTAAAAAGCTTTGAAACTGAGACAGCCTTGGAGACAGCGGAGGCGGCTTTTGTCAGGCGCAACGATTACGCCGGGATAAGATTCGTTTCGCGGCTCAACGCGCTCCACTCAAACGCACTGAAGAAAGCCGAAATACTTGCGTACTTCAAAGACTTCGATGCAGCGGAAAAGATATACCACGATGAAGACAGACGGTAAGCGGCCAGCAAACGTAAGTTATGCTTTTTGGGAAACAGAAAAAAGATGCATATGCTTTAAGCATACTTGAATAGTTGACTTGCCAGCAGAACTTGAACATGACAAACACTCTGTGAACTAACTAACATCATGGAATGAAAGTGCAATAAATGGATCTATCTTTGTTTTAATAGATAAACCTAATAAGTATAAAACTTTTCCAGGGATTTGGCAATAGCGCTTCGCAAACGCCTCGGCCATTGGTTCCGCGTGGTCGAACTGCTCAAGCAGTCGGCGAGCACCACGGACGCGCAAGTCAAGCAGGCATACAGCAATATCGGGGATTACTACATAGATCGCCAGAACTGGTATGCTCCAAATTTTTTATTCTGTAAGTAGGCCTCAGGGGCTCTTTTAAAAGTCATACAGCAATTATACAATCATTTTGACACGACAATAATGGTATTTAATGAACAACAGAGTCATCATCATCCTCCTAGCGTTATCCCAGTACAGTTGCATCCTGAAGGATGTCTGGGGTCCGCTACCTAATCCCAAGATTTGGCGTAGGCGTTTAATGAACAACAGAGTAATATTAATAATACATATTGTGACGGGAGATGAGTAGTGTCTCCAAATCCAATAATACAGAGATGCATAGTCTCCAATGTCATCCTCACTAGGGTGGTCCTAGCTAGGAGGGTGAGGAATATACCTTCCTAGCGTTTTCTGGGTTATATACCTATCCTAAACGAGACCAAGGGTACGTTTTGATACCTAATCTTACGATTTAGTGTAGTCACTAATTTTGCCAGTGCCATCTGACATTCGAATTTAGAGGGAAAACTAGACCTTTTTGGGATTAGACCGATTTCCTCGCGGTGGACCCAACACCGAAAAGCCAATTGTTAGTCATCAAATGATATTTCGTACATAAGTTTATTGGAAAAATCCAACATTATTAATTTCATACCAACATTTCAAATAGTAATCCCGATAAATAAATGTCTTATTGATTACAGGACCGGAGCTCTCGAGTATTACAACATGTCGAATAATACGGAGGGCTTGAAGAAATGTTACATGGCTCTAGAGGACAATGAAGCTCTCTCTCAGCTGTTCACCGGATCGCCTAGGCAAGCTAAGGTTCGACATTTTACTAAGCCTAAAAATAAAGACTGTTAGTTTTCATTGTTTTGTGATTTGTTACTTTTAGCTGTTGCTGGGAGATTTTAATGTCCCATGTTGTTGCACTGGATAAGTCAGATAAGGACTACTCTGGCAAACGTCAAGTAGTTCTTAGCATAACTGTAGGTACTAACATAGCTTTTAAGAGGAGGGGTAGGGCAAGCTCTCTCCATACAAACTTTGTGCAGGATTTTCTTCGTTTGTGTTTGCATTAAAGTTATGATTTTTGGTCAGTATTTATGCTTATTTTTCTGTTAGCTATTTCGTGATGTAATTTTTTTTTCATTGATATATATTTTTTTTTTAATTTTTCATTTTTTTGAAAAATTTGAAAATTTTCACATCACTTTCTTCGCATATCTAATATTTACATCCAGAAAAAATATTACATTCGTTAGTGCCAAAATACGAATAAAACGTGCACAGAGTTTGTATGGAGAATGCCTTGCCCACCTGCGCCTTAAACATTGTAACTAACAATACAACCTATGTATTGAAATCTAATGAACGGGTTACTCACGTTTGACGCTCGACATGTTTCGGGCCAATACGTGGTCCTTAATCATGAATCCACCCTCATTTTCGTCACTATTGTTCAATGTCGGGTTACACACAACACTCACAACGTCACATGCTAAAGTCTCGTTTACACTAGCCACAGACGCAGTATTCAAAACAGTTCTCCAGCTGGGCGGCACTGACCATCCACAATCCCGATTAAAATTCGGGTAGCGACTAATTTCGATGGCCTCCCGTACTTTTCGCGGCACAAAGAACTTTTCCCTCGCTAGCACGGTTACATGTCGAGCGATATTCGACGATACAGACGTGAGTAACCCGTTCATTAGATTTCAATATGTCTGAGACTCACGGAAGTTTTCTATTTAAATACAACCTATGGTCTGAAATTAAAATTCATTCAGTTACTAAGTTATAGCCCAGACAGACTGATGTTCAATTGTTCATTATGTATTCATTTTATGTTGAGCTAGAAGGGAGTGAATGTCTCGAACATTATCCCCTCTTGTCGACGTATAAAGCTAGTATTTATAAGTCAAATAAAGAAAAAAAAAAACAAATATACTTAAGCCTTTCTCATAAGTGACTTTGCTGTTAACCAGGATGCACCCATGAAGGCGAACATCGATGATATGGCTGCCGTTGTCAATGAAACACCTTCCATTCAAGCTATTATGCAGCTGAAAGAAACCGGTCGCATGCTACAGGCGGCGGCCATGGCGTTTCAAGTACGTGTATACGTTGTTTCTCTTACGATCTTTTTTAGCCTATTACTAAGACTGCGCTGTCCGTCTGTCCGTCTGACCGTCTGTCCGTCTGTCACCAGGCTGTATCTCATGAACCGTGATAGTTAGACAGTTGAAATTTTCACAGATGATCTATTTATGTTGCCGCTATAACAACAAATACTAAAAAACAGAATATAATAAATATTTAAGGGGGCTCCCATACAACAGACATGTTTTTTTTTGCCGTTCTTGTAGATGGGCTATTTTACGGAAAGTTGTACACTCGACTTTTTTTTTTTAATTTGGATAAAATTGGGTTTTTTCTACTCAGAATCGAAAGCACTTTCGAATGATATAGGGGAAAAAAAGTGTCCCAAATTTTTTTTATTCCATTCCGTGACCGTTTTCATACTAAGTTTGTAATGCTTGTATGGTGGTAACGGAATGGAAAAACTGAAAATTGTATGAAAAATTTGGGACACTTTTTTTCTCCTATTAGGTTCGAATGTGCTTTCGATTCCGAGTAGAACAACCCCGATTTTATCCAAATTTAAAAAAAAAGTCGAGTGTACAACTTTCCGTAAAATGGCCCAGATAATAGTACGGCACCCTTCGTGCGCGAGTCCGACACGCACTTGGCCGGGTTTTTTAATCAGTTTCAATAGAAGAAAGAGTCGAGTTTTTTTTAATGTTCAGCCACAGAATAAGTAATAGTACAAGTACAGAAGTTTCTCTGTTAACAAATCCTCCGTTTAGGTATGCCAAACGTGCCTAAACGTGGCCATCTCTTTATATCGCACGCAACGCGCTCTTTCGAGGCCCCGCCCTCAGGACTAGGGTTACCACCAGCGAGAACATATTTTAATATATGTACTTTATTATTAGAAGTGTTGTTTACAATACAATTACGAATAGTACTTTTAAGGTTAGCCAAAATGGTGAAAACGGACCCGTCCGTCCGTCTTTTCGTCTGTATGTGACAGCCGATGTACTCGGAGACTATAAGCTACTCGTATAAGTACTACAAATACAATTAAAACATTTAGCAGGAAGGTGTGTTCTACTCGTACGTAAAAGTGATGTGAAATTACGAAAAAATATTAAAGTAGGGGCAGGGGGGCACTCCATACATAGTTTACAGGGGATACAAAGTTTTATATTTAAAGGTCAGAGTTTTTATTTTATTTTTGCAACCAGCTGCAATGCAATAATGTTTTGGTTTATGCATTATGATTTATACACGACAGTTTACGACACGAATTATGATTGTACAGCGGTACAGCAGCGCGTGCGCGTGCGATCCGTATCGTTGCGCCGCAACCATTAAATAGTCCTAAGACTGGGGACCCGTCCCGCCGCATGTACTAGAGGTGAGACGTACTAGGCAAAACGCGTACTGAGTCTTGCGAGTACGCGTCCACAAAAAGACTAGATCCAAAGACTAGGTCCAAATACGCGCTAAACCGACCCCAACCCGAGGTGCCCCGAAAGAATCTGAACGCGCAGACGAATACGAATAGCGCGGAACATAAAGACTCTTAGACGTTTCGAGTCTTCAGAGTCGTCGTACGCCTAGTACTCGATACGCTAAAAGACGCGCAAGCGGGATCGCGTACTTACGCGTCCATGCCAAAAACTATTCCAAAAACCTGTTCCCGTAAATACGTCTCACCTCTAGCATGTACTCGTACTTTGAGCGGCGCGATGACGTCACGGTAGTGTGCCACTCCTGGTTCAGCGATAATGTTTTACCATTATGTCCGTTTTTGATAATTAGTTTTTTATGTGGTATGGTGATATAGCTAGGTATAAGTAGTCTTAAGCAAACATGTAGTAGAGTTAGTTAGGCAGTATTAAAGCTATCGTCGAGTAACTCGGTTGTTTCAATCACTGAGTAGGGCCCCTGCTCCCCTCGCTTCACATTTATTCGAACGCAAAGCAAAGTACTTCCGAGATGGTTCCATGTACATTTGGTGAAGGTTTGATGATGGGATCCATGAGGAATCGAGGGAGCTTCTCAAATGTGATAGGCACGCACGATTACGGTATTTTGATATAGTACAGCATGCATTAAACTATAACATAACTCATCATCATCATCATCATCATGCATTTGTTCTCGGAAACCACAATCTTTTTAAACCATCGTAATTTATACCAAAAAACCTGTTGACTGTTTCCGAGTCTTAAGCGCGTTGTCGACCCTTTGTTGATTTGAGGTTGACAGTAAGAGAATTACTCAGGCAGGTCTCTCACTTTCAAAACAGTGCATCCTCGTGAGCTCTGTTCACCTTTACCAGGAACACAACACCACATTATAAAGTAAGTAGTACTGAAACTACTGAAGCGCTGTTTTAGTTCCCCAGATAACGCAGCAATCACTATCAGCGAGATCACGTTCTGATGTGCTGTACCCTACCGTTCTCAATGCTTGGCCACTCCCGGAAACCTATTTTTACATGTTCAAAACTTCAAAGAGCAGTGAAATATTTCTTATTATGGGCATCAGAGAGAATATACTTGTTTATTAAACTTGAAAGAAGGGCTTAAAATAGTCTTATATATAAAATGGTTGTTTGCAGCTCGCTAACATGGAGGCTTCAAAAGCCGCATCACCCTCTCGTATAAAGAAATTATACATTTTAGCAGGACACTTGTACGCTCAGAACTCAGTAGGTGAGTAAATAAAAACTTCAAAAACATAACTTGAATACTCGCGGTACCTATAGCGCGTGTTATCTACGAAGGTGCGCCCTTCCAGTCCTTCCACTCGATTAGTACTAGTGGCTCTGTGAGCTGTAGAACTCGTGAGTGTTTTTTTTATTTCCAAAACTATGTTAGATATCGAACCTGTAGAGGAGGACAAACCATAGATTTTTTTTAAATTACTCTAAAAAAATATTCTATGTAATCAAAGAACCTGCTCACAATACTTCACGAGGATCTGTTGTGAAATGCAACCCTTAGAGGCGAACAAATCGAAATTCGGCCGCAGAAACACAAAATCATTGATAAAAAAATTGTTTTTTCAAATTTTGAAAAAGTAACTCGATAAATAAATTCTATACAATTACCGCACCTGCTCACAAAATTTCACGAAAATCAGTTGATAAATGCGACCTGTAGAGGAGAACAAACCATTGAATAAAATAAAAAAAGTGACTCGATAAATAAATTCTATACAAGTACCGCACCTGCTCACAAAATTTCACGAAAATCATTTGATAAATGCGACCTGTAGAGGAGAACAAACCATTGAATAAAATAAAAAAACCTAAATTTACAAAAATTTACTCGCCAAAAAAATTCTATGTAATCATAAAACCTGCTCACAAAATTTCACGAGAATCGGTTGAGAAATGCGACCTGTAGAGGAAAAAACGGCCGCAGAAAACAAAGTTCGTTTTTTTGAATTTCAGAAAAGTGACTCGACACAAAACTTTCTTTTTTTTCGAACCTGCTCACAAAATTTCACGAGAATCGGTTGAGAAATGCGACCTGTAGAGGAGGACAAACGGAAATCCGGACATACGAAAGCATTTTTGTCGAAGCTAAAACAGAGACCTTCGTTTCACTCGGTCAATGAGATTCGCTGTGGAGGGGTGCATCGTCGTAGATGACATGCACTATAAAATGCATGCAAGTAGACATAAACCCAGTGAAAATCACGGGCCTTGCCTTATCGATCAGTACCGAACTTATACTAGAGGTATAAGTTTCTTCGAAACAAAACACTAACGCATTTGCGTTTAGTCTCATTTTGTAAGGCAACGCGAGCAGCGCCTCTGTAGGCCTAGCACATGATGGCCGCGTGAGTATGTCGGCTCGAGATAGACTATCCGTCACTTTCTACAGCACCAATCAAAAAAGACGCGTAGTCTCGAGCCGACATAGTCTCGCGGCCGTCATGTGCTAGGCCTACTGGTGGCCTTAGGAACGTGTTCGTTAGTGTTTTGTTTCAGCGTTACAGGCTCAAATAACTGTTGACAGACGGGGCGAAGGGACGCGAAGCCGGCCGTTGTTTCCGGCTCGGCGCGGCGCAGCACTGGCTGGAGATGGGCGCGGCGCGCGCGCTGGCGCGGCCGCCGCGGGCCGACGCCGCGCTGCGCGCCGCCGCGCGCCTGCACGCCGTCGTCGACGACTTGCACCCCGCGCAACACTTGCAGGTACTTGTGCACGGGGCGAAGGTTGCTGCCGGCCGGGTGGTTGTGGGCACGCCAGTGGTTAGAGCCCTCACACAGCGACGACAAATAGCCACTAGTGGCTTAATGTGGTGGGGATATAACCAATGGTGGTCGCGTTCAGTGGCCGCCACTTGTTGCTAAATGTGCGACGGTTTTATCTGGGTAGGTATGGAACGGACCGCTAGCTGGCACAGCCGCAGTGCGCCCTCTGATATATTTATGTCCATATATCATAGGTATTATTGATTCCAATTTTATTTGTATAGTGTTAAAATAACTACTATTTGGTAGTACTCTACCGCGAGATCTGGAATCCGTTCACCGCTCTTAACTGCGCATCTATAGAGCTACCGCGGGCAAGAGTTACCTTGTGGTGACGAATCTTTCAACCACTTCACTCTTCCTTCCAATTATGTCTTAAGGATGCTCGTAGCGACATCTACCCCTATAACATAAAAAATTCTGAAACTGCACCAATGCAACGTCTCGCATTACATTGAGAACCGTGAATGCTACCCGCTACCCCATATTGTTAGCGGGCGCTTCCACAGGACAAAAATGTACAGTTAATCTACTAAAATAGATTAAAGTACCCCTTTAAAAAAAATAGATTTAAGTACCCTTTAGTGTAATAGATTTATGTCTACAGGTTTGGTGTACTATAGCGTCGATAGCAGTGGAAGCGAGAGCATTTGAATTGTGCTCGAAGGCGTTCATTAAACTAGAAGCAATTGATGTGAGTATTAGAGCTGTAACATTGTTGTAGATTTGTAACTTTGTTATATATTAGAGTTGTAATTCTTCAAATAAAATTTAGTTATATTTGATTGGCCAAATGTTTTTATTTTATAAATTACCTAATGTAGAAATGTAGCTTACCCGTTTAAGCTAATTTATAATGCTTTTTTTACAGCCAGAGAATTTTGAAAAGCTAGCAATCGAAATCTTTACAAGGTGTAAACCGAAGGACGTGAAAGGAAATAAAATTGACTGTCCTAATTGTAACGCTGGGATACCCGAATGGTAAGTACCTATATACTTAATGTAAGGTGTAATTGAATTAATTGAAAATTTTAAAGCAATTTGTTCAGAATCCAGAATAGAAACGACTACAAGTTTTACTGTGCCTTATCTAAAATTTACAAGTGCAACATATGCCAATATTTCAAGGTACACAGGTTGAAAACACTCAGATATATTGGACGTTTAAAAAATATACCAAATCATTCAGAAAAATTGGTATTTTTTTTATTGACGTGTTCAAAAAAACCTATAAGAAAAAAATATTGAAGTCCAAACTAGGTACTAATTCTTGACGAAAAGATCCGCAAGATACAATCTATTTTTGGAGATTTGGAAATGATCCAGCCATCCCGTAACCTGGCCCTTTTCACTGACCCTTTGGTTACAAATTTCTCAAAATGTTTCGTGGTACAAATAATTTTATTGTTGGTACTAAATATTACAAAATAAGTTCTAAATATGAGATTAACCCGTCGTCTACCAGTCCCTGGGATCCCAGGGCAGATAACAAAAGAATGGCATTGTTTATTTTTTTCGCCGGGAGAGGACGGCTTTGAACCCGAACATGCAAAATCTCGCGTGGATCAGCCATCCTGACGGTCACGCTGGTGTTCAACGATTTTATGTAGGTGGCTTAACTTTAGTTTTTCACCAAATAAACTAAAGTTAAACCGCTCTCGCATGTAATATTGAACTGTTACCAATAATATGCATTTATTTTGTTTGTGGTACAAAATTGAAATACCTATGTAAAGTCTATTCAAACACGCCACAACTATATATAGAAGCTTGACTTAAGTTATTTACGTATAGAAATGTCGTCAGGTACGCTACGTGTCCCGGCTGCGACACGGTGTTCCCCGGGTGCGCGGTGTCTGCGCGCGCGCTGGCCGCGCCGCGCGCCGTGTGGGCGTGCGCCGCCTGCGCCGCGCGCGCGCAGCAACACGAGCTCGTGCTGCGACACTCGTGCCCCGTGTGCCACGCGCCGCTCTAACCACCTGAATATCGTGCCAGCGGCCTAGCCCCGACTTCGCGCGACTAGCGGCGGAAACAAATGCATACTTACAGACGAATGAAGCCTGCCACGAGCCTGAGACGAGAAATCGCGCGTGAATTTACTCGAACGACCGGCGGCAGCGACAGCGCGCGGCGGCGAGGTGTACCTACGGGCTAGTAGGAGGGATGCCATGAATGACACTAAACGTACGACTATTTGCGTGACGTAAACGAACTATTTGCCTCTCTGTCGAACTTGCATATTCAAGGGACAGAGAGGGTACTTCGTTTTCGGTTCGCGGTAGGACCTCAGCAACAATAAAATGGTTGGAGCTTAGTTATTTTTTGAGACATTTGAATAGGATTCACTATTTGACATAGGTATTTTTTTTTCAACAACCCTTATACCCCATTATAATTCTAACATATGTATATAAGGAGGGGGTAAATGATAATAATTAGTGTCCGACCGAAGCATGTTTTTTTGCCGAAACCGAAGGTTCGGTTTTGGCTCTAGTTTTGGCCGAAACCGAAACTTTTAGAGACGTGAATGAAACGTCAGCGGGCCGTTCTTTCTAGACATGAAAACCTATTATTCGTGTAAGTGGTATACAACAAAACAATTTGAGTAACAAGATATGAAACAAGTGATAATTTTACCTAAGTTGAAACGGAGACGCATTGCCACAATATGGATCAAAACGGTCTGAAATAAATGATTTTTATTTTATTTTTTTTTTTATTGCTCGCTCAGTCAATAATATTAGTTTCGGCAGTGTAGAGGTGGATGATAAATAACTTCACGATGAAAAAATCACGGTGTTCCGCCGTTAAAAAGTAGCAGTGTTACAAAATAACGTTGTTACTTAGCGTTACGATATCACTGGAATAGTGTCCATACCAGCCGATATCATTCTAGATCTTATTACATCGTATCAAGGTTCAAATAATTCGCAACAGTCTTGTAACGCCCGGAATGGAACGTATATTGATAAGTTAGGAGTAGAAGTAGCAGTCACACTAGTCACAGAGTAACATCAGTAACACACAAATAACCGAAGTGGCCAAGTCACGGTGATTTTTTTGGAACGGGAATAATAGTAACGGAGATCGGAAAGTAACGCTTTTCCCCATGTCTACGACATTGCCGAAAGGTTCGGCAGTTTTTGACCGAAACCGAACCTTCGTGATTTTATACCGAAACAGAAACTTCGCTCGGACAATATTAATAATGTAATTTAAGTTTAAATAACAATTAGGTATTTGTTCTATATCACTTTATTTCCGGATTTCACAAAATTTGTTTGACAATGTGTTATTTAAGTGGTTCAAAATTAAGTGACTAGAAAATTACATCTGTCAATGATATCTTTAAATACCTGCTCTGTAAATGCAATGATATGGGAAACAATAAAGATCTTTAAATGCTATGTGAAGAGTTGAACATTTTTTTGAATAATTAAAAATACAAATCCCCAATATCCCTTCCTAAAACAAATATTCCTGATGGATCATTTGGCTTCAGCTTTCATACACGAACATCGTTTTTGGAAAACTTACAAAACAAAGTTTATAATTATGCTATTTATATTTAGTTTATCACAATTTTCTATAAGTAATACCACATCTTTGTACAAAAAATAACCGAAAGTGCATTTAAACAATATGCCCACCAAAAAATACCCAGCAGGATTGTTTTGTAAATGAAATACTCTAAAATAGTAATTATAGTTTGAATAGAAAGTGAAGCAAAACGATCTGTCTAAAAACTAAAAACTACCTAACTGGTAATACATGTCAGATTTACCACAAGAGTCAACGCAGTTCATGCTCATCTACCTACCTATATTTTTTGCCGAGTGACTGTTACAAAAATGAAACTCTGGAGTTTGTTCTTGGCATGTTTTAAATTTCCGGGTTACCAGATCAAAAACTATACATAATAATTATTTTATAATAGAATAATAACTCAAATCATGACGTGCCTTTAACTAACTGAAACTGCAACTTCAACAATTTTTATGGCGACATCGTCAATTTTGAAAAATAGATGCGAGGTTATGTGTGCTCAAAGTTTCTGCCTAATTTAGTTAGGTTGGAACATAAATTACATTTGATCATTGTTCTGAAAGTAATCAAGTTAGGAAATATGAACAAAACAATTAAGAACAAATAGGATATCCTATTAACCATTGAGACCCTAAACATTAAGTTTAGAATTACTGTGCGAAGTTATTTTTTGGCATATCCATTTTTGAAAATTGTAATGTATTGTCAATTATCTGAAACAGTTCCGGCGGTTGTGGAATTCTTCCCGTTTCCAATTTAGACCACAGTGGGATGTTATCTAAAGATATTTCAAATGCTCCGGACGAAACTAGTTGGCCCTCCAGCATGTTGGCGAGGAAGAACGTCATCATGCAGGCATACAACTTGTTCTCCAGGCACCACCTCCAGAACAATGGCTGTGGCTTGTTCAGCCAGGCAAATATGTTCACTCCACTCAAGATGCACATGATCAGCAACATTTTTGCAAAACCCTGAAATAAAAAAGACTTTGGTCATAAGCTAAGTTCTTATTTCACACCATAGTAATTTCACAAGTAATTAATATTATATCCTTGGCTTTCTGCCAGGAAGGGACAACTAGAAAAATTAGTAGTTCTTGAGATATTTAACGATGTGACAGACAGACAGACAAAGTGAAACCATAAGGGGTTCCTTTTTTACCATTTTGGTACAGAACCCTAAAAAATGATCAGTGATCTCAACACATCTAACAATGCATTGGTAGGTGACCATGACAATCTACTATCTATATTTAAACATGTTACAAAAACTCACTAGATATGTGAGAGATAACAAGAAATGTGTATGTTTTCATACAGTGACTTACAAGTTACAACTATATGCATACTTTGTATTTACAAACCAATGCATGTAGAAGATAACAAATAGTGATAAGAATTCACATTTCTGCTAACTGATGAAATTTTAGACATGGATTATATTTACTGTAATGACATTCAAACACAATGAAAATTGTTAATGAATTAAATAAACTGAACTGAAACTGATAGTTTTTTACAAGCCTTATATTTTAAGCTATCTTTTTGTACATATAAATTGAATTGATACAATATTATATTGAGGTAATTAAATTAGGAAGTTGATTTCTCTCTCCACTTCAGTGGAGTTCTAGTGGTTTTGGTTTGATACTTATCAAACATATCCTATATATTATAGATGACAATACATGAATTTGGTAGAGTGCCTAAAGACAATAGAGACTAGCAAATATCAGCAAATTAAAAAAAAAATGTGTTGCATCATTGTGTAGAGTGATAATCACAACCATCTTGCATTAATTTGTAGAAAGAGGCAGAGTTTAGCCTGGTGCAGGATCCTGCACCAATGGACCAAGGCACAATTTTCTTAAGTGGAACACTGAAAAGGCAGGCAATTGTACATGCTCTTCTAGTTTTAGTAGTTCGGTTGATTAGTCCGGAGCCAAACTACTGCCACACTTTTGAAAAATGAAAATGAAAAAAGTTTATTGTTCTAAGTTACTTGTACATTAGTTTTTGTTCCCGTTAGTTTGGTTATGACGTCAAACCGAACTATTGGGTAGTGTTGTGTTAGTTTGGTTAATGATGTGCAAACATCTTCATTAGAAAACAATCGGCCAGGTGCAAATCGGATTCACACGCGAAGGGTTGTGTACACCAAAAAACTGTATTTTATTTGAAATTCATATGCAATGTATGAAATTGAAAACACTGTAGGTGCATTTGATCCAAATTCCCATACATATAGATATTTTCCCACTCTTATTCACATTGCATGGCCATTAACTTTGAAATAGGCTAGCAAGAGGAATTAACATCTTGGAAGTAAAACTCAACCGAGCTAAGTTTGCACCCCGCTGGAATGCGGCATAATCGACGCGAGGTGCAAACTTAGCTTCATGGAGTTGTAAGTAGGTATATTAATTAATTAAGTGCTTACTATCATTCTTGAGAGGTACATATTCATGCCTGGAGGGTCGTAGTTGGCGCCAATAACTGATATGTCTGGATATTTTTGGCTAATTATTCCAGCGTAGTCTTCAAATACTTTCTTGTATCCACAGGAGTAACTAGAAATATTTTTTATTAGTTAAACATAAATAATCTAAATTCTTAAATCGTAATAATGGAAGTATCCTCACCAGTAATAGATGTTCATGATATGCCCCACTCCTCGGCCAATTTTTGAGGCACTGCCTGCATCGTTTTCATTAGCTTCCACATAGTTATCAGCCAACAATAGTATACAGGTAAATACTGCGACCACGCTTATAGAGACACGAAAATTGTTAAATAAGGACATATTTAAGTTAATATCGGCAACAAGTAGAATAAAAATACAAGACTATTTAGTATCTTCAATAAAATCACGAGATATCTTTCCTCTGCATTCAAAGCAACCCTTTAATCTAATTCGATGATTTCGACATTCGTCATTCCTTGCTCGAACGAACTGACAGGTGACACAGGGATACTAGTATAAAAAGCAATAAAAGTTGCTTGACGACTTGCAGAACGGTTGGTTTTATACCTTAAAGGTAGTGATAGACGGGCGAGTAAGTCTGGCGGTTTTACGGCTCATCGAGTACGCGAACTTATAAACTGCCGAGTAAGCCTAGGCGCACACAGAGAGCGTTCTGCGTTCAGCGTTCCGCGTTCTGCGTGCAGAGACTGCAGAGTTGTATGAATTCAAGGAGCGTTCTGCCCGCCTGCTGTGTGCATTGTCGTAAGGGACTCGGTACAATACAGAGAACGCAGAACGCTCTCTGTGTGTGCTTAGGCTAAGTTCGCCGGTGATCCACGACTTTGGTCGTAGCTCGCCTTGGCTCGTGTGTCTGTCACTGTCATGGTCACAGCCGCGAGCCGCAAGCCGCGGCTTTGTGCAGTCTGTGGGTGCGGATGTGGTGCGGATAGCTTGTGGCTACTACGTGAAATGAAATGCATTCCTGTCATCTCATCTACGCATATGTCAAAACAAACAAGTGTCAAAACGTCAAAACAAATTCTCCATTATCTATCTCTTGTGTTTTATTTGTGTTGTTGTCCTTTTTCGGCTTACAATTCTGGAACCGGGACTGTTTATTGTAGAATCTGTTTATTATAATCGTTACGAATAGTTTAGATATATATTAAAATGTCTCATAACCATTGTCACGGTGGTTGCCAGGATCATGACCATTCCAGCTCGGAAGAATTGGGTATCCAATATAACCTATACGAGAAAATTGATAAGGAGAATTTACAGTGTTTGAATGAATCCGTGGAGGGATCAGGTAAAACGGTGTTTAAGCCATGGGAAAACCGGCTTGATACAGTTCATGTGAGTACAGTTCATGTAAGGATCGTATATTAGGATATTTATGAACATGGGCAAATTCATACATCATCCATTGATTCACTACACATTTATTGCAGCATTATATCCTCCTACCACTATATCATACCTCTTCACGCTCATACTCATATATATTGCTAATAGACATATTAGGCCAACAAAAGGTCTGGATGACTAAGTTCCTCGCGCATGAAAACTTGTTTAAATTTTATTCCTTGAGGTATTGGCTTAACTATCATTTGACACTAGTTTCAGTTGAGAGGAAGTGACTGAATTTTTATTTATATTTTACATCTATGGGAGGCAGCTGCTCCTCAACCCACCAACAGAATCACCCATCCAGGGGTACTTACATTATCCAGTTTGTGACTGTACAACAACTATCTTAACCACTGTACAAGTTTTCATGCGAGAGGAAATGACTAACTATTTTAGCGGCTGGCCCATGGTCTATAAGAAAAAGCATAAGTATTATAATTATAAATATATATGAAAAATAAAATAATAATTATAAAAATTAAAAACATGACTGCATTAAAAAGATAAAAACAAGTTTCCTAATAAAGAACTCAAGGAAATATATTTTGTTTGCAGACGTGGGACCTAATATTTTGGTTTTACTTGTATGTAGTAGGTCCCCCGTAGGTAGGTTTTTTGCTTGAAACACATACATTATATATATTTTTGGAATTGTCTCTTCAAATGCTTTACTTTGATACCCCACTTGCTGGGATAGTTTTTTTTTTTTTTTTACGGAACACTATAAATGGAATCTACAGTCCGCCTTATTGTTTTTATTGCAACATCACATATCCTATTATACCCGGGATGACGTAAGGATTCCAACGATACCTCACACATCTAAATCGGTTAAGGCGATATATCAATTGAAAGAGACACCCTTTGTTTTTCGCTCATGACAAAACGGGATGCAACCCTCTCCGAGAATGCCTTTTTAGACAAATCTGGTTAAATATCTGACTGTGTGCAGGTTTTTAAATTTCCTCTTGTCAGTACCCAGATGAGGTAAAATACCATCCTATTAACTTAATCATGTCTTTTAATAATGCATTGTTTTAGTAGGCTGAGGAAAAAAAGGAAAATACAGACTCGAATTTGGATTTATTTTCTATCAAGAAAATTTTAAGCAATCATGTTTCCCTATTGTCAGTACTACAATCATATAGTCAAGAATCATATATCTGAAAATCAGCCCCTACTGTTTGCTAGTCTGGGCAGGACAGCGTTTCAAAGTCTCCAAATTTCTCAGTGTAGCGCCTTAAGGTGTTGAGAAGTTCTGGGGAACAAAAAAGTTCACATACATACATGAAACCTGAAAACATTACACTCCTTTTTTGGGCAGTCGTGTAAAAAAAAAATAACTTTGCTTGATATTTAATTTTGTGCAAAACATTTAATCTGCAATACCTTTTAGATTGTATAAATTTTGGACTCCCAGGCATATGAGGAAAAGTTTTTTAGAAATTGTAACATATTGAATATTATTGTTTACTCAAATTATTTATTAACTTTCCAGTTTGTGGAGAGTGATGCAGATGAAGAACTTCTCTTCAACATCCCCTTTACAGGGAATGTCAAGCTCAAAGGCATCAAGGTAGCATCAGAGAATTCAGATGCACATCCTTCGAAATTGAGACTGTAAGTACCTATAGCTTTTTACTACACATTATTAAACATTTCTCACTGTCCTTAATTAGTGTACTCTTGTACGTTGTAATGTATTTATTATAAATTTAAACTTTAGTGAGACAATTAGTAAACTATATTTTACTAATTGGTTAAAACTCACGTATTAATTGTCACTCCGGGCGACATGCTTCGGGAGTTCTCGACTTATTATGTTGGTAATCTTATGTATTGTAAAAACCCCTTATTGGGTTGAACTATTAAATGAGACAACAGAAATGTCAAATGATACTCTAATCTAATGAATTGTTAACAGTCTGGGAACATGCTTAACATGCTTTTGTTATAATGAAATTGAAAGTACAAATGACTAACCATTTGTATTGTAATTTTGAACTAATTTAGATTTGTTATTTGCTTAATCTTATTTATGATATGTAATTAGTTTTATTTTGTGTATTGTAATATTTTCTGTTGATACAGATAGATTTCGACTTGTAAAAGTGCCCTTGAGGCCTATTTGCAGAATAAATGTTTTGATTCTTTTTTGAATTTTGTTTTTTTTTAGGTTCAAAAACAAACCGAACATGACATTTGATGATGTGACCATGGAACCGGACCAAGTGTTTGAACTTCACAGAGACAGCGAAGGCATATTAGAATATGCTCCTAAGTAAGTGAATTTTCTTCTTGCTATCAGAATTACCATTTTCATATATATATATATATATACAAAAGGTTATATAAATTGACAGCTAGCCAGGATAGAAAACTAAGTATAACTTTTTCGTCCAAATAGGCACTAGACTCGTTGGTTAAAATCTGTTGGATTACTCGTGTTTAATATGTGTGGGTATCTGTGTCTTTGTCTGTCTGTGGTATTGTAGCTCCCTGGATGAATCAATTTGAGTGCAGTATTTTTTAAAACGAAAATGTTGATTGTTCTTAGCTACGATTTATGTCCGGATATTTTTTTTATTTTTATTAACTTTTTAAATTCATGAAGGAGAGGAATAACAGAACCCTTAAAGTGTTTTTTTTGTCTGGCGTTATCTCTGAAGGTTATTTTAATTATTTGCTACAAAATGTTCTCTTTAAATAATAATTTAAAAAAGACATACAATACAAACTTGACGGTGTTATCAATTGAGAAGTTATTTCAGGCAGGTAAGTGTACCCGAGTAAGATTATTAACCCTTGCATGATTTGAGGAGATTAGCGGTATTTGGGTATGGGGACAAATTTATGTATTTTTATGTTTCAGCGCATTTGCATAAAAAAAAATATTACGGCAATTTTGCATTAACTTATAAGCGATATTTTACGCTTCATCTTTTATTTGGGTAAAAACTCTTCATAGAAAATGCGCTGCGACATTTATTATCGCGGAAGTACTTAGTTAGAATAGAACCAGCTTGATCTATGCATTAAGGCGCATCCAGATGTGCCTGCATTGCTTTCCATGCGGCGGCGGACTGTCGATTATATTTCGATAATTTCGATTATACTAAAACTACAAATGTAAAGATGATCGTAGATGCCAACATCGTAGTTATCTCAGTGAAGCCGTGAAGTGAATTTGAATTCCATGTACATCATGTTTATACATAAATATCATTGTTGCAGAATCGTCACGTTTTCTTCTGTAACCCATTTGACCATGCATTTTCCGTCTAACTTTGGCGCTGACAACACGAAAATTTATTACATCGGCTTAAAGGGCGAGTGGATGCCGGGACACAAGCATGGAGTTACAATCTGTACATATGAAGCAAGACCCATGATTGATGACCATAAACTAAAACATTTAGAATCTGTGACTAAGCACATAGATTAACTTGGTTTAAAATCACAATGCCCTATTTAGCCCATCTTGGGCCGCTTTTACTGAGCTACAAATTACAATTTTACAAGACTAAACTGGCAATACTGAGACGCTTGATCAGCAATGGCTGACTATTTAACCAGTGTTGCCGGTTTAGACTTTGATTATTAAGTGTAACTGTACCTACGTTCGATAATGGGCTATATAGTCGGACTAATGAAAGACGAGTCAGGAAAAAACCGGAAAATTAAAAAAAAACCATTTGGTGCACTGTGTATATATAAATGTGATAAAACAATAATGATACTTGGGCAACGAAATAAAATATTTGTACAATATAGTTCAGTACGTACCATGCGACAACTTTACCAAAAATAAGATTCATGATATTTAAATATTCCGAGTCTGTTATGGAAGTAGCATTTCAAGCGGAATGATGTGCTATGATGCGATTTGCTATATCCTGTTTTTGACCCGTAAAGGATCTAGCAGTGTTTGTCCCCGTTGATACGACAATTAAGTGACGTTTGTCACATTGGACCTAGGTATTATAGTTACCATTAAAAAAAACATCTGTCTCATCTTTCGTTAGCCAGACTAAGGTTGCAATGAAACGTTGAATGTATCTTAGGTATAAAATACCTCGTTATGTACATTATTTAAATAAAACATTTTGATTATTATTGTGTTTTAATGTTATCCCTTTGGAATACATAACATAACTTTACATTTTCAGTTAAAATATTATATTTACAAAACATTTCTCTTAGGCGATAAAAGTTTTATTCGCAAAATGCGAATGCTAAGTAGGTACTGACTTATGTGTATATATACTTACAAGCTTAGTTACGGGAGGAACGCGATAAAATGGAGTGAGGTGGTACAACAACCTTCTCCCAACAAGGAAGCTAATTTCAGTGGGGTAGGTTAATACAGCCATTTAACTATACTATAGTGAGGAGCCAAGGGTCTTGTTTTTACTGCGTATAACTACTTAAATTATATCATTAGGTCGCCTGTCAGTTTAGCGTTGCTAATATAAGTATTAAATCAATTAATACAATAGGCAGTAACAGTAACAAGCAATGATATTCAAAGTAACCAACGAGTAGGTTGTTATAATGTGCTACAACAATATCTAGCAAGCATATATAATGAGAAGTGGACCATACTTTCAGTTATACATTCGGGTTGAAAGAGTACGTCAATAACAAGTAGTTTACATATATATTATGACAATAATTAAATTAAATAATTGATCTAAAGAAGGCAGTGACATTCCTTAGCGTTACACTTACTACCTACTATTCTAATTACCTACTACCTAATATCTTATGGTTCGAAATACGTCTGGAAAGTAAAAGGACATTGTCTGAAATTATTAACCCACTTCAGGAAACATATTTTACATAGATTAGATACTATTAGTGTTTACTTTGGTTAGAGGCCTTGGCTTTATAATTATCTTTCATTTTATTATATTTTTAATGCCATATGGTGGCCATTAGGAATTTTCGAGGGAAAATATTTAACGATGTATCTAAGTGATATTTGGAAATGTCCTCACGATTTTCACATAATGTTTCTACTTAGATGTAATTATCGGTTGCCGCTTGCGATGTTCTGGCGGCGACGACCCCTCTGCCCGGGAAGGCGCCTTCGGGCGTATCCGTATCCGGGCCGACGGTTGAATCTCTGGTAATTTCCTGGGTCCCTTACTGCATTGTATGGCACGTGCAGAAGGTCGCCTTGGCTTTGTTGACTCGAAGCCGCGGGCCACCGCCGCATGCAGACCGAACATCTGAAAACACATCGTGCTTTTATTTCTAATTTACAATTACCATTAAAAATGGATTCCTCGAATTCAAAATCAGTCTTATTCACGTGCCTGTATTCTAAAAAGGGGTAGTCAGAACACATTACATTATTGCGGAGTTGTCATACGCGCAAGTGATTCCTCTGGAGTTGCGGGCGTCTGTAGGCCGCGGTGTCCGCTTACCATCAGTTTGACTAGCTTGTTTCCCATCATCATCATCCTAACGTTAGGTATCCCAGTATAGTCCGCTACCTTATCCGAAGATTTGGGTAGGCACTAGTTTTTATGGAAGCGAATGTCATCCGACCTTCCAACTCGTCGATGTATAAAAAAATGATTCGGTGCCATTTCTAGCAAACGACAGACGAGAAACGAAGAAAATGTGATATATCAAGTGGTTGGTTGGCAGCCCATCGCCCACAACACCATTCACACCGGTCGACTCTGTCATAATGAGATCAGGAAACATGCGCGATGATATTGATGATATTATAGTTCAAGCTTTTAAATTTAATTTAGGCTGTAACAACAAGCTGGTATTAAAATACCCATCCATAATTTGCTTCTACATTTTTCATCTGAATGACTTACCTAACCCGCAGTAAGCTTAATGCAATTTGTTCATTTAGGCACCTAAGTATTAGATTTATAGGTGATTATTGTTTCTGCCGCAGCCAGTAAAACCATAATCTCTTGTTCGGAAAGTAAACTTCATATAGTACTTAGAGACATAGAATGATGGAGAATAGGTAGGGCAGATAGTAGGTTCAATACCTATTATAGAGTTTTAAATATCTCGCGTGATTATAGGTCACTTACATCTTACATCCCTGGTGGAACTATCTAGAATTGAGTATGTACATTACATACCTGCTGACTTTGCTGCTTGGGTCTTGGTTTCCTTTGATCGTCATTTGTTCTGGCTTTTCAAACATCTGGTTGTCTTCAATAGTAGAAAGCCAAAACCCAATTCCCATGGCGAAGTAGTTGCATCGACCCAAGCCGTTGCACTCTATGGAAGGTTGGGTTCGGAACTCCTTCAAACAAGACCCTGGTGAAGCCAAATTTTGACCAGCTGCGTCGGTGCCCGCAGTGTGCTGTGGGCAAAATTTGTGTGTTAAATAGTGGAGCGCGCATTACGATATAGCAGGAACCAATTTTTGATAGGTACAGTCGCCATCAGATATATCGGAGCAAACGAGGTGCTCACAAATATTTGAACACGCCTCTATTGTCAAGGCGTTAGAGTGCATGTTCAGATATTTTTGAGCACCCTGAAGAGTACAGATATATTTGATGGCGACTGTACAATTCCCTATTTTATTTTAATACCTACCTACTTGTATGTTTTTAAATGGGTTCTCGAAATTGCTCTAAGATTTGGGTGTAAGTAATACGAGGTGGTTTAGGTACAGCTGCGGTAAAATTGTTCTTGCCTAGGTAGGTATATAATTTCCGGAAAAATGCCGAGTACTGCAGTGATCTATATAATGATGTACCTTAGAGCATTTAAGACATTAGGTTTTTCAAAATTCGCCTTCTGACGGGGTGAAAAAGGGGTTGAAAGTTTGTATGGGGAGCATATATATTTTTTAAGCGAGACACTTGAATCTTTGTTTATAGACCTAGCATTTAATCATAAGAAAACTTTCAAATTTAAGGGAAAAAAAAACACACTCCCAGCAGGATTGGACCTGCGACTTACAACGCCTTAGTGTAAGGCCTGAGTGGACGCTCGAAGCGTAGCGTTCGGCGGGGCGTGCAGCGGGGCGGGCGAGCGTGCATAATATTTGTGCAGCGGCGACTCAGGACACCAGGGGCCTGTACCACAAAACTTTACAAGCGTACAATTAGACAAATATGTCAACTTTTTCTATGGGAAATTGTACGCTTGTAAAGTTTTGTGGTATAGGGGCCAGTATGAGTTTCAATTGTTTAACATGCACGCCACGCCCCGCGGCACGCCCCACTCAGGCCTTACACTTAGCTAGGCTCAAGAGTGGAACACCGTGAACACATATATTTTTTTCATTTTATATTCACTTATTATAAACAGCTTACCATCAAGAAACTGTATCCTTGCCACAGTTCATCCCAACCGTGGGGACAGGCGGGTGCCAATGGTGTTTGACTGTGCAGTGCTATAGCTCTCGTTGGAGCCTCACAAACTTGGCACCTGTAAAGAGTTATAAGTTACCTTCGTTGAATTGTATCTGCCTTTGTTAGTACTACTTAGTTCTCGATTACTTACGGTATCATTTAATTAATAGGGGAAGAACACTTGAAATTTAATGGTAGCTTAGGTAAATTAAATATACTGACCACAGCTGTGTATGGCTTTTTATATAGGTACCTAACTTGGTTATTCGCTAATCCTTTACTATCCCCGAAGATATTTTACGGTTCCTTTTTGACACATCATGATACCCATATAATGTAGAGATGCGTAAAATATAAAGATATAAAGGATTTCTTAATCTACCATATAAGAGTTCCACGCGGACAAAGTCGTGGGCAAAAGGTGCGAGTAGTTACACTATATAATTAAAGTCTTACCGAGAGATGTATTCTCCGATCGAGTTTCCTCTAATTGGAGTCATTGCCATTGGCATTTGCGCGTTAGTCGACAACCAGTAACTGTAGTCTTCTCGCTCGGCATAATTGCACACACTATTCAGATTGCAGAACATATAGGGCATCGTTGAGAATCTACGCAGGCAGCTGCCCGGTGCACCTAAAAATTTTTTTTGTTAATTTATTTAAATTATAATTGAGCGCTCGTGGCCTAGCGGCGCTTGCGTACCGCTTGCGGTATCTAAGGTTAAGCAACGTGGGCAGCGGTCAGGACTTGGATGGGTGACCGCTTTGAGTGGTTACTAACTGAGCGCTCCCGTGCTTTGGAAGGCACGTTAAGCCGTTGATCCCGGTTGCTGTCTATTGCAGCAGTCGTTAAGCCAAGTTGGGAGGCCTTCGGGCGGCTTGAGAACTTCTAACAGTCAAGTTGCCCATTCACTTGACAAAGCCTAATCCTAATAAGATCTATGTAGTTTCCCCTCGGGGTTGGAAGGTCAGATGGTAGTCGCGTTCGTAAAAACTAGTGCCTACGCTAAATCTTGGTATTAGATAGCGGACCCCAGGCATCCTTCAGGTTGCAACTGTACTGGGATAACGCTAGAAGGATGATGATTTAAATTATTATTAAAACTAGCAATTATTAATAAAAATCAAAATACACACCAAGATCCTGTCCATTTGCCTTGCCGTTTGCAACAATGTGCATCAGTGAGAATCCATCCCACAATGGTGTAGAACCCGGCGGACACTGTGGGATCATAATACTTTGCGAATGTACTGCGAAGTAATAGCCTCTTGATTTTGGGACAGGCGGCGGGGGGGCCGGTAAACCAGGTGTCCCCGAAAGCCCGCGGGCACCGTCTTCGCCTCTTAAACCACGCCCACCCTTTAGTCCTTGCCGCCCTGTTGGTCCAGGAAGACCAGGTGCTCCTTGGAAGCCCATGTCTCCCTGAATTCCTTTAACGCCATTGTATCCTGGCCTTCCCCTAGGTCCCGGTCTGCCTGGTTTCCCCATAAAACCATCCATACCTGAAAAACCAATGTCACCTCTCGGTCCAGGTATAATTTGGGCCATGGCAACAATTTCACCTCTGTCACCTTTTATCCCTTTAAGTCCTTGAATTCCTTTTTCACCCGAAAATCCAATATCGCCCTCCAATCCTTTCAAGCCTGGAGTACCCCGAGCTCCAGGATACCCATTTCTGCCATCGTTTCCCCTGGCGCCTTTTCTTCCTACATGTCCATCAACACCTGGCCAACCTATGTCGCCGATCATTCCTTTCGGGTTGATTCTATATCCTACTTCACCTCTATCTCCTTTTTCCCCATTTAGGCCCATAAGGCCTGGCAATCCGTCTTCACCGGGTGCTCCTGATAACCCGCGGTTTCCTATTTTTCCTCTGTCACCTGTTATTCCTTTCGGACCTTCAAAGGAAAGGCCTGGTACACCTGGCTCTCCTCGTGGGCCATCAATGCCATATTCTCCTGGAGCGCCTTTTTGACCCATCGGTCCATACCAACCATCAAGGCCTGGAATACCAGCTGTACCGTTTTCACCTCTTTCTGCATTCCATCCTTGCAAACCTGGCATACCCGGAGGCCCTTGGCTGCCGGTTTCACCTTTTCGGCCGGGTCGACCCTGGTTGCCTTCTTGACCTTGATAACCCATTTCTCCACGTTCACCTTTAATACCTCTTAGTCCAGGATAACCAAAATCTCCTTGTAGCCCGGGGCTTCCCTTGAGGCCGTCAAACCCAAACTCTCCAATATCTCCTTTAGTACCGGCCCCGTAGCTGGTAAATCCCACGTCTCCTTTTTCTCCCTGTGACCCTGAAAATCCTCTCATGCCTGGTAGACCTTGTAAACCTGGTTTTCCGTCAAAACCAGGGTTTCCTGGTCTTCCTGGTCTTCCGCGCAAACCTATATCACCTTTATTGCCAATACTTCCCGTGAACCCAATTGCGCCTTTCACCCCCTTCAATCCTGATAAACCATCAATTCCTGGGTTACCGGGCCTTCCTGAAAATCCTACATCTCCTTGTTCTCCTCGTTGTCCTACCAAACCCATTTCTCCTTGTTCTCCTTTAATTCCACTTTCTCCATATGGTCCGTATGGTCCAGTGTTACCTTTTTCGCCTTTAATTCCAGGCCCTCCGTTGTAAACTATACCGTCATCTCCTGCGTCACCTGTGAGGCCTTGTAGTCCATCCATACCAGGATTACCCATAAAGCCATTCGGTCCTGGTTCTCCTCTGTCACCCTTCAATCCACTGAAACTGCTTTCGCCTGGTTCTCCTTTGGGCCCTGTGTAGCCTTTATCTCCCATGATTCCCTTAAAACCTTGTTTACCATCTGGTCCCGTAAAACCTATAAATCCGAAATCACCTTTTTCACCTTTACTTCCAAGCGGACCCGGCAGACCATGCTTGCCGGGTCTACCTACTTCTCCAGGTTGACCTCTGAAGCCAGCATCTCCACTTTCTCCAGGTTCTCCCTGTTTACCCCTTAAGCCTGGAAAGCCGGGTACTCCTGGTTTTCCAGCATAACCCATTAAACCAGGAAAACCTATTCGGCCAGCTTCTCCTTTTTTCCCGTTGGGACCGATACTACCAGGAATGCCATTTTCTCCTGGAATACCATTTACTCCTGGGCGCCCAGCTTTTCCTTTTGGGCCGTTTCGCCCAGGTATACCTGGAGAACCACGAACGATATTTCCTTCCATTCCTTTGCGACCCTGTTAACATACAAACTTATTTCATAAAATTAAGAAAGTGTTAGTAATACTGAAGTCATAATATATAAAGGGTCTGATTATGTGAAGGACAGGACGAGATAAGAACAGTGTAGCGTGTGTGCGAGGATAGTTTAAATAGTAACTTGATTGCAAACTGCCATTTAATAAAGTGAAAAAAAATTATATTACATACTTCTGGCCCCATTGATCCTCTCAGCCCAGGCTCTCCAGGCAATCCATGATCTCCTTTCAATCCCATTAGTCCAGGACGACCAGGCAGTCCTATATAACCGGGTTCTCCATAGTCGCCTGCGGGTCCTTTTCTGCCAGGAGGTCCTACATCTCCTGGCAATATTGGGGCACCCGGTTCACCACGGTATCCTTTTGATCCAGGAGCACCAGAAAAACCTTGCTCTCCCATTGGTCCTCGACTGCCGGGCTCCCCAGAGGGACCCCATTCGCCCTTTTCTCCGGCTATTCCTTTTATGCCTTTTTGGCCTCGTTGACTAATTCCAGGTAAACCTTGGTCACCTTTTTCTCCAGAGTAGCCTTCCAGACCATCCGAGCCACGCTCTCCTTTTCTCCCACGCGCTCCTAAACAAGAACGACTGTTATTAACAACAAATACATTTTTGCACAGATAGAAGTATAGAAGAATAGATAAGATAGTCAGTATAGAAGAGCAACTACAGTTCGTTTTAGTAGGCGGGGATGGCGGAGCGCTCGAAAATATAACTTTACGACGTAAATTTAGAAAGACTCATTAGAAGACGCTGGTTGCAACTTTCTCTGATAAGCACGGAGATGACTCGCAAAACCGAACTTCGATACAAATATTCGGTCACATTGAATGCTGCATAACCTGCTCATTTTTTCAAAAAAATATACTAGGTAATGGCAAGTAATGGTATTTAGCATTACCTGGTATCTTTTTTTGAAAAATTAAATGTTTTTGTTAAAATCTAAAAAATGACTCGACAAAAGTAATCTATATAATAATCAAACCTACTCGTAAAATTTCATGAGATTGTTGAGAAATGCGACCTGTAGAGGAGAACAACCGGAAATCCGGACATAGGTACGAAAGTATTTTTGTCGAAGCTGAAACATCTCATTTCGTAAGGCGTATTTCCAATGAAAGTAGGGATATCTCTATGACATCCCGGATCCGCAGTAAACTTTCATATTCTAGTACTCGACGCGGTAATATAAAAGATATCGATTTTATTAAGTTTCAGATTTTAAAAGACACGACCGATCTTTTCCCGATTAAAATATTTGTGTTGCTAGTATTTCATTACTAATGTCACTACTACATGCTCTGTAGGTATGTGGTATTGTTTGTGTTCGTGGTGGTATTTTTTTCTATATCGTCCGTTATTGTCAAGTATGTAAGTGCGAGGTGGACGAATGCTATATTTCCGACATTAAAAAAAGAACGACATATATCATACCTCTTTCTCCTGGTGGTCCTGGGTAGCCTTTATCGCCCTTGAGATTAAGTTCGTTGT
The DNA here is from genome assembly GCA_951800055.1 of Cenopis cana. Lineage (NCBI taxonomy): Eukaryota > Metazoa > Arthropoda > Insecta > Lepidoptera > Tortricidae > Cenopis > Cenopis cana. The sequence continues at coordinate 9,400,854 of OX637477.1, read as the reverse complement.
CAAGAGCCGCTCCCGTTTCTCCGACAGGCCCGTCATCGCCCACCGGGCCTGCTTCACCTCTACAATAAACGGATTTTATACAAATAAAAAAAAACAACAGAATCAATCAGAATCTACAGATTAAATGGACGCTTTTATACTTTATTGTCGACGGCCACGGCACGGTAAAACTCTAGGTATGGTTTCATTTGTAGGAAGGCTACTAGAGCATAGGCTATATAGTACTTTAGACTGCTTGTGAATGAAACCATAGAGTTTTATCGTGCCGTGGACATCCACGGTAAAGCATAAAAGCGCCCAATGATGAATTCTCCATTAGAATGATCTAGCTTAAAGCTCTGTTCAGATCATTATCTTTTCTGTATTTTGGTAAAAGTTAATAATTTTCAATTCAGTGTTATTTTGATGGTTTACTATCCATAAAGTGACACCATGTTATAAATTTTAACATGTGTCAAATACCCAATTCGGGAATAGTCTTTTGCACAAATGTCGGGAACAATCTCAATTAGATTCTATAAAAATAAGTGTCAGTCAGGATTAGATTCCTCACCCTATATTTACCGGGAATTGGGGTACTACTCCATTAATGATTGCTTAGTAACAGTGTGACTGACCAGTCAGAAGCAGACTAATTATGACAAAATAATAATTAATTACTTGAGTCCTGGTTCTCCTTTTTGCCCCCGAAGGAAAGGCAAGTTTCTGTAGTCCGCATCTAAGCCACGACGTCCAGGCAAGCCGTCTGTACCATTCATACCATCCCGCCCTGGTGGGCCGGGCGGTCCCATGTCACCAGATTGTCCTTTCAAACCCGCAGGTCCCGGAAAACCACCGAAGCCAGGCATGCCTTGATCACCAGGGTTGCCAGGAAGGCCGATGAAACCTAGAATATTAAAATTTTGTATAATTCAATGAAGCAGGTGCTATATATGTTGCGCTGATCGAAAGAACTTCTAGTGTTAAAACTAATATAGATCGTTTTGTTTCAAGTTGCGTTGACACAACTATCACCTCGGTCAACGTTTAAAATGATAATATGTAGTTTTTAAATTAGACCTAATGTACCAATAAAGTTATATTTGCTTGATATGAAATTTCATAATACCTGGGTCACCCGGAGGTCCCCTATCGGCTTTCCACAAATTATAAGCCTCCTGTATTAGTTTTCCAGGCGGTCCACTGGGGCCCTTCCTTCCCATTGCTCCAGATAAACCTTTAGCTCCGTCAGCGCCTTTCGCCCCTCTCGTTCCGTTTCTTCCTGGTTGACCCATTATCCCCGGGCGCCCGCGTAAACCTTCAAATCCTTGAACACCCTTTGGCCCATTGTAACCCGGTTCTCCTCTTCGTCCCTTCGGACCCGGTGCCCCTACAAACATTTTTTTTAATTTGTATCCTCATTCTATTGATTAATCATAAAGCCTCTTTCTATGGTTTTCAGCTTGTTACTATTTTTTCGGAACTTAAGTATCTATTAAAATAAGTATAGTTTATTGTCTGAATATTGATAAGATACCTATTGCTGTTCCAGTACCAACTACAATAGAGTTGTTCACTCAAATTTTATTATTACTTCAAATAAAACAAGTCTGATAAATATGCCAAATGAATGATGATGGAATTTAATCAAATCGTGTTTTGGGGCCCAAAACACGATTTGATTAAATTGCCTCAATAGAAAAGAGTCAGTTTTATACATGTTTATTGTTATCTGATTGCTATAAAATACTGATACTCACGTGACAAACTAATTTCTCAAATTATTCTAGTCTATACAAGTTTATTCTAGAAAAGGGGGAATTTCGCGCAAATTGATAGCCAATTTATGAAAGTTTGTTACATAAGTTTCTTAAAATATCACGCCGCTAGCCTGCGAATGTCAAAAGACGTTTTGTATAGAAATCGAACCACCTTAAAGACATTTTCTATATCTATACCACGATTAGGTTTGATTTTACCCGAAACCTGAATGTAATTTTAAAATCTCATGGACTGTACTAAGTTTTATAGAAAATAATTATTATAAATAAGAAGAAAGCTCGCAACGTACTCTCACCTGATTGACAGTATGGACAATCATCACCACGGTAACCTTTCGCTCCATCATATCCTGGTAATCCAGGATCACCGGGGTCTCCCACATCTCCGGGCTGGCCGGGCAAACCAACTTCTCCCGGTGGACCTGCTCCATGAACACCTGTTCCAGGAAATCCTGGTGGTCCTCTAGATCCAGTATCTCCAAGTTCTCCTCGTTGGCCAGGCAATCCATCTAGACCATCTGAGCCTCGATCACCTGGTTCACCTTTTACTGTATTGCCTTGGAAACCCTTGGGTCCAGCCGCTCCCTTTCTTCCAGGGATACCAGGTTGGCCAACCGGTCCCGGTCGACCAGGGTGCCCATTGTTACCCCTATCGCCTTTCGGCGACAGCCCGGGAGGACCAACGCGGCCGGGAAAACCTTTAGGACCGGGTAGTCCAGTCGGTCCCATTATTCCAGGAGGACCCGGTTCACCATCCAAACCAGATGCACCAGGAAAACCAATTTCACCCTCACTACCTTGGGGTCCTGGTGCACCCGGCTTCAATGGCTCGTTAAAAGATTCATCGTAAAACCCTTTTGGTCCTTGCGGTCCTTGTTCGCCCATGTTTCCTGGTCTTCCGTCTTCTCCTGGTTCGCCAGGTAAGCCATCATATCCATCTTGTCCCGCATATCCAGGAGCGCCTTTATCTCCTTTTGGTCCATCTGGGCCTGGTGGCCCGCGATGTCCTGGTTTTCCTCTAGGTCCTTCTTCGCCCTGTTCACCATCGTTACCTCGAAGACCTCGTACACCATATGGGCCCTAAAGTGAAATAAAGGCGTAATTCGTCATATACAGAGCTTAAATGTACACTCTATTAAGATTCAAACAAAACTTGATCCACTGTTATCCCACTCTCCCCTACTCTACTCATACTCATTTTATTCATAAAATGTAAAATTATTATAAATAAATCAGAATAATAATTATCAATCAAAAAACGACAATTAAAAGTTAATGGACGGGATATTATTTAATATGCGAATTAATATCATGTATGTAAAATTATAACAATGAAAAATTACGAATGATATAGAAATCTGTATTAAGGAAGTACGCCGCCATTTTAGATTAAAGAAAACTGTTATTCTATGACACGGTGTAAAATGTGCTACTTTAGTCCCGTTACATAAGTCTAAACATTTAGGCTGTATTTACGGGGTGCAAATTACTACTTGCCGGATAAAAAATCGGAGTAAGTATTTAAAAATAACCTACGGTTGGTCCCCTTGATCCTGGTTCTCCTTGATGCCCTTTTGTCCCCGTATCTCCCTTTTCTCCTTGGTCGCCTTTGTTTCCTCTAAATACAACAACAACATCTTGTCTCGCGTGATCGATGTCATAGTCTAAATGATTAACCCTTGATCCAGGTTCTCCCACTTCACCTACGTCTCCTTTATCTCCCTGGGGTCCTATTGTGTCTTCACCGGGTGCACCCCAAATTCCTGGAACTCCACGGAATCCCATCGGGCCCTAAAATTTATTTCATATGGAAATGCGGTCATACAAATTTACTAGATAATAAAATGTACGACAATATTGATATTTGTAATGTATACCTCTTTGCCAATGTCACCAGGTGAGCCAGATTCTCCTTGATACCCCGCAACTCCTTGTAACCCAGATATACCAGAATATCCTTTGTCGCCCCTGTCCCCTTTCGTGCCTCTTGAGTTGGCTCCGCCGTCTCCTGCCATGCCTTGAGGACCTTTGTCTCCTGGAAGTCCAGGTGGTCCTCTGTCTCCGGGTATTCCCACAAATCCAGGTGGACCTTCAGCACCATCAAATCCGCTGCACCCGTCTAGACCCGATATACCTTGTATACCCGGAGGTCCCGGTAACCCCTAATCGAAAATTAATGCCAGAATGAAATTATTTACGTATTTATCTAAATAAGCGAAAGCAGGTATTATACTGTGGGCCAACAACAGGTCACGATGACCAATTTCCTTTCACGTGAAATCTTGTACAGTGGTTAAGGTATTTGTTTAACTATCATTTAACACTAGTTTCAGTCGAGAGGAAATTACTAAATTTTAATTTTTTTACGTCTTTGGGACGTTGCTGCTCCTTAACCCACCAACGGAATTGCGGCAGACGTCCACAGTATTTTTTATATATCTTTCTTAACCACTTTACAAGTTTTCGTGCGAGAGGAAACGACTAACGATTTTAGCGCCTGGCCTACGGTCTATTTGGGCATTTTCACTTTTAAAGTGTATCCCCTACTTTTTATTTCGGATCTAGGTAATTTTGGGTTGTCTGACTCAGAACCAATTGATTCAGATGAAGAAAAAAAATGTCCTTGGTTTTCCATACAATTTTCTGTGCCAGTTTTCTGACGAGCCATATAACTAAACTGTGTGAGAAAAGAGTCACAAAACTGACTTTTTTGGGGCACACTTTTTTTCTTCGCGGAAATGGATAATACTCGTGATTCTGAGTCAGAAAACCCAAAATTACCGAGATCCGAAAAAAATCAGGAGGTAATCTTAAAATTATTTGAAATGTCCGAGTTGTATTAAATTAGGCCGTTCAAAAAGCGACTTAACTGTACAAGCGTGAAGATTCAAAGTCCAATGACAAGTTTTGTAAAATGTCGGACATTTTAATTATAATTTCTACTTATACCTTTAAAGTGAAAATGTCCATTTATGTAGGTAATTTCTCGAGACTCATGCATTTATAAAACTAGCGGTTAAAATTACAATAAGTTGAATGATTTACTTACATCATTTCCACGTTGACCCGGTAATCCGTATGGCCCGTCTGAACCCTGAAATTAGAGAAATATAATCGTGACGTGTCATTTCCTCGCAATTTTTTCTTTTAGTCGTATTGTGATTATATTATAAATTGACGGTTTCTGTCAATTTCCCGGTTGTCTTGGAATATAATCATTTCATGAGAATAGATATAGACTTTCATGTAGTTATTTACAATTTCCTTCGTGGTAAATAAAGTCTTGTTCAAAGTCGAATTTCAAGCAATAAGTTCGACTTTCTTCTATTCCAGTTAAGCCTCTAAGCTTTAGCCTCGGAGCGGATAGTTGAATGCTCAGTGATTAAAGTTCTGAACACAAATATAATTATCATATTAAATTACTTAAGGTATAACAGAATTGTTGGTTTTGGGTAATAGCCGGTAAGTATAATAAGCTTGTATCAGTTGTAATACACACCCGTTCACCCTTGTCTCCTATATCTCCCACATCACCCCTTTCCCCAGGTTCCCCAGGAGGACCCGGGCGGCCTTCAAAGCCGTCAGGTCCGTAGTTCCCCTGGGCTCCCGGGGGTCCTGGCGGACCCGGGTCTCCTAGGTCCCCTTTGATCCCGGAGCAGTCGACGGGACAACTTGTTTGGTTGCATACTGCCTGTAAATAAAACATATCGTTTAATAAAGAGGTGACTATAAAACTTTTGACTATTTTGCCATTCTATGCTATTGCTATAGGTACTCATATTTATAATAAGACTAAGTTAACTGACTGATCTCAGTATGAATATTTCGTAATAGACATTATTTCACAAAAATATACATAAAAAAATACATTTATCTACCCCCATATCATAAATCCTCTAAAAATCGTTCAGAAACCGTTAGGCAATGACTAGCATTATAACAATTAATGTATTTATGAAAAATTTCTTATCTGTGGTAGAGGGTTACAGCCGTAGAAAGAGGATATATAGAAGGAGGGTTAGCGAATCACACACAAGGACGGAGATATTGTGACAGTTTTTTCTGGGGTTACCACAAAAAGAATAATCCCCCCATTTTTACTGACAAGTAGGTTTTTAGTTATTGAGAATCTTCAAAATAAACTCTTAGTAAATATTAGCGGGCAAACACAAAAAATCCGATGTCCTCCCAATTACGATATAAATGTGTACTAATTTAATACCTACATTAAAGTTAACAAAATCACGATTAGATTAAAACGACTTAGTTATTCAGCCATTATAATAATGAAATACACAATAGTATTCTAATCACGTCACAATTAAATTTTTAATCTGTTTTTTTAACATTCGAGCCGGTTTAATTTACCCAACATTATGGGTAACATATTTTTTTATACTCTGGCCACTGGTTCATCGATGACATTTCGGTGACAACGGCCGGTGACAAATAATCGGTTCCTTATACGCGATGAGGGACAGAAGATATGTCATTTTTTCTCGCTCCCACGTGTGTTATTGTCTATGCTTACATCTCCTTCACACACCTTTGTATGTGTGTATCACCAGTTCCATCTTATACTTGTTTCATGGTTACAGCAGTAACATAAAATAATTACGGTTTCCTATTTGATCACGTAAAAATTTTCAAATTTGGAACATCATACAAAACCATTCTAGTATCACTGAAAATTGAAATGCAGTCGATACCAAACGTCAGCTCGGTATGTTTTTACACTAACGAATGGAGCTATAGTTTCAAAATTTTCACAGTTTCAGCATCGTGTTGGTTGACCTAAAGCTATACTCGCCTTCGGCTCGTTTCATAAAACACACGAGTGTTTTAATGCCTAATTATGTACAGTTGCATACACTACTTACCGACTCGATTACTTCTTTTACTCATTACGACCGCTTGATCTTACTTGGAGATTTTAATATAAACTTTTCTAACAAAACTGACACAAAATTTAATCACTTGACGCAATTTTTGACAACACTTGACTTGACCCAGCACGTGAGCGAACCGACGCACTTCACAGACCACAGCGAGACTACGATAGACCTGGTTTGTACTGACGCTCGCGTTTTGTCCGTGGACGTGAGGCATATTCCAGACCTGGGTAGACATGCTTTTATTACAGCTGAGATAGACATTAAAAAAAGAAAACCGACGCCAAAACGTATTACCTACCGACCGATTAAGGACATTAACTTAAACGACTTCAACAGTGACCTTGACGCTATAGACTGGGACCAAATTTTCTTACTGCAGGACGTAAACGACATGGTTAGACGATTTAATGAGCTTTTACTAGGACTGTTTGACATACATGCACCAGAGAGGACAATTGTTGTGAGGGAGGCACCAAAGCCGTGGCTGACCTGTAATGTTAAGCTTATGATGCATCTCAGGAACGCAGCCCATGCTAAATTTAAGCAGACGGGGAAAGCTGCACATAAGCAATATTACATGGACCTGAAGCATCTTGTCATCGAAGCCATTTACAACGAGAAGCGTGCCTTCTTCCAACACGAGATTAACAATGTAACCGACTCAAAGACCCTTTGGACTAACTTAAAGCGGACAGTTATTCCAGATTCTCGAACACAAACGGAACTTCCGCATCACTTTGACGACGCTGACTTAAGAGTGCTTTCGTTGCCGGGCACAAGTCAAATCTAGGTATTTTTTGACGTTTTTCGCTGCACACAAACGAGCACTGTACACGGTGCGTTCCAATGTGTTCGTAACAACACTATCGCACATAACTTTTCATTTAAATTTAAACCCTTATATAGTGCAATAAGGTATACAATGATATCTGTCATGTATCTTCGTATGCTGTAACAAGTTGCCGTATAGTGTGTGTATGAGCCTTGATACTTTTGCAGCGAAAATGTTGTGTTTAGGGATATACAACTACATTCATATTATTATCTTTTTTGTATCAGACTTACTATTGAATGTGAAAATATAATCAGTTGAAGATAAATTAGTGGGAAAATCATCCACATCATGCGTTTTGTAATATTGAAGGAAAATACAAGTCAATGAAATAAGTATATTCTCGTACCTACCTACTTATACCTATGATTCATCAATACTTCGTATTTGACCAGCTATCTAACGAGAGTGTCTTGAGGCGTCTTGATCGAATCTTTTCAAGAGACAATGTGAAGAACATGGCGGCGGCTTTCAAGTTTTAGGGTGCCTTTCCATCAAAGTTGTGTCATTGCTATGAATGCGTTGATATCCACCAATCATATGTTCACATAACATAGCATTGGTTTAAACGGAAAACTATAACATCCTCGCAGCATAGCTGCATAGCATAGCTCTGGTGGAAAGGCTATCTTAGTCTTGTTAACTATGTCCTTCTCGGCCCTTTACAAGGTTCTCGCCATTGGGGATAATGATGTCATCGAGCGTTTTGATCGATCTGTCAGTAGTGGTAGGTGTGTAACCCTGGCTACCAAGTTATGCCTACGCGAGTGCATGCTTGCCGTTAGCAAAATAACTGCAATCGGAAATGATATTCAAGGTGTAGCCAGTAACAGGAGCAAATATATAAAAGGACGCTTCCTTAGAGCATCCGCAGGAGCCCCTTGTGTGTGTATTTCAATTCGGCTTTATAATTTCAAGCAATTTATTAGTTCAAGTTACGGTAGCCCAGTGGTTCAAGCATGCGGCTGTCAAGCGGCGGTCGTGGGTTCGAATCCCAGCTCGTACCAATGAGATTTTTACGGAATTTGAGCACGGAATATCATTTGATATTTACCGTTAGCTTTTCGGTGAAGGAAAACATCGTGAGGAAACCTGCATACATCCGCGATGAAATTCAAAGTTGTATTTGAAGTCCCCAACCCGCTCTGGGCCAGCGTGGGGACTACTGCCCAATCCCTCTCATCTATGAAAGGTGGCCAGTGCCCAGCTGTGGGACGTAGATAGGCTGATGATGATGATGATTTCAATTCGGAGAAACTTTAATCTAAACATAAGACCCTCGACTTAAGTGCCGTGAAAGTCCACGGTAAAGGATAAAACTACCGTTATTGTGTAGATAAACATCGTATATTAAAATAAAAGAAGTATATGAAGAATAGGACGTTAAAAATTGCATCAAAGGAAAAAGGTGATTTTTGTAGACATAAATCACATATGAACCTGAAATTTGGCGATGAAATGTTTACTTTTTTTTCCTAAGCCTATAAAGGTGTCCCACTATTGGGCAAAGGCCTCTCCCCTCGACTTCCACTCGTTCCGGCTTTGAGCTGTTTCGGGCCAGTCGTTTAGAAATGTGTCTAGGTTATCCCGCCACCTCTGCCTCGGCTTGCCACGTCGTCTCCGAGCATATTGCGAAACCCACTCTGTTGCTAATTTTGCCCACCTCCGTGGATGCATACGGCAGACGTGGCCCGCCCAGTTCCATTGCAGCCTGGCAGTCTTGCTCCAACATCCTCCAGCTCTAACATCTGCAATACCAGTTTTGAAGCGCAGCACAGAGTTCCGAACACGGTCGATCAGTTTGACTCCCAGCATGCTGCACTCTATTGCCCGTTGGTAAACCTTCAATTTGGTATCGGTGAGTGACCATGTTTGTGCACCGTAGGTTAGAACAGGCAGAATGCACATGTCGACGAGCCTCCGCTTCAGAGCTACCGGAAGGCCTCCCTTCAGTAAATCTTTCAAAGCCCAATAGCTCTTCCAAGCATTTTGGATCCGTCTTTCAACTTCCTTGTCCTGTCTTTGGCTGAAAGAAGCTTATTGGCCCAAGTACGGATACTCGTCGACATATTTTATCTGAATTTTCTAATTCGTGATTGCGTGGTCCTAAATGTGCGTATTTCGACAATGACTTGGCCGGTTCTTTAACTATCTGTATTTGTAATGGTAACTCATTCCCGGTCTACACTATGTTTCTCCAAGCCACACTTCAGATTCGGTTGAAACCGCTCAACCAAGCTAACTGGAGCGCAAACTCTCAGAGTATTTCTATGTTTAAGCCGCCCGCGTGGTAGTATCGGAGATTTCCTCTGCTCTTTCCCCAGGACACCCTCAAACAGCGCACTCCTATCGCTTTAATGGGCACAGCCAGGTTAAAAAAGAATTTCCAAGCACATATTTCAATTTCAAGCTAGCATTGTTCATTTGCGCCAGATTTGCTATTAATACCATGTATTAAAAGGGATATTATACACAATAATATACCATGTTTATAAAAACATTGTTTCATATGTATGAAAATTAAACGCATTTGTATTTGTACTTTGTATTTGTATTTACCATGAGTCACTACATATTATAGTTATTATACTTTTATTAACTTCTAGTTGCTATTGCTACTTTCCAGGTTGTACCACTAGTTCTGGTAGCTGGCTATATTCATACATAATTGCTTATCAAAATAAAGCATTATAGTTCAAAAAACTCTAGTCCAAATACAATAATAAATATATGAAATCAACCAAGTATCAAAGTTGTTAGTCGACAATCAATTGACGGTTGCGTACCATTCATAACTTGTCTCAATTTAGATCACGATTAGTCCCCAGTATAATCTGACTGTGTCGTTCTTAATAAATACGCCTAATCGGAGGTCACATGTTTTATTGGTTTCCTGAGAGTAATTACGGTAGCTTTGTGAAGAGCCACAAAAAAACGATATATACGTCCTCCTCCGATGGCCGCTGGGCCGGTACTGAGTCACAGCAAGCGAGTCTATGAGAAAAAGGTCTGTTTTAAATCGATTAAAATTAATATTTTTATATCCTATTTGTTACTTTTTATTATTTAATATCGTAGAATAGAAGTTATTTTACCCTAATAGCATAGTTAAAAACCTTTTTATTAGCTTTAAAGTGACAATATGATGCAGCGAAGTTTGCCAAAAATATGGAGTTTTCCGTGGCTCTTTTAGTTAAACCAAATTTTAAATTGTGTATTTTCAGACAGTAGGCGAAAGAGACCGTCTTTCGGTGCATCTAACTGTATGTATTACATATTTTAGTTTCAATTGGTTACAGAATAAACAGGTTTGAATGACGACATGGTTTCGAATATTTCGAAATCGAGTGTGAGAAAAGTGCTCGAGTTTCTTTAATAAATGTTTGTAAAAAATGTTTTGACTGTAGCTCCCGTAGTCGATAAGTTGTTCTTCACGGGTCTGTAAACAGTGTTACAAAAAACTATACCGTTTTTGAGATTTTCTGTAATGAATACGTGGTAAAACGCGGAAACACGGCGTTTCCAGCGAATACGCTCTTAATAAACAGACATTTTCTGAATATACCAGGCAAACAAGACGTAACAATATCAGACATGACCTTGTATGAGTTTGACAGGCACTGTAATAGTACTTTCACCATTGTACCTACGACTGTTACAGCTGTCACCAAAATATTGACATCAATTAAGACAACTGCTACGGGACTCGACATGATTGCGATAGACATGCTACTTATGACGCTACCGAGGACTGCTGACCTACTGACTCACATTATTAACAAGAGTATACAGACTATGACTTTCCCCGACGACTGGAAACTCGCTCAAGTGACCCCATTACCAAAAAAGCCCAATCCAGTTAACCTCTCCGAACTCCGTCCTATAAGTATCCTTCCCTGCGCATCGAAGGTAATAGAAAGGGTGATCTGCGATCAGCTCTCGGAATACCTGGAGAAAAATAGCATCCTACCTGAACTACAATCGGGTTTTCGCAAGGGTCGATCGACAGTTACTGCGTTACTCGATGTAGTTGACAATATCTTACAGGCTCGGGATGTTGGAGAGAGTACCATACTCGTTCTCTTAGATTTTTCCAGGGCTTTCGACTGCATTAGCGTCCCCTTGCTATTATCGAAGATGTCATATTACGGATTTGATGTTGCTGCCGTGAAGTGGTTTCAAAGTTATCTCTCCGGCCGTACGCAGACGGTTGCGTTGCGTAGGATGGATGGCGTTATTTTGCGGTCTGCTCTTTGTCCTGTGTTGAGAGGTGTACCGCAGGGTTCAATATTAGGCCCCCTGCTTTTCATATTGTATAGTGCTGACATCATTCACAATATACGGGGCAGCAAATACCATGTTTACGCTGACGACCTCCAGCTTTACGTCTCCAGCTTACCATCGGAAGTGTCTGCTGCGGTCAAAACTCTAAACGAGGACCTTGATCGTATTTCTGCTTGGTCGGAAAAGAACAGCCTTGTTCTTAATCCGGACAAGTCGAAATATATAGTGTTTGGTTCAGAGCATCAAATCCGTAATACTGTCAATAACCTCGACGCTTTGACTGCCAGGAATGTTGCCATCATGGGCAAGCCAATAGAGAGGGTGGTAGAAGCAAACAACCTTGGCCTCCTCATGGATGGCAAGCTGCGCTTCGAAAACCACATACTTAAAGTTGTGAGTAACTGCTTCTACCGCCTTAAAGTTCTTTACAATATTCGCGATTACTTAAGTGTGGATTTGCGTATCAACCTTTGTGAATCGCTGATATTGTCTAGATTAAACTATTGTGATATTGTGTATGGTGGCTGCATTACTGGGCGTACAAAAAAGCTTATACAAGGAGTGCAAAACGCATGCACTCGTTTCTGCTTCCGAGTTCCACCCCGTTCCCACATCACTCCCTACTTGAACGCCGCTGGTCTGCTGAACATGCCTGCACGCAGACGCCTGCACCTCGCCACTCTTCTTTTTGGAATAGTACAGTCTGGGGTCCCGGAATATTTGCTGAGTAGACTTGTATGGCCCAAGAGTGTGCGCAGGTGTAAGGCAATGATTCTGATGCCTAAGCATCGGACCGCGGCGTTTCGAGGTAGTTTCAGATTTGCGGCGTCCAAGTGCTGGAATGATCTCCCTCCACCTATCCAAGGAGCTTCTAGCAGGTATACCTTTAAGCGCAAGCTTAAGGGCTATTTGTTGACGCTCCAAAGATCCCATCCCTAACCCATCCAGCACCTAAAATATCCCAACTACCTTTGTCGCTTTTCTCTTTTATATATTGTTAAGGTCTGTCTACATTATTGTACTGTAGCCGTTTTTATTATTACTTTTTTTCATTTTGCCTGCCTCATGTCATGCCTCCCTTGTTCATGTCTCATACTACTTTGCCCTGTTTTGCCTTTTTTAATGATATTTATCTCTTTGTTTTGTATATTATGTTGTATTGCGTTCCGTGGGTCACGTACGGTGCTGTCTGAAAACCAGCGCTGCAGGTGTTTGACACCTCAGCATAATGCTGAGACAGCAACCGATTTGCTGCCGCGAAGACACACATTATTTTATATGTTCTGAGTTTTGTACGTCTATTATTTTTTGTATCTGTGTGTCTTTTGTGCAGTAAATAAATGTTTCTTCTTCTTCTTCTTCTACTTTATCTACATCCATATATTAAATCCTCTTTCATGTGTTTCGTGTGGGCACTTCTCGCCGGCGTGCGCCATGTTTGCTTCGACAGGCCGGCCCGCGCCTCCGCCGCCAGCCCGCAGCTGTGTCTGAATTTTGTACGTGATCTCGTTAAAGTGTTATATTTCGTGATCTAATAGGGGACGCACGCAACAGCCGCACAGTATATTATAAAGCGGGGTCTTATCTACGGTATTTGAACTTATAAAAGAGGATTTACTATATGGGTGTAGATAAACTACTATTACGGGTTTATAAGGGGGGCTCCCATACAGCTAAAGGGGGGCGCGAAAAAAGCGTCGTTGTCGGTATCGTTAAATAGATCTTGTTGAGTGCATATAGTATTTTTTGTTTTTAACCTTAAGCTTAAGCCACTAAAAGCAATAAAGCTTTTGGCGGTGGCGGCTGCCGCCAAAGGCGGCTCCCGCGCCGCTGCCGCCCGCGCCCGCGCCGCTGCCGCCCGCCCGCTCTCTGTGTGGCTTAAGCTTTAAATGCATGACTTTTTCTTTTTCAATAAAAATGCGATATATTGTGATTTAAGGTGTACTGATAACGGGAAAAATAATATAAACATTCTCTTGTAAGTTCTTCATAGATATTTATAAATTTAAAAAAGAAGATTTTTTTCGTACCTTATCAATAAGTACAAATATTGCTTATTTTTATTGGATGAAACTTAGTACTCAGAAAATAAAAATGTGTAGAAATACATTCTAGGCAGAAAAAAACTACTTACTAAACTATAAAACAGCCAAAAACACCGATCAAAAAACATCAATTTTCGAGACCATAAAAAAATGACCGCCGTTTTTTAAAATTAAGTATCGACTTATCGTTTATAAATCAATGTAAGGTTTATTTAATATTTATAGAACGGTTAACATTTTAAGAATGTAAATGAAAATATATTAAATTCTCTTGTGAAATAAGCCTCAATATTATTATAAATATACCTACAGTTAAATAAATCTTGAATTATTTGTTATGATGTATATATGTCACACCATGCATTTAAGGGTTAAAAATATTAGAAAATAGAGGAATGAGAAGTAACTTAAATAATCATAAATTTTACTTCCCCCCTTTTAAATCAAATTAAATATGCATCGTAGCGAGATCGTAGCTTTTTTGTAGATAATTTGATGTAGATTGTAGATTACTTATGCCTAAGAACGTTTTTTGCTATGGGCCACCGTTTACGAGTTTTTTTACGAAATACCGAAAAATGGGACCTTTAAAGTTTAAACCCACTTATTATCAAATCGATCAAGTACGAATCCCTTTAGTCCATATATTATTGTGTTTTTAAACTAAATTTAAACTTTAATCCCTATTCCGGTTAAGTCAAATCGAGCCTGAAATTAGAAGTGTACCTATTTCATATGACATGTATTTAAATTAAAGCTTCTTACGTAATACAGTCAGCTTGTGAGCTCAATTGCTTTACCAAGCTAAATGCCTACGTAACGTAACTTCAGATGGGTTTTACAGCAAGGTCAGCACATGAGATCAGCGTGCGCTAAAGTCATTCAACAATAACGATGAAGAGAACTTATTTGTTCTTATAGTTTCGCCATGTTTGTCCGTCCGTCGGTCCCCGGTCTCAGTACGTAGCGTACTAGAAAACTGTAATTTGGCATGAGTATCTACACAATCAATCAACGCCGGTACGGTAAACTCATGAAAAAAATTTTTTAGGGTACCTCGGTACCTCCCCCTATAGAAGAGTCTCCTAAACAAGACAGTCGTCCTTTAGTGTGACATGTAATACATCTCAACCTATTAGAGCGTTTAAATCATATCAATTTGCGTGTGTCATCAAACACTTGTTTAAATTTGCATGACGCAATACACTTCTAAGAATATAATAGTTTTATGCACTTTTGATTAGAGTTATTGCAAGTGTGACATAGTTTCAAACATTTCTCTTATATAGGTACACTACTAGCTTTTGCCCGCGACTTCATCCGCGTAAGCTTCCACTCTTTCATCCCTTCGAAGGGATGATTTGCCGGATAAAAAGTATTATATATAGGTTAATCCGGTCTATAAACTCGTTCTGTAAGTTTCATCATAATCCGTTCTGCCGTAATTTGCATGACTGGGTATCTAACATATCCAAACATCACTTACGCATTTATAATATTAGTAGGATTACAAGGCTCAAGTTACTATACTTACTTACCTACGACGTCTCCTGTTAAGGTTATTGCTATGAATTGAAATTGAATGCCATGTTTTTATTTTTAGGCTTCCTCCGTAGACAACAATTTTATTTAAGTTTAGAAAGCGATCAAAGAAAGTGAAAAAAAGTTAAGAAGTGTTATAAATTAAAGATCCAAGGTCAGATACAGAGGAGCTACTTGTATTTGTTAGAATAGATAGCTTCCCTACTGATCCATTAAATTTTTCTGCCTAGTAAATCTTCAATATTCATATTTTTAACACTAACTAACAATATTCTCAATTGTTTTTTTGCGGCGTCATGTTATACCTAGCGTCCACTATTTTTCGGCAGTTACCTATATAAAAGTTTAGACATCAAAATCGTATAGTTTCGCATGAAACTGTTATAGGTACCGGTTGACAGGCTTCATGAATCACGTAGGCTAATACGAATGATATAGGTACCTAAGTACCTACTCCGGATAAACGCGTGTCGTTATGCAATCGCAAAACGTGAAATAATTGATATCAGCTTAATGGTGGTGGACGGTTATGGAACGAATGAGTCATTAGTTGCAATTCAAGGAACGGACTGGATAAACAATCATTGCTGTGTCCCAGAAGATAACGGCCATTCGCACATCCCGCAGGCCCGTCCCGCACCCCGCCTCGCGCCTCGGCCTCATCTCGTTGCCACGAGCCAACACCCTTGCACGAGTGGCTTTTGCGAGTTCCGTTGCTCTTTTTGTTATATCGGCTAATCATCAAAGTGCTCGTAGATCAATATGAGAAAATAGTTAACGATAAGACGGTTCCTTTTTCAGAAGGAGATGCTATGAAGGGTCAATCCTTTTCAAAAAACATAACACACCTGGAAATTTAACGCGGTCAAATCTGTTATTAAGTAACCGGGAGTCGGTTTGTCATGGAAATGGATATTGTGGGTAGGCTGTATCTAAAAATAACATGTTGCTATGGAGCCCTGCGACGAAACATCGAAAAAGTGGCATACCTAATATTCACTGAGATCAATTTTATCAAAACTCGTTCCTTAGGTAGCCAGAATTTCAATTTAGAGTATAAGATACTTAGGAAGTTGTCATTACAGCAAAAATAAAAGCTATACATAATGATGTCAATGAATCAAATTATTGCCTTGTCATGTCATATAGACCAATACACATACAGGATGGAAAAAGCAGATTATGGGCCCTGGAGGGAAACTTAATGATTTAAGGCAGTTTCCCTCCAGGGCCCATACATCTTTTCCACTCTGTATAATACCAGTGGCGGAGCGTTCACACAACTCGATTCCCACCGGCTTGCCTAATTTTCAGCCAGTCCAGTTCTTTTACTACGGCTCATGAAGAATATAAAAGCATATTTATTTCCGGCTTACCTAAGAATATTTATGACACGCCGCCACTGGTATATACACTACTACTCGCAAAGCTGCAGCTAGGTACTTGATACTCGCAAAGTTTTGAATCAATACTAGTAGGTATTAGGTACCTTAATTATAAGATTTGAGTAATTACCTCAATGTAATCGTAACCAAATACACACTACTTATTTTCATTGAAAGTAAATTTAAGGCTTGTACTAAAATTAGGCAAGACTACACCGAACAGACCTGTAGCAACAACCACAATTTTAATTATTTCCAAGCAGCAGAATAACGTTTTTATTTGATTCTGCGACTGTATGTAGAATACCTACGCTATGCGCTAAGCTCTGTCCTCAATATCCTTTCGCACAGCTTGTAACGTATACAGAGCATCCTTTGTCGTTCTAAGTTTTAGTCATAGTCTATTCTTAAAGATAGTGTAACTGTGTCAAAAATGGAGTCGGGATTTACGAGTTGTTTGCCGGAACCCCGCCTGGTGACCCCGCTGCGCCCGCGCCGGGTCGTAAACCTGCTCCCAATACCCGCGTGATGCGTTGTTAATAAATGAAATACAGGAGTTAATTACGTTCGGGAGAGTTTACATGTATAGACTAACAAAGTAACATAAGGACTACCAGGCTGCGGCTAGAGGATCATTTATTAACTCTGGACTTCTCTGTCTTGACATTAAAGTACCTATAGTTCGTACAAAACTGTAAGGCCAAGTGCTGTCAAATTAACGCAAGCAAAAATCTACCTTACAGTCAGAGCTCTAAGTCGAGTTTTGCTTGCGTTCGTTTGATAGAATTTGGCCTAGAGTTGTGTACGAACTATACCTAACTTCACCATCAGATTTAGGATTCGGATGGCATTTTTGTCAGTCAACCGGGTATAGTGGTAACAGGATACAATACAAGACTATCTGCTCCTTATTGGGATACCTATTATGTAGATGGCAGTCGCATTTATAAATAGTGCCTACACCAATTCTTGGAATTAGTAGCAAGCTGCTGACTCCTGGTTATGGTTCTCACCATACCTAACTTACGTAAATAGTTGCCATCATTATCCTCGCATCTTGACGGATTTGGCGTAGGCACTAGTTTTATGGAACCGACTGCCATCTTACCTTCCAACCCGAGGGGAAACTAGACCTTATTGGGATTAGGCTTGTCAAGTGAGTGGGCAACTGAACTGTTATATTAGAAGTTCTCAAGCCGCCCAAAGGCCTCTAAGTAGGCTTAACAATTGACAACATTTCAAAATTTATAATGATGCCTAAATCGAAAACCATTTCGGTAAATATGCTACCTGAACGTAATAAAATAGTTTTTAGATTTTTTTTCTTCGCTAGATTTGAAGAAAATCGCCAAAATAACACCCACCTATAAAACGGAAGGGTGACATCATTCTTACGACTGTTAAGGAGCAATGCTGTCAAACATTGGTACTTCGTGAAAATTACGTCATAATTCACTTACGATTCGCTTCTTTTAAATTAGATATTTTTGAATGAAAATTAGGATTTCGGGAGAAATAAAAAAACACGTGGACCTTAAAATTTCATTTTCTATCGATCTAGGATATAAAATGGCCAACTTGAAAATTTGAAATGTTGTCAATTGCTGTCATAGACAGTAACCCAAGCAACCATTTCATGGCAAAATTCGGTTTTGTAATGTCCTGTTTGTAAGTGTTTTGTTTGTCACGAATAAATGTTTCTTTTCTTTTTTTCATTTCAACCGGGAGCAAAGTCTTAACGTGCCTTCCAAAGCACGGGAGCGCTCAGTCAATAACCACTCTAAGCGGTCACCCAACCAAATGTTAACCTCGGCCAACGTTGGAACAACCTTACACACCGCACGCGGCACGCGGTACACGAGCGCCACTAGGCCACACGCTCTTGTAAATAGATGCCATATTTGCTAGAAATCAAAAGTATAATCATTTTCTCAAAAAATAAATTTAAAAACATAATTTACAGAAAAAGAAAAGTACAAGGCGAACTTATCCCTTAAAGGAATCTCTTCCAGTTAACCTTTGAGTAGATGAGAGAAAAAGTGAGTAAAAGGTAGACAAATGCAGCAACATGTAGGTACAAAAAGGTACAATATAATACAAGGAAATATATAAATTAAACGTGAAAGGAAAACAGAAATCGTAACTACATGAAAAAGAATGAAAGTAAAAACAAATTATGGGAGACATATAAATATGACCTATACTTGGTGTCAGATAGCCAGTTTTTTTAATTTCCCCTTGAACTGAACGACGCAACCGACTCAGACTGTCTCAAAGGAAGTGTAATGTACCCCCTACCCCTTGGAATTTCTGATTTTAATTCACTGACCTATTTTGAGATCGGAGAATTCCGAGAGGCGTTTGGCTACATTAGATAGGTACTTCTTACATGAATGAAAAAAAATACTACTTACTACCTAGTTGAGTGGATTTCCTTTTTGCTGTTTCGTTTTTTACCTAAGTATGTTTTACGCATTTTGGGCTCCAATTTGAGCAAACCCGAATAAGGACTAATCGTAGAGATACGACTATGATTTAGCTGAATCAATACATAGAGGTGGTCAGATGAGTGTTTCTAGAGCTAGCCGGAAGTTTACGTTCCTATTAATGAAGTAAGTGCATATCGGCAGGCACACTCTGTAGATCCTTCAGGAGTAGTAGGTACGCAATCGCCAGTTACTTAATGGTGTCGGTCATTGCCTTGCGTCGCTCCACAAACGTTTATCGATTATACTCATTTATTATTTTTCTCGTGTATTCCTGGACTTACTATCGCTGAGTATCCGCATGGTATCCACACTTTGATGTTTACCTACATCATCTTGTGATTAGTTGTTCAAAAGATTATTGACGATGCTCTTAAATAAAAGTTGTTTTTCCGGTCAATTGTATTACTAAACTGGACAAACTAAACTACTCTAGCTTAAGTACAGTTTGAAGACTTTAAAGCTCTTTCTGGATCTTAGAAAGTGTATATAAATTTTTCTTATTTCTTCTGGCACTACATACCTGTAACTGGGGGGTATAAAAAAATCATTACTACTTCTTCTTCTTCTTTCTTGTCGAGGTTCCTCAAACAAGGTATTACTACTTAAAAATGATTTGGAGGTTTCTTAAAACTTTGCCATTTAAGTCAACCGCTGGTCAATTGAGGTGATGTATGTCGTATGTCACTACATTTACAAGTATAAATACTTTCAACGATTTTTTTGTTTGAACAAGATAGGTTTTTGAGTTATCGCTGAAAAACTGTCTTGCCCTAATAAAATTACGTAAGTGCCATGAGTCCCTATGAAGATGAGATTTTTTTGATTCAGTGTATTGTACAGTGGTTTTAAATGTGGGCTAGTAGGTGTGCGTGATCCGACACGCACTTAATGCGCACTTAGCCCGTTTTTAGGGTTCCGTATGTAGGTATACACTTAATTTTCTTTCGAGAAAAATTGTTAAGTTAATTCCTGAATTCGAATCCATTTCCCTGCTTGATGATTCTAGTAAATGTGCCTAGTTGTAGTTGTAAATACTCAAACCATCAACAGTAGATTACTGGTCATAAAGATGCTATGCCACGCTGATAAATTCGAATGTGTTTTCTAATATTATGTCACAACCCATTTAACACGCTGATTTAATGATGAGAAAATCCGTATTTTAAGTTTAGATATCATGTGCATCATTTTCTGACAGTATGCATGCAGCTACGCTAAATATAGAACAGGATTATGGACGTACCGTACGTTCAACTAGCTTTTGTTACCGCGCTGAAACTATTGACCTATTTCTCTTTACTGGAAGTAAGCAATAACTTTCAGTGCAATGCTCGCGGCCATAAAATCGTCGGCGCACCGCGCCGCGGCCGCAAGTGTTGCACTGAACTGAACCTAGTATTCCGTAACATGGCCTATTTCAGAAATAGGAGTAGGAAAACCAAACTTATAAGAACACCGTAAAGTGTAACTTGTGATGTATTTCCCGACACTTTATATTCAAGAGCTTGCGAAGCGTCTCGTGGACGCCACGGGTGACCAGAAGGCTGGTGCGTACCTTGCTCAGCGCATCAGCAATTGGGAATGGATGAAAATATCAGAAGTGCTTGATTTTTTTTCTGGCGATAGGAATAGCCTCCCTTAGCACCAGAAAAAAGTTCCAGAATTTTAGGCTGCGCCAGTGATTTTTGAAAAATAAAAATATTTTCCTCCCGCGCTTTCTGGGCCTGGCACGGCATTATAACACTATCCTTGGTCCATCATATAATTTAAAAAAAAATCTGTGGCAAATTGACATAGACAATGACATTGACAGGTCTCCTCACAAACATAACCTTATTGTCATTGTCATTGGAGACCTGTCAATGTCATTGTCTATGTCAATTTGCCACAGATATTTTTTTAAAGTTAATGATGGACCAAGGATAGTGTTATAGTGCCGTGCAGGCCCCAGAAAGCGCGGGAGGAAAATATTTTAATTTTTCAAAAATCACTGGCCCTATGAAAAAATCTGGAACTTTTTTCTGGTGCTAAGGGAGGTTATTCCTATCACCAGAAAAAAAATCAAGCACTTCTGATATTTTCATCCATTCCCAATTCAGCATTGCTTTGCTATTCAGCGCGGCAATGCGGCCAGCCTTCTGGGCACCCTATCGTCGAGCTCCGAGCTTGAGCCCATTTTTTACTTGCAAATTTATTTATTTAGTTTTTAGTTTAGGTTATTATACTATGTAACTTTGTTGTTTTGATAAAAAAAGAACTTGCGAGATAAGATAAATGATTTCGTGAATGAATTACTTGTCTATCTTCAATAATAACTATAATAAGCAATGATAAGGGTCTAGTATCCAACGTAGGAACCAACTTTAATGTCGCAATTAAATCGTCATATCAAAACATTAACTACACAGTGAGTGATAGGACGGGACGGTGTGTCACATCACAGCATCACCAAACGATATCGGTGCAATGTAAAATTTCAGGAACATCATTTACTTCCTCTTGAGTTCAATGTTCTGTGTACATACGTCACAGTGATAATAGAGCATTAGTCGGTGAGTAGCTGCGTGCATTGACAGGGCGACTCACCCCGGGCCGGCATCGGCACCCGGCTTCTGCGCGTCACAACAAAATGGTATATTTATGTAATGTAAGCAAATGCCCTGCTCAATGTTGATAATTAAACAGATATCTACGTACAGTCAGCTTCAAAGTAACTACTCATATGAAGACGTCAGTCTTTATTTTCAGGGAATAAGAGCTTTTGACCTCTTTATAGCGTAATTACTTTTGTCCTGTACCTTCAATGTTATATCAAGAAAATTACCCTTACCCGTTTTAATATCAGATGCGAAATATTGTAAATTAGTTCTCAATCTTGTTTTATCTCGCGAAACCGCGACCACCATAGCGGCTGTCATATGAATGTATGGCGCGCTATCCACGGCCCTTAATATAAAAGGAATAGGTATAATTGTCCTTGTTAAACATGTGTTATTATCTCGCTTTGATATAAATCGTGGGAGTTAAAATAATTTCGGCAATATAATTAATTGCAAAAATTGTGTTAAATAAAATACCTAACGACAAGTTGATAGCAGGCTTCCTGTCGGTCGATAATAGGATGTGCTGCTTGCTGTGTCGCGACCTCAATACCAGAGCTTTGTCAATAAATGCTGATTTTGACCTATTTATATGCTTTGTTATATACATGGATCAAACCGAATGTATATAATTAGCGAAACCTAAAATATGTGGCAGGGTTTTCTTCTCGCTCCTCAAAAGTTAAACATACTATGATTACATGATGTTTGGTATTCCTAAATTGTGAGTAACTATTAATAGCATATTCGCACATTTTGTATTTACTTTTATATACTTAGGTACATAACATTTTTATTTTACGTGCTTCGGACCAATTTATATATAAAGCTCTGACATTTCGCAAGTCTACCGTCAGTCACGTGTCCCAGCATGTGTACATCTATATAATATGTATGTATGTTATCAGTTAGTTGATACTTTGTCAACGGGAAGACTCCATAAAATAGCCTGTTTAAAACTGACGTTTTTGCTTTGACTTGCTTCCTAATACGTCCTATGCTCTAAATATATTGTGCATGAAACAGGTGGAATACAGTAGGTAATAATTTTAATAAACATTATATAAAGGAAATTACACTATCTAAGTACCTATATGTTAGAGGTTGTGCTATGTTGGGCACGTTAAGCCATTGATCGGGATTGACACTTGTAAAATTATAGTGGAGGAGTACTCTACCTAAAATGCTTACCTTGTTCAACTGGTTGGAAATTGACGAAATAAGATTTTTTCCCTAAGTAGTAACCCGGAACATTCTCCATCAAATGTTTTATTTTCACGTATGACATAATTTATTTTTTGTTCCGCAAACTTATCAAGTTATCAGCGACCTCTTCATGCGACCTGAATTTATTCGGAACAAAAGAGCAAAAGATCTCTAAGCAAGCATCCGTTTGTCCTAGTTGATAGTGACCCCTTCCTACGCAGCTTGAGGTCCGGGGTTCGAATCACGGGAATGGCATTATAGGTATGTGCGATGAGCATGTTGTTGCTTAGGCGACTTCCTGACTTGGCGGGGCGGGATCGATATGCGACATTTTCTTCTTTGACGTAAACTTACTGACGTCGCAAAGATTCCCACTTGACGGGATACTGTCAGTATTACATTTGCGCAGTAGTCATATTATGCGCAGAAGCGGACCAGTACTGCCTTCGCATTTGCTTCGCATCGTCCCGCTTCCGCGCATCCCGCGCCAATCAGGAAGCACTCATTTAAATGTAGGGGCGCAGTAAAAAGTAGTACTGAGTTTACTGACAGTTGACACTGACATTTGACAGTTTTCTCATATCGTACCGCCTCCGCACCGACAAATCAGGAAGTTGCCTTAGTTTGGTTTAGAAGGAATAGAGTCAGAGTATGAACTTACAGAGTATGAATATTGCAGTAAAAGCTGGTAAAAGAGAGGTTTGTTTCGAAGATGAATCATTATCATATTTATCAGCCTGTAATCACTGCCGAGCATAGGCCTTTGAGTACGCCACTTAAAAAAACCGGCCAAGTGCGTGTCGGGCCACGCGCAAGGTAGGGTTCCGTAGTCGTCCACCCGTTACATTATGTGGACTAAAAAGTTCGCAAACTTATATTTACTATGCTTTTGACAGAATTAACAACATTATCTAAGGTATCAATGGAAATTGTTCGAACATTTTCTTACATTTCTGAAGTTCGACTATTACTCGTTAACTAGTAATGTCTACTTAGCTGTTATAGTTTTCCTTTTAAATTCATTATATATACTACTACCATGATTTTTTTCACATGCCTAGGAGCCACCGTTTAGCTGGCAGGGGTGGGGGGACACTTGACCATAACGAAAATTATCACTTCAAAGCTTAATATCACGCTAACCGATTCTTGAATCAAAAAATACTCTTAGAAACCTTATAATATTTTTAAAAGAGCTATCCAATGATACCCCACACGATGGGGTTTGGAAGAAAAAAAAATTGCGCCACCACTTTACATGTAGGGGAGGTACCCTAAAAAAATTTTTTTTTCAAGATTTTATTCTACCGTTTTGTCCGCGTCATCAATATCTATACTCGTGCCAAATAACAGCTTTCTAGTACTAACGGTTACTGAGAAAAACGGGGGTCGGACGGACGGACGGACGGACGGACATGGCGAAACTATAAGGGTTCCTTGTTTACTACGGAACCCTAAAAAGCACTTCGGTAGATTAGATACCACTCGATCAATGTCACTGAAGCGCAAACTCTTAGAGTATTCCAGTGTTTAAACCTCCCGCGTGGCCGTGTCGGAGGTTTTTCCTGGATTGTAAATACCAAGACCACTCTCCAACCGCGCACTCCTATCGCTTTATTGGGCCCAGCCTATAGAGCCACAGTCAGGTTCAAAACAAGAATACCTTAGGATTCTTATAGGTATAACATTGTAAAAAAAAACAAGGTATAACATTGTAAAAAAAAACAAGCTTTAAAGTGTGTTTTAACCAGTTTAACCCCGAAGCTACTCTTTTTGTCTCTCATGCATAAGGCCTCATTTTGTGAGTCCACCAGACCAGATTTTATGTATTATATACCTAACTACCTAAGGCCGTGTAACGAAAAATATCAGTTGTCACCAGACGAGGAAACAATAATATTTGATTTTCCTATTATAGCCGAAAGCTTTTAAAGTCTGCCGCAGTCGATAAGAGTAGAAACTTCGCCCCTTAAGGGGGTTAAAACCGGCTGGTAATTTAGTATGGAAAACAAAATTATTTTTTAACGCAGAAACTTTAAAACTCCCTAACTAATCGACTTAACATAAAAATGGAAGAAAACAAATATTCAGCGTTTTTCAAAATTCGCCCTTTGAAGGGGTGAAAAAGGTTCTTAGAAAAGTAATTTCAGCTTTTTTGAAAATACATCCCTAAATGGTGTAAAAAAAGCCGGTTGAGTATTTGTATGAAAAACTAGTAAATATTCAAAAGTAGGTAAGTGGATCAAAACATTAAAAAAACTAGACTACCCGTGCGAAGGCGGGGCGGGTCGCTATATTATAAATGCCCAAGTGTTTCTGTCTGTTATATCTTTACGCTGAACAGATTTCGATGACATCTGGTATGGAGATACTTTTTATCTCGGAAAGCTCCTTGGTAGGTTGTAATAGTTTGGTGATATGAAGTGTATTATTGAATTTGATTATTTAGTAAGGTAAGGACCTGTTCGGAGTTAAAGAGTTATATTGATAAAAAAAATAAATTGGAAAAAATAACAAACTAAATTCATACTCAATATTTAGCCATTTCACAACTGTTTTGTAATGTTGAATTTCTCTTTGTTGAACTTATTTGTATTAAAATGTTATTGCATTTTGAACTTTATTGTTTGAACGGTAAAGTAGCTTTTTCAAGGAATTGTTTAACTGAAATGATTTTATGATTACCTAAATTGTGAATTCAATACATTAAGAGGATATCGATCCAACTTTTAGAAAATAACGATACCTACCGTCTAACACTTTTGTCATATGTAGTTTTTTAGCATATTTATATAATGTACTTTTGTCGTTGAGACACTAGGAGCTACTGTGCCTCATCTTTATAGCTCCGACTGATCTTAATTGTTTAAATTAATTAGTGGTAAACGGTGTTGGTCACACATATTGTAAAAATTTACTATCAACAAACTATACCTAAGCCTTTTTGGAGTGACTGTTTGTTTACCCAAATAAATTAAAAAAAAAAAAAAAAAAAATTGAGTTTTACGTGTATTAGCTTTATGCTATTTCATTCATTCTTCAATCCTTTCGAGTCGTCTCAATAGAACAGTGATATAGAGTTGGTTCATGTTTTAATAAAATCATTTTTAGGTCACGCGGCCATGAAATGATAAGAACATGTTGTTGCTAGTAGATGCGTTGGTACCAAATAAAAAATGATAAATGATAATAGTGCAAAGGTTACCGTAACACTTGATATAAGACCGACGAATTACTTTATAAAGAAACTTGTGTTGGGCAACGGACTTATTTAAACGTAAGGCTGTTTAAATATAGGCCACATTATGGTTATCTCTACGGCTAACAACCAAAGAAAGCTTCATACAATTATTATTCAAGACTTAAAATACTAAGTTTAATGAAATACATAAGAAATTGCATCTTGCAATAAGTCAGGCATCCCCTTGCTACTATAAGACGAACTGGTGTATAAAGAGAAAACGATTTCATTTGTTTTTGAAGCTTGTGGTTTTATGGTCATGTCAAAACATGACCATAAAGCCTATCATGCTAACTGGCCAGAGCCATATATATTAAACATGTGCCTTGAAGCGTCAAGGCAAGGAATGCACCTCACCTCTTGCCCCGATATTCCTATTATTTAGCATGCGTGGTCGCGGGTTAGATGTACCTACTGCACTGCAGAGGCACTCTAAAACCAATCGTAGTCATTCATGAATTGAAGGTCAACACCAACAATTAAGTCACTGCCAATAATATGATCGCCAAACTTATTATACCTACATATTTTCAGCCAAGACATGCTTCAGATAGCCTCTATCTTGACATAATACCTATAATAAACATACTTCTACCAATGCCAATCTTATCAACAAAGTATTAATGAGCTTGTATCAATGAAAAGTAATAATGTGGTTGTAATTTTGACTGTAAAATTATAAGATTTGCTTTTTTATTATTATATCTTATAATTAACGACGTACACTATCTTTTCTATTGCTCTACTTATTTCTGATGCCTAGATTTCAAAAGAAATGGCTTCTTTTCAAAATAAAAGCTTGTGTTGAGGTTAAATTTGAGGTATGGTAAAGCAGTCGTGTGAAAAACCCTAATATATAATAGTTAATTATTTTAGCTGCGGTGTTCTTCACCCAGACGCGTAGGTACAGTATCAAGTATATGAGACTAACTGAATTGTCATAAATATGTGTGGAATTAAATTAATATCAAATATAGACTTTGTGAAACTCGGCACGAAGTTTTAAATTGTGTCAACCAGACCAGAAGCAAACTGATATGATTGTGAGGGTTCAGCGGGGATCCTTTAGAGTAGAGGGGTACAAGAAGTAGAGCAGAAAATCAGGGCAGAGGGAATTATATTTATTTAAAGTAATAAGATAAAGCACAAACATCTTTGTAAAATTTAGGT
Organism: Cenopis cana; assembly: GCA_951800055.1. Taxonomy (NCBI): domain Eukaryota; kingdom Metazoa; phylum Arthropoda; class Insecta; order Lepidoptera; family Tortricidae; genus Cenopis; species Cenopis cana. The sequence continues at coordinate 9,373,405 of OX637477.1, read as the reverse complement.
AATTTCGTACGATAATTATGTCGTTACATGTATAGACGACTTATTCTCTGATAAATGTTTATTTTATCGGGACTTGCCGAAGCAGTGCTCATTAAAAGAATTTGAGAAGAAACTACTTCTAAACATTTTTTAAGATCTCTTTGAGGTCAAGTTCTATCGTGTAAGGGCTGGGACGAGTGGCGCAAGGCAAGGGTGACCAATCAAGTCAAGAGTCATAATTGTCGTCGTTAGTTATAGTGTGGTGCCGGGTTAGAATAGCACCACCCCCTTTCTTCCCGTGGGTGTAGTAAGAGTCGACTATGGGAACCGGGTTGAAGAGTGTTTTTGGGCGATGGGCTAGCAACCTATAACTGCAATATCACATTTTTTCCATCTTTAAACCTACAATTGCTAAAAGTGGCACTGTAATTTAATTTCATGTGCTCTGCCGACCCCTTTTGGGAATACAGGCGTGAGTTTATGTACCTATGTAAGTTCGTATCATTCATCACGTCACGAAAACGCGCCCCGCCACAGCGAATCTCATAGGTACTAATCGATGAGCAATTGCACGGATTGAATTCTGTAAGGGCGCGCCTTCGTGGATGACACGCACTATGCCTGTGAAGAGTTTGGGAATGGGACAATTCTGAGTTTAAGTTAAGGAGCTTATTTCACACTTCTTCAGTGAGTAATTGTCAGAGTGTATCTCATGATGACGTTGTTTATTGTGAATGTGTATAGTAACATTACATTAAAAGCATTTAAAATGGTTTCGCCATAGTCGCCTATCTATCGTCATCGAAATATCTCAGCGCCACCCATGAAACACTAAAGCGTTTTCGATGACCATGCGTGGCCTTCTTCATCAACTCCAGTTCACCAAATGCTAGTTTCTAAATGCAAATTCTTCTAAGTATATAACCGAAAACTCTATTATAGAATAGATAGAATATTTTGAGGAGTTCCCTAAATCCCTCATGGATCCCATAATCAGATCGTGACTTGGTGACGATGGGACCACCTCAGGAGTATGTGATCCGTACTTATATACATACTAATCTTATAAATGCGAAAGTGTGTCTGTCTGTCTGTTTATTACCACTTCGCGCTTACACCGCTAAACCGATTAACATAAGATAAAATTTGAAATGGAGATAGTTTGAGTCCCGGGGAAGGACATAGGATACTTTTTATCCCGGAAATCATCCCTGAAGGATGTGGAAGTTTGTATGGAAATACGATGTGTGATGTGTGTAAGCGTCTGATATAAAAAATAACAATTCTAAATTCTATAGCGATTAATGAGTTCCACGGGGACAAAGTTATTAGTTTGGAATAAGTAAAAAAAGAATTTTGAAAATCGGTCCAAGTTTGACAGAAGTCGCTCAACATACATGAAAAAATACCTACATGGGATCGTAGAACCTCCTACTTTTTGAAGTCGGTTAAAAATAGTTCTTGTTTAAGTATGAACCTATCTAGTAAGCCTATACCTATCATGAAATTTATTAAAAACTAAATATTCCTCCCAAGTACATACCAACTAAATCAAATGAAATTTTCTCAAACATGCTCGGAAAAGGCACGTAAACACGGGAACTGGCTAATTCTTATCCGTCCAAATTTAAAAATATAAAACTCTTGATGCCATTAAATACAATAATCTTACCAAATCCTATTACTTATAGCTGTGTTAATACTGACCAGTGACCACGCCACATTATAATCAAGACGACTGAGGAAAATTCAGCCAAAGAAAACCGCCTACAAACCGCGCGTTTGACATTGTGTTGTGTGCGCACCTTTATTACATTTTCTATTAGGTATTGCTTCTCATCGTCTATGATTAGAATATAAATAAATAAAAACTTTAAATGAGTAACAATTTCATTTATTTCCGTACTAATTTAACTAAATGTGTTACTATGAGTTAAAAAACCAAGTTTGAATGTAAATGGCGGTGTGAAAATAATACCGCCTTTGAAAGAAGTCGTCGAAATAGTGCCTTTAGCTAAATCAAAGTCAAATTATCACCGTGTTTATTAGTTACGTCACAAAATGTTTTTTGAAATACCTTTGTGTTAGGTCCTCAATTTTTTTGAGAAAAGCACTATATGTCTACCTAGGCGGCAACCGGTGTTGGCTGACTTGGCTCTTGGCGGACATTGGCAACGCGTCGGACCGCCAACCACCTCGTCAGGCAACCCCTTACTTTCCGTGCCTCGGCAATAATTACTATTTCAAAACACTTCAAAGTACTCTTGTACCTCAACTCTTCATTCACAAGTAGCCTATAATGTTATGAAGCATAATACCTAACGATAAGTTTAGCGCTTATTCGCGCGTTGATGTCTTTTTAGCCGGTTGCGGTTATGTTAAGAACACCTGAATAGATTGAACCGCTTGACCTAGCTAGCAAATCATGCACTTATGATGAATTTGAGTACTTACTGCGATTGCTGGATTGGTGAAGACGAGTAGGAAGACGTAGGGCGCGAGCAGCAGGAAGGGGCGCGCACGCGCCGGGCCCGACATGGCTGCGTCGCACTACTGGCCCGGGCGCGCGGCCGCCCGGGCTCCGCGGGGCGGGGCCGGGGCCCGGGGGCGCGCCCGGCGGCTGCGCGACCGCTCCGCGCTCCTTAGTATCCCGTCCCGGCACTAACTGCGTGCGCGCACGGGACTCTGGCGCTGCGCGCTCCCCGACATGGCGGTCCACTTGCTATGGTGAGCTTCGTATCTATATTTATAAATGTTACATTAAATATCGCCAAATACGACGGTCTCGATTAATAAATTATACAAAAATTTGGAATTAAATTAAGTTTCAGAAATACAAAATAGAGTTATTCATTAATAATAAAAATATACTTATTGGTAAAGTTTTGTATTATATTGTTTCGCAGTTTGGTGGCCGCATTGCCTTTAATTGGAGTAAACACGGTAAGTTTTGTTTTTTTAACTATTTATAGTTAATCAAATTTGGTGAAAGTGATTAAAATCGCATTAAATAAAAAGTAGCGGGAATGCAGCGAGCCGGGCTCGGGAGTCGCCGCGACCCGCCGCCGCCGGGTTTGCTCCTCTTTTTGCAATTTTTACAAAATGCGAGCATTTGGCCAAAGTCAAACCTAACAGTTCAGTGAATGGAATTAACACACAATGTGCGTCTTTAAAGTCATAACAAAACGAAAAACCTCTCCTTGAAAAAAACATATTCATATATTAACTTTGTATCGCGCTTTATTTTTTAATTGGGATTTAGTTTAGTTCTTAAATAGATCAAAACCGCCACCGACAAAGTTTATCAATTGTACTCGGATGTAATGCGCCGGCATTGCGCAAACCTACATTATACCATTTCCAGTTTTACTCTGCGTATTAGGTATATTAATATTAGTAGGTAACAGAGTTTTATTACACGATGATTTTTAATCGGTTATCAGGAAACAATAATCTAATTCAGTTGAGATGTGGAGCGTTACGGGTAATAATGATAAGACGAGACTCGAGGAAATACTGATTTAACACTGATTTATTGAGTAACAATTACACTGTTTTTATACTAACAGTTTGGTATGCGAAATAGAACATATGGTAATACTATCTTCTTGGAATCAATATCAAGGTCTCTCGCATTCCTTTGTTCTGAGAAAAGGTACAAAGGTTAATATTAGTTAAGTTTCCATCAGATGTGTATCAGCTGTGATCAGCTGAGTTATTAGGGTGTGACTACACCACAGCTTCCCCGTTTTTTTGAGACAAAAAATAGTAAAATACATAACTACTATTTTTTGGCTATAGTAAACTTAATTAACTTATGTCTATGGTTTACATGGTTTCTTAAAGTAACTTAAGTCTATGGTATACATGGTTTCTTAATATATCTTAATGCTACTTAGAATGTTTACATTACTTGTTCCTTATATGGTAGGTGGTATGCGATCAGATGGATTGGCATAATCGTTTAAGCATCGTAATGTACTTAAATTTAGAAAGGAAACATTGTTATTTTTTTTTTTTTTAGTTAATACACTTATTAATACTATACGATTATTAAAAAAAATAAGTAATAAAAAAAATTAAAACTAAATATAAATGAACTTATTACTAAATTAATATTAAACACGAAAAATTACTTAAAGAAATCTCATAATACTTATTGACATTTTTTTTTTTTTTTCAAACAGAATGAGAAATATGTATTAAAATGAATACAGTAAATAAATTAAAACTAAACTAAATCTAAAGATACAAAATTTTCTTTACCTTTATAATATAACTGGAATTATATGCACGCTCTGATGACGACGCTTGTTTTTATATATTTTACAACATTTCCATGTTATAACAAACAGTACATAAATTATGGTATTCATTTATGCTACCATTATTAGTGTTTTTGTCTACGACATTGTATCATGTCGTTATTTTTCTTTTAATCGTTACTATTTTGTTACCATAATAACAAATATATTGTGCACATCAATATTTGTCATTATTATTATTTTTTAAACCATTCAAAAATAGTCATTGTGACTCGTCATAATTATATATATATGTATTTTTATTTGTCACTTAGTATTTTACTTGTGACATAAAGTGTGCAATTTTGCATCACTTTTTGCTAAGCTTGCTAAGCTTGCAAAGCTTGCTAAGGTAGTAAGGTACACGGCATGCATTATTTTATGGTCGGCCGACCCTTAATTATAACTCAGTAATACAAGGATTTTATACATAAATTGTATACATAAGCGCGCGTAAATACCATTTAGAGGTAGGTATATACCTTTCAGACAGTGCTTTTAACACTACATTATACTATGTGTCCAAGGACCTGCACGATTGATGCTCGATCGAATCATGTTCAAGGTTTCAAGGATTTGCTGCCTGCCTTGTATTTCTGGTGTACCTTGCTAATAATTATGTATCTACTCGCTCAATGGCACCTCTCGGGTTTACCACTGATTGCGGCGGGACACGATTTATATATTTATTTTATCCTAGTCATAATCGTCCTCCTACGTAATCCCTGGATTTGGCGTAGGCACTAGTTTTTACGGAAGCTACTGCCATTTGACCTTCCAACCTGAGGGGAAACTAGACCTTATTTCAATTAGGCTTTGTCAAGTAAGTGGGCAACTTAACTGTTAGAAATTCTCAAGCCGTTCGGGCGGCTCTAACTTGGCTTAACGACTGCTATCATAGTCAGCTGTTGGATAAATGGCTTAACGTGCATTCCAAAGCACGGGAGCGCTCAGTTAATAAGCACTCAAAGACGTTGTTTAATATGACTATGACTCGCCTATCATCGTTATCACTTACTTTTGAGACACCTTTAATTATACATACTCGGGATCCGTACCCGGTTTTACATTTATTTATTTATATATTGAGCTATACTCGTAGCTCCTCAATAATACACGCGGTGTCGTCATTATATAGTATGCCATATGCATACATTTTTATTTATTGTGCCTTGCGAAACATACCTAATTCTCTCGCGGGGAAAGCTCGTTCCGTACGCGATTGAGTACTAGATTCGACACACTATTAGTAAGGATGGCGAGTATAAAATAATATTATTCTGACTGGTAATACAGTCTGTTTGTTTCATTATTTTGTCATAATCTCGTTTATTGAAACTTACTTAATTCAGGTAAATTATTTGGTTTTTAAGAATTTCCACTATTCTTGGTTGATCAGACCCGTCATAGTTGGAATCCTTATTATCATTATTTTAAAACTATTCAACATTCTAGTATATTATTTTATTTTTATATATTCTGGGAATCCATTTTTATTTTGATAAAACTGATCCTATATTACGCTCGATACGTCTGTGTGTATCGTGAACGTATTGTAACTCGAGAAGTCCAGATGTTGTTGTACAGGTGGACTGTTGGTTGCTATTTTTAGATTTGTAAATCTTAATCATATTATCACCTCGTCATCAAGCGGCATTATTTCTTATTTACTTAATTATTTATAACATAAATTGGTTTAATACCATAATGTTTACACATTATTAGATTTATAAAAAATATTACTTTTTTAACAATTTGATAAAATTAATTATTATCGTTCTTTATTATTAATTAAAATTTTACTTTAAAAAAAATCTACGTCACTCAATAGTTAAATATATTTTTAAACATACTACTTACATTGTAGTAAAAGCTTTATAAGTACCTTAATTAATTACTTCTTCACGTGGACTTTATGATCAGCTGGTGATCAGCCGTCAGGCATTGGTGGACCTGAAGTCATCTATGTGGTATCAGCTGTGCCCTGGAGCTATAGTAGCGGCGATGGGGCTGGTGCTGGTGACGCGCGGTGACGCTCTGCTTTGGCTTGTTCGGCTTCAGTAGAGCTGGCTGGCTGGCGCAGTGGATCTGACTGGCTGGCGTAGCGTAGTGGAGCTAGATGGCTGGCGCAGCGGAGCTGGCTGGTCGGTGTCTATACAGAGGCTGGCTCGAGAAGTCTGACTGGAAGGCGCAGCGCGCCGCCAGTACGGCACAAGGCCGCACTGACACTTGGTTCTTCCTCTAATAACGTTGGCAGTGCGGTGCTGAAGTGGCTGACGTTGACTACTATATCGGGGCTTATATCCACTCAGTTGTGCGGCATTGGAAGGGTCGCCATGAGATGTGCGGTGCTCTGGCAGAGGCGCTATGAAGTGTGCTGCACTCAGTATCTTGGTTCTGGCACTTGTTTACTAATTCAGGGCTGCCTGTGGCAGCCCGCCTGGCAGGGTAGCCATGAGATGTGGAGCGTTACGGGTAATAATGATAAGACGAGACTCGAGGAAATACTGATTTAACACTGATTTATTGAGTAACAATTACACTGTTTTTATACTAACAGTTTGGTATGCGAAATAGAACATATGGTAATACTATCTTCTTGGAATCAATATCAAGGTCTCTCGCATTCCTTTGTTCTGAGAAAAGGTACAAAGGTTAATATTAGTTAAGTTTCCATCAGATGTGTATCAGCTGTGATCAGCTGAGTTATTAGGGTGTGACTACACCACACAGTAATCGATGGCAATCACGGTTAGCTAGTAGTATAACACAACCAAAGTTGTATTTTTCTTGAACAAAATTTTATCGGGAAATTGTATTCAATTGAAAATTTAATGGTCGCCCTACCCGAAGCTTAGACATATACAGATATATAGATAGTCAAATCAAATACTTTTTATGAAATATCAAAAATGCTTTATATGGAGATGTATTATGAGGTTTGTAGGGAAATCGGCATCAGTGACGTCATCCTTTTTCTATGGTCAAACAGAGGCCATTTATACGTTTTTACACATTTAAAAATGTTTAAAATTGCAGGACTATATTGAAGCGTGAAGTTAAACCAACCTAAAAACCCTTGTATCAAATAATTATATTACTAATAATAAGTTGTCAATTGCCACATGTATGACAAGTAATAATGTAAGAATTTTTGACGAAGGCCTATCAAATTTCCCGCTACGGCAGCGGCACAGATAGTTGACATGTGCACGCACGCAATTGAAGAAATGTAACTAGGATGACGATAAATTTAGTGGATATTAGTTTTACATCTATCATTAAATTTAATTAACCAAGCAGCGATTTAATTTCATGAGACCTCACCGATTTGCATCTTTTAGTAGGTTATTAATATTTTTCAACTCCAGATCACCGATAAAGAATATTTTTTATTTACATACCTATTGAGTAGTCAGTGGAAATTAAAGAAAGAAAATAATAAATTCATTTTAGGACAAAAATTATGAAGGATTTATAGCAAAAAAAACATATAACAATTTATTACAAGCTTATAATAAACTAAAATACAACAAAACTGACATAATTGACAGTATTCTGTTTGAAATGAGTAGCACACCATGCTTTTAAATACTTAAGTAGTTTCGGTTTCGGCAAGTTTCGGTATAAAAATCATGTTCCTGCCGAAGATTCGGTGTCGGTCAAAAAACTGCCGAAGCTTTTGGCAGCGCCGAAACTTTTGACATTTCCGGGTCGCGTAACGCGTTCGGAAAACTCCGGGGTGCGCTTGTAGACAGTAGGACTAAGAAAATGTTATTATGACATCAAACGCATTTCCATTGATACGTTAAAACAATCAGCAATTTCCTCTCGACTGAAACATGTATCGAATGATAGTTAGTCAATACCTTAAGGTATAAAATTCGTCAGACGGATGTACCTACATGTAAAACAGAATCCAAAGCTGCAAATCCCGTGTTGAAGTGCAGTGCAGTGAAGTGAATGCGCGCTTTTTTTGCGCTAGCTCGTAGTCAAAAATTTGATCGCGCGCTGAAAACCTTTACTTCAATTGTCCATAAGAGTATATGCTCTGTTTAGAATAAAAGGTTACGTAATATATGGTTAGCTTGTAATAATCATAATATATGGTTAGCTTGTAGATAATTTGACATACCGAAGTTTTTTTTAATATACCTAATTTATAAGTAAATTAAGTACAGTTACGTAAAGTGGAGGTCAAATCAAATATATAAATATCTCCAGAAACTGATTGTAGTATGAGCGCGCACAGGCAAGCGGTATAAGTCCGCCGATAACAGCGGCATGGCGTACATATTCACGATACTCGACAACCATATTTTATGCATATACTCGTATTAAGGGTTCCGTAACCTTATATCCTTATAATGTGAGTATAGGTACATATAATATACCTATGCCTTCTAATCTATTCGCATTCGTAGTCTATCTGTTACTTACTTTTCTTTCGAAAGGCATTAGTAATATGGGCATTACATGCCAGAAATAAATGGTTTATTATTATTGTAACGTAGTTCAGCGTGTACCTACTTTAGAACTAAAAAAAACCATTATTTTGGTAGTTTCAAATACTTGACACTGTATCTTAAAGTACCTGAAAGAAAATTATAAAGTAGTGTCAGGCAGTGGTAGCCTGGTAGCCGAGCTAGTCTTACGCAAGCGACTTTCAGTATGAAAGTCGTCAATCTGAATTGTCAGAATAAAAAAAAAAAAAAAAACGCGCACGCCTCCCAAATGCCGGGACATCATTGTCCCATGAGCAGGACGTGACGGTATCTATAAGTTAATGTACTAGCTAGGCATAATAGGGCAAGACAGAGTTTCAGCGATTACTCAAAAACCGTTTGACGTATCTTATTCAGACCAAAAAATTTTGAAAGTAATTTAAACCCTCTCATTTTAATTTCAGAATTTTTGACCTCATAGGAAATTAGAGAGGGGGGGTGTACTTTTTGACAGCGAATATGACACCAACGGTTGACTTAAATGGAAAAGTTTTTTTAGAAACCCCTATATCATTTTTAAAGGCCTATCCATCCACGACACACGTCGATGTGTATTGATTTTTTTTCATCCCATATAATGTTTAGGGCCTTGGCAGACGGGTTTTGCACCGCGATACGAGTGGAAGGCGAATTTATTTATTCATAATAATCTACACACTATCATCTGACAAAATTTCATGCGAGAGGAAATGACTGAAAAATAATTCTTTTTTTTACATATTCATGGCATGTGCTTGGCAGACGGGCATTCCACCACTCTACATTCTCTTCAACCGGAAAACGAATTTTATTCCTTCATTTAACACTACGTAGTTTCAGTTGAGAGGAAATTACTGAGTTTAACCTATTCACAATTCTTTAGAAAGCCTCAACTTCTTCAAATTACTCTTGAGTGACGTAATAATTTTATACTTACATATCGGCCATTATAATATAACTAAGAGAAAACAAATGGCCAAAACGTTTATTGACTCATGTACAGTAAATGTTTAAAAAAATCAATCATCATTTGCTTTCCATCAGTCAACGACCTATTAAATATTAAATTCTACTGCATGGAATAGGTACACATTTTATTTACAATACCATAACGTTCCTAGTTAGTTCAGTGCCCTTACCATGAGCAGAGATGCGACTTATTTGAAATACTTGTATTTCAAATACAAATACAAAATGCAAAATAGGTATTTTATATTTTGTATTTAAATACCTTTTTAAGAAAACCATTTTGTATTTTATTTGAAATACTTTTCGAGGTGTATTTTGTATTTGTAAAATGCAAAATACTTTACTGCTAAGTTTCGCCAACATTACCACTCAACTTTTCATGTAAATGTGTCATTCGTCAAGGATTAGCCACTTGAGGCCCTGCAAGTGCTGCATCCTTGCGAGTGACAAAACAATATGGACGTTATGTTTGGAACGAGACGAGGTTGATTTTAAAATACTTGGATTACCGGTCTTTCTTTTTCGACACCGTTCAAATTATTTTATTATTTATCAAAAAGAAAGTATTGGATTTAGGTAGTGGTCTACTGTTGAGATATAATAATCAGCAGTTCCTTGATAATAAAAGGGTATTCCTAAAGTTTAACACTTGTCTACCCAGTTCCGCACATGTGGAAAGAGTATTTCCATAGGGTGGCATGATCATTCGTTCTCACAAGACGCAACATGTCGGATCGGATGCTCTTTTTGAGCAATTACAATGTTAAATCATAAATAAATAAAAAATAAAGAACACAAATATCATCTAAATTAAAGGTATTTTATTTGAATAAAGTATTTTGAAAATACGTATTTTGTATTTGGTATTTAAAATACAAAAAGTAAAAGTATTTTGTATTTTGCATTTGAAATAGTAAATTTGAAAAACTATTTGCATTTTGTATTTAAATACTTTTTTTAAGGTATTTTGCACATCTCTGACCATGAGTTTGCAATGTTTGTATTACCGTACTCGCTAGTGACTGCGTAAAGTATGGACAAAAGTAAAGCGCGGTTACGCAATAGAACTAAGAATCGGCATACTATAGTATATGCAACTGGTACATAATGCCTAATTATGTTCAGTTGCATACACTACTTTATCTACATCCATATATTAAATCCTCTTTCATGTGTTTCGTGTGGGCACGTCTCGCCGGCGTGCGCTATGTTTGCCTTGACAGGCCGGCCCGCGCCCCGCCGCGCCGCCAGCCCGCAGCTGTGTCCTTATATTGTACGTGATCTCATAAGAGTGTTCTATTTGGTGGTCTTATAGGGGACGCGCGCAACAGCCGCACAGTATATTATAAAACGGGGTCTTATCTACGGTTTTTAAACTTATTAAAGAGGATTTACTATATGGGTGTAGATAAAATCGTTTACTTAGTCGCTAGCAAGTACAGTAAGAGTTTTCGATACAAACTCATGGTAAGGGTACAGTACATATACGGTACTAGTGTTCGTTTTCAAAAGAAAGCACACGCAGCAAAGTATTACGTTGCATATCCAGAATGTCATAATCATAATGCATAACGTAGTTTGTAGCTGTGTAGCATAGCATACACCGTGCTATTTTGAGGATGCAGTGAAATATTGGAGTATAGGTACCTATTTCCCTTTATTGTCTGAGTCAACTCAAAACATTATTAAATGGCAATTTAAGAAATAACGGAGTGTTCCCCATCGAATTTCTCGTTATGACTGCGAACTTGTTTAGTTACTTGCCTATAGATTTAAGACTTAGTTGTAAGGCTATGGGTAGAGACTGAAAATCAGCGGTCTCGCTGAGTCTCAATCCTTTTCAATACACAGACATACTGTATTTGTACGTAACTACTATTATGTAACCTGTTTGTGCTGTTGAATATTTTTTTTTTTTATCGAAAGATCCAGAAAATACGAGTATATATGAGAATAAAACCTCACAAATTGAAATTTGTACATTCCCGACGATTGTTACATCCCTTCCCCTCGTATCCCTTCCTCTCGTACGAGGATAGACAACCGTGGCTCTCACACGAGAGTTGTATGGAATCGAGTCGGTATTCGGTATCGCTAGTTGTTATACTTACAACTGTTTCTGGTTGGATTCGAAGTAGGTACATCTACTTCGGATCGGCTCCATACACGCTTCCCAAAGCTCCGGGACACCATATCATATCGCGTGAGCGGGAGAGGTCAAACCATAAAAATAAATAACCTAAGCAAATTATTTTTACAGCAAGATACGTGGTACAGTCAGAGAAACGACATATCTTCTGGATACTATCCTCCGCCAAATTATCCACCGACGAGGGAGACGTACCCTCAGTATCCAGATCAACGGAGGAACACATATCAATATCCAGAAGCACCGACGAACACATACCCGCAGGCTCCGGACCAGGCGTACCCGTATGCTCAGTCTGCGGACCAGTACTCACGGGAGCAGCCGGAGCAGCACCCACAGTACGGTCAGCAGTACGGCCTCGTGCATTATGACCCGATCACGAAGCAGCGCGTTACGCCGCACCCAAATTGCACGGCACGCGCCTCTTGCATGCCGACGTGTCTCGCGCAAAAAGGCACCAAGGTACCGTCCTATCTATTTACAATGACAACTGGTCACTTCATCAAATTGGGGTTACATCAAGCCTCCTCTTTCAAAATGTCATATTCACGACGATAATTGATCGCTTTTTCACTGCAATTGTTATACATTCCCACTTATTTATTTTTCAATCTTTTTATAATTTATTTATTTTTATAACAAATCATGGTGTGGGCAATAGATGACCAAATTGAATTTTATTTTTATCAAAATCTTGTCCGTCCAGTTACTTCTGATCACGTTTCGTTGAATACAAATTATTCACGTGGTAAGTAGGTATCTACGTATAAATTATTTGGGTTATTTTTTTTAGGGAAGACAAGGGCCATATGGTCCTACTGGTTCACCCGGCTTACCTGGCCATGAGGGACCTGAAGGACCACAGGGTTCAAAGGGCCAAAAAGGAGAAATAGGTGCACAGGGTCTGCGCGGGCCAAAAGGTGATAGAGGAAAACCTGGACAACCGGGATTTCAAGGTTTTCAGGGGCGACCTGGCCCGCAAGGTGAACAAGGTAGACCGGGCGACCGTGGTCGAGACGGATGCAATGGAACAGACGTAAGTAAAACTTTATTGTTATAAATTTGTATCCTTTATACGTAAATTTAGGCCTATTGTTTAATTATAATATTATTATGTTTACCTACACACATATCATAAATCGTCTAAAATGCGTTCAGAATCCGTAGGCAATGACCAGCATTATGGCAGTCAATGTACGAGTATTTATGAACATTTTCTTATTTCTGGTAGGGTTACAACAGTAACATAATATAATTATGATATCCTATTTGATCACATAAAAAAAAACAAATTTGGAACATCATACAAAACCTTTTCTAGTACCTATCACTGAAAATTCAAATGCAGTCGATACGAAACAATATACGAAACGTCAGCTCAGTACAAGTTGTTTTTGCTGCCAGTAATTTCACTAATTCCGCCATTTTGTTTATTGTGCAAACATCGTTGTCTTAATACAATTATTTTATTTATTATCATTATTATAATAAATAAATATGTTCTATCTTTGTTATGATTTATTTCAGAGTTCAATTTGTATATTTGATTCGCACCTCTAAATATGTTACCGGTAGCACTCGTAGCCATGCAGGTCACATGCCTTAGAACGTTAGAACCCATCTTAGAGTATTTATAATATTTGTGTAGATAAAGTAATGTATGCAACTGTACATAATTAGGCATTAAAACACTCGTGCTTTGATACCTCTCATTATGTAGGTACCACCAGTTGCATAAACTACAATTTCATTTGTTCAAGTTCTACGCAAGCATTATGACTTACTAAGTAACTAGTGCATTGTATTACTGAAAGCTTTCAGATCAAATGTAAATAGTAATAGTAATTAAATTAACTCACACATATATGGCTTAGTTTTTCACTTTCATTTGATTTGACACACCTAGTCCCGCATTTTAAGCAATTAGAATAATTTAGGGCGAAGCCGGACCACAAGGCGCGAAAGGCTCTACTGGACCACGCGGCTGGCCAGGTGCGTTAGGACACAAAGGTGACAAAGGAGAATCAGCGGCCGTCGGAAGATATCCGAAGGGAGACAAAGGAGAACCTGGGTATCCAGGAGATCAGGGACCTGCTGGCCCTATAGGATACCCAGGGAAGTCGGGTGATAAAGGCTTGCCAGGACCACCAGGACCTACGGTAATTTTATGGCTTAAAAATACCTGTTTAAACATTCAATTAGTGATAGGTGCGAGTTGATTTATTAACCAAAAGAGTCATTAGTGATAAAAATTTGTATAATTAATTGTTCTATAGGATGCTATACGCTTACGTACTTACATACAATGTGCGTTGGCGGGAAACTCGGAATGTTCAATTTTGTAACACAGAAGTGTGTAAAATATCAATAAGACCATTGTCTTATTGTTTGTGATTTTGGCTGCCATGCTCTACTAGGTCCCGGGTTCGAGTCCCGTTCTTGTTACTCATGTATCGAAATATGAAACTAATTTTGTAAGTATGGATATTGTACGAATAATATTAAGTACTGTCGAGTTAACAATCGACAGCCAATTATGACCGTAACAATAAAGTCGAGTTAGCATATTTTTATAACTTTGTCCGTGCACATATTTTTGAACTCGACTGTACCTACTCAAAGTAGTAAGTCTTGTTTAGTTTAGAACAAAGAAATAAAGTAAAGCTAGGTTTGTGCCAAATATTTTGTATACTCGTAATATTAATATTATGTCTGCTTACGACTCGCGTGTTATGTTTAGGATGCATTAGTCCTTCACACTAATATATCAAACTTTACAGGGTCCAACAGGGCCACAAGGTGATAAAGGTCATAAGGGTCCTAAGGGTGCATCAATTAAAGGTGAGAAAGGCGACAGAGGCGACAGAGGCAGAAAGGGCCAGGCTTGTTCAGACAGCTCTGGAAATTGGCAAGAAAATAAAGGAATAACCATGGGACAGCAAGGAGAGAGAGGCGACAAAGGCGCAAAGGGTGAACCGGGAATGCTAGGCGAGCGAGGCTACACAGGAGAACAAGGCGAACCAGGATTACCCGGTCAGATCGGTCCGAAAGGAGAAAAAGGCATTCGTGGAAATACCGGTGAGCGAGTAAGTAGAATGGTGAATTACTATTATTACGGGTAATTAAATATCGTGTATCATGAATATCATGATATTTATCATAAGTTTTACAAAACATGTACTGTGCATATGGGCCACAAGCCCCTCTGGCCCCATTTGTAGCATAAATGTTTTGATATTGTATGTTTTGAAGGTATAGTCTGTTTTGGTGGTCTAAGGCCAGAGAGCCATAAAACTAAAGGCATTAAAATTAATGTTGCAACAATAGCACTTTTTATTTCGAATGGTCACAAGTGGTAATAACAACTTTTGAATTGCAACCTAAGCCTAGCTTCTTTAAAGCTTGAAATACCTTGCGAGTTCCGTAAACCGAGATTATCTCAGCAACTACAGTCAAATATTTTTGTTGAATTAAATTTTTTATTGGTGCTATTTGATATTGAACTGCAATTACGTAAGCTTTTGCTATGTAAATTGTGATACAAATCACTATCTTTTGCAATAAATTAACTAATTACCTTTCTTTATCCTTGGTAAGGTTAGCCTTAGACAAACAAACAAATTAACATATGTAGGTATTTATTTATATCAGTAAATATAATAGCCATATCTCTACCCAGGTCCAGAATCTTTTAGAAATAGAAATATTTATTTGCCATTAAATGTGGCAAACTATAGACTACATTTCAACAAATGTAGTCTATTTGTGTTTCTTTAAATAATAACTCGTTCTCTTTGAAAATCTTACACAGGTTTTTAATAATTATTACAGGGTCGGGAGGGTCAGTATGGACCAAGCGGACAGAGAGGACAAAAAGGAGATAGAGGCCTTGAAGGTCTAAAGGGTCGCGATGGCAGACCAGGCCAAAAGGGAGAGGCTGGAAAAGACGGAACTCCAGGTCCAAGAGGTCTTTTAGGCGTTCGGGGTCCACCTGGTGGAAGCACAGGATCTGTGGTTGGACCGCCCGGTCCTCCTGGACCACGAGGAATTCCAGGTCCTGTGGGCACAAGGGGTATGGATGGTCGTCCCGGTGAAACAGGACCGACGGGCCCCCAGGGACCCCCAGGTGGGCCAGGAATCCCCGGCACGCCAGGCCGAGAAGGTCCGACTGGAATGAAGGGCGAAAAGGGAGAGCAAGGGCTAGAAGGGAAACTAGGGCCTATTGGACCGCGGGGTTACGACGGGCAAGACGGACATCCAGGCGAGAGGGGTCAAAGGGGAGAAAGTGGATTTTCGATTCCTGTAAGTGATTTTTAAAATATAAAATTTATAAATTAAGTTTTCCGCGATTTGGCGCCGTTAAATGAATAAGGTATTAAACAAAGGTAAAAATAAATTACTTTTTACTTGACTAATAAAAGATCTAACGAAAATACTCGGAAAACATCAATTGACAACATTTCATATTTTTTACTACTTTATTTTATGAACTAGTTAGAAAATAGGTAAAAATTTAAGCCACCCGTATTTTTTCTTTTTCAATTTAACTCATTATTTCATACAAAAAAACACGTTGAACAGTAGGTCATTCCAAAAGGGCGTAAGTAAAATATGACGCCATCTTCCCAACAAGAATCCAGAGCCACTCCAGAGCAGCGATTGTCTGTACTCTGTACTAAGGTCTCCCTGAATACAGCGAAGAAGATGACGTCAACTTTCGGTTTACAGTAATTAGCGATTTTTTCCAAAATATACGGAGAAAAAAATCTAAAAAAATGTTTTTTCTGTACTTCACACGTTTTTACCGAAATGGTTTTCGAATTAAGACTTTTGGAAATTATGAAATATTGTCAATTATTCATTTATTTAAGCTAATTTAAAGATAAGCATAGGGATTTAAAAAGTACGCTGATTTGAAAATACCAATTCATACTATCTTAGTGACGTCACTAAGACAGTATTTCCGTTCAAACTTCATACTAACAGATATTTTTAACTTTTAATAAAAAGTTGCTGAATTGACTATGAGTAAAATACCGTATTATTGAGATGACACCTGACCCTTATTTTTTAATTTAAGTATCTACGTATTACAAACACTGAATTATGGCAGACCAAAAAGCCTTAAAAATATTTTTTTAATTGGTTGCATCGTACATGTACAAATGTAATTTCGTGGTACTGTGAAGATAAGACTCCCTATAAGATTGAATTCCTCTCAATAATTAATATGAATAACCTGCCATAATCCATAGGAAGTCTGAGAAGTCATTTGTAATCGTTTTCTATTGCAGGGTGAACGAGGGCTAGCTGGGGAACCAGGACTACCTGGACAGAGAGGTGAAAAAGGAGACAAAGGTTATCAAGGCTTAAGAGGCGTTCCCGGGAATTCAACATTAGGGACCCCAGGCATGCCTGGAGATGTTGGACCCCGGGGAAATAAAGGTGACAAAGGAACACCAGGTTTACCAGGATTGCCGGGTGAACCAGGAGCTAAGGGAGACAGGGGCGGTGTTTGCAACGAGTGTAGGCCTGGATCGCCGGGTCCGCAAGGCGAACGAGGGTTTGACGGGGCGCCCGGGTTGCCGGGCGAGCAAGGACCGCAAGGCCCCCCCGGTCCGCAGGGGCCGCGAGGTCTGGACGGGCTTGACGGTGCACCGGGAAGTCGGGGAGAACAGGTCAGTACTGACTTTTGAAGCCCTTTATACATAAGTTTAAGCAGTTATAGTTTCGCCATGTCAGTTAGTCAGTCCGTCCGTCCGTTCGTCAGCGCCCAGTAGGAAGTTGTAATTTCGTACGAGTATACATATGAATTACGCCGACAAAAAGTTTGAATAAAATCTTGAAAAAGGAAACGAGTACCTCCCCTACGCGTAAATGAGGGATGCAATTTTTTTCTTCCGAATCCCATCGTGTGAATATATGGGTCATAAACAGATTTAGGTTCGCGTCTTTCCTGTGGACATATGAAAAGTTAAGGGCTACAAACTACAAAGCTTAAATTAGGATTGGACTTAGTATCCGCATAAATAGTGTCTCCGTTTCTATAAATGAATGTGATAAATACCTACATAACTTACATGCACATAAGCCGCTGACTGTTGACCACAGGATTACCCAGATCGTTTAAAATATTGTATGGGTTCTTAAATTATTTTTTAATTCATAAGTCCATTTGCGTGATTCTTAGTAGGCTTTAAAGTGATAATTTTTGTTATGGTCAAGGGCCCTGCCAGCTAAATGGTCGCTACAGGGCATGTGACGAAATTTATAGTAATTAAATTATAGTATATAATGAAGTCAATTAATTTAAAAGAAAAACATTAAAAACTAATTCGACATTGCTAGCTTACGAGTAATAGCAGAACTTAAGAAATGTACGTAGAAAAGCAAACTTTAGATAATGTTATTAGTTGTATGTAACATAGTAAATATAAGTTTGTGAACTTATAAGTCCGCATGCATAATGTAACGGGAGGACAACTACGGAGTCTACGTTGTGCGTGGCCCGATTTTACTAATATACGGTTGAACTCGCGTATTAATAGGGATGTCGACTCAAAAAAAATATTACTTCAATAGAAAGAAGACATAAAACTATGCCAAATAGTGAAAATCCTATTCAAATATCTCAAAAAATAACGAAGCTACAACGGTTAGAATGTTCGTAGTTAGAGAGAGAAAGTGCAACTTAACCGTGACGTCACTGTTAAGTAGCGCCATAGTAAATGACGATCGTTTAATACAAAGGTGCGTTTTGCGGAAAAGGGACAGAACATACCCACTCTTAAAACTTTGAAGACTTATAATTACGTAAATTTTTTTTGAATTACTTTTTTCGCCATTTGATTGAGAATTTGAGCCTTTATGTAGAAAATTTGGTTTTTTTTTTTTTTTATAGTGTCGTCATCCGTATTGCGACATGTCCCTGTAGGATTGGTGACCCCGACAGTTTACATCAGAGTTTAACCGTATAACGTATAATCATTTGTATAGTTGGTATTCAATATAAACACATGTATTTAATAATAAATATTTGTGGCCAATCTTACACAAATCGACCTAGTACCAAACTAAGCAATCTTGTACTATTGGTACTAAGCGACGATATACATACTTATATTGATAAACATATACTTAAGGTGTGATTCAGTTGCCGACTGCATACAGCAACAGCACGTTCCGTCGCACTCCAAATTGAACCGTAATGGTATGTGTAAAAAGCTCAATTTGAAATGAGCGGAGAAGTGTCGGAACAGCACACGCCGCTCACTATAAATTGGGACTTTTAGTCTTATGATTACGGTTCAATTTGGAGTGCGGCGGAACGTGCTGTTGCTGTATGCAGTCGGCAACGGAATCATACCTTTCAATGCATAGAAAAACTTCCAAGACTCCGGAACAAATATTCGTTCGTGCCTATCACACAAATAAATCGTAGGTGGGGTCAGTACGAACTAGGCTAACGTGGTCATCAAATATATGAACCATACAAGTATTTTTTTGTTTATTGTACAGGGTAAACAAGGCGACGACGGTCCCATGGGGCCTCCTGGAGAAGCTGGTCAGAATGCAATCATACCTTCCAATCTAGTAAAAGGACCGCCTGGAGAAAAGGGTGACCAAGGCCTTCCAGGTCGCCCTGGCCCAAAGGGAGACAAAGGCGTAATAGGTAGCCCTGGCAATAAGGGCACTGTAGGCATGCCAGGTCGCAAGGGTGATCTTGGTCTACCCGGTGCACCTGGTCTTGATGGAATCCCAGGAAGGCATGGACGACCAGGTCAGCCTGGCCTGAAGGGGCTGTCTATTAAGGGCGAAAAAGGCACTCCTGGAGACCGTGGTTTTTCAGGAGATAAAGGATATCCTGGAAGAGCGGGATTGAAAGGCGAACCGGGGCGGTGTCCTTTAAATTTGTCGCAACTTACACGTGGCGACAGAGGAGCCCCGGGAAACCAAGGACCTCCAGGACCAGCCGGTAAGCCATTAATTATTTTTCTCAAACAAGCTCGAGAATGGTCACATTGTGTTTGAAAAACGAACACAAGAAGGCCTTAGTTTCCATCCGCTCAAATTTAAAACATAAAAATAAAACCACGCTTATAAATGTAATAAACCCCGTGATTTTTCGCTGCTTTAATAGTATATTATGATTATTATGCAAGAGTTGAATAAGAGGGGTAAAATAAAATCTGTACGTATTCCCATTTGGCCTACTGACGCTTGTAGTGATGAGACTGATGAGGCTTAATAGCCGGAGAGCTGGCTACGTCCAACCATTGGTTATTTTATAGCATATACAAGATTTTTTTGAGTATTTTTGGATTTTGTTTCACTCTAATTTTCTGTGTAATAAAGTATAAACATAGCTTTCGTTTGACATATCATTCGTCTAAATCGATGTACACGTTGAACTTACAGAATTTATTAAACTTTGGTTTTTGAAGTGGCGCCATCACGCCTTCTAAGGATTGAAACTTCGGTTGCCTCGAAAAAAATCACTTAATTTGGTTTCTACTATCACTGTGCAAAGCGGCTTGCTTTCAACAAAAAGTGTAGCATATTGGCTAAAATATGCTCATACAATTTCACCTCACCAGCGCGAATAAAAGGTTAATTATTTCTGTAACCGTTAAAGATATTGACAAACGGTTTTCTTTGTTTAGTGCTTCTTTCATTGCGTAATAATACTTATGAATAAAAAAATTACATTTTTTTTTTTTTTTTTTTTTTCTTGGTTAATCGGCGATCAGTCTGTAGACTATAAGCTGATTTGTTGGCGGGATGTGACATAGTGACTTGTAGGCGAAGAGGCCAGCACCTCTACTGTCCTTTCACAAAACATTCTTCCTTTTTAGTCTCTTCTCATTGAGAACAGGCTGTAGAAGCTGTGTTGCCAGGGGATTAGGATGTATAGTCAGGCGTTCCGCATATTTCTCCCTGTGTTTTTCTATTTCGTCCTGTACGGTTGGGACTTCGAGGTGTTCATGGATCTCATCATTCCTGGAGAACCACGGAGCATTGGCTATGTTACGCAGAATACCATTTTGTACGCGTTGTAAGCACATGATATTTGATTTGCTGGCTGTGCTCCAGAGTGGAATACCGTAGGTCCAAATCGGCTTTAGGACAGAGTTGTAAATCAGCAGTTTGTTATCGACCGAGAGGACCGAGTTTCTTCCCAGGAGCCAATATAGGTTTCTGAATTTAAGATTTATCTCATCTCTTTTCTTTTTTATATGGATTTTCCAAGTGAGCCTTCTATCCAGATGAAAACCTAGGTATTTTACACAGTTGGTATCTGGGAGAACAGTGGAACCAAGTGTCACAGGTGGTGTGTCCATTTTTCTCAATGTGAAAGTGATATGGTTCGATTTTTGTGCACTAGCCCGAATGCGCCACTTTTCCAACCACTTTTGTGTCTTGTCTAGTGTATTTTGTAATTTATTGCTGGCTTCTTCTGAGTTGTCATCACTGGCTAGGTATGCTATATCATCAGCGTATGTGGCGACGGTAACATTTTCAGAGATAGGAAGGTCAGACGTGAAGATGTTATACAGCACAGGGCCAAGAACAGAACCCTGCGGTACCCCGGCTTCTATCTTGTGGAAATTAGACCTTGCGTTCCCGTGTTTTACTTGGAATATTCTGTCTGATATGTAGGATTTGATCAGGGGATACATAGAGTGTGGGAGATGCTGTTTCACTTTGCACAATAGACCTTTGTGCCACACTCTATCGAAAGCTTGCTGTACGTCTAGAAAAGCCGCCGAACAGTAGAGTTTCCTCTCAAAACAGCGTCTGATTTCTTTATATACGCGGTGCATCTGCTCAGTGGTTGAGTGCGATTTCCGAAATCCAAATTGGTGATCAGGAATAATCTCATTATCGTCCAGATGCAGTTTTAGACGTGCTGCAAAGAGTTTTTCCCATACTTTTGAAAGGATTGGAGTGAGACTGATTGGACGGTAAGAAGATGCTTCATGAGGAGGCTTCCCGGCTTTGTGGATCATGATTATTTGGGATATTTTCCAGATCATAGGGACGTGAGATGTCCTCAAGATAGAGTTAAAAAGTGAAGCAAGAAAGGTAATGCACTTCTTAGGTAGATTTTTCAAGACTTTTGGAGTGATAAGGTCAAAGCCTGGTGCTTTATTAGGGTCAAGATTCCTAATTTCTCTTGCTATCTCTTTTGGTGACATCGGTGTGATAGGTAGGCACATTTGGAGATCCTGCAGAAGTATGTCATCCACTTCTGAATCGTCGACCCCACCCTCATTGGGCTGAAATACTTTTGCTAGATGGTCTGCAAACACCTCAGCTTTTTCAGCATCTGTTCTTGCCCAGGAACCTGTGGATCTAAGAGGTGGGAGACACTGTTGGGGTTTGCCGGTGATCTGTGTTGACTTCCATAGTGACATTTCACCTTTTCCCTGAGGAGACATTTTTTGCAATGTACGATGAATTCTAGCATTTTCTGCTTCCTCTAATAGTACCTTTAGTTGTTTTGCAGCTCGATTGAATGCAGTTTTATCCTTTGGAAGGTGAGATTGGTGCCAGATTCTGCGTAAGCGTCTTTTTTCCTGCAGCTTGCATTTGATATCAGTCGATTGCGGCTTTTTGAGGGGGGTTCTAGAGATGGATGGCGTGTTTTTCCAAGCCGCTGTCTGAATTAAGTTGGTTATATATACACAACCATTATCGACGTCCTCCATAGTCTTCAAGGGCATCTTTAAATTTATGTTCTCCGTTAAGTAGGTGTGAAATCCCTCCCAGTCAGTTTTGTGATTAGTCAAAGATTCCGGCGGCTCCTCGTTAATGACTGTAGTATTTAAGGTAAGAATCACCGGGGTATGATCTGATGATCCATCTAGGTTTGACTCTACGGAAGTGTAAATGTAACCGATGCCTTTTGTTATAAAGAAATCCAGCAAGTCAGGTATTTTTTTAGGGTCAGTAGGCCAGCTAGTGGGTTCTCCGGAAGATACTGGCGACAGGTGATTCGCATCAAGGCAGTTTTTTAATGAGCGGCCTCTAGGAAGCGTAATACGTGACCCCCAAAACGTGTGCTTCGCATTCCAATCTCCTCCTGCTATGAACTTATTTCCCAGCGATTCAAAGTAGTTTTCAAACATCTGTTGAGTAATTTTGTGTCTAGGGGGGCAATAAACCGCTGAAAGTGTGATCGGCCCTGAACGATCCTCTAGTTTAATAGTTGTAGCTTGAATATGGTTCGTGCTGTAGCCCTCCAGCAGGGAGTGTTTTATATGTGATTTAATGACAATCGCTGTGCCAGCATGAGCCTTACCATCGTTTGGGTGTGGCGTAAAATAAATATTAAAGCCTTTCATACGGTAACAGCTGTTTTTAGTGGCATGAGACTCGGATATGAGAACCACATCTAGTTTGTTATTTTTTATGATTTCCTCAAGTTCAAGGATGTTAGCAGAGAGTCCATTTATGTTCCACGTTGCAATTCGAAGTGAAGCTATGAATGTAACTTGGAAATGACGGTAGTTAATAGGCCAAGTAAGGTCCCTATTTGTTGAATGAGTTGGTCTAACTTTTCTGATTGTTTCGATAGGATTTGTTCTAGAGAAGAGCTTGGTTGAGTGTTACGTTGCTGTTCATCGGTAGTGTCTGAGGGGTATCTATTGGCTGTGACGTCAGAATATCTTACTTTATCACGAGGTCTCGAGTTCAAAGTTCTTGTTCTTGGTAACGATGTATCTTTGTTACGATTGTTGTTTGGGTTGTTAGGCTCTGACTCTGCAGTGTCATTGCTGATATGGTTCTGCGAGAGGCTTGCCTTGTTTTGATTGGTTCTTCTGGCCAGGATTTCTTTGTATACCTGGCATCCCTTGTAGTTGGCTGGATGGTCACGGAGGCACAGGGCACATTTAGCTGGGGTATTGCGGTCCTTTTTGCAGTCTGCAGACTTGTGTCCTTCTGCACATTTGACACATCGGTACGGTCGCATGCAGTTGTTCTTTGAATGCCCAAGTTGTTGGCAACGATGACATTGTACGATACCTATGGATTTACGAGGATCCTCTATGACGACTTGTTGGTGGAAGATACTCTTTATATCCTTCACTGCTTTATTGTTAGCGTTTCGTTCAAGGTTGACAAAGAAAGTAAATGACGGAGTTTTATCCGGGCCGAAGCGGGCGTTGATGATTTCTCCACAAATTATGTTACCTGTTGCTTCTATCGCTTCAATAATTTCTTCGTGAGGTGTGGTTGGGTGCAGCTTTCGTATCACTATGCGATATGGTTTTTTGTTTTTTGGAGTGAAAGTATGGCCGATTAATCCACTTTCCCTGATTTTCGATATTACAATCTTATATGCTTCTGGGCATTGCACTAGGATGCGTAGCAAATTTTTATTAACAATCTTTATGTTAAACTGTTCAGGATCACAGACTGATCTTATAAGTTTATTTAGTTCGTTGACATCCTCGATTCCATATAAAACAATGGGAGGGGGCCTATTTGAGGTGGGAGTGGCTGGATTATTGTCGGAACTTTCCGTTTGATCCTGGGGCAGCGAATCAAACCTGTTGGATACAGTCAAGCGTTCAGTGGTAGGAGGAGAATCACTGGTTCTTCGCCGCTTATTGCTGGTAGGAACTCGCTGCCATGCCGGTGGCGCTGGCACTTGATTGTTCATGGCTACATCCATATTCTTCCCTTGCACCGGTTGTTGGGGGATAGTAATGACATCAGCATTCTGAACCTGGGCAGGTTGTTGAGGGTTTAAATCAGACTTGGTTAGTTCGCTGAGAGAAGATGATCTTGGTCTGTTGAACAATGATGGATGGAAAACTTGTTGTGCGAGTGTTTTTTTGCTTGTTGAGGTTGAAGCATTTTCGTTAATTTTACTCATTGTGCTGTTTTCATTATTTGGTAGAAATTATTTTTATTCGCCTGGCAACACTATTTCAATAAAATTTGAAGTGGGTACTTGGGCGCCATAGTAGATTTTTTAAATTTGAGGGTTGGTTGAGAAATCGATTAGAGTTGTAGTGTCACTCGCGCAATATATCGAACTGATTTTAGCACTTTTCCAGTTTTTTACGTCGAGATAACACTAGTCCCTTTTAGCATTATCAAAATGTTCACTTTGGTGGTAGATACATGCACTTGTACACTGTTTATAGTACACAGAACAAAATAATCTTCCTGAGCACTTGCACACTCATGACAGTTGACAGGTTTTGAAAAAAATTACATGTTCTTACATTTTTATTCGGTAATGGAATGAAACATCCAAAACACCTCTTCAAAAATTCAAACATTACGATTTTTTGGTAGTATTTTTGATTTTCTTTCCTTTAAAATTTTCTTGGGTAATAATACTAATAATACTTATGAATAAAAAAATTACATGTTCTTACATTTTTACTCGGCAATGGAATGAAACATCCAAAACACCTCTTCAAAAATTCATACATATACGTCTTTTTAATAGTATTTTTGATTTTCTTTGCTTTAAAACTTTTGTGTAATAAAATAAAAAAATACCTTTCGTTTGACATATCAACCGTCCAAATCGGTGTACTCATTGAGCTTACAGATTTTTTTTAAACTTTTTATATTGTAAGTGGCGCCACCTCGCTTCCTAAGGGGTGAAACTTGTGTTGCCTCGAAAACAATAGCTTGTTTTGGTGCCTACTATCACTGTGCAAAGCGGCTTGCTTTCATCAAAAAGTGCAGCGTTTTGGCTAAAAATGATCATAAGTCGGTATGACTAATAGTGATTATGAGTGATTGTTGAATTGATTTGAAAATCGATAGTGTCGTCCAGAAATAGGGAATGCAATCTCGATCGTGATCTCGCGAGATCTCGCGCTAATTTTCGAGATTCAATCTCGTTAGTGAGAAATCTCGACTTCCGATATCTCGGTCGAGATCTCGACTAATAATTTCGAGATCTCGAACGAGATTACAAGACTGATTTTATTGTTGATCGCTACTTGGAACAAACTCTAAACGACGACGATAAGGGCGCAGCGTGCAGCACAGAATACCAGTGCTACCCGAGTAGGGGCTGTCCATTGAATTAACGTATCTTTATAGAAAAAGCGTATATTTATAAAAATTGGTTGAATCTCGATATCGGCGAGATTAAACGAGATCTCGTCTGTTTTTCTGACGAGATCTCGACCTCGGATTTCTTACGCGAGATCTCGAATCGCCAATCTTGGTGCGAGATTGCATTCCCTATCCAGAAATCGATACATTATTTCCAAATTCCGCGATAATGGCAGTTTCCCACTTCATTCGTTTGTAATTTAAGTATTGGAATGTTTCAACTTTTTTTCCTAACTAATTTAATTTGGTTTACAAAGTTCATCAGTTTGATAGATTTCCTTATTCACCGAGAAGAACCTTATTCACTACCTGTACATCTGTACATATGTACTACCTGTACATATGTACATCTGTAGAGCGTTAAATATGTGGTTTACGTATGTTTTGCTGATAAAAGTTTCCTACTTTTCTGGTAGACCTAATGGATTCTACACATTTACCATTTCGCTGTACCTATAAAGAAATAATGTATTTGAAATAAAAGTTTATATGAAATTAAAATTCTATAAAACGTCTGTAGTTCAAATAAGGAGATAGTTTGTCCGGTGGTCTAAGGCCAAACAGCCATAAAACTTTAAGCAATAAAACTAATAGTGGTCACAATTCGTAACACGAACTTTGAAATTGCAACATTATTTGCAACGTTTAGCTTAGTTTCTTTAAAGCATAAAATAGGTACTGCGTGTGTTCTGTAAACAGAGATTATTTCAACAACTACCGCCATAACAACCATAACAATTTAACATTACAATTACATAATTTAACATTTTGTGCCATAATAGGCCCATTTTTGAAGAAGTAGCATGTTAAGAAGCAAGTCATGTAACAGTTGGGGTGACAACGTTATCAGAGGGCTTAGACCCTGCAGAATACGGTTCTGCCTGTCTCCATCCCCAAATTTGAGCCGGAAGTATGTTATACCGGATAATGTGCAGCCCATACAAATTTTTTCGTTGTACATTTGGTAAATCGTGGTTCCGGTACCCTAACTATGGTCCGATTGTTATAGGTTTTTGATATGCAGTAAAGGACAATATTTGTCATTGTATCCCGAAATTTTCGACCCTCCAGCTCCATATCTTTCACCGCCATCTTGGAAAATCTGTCACTTTTTCAGTTTTTTCCTTGTACTGTCGCTAAAGTTCATGTTAGTGCTAAACATGGTTCAGCAATATTGTAGAAGACAAAATTTTCTAAAATAAAAATTGGCTACAAAGATTTTTTGTATGACCCCTAAGGACGAAGGTATGACAAGAGATATCTTTAAAACTGCAATTTTTTTTAGTATTCCTCCCATTTTTGCGTTTTAGGTGCATTTTAGCGCTAAGTATAGTTCTGCAATATTGTAGATCACAAAATGTGCTACAACTCTTCTATTGAATTATTTTTTCCACGAATTTCGACGGTGCTACTCCATAGATGACTTCATATCTTCATTCCTAATGGTCGTGGAAAACATATTTTAATACAAAAGTTGTAGCAAATTTCATGATCTACAATATTGCCGAACTATAGTTAGCGCTAAAATGCACTTTAAATGTAAACATGAACGGAAAACTAGAAAAAAGTGGCAATTTTTAATGATATATCCTGTCATATCTTCGTCCCTAGGGGTCATGGAAAAAATCTTTGTACCCAAAAGTTTTAGCAAATTTTGTATTCTACAATATTGTAGAACTATGTTTGGCACTGGAATGAACTTTGACGACAGTAAAGGCAAAAAACTGAAAAAAGTTACACTATTTCCAAGATGGCGGCCAAAGTAATGGAGCTGGAGGACCGAAATTTTTGGGTTACCATGGCTAATAGGATTAATTTTTGACCTGTAATGTATTATTACCAATAAATAATGTCTATGTCTATGTCTATGTCTATTGTCCTTCACAACATACAAAAAAACCATATCAATCGGACCTCTTTTAGAGTACCAGAGCAACAATTTACTAAATGTACTACAAAAAATTTGTATGGGCTGCACCTTTTCCGGTATACCGTACTTCCGGCTCAAATTTCGAGATGGCGACAGGCAGATTCGTATTCTGCAGGGTCCAAACCCTCTGATAACGTTGTCACCCCAACTGTTACATGATTTGCCGCTTGCATTGTTTAGAGACGCCTTTTCCAATTCTGTTCCTGCTCTAATAGTGTCATTTGACTATACATAATTAATTTCTGTAATTGCTTACAGGAATACAAGGTGAAAAAGGAGACCAGGGTTACCAGGGTTTACAAGGGGAAAAAGGTGAAATGGGTGCTCAAGGAAAAGAGGGGCCCGTCGGGCCTCGCGGACTACCCGGAGCTCGAGGTGACAAAGGAGCCATGGGCATTATGGGCTCTCCAGGTACACCTGGTGAGACGGGGTACAGAGGTCTCACAGGAGTTCCAGGACAAAGAGGCCCTAAAGGAGACACTGGCATTTCTATGCCGGGTCCTCCGGGACCAGTAGGAAATGAAGGACAAAAAGGAGACAGAGGTCTACGAGGTGAACCTGGACAGAATGGAAATGATGGACTTCCTGGTTGGAAAGGGAATCAAGGTGAAAAGGGAGATGCTGGTCAACCTGGCTTCACAGGACCGCCTGGCCCACACGGACAAAAAGGAGATCAAGGTCCTATCGGCCCCCCAGGAATAGAAGGTATGCCGGGGTTACCAGGGCAAGATGGAGAAAAAGGACAAGCTGGCTTCCCTGGACAACCTGGAGCACCTGGAATGATAGGTCTTCCTGGAAAGACAGGCGAACCAGGTATGCAGGGACCTGATGGACCTCGAGGTTATCCTGGAAGACGAGGACCAGCAGGACTTACTGGTACTCCCGGTCAGCCTGGTGAACCTGGACAAAAGGGAGAAAGGGGACCCATAGGTCTCCCTGGTGAACCAGGACTACCAGGTATGGACGGAATCACAGGCCTAGTAGGCGGTCCGGGTCAGAAAGGAGATCAAGGTTATCCAGGACCACCAGGACCTCCCGGTCGAACGGGACCAGAAGGTGAAAAGGGAGACAGAGGTTTTACGGGAGACCAAGGCCCTAGAGGAGAACCTGCATTACCTTCCGAAAAGGGACAGAAAGGAGAGCCTGGTCCAAGTGGACTACGCGGTTATTCTGGAACACCTGGTTTGAATGGAACAAAAGGTGACAAAGGTAATGCGGGACGTCCTGGATTTGGTAGACCCGGGCCCCCAGGAGAGAAAGGTGACGCCGGTATGCCAGGCCCTCAAGGATTCACCGGAGTACAAGGCTTAAAGGGCGATCGTGGTTTGACAGGCTTAAGGGGTGAAAAAGGTGAAAGTGGCTTACCCGGTGCCGACGGGTGGCCCGGGCAGGATGGCAAGGATGGTTTGCCGGGTAAACCTGGCGATAGAGGACTACCTGGGTTGCCTGGCCCTATAGGCGAGAGGGGTGATACAGGATTACCCGGAATGGACGGCATCAATGGGATAAACGGGAAAGATGGTCCCATAGGCCCACCAGGATCACCGGGGCCAATAGGTTATCAAGGACCTAAAGGCGAAAGGGGTGCTCCCGGAGTTGCGTTAGATGTAAAAGGAGAGAAAGGAAACCAAGGTCCACCAGGCGTACCTGGTTCACCCGGAGAAAAGGGTGAAAGAGGCTTCACTGGAGAATCTGGTATATCAGGTGAAAAAGGAGATATTGGGTTCCAAGGACTACAAGGCCAAGCTGGACGGGACGGTTTTCCTGGAGAAAAGGGTATGTTATTTTTTTTAACTTTATTTTCTAACACAGATAATTTAGGAATTTACGTAAATGCTTAACACTTTCAGTGCCAAGAACTCCCCTAGCGAGTTCTCAATAACTTTATTCACATGCCGTACAGTCAAGGGTATAAATATGTATACATTTTTGAACCTTATTTCAATGGGATAAGGTGAAAATTTTTATAAATATTGGTGCCCTTGACTGTACGACTCCCGAGGGGGAGTTCATTACTATACTAGTCATGGATTTTGGACGATGATATTTGATTTTAATCGATGGAACACATTAAGTATCAAATAGCACATGTACCATTAGTATACCTAGATATTTTTCTGGCACGAACGACTTGTTGTAAGTGATTGACAAAATAAAAACATCGACAGTCCTGTTATCGATAAGTACCACTTCAACACCAAAGAAAATACTTTTTTAAGTTGGTAATAAGTAGAGGAATTAAATGAAACGTGTATTACGATTTTGCTTCTTTATCATTAATCGAAGTAATGTTGGGTAGAGTTGGATGCTATAAAAAGTGACTTCAGTAGAATGTTTTTGTAGTAGACACAGAACATTGACTTGATAAAATTCCCCTGCCTTAAATATTTTTGTAACTCTTTTTAGGGTTCCGTAGTAAACAAGGAACCCTTATAGTTTCGCCATGTCCGTCCGTCCGTCCGTCCGTCCGACCCCCGTTTTTCTCGGTAACCGTTAGTACTAGAAAGCTGTAATTTGGCATGAGTATACATATCGATGACGCCAACAAAACGGTAGAATAAAATCCTTAAAAAAAATTTTTTTTAGGGTACCTCCCCTACATGTAAAGTGGTGGGATATCGTTGGATAGCTCTTTTAAAAATATTATAAGGTTTTTAAAAGCATTTTTTGATTAAAGAATTGGTTAGCGTGATATTAAGCTTTGAAGTGATATTTTTTTTATGGTCATGTGTCCCCCCCTGCCGGTTAAACGGTGGCTACTAGGCATGTGAAAAAAATCATGGTAGCAGTATATACGATGAATTTAAAAGGAAAACTATCACAGCTAAGTAGACATTACTAGTTAACAAGTAATAGTCGAACTTCATAAATGTACTTTGCAAAAGCAGACTTTCGTACAATTTCCATTGATACCTTACATAATGTTGTTAATTCTGTCAAAAACATAGTAAATATAAGTTTGCGAACTTTTTAGTCCACATAATGTAACGGGTGGGCGATTACGGAACCCTACCTTGCGCGTGGCCCGACACGCACTTGTTTTATACTACAATAGATAAACAAAAAAGACATTACACCCTGAAAGTTTCATGTAGGCTGCCACTACGGCTAAAGAACTATTTATTGCAAATTATAAAAATAAATTGGATAAAAAGTGTACGGATTACGTTTAATTTGTACAAGATCGGTGGCACGCGGCGTCTAGGTAGGTAGCCGATATAAGTCTGTGTTTGTACGTACGTCTTGTCGTTGAAGTAATATGTACTTATCGATAACAGGATTGTCGATATTTTTATTGTGGCAAGCACTAAACGAATGTTGTTCCTGCTAGAAAAATATCTAGGTATAACCATTAGCAACATAGTTTTCAGGGTTCCGTACCCGAAGGGTCGAAACGGAACCCTATTGCCGTCCCTCCGTCGTCTGTCACACAGCCAAACGGCTGCAGCTACAGTCTCCAAATTTTCACAGTATACATCTTGTTGACCCAAAGCGGTCACCGCTTGAGGTCGAGCGCTAACCTCACACTGGCAATACCCTCTAATAAGACGCGCACCTATTCGAGGTCTTTCACGGTGTCGTACCGTTGTCGTTTAGACAATCCCAGGCTGTGGCATCACCCAAGGATAAGTTTATAAAACAATGGAATGAGAAGCCACCAATGTTCGTAGTCCGAACGCACTTTGCCGGTTCGGCCACATTGGAAACCAAAAATTCGAAACCAGTGTCGAAAACAGAATTATTTTTCTTTTTAGGAAACCGGGTTTCCTAAAAATAAATCAATGTCTGTTTTAGAAACTCCTTACGAATACGGAATTTTAAATCTTTTTCGAAACCTCAATTAATACCAACATGGTTTATATACATATACAAAGTATAAATAGCAAATGAGTTGGTGTCCTGTCAATATATTATACCTAGAAATACAAACTCCTTGGAAACAATTTCTTGGCCACTTACAACTTACAAGTATTTTATTTACTATGATGTTAAGGTCAGGTAGGTTGTTAGGTTTTTTTTTTTTTATGCGCCTTAAAAAGACACGCACCTAAAGGTACAGATTCTTTTTGATAAACGTACTTTGTATTAAAATGTTAGTTAGTTAGGCTTTTGAACCTTAAAATTCCGTATTCGTAAGGAGTTTCTAAAACAGACATTGATTTATTTTTAGGAAACCAGGTTTCCTAAAAAGAAAAATAATTCTG
Source organism: Cenopis cana (assembly GCA_951800055.1). Taxonomy (NCBI): domain Eukaryota; kingdom Metazoa; phylum Arthropoda; class Insecta; order Lepidoptera; family Tortricidae; genus Cenopis; species Cenopis cana. Next base: position 9,341,291 of record OX637477.1, on the reverse strand, counting down.
TTTTCGACACTGGTTTCCAATGTGGCCGAAAGGCCCTTTGCCGATTTTTTAATCTTCGAAAGCATCATGTTCGAGTCGGTTCATGGACGTTAATTGACTTACTTTGATTTTAGTTGTAATTGTCAGTATTCCGAACTCATTCATAATTTTTCTACCAATTCTTAATTTATATTAATAAGGTGATGTCGCTGTTTTAATACTTTATTAATGTAAAAAAATTTGATTGACAGGTGACCAAGGTCCGGCTGGACCCACTGGCCGCCCTGGATTCACAATTAAAGGAGAGAAGGGACTACCGGGTCTTCCTGGCAAACACGGGCGTCCTGGGCTTCAAGGCGCACGCGGAGAAAAGGGCGACCAAGGTTTAACAGGTCTTCCAGGACCTAAAGGTTTCGCTGGAACTCCAGGAAGACAAGGAGATCGGGGAGAGAAGGGTGATAAGGGAATGGAGGGAATTGCGGGCCCTCCGGGCTTTGATGGACCACCGGGTGCCCCAGGCATTCAGGGTCTAAGGGGTCTAAAGGGCGAAAGAGGTGAAAAGGGCGAGACCTTAATGGGTTATCCAGGCGTAAAAGGAGATCAAGGGCCGCCAGGGCGACCAGGAATGCAAGGATTACCTGGCGAAAAAGGTGACAGCGGTTTGGACGGACGGGATGGAGCTCCAGGTGAGCAAGGTGTACCAGGTCCAAAAGGCAACCAAGGGTTCACTGGCTACCAAGGTCAGCAAGGTATGCAAGGAATTAAGGGCGACAAAGGAGAGTCAGGTCAGATTGTTATTGGACCTAAAGGAGAAACAGGACCGCCTGGTTTGCCCGGTGTAGATGGACCACCCGGTGAAAATGGTCTTCCCGGCAGTCCTGGTATAGACGGAATCAACGGTGAAAAAGGTGATAGAGGTTTCACAGGACCACAGGGCCCGCCTGGTCCACCTGGAGAAATGGGACTACAAGGATACCAGGGAGACCGTGGCGAAATTGGTTTCACGGGGCAACCCGGTCTGCCGGGTCCTCCTGGTCAATCGTGTACAAGTACTGACTTCATGACTGGAATCCTCCTGGTGAAACACAGTCAAAGCGATATTGTTCCGCAGTGTGAGCCCGGCCATATACAGCTATGGGATGGATATTCGCTTCTATACATAGATGGCAACGAAAAATCCCATAATCAAGATCTAGGCTATGCTGGATCTTGCGTAAGGAAGTTCAGTACGATGCCATTCCTGTTTTGTGACGTAACTGGGACTTGCAACTACGCTAGTAGAAATGACCGCAGTTACTGGCTAGCGACCGGACAGCCCACATTGATGATGCCTGTGGCTGGAACAGACATTCAGAAGTACGTTTCAAGATGCGTTGTTTGCGAAGCACCAACAAATGTCATAGCAATACACAGCCAAAGCCAGACTGAAGCGAACTGTCCATATGGCTGGAGCTTGCTATGGACAGGATACAGTTTTGTCATGGTAAGTGAACGGAAGTGTTTAGTATTTTTTCAATTTTTAAATCGTTTATTAATTGTGTTTTATCAAGTTCTGAGATTAGTTAAGGTCGTACATAAATCCATCTTTCTAGCGTTTTTTAGATTGTAGCCCGGGATTACGCGTATAGGTACTATAGTGTAACGAAAACGACAGCCCTCTGACCTTCAAACCCAAATTGAAAACTAGACCTTGTTAGGGTTAAGTATTCAAGATGTTTTACTTCACTGAAAATCTAAATGAAGCAATAAAAAATCTGGTAAAATCATTTGGGTTCGTTCCGTGCCCACTGTAGAGTACTTATAGTAAATAGTCGCAAGTGTATCAAAATGAAAGTTTATATTAACAATGCAGGTAAATTGAACTGGATCAGTATGAGTTCAGACGTAGATTTTTGTATCAAATCAACAAAGGTCCTTATTACGTGTTGTTACTTGTTAAATTATATCGCTAATCTGTTTTAGCACACGGGCGCCGGCGCGCAGGGCGGTGGTCAAGCCCTGGCCAGCCCCGGCTCGTGCCTGCAGGACTTCCGCGCCACGCCCCTCATAGAGTGCAACGGGGAACAAGGCACGTGCCACCACTTCGCTAACTTACTCAGCTTCTGGCTCACCACAATCGACGAAAGTCTACCATTCGGCACGCCACCACAGCGAGCGACACACAAAGGAGAAACCATTTCACGCTCTCAAGTATCGCGATGCGCAGTGTGCATCAAGAACTCTTAAATCTAAGTATGTTATGTTTTCACTCGTGGACAGTATACTTAAGGCAGCCCTGTGTGCATTCAAATGTTACTCCGATGCCCTCAGTTAGGTATAAACCATCAGAAGGACAAGATTCCTTTAATTAAACTTTAAAACAATTCCATTGAAAATAGTAAGCGGCACGCATTTTTTTGGTATTTAATTTTAACCACCTCGTCTAGATAAGTGATCAAATAAACCAAGTTAAACTAACCGACACAATGACCCTATAACAACAATAGTTATCAAATATAGTTAAAACTTTTTAAAGGACATAGATTAGGTACTATTACTATTATCATCAGGTTCTTGGAACAAAATAGTTCTAGACCTTAAAATTCTTACGGGCCCTATTTGTGCAGACGAAGACAGTTGTCGTATTGTAGTGGGAAGAACACTGCTACGCTACGCGAGGCCTTGAAATTGTTAATAAAAATATCGACCTGATTGAAGAATAAGGATTCTATTGAAATATAATAAACGGGTCACTCACGTCTTTATCGTCGAATACTCATGATTAAGGACCACGTATTGGCCCGAAACATGTCGAGCGATATTCGACGATAAAGACGTGAGTGACCCGTTTATTATACTTATTTCAATATGTCTGAGACTCACGGAAGTATTCTATTTAAATAAGGATTCTGTCAGTGTGTTATTTTTTATCTTCGATATATCTAACGTGCCCGCTCAGTCTATACCACAAAACATTGCACTAAAGACTTAAACATTTCTTGATACGTGATATAATAGATTCCTTATTATGTACATTCAATTTGATTACCGATAATAAGCTTCCATAAATAAAAAAATATTATGTTGGAATAATATACCTACTCACAAATAGGCACCTATAATATTTTTACCCAATTTCAGAGAAAGTTTAATGTATACAATGGACTCTTATACTAGCGAAGTTATAGGGAATAAAAAATCGGAGTGTAGGCATAAACTAGTCTATTAGTTACATATTACCCTACCTGCACATAACAGGATAATAGGTACGTGTAGCCTATTAAACCAATCGATACTGAAAATCAGTTTTGGTTTTCCGGAATGTACATGTCAATGTGTCTTGTGAGTTCCCATTGTTATAATTTAATTAGTCACAACTGTTCCTGTTTTACTAGGGTAACTAAAGCCAAAAACACCAAAGTTTGTTTAATAGTTAGAATGATTCATATAATTATAGTAAGTAGAGTTAATGTAAATCTCTTAACTAGATTATTTATATTTATATAATGTGATCAAATTGGTGCATTTGTTACGTGTTCTGGTCCTAGCTAGATGGAGACTTTTGATTTACTAATGCAATCGGTGAAAAAAGTGTACAGTGGACGTCAATAGCACCTATACATTTTTTGCATTATTGTTTTTAAAGTTAAATAAGGAGCAAAACTGTAAAACACATATTTAACATCAACAGTCCCAGAATAAATAGTTTGTAACTACGAATGGAATAGGTAACGTAGATTAAGTAAAAAATATACCTATAGTTATAATGTAACTACTTAACTACATTACCTACTTAGAAATTCTAATACGCTTGTGATAATTTAGACATGTCTTAATCTGTATATATTATAACACCTACACAATACATGTTTGATGTTGGTTCATTTCCCAATTTACTGTTAAACAAATGCTGAGCTACTTTAAAACAGTATAGGTATACTTTTAAATCTTGTATGTAATATATAATTGCAATGTATTTCATGTTCTTGGAAAATGTGTAATAAAGATAAATGTTGATACAAGCACTGCCATTGTAGATAATATTCTTTTTTATAATTTATATGTGCTTAAGCCTAAATAAATAATAAATAACATTTTATTATTTTATTTCCTTCTCCCCTCTAAGTGTGAGTGGCACCAATGGGCCGGTTATGCTACCATTAACGACCACCTGAAGACCTGCATGCAATCCTGCATGTATTTGTTTAGGACCCTCTGGTGTGTTAATGTTAACCAACTCATCTGAGCAACACTCACATTCGTTGGTAGTCACTAACTGGCACAATTATTTTAAATACCTATTATGAGTAATGCAAGCCACACACAACAAATAAATAATTAAGTAGTATTTTTTTTTTATTAGAAGTGGGATTACTCTTGGTCAGCATCTAACCACGGGGCAAAGATGAGGCCGACGGTGAAGCGAGTGAGAGCGAGGTGCAGCGAGAAAATACAGATGTCGGCAGCGAAACCTTAGCAGTGCCATTATAAAAGATGATGAAAAGCGCTTGGTTTATTCTCACTTCTACTAATTTTCAAAGTAAACGAGAAATAATAAAACCCTTTTAGGATAGTGTACATACAATACATTTTTATAATTACTTACCTGGCTCACCAGTTTCAAACTAAATTCGTTCACATTGACGAAACTCCTCTCGAAACTTTTTTCTACGTTAACTATTCATTCAGCAACATCTGAAAAATAACATATTTAAATAGCTAACACAAGCATTAAAGACTTTAATCGCTCTGTTGAGTTAACAAGTTTCCTATCTTACCTTATCTTATAGAGCACAGGTTCCACTACGTTCAGTGTTCGTGGGTTTGAATCGCGGCTACCGGCAAACCAACGAGAATGAGGAAAAACATCGCTAGAAAACTTGCGAAGAAATTAAAAAGTTCCTAACCCGCGTCGAGCCTTGAGGGCCTACCGCGAACCAAAAACGAAATAACTGCCTCTCTGTCGCACTTGCATATTGGAGCAACAGAGAGGGAGATACTTCGTTTGTGGTTCGCGGTAGCCCCTTTGGTTGGGCCGGACAAAGAGTATAATAATATATGTGGAGCCGGCATAGAGAGTACCTAAGAGCCTTATCACACTACCCTAACGGTAGGGCCCTAACCTAACTCGGGGAGGGGAGTTAAACTATCTCGCTCTAATGAGTGAGATGCTTTAACTCCCCTCCCCCAGTTAGGGGCCTACCGATAGGGTAGTGTGATAAGCCTTTAAGAGAAATATCCGAAATGGTCAGTAGTCATGTCAGTAGTGCAACAATTACCTCCGTTTCCCGCATAGATATAGTATATACTCTGTAGTTATAGATGCGCCAACAAGCGACCGGGGCTATGTCTTTCTCATATTATGACGTCAAAATATGGGGATACCATGGTTGCAAAAAATTACCCCAAAAATTTAGTCGGATAGTACTTAGTTACAAGTGATCAAATTCCATAGTGACTAAGTCGCCATTTTGACTCACTAACTAAATTTACACAACATCGTAGGTGATATCGTAAAATAAGTGATCTCGACCGGCCACTTTTTTTTGGGATAATCTTACCTATAAATACATAGTCACCGGTTATCACCGTTGCATCAAACGGCGATTTCACTGATCCAAATCTATACATTTTGTTCTCGCCGCTCGCCGCTGGTCGCTGGCCTTCCTGCTCGCCGCTTGACTTGCTGGTCATCACGTCACCCAAAGAACCATGCTAAATGTTTAAGTCTCTAGACGATGAAAGTAGTAAGTAATGTAACCAGATAGTGCTTACTATTTCCATGCCCCTTTTTGTCTTTCACAGATAAATTATGTAGTTGTTGGAATAAAAGAATAAACTTCAATTTAGAACAGGTAATTTATTTACAATAATATATTACATTTATAACTTTATTTTTCAATAAATAAACAAATATGTAATAAGCAGTTATAGATTATTTTACCCAATTTAATTTCCTGTTCCCTCAGTCCTGAAATCCATTTTTTCGGGATTCATCCTCTGTTGAAAAACTGAAAAAATCAAATTACTTGAAATTCCCGAAACGTGGGGTAATCTTTAGGGGTTTTTTTTATTATTTGTTGGTATCCCGAAATCGAATTATAAACCGACTGAATGGTGGGACATCAATGCTAAGCTGGCTTCTATGGTAGATTTCTACTACGCGATTTGACCGGTTTGTATGTCAAATGTTTGGAGGTTATTTTTTAATTAATTCACATATTTTTCCTATTTCATCTATTGTCTCATGATATAACTAATGATTTAGCTCAGTAATTTGGTTCCGGTGAGATTTTAGAAATAAACACGGGTCCAAAATTCAAAGAAAATGTACTTACGCATGGAATGTAACATCCGCCTTTTTTCGGTCGAAATTGCTTTTACAGCCAAACACTGAACACCCCACCATGTTTGCACTGAACAACCAAACACTACGGATCTGATGATTGGTAAATTATTATTCATTTAAACCAAATTCATCATTAATTTTCCACTTATAAATTGCACTGCAAAATATTGCCACTTTGTTTTGCAATCTTCTTGACACTAATGACAGATTACTTTTACCCGACCATGAAAAAATGTCCGGTCGGTGATAAGGACAAAACATCGCACTTTTTTCTACTTCCTCTCATAGGAATCGCAATAAGGCTATCTTTCTCTTACAAAGCGTGTCAGGCCCTTGTATGTATTGCTCTATGGCGTCCGATGCCAATGATTTCCTAAAGCGGCCTACACACAGCCCTAAAATCAGAGGCGATATCGGGAGAGTGGTGGGGAGCACCCTAGGTTGCAACTAGGTTGGAGCAATCTAGGGTGCTCCCCACCACTCTTCCGATATCGCCTCTGATTTTAGGGCTGTGTGTAGGCCGCTTAAGACGGCGACAACAATAAAGCGCGAGCCAGACGGTCGGGACAAGTCCCTAGCACAGACTAGTGTCCCTAGGACGGAGCGACCTTGGTACGTAAAGACCGGTTATCAAAGGAAATCTTGCTGGAACCATCTGTCTACATGGTCCGTACGGACCAAGGTCGCCTGAGGGCTTATCGCGAACCAAAAACGAATTAACTGCCTCTCTGTCGCACTTGCATATTGGAGCAACAGAGTATCTCCCTGATACTTCGTTTGTGGTTCGCGGTAGCCCCTCTGGTCTTTGGGCTTGTTTTCAACCGTCTGGCACGGGCTTAAGCTGCCTACTCAAAGCCCTGCCTGCAGGGCCCTGCTTGCAGTGCCGCTGCCAAATCGTATTGTGTGTAGGCAAGCAGGGCCGATTTAACAGATAAAAAAATCGGCTCTGCATGCCTACACATCGAGAGTTGCGTTCCCGCTATCCGATACAATGTCGGTGTAGGATCCGACACCAATAAAGCTGCCTACACAAAGCCCTGCCTGCAGGGCCCTGCTTGCAGTGCCACTGCCAAATCGTATTGTGTGTAGGCGTGCAGGGCCGATTTAACAGATAAAAAAATCGGCCCTGCACGCCTACACACAATACAATTTGGCAGTGTCACTGCAAGCAGGGCCCTGCAGGCAGGGCTTTGTGTAGGCAGCTTATATATCGAATAGTGGGAGCACAGCCTGAGCTGGCTATTCCATGGTACAAGTTATAACTAATGTGGGGCTATTCCATACCAAATAACTTTAACATTGTGACAGCGACTGAATTCGAACAATGGAATGTATTGTCGGGTCCACCAAGTCTGACCGTGTGTTAGTATTTTATGCTTATTTTATTTACGACGATATGGCAACTTCATTTATACCCTAGAGTAGGATGACTGGAAATAGCTAACTTCACGCATATTATGATCCCGACTAAAGCGCCACCAAGTGCCTACGTTAGTAACTATTATCTTGAATACACGCATGAAGTTTAGATACATACTGGAGGTTGCGCGATCTTACATTAGAGTGAACCAGATACTTAAATAAAGATTCATATATGTGTACTTTTTAATTTTATCTAGTTGACACAGTTCTTGCAAGAAAAAATATCAAAAGATTTATAACGAAATTTATACAAATACAAATACAAATGCGTTTATTTTTCCTTTAAATTACAATGGTGTATCGGTTAGTAATATCTTACATCTAATTGACATGGAAAAATCGGTGTGAGCACAGCGATAAGCTGGTTTTAAGCCCACCCGTAGTCAATAAGTTGGTTTCACATTAAGTAAATAGACAGGTTAGTAAATTAAATTAAGTAGGTAGTTACAATTGCAATAATACAATATTGGATTGACTATGTATAATAATATTGAAGTGACTATGGTAATGAAATCACGTAACAGTTTTATTTTTAAAATTATAATTATGTCTACTCTTTGTGGGGCATCGCACATCTTGCAACTCTTTTTGTATCGAAAGGTAGAACTTTTTTAAGTTAATTTTAAAACGTAAATAAGTTTTGGAAAGTCGTATAGGTGGTGGGATAACGTTCCAGCACTTGGTGGCTGCGAAACGAAATGAGCCTCTAAAGGCGGCGGAGTGGTGGCGCGGCGCCTTGAGCTGCAGCGCGTTCACGGCGCGCTGGCGGCCGCGCGCGCCCTGCAGCTGCAGCGTGGCCGCCAGCGCGGCCGGCACTCCCGTCTGCAACACTTTATAAGTGGTGCATGCGAGGTGCAGCTGCCTTCGAGCTTCCATGTTCAGACTGTTTAAGTTGTTTAGTACTGGTGTAATACGGTCTCGACGCTTTACTCTTTCGCAAAATCTAACACATGAATTTTGCACTAGTTGAATGTTCTTGCTAGTCTTTGCGTCAAGGCTAGGTCCATATATAGTATCACAATAGTTAAATTGTGACAGAATAAGTGATTCTACGAGAGTACGCCTCACTTCTGTGTTTAAGTATTCACCGATTTTATAAAGAGATTTTAATTTATATATTGCAGACTTAACTTTCAGGTTTACATGCTTTACGAATTTCAAGTTAGTATCCATGTACAGACCCAAGTTTCTCGCGCAATCGACTATCTCGATGTAGGTCCCGTTCAGTTGAAAATCGGGCTTTAAGGAGAGAAACTTACTCACAGCTTGCTTACTGCCGAATACCATCGCGACAGTCTTTCCAGCGTTGAGTTTATAGTCTAAAGGATTCCATTTTTTTCTTAAATAGAATTTTATAATGCGTAGGTATACAGTTTCGAAATGTTTTATTGCGGAACTACACATTGTACATAATTCCTTTTTATTTTCCTCGTCTTATTCTTTGTTTTTGTGTTGTTTTATATAGATACTCAGATTTCATTATTTTAAGTAGGTTAAGTATTATCATTATAATAAGCAAATTTTTGGGAGAAAATGGTAGACTGTCGAGTTTCTTTCGGCGTTCCTCCTCGGCAGTGGCCTCTGTGAAATGCTAGTAGGCTTTGACTTAGAAAAGTGCCATTGCGGCCTACTTACAGAATAAAGTTCATTTTATTCATTCAAGGTCATATTTTCTAGCTTCAAACGAACGTTCAACGCGCAACCTCCAGTATGTATCTAAACTTCTTGGATACACGTGATCAAAAAACTTAAATAAAGTACACCCGCCGCTGGTATGAAACCCGGGTACATTGACTCGAAGACAGTACACTTTACCACAGAGTCACGTGTGAGATGTTGGTACGCATCGAATTTTTGAATACCTTCTTAACATGCCACATTTCGAACAAATTCGTGCAAGTTTCAACAACCTTAACACTAGGTGGTGCTATTATCAATCCCGTCAGATTTCTTCTAACCATGATAATGAGATGTTTTACGCTGCTGTCAGGTCAGGGTCAGCTGTCATCGCGGGAATTGATTGAATCGTTGAATTATTTACAGACACACGGTTCATGCTTAATTTAAAACAGACCATTTTCACAACAGGAAATGTGTAAAAAAAATTAAAAACCGCATTTATTAATTTCTACCTTTAAACAGTATTAATAACATAGTAACATTTAACAATGTTTGAATGGGCCTATAGTGGTGCTAATAAAGCCGTTCCACGAAATGTAGGCCCGGAGTGCGCATATTTTTTATCGTATAATAGGCAAATTATTGAAACAATCATAGTTACCGGATTGTGCTCATACATTTTAGTAAGTATTAACAACCTACGCTCATAATTGAGTTAAGCTACAGAAGTTTTTTTTACTTTTAATTAAATTAAAACTGGTGTCATTCTTTATACATTTGTTAAGTAACAATCAAATATATCTTAATTCAGTACATTTGAATATCCTTCTTTTTTATACATTATAATTTGTAATTATAATTTATAACATATATAATTTGCAATTGTTATATTAAATAAAAATTTCAGGTCAAGACTTATCCAAAGTTGAGTTTACCGCATGAGGAGGTGTACGTAAAAAGTGACAGAGGAGGCAAAAGGCTGCTAGTTATACTATTGGCCCTGCTATGGGGAATGGAGATTGGGTTCAAGTTTGCGTCTCGCACTGTAATATATTTGCTGAATCCTTGTCACGTAACAACATTAATGCAGGTAAGTATGTACAACTCTTTAAACTTTCTCTTCAGTTATTTTTTTATAACTGTCACTGTGGTCCGCTAACTTATGAGATAGAACACAAGTATTATTTGATTCATGATACATGTACTAGCACCAAAAATTGCCATTACTACTAGTGTTAAAAATTACAAACCAAATCTTTAAAAGAATTCCTATGATTGACTTCAATAAATAAATAAAATATAAATTTTCATTATTCTTAGTAATCTTAGTAACAATTTTCATTTCAATTAAATTTCAAAGACAAATAATGTACATTGTGTTGAATTTCACTTATTTTAAATACTTATAGCTAAAAAAGTTACAATTATTCATTATTTAATATGTCCAAATTACTAATACAATAACTTAACAACTGATACAATATAATATGTCGACATTCAACAAAAACTTTAACATATTTTATGTCACACCTGGCCATAAAGCGGCAATTACCGCACGCTCCGCGCGCGGGAAATCCCACTTCCTGGTCAGGGGGTGACATAAAATTTTGTACTTAACACGGGCGGTAATAAAGAAAGCCGCCCCTGTTAAGTAATGTACTATTATAGAACAATTAATGGATTAATATAAAGTAAAAAATAAATAATGTATAAAAAAAACAATAATAATAATATTCAATAGGGACAGCATCCGCTCGGTGTATCCCTTGTTTTTTATTAAATTGTCAAATGGGCCTCTACGTGTTGACTATGTGGTACTCGATGGCACTTTGGTACCTCGGTACTTCAGCTCTGTGCACGCCTCCCAAAGGTCCGGGACACCATTGTCCCATGAACGGGAAAGACATATTCAATGGTTCTCATTACTAAATTAATCATTTATATATATTATGCTCAATGACGTTCATGTCCCTATCATTTACAAATTCATTTATAGAATAATAGGCTTTGTTCAAGAGCAACCTTTTGAGTCTCGCTTTGAAAACATTACTATTTACTATCTCCTTCAGATCGGTGGGCAACTTATTGAAGAGAAAAACTGACTGATAGCAGGTGGCATGGTTAACTATGTTAAGTTTGGGAACAATAGTCAATGGATCTGTTTACCTCCAAGCCAGAGTCCAGGGTCAGAGGTTAAAATTGAGGTTGAATTCTGAAAATGCTTATTTAACATACAATGTATAAAATTATAAATAGATACAATAGACCTTATCACTTTGAAATAAGGTTCATTAATGGGCAGTTTACTGTTTTGTTGATGGTATCAATGGTACCTACTAGTTAAATTCATCATGCCGGCAAAATTACTCTTTCATTCTACATATCCATGGGCACAACAGTAGGTATCAAAGCTATTATAGGCAATTGTTTGCCATTATGTTATATACCTATGGAAGTGGTTTAAACAACATTTTATGTTGATTGTAATCTATGTAATAATAATGGGTACTTAGATTTTTAAAATGAGGCCATCTTTTGAGACTGCCTTGTTTTAGAAGCTACTTACCATGGTACAATACATACTGCTATTATATTGCACAACATTTTTTTTTTTATACTTCTTTGGCATGCCCACCTGCCAGCCCACCTGTTGGCCAGCGAAGCATTCACCGGAGCCTAAGGACGCTTACGACTCCATATACACATCTTTCTTAAAGAACCCTATACTGTTGCTCTTCGGGGAAAACCTCTGCAGGTACCTCATTTCGCAACAGGGGCGTTTGAGGGAGGAAATTCCTATTATATGCGACTGATTGATGTTACCCATTTACAAAGCAAACCTTACATATCTGTCTGTGTTCTTATTAGTAAAAAAAACTTTATTAAATAAACTAATTAGTTTTACATTTTGGCTTACCCACTTTCCTTTTTCCGACTTAAGGTTTCCAATTAGTTATTGTTTTTGTCCATTTCTGATATGACATTCTGGATATGTGTTATAGGTAATGATAATTTTCTTCTGCTCATTCATACGTAATATGGAGATTGAGAACAAGTTTTTTTATGCCACATTTATAAATGTTTACAGATCTACCTGTTGGCTGCACCTCCCAGCAGGACAGTTACTGCAGTATTCCGCATACACTTATACTTATTAAATGGACCCCTTTTAGCATTTTTATTCCCCGAGACAGCTTCACGGCAGGTAAATATGGAATTAATCAAACAGACCATTACTAAAAACCCTTCTAAATTCTCTTAGGTTGCACAATCACCCGCACCAATATCTGCCGTAACTCTCACCATTTGTAGGGCCGTAAGGATGTCAAATACTTTTACCACCTTTGTTTTGGCAAATATTAACGCTGGTGTCTGTACTTATTAGATTTGTGCATAAGAGATTGAAATAAATAAATACATTTGCTCAGTCCATAGATTATATTTGTTTACTTACATAGTTACCTATGTTACTTATAAAAATACCAATTTTAGATTCCAGCTGAGGCTGCCTTGTACTGGATACAACATGGCATGATGTGTGTGATACCATACTATCTTTTGAGAATTGGAGGTATGTACATATTCCCAGTTTCCATTTTAATATTATTTAAGTTATTTTTTATCAGTGAAAGGATGGTTAAATATTAAATGAATTTTCAGGTGTATACAACGTAGAGCCGCTCAGTGATTTCAATTGGGCAATTGTTAGTTATTGCCTGAATCTTTTATATCACTTCATAATTCTACAAGCCATAGCAATAGTGAGTATTTTCATCGTATGCTAATACAGTTATTCTATAGGCTATATTGACATTACTGACTTGTCGGTGTACAAAAGAAGAGTACGGCCCGCCTGATGGTAAGGGGTCGCCGCAGCCTATGGACTCCCCTTGTGTCCTGTAGCACACACAAGGAGGCAAAGTTTTTCCTTAATCTTACTGGTTCAATATCCCTTGTGATTTCGACCTTGTGAGTTGGCTATTATAGCTATATTTTTGTTATAATACAAATATTTAAATTATCAGACTCGACTGAGCCGGTTTTATGACTGGTGACTACCAATCACTGGAAGCTGTGATGAAGCTGTGTAGCGTGCAATTTCTTGGCTAACTTTGTAGTATAGAATCGAGAAGGTTCATGAATAGTACCGTAAAGTCGTCCAACTGTAGTCAAAATCCATAACCGCGGTCCAAATTAACTCTAATATTAATCATTTAAGTGTGACTATTATTTGGGATGAACCTATACGAAAATAGACTATTTTATGAAATTTCATACAGGTGTTCCATCCGCACCGACTCGTACCAGTTAAAACACAAACTAACGCGATGTGTACGCAGATTGTACGAGGTGTAATGCCCGATCCACACGGGTCATGACGGCGCCGGACACGGACGCAGTTATGCGGTGAAATGAGATAAAAGGCGTGTCTTTCACATTTAACGCATAACTGCGACCTTGTCATGCGTTATCGTGGCCCATCGGTGTGGCTTGGGATTGAGCGCCAATCACATGGTGGTTCCGTGTCCACAGCCCGCCCAAGTGAACCTGAACCACATGATCTGCCCCGCGCTGCTGGACCCGTTCGACGGGCCGTGGTACCGCGCCGCCGCCGTACTGCACCAGGCACTGCTCTGCCCCCTCCTCAGCAAAGCGTACTGCCTCGTAGCCGACTTCTGCCTCACCAAGTTCCCACCCACTAAGGTCAAACACCAACTCAAAGATCTGATACAAGACAAAATAATAGACGACATAAAAGACTCGTAGACGATGCGTCCCAAATCTTCACGGCTGTAATCTCTCTTAGGGTAGCTAGAATCTCTATGAAAATGCCTAATGTAGTACCTAAAGAACAATATTCATCGCGTCCATTTCGTTTGGGTGATTATTGTTGATAATAAGCTAAATTTAATTACTAAATCATGATGTCAATAATGGAGAGGCCAATTTGTGGGGCTGAACGATGGAGCCTGTTCCCACTAGTCTACGCTCCCTAGGTAGTCCGCATTGCGAACTTCTAAGATTTTTAGCAGTCCTCACCTTCAATACCGTGCGAGTACGGACTAGTACGAATGTATAGTCCCTTCAATGGCTTCAATTAGAGGTGCTGAAAAATGTCAGTAGTTCGCACTGTGGACGGAGAAGTGTTAGCTGTTAGCGTACGGAAAGGTAAACGTCCCAGTTTAGTGCCCAATAGACTGTCATCATGACATAAAATTGAAAGTGCCATTTATTGGGTCAGCGTCGAACACAGGGAGGTTTACCTTAATAGCTCAACGGCGCCACCGAAATGCGTCTCGTAGTTATCAATTTATTTCATCGTTTTCACGAGATATGATTCATTTATAATCATGCAACGTCCAGGTTTATGCGTCGTCCGACAAATTAGACCATCGATAGCACCATAAAAGCAAGGTGAAGATTGAATTGACATTGCAATCTCGTATAATCAGCGATAAAACAAATTGGTGTTATAAACGCCAATAGCACTAGCAGGTATGATGTTTCTTGCCAACTCTGGTCAATGAAAAGGCGCTTATAATCATGAAATAGTGATTTGACTCTATCGGTTAGTTCTATCATCTCAGATGCGACAATTAGATGTTTTTTTACAGTAGATACGTACACCATGTTTTTACAAGTCACTATACATAAGGTATGATCTCATTTAAAATCATTCCAACTACTTTTAAACGCTGACAGCTATTTAAATCCAGGGAAATGTTGTTATTCAATATTTACACTAGGGTCTATTGTGAAAACACGTTTCAGTTCGCTTTCACACACATAATTCAAATTCATAATCTGTTCATTTCTTTTCTCATATATAGGTAGTCAAAAATTAAATAGAAGAGGTCCCTTAAGTACGTGCCAGTCTGTCACGTACTTTAAAGTGATGTGTTCGCCTCTCCTCTGTACTAGTCTTTTCCTTTTGTAACTTTTACCTACTTTTTGATATCGTGTGCAATAAAGTTTTACTACTACTTACTACAATAGTACATTACTTACCAAGGGCGATAAAACAAAGAATGTCTCAGATCGCAGGTATTTTACGCCCGAGCCGAAGGCAAGGGCGATAAATATGCGATCTGAGGCTTTCTTTATTATCGCCCGTGGTAAGTACAAAATTTTATGTCACCCCCTGGCCAGGAAGTGGGTTTTTTCGCGCGCGGAGCGTGCGATAATGGCCACTTTATGGCCAGGTGTGACTTAAAATATTTATTGTGGACATTGGACATCTTATCTTATATCTTTAAACGAGCAATTCTTGTATATTTATTTATTTATATATATGTTTATTTATTTATTTATTTCGGGGATCTCGAAAACGGCTCTAACGATTTTGATGAAATTTGGTATGTGGGGGTTTTCGGGGACGAGCAATCGATCTATCTAGGTCTCATGCCCGGGAAAACGCCCAAATATTCATAGTTGAAATGATAAAATACGAACTCGCAAAAACTGTCATTATACATTTTAAACCTTCTCGTTTAGCTACCTATGATATTAGATCATTAGGTCAAAGTTTTAAGTTTTAATGACAAGACAGGTTTTTAAACATAAAACGAGGACTTCTATTAGTGGAAATTTGCTGCTCACGGAGCAACGCTAATGTGGAAACTGCTCCGCTAGTATGATAGGTTATAATTATAATACCTATCTACTTATGTTTTATGTGACTTCATGCCATTTCGGGTTAGCGTGATCATAAAACCTATCGCGCTAGCTGGACTGGTCTGAATTTTTGTACGGACGGTACGTTCCACCTAGCCTGGGGAATAGTACATTGTGCATTTAGGGAGGTAAGCAGGTTGTTACTTAAGAAAGTCATACAAGCCCGACGCTGAAGGCGGAGCATTAGGTATCAATAAAAGATGCCATTTCTTTTAAACGAGCAATTCTTGTATATATATTTATTTCGGGTATCTCGGAAAAACGTTCTAACGATTTTGGATTTTGATGAAATTTGGTAGGTATGTGGGGGTTTTCCGGGGCGAGCAATGGATCTAGATAGGTCTCATGCTCATAAACGCCGAGCAAAACTCGGTCGCTCAGATAGTAAGTATCGTGTGGATAATCGGGAGCTGAGTGACGCTCGGGGTTAGCGGTGCGGGGGGACGAGGCTTTGCTTAGAGCCGTAGAAAGAGGATCCTATAGAAGGAGAGTTAGCGAATCACACTCAGGGACGGAGATAATGTGACAGTTTTTTTCTGGGGCTACCACAAAAAGAATAATCTCCCCATTTTTACTGACAAGTAGGTTTTTAATTATTGAGTATCTTCAAAATAAACCCTTAGCAAATATTAGCGGACAAACACAAAACATACGATGTCCTCCCAATTACGTTATAAATGTGTACTAATTTAATACCTACATTATAGTTTACAAAAACACAATTAGATTAAAACATCTTAGTTATTCAGCCATTATAATAATGAAATCCGAGTAGTATTGTAATCACGTCACGATTAAAATTTTAATCTGTTATTTTTAACGTTCGAGCCGGTCTGGTTTAACCAATATTATTATGGGTAACATATTTTCTTATACGCTGGCCACTGGTTTATCGATAACTTCGGTGGCATAGGCCGGTGGCAAACAATCGGTGCCTTAATACGCGATGAGGGACAGTAGCTCTAGTATAAGTTTTTTCGAAACATTAACTAATTCGAACGCGTTTGCGTTTTGTCTCAAAATGTATGAAAGTGGTATGAAAACGTGAACAGCGCCTCTGGTGGTCACTAGTGGAAACTAAAACAGCGAGTATAACATTTGTTGCTAACCGATGAACGCGCATATTTCAAACTCGATGAGAGCGTTTTCATACATTTTGAGACAAAACTCAAACGCGTTCGAATAAGTTAATGTTTCGAAAAAACTTATACTAGAGCTACTGGAGATATGTCATTGTTTCTCGCTCCCATGTGTGTTATTGTCTATGCTTACATCTCCTTCACACAGCTTTGTATGTATGTATCACCAGCTCCATCTTATACTTCATGGTGTACGCGATTAAGTCCCGTTTTCTAATAATAATTACTGGAAATAGATTGCTAACTTCACGCATATTGTGATCCCGACTATAGCGCCGCCAAGTGCTTACTTTTGAAACTATCTTCTTGGACATGTGACCAAAAGCTTAAAAAACTTCGCCCGTCGCTGGATTGGAACCCAGGTCCATTGACTCTGAAGAGAATATGCTTTACCACAGAACCAAGTATTACTTGAATTTAAACTTTCGCGAGACATGTTATAACTTTATTTTACTAAACGGTTAAAACTCACGTATTAATTGTCACTTCGGGCGACATGTTAAAACACGTGAAAAACGAACACGAACACGTGAACACGTGATTAATACGTGAGTTTTAACCGTTTAGTAAAATAAAGTAACCACGTATTAGTTGTTAATACCTACACATCGAATTTTTGAATACCTTTTTAACGTGCTTTGAGTACCTTTTTAGCGGAAGCACAAGAAAGAATATCGGAGTTTCTTCGCCAGTTTGAGTGATGTGGATTTAAATTGTGTAGTGTCTAAGTCGCCTGGTCATAATATAATTATACCTACCTAGAAATTTTAACGTGCCACATTTAGAAAGATCATCCGTGCAAGTTTCTACAAAGTTAACACTAGGTGGTGCTATTATCAATCCCGCCAGCTTTCATCTAAGTTAACCAACCAACCATGTCTCTTAAGGCGATATATCGATTGAAAGAGACACCCTTTGTTTTTCGCTCACGACAAAACGGGATGCAACCCTCTCCGAGAATGGCTTTTTAGACAAATCTCGTTAAATATCTGATTGTGTGCAGGTTTGTTAAATTTCCTCTTGTCAGTACCTAGATGAGGTAAAATACCATCATATTAACTTATTTAATAATGCGTTGTTTTAGTAGGCTGAGGAAAAAAAGGAAAATATAGACTCAACTTTGGATTTATTGTCTATCGAGAAAATTTTAAGCAATCATGTTTCGCTATTGTCAGTACCACAATCATATAGTCAAGAATCATATATCTGAAAATCAGCCCCTACTGTTTGCTAGTATGGGCAGGCCAGCGTTTCAAAGTCTCCAAATTTCTCAGTGTAGCGCCTTAAGCCGTAACCTACACAACGCGCTAGTGCATAATCCACGAACGCGTGATTTTTTAGGATAACTCTCAGCTGCTGTTTCTCAATATTTTAGATACTGAAAGAAAATACACGTATCTATTATTTATTTTTCGCCAAGGAAACCGTTGACAAAATTTGATCGGTCAATAAAATTTCACCCTATAGCGTTCGTCATTTTATTGCTCCGCGTGCAGTGAGTTTCTAATCTAATGTTGAAAGAGTAATGATAATAAATACAGTTTGTATGAAATTTCTGTGAGAAGTACCCGTTTTTTAAGCTCTTGTGTTTAGTTCTCGCAGGCTCGTATGCTCTGTTCAGTATTGCATGTCGTATTAAATAATGCTAGTCAAAGGTTTTGTTATGAAGACAATTCACCAACTGCCTATAAAAATCTAGCTTGTTTTAAATTTTGTTACGTGTTTGTTTGAACTATCAGATCTAAGTAAGATAATAAGAGTTTGTTTAGGTCTTAGGCATTGACCACTTCACCTGAAGGAACTTCTACTGCATACATAACTGGTCACTATAGTTACTGCTACACAAACATATATAACTCAAGGTCTCCAGCTCTAATCACTATTTTAACAGAGCATAACGCAAGTTTACGCTGTTGATTGTTCAAGAACACACTTCTTACAATAAGCCTCGAATATATATCAATAACTATGAACTAAATAATAAAAGCGCCTAAAATAACAATTTGTACACTAGGACACATATGTCGGGTCATATACATTTACGGGCAATTCTAACGGATACCTATTTTCTATCTATAACATCTTAAATTCTTAATAACTACCTAAGTAGTGAGTGATTTTCTGAGAAAAACCATTCGTTTATATTAGTTTTTCTTTTACCTATTTTATTTATTGTTTTTTTTATTGATCAAAAATATTTGGAAGGATTTTTTGATAGGTTTAACGAGTAGGAATAAATAAAAATGGGGTTGATGATGCAAACAGTAGGCAAGTCAACTTGCAAGTGTTAGAACAGTGGCAACCATAACACTGAAAAAATGTTGAGTGCTCAGTTAGGTAGACCGTCTAATATGTTAGTGCTTTCTATACTGCAATAAATCTAGTATCTAAAATACCGCATTCCTAATTCCGAATTGACGTTTAAACTCAGACTAAAATCTTATCCCAGTTTGGTCAAATCACAGTTCACCTCCAATCGTACCAGTACAGGGCCATCACAAAACTTTACAAGTGTACAAATTGACAAAATTTACCATGGAATTTTTTTGATAATTTTGTCAAATTGTAGACTTGTAACGTTTTGTGGTACAGGGGCCTCCTTTTCAATATACACCGCCCCCTGACACCCCACCTCGTTTCATAAAACCACACTCAACATTAACGTGCTGGAATTCAATTTTAATTTATATTGTTTTTAAAAATAATATTTTTACTTTAAACTATGTGGTTAGCCCTCCTAAACTCTCTAAATAATATTTACTTCCTGCTACTGTTATTACTATTAAATAGGTATATAATATAAATGCCAACGTCATTGTTGTCATGCTGCGAGCAAAGTGATTTAACTTTATACAATATTTATAAAATAGTTCAATATAATGCTACGTTTTTCTTGATAATACAATTATTGTATTACCTAGTCTGTATTACTAAGTAGAAACCATATTATAACACAGTATTAAATCAGTTATATATAGGCCTACCGCTTAACTCAGATGGTGCATGCGCGGCGCGCTGCGTAACGTGGGAAACTTTAACCCTTTGACCGCCAAAGCGATAGTGTGTCGTCGTGCCCAGTACGCCAAGCACTATTTTTTTGGTGTAATGTCTAAACCAATTAAAACAGTTCGTAAATGATTTTTTTCATGATCAAAGTACACCTTCACTCAGACCTTTTTAAGTGGTTGTTGGCGTGGTGGGCACGACGACACACAACCACTTTATAGGTTCTTGGCGGTCAAAGGGTTAGGGCAGCGGACGGGAAGCGGGGCAGGTCTCTGACGCCCGTTCGCCACATAACGCCTCGGAGCAAGTCGCCCTTTTTGTGAGATCCTCGCGGGGTCGCGTTCTTCCCGCGCCTACGGACAGCGCGGCTCGTGTGGGCTTGTGCTAATACGCGCCGTGTCAACGAGTAGGCTTGCGGATTCAACTAGCCGAGGGGCTACCGCGAACCGAAAACAAAGTATTTTCCTCTCTGTCACTAATATACAAGTGCTAAATGCAAGTGCGCTTCTTAGTCACCGGCTGAAGACTACTAGACTCAGCGGTAGTCCTATAGTTACAAAAAAACTCCGTTCACTGATGAAGTCCAGTCATTATTGTAACAGAATTGTTGTTTTTGTTGATAAAATCAACATTTATATTATGTAGGTATTATCTCAGAATAGGCCTATGCACGATTGTTTTGATAACGGTTTGATTTGATATTTCGCTTTGACTACAAAACCACTAAAGCATAACTATCTACCTATTACACCTGCTGCGGAAAGGGCCTACCGCGAACAGAAAACGATCAAAGTTCGAATATCTCCCCCACTGTCTCACTTGCTCATTCGAGCGACAGAGGGGAGATAGGTACTTATTACCGATTACGGTTCGCAGTAGACCCTCTTATTTATAATTATGCACTCTGTCAACTCTGGCTATTTTCTAATAAATAAACAGTCCGGATATTATATCTTATATCTTTAAATGATTCGATTTTGATGAAATTTGGTATGTAGGAGTTTTCGGGGATGAGCAATCGATCTAGCCAGGTCTCATGCCCGGGAAAACGCCGAGCAAAGCTCCCCCAGATATTATATCATTATGTTGAAAAAAAAATCATGATCTTTTTCTTGTTTCGTACAACCAAATGGTATATTTTCATAAACTCAACTTGGTAGGTACTATCTGCAGTGATTTTAATGAAAGTATTGAACACTTAATAGATCTGGTTGTGTAGAGAAATTAGGACAAACACCTAGAGTATTGATATGGTAATGGTTGCAGATTATAATATAGGGTGGCCCAAACATTGACGTCAAAAATTTTTTTTTACATTTCGTACGTCGTGAGCTATCACAATATATCCCATGTATGTTAGCCGATTTTCCGTAGTTTACGAGTTATGAATTTTATTGTTTTTTTTTTATAAATTACTAATTTGGGAACTTTTCAGAATTATGTTACGAAACATTCAAAAAGTTCAACAGTTTTTTTAATAAGTAAATTGCTTCACCTCAGAATTTCTTAGCAAAGAAAAGTTTAAAAATTCATAACCCGGAAACTACGAAAAATCGGCTAACATACATGGGGTGTATTCTGACAGCCGACGACGTGAGGAATCTAAAAAAAAAATTTGACGTCATGGTTTGGGCCCCCCAGTATATAGTTCGGCCACCAATCTGACCAATCGCGTCTGCAGTTCAGTCGATTAAAAAATGTTTGTACCTAGTTAACTAGGTACTTGTTTTTTGTAGTCGACGCCGCCCCCGTGTTTAGCGGTAGGTAATAGCAGGAGAAAGAAGTTGTAGATACTGGGTAACCTACACGGTGGGAATACTTTGATATGAAAATTTGAAATAAATTTAATGCAATGTATTCAAAGCTCAAATTTCTACCAAAAACTGCTGGAGTTGTAACCTCAAGTAATGGTTAGCCAGACTATACGTAGGTATTTAAATCATTAAGTTTGAATAAATTGCTTAAGCAGTGTTGTTAAGAGGTTCTTAATAACCATCGTTGGCTATTTTCACATTAATTATTAAAAAAAATCTAGTTTAAAATCGCATAGTGCGATCCACGACGGCGCGCCCCTCCACCTTGAATCTCAAACTAATCTGATGCGCGTGATACAATTATACAGCACGGGATCTGGTAGCTGCCCTCACTGACCCAAAAGGAAAATCCACCCCGTATACCTAAGTATACTTACAGCAGTCCTAAAACGACACGACAAATCCCTGTGGCCGCCGTGATATTCTTGTGAGCCTGTGATTGAACGAAATAAAATAATCTACCTAGTTATATTGTAAGGATTCACTGGTTTGTTAAATAAAGTATTGACCAAAACGCATTTTTTATTTATTTAAATATTAACCTTAACCCGTATAAATTCACCCACAAGAAAGTTTTTAACCCTTTGAACGCCGAGAATACATAAACTTGTCGCACGTTGTCGTGCCTACGGCGCCAATAACCACAAACTACTTAGAAGCCAATAACTTTTATGCGGCACTTACACGAGGCCAATTAGCGAGCCACACCACTAAGACAATCCAATATTGGCACCGTAGACACAGGCCAATTGATTGGATTGAAAATCCATATTCTATTGGATTGGCACAATGTCTTGGCTTGGTGGAATGGCTCGCCAATTGGCCTCGTGTTAATGCCGCACTAAAGATGTTATGACGTACGTTGTCAAAGTCACCTTCGTGCTTTACACTAAAGTTCATATTCAATCTCTACTGAAAAATGAGACCGTGGGTCAGGCGCTAAAATCGTTAGTAATTTCCTCTCGCACGAAAACTTGGACAGTAGTTAAGATAGTTGTATTATAAAGGACTGTGGACGTCTTTTTATGACACATTAGGCTCTAAATAAATAAATAATAATAATTAATGTTCATGTACTTCACAGACGGGTATTTCACCACTCTACAACTGAAAGACGAATTTTATTCCTTAAGGCTAGGTATTGGCTTAACAATCATTTGACACTAGTTTCAGTCGAGGAAATTAATGAATTCTGTTTACGTCTTTGGGAGGCTGCTGCTCCTCAACCCACCAACGGAATCGCGACAGACGTCCACAGTCCTTCAAATACAACTTTCTTAACCACTGTACAAGTTTTCATGCGAGAGGAACTTGGTCATCGAGACCTGTTGTTGGCCCACGGTCTATGAGGTGAAATTATATGATCATGCTTTAGCCAAAATGCTACAATTTTTGATGAAAGCTAGCCGCAGTGCGATAGTAGAAAAAAAAATATTTTATCGAGGCAACCGAAGTTTCACCCCTTAGGAGGCGATATGACGCCACTTCAAAAACCAAAGTTTAAAAAAATCTGTAAGTTCAACGGGTACACCGATTTGGACGATTTTTTTTGTACAACGACGGTGGCAAACAAGCGTGCGGTCCACCTGATGGTAAGCAGACACCGCAGCCTATAGAGGCTCGCCACTCCAAAGGAGTCACGGAGCAATTTAGTAGTAGTAGTAGTAAAACTCTTTATTGTACATAAAACAATTATGAAAAATACAAAAGGAAATAGTATGTACAAAGGCGAACTTATCCCTTTAAGGGATCTCTTCCAGTTTCTTTCAATTTAATGGCTTTTACACATGAAGCAATTTCTCACGGCACGTGCAGAGACACGGCTGTGGTTAGAATGAGACAGTAATATGTAACCTTTCATTCTGCAGCCAGTTGTCATGACTAATTGTTACTAGGTGCATTTTGGCCTAAACGTTCACAGGAAAAATGATGGCAGATATTGAGTAGAACCAATGCTGGTGTTGTTCATTACTTACATTTATTTAATTTTTTACATATAATTTTCGACGAGTCGCGTATCATAACGAATATACTACTTTATTAAATTAATAGTTCGGCCATTTTACGGAATGTTGTACACTCGACTTTTTTTTTAATTTGTATAAAATCGGGTTTTTCTACTCGGAATCGAAAGCACTTTCGAACCTAATAAGAGAAAAGTGTCCCAAATTTTTCATACAATTTTCAGTTTTTCCATTCCGTTACCACCAATAAGCATTACAAGATTAGTATGAAAACGGCAACGGAATGGAATAAAAAAAAATTGGGACACTTTTTTTCCCCTATATCATTCGAAAGTGCTTTCGATTCTGAGTAGAAAAAACCCGATTTTATCCAAATAAAAAAGTGTACAATTTTCCGTAAAATAGCCCTTGAATGAAAACGTTCTTACATGCGATATTAGCATGATTTTGTGTTACTTTGAAGTTTTTTTCTGGTCTGAGCAACAGGATTTGTATTAGTCGGTAGTGGAAACTGTTTGGCTTATGTATGTTTTATCTGTAATTAACTTAATGTAATGTTCCATGCCTGTTTGTTTCCCAAATTAATAAATAAAATAAAAATAAAATATTGCTGTTAGCCTAGATATCTCAAA
Organism: Cenopis cana; assembly: GCA_951800055.1. Lineage (NCBI taxonomy): Eukaryota > Metazoa > Arthropoda > Insecta > Lepidoptera > Tortricidae > Cenopis > Cenopis cana. Next base: position 9,316,712 of record OX637477.1, on the reverse strand, counting down.
AAACCCATAATCCATCATCACAGGCATATTTATATGCCATGTTGATGTTGATATCATACATCTAGGCTAAAATGTGTTATGAAGTCCGAAAACTTTATAGAATTCCCTAGTTGCTTTACATTACCACTCAATTTTAGTTGGGTGAAAATTACATACATACACCTTTTGTTGTAACTCAATGACTCTCCTCACCACAGCCACCCCTTAAAGCTGTACTGACAATTAATATTTGCGTAATCCAGTATTTTTATACTTTATACATTGTCAGTGGTAAAAATGTGTAATTGTGTATGGCTCATGTTGGCAAGTCATTACCATTGGTGTATTTTCTGTGCATAGATTGAAAGGACCACCATTTATGTTTTAGCTAAACTAAATTATTTATAATATTATAGTCACATTATCTAGATCCAGGTAGTTATCAGCCATCCAGTGGTGGACCAAGGTATACCATAGAAACTTCCGTATTTCCATACACAGCAGACACTGTTGGGTACAGTCTTTTGTTAGGAAGGCCTGGAAAAAAGTGATGATCAATTATTATGCATTCATTGCATTATGGAATGCACAAATTGAATTTTTATCACTATCTAAATTTCAACAACCTATAATAAAAATGTTTATGTCACACCTAGCCATAAAGTGGCATTTATCGCACGGTTCGCGCGCGGAAAATCCCGCTTCCTGGCCAGGGGGTGACATAAAATTTTGTACTTACCACGGGCGTTAATAAAGCCTCAGATCGCATATTTATCGCCCTTGCCTTTGGCTCGGGCGTCAAATACCTGCAATGCGATCTGAGACATTATTTGTTTTACCGCCCTTGGTAAGTAATGTACTATTATGATTATGAGGTACCTACTAAATTAGTTTTACGCGATTTAGACCTACAAATGTAGTTCGTGATAAAATTATTCTCCTGGTATATTATTAAATTTTATATAAATAAATAAATAAAAATGAAATAGCCTTTTATTTCTGGAAAAATACAATAGTTTAACTTATGTATGCTCGTGTGCACACCAGAACCCTTCTAAGAGGTAAAGGCCTCTTCCAGTGAATGCCAACGAATTCTGTCTTGGGCCTTCCACACCCAGTTGGGCCCCGCTAGCTCTGCAATCTCGTCAGACCAATCCGAGAAAAAGACAGTCAATTTTATATAATCAGATACTAAGTCATTTACCTTTAAATGCAACTCCTAGGAATTCATAATTTCTCTCAAATGATAGTGTGTTATCTTCACAGTCTAATATCACTCGTATGCGCTCGCCAACCTGTACACAATATAAAAAATTGTATTTGGACAGGTATCAAATAATATTAGCAATTTTTTTATACCAAAGATCAGTCAATTGTTTCTTCAAGAATGTTAGTGATATTATAAAAGCTTGGTAATTAAACTAATCCTTACTTGATATTTTGGACAATTGTTAAGAAGTGGATAGTGTCCTTGAGTGTCTCCATTGTGCAGTAAATGGTTGTCCACTAGATTCCATCCCCAACTCTGTTCATCAGCTCCTAATAAACCCACGTAACCTTGGCATTGCAAAGGAGCTTCTTTAGTTGAAATTCCCACCACCGCTACAGTGCCCAGAGGGCCCTCCCATATCACTTCCCATGCATGACGGCCATAATTGAACCCCACTTTACCTCTACAAGCATCAGTGCTTTGTGCAACTGGATTCCTGAAGAAAACATAATTGGTATTGAATTGGCGTATAAGAGTGAGTCATAACACTCATAACATTGCTAAAACTATATGTTAGGTTATTAAAATACATGACCAAATTACCTGTGTAATGTGAATCCATTTGGTTTAACATAAATATTTCTAGAACAGTCGTGAGGGTTCCAGGCATGAAAGAAAGCTTTAAGTTTTGCCTTATAGGTGGTTAATGTGGAAAGTAAGTCTGATTTCAAGACTTCTTCAGCCAACCTTTTAACGCAATGTATTCTCCAGACATCGTTGTTTTCATCACTGAGAATTCTATACCAACTCTTACAAACTAGAGAACAGTTCCTTAGATCTTTTACACTTAGGTATGAAAATATGTTTTCTAACACAAGATCCGGAACTAGCTCCGCAATCGAGTAACCATCACAAAGATGCAGTTCGTTCAATGAGTAGGTAACACGTTCCATTAGTTTTGATGACTTGTTCGCACAAAGCAGATTCGTTATCATCTTATCATTTTCTTATTAAACGTGATAATGAAATTTATAAACCCCGACAAATTTACATCACGTCAAATCAAGTCTATCTGTCATCACTGTTGTCATCCGTGTCAAATCAATAGTGTGGGTGTGTGTGGAACCACTACGTTCTATGGACCATAGAATTTGTTAAGGGGAAGATGCATTGGCGTGCAGAACCTACAGACTAAACCGCAAAAGGCACGGTAGACGGTCTTGCTACAATCCGCTACGTGAACAAGCGAGATAGGGAGAATCAAAAATGCAGACCTAGAGGCGTCACCGCGTCAGTTACACGGTAAATATTATCACGCGATACAGTATTGGCCTCTCTCTCACTTTCATGTAAGTGAGAGAGAGGCCAACTGGTGTAACTGACGCCAGAACCTTTGCCAGAACGCAGATTGTGGAGCTACTCGGAGCTACTAGAACGTAGTGGTTAAGGCAGCTTTACACCTTACGATATTTAGCATGGTAACTCATTAAACTCACGCACACGTATTAGAGCGAGTAGAGATAGTTAAGGGCGGCCGCATATTTATAAGATATTTCTAACAGAAAAATTCTGAAGCTAGCCGGAAGGCACTCGGTGCATACATTTTGTATTAGCTTAGTAGAGCAAGAACAGAATTGGAAAAGGCGTCTCTAAACAATGCAAGCGGCAAATCATGTAACAGTTGGGGTGACAACGTTATCAGAGGGTTTGGACCCTGCAGAATATGGATCTGTCTGTCGCCATCTCGAAATTTGAGCCGGAAGTACGGTATACCGGAAAAGGTGCAGCCCATACTAAAAATTTCGTAGTACATTTAGTAAATTGTTGCTCTGGTACTCTAAAAGAGGTCCAATTGATATGGTTTTTTGGTATGTTGTGAAGGACAATATTAGCCATGGTAACCTAAAAATTTCGGCCCTCCAGCTCCATAACTTTGGCCGCCATCTTGGAAATAGTGTCACTTTTTTCAGTTCTTTGCTTTTACTGTCGTCAAAGTTCATTCCAGTGCTAAACATAGTTCCGCAATATTGCAGAATACAAAATTTGCTAAAACTTTTGGGTACAAAGATTTTTTCCATGACCCCTAGGGACAAAGATATGACAGGATATATCATAAAAAATTGCCACTTTTTTCTGGTTTTCCGTTCATGTTTACATTTTAAGTGCATTTTAGCGCTAACTATAGTTCGGCAATATTGTAGATCACGAAATTTGCTACAACTTTTGTATTGAAATATTTTTTCCACGACCATTAGGAAAGAAGATATGAAGTCATCTATGGAGTAGCTTCGTCGAAATTAGATACTTTTGCAGTTTTCTTCTCATATTTAGGTTTGCGTGCAATTAATCGCAATCTGTAGGGGATCTATGACGGTCGAGTGATAGCGGGATAGACGACAAGATAAAGCATCTGTCACTTTCCGATCTATACCACTTCAATCCCTCAAAAGACAAAATCGACTGTTTCCACGATACCTAGTAAGATCGTAGGTACTTTGAATTTGCATATAATTTTGTCTTCTGTAATATTACAGACCTAGAACTTGAGCTAAAATACACTAAAACGCAAATATGGGAAGAAAACTGTAAAAAGAAGCAAATATCGACGGTAGTACTCCATAGATGACTTCGTATCTTCTTTCCTGATGATCGTGGAAAAATATTTCAATAGAAGAGTTGTAGCACATTTTGTGATCTACAATATTGCAGAACTATACTTAGCGCTAAAATGCACTTAAAACGCAAATATGGGAGGAATACTAAAAAAAAATTGCCGTTTTAAAAATATCTCCTGTCATACCTTCGTCCTTAGGGGTCATACAAAAAATCTTTGTAGCCAAAAGTTTTAGCAAATTTTGTCTTCTATAATATTGCCGAACCATGTTTAGCACTAAAATGAACTTTAGCGACAGTACAAGGAAAACACTGAAAAAGTGACAGATTTTCCAAGATGGCGGAGAAAGATATGGAGCTGGAGGGTCGAAAATTTGGGGATACAATGACAAATATTGTCCTTTATGGCATATCAAAAACCTATAACAATCGGACCATAGTTAGGGTACCGAAACCACGATTTACCAAATGTACAACGAAAAAATTTGTATGGGCTGCACATTATCCGGTATAACAGACTTCCGGCTCAAATTTGGGTATGGAGACAGGCAGAACCGTATTCTACAGGGTCTAAGCCCTCTGATAACGTTGTCACCCCAACTGTTACATGACTTGCTTCTTGTATGCTACTTCTTCAAAAATGGGCCTACTCTATAGCTCCCGCACACTGTTAGTTAGAATAATTCTAACTCTGACAGTGTGCGGGAGCTAATACAAAATGTATGCACCGAGTGCCTTCCGGCTAGCTTCAGAATTTTTCTGTTAGAAATATCTTATAATGTGCGGCCATAGATATAGTATATACTCTGTAGTTATAGATGCGCCAACAAGCGACCGGGGCTATGTCTTTCTCATATTATGACGTCAAAATATGGGGATACCATGGTTGCAAAAAATTACCCCAAAAATTTAGTCGGATTGTACTTGGATACAAGTGATCAAATTCCGTAGTGACTAAGTCGCCATTTTGACTCACTAACTAAATTAACACAACATCGTAGGATTCGTAGGCGATATCGAAAATAAAAGAAGTCCCGACCGGCCACTATTTTTGTGATAATCTTACCTATAAGTATATAGTCATGGTTAACACCGTTGCATCAAACGGCGATTTCACTGATCCAAATCTATACATTTTGTTCTCGCCGCTGGCCTTCCTGCTCGCCGCTTGACTTGCTGGTCATCACGTCACCCAAAGAACCATGGATTTTGATCGTGGCCGCGTTGGTGAGCACACGTGCCGCCATTTACCGTACAAAACCTTATCTACTTTCATGGCGTCGTTACCGAACAACGTCATTGAACACGTGACATTGGCGAAATCATCATAAATTTGATGGAAGCCATTTTTTATTTAAAGAATTGAAAAATTGAAAGAACCATGGTAAATGTTTAAGTCTCTAGACGATGAATGTAGTAAGTAATGTAACCAGATAGTGCTTACTACTTCCATGCCCGTTTTTGTCTTTCACAGATAAATAATGTAGTTGTTGGAATAAAAGGATAAACTTCAAATTAGAACAGGTAATTTATTTACAATAATATATTATATTTATTTTTCAATAAATAAACAAATATATAATAAGCAGTTATAGATTATTTTACCCAATTTTCTTTCCTGTTCCCTCAGTCCTCAAATCCATTTTTTCGGGATTCATCCTCTGTTGAAAAACTGAAAAAAAAAACAAATTACTTGAAATTCCCGAAACGTGGGGTAATCTTTAGGGGATTTTTTTATTATTTGTTGGTATCCCGAAATCGAGTTATAATCCGACTGAATGATGGGACATCAATGATAAGCTGGCTTCTATGGTAGATTTATACTACGCGATTTGACCGGTTTGTATGTCAAATGTTTGGAGGTTATTTTTTAATAAATTCACATATTTTTCATATTTCGTCAAGTGTCTCATGATATAAGTAATGATTTAGCTTAGTAATTTGGTTCCGGTGAGATTTTAGAAATAAACACGGGTCCAAAATTCAAAGAAAATGTACTTACGCATGGAATGTAACATCCGCCTTTTTTCGGTCGAAATTGCTTTTACAGCCAAACACTAAACACCCCACCATGTTTGCACTGAACACCCAAACACTACGGATCTGATAATTGGTAAATTATTATTCATTTGAACCAAATTTATCATTAATTTTCCACTTACAAATTGTACTGCAAAATATTGCCACTTTGTTTTGCAATCTTCTTGACACTAATGACAGATTGCCTTTACCCGACCATGAAAAAATGTCCGGTCGGTGATAAGGACAAAACATCGCACTATTTTCTACTTCCTCTCATAGGAATCGCAATAAGGCTATCTTTCTCTTACAAAGCGTGTCAGGCCCTTGTGTGCGGCCGCCCTAACTCCCCTCCCATCGCAACTTCCGATGAACTACAGAGTATATTTATTATATCATATCTATGGATCAATTTTCAATTTCGTCATGTCAATGTCAATAACAGGGTCAACTGACAGTGACACTGACATGACTCTTTGGTCAACTGCGTGGTGTAGTGCATGTGTAGTGCGTGTCTCAAAATATTTGTACAGTTTGTTACTTTGTTGTTTGTTCATCAAGTTGCAATTATAATTGTAGCTAACGTGCCATTTTATGCAAAATCTGTCTACAGCCATGCCTGGACTCGAAGCTCCTTTAAGTGATGAAGATTATATTATAACAAGAGCTAAAGAAGCACAAAAGCATAACATACATTCCGCAAAAGCATGGATGCTTACTGCGAAAACACTATTTCCCACAAACTTCAAGATACAGTTTGAAGCGTATTTGATGGAAAAACAATCTGGTAACTTACAGGAGGCAGCAGAGTGTTTCACTTCATTAATGTTGTCCCGTCAAAACCTTCCCGAGCTTTTACCCGAGATATCGGCAATAGCTAACGCACTTAAAACATCCGAATCTAGTTTTTTGAGCCAAATGTTTGACAAAATATGTCCCGATATACAATTAACAATACTGAAGACAAGTGTAGAGAATAGTGACGACACTATGGAGCACTGTCGGCTGCTAGTGTTATTGTTGAAAAAGTTTCCTCAACTTGGAGTTGATAGCCTTGTGAAAACCTTAATAAATGCAGACAAATTTTTCTGTGACAATCGGTATGCCAGGTTGCTAGTTGTGGAAACTCTGCCACTGCTTAGCTCGTTAGAATCCCCAAGATTATTGCAGCGGTTGCTGGTCAAAGCTATTGATTTTTATAACTCTTATGTTTATGATGAAACCGAGCATGACATATCAGACCCCTGGCAGAGGTTATATGGTGTATTAGATTTGTTAGGAAGGCAGCTTGGGTGGGATCCATTCTTGATTAATTACAACAATAGCTTAAATAGGGAAACTTATTTCCAAAAGTTATTGACATTAAGAAATTGTGATGATTGTCGTCAGCTACTGTATTGTGGGACCACTTTTTTCTTAAGATCTCTGTATGAACAAAAGTCACAAAAAGGTAATCACATTCTCATAGAAGCCCTGACTGATCCAGACATAGCACCATTGAAGAGAAGGAAAGCAGAAATAGAGGTTACCGGAGTCTCATCAAATCAGTTTCAGGCTGCAGCCAATTGTTGGGAACTGCTGCACAGCAATGAAGTCATATCTCGGGAATTTATGAAGTTAGCCAATCAACTGCAGGTCAAACCTTGGTTGGAAGGATTTTCTGAAGAACTAGCACTGTTTCAAGGGAGATATGAGGAGGCCATTCAGGCAGTTCAAGGGAACAATCTTGCTGCTAATATTATGAGAGTATCCTTTAACTTCTTCCATAAAAAGTATGCAGCTTGTGTTGAGAGCATACTGGCAGCCTTGCCGCAGCTACCTTCAGCAGAAGGAGTGTTGGAGATGGAGCTCATAGTTGGTGGCACCCACAGACATCTACACTTCCTGCCGCTTACCAAACTAGCCATAATGCATTACTTCTGTACATTGCTTATAAGAATACTGCTCAGCACTGGAAATAGTTCAGATCTCACTTATGGGCATATACTAGTATTGATGCAATTTGGATGGCCCCAGGAGGAAGCAGTCTTCCACAATATTTTGGATATTATAAAGCGAAAAGGAGTATTTCACTATCACTTGTTTTCAGCATATATTATCCATGTAGACATACTGGAGGAACTGAGTTTCATGTGGAATGATCAGAATAACAGTGTTGCTTTGGATATCTTACCAAACTCTCAACAGCATCTGGGACAGAGGAGGATTGGAACCAGAGGAGCAGACAAGGGAGTCAAGGAAGATTTTAAACAGGCCATGAGAGCCCAAGTTGCCAGATGTAATGAGTCTATATTAAATTTAATGATACAGTTCATAACATCAGAGAGGTCATATTTGCTTCAAATATTATGATTCTACTTTATATAAGAAACAAGTGTAAAAAAGTATGTTTATTATAAGTAATTAAAATGATGTATCCAATAGAAATGTTTTTCTCAAGTACTCCCTTCATAGGTGCCTACAGCGAGCAATAGATTACGCCTAGTAAAGTGTAAACTAGTGATAGGAGAATTCTTCGTAGCAAAGGAACGTAACAAAAATTTATCCTCCTTTTTGTCCACTGTGTTGTTTGCTGCATCCTCCACCGGTACTTCATCAGTTATAGCAGCAACATCCCATAATTTTATTGTGCAGTCCAAAGATCCTGAAAGAAAGAAAAAAAAACTTTCTCATCATCGTCATGTGAAACAAGACGAAACTGCTAATTGTATTTTGTTTGTATCATAGAGACTATATAATCTTTATTGCACACAAGAATTTACGTTTCTTGGCGATATATAAAAGGCGAATTTAAAGCCGCGAAGCATTCTCTACTAGTATTTAAGTTATTCTACAAAACCTATTACTTATTCTGTGGGTAGTAGGGTAGGGTTTGGTAAAAAACTAAGTTTCCCAAAAATGAAACCCTACATAGCTTGATCGATTATTCCCTCTCGTAAACCTGTATTGTAAAGGAAACGCAAACAAATTTCAATATCAAGCATAATGGTACCTTTCTGCTGTGTCAATAAGGCGCTATTCCCGTAAAGGTGAAAAACATAAGTCCGCAAAGCCTCTTGGAATTCTGACTTAGAAATTATTTAATTTGCTTATTAGTTAACCGGGCACTGTATACAAGTATGTATACAGGGTGAACTTTCCTTTTGGGTCAGTGAGTAAGGGCAGCTATCAGATTCCGTGCTGCTACGCGAAATTGGATTTAGAAGACCTTCCCTCGATTTCAAATTAATGAAGGTTGGCGTTTACAGATCTTGGAAAAACATACAGGATGCGGGAAAAAGGTATTTTTGGCAACACGTACCAGACGCGAGGATAGTACCATCGCGACTAAAAGCGAGCGAGTGTAACGGCGCGCAATGCACGGGCGGCAAGATGGCGGCCGGCGCGCCTGTCGACACGTCCCACACGATGAGCTCGCCGCCCGCCGCGCCGCCGCCACCCGACGCCAGCCAGCGCCCGCAGATAGAAAATTGGATCGTGAATACTGCACACTGAAAAATATACACATTTTTAGGGCCAAGGAGTGCTAACGGAACAACCCAAGGACAACAACCAACAAGGGTAACAAAGGATACCCATGGTAGCTCAGTTGGTTAAGAGCAATGATGGATTCCAGAGCTCGTGGGTTCAAATCCCACCTGTGGCGTTTAATTTTTCACTTTGAAAAAGCTCGTTGGTTCAAACCCCAGCTGTGGCGTTTAATTTTTCAATTAAAAAAAAATCGTTAGCGGACGTATCAGCTTGACAACATTTAAACATGTCGAGCGATATTCGACGTTAAAGACGTGAGTGACCCGTTTATTATATTTCAACATTTAAATCAATGGAACCCTATTACTAAGCTTCGAATGTCCATCCGTGTGTCAGAAATCAGCATCCTCCTAGCGTTATCCCAATTCTTCCTCCCAAGATTTGGCGTAGGCACTAATTTTTACGGAAGCGACTGCCATCTAAACTTACAACCAAAGGTGAAACTAGACTTTATTGGGATTAGGCTTGTCAAGTGAGTAGGCATACAACCTAATTTATCTAGCTTTTGCCAGCGACTTCGTCCGCGTAAAAGGGATGATTTTCGGGATAAAAAGTATCCTATATGTTAATCCAGGCCAGGGCAGCAGCAGGGGGGGGGGGGGGGGGCAGGGGTTAATCTCGTCTCGTTGTATACCAAGTTTCATCATAATCCGTTCAGCCGTTTTTGCGTGATTGAGTCACAAGCATCCAAACACACTATTTCGCATTTATAATAATTAGTAGGATAACAATACATCTATTCTTACAGTTTCCCAATGCGATAGTGTAGCAAAAACAAGTATACATAGCTTATTACATATACATGATACTTATTACGTATAATGTACAGTCAGCAGCAATGGGTCCTACGCGGGCGAGGTGCTCAAAATGATCTTCACACATCTATATTAAAAGGGCATAAGAGCGTGTGTAGATCATTTTGAACACCTCGCCCGCGTAGCAACCATTGCTGCTGACTGTACTAAGGACGAAGTGCTCACCTTGTGTCCAGTCATAATTCTGACTTGAGTCCCTGTCAAACAATCCCAAACGCGGACTGTTCTGTCACTAGAGCCTGTAGCTATGTAGTTTGAGTTTGGGTGGAACTGCACACACTAAAAGGAAGAAATACACAATTATTTAGTGCACCGTTAATTGATTCTGCTTTACCTCCGTCACATCTGTGTCACACGAAGGAACGTAAGCGCTGTGGGTAAGTATGTGTGCGTGCGCTGTCGGTACACGCGTCAATTGTTTGCGCGAGGCGCGACGGCACCCGATCGACACCAGGCGGGTCTCTCAGGGACGAGGTAACTGACCTCGGTGCGGGAGGTTCGTGTCCGTTCTGTATGTTATACTATTCTGTGCACAAATGACATGTAAAATGCAATATTTTATTAATAAATAATTGAATTGAATTGAATTGTGCCTCCGTTGTATTTCTAAACGAAAGGGCATCTCCTGCAATGGTCCATAAAAAGCCTAAGTACACTTCTCATGAACAATGTTCGTTGAATTTACACTTTCACTGCTACGAACCCAACTAGTTGGCGCTGCGTAAGTTTTTTTTTATACGACGACGGTGGCAAACAAGCTTACGGTCCACCTGATGGTATTTAAGCGGACGCCCCAGCCTATAGACGCTCGGAACTACAAAAGAGTCACGTGCGCGTTGCCGACCCTTTATAAAATTTGAGGATTCAGTCAGGAGAAGGGATAAAAGGTCCATCGCTCTCAACACGGTGCATCCTCAGGAGCTCTGGCAACCTTGCTCACCTCGAACACAACACTACATACTTGTGTAGTAAATAATGTTATTATGGCTTAGGTCTTCTTCTGCAAGGTGGAGGTACTTCCCCAGTTGGGCTGCTCCAAATGAGGAATGTCAATAGGTCTGCAAAATCACTTGAAAGTTTGTTACGGTAAAGCGTTGATTCATACAAATACATTAGTTTTTGTTTCATTCAAAAATACCAAGTAGTTATGATTTTACAGGCATTTAAAACGAGTCCCGCTAACCGCGTGTGACGTCATTTTGCAACGCTAGTCTGGTACGGAAGCGCGCGAATGGAGCGAGCGTGTGTATGGCGAGTGTTGCACTATGACGTCACGAGGGCGGGTCGTGGCGCGTCACATTAAAAGTCAATATCTTGGAAACTAATTGACGTATCGAAATAATTCTTTCACATATATTTTTTATTTTCAACAGAGAATACAGAAAAATGGAATTCTAAATTAGTGAACATTCTCCATTAGAGCAAGAGATGACATTTTGCTGTGCCCTACCCTACCTCTCCTTTTCTTAGATGTCGGAGAGCCCGCTAGCGCCCGCTAAGCAGGCAGTCGCTACGGGTTGGTCGCAAATTTTTAGTCTAGCAGTGAAAGCGTTAATAGGCCTAAGCCGTGTTCCAAATCACGCTAAGAATGCTCGCAGCGCTTACAGTGCTGACGGCCGGTCCAAATCAAATAGCGCGCTCAAGGCCGCGTGAGTAGTGTTTTGTTTCGGACCGGTATTCGCTTGAGCGCGCTTACGATCGGACCGATTCACGCTCATAGCCCGTGTTTACTGTCATGTTCATATATCAAACGTCAACTTGACGTTTGGCTCGAGGTGCTTACGCCTGGGAGTGTGAGCACCGTGAGCGCCGTCCATGACATCATCAGTGACGTCACGACATCTCATGTAAGCGCTATGAGCGTGAATCGGTACGATCGTAAGCGCGCTTTGAGCGCTGTAAGCGTGATTTGGAACATGCCTCTATATGTTCATTTATATCCTTACATCAACATCTGTGAGGTGTCCAGAGAAGATCCGCAAAGGTTGATGATGGTCTGTGGCCCAGAGACGCGCTGTGCGGTCGTGGCCGGACGACGCGAAGTAATGACCATGGGGCGACCACCTCACGTCCCACACGGGCCACACGTGACCTCTGTACGCCACAAGACATGTCCAACATTGTAAGGACCACAGTCGCACTGAAAGATTAGATTTTTTAAAATTAAGAATATGGACGCAGTTATGCGTTAAAGAGGAAAGGAATTATATATAAACGCATATAATACAAATACTTTTTATTAAACACCTCGCACAGCAAAGCAAATTAGTGTCAACGAGTTTCAGAGAAAAAAAGCTATGATTCCGTTGCCGACTGCATACAACAACAGCACGTTCCGCCGCGTATGCGTAAAAAGCTCAATTTGAAATGAGCGGAGAAGTGTCGGAACAGCACACGCCGCTCACTCTTAATTGGGACTTTTAGTCTTACGATTACGGTTCAATTTGGAGTGCGGCGGAACGCGCAGTTGCTGTATGCAGTCGGCAGCGGAATCATACCTTAACACGTAGGCAGAGGCAGAGAGCATGCGGTCTATCGGTAAAGAGTGATCTCTCCCAGAAAACCTTTGAACAGCGAAGACAAATTACGATTACATACTTACCCCCTTATTCATAAACGTCCATCAAACTTCTATTAGTTAACAAGCCGCTAAAGTTCGTTTGTCCTTATCTGTCACTCTGACATTTACGTTTGCGAGAAAGGGACAAACAACATTTTAATTAGCAGAGGTTTGTTAAGTTTTATGAATAAGGGGGTTAACCTTTATTTTTCTTTCTAATTGAAATGCAAATAAAGACTATGTAAGGACCGTAGTACTTGGCGTTTTTTGGTCTCTGCCTACCCCAATGGGATACGGGCGTGGGTATATGTAATTGAAATAACCAAACCTGTTGCATCTTCCGAGCAGGACAAAAGCATGGTCTTGAATGGATCGAATGCCACTTTGTAAACGGGTCCTGAATGCCCAAAGAGTGTGCGACAAGCATCTCTATCCCTTTCCTCCATCATTCTTACAAGTACATCTCCTGTTGAAAATTACATATATTGAAAATTTAAATATAGTTTTTTTACATAAGTAATCAAATAGTAATGATTTAACTTATAAAATACTACCTGCTTCTCTATCAATATCTTGCAATTTTTCAGCGGATTTCATGCCTCGTAATCTTACAGGTGTCAATGTCCATACCTATAAAAAAGGCCTTTTATTTCTCACAATATTGAAATACAAAATATAATAACTAGGGTGACACCACCAATTATGGACACTTTAAGAACACGCACCAATAATGGACACTTCAACCCGTATTCAAAGATCATACGGTTTTAAATTGATTGTTGTATAAAAAATTAATGACTCATATTTTCTTTTATATAAGAGTTAATACGGTATTTAGCTCATAGTCAAATCAGCAACTTTTTATTAAAAGTCAAAAACGCTCTGTTAGTATGAAGTTTGTAAGGACATACTGTCTTAGTGACGTCACTAAGACAGTATGAATTGGTATGTTCAAATCAGCGTCATTTTTAAATCTTTATGCTTATAAAATCTTACAATTAGCTAAAATAAATTAATAATTGATATTTTCCGTGTATTTTCGTTAGATCTTTTATAAGTCAAGTAAAAAATAATTTATTTTTACCTTTGTTTAATACCCTATTGTACATCAATGCTAGTCTATGAGAACCCCTGGGTGGGTAAAGGCCAAAATATGTAATAAATATACCTATTATGTAATAAAAAAAGTGTTTAAGTTCTCTATGCATAATAGTCAGATGACATATTTCGATGATACGAAAAATACTGACTTTTATGGTAGAATTGTTAAAACCGACAGCCAACAGCGTAGAATCATCACATATATCTGCACAGGTAGCGGTGTGGCCACTGTTGAGCAAAGTGTAGAAGCAAATTGACGGAAGGCTCTCTGGGCCCAGTTGTACACGCTTCGCGGCTTCTCTCAGGGCTTTCGCTTTTTCAATCTTGTCTGCTTCTTTTCTGTAAAGAATATCATGTGAATAAATTTTAATTTGAATTCTTTGACAAATTGTTGTCTCAAGGATTCATTGACAACCGCTTTAGCTTAGTTGGTAGTGACCCTGCCTACGGTGCATGAATATATGTTTTTGGGTCTTGGATGTTTTCTATGTATTTAAGTATCTATTTATATCTATATAATTATGTGTATCGTCGCTCAGTACCTATAGTACAAGCTTTGCTTAGTTTGGGACTGGGTTGATTTGTGTAAGATTGTCCACAAATATTTATTTCAATATTATTATTATGGTTTCAGTAACTATGAGACTTACAATTCCGGAAGAGGAATTCTATCATTAGGTGGTGCATTAGGGTCAGACTTGGGTTTTTTCATGAAAATGTTGTCCTTCTTAGCTTTTTTCTTCTTTGGCTTATCCGGAGTTTCCTCAGTTTCCTCCTCATCTTCAGTGGGCACAGGCAATATTTGAATGTCGGGCTCCTTCAACAGTCCATAGTAAACTTTTGTCCGATTCTCTGTAATTATAGAAATACAAGATTGCTGATTGTGATGCCTACAATTTTACAAATAAGAGCGAATTTACAATTATATTTAAAAAAATATGATTGTAGATTTTTAAAAATATAATATCTAGATTAATAGCTTCATCATTTTTGTGACTTTCATGATAAGACTACTTTTGAAATAAGTTTTGTAATGTGCTAATTTTGTTAAATACATTTATTTCTGTTCTATCTTTAATTCTCTTTGTATTAATCACTACTTAAGAATATATCATGTTTTTAGCAGCTGTTGGTACTCTTTCAGAGCCTGTACTCCAAATCAAATCAAATCAAATCAAATCAAATCAAATCAAATTATTTATTTTGTAAATAGGCTTAATCTATAGCTCTTTTACACGTCATATTAATGCTAAGTTTACAGCAATTTTACATAAATGCGTCTTTATCATCTATAAACTCCTTTATAGTGTAATACGCTTTTTGTACAAGATGGCGTTTAACGCTGGACTTAAATTTATTCATTGACAATTTCAACATATCAGCAGGTAACTTATTGTAAAACCGTACACAGTTCCCCATATATGACATATTCACTCTACGGAGACGATATCCAGGAATAGCTAATTTATTTTTGTTTCGAGTATTATAATTGTGAATGTCACTGTTTGATTTATACATGTCAAGATTTTTATGAGTGTACATTATATTTTCGTAGATATACTGTGAGGCAACCGTCAGGATCTTTATTTTATTAAATTTATCTTTAAGAGAAATGCGTGACCCTAAATTATAAATACTACGTATAGCACGTTTCTGTAATACGAAAATTGAATGAATGTCAGCGGCTTTACCCCACAATAAAATACCGTAAGACATCACGCTATGAAAATAGGCAAAATATACAAGCCTTGCCGTTTCAACATCTGTAAGCTGACGAATCTTTTTAACTGCGTAAGCTGCTGAACTGAGTCTACCTGCCAGAGTGGAAATATGTGGACTCCATTGTAATTTTGAATCCAAAGTTATGCCAAGAAAAACAGCTTTATCTTCAAATTTAAGAAGTTCGTCTTTGAGAGTGATTTGTGCGTTACATGTATGTTGTACATTAGGCAATGAGAATCGAATGCACTTTGTTTTCTTCGCATTAAGGAGCAGATTGTTAACAGTGAACCAGTGAACAAGAGACGATAATGCATTATTTATATCATTAAAATTGTCTTGATTTCGTTTAACTTTGAATATTACTGACGTATCGTCTGCAAAAAGAACTAATTTATGTTTTTCATTAAGTAAGTAAGGCAAATCGTTGGCATAAACAAGAAATAAGAAAGGACCCAGAATAGACCCTTGGGGGACGCCCATTGAAAGAATAGACCCTGCCGATTTAGTCCTATTTATGTCTACTATTTGAGTTCTGTCATTCAAGTAGGACCAGAGAAAATCAAGTGCTTTATCCCTTATGCCATAATGGTTCAGCTTTCGAATAAGAGTGTGTGAGTGTGTGAGCTCCGAAGCCGAACATGGAAATTGGAACTTTAAATAGTGCCGTCCCTTTCAGTCTTATAGTGTATAACACGAGAATGAAGGGGACGGCACGATACGAATTTCGGATGTCGATGTTTGGAGTAGAGCCTCAGTATAAATAAATAATGACCAACCACTTCTGGGAGCTTCTCCGAGCATGCTGCCAGTGCTGGCACGGACTTGTGCCAGCGTCCGCCCTGGTCCATCATGGATGTCTATCTGGATGTGGCTATTGATGATGTTAATGATGACTGTGCAACTCTTTTGTTCATGCAGATAACGCTTGAGTTGCGATGATGCATCTCTTGACATTTGCACAACAAATTTGTTGGTGCTGAAATTAAAGATTATGTACCATAAAAGACACGAAAAGGTACTGCTAAAGAAACAAAACTATACATTGCAACAAAAATCTTTTGTCACTCTTTTCAAAATACTAGAAGAGAGTTTAAAAATAATGTTTAAATGAGAAGAATAGAAAAAGGTACCTATAGATTTCAGCAAGCTCATTTCCTTTTATTTGTTCTTTGCTTTTCACAATAGCTATTTTCTTCAAATCATCTTGATAGTAATCTTCTTGACCAGGACCAAATTTTTCCATGAAGTTTATGGCATGTTCATTATGATCATACAATATTAGAACCATATACATGTGAACAAACACAGGGTACAGAAGTGTTGAAAGCTCATGCTGCAAATAAAGACCAGAATAAAGACCCTAGTCATAATCATCAATATATATCAGTATTTCCTAGTTTGCACAACTCTTCTCATAGATGAGAGGGGGGATTGAAGGTTGAATTGAACTTGTTATAGACACAGAGGAGGGAATTTCTCACAAATTAACTGAACTGGTTAACTTTTTTTGAGGCCTAGGTATCAGGAAAATATGCCACTTATATCAGATAGGCTCCTAGCCTATAGTTATTATTATTGTACAACATGTTTTTAAATAAATTATACTAGAGGTTTGTTTCAAGAGGTTTGAACCTCAGCCTTTTGTACAAAATTTATAGAAAGAATACTGTGAAAATTCTTCTGGCACTGGCCTGTATAAAATGGTAAATGCTTCTAGACAGTCTGTAAGTTGCACCATTCACAAACTTACAAATAAGATATGCTTTTATAAAAGAAAACTATTTTTCTTTTATAAAAGCATATCAAATACTTAAGGCACTGTCTCAATGACCTTGAGCGATTGGCCCCCGCCACACTGCGCACCTCTCTCTGGACTTACGTAAACGCGCTGTGTCCATTTCGCGCTTATTTCTAGGAATAACTAAATAAATTGGCTTACACCGCACTCTCACAATTAGAAAATTTAGTTTATGTCGCAGTAATAATATAAATCTCACTGAATAACAAAACAACAACATAAAACGACGAAAGCCATATGACGGTTGCCCTGCGCGCGCCGCGTCGAGAAGCACAGACACCCCGTCCAACGGCCAAGCAGCGACTGCCCCTTGGCTGTTCGACGAAACCTTATGGTTTATGTAACGTTCAAGCATACTATAAGCCTCGTAAACACAGCAAGTTCGCCGGGGAGCCCCTTAACTTAGTCTAGTGATAGTAATATCCATTATATGTTATTTTCTCCTATTCTCTAGAATTTGGTAAATACTGTTTTGGCATGTTTTCTTGTTACATTATACATTGCAAATATTTTCCTCATTATTTAAAAAAATATGTGGTCTTTTTCAGAAATGCTAGTAGAATTGAGGAAGTGCCGTTGTAGCCTACTTGCAGAATAAAGTTCATTAGTTTAATTTTATTTACCTTGTATACATCTAAGGAAGTTTCAACAAACTTTTTGAGGCTGTCATAAGCAAATTCATAGCTGTACGGATCACTCTCCGTGTGATGAGATGTCAGAATATTAGCAAGTTCTACTTCAGGTAAGTCTAAGTTTTCTATTTCAGCATCCCCCAAACTCGCTTCTTTTCTTAGTATCTCTTCAGTACCCTGTGAAACAGACAAATTAAGAGTGCTTTGCATGTAACGAGAAAGTTACAAAAATATTTGGTTTATACCTTACCTTAAGATTATACTTTCTAAGTAGTTGCAATACCGCTAGAAGCGGCGTGGATTTCTCCCCCATATTTTGATCTTACTTTAATAGCAATAACGTGAACACTAGTTTGTATCATTAAATTATAACGCTTTATTTTTATTTAATTGCACTAGCGTAGCACGACCTCAGTTTACAACCATAAATAAGACAACAACCACGGCGATTTACTGTCATACATACAAGTCACTCCATAGAGACGGACGCAAAATAGACGTCCCTCAACCCGGGCCCCTGCCCCTCGGCGCCATCTTGCCTTCTTGTGACAGTTGTATTGGTGACATTTGCCCTAGTTCTGCGTTTTTAAGAATGACTCTAATATCCCTTATCCGATCTTTTTGCTTCATCAACCAAAAAACAATACATATGTCAAAATTGACAATCAGATCAGTCATGTCAGGAAAACTGGTTAAAATTTGGAATAAAATCGTAGCTTGAGTTTTATTGGGAATATTGTGTTTGTAAACATTTTATAAATTGTTTGTTGTGTTGTGTATTAAAAGGAAGACCAAGGAAAAGTTATGTCAAGCAGATAAAAGAGGATGTGGATGTCGTGTCGTATCAGGACGTCAAGAAGCTGGCCTCGGACCGGCAAAGATGGAGAGACTGCATCAAGCTGCACCGACAAGAACCCAGCTCTTAAGAGAATGATGATGATGATGTGTTTAATCTTTATTAAATAAATAATTCTACCAATGTTGCGTATTTTACTATAACCTCGGCTGAATAACACATTACCTTCGTTTAGGCACGCGTTACATGTCCAGAAAACTATTAACTGACAACCTCTGCTTCCATTTTTCTCTGCCACAGATAAAACAATTCCTAAATAAATGTAAAGGAAGTAGGCCGTCTGATACGTTAGTATCTCCTTAGTAGTTTGTGACATCAACTAAGCGGTCTATAGTCTATGATGCAAAGCCGCGGTTGACAGCTGTCAGTTGAGCACGTTCAGAAATTACTCCTTAATTCACACGTAATAAACAAAAGCTGCATCCGAGCGGTCCTGCAAGCACACTGCACGACGTAACTATAATCCCGGACCACATATGATAAGGATGGCCCAACGTACAGGGCGCAGTTATGCGTTAAAGGGAAAAAGACATCCTTTCATGTTATTCCACCTCATAACTGCGTCCTGGTCCCGCATAAGGGTCGAACCATGACCTCTCATCATCCATCATCATCAACAGCCCACTGCTGAACCTAGGCCTCCCCGGCTCCCGCCTTGTCGCCACAAAGCCCGGTTCTCTGCTTTAGGCATCCAGAGGATGCTTTTATACTTTATCGTCGACGGCCAAGGCACGGTAAAACGGTTTCATTCATAAATAGACCATAGGTTATAGACTTTACACTAATGGTGAATGAAACCATATAAAGTTTTATGGTGCCGTCACGTGCCGTGGACGTCCACGGTTAACCATAAAAGCGATCAATAAGCTATAGTTTCCCCTTGGGTTAGAAGGTCAGACGGCAGTCACTTCCGTAAAAACTAGTGCTTACGCCAAATCTTGGGATTAGGTAGCGGAGCCCGGGCTTCCTTAAGGATGCGACTGTACTGGGATATACCCAACGCTAGGAGGATCCATCCGGATATACTTATCTATACTTTTTTTAAACAGGGAAACTTATACAAAGCTACTCACAATCACGAACTTTAGTATGGTGCATTTCGAGTCTCGTTGTACCGATGTCTCAAGACCATTCGAGTCCAGATGTTGTTGTTGGGGTATTTCTGGTGTTTCGGGAGCAGCTACTTGAATTCGCTAAAGAAAATACCCAAAACACAATGTGTGTGTATGTGTTCGATTATATAATTCCGTCAATTCCTCAGGAATCGCATCCTTACATGTACTGTATTTGTATAGGGCCGCACTTAACAACCCCTTTTGCAACAAATAAACAAATTGAACGTCGGACAACCTTGTAACGAAGTATCACTGAATATTAAAATCAGGAACCTTCCTTTTACGAAGTCAGTTGAAATCAGTTTATTTTTATTCGCTTGTAAGTCTGTGAATGGTACTTAACCTGATTTGTTATTAAACCGCGTTAAAATTTCGTGTGGTCTTATGGAAATAAGATTGATGGTTGCAATTGTATGGGAACCTGCCTGTCATATTACGTCATTTATCATTAGTACCTCGGCATTAATCCAGTTCCTGCGCGTGTAATTCGCCGGTGTAAGTACAATCAGCTCCAAATATCTAAGTACATGTAACACTCGATCATAAATATATTGGATGCGATAAGGTTTTTACTTCTAAGTTATTGTCGTCGGTTTGTAAACGTAGGTTACGCTGATCTTGATTGTCGAGTCTTGTCAGTTTGTTTTGTGTGTGAACATAATGATTCTGGTGTAAGGACAATAAATATTGGTTTCACTAATAGAAATTAGGAATGTGGAGACTTCCGCAAACTGAACAGCGTTAAATAGAAATTTAACAGGTTATGGGCCCGACATGTGTCCTTCAACTCAACAACTCTAAGTATATCGACGAAATAGAGAGTCAGTTGTAAATATGTGCTAACCGCCTTTCATGTTTTTGGAGTAGTATAGTTAGGGACATAAAGCTCAGATAATTTTGAACCTTTTGGATACGTATATAAATTCGACTGCACCTAACCTATACAGGATGTCCCACGGCTGTGACTCATGGGGGGGATGGAAGTACTTACTTTAAATATTGAAACTAAGAAATTTTACTGAAAGAAGACTTCATTTTCATTTTAAAATAATTAGAACTGCTTTCACAGATTTTGAAAATCAAACTCAAACTCAAACTCGTTTATTGGTAATAATAGTATAATCAAATCGGGTAATCGGGAATAGAACCCGCTAAAATTTGTTTAAAAAAAATCTTACTGTATTTTTATTATTGCAATTGAAAGGGTTAATCACATCGATTTTTTTCGCTAAATAACTTAGCATAACACAAAAGGAAAACCATGAAATTAGTAATTTACACATTTTAGTCCGTTCGATTCCTGGTATAAGCAGGTAATTTCTTTAAAACCTGTAAATGCACCTGTAATTATTATTTTTAAATAAAATGAGGTTTTCTTGTAGTGAAATCCTATCCTATCTTCAATATTTAAAATGCTTCCCCTCCATGTAGCATAGCCGTGGGACACCCTGTATTAGCCAGAGGTAAGTGTGTTTGAATAAAACAATTTTTACTGGCTATACGTGGTTTATTAACTTCCTATTTTAGGACTTACAAAACATCGGTCAAGCACTAAGATTTGTGTATACTTAAAATCATTTCAGTTGAACGAATTGCTCCAAAGCAATTTCTTCAAAAAGCTACTTTACCGTTCAAACAATAAGGTTCAAAATCCAATAACATTTTAATACAAACACGTTCAACAAAAAGAATTTCAACCATAACGTTACTATTATTTTTACAAACTCAACGATAAGGCACCAGGCACAGACAGATATAATGGAAAATGCTATTTACCAGATTTTTTACTACCAGTAAGCATGTACAGTCAGCGATTATATTTCTATCGCAATAGAGTCGGTGTCAAGATATTTGTGAGCACTTTATAGAAGAGGTGATTTTTTGTTACTGACTGTACTTACAGGTTACAACCTTTGCAACGGTATCGTAATATTCGTAAGTAATCAAACTAAATAGGTAGGTAAGTAACTAGTTACGTGTCATAATGAAAACATAGTTTATAGGTTAAATAATAGTTGTATGGAAATTATACAATTAAATTGCTGGTTAAAAATTAGATGGTTGTTGTACATATAGGTATGTGCACAATATTTTATTTGTAGTTAGTACTACACAGGAGCGCTCGTGGCCCAGCGGCGCTTGCGAACCGCTTGCGCTTGCTAAGGTTAAGCAACGTGGGCAGCGGTCAGGACTTGGATGGGTGACGGCTTTGAGTGGTTACTAACTGAGCGCTCCCGTGCTTTGGAAGGCACGTTAAGCCATTGATCCCGGTTGCTGTCTATGGCAGGCCGAGTTGGAGACCTTCGGGCGGTTTGAGAAGTTCTAACAGTCAAGTTGCCCACTCACAAGCTTGACAAAGCCTAATCCCAATAAGGTCTAGTTTCCCCTTGGGGTTGGAAGGTCAGATGGCAGTCGCTTTCGTAAAAACTAGTGCCTACGCCAAATCTTGGGATTAGGTAGCGGACCCCAGGCATCCTTCAGGATGCAACTGTGCTGGGATAACGCTAGGAGGATGATGATGAGTTAGTACTACACAGTTGTATTACCTACACATTTTTTGTACCTATAGGTATTAAAACAAAATAATCCTGATGGGAGGTTTTTAATTACTTTCGGGCGATAAAAAAGAATTTCCATGAATAAAGAACATCTAATATAAAAGGTTGGTCCTAGCGATAAGCAATAAGATTTTTCGTGTAGACAAAGTGGCGAGTAATCTAACTTAATAGATAATCTGATTTAGGGGGACAGTCGCCAGAGCGGAGCCGACCCGGAGCTCCCTGCAAATTTAATTATTCCACAATAATCAGACTGACGTTTACCTAAGATACGGTCACTTTGGTCTGAGCTATACGTTTAAACGAATTACGGCTGACGAAATGAGAGTCAGGCAATTATCTGACGGATTGCGTTCCTATTGTGGCGTTGTGCCTAAGTGTTTAGAAAATTTCATACAGGTTTCTTGAAACAGCAATTTTATAAATTGTTATATTACTTTTATCTCACGAGCGCGGGTTAGCCATGGTTGTAGTTGTGACGCATATGAACACATAGACAACGTGAACTAATACCTCCTACGCGGACGCACACATAGACAATGTGCATGTATGTATAGCTCAACACACAACCATGGCTCACCTGCTCTTGTGAGATAAAAGTACTGTAAGTTATGCTTTCAATTTAATGTTAAGATCGATGAGATATTACATCAGCGAAAAACTAAAAAAAAGAAAATGACTATAAATTGATAGCTTGTTTTATAATTGTATGTTTATAGCAAGAATCTTACCTGGCAGTCCCATAAAAATAATATAGAATTAATTAGGTTTTATACCCAATTACAGCGCGTTTCTGCCGAACTTACCAGCCAGCTAAAATATATCATTTATAATTTTGATGGTGCCCATTAAGTTGAGCATTCGCTTATAGTGTGTTTAATGTTGCAAGGTGAACAGGGCCGTAGGGATCGCGGCTCAGGGGAAACGCTTATCTCACGCGTGCCTTGTCATGTTACAAACGTCTGAAAAAGGTACCAACGCCTAATCCCTAAAAGTAAGGGCAGCAAGGCAAGTGTCACTCACCCTTATCTAACATTTCAGAGCAGGCCATTGTCCCCCCGACAGACTAATCTTATTAAAATAGAAAGTTCCAGAAAAGAGATGCAGGTGTGAATGGTTATGGATACTTCTGAGTACCTAATAAAATAAGTACCTAGTAAAATATTAATACATAACACACATACTTTGCGTATAAATCCTAATACAAGCTGTAGGTATTATTTAATTTTGAGTGTAGGTACTTTGCTTTGATTTGCTGTAAGAAAACCTGTTGTGCTTCGGGCAGTTACAGACATTGTACAGTCTATTCATTCTTACGTGTCATCATGTAAACAAAAAATTTTGAACACGTTAATCATTATCACACTTTTCTTCTAGGCTTCTTTAAGTAAGCTTATTTAAGTAGGTATGTTCATTCAACCTATCAACATTTTTAAGTGATGATTATTGTGCAATCCTAGAGAAAAGGTTATAATGATTAATGTCTCCCACAGAGTTTGTTTACATGATAGGACACGTTAAGGATGAATAAACTTTAGGAGTAGGTATTACTAGTATTAATACGAAAAAATTGATTTTATTTTATTATCATTACTTTTCAGAAAACAAGTACCTACTTATATGAAGGAAGGCCCAGGGTGAGTGGTGGAGAGTAGTAACCGGTTGTACCTATCTAGTAAATTTGGTAACAAGTACAAACAGATAAAACTTCTGCCTGGGGCCCGATTTTTGAGCGTCGAACGCTCGACTTCTCACTCAACATCTGTCAAAACATCATAGTATTTTGACAGATCTCGAGTGAAAAGTCGAGCGTTCGACACTCAAAAATCGGTCCCCTGATCGACTACTTTTTAGTTATTGAACTCACTCCTGTTAAATTTCTCTCTAATTAAATTGCTTACAGGGTGAATCAGAAATATTACTTAATTTTATTTCTGGGCCACTTCGTACCTTGTCACAGTCACCTATATGAAAGCCGCTAGCGGCATACCTCTAGAGGTCTCATATTAATCTCGCTGTGACAAAGTACGAAGTGGCTCAGAAATCAAATTGGTTGACTGTACATTTTGCATTAAGAGTAGTCTGTCAAGCGCCCTTGTCCCTTGAAAAAGGCGGCGAAATTAAAAAAAAACTTACAGGTAGCAACAGTGTTGCTGCAACGCTGAATGTGTTTGATACTACAATTTTAATGAATAAAATTTATTATTTGGTCCTCGAGGTCACAAGCTTGGGAGAATCTTCCTGATTCTTCTTAGTGTAGGTACCCCCAAAGAACCGTTCAAAGTTCCATTAATTCCGGAATTTCCAGGTAAAAAGTCCCTACGTGACTGCTGAACTACAACGGAGATTATTATAATTTCTAAACTAAGGACTTGGTCTACCGTATCAAAAATTAAAAGCATACCTAATTAGGTAAACGTGTTAAGCATATTTTACTAAACATTTCCAGCTTAGAATTTCCTAGTCAGAATGAAAAACCTTAACACTAGTTACACTAGAAAAAAAGGGGTAAACATTAATTAAGATTTATTTAACTATAAATAAGGGATATGTCTCGCAGGTCACCTAGCTCAAAGAGCCAGAAGGTAAAAATAACTTTTAGCAAAAAATTTATGCATCGAGTAACAAGACTGTAAAATCCATTCCAATGGATAATAAACACATCTTAAGATATCACCCAATAAAAATGTATTGAACGTTGTATCAATTTGCACTAGGTAATTAAAATACGATCGGCCGTCAGTCTTAAGATCCGTCTATTACTTCCATATATTCATTAGGTATGGGTCACTATTTACATCGTTACATTTATTGCGCGCTACAAGTCTCAAGTACAAATAAATTTGGCAATAGGATTAATTTTTTATATATATTATAGTATATATATAGGTATAACTATATAAGGACAATATAATACTCGTATTATACTCAACTACTTAATTCTACATTTGGTCTTTGTAAAGCTACAGTTAGTACTTAAAGTAGCTGCTGTAAAATGATACATTTTATTAAAATTAGATATTAATGAGATCGATGTCAATGCTTAAGAATTAAAATCATTAAAAAAGTTATTTTAATTACAACAACTCACATTATAAAGCAGTAAACTTTTAACCTCTATTTGGATTGCGGTACCTACATACCTAAGTGTTTAAGGTTCAATTTACAAAATGGGCAACTATTAGCAAAATGAGTATAAAAGCTCAAGTGATGTCTATAGTTAGTTAAGATATCTTTAGATTCCTAGAAAACGGTTCCATTATCTATGAATACGAAATTGAGAGTTAGATGAAAATCGAACCGGCAATAAGATATTTTGGAGCGCCTGCACCAAAGTGAATATTTATTTGCAATCGACTGAAAAAAGTCTCGTAACTAGCTCATTTAAAATGATATAAGTACAGGGTGGGAAACTGCGAGGTTTTATCATAGCGTTTTCATGAGTTTGGTATTGTCGGAGGTATCATTTTTACAGCGACACGAGAGATTTTTCGCTTTTACCATGATACGGTCCCATAGAAAAATCACAGAATAATTGAAATTCGGTGGACCTTGAGAGACAATAAATATTGCCATTGTCTGAGATTGATTGAGATGTTTCTTTTAATATTGTCGCAGTGTGCCGGGCCGTGTACCTAATTATGATCCGCAAGCGTAAACCGTCCCATAAGTAATACATATATGAGAAATTTCATTTAAAATGGTAGCCTATAATTTACTGTAGTAAGTCACGTCTAACCTAACGTCCGGTTTGTTACGAAACACGTTGTTTTGTTACTATCCGTAACCATTCGACCTAAGTTCAAATTTTTAGCATTAAAAGGATTATGTGAGTTATACTGCCAAAAAATACGCCAGAAAGCAATGTCTCCTTTTTGACCACCCTGTACGTGCTATCTCCATCTTTGTGATATCGATTCTGATGCTACTTCGAATTGGCTCAGTACAAGATATTTTTGAGTAAAGTGGATAGGTATGGTGGTGGTGGTATTTGTTTTTAGTGTACATTATTTGGTGAACAATAAAGAATATTTGTATTGTATTGTATTGTATGGATCGCCTGACGCTAGCTAATAACCCCCACTTCATAAAACTTAACAAACATCTGTCAATAATAACACGTTTAGTCCCTGTTACAGAAGAAAGGGAAAAGATTACGATTTATATGAATACCTACGTTTTTTGCTCCGATTAGTATCAAATTGATACTGGGCGAATTTATTTTGCAGAATAAATAAGAACCAGTATACCTAATTAAGAAGCACTAATTATACTAACACAACAATGAACTAATTATCTGTACTGAAATGCATTTTAAACGGAATAAGTCTAACAACTGATGACTATTACTGTCTTACCTACTTAACTAAAATAGCATAATCTACGTAATTTAACAGTCCAGTAATATAATTACTAAATTTTCAATTGGTAATAAACGGACGATGATGGGAGTATAACTATAACTACATGATATAATATAGGTAATTAATTATCAATTATGTATTGAATTCATAAACCTACGGAAATATTAAAGCTTGGAATACACGACCGCAGCCGCAATTGCAAAGTTTGCTTTCTGAAATTCGAGAATATGTTTGCGTCTGCTCGATTCTTCAAGAACCGCTCGACTGAGCCAAAACATTCAGATTTTCGAACTTTTAAGTGGGTTGTTGAGCCAATCATGCTGCTGTACCTACTTACTGCAGCTAATCAAATAGATGGAATAATGTAGGTACGTATGACATAATTCTTGGCCTTATTAGAGGTCTTGGCTTGAGCAGTTGTGCGTGTCCAGTGTTCGTGGTGGCACTTCTTCGTAAGGAGTGACGTGCGCGGACACAAGCTCTTGTGCTACGCGCTCCGCGGCGCCTAACACTCGAAGAAGGTTCAAGCCCGCCAACTTTTTGAGGTCTTCTATACTCCAACCGGACTCCATCAGCTCGGCGAACAGTAAAGGGTACGACGACACGTCTTCTAGCCCCTGTGGCGTACTGTTGAATGGAATTCATTAGACTTGAGTTATGTAAAGTAAAATAAGTACATTTATCAAAACTGCACTCACTAGTTAATGCCATCGTAGCCAGCGCCAAGCCCCACGCTGTCGACTCCAGCCACGTCGCGTATGTGGTTTATATGTTCTGCAAACATGTTTCATGTAAAATGGCGTTGTACATTCCTGGACATGAACGATTATAGGTCGATAGAATTTTGAGTCAATTGGAACATCTTTTCATTTTCACTCACTAATTAAGTGGGAGGAGTAAGGAGGCTTGCCTAATTTTCAGCCAGTCCATTTCTTTTTCAGCTCATGAAGAGCTGCAAATTATTTCCGTTTTCCCTGAGAATATTTTTGACGCGCCGCCACTGGTAAGGAGGCCGCCACTGGTAAGGTAATTGTAATATAGCTAGCCTCCTTGAAGATTGAACTGTTTGAAGCACTCGGGATTTTCAAAAGGAACTGAAGTGACTTCTGACATTCGCTATCAAATAAAAATACGGAAGATATTTTCAAGTGATTCTATTGTTCTATTGTATTGTAATTAAGTTCTAAAATATATTTACAAAGTGTTACGTGATTTTCAATCCACTGCGAACCTGCCTCTATCATAGTAATATTTTTGTTGATTGATTTTAGAGCTGATTTAGGCGACTTCCTGACTTGGCGGGGCGGGATCGATATGTGACATTTTCTTCTTTGACGTAAACTTACTGATGTCGCAAAGATTCTCACTTGACACAATACTGTCAGTATTACCACAAAATAAAGAATATACAGAAGGTCCGTTCCCGCCGTTCTTGAAAATACATACCTAAACTACAGGGTTGCTTCTGTATTGATTCTGAATTTTAAAAAGGAGTAGGTATAATAAAAATTCATCGACATGACATTTAAATATGAACCAGCGTATCTTGGTAAAAAACCGGCCAAGTGCGAGTCGGACTTCGCACATTTAGGGTTCCGAATCAACCTCAAAAATATGATTTATTCATATATTAGTATTTGTTGTTAAAATATACGTAATATTGAACATTGTCACCAAATTTCAAGTTCATAGGTCAATGAGAAGTCTAAAAATTCTTCGGAACAAATTTTGTGACATACGACGGACGGACGGACGGACGTCTGGGCGACACCAATAGGGTTCCGTTTTGACCCTTCGGGTACGGAACCCTAATATATTGATGCGTGACCCGCTGCGAGTTGTGACTTGTGACCGGCGGCGGTCGAGAGCGCCAACAAAAATATACCTAATTAATTAGGTACCTACTTAACTAAACCATAGTACTTAAATACTGGCGTTTTACCAGCGAACGATAAGATGAATGTATAATGGTTGATCGTCGTTATCAAAGCGGCTAGTTTCAAAAAATTACCTACCTACGTATTGTAACTACCAAAATGAGAAAACCTATTTATTTACCTTTCAATATCGTTTGAAAATTTGAAAATTTGAAGTGTAGGCACAGTTTTTTGCTGTACTTAAACAATAAAATACATTCCAACTGTAATAATATCGGTTATTCATTTTGACGTACGTGACACAAAGTACCTACGTAGCGGCGGGGACGTCAAGTGATCAACGCGCGCACAACTAGCACTGGCGACGCGACAGTGACAGTCGCGACTAAGCTCGTCCGAAATCAACCGAGAATGCCTGTAAATGTTACGTCTGTGTGCGTGCGGCGAAAATAGCACTTTGTACTAAGCGGACTCTCTGCTCCGGCGCGCGCCGCCGCTATTTACTTTGTGGTATTACGTTTGCGCAGTAGTACCTAATATCATGCGCCGAAGCGGAGCAGTACCGCCTTCGCATCGTCCCGCTACCGCGCATCCCGCGCCAGTCAGGATTCAGGAAGCACTCATTTAAATGTAGGGGCGTAGTAAAATATGGTACCGCGTCGACTGACAGCTGACACTGACATTTGACACTTTTCTCATATCGTACTGCCTCTGCACCGACAAATCAGGAAGTCGCCTTAGTGAAAAGTGCGATGCGTTGCGATGTCGGGTGAAGATTTTTTTTTATATGAATATGATGTGGGGTTATAGGTATTTACTATTGTAGCTAGTCTACCTTGTAGATGTAAGTTTATTACCTATAGCATTCTGCACTGTAGCCGTTTCCTTGCATGTGAGAAACGACGTATAGAAATTGACCATGATGAGCCCCTTGTTGGCCGCCAACAGTCGCAGCACGGTGTCGGGCACGTTTCTCGTGACGTTGCAGAGCGCGCGCGCCGACGAGTGCGAGAAGATGACCGGCGCGCGCGACGCCGCGAGAGCGTCGCGCATCGTGCGCTCAGACACGTGCGACAGGTCCACCAGCATGCCCAACCGGTTCATCTCCTTTACCACCACCTGTCCAACAACGCTCGTTTAAATACTTAAAAAAAAACCATACTAAGAGAAAACTCATAGTCTCAGAAATATTGAAATGTAATAAATAACATGTCGAGCGATATTCGATTAAAGCGGTACAACGGATATTGTAGCGATTTTCAAAAACAAAATTTATTAAAATAATTGCAACTCTCTGAAATAATAGTAATATAGTGTTCGGAGTTTCGGTGGCAAATTTCACACAGTGGGTAATGGAGTCGTTTTTATGATCAACTTTTTAAGATTTGAATAAATAAATTATTCATTTACCTGAAGTACTGTAGTATGACATTAAATGGCGGCAGGTACAAACATTATACTGTCCCGACTGTTTAGGTGACATGTTTGTACGTATGTAATAAGTAAGAATAAATACATTTATTAAACAATGTTTACGTACATGCTTGTGTTATTAGTAGTCCTGTGTTATCGTGGTATAAGTAGGTAATGCTCGCAATATAATTTATAAGGAGTGTTATGCAAAATTCATCATTTAATCGTTATTCGTTTAATCAAAAAAATTGTTAGGCGACTCCATTTACCTCTGTGAAATTTGCCACCGAAACTCCGAACACTAGAATATACGAGGGGTGATCCAAAAGTAATGATAACGAATATGTAAAACAACACGTGTTCAAAAACTAAATTTATTTCTTAACGTAGTCTTCTAACAAGTCTACACACCTATGCAATCTTTTCTCCAGACTACGAATTCCATTAAAAAAAAATCTTTGTCTTGACTCTCCAAATATGCCTCCACAGCGGCCATAACCTCACTGCCATTCAAAAATTTTTTGCCTCGTAGATTTTCCTTCAGCCGTGGAAACAGATAAAAGCCGCTGGGGGCTAGGTCTGGTGAATAGGGGGGGTGTTCCACCAATTCGAAACCCACATCCCGGATTGCAGCCATTGCAACACCTGGCCTTATGAGGAGGTCCGTTGTCTGGGGTGGAACATTCTAGGCACCCAACGAGCGGATACTTTATTCATGTACAATTCATGGGTTAAGATTCTTTGAATGCTGCCAGACGAGATCCCTGTGACCTCATTTATAAATGTCTGATTGTCACTCTTCTATCAGTTAAAACTAAACCTTCTATTTTTTTGACATTCTTCTCAGTGCGGACGATGGAAGGCCAGCCCTCGCGGTGTTCGTCTTTACAAGATGTTCTACCCAAGTTAAACTCCTTGCACCAGCGTGCAACTGTAGAATACGGAGGAGCAGAGTCCCCAATGTTCCCACCAATTCAACATGTATATCTTTAGTACACATTTTTTTCAAACAGAAGTACTTAATAACGGCTCTCACTTCAGATTTTTCCATTTCCACGTATTTATTCCGACAACTCACGAATAAATAAATTTATTTCAGTGACAGATATCAATTTTTTTACATATATTTTTTTAATTTACTGGACAGTAACTGCCTTAAAAAATAAAACCTCTTTTTGCTTTTTTCAGCCACACACAAAAGTTCGCAAACTTATATTTACTATGTTTTTGACAGAAGTAACAACATTATTAAGGTATCAATGGAAATTGTACGAAAGTTTGCTTTTGCAAAGTACATTTCTGAAGTTTGACTATTACTCGTTAACTAGTAATGCCTACTTAGCTGTGATAGTTTTCCTTTTAAATTCATCGTATATACTACTACCATGATTTTTTCCACATGCCTGACACCGTTTAACCGGCAGGGTGGGGGGGGGGGGGGGGGGGGCACTTGACCATAACAAAAATTATCACTTTAAAGCTTAATATCACGCTAACCCATTCTTTAATCAAAAAATACTTTTAGAAACCTTATAATATTTTTAAAACAGCTATCCAACGATACTCCACACGATGGAATTTGGCAGAAAAAAAAATTGCACCACCACTTTACATGTAGGGGAGGTACCCTAAAAAAAATTTTTTTAAAGATTTTATTCTACGGTTTTGTCGGCGTCATTAATATGTATACTCATGCCAAATTACAGCTTTCTAGTACTAACGGTTACTGAGAAAAACGGGGGTCGGACGGACGGACGGACGGACATATCGAAACTATAAGGGTTCCTTGTTTACTACGGAACCCTAAAAACCGGTCAAGTGCGAGTCCGACTCGCGCACCGAGGGTTCCGTACACAGTTCTTGTATATGTAGTTGTGTACCCGTCCCGACCCCATTAATTCAGGAACAATCTTAAAAAAACATGACAGCACCATCTATCGGCGCATTGTGTTACTAATTTGCGCGACTGAATAACTTAGTACGTATGTTGGTTTTTCAAGGATAATTCTTTATCACATCAACCGATTTCAATAATTGTTTTTTTATTTGAAAGAAGGTATTTTCAACGTAATTTTGTAAATTTAAATATAAAACAAAAATATTTTTTTTTTTTTGTGGACAATCTTACACAAATCAACCTAGTCCCAAACTAAGCAAAGCTTGTACTATGGGTACTAAGCGACGATATACATACTTATATAGATAAAATAAATACTTAAATACATAGAAGACATCCAAGACCCAAGAACAAATATTCGTGCTAATCACACAAATAAATGCCCCGGCCGGGATTCGAACCCGGGACCTCCAGCTTCGTAGGCAGGGTCACTACCAACTAAGCTAAAGCGGTCGTCAAATATACAAAGGTGATTAAATTACAAACTTAGTATAGAAGAGATTTTTGATGATAAAACAAAAGAAAAACTAGTTAGGGCTATGGCTATATTTTTCCTGTAAAATAAAATATACATGTATTAATGTTGTGTAATAATTTCAATTTTTTTTCTTCGTAAACTTCGGAGATAAGGGCGGAATGGTATTTTTTTACATTTTCCCTCGTAAATTGAAATTTTCCTAAAGAAAAAAAAAACTAAAAATTGTTTCAGAATGTAGTACATTCCTTTCATATGATACCCCACTTGATAGTTGCCAGACTTTAAAATTTTGAACCCCCTTTTATCTGTCATTATTCACAGAAAATAAAATAAAATATTTAAAAAACCATCTTCCATGTATTTGGGTTTCTAAATTTCAAGTCGATATCATAAGTAGTTCTTGAGATATTTAGCGATGTGACAGACAGACAGACAGACAGACAAAGTGAGACCATAAGTGTTGCTTTTTTACCTTTGGGTCATTCCAGGTGATTTCAACAAATTTGAATTAAAAAGTGTGCCGCATGATTTTTGATTTGAATAAAAAAAATTGAGGATATACTTCATGGTGGCAGAAGTGCTGAACTACCACCAGTTTTTTTTTAAATCTTTTAATTTCCAAGTTTTGCCCATTCGAAGTTAACAGTGGGGTCAAATTCCTGCTTGTACAAAATCAGACCTAACTTTTTTTCTACAAAAGGTAACGAAATAATTATTACTTTTTTTGATTAGGTAAGAAATGTGGATATTATACTGTATGACAAAATTTATCTGAATTAACTACAAAAAAAAAGGTGACCACCCGAAATATACACCTAATTGGTCAATTATTGCAATTTTAAATTGGTTCTTGTGCCAACCCTGATGCATATCAAACATTACTTTTTTCTGAAATATAAAGTACTTGCCGTGTTCATCTTGTAAAATAAATATAATTGTGTTAGATCAATTACTTCTAATAGAAAAATATAAGTGAATATTGAGAAATTCGAAAAATGCTCGTGTTTGACTCTAAAAAAATCCATGTGGAAGATAAAATAAAAAAGTGATTTTAGTCAGAAAATATAGCTGATATCTTCGTTTATTAGACTCAGAATTTTTTTTTTTGTTATTTTGCCTATTTTTTGAAATATGATTTTTTTAACATGCTACTTTTTACAAATATCGATACAAAATGTTTTATGTAATAAATTAATAAAAATGGGACGGTAATTGGTCATACGGGTATTATTAACGTTTTTTATGTTCAAATAAATCTTTTGAGATGGCAATAATTTCATTTGTAAATTTAATGAGGGTAGAAATTCGACAATACACTGTTACCTGACAAGGATTGTGAATCATTTGCGAATGTTTCTTTAATTTAGCCGTGTAGTGAATAACCGATGTTCGTTATATATCACTGACAAGAAGAAGTATTTATTTCATTTTCATATTTGACAATTCAATTACTTCGACAATGGAGCCTTGTTCAATTGGAATATTTGGAGGGGAAAATTATCATCAAACGACTTTTTCGAGGTCATCATGGCTCAAAACAATAAATGAAATAAGTGAAACCAACAGAAGTCTTCTTATTAAACGTACAGGCATTACAATAATAAACACCATATGTCAGTACCACTACAAAAAGTACATAGATAAATTTTACCCGCGATTTGGCGTTAAATGTTGCGATCCATTGAAAATTCATAAAAAGACTATAACAAAAACGTTACGGGAAATAAGCTTACCTTTCTGCCAAGCACATGAAGAAATGAACCTTATACCAGGCTTTGCTATGTGTACCCGATGTTTTGATTTGATAAGTAAGACAACCGCCGCTAAAAATAATTGCATGATGTCTGTTGAGGAGACAATGTCTGTTAGTCTTGATCAACAACCACAATTTCAACCGGATTGTAATGGAATCCAATTAGTAAATGAAGTATATATCAACTTAATGGAACCTCCCGTTACTTCTTTAACCAAAATTCCACTATCACGAAGAAAACGGAAAATTGATGAAAAAACTACTGAAATAGCAAAGTCAGTACGCCGCAACTTAATGGATGCTTTTGGTGTTGACGAAACTTATTCAGAAGAGACAGAACAGTTAGTAGAGGACGATGATTTCAAATTAGGATCAGAATATCTTAAGCTGATGAACTTAAGGCAAAGTATTTAATTTCCACGAGTTTCGAGGAAAAGTACCAAATTTTAACCTTATTACCAACGAATTGGAGTGTTGCTAAAATTCAATCTGAATTTAACTGTAGTCATTATATCATTAGAAAGGCAAAAAAAAATCATACATATTTAAAAGTTTAAGGTCATATGTATTTTAATCTGCATAAGTAAATACAACAAGAGCAAAAATGTATGAGATGAGCAGTTTAAAAAAATCATATTTCAAAAAATAGGCAAAATAACAAAACTTTTTTTCCTAAATCTAATTAACGAAGATATCAGCTATATTTTCTGACTAAAATCAAATTTTTATTTTATGTTCCACATGGATTTTTTTAGAGTCAAACATGAGCATTTTTCGAATTTCTCAATTTTCACTTATATTTTTCTATTAGAAGTAATTGCTCAAACACAATTATATTTATTTTACAAGATGAACACGGCAAGTACTTTATATTTCAGAAAAAAGTAATGTTTGATATGCATCAGGGTTGGCACAAGAACCAATTTAAAATTGCAATAATTGACCAATTAGGTGTATATTTCGGGTGGTCACCTTTTTTTTTGTAGTTAATTCAGATAAATTTTGTCATACAGTATAATATCCACATTTCTTACCTAATCAAACAAAGTAATAATTATTTCGTTACCTTTTATAGAAAAAAAGTTAGGTCTGATTTTGTACAAGCAGGAATTTGACCCCACTGTTAACTTCGAATGGGCAAAACTTGGAAATTAAAAGATAGAAAAAAAACTGGCTGTGGTTCAGCACTTCTGCCACCATGTAGAATATCCTCAATTTTTTTTATTTAATTCAAAAATCATACGGCACACTCGATTTGTTGAAATCACCTGGAATGACCCCTTTTTGGTACGGAACCCTAAAAACATGTTATCGGCTACGAACAAGCTACGAGCGTAGCGCGTAGCACTCGTCGGCAATTAATGTGTTCAGGAGTTCAAACTTTTTTCTATAGAGTAAAATGAGAGGCCATTTCTAAGCGTTTACAAATATGTACAACTATGTAATGGTGCAGTTTAAATTCGACCTTAGTTTTATAATGTTAAATAATATTTTAGATTCATTTATAAAGAAAAAACACGAGTAAATAATTTTGAAAAGTATTTTTTGTTTCGAAACATTACGTTTCGTGCAAATTCAGAACTTAAATATCTTGAAGTACAGAAGGTTTATTTTCAGTTACTTGTTTTATAATAATAAATATATTTCGCATAGTAGTACTTTAATCATGATTTGTTTCGGTTTAAAGCTGGAGTTAAAAAAAATATATATTTATAAATTTAAGTGCCGAAGTTATTTAAAATCAGGATTTGAATGCCTATTAAGTTAGTGTGCCTCATGTTACCAGGGAGTTACCGCATGTTACCTACTCAGCAACAATAATATGACTCATTTAATGTTATTTATACAGGTTATTTGATGCATTTTAATATTAAAGAAATCACGAAAAGCTTTGATATGCCGCTTCGAGACCTAGCACTGATGAATGCGATGAGGCGATGGGCAGCTGTGAATGCCTGAGATTCTGTGAGTCTGTGAGATGATGGATGCTAGGATTGCTAGGCCTACTAATGTGTGCGTAATTTAACATTTAATTTGTGATGATGATTGGAGGTAACTGATTGCAATGTATTAAGTTTAAGGTCATGTAAACACAATTATAAATAAAATAAAACTTGGATGAAACCTAAACAACCATTAATTTATTTTCAATCCTCAATTGTTTCTAAGTTTAACGAACTATTTTATTCAGCTGGTGAGCCATTGTGACAGAAATGCGAAATTGCATATTATTAGTGTGCTTTCCTTTGCTCGTAGTAAATGCCAGGTAACCTAGGCATTGTTCTTTCCTGCCGTCTGTTTAAGTTTGCCTAGTTTAATTAATTGTCGGGTCTGGAACACAATGCCTACAATAGTTTGGTTCTGAAATGGATGTGGAAAGCGCAGGTCGTGAAATAGCCCGGGGTAGGTAGGAACTGGTGCCAGACGGGTATTTGATGGCGCTCCATTTCTGTCGTATCGGAATTGTACACTCCGTGTTGCTCTTTACTATCGAAGTGTGCACAATTCGGACATAATACGAAGCAAGGCGTTACAAGAATGTTACATAGGGCCCTTTATTCGGGCTCCGCACTCGAAAAGGAAGAATGGAACTCTTATAGAATTACCCTCATATCTGTCTGATATACATTATCGTCGCGTCCCATGTGTCATGTAGTGTTTGTAATCGGGTAGCGGTTATATGTATAATAATATGAAAAAGATTTGGCCACTCTCCCTGAATGGCAATCGGCAAAATAAATAGGTAGGTACAATACACAATACAATACAAATACTCTTTATTGCACACCTCAATAAATACCGATATACCGATAGGTACCGATTTTGTGTCGACATAAGAAATATAAATAATACCTATATTAGATAAAAGTAATGTTTTTAAGTAAGTAGCAAATTGGCGTTGAGAAATTATACATTTTTATATAGGCAGGGTTAGGGGTAGGTAATTGGCGGAACTATTAATCATTGATTTCCCGAATCGTTTCACTAGTGTCTTATAGTCCTTCCGAATTCTTTCTTATAGGTTGCGTTCTTTTTAATAGTTAGATATATAGCCGCTTGCACAATGCTACTGTAAGGGCTTGTAGGTACACATAGCGATCCATTTTCCAACGTCCGGTTCCGTTATTTGATGACGTATCTAGTTGTAAGAGCGGGTTTACACACAAAACATTATTCCGGATCCAGTAAGTAGTAGTAACACTATCACTTAAAAAGTATCCTGTTAAAACGGACGTTCTATGTGTACGCGCCCTAAGTGCACCTCAAAGGAGCTCCTGGCATAGTGGACGGCGCATTTTTGATTGCCTTTGCTTAGTTTAAATTGTGTTAATGTAATAAATAAATATTTGTGGACAATTTTACACAAATCAACCTAACGTCCCAAATTAAGCAAAGCTTGTACTATGGGTACTAAGCGACGATATTCATACTTATATAAATAAATAGATACTTAAATACATAGAAAACATCTAAGACCCAAGAACGAATATTCGTGCTCATCACACAAATAAATGGCCCGGCCGGGATTCGAACCCGGGACCTCCAGCTTCGTAGGCAGGGTCACTACCAACTAAGCTAAAGCGGTCGTCAATATAGGACCCAACAATAAATTATTAAGTTGTAACACGTCGTGTTATGACTTTACATTTCAATTTTAATTAAGTACTTAGGTGCTTAACTCAGTTTGTAACCCATTTAGCCTCATTCAAGTAGTGTGGTGTTGAACCTAAATTGGAAATAAACCGCATTTGGAAATCGTAGTGTCTATCCCCTGCGTGTCAAACTGCACTAACTTCGCCTCGTTATAAGTACCTACGCTTGGAAAACGCTGGTATAGTCTTTACCCTAAAACGTTCAGAAAATCGCTCATTAGAAGTACAGGCGCTTAGAAGTACAGCTAAAAGTTGTTATTACTGAACAAATGTGTTACACACAACGTCATACATAATACGCTAAAATCTTGTAACATGCTTTACTGTATATTTAATATTGTTAAAAAGAACCCTGATGTGAGCGAGTTTCCACACTGATGATTCTGATTCGGCATTATTATGCTAAATGGAGATGAATACTTCCACGGATCTTTATAAAGCGAAAAAAATCTTCAACCTTAGAGTTGTACCTAATACGGATCCAGATCCATTATCTCGCCTTTTTTATGTGTGCAGCGATTTAAACGGCTTTTTGTGTTATTATCAAAAGAGGTAATCGTATTTAAACTATCTATGTTCTACCTATATGTACATGTTGGGTATGTCTATGTTATGTGGTTGTTGTTGTGTGTTATGTATATGTGTATCTATGTTTCTATTATTTATTTATTTAAACTTTATTGCACAAAACAAAAAATATGTACAAATGGCGGACTTAATGCCATAAGGCATTCTCTACCAGTCAACCATTGGGCTAAGCAGAAACATTTCATTTAGTCGTAAACGTAAAAGACATTAGCTTCGAAAGGTTCGTGAATTTATTACTTGCCATTTTGTTATTTGCAAAGTTAGTAGGTAAGTGATAAGTATGCTCACGAGAGGCGCGTTACGCGCTGAGAGTTGTTTCAACAAAAGAAAATATTTCGTTGAAAAGTATCGTTGCAAGGAAAACAAAGAGTGTGCTTCGCAAGCAGCTAGAGCTCATACAAAGCGAAATATTGCGGCGACGGCGAGGCAGGATGTTTAATGATTATGGCACACTCACTCTACTCCACGTCTCAATCTTTACGTTTTGAGTACCTGCTTCAATATTACTTTTACTGATACCTACAGATTTTTATTGATATCTACTTGTATGTCGTCAATACAAGTTATGACGACTGATTTAGAAGATATTTTTTATTTATAAGTAGCTTTTAGTTTTTAGTTTTTTTTTTATTGCAATGTCCCTTTTTTTAGTTGTTCGATTAATAAAGATTAAATAATAAATAGTTATGACGTGAAAATGAAATTCTAACCTAATGGTTATTTTCATTTACACCAGCCTGTTTTCCCTTGTAATAAATATAAATACCTATATAATACCTATTCAATTGCAATTATTCATTGACGTATTTTTTTAACGTATTTACTTAACTTTGTACTTACCTATTTTTAATTAGCTACGTTTGATGTCTACCTTACTTATGCGGGGTGGTAACTTCTTAGTACCTACATAACTGGAATTACAAGTGATTTAATTGCACGAGAACACTACTTAATTGTTGTAGTAAACTTTAAAAAGACGGAACAAGTCTTTAATAAAAGGGATCGCACAATAAATCCGTTCCTAACGAGCTTCCTTTCGGAATTTGTAATAAAAGAGATTACAACTTCCTAAACAGAGATGAAGAGTACAGACAGATAAGCCTGAATTTGGACGCGCTACAGAGGCGAAATAATAAAGAAAAACATCAAAACTCTTTTAATTTACTTCCAGTCGTTATATACGTAATCTAATCTAAATACAAAATTGCTTCAAAATTGGTGCATTGTTAAGTCATATTTGTGAAATTTAAAGTTGATGGTAGCATTTCGTTGGAATAATGCTAAAATTACCTTTTAGTTTGAGTTAAAACATAACTTCGCTACTCTTTAATATAAACACAGACACTATAATTAAGAAGTTAAAAGACATAATATAAATCTTGACTACCTACACCTCCCGCGTCATCCCCTTTCTGTGGCAGAGTGAAAATGTATAGGCTTACTTAACACATAACAATAAAGATACTAACTTTTCCAAAAGGCGTAAGTCCACCGCGCGGGGAAGGCTCGACCCGGTCGGTAGAGGCGCACTCGGCCCACGGGGTGTCACAGGTGGACGTCAGCGTGAGGTAGCGTACCCCCACTTGGTACAGTGTCCTGAGGACGCCGAGCGACCCGCCGATGGCGTGCCCCCCCTCCACCCCCACCAGCGAGCACATGCGGTGGTTCGCGTGCGCCGACACTATATCTGCGATCACACATGATTACACTCGCCAATCTCATCGGTAAATAATGATATGCCGGTAAAAGGAGGGTACTCAGGCGATATTGTGCTACGGGGGCGGCGTAGCGTGTTCCATACATCTAATACAATATGTATTCAGATTTTTATAGAAGGTCCCGTTATCACAAGATAAATGAATATCATATTATTTTACAATGCGGCTCTTAACATATACAATTATACATACATTTATATTGTCTTATATTAATACTAAGACGTCAGTTGTAGGATGTGCATGACTAACTTTAACAGTATGTAAATATTTTGCTTCATGGTTAAATAAATAAGGGACAGAATAGGTGGATTCCACTCCGTGGAAAAAACAAATTTTTCACTGCATAACGTATAAATGAAAAATGCGCTCCATGCTTGAATGAAAAAATAGAAGCATATTTTAAAAGAGAGCACTGAGTGTTAAGTGTCTGAACTCTTAAGTGTCGACTTTTACAAAGTAATAATGCCCCGTCATCAAACATTAAACATTTATGGAAATTTTTACAATGTTGAGAATCCACGAATTAAGTTAATTTATGTCACACCTGGTCGTAAAGTGGCAATTACCGCACGTTCCGCGCGCGGAAATCCCGCTTCCTGGCGAGGTGGTGAAATAAAAGTTTGTACTTACCACAGGCGGTAATAAAGAAGGCCTCAGATTGCATATTTATCGCCCTTGCCTTCGGCTCGAGCGTCAAATACCTTCGTACTGAGACATTCTTTGTTTTACCGCCCTTGGTAACTAATGGAGGTACTATCTTTATCTTTAAGTTTTATTGTTTTTGTCTAGGTTATGTTATTATTGTCTTGCTTGTTCACTTATTATCTATCTTCTATCTATATATATAAAGTTGATGGGTGACTGATTAATCACCGCCCCGCCGAAACTGCCGGTCCTAGAAATTTGAAATTTACACTATAGTTAGGTTATATAACGGAAGCAAGGGATAAGACGGGATTTTTGGAAATTCTACCCCTAAGGGGGTAAAACAGGGATGCAAAGTTTGTATGGGGGGCAATAATTTTTATAAGGTCCAGACTTGAAACTTTGTACAAAGACTCCTTAAGGTGACGCCGTGATAAACTATGAAACTCAAACAGTGTGCTGAAATCCCCACACCTCATCCGCCCCGGTATTTCTTACGCGGCTCGCGATCGAATAGCGCATGACAGAGTTGACAGACAGAGCGCCGCACGGAACATAGACATCAAAGGAGAGGTATTAATATTTTTAAATACGACGGTGGGAAACAAGCGTATGGTCCACCAGATGGTTAGTGGATACCGCAGCCTACAGACGCGGGCAACTCCATGCGCGTTGCCGAGTCTTTATCAAATTTGAGGATTAATTTGTGCTTTCCACATTTCTTAAATATTTTCTAATTATAACATTACTTTTTAGAATTTGTAATACCTATAAAGATTAGATTAGATTGTGTTTATTGTGTACCTAATTAGAGATGTATGGGTATTTAATAATAAGAATTTTATCGGGTAAAACTTGATACTAATATGTAAAACTATTCGTGCCGACATTATTACCGATGTCAGATTAGGAGGTAAGAAATCAAATATCTATTGTACATGTTTACAGTTAAACCCTGACAAGATTGTATTTGGCCCTGAAATTAATAATAATGAGTGTAAGTCATGTACAGTCGGTACAGTGTAGCTTCATGTTAACAATGTAGAATGTCCAAAAGTTTCCAAATAACCATCCCGCTCTTTACGGAAGCTCTGCGCGTAAAATAGTAAATAAATTATACTACAATAATATTGAAATGAAAAAAAGTGTGGATTATTTGTGAAATATGGCTCGTTGGAGGTTTAGGTATGAATATGTTGACTTTATGTTTTTAATTGCAGACCCATACGTAATAAAAATAAAGACATAGAACCGTTTAATGATGAATTTAAGACCAATCTTTGCAATTATTTTCTATCGAGCCGATTTCGTCCAATTATGTATCGAGTCCGTACAAGGTCTTTGAAATATGATGAATATTAACATATATTTTGATGTGCTAGAACAAATAGTTTTTCTTAAAAAACTGCTTAAATAACATCAATTTCAACAAAATTAGGTCTTGACAGCCTCTGCTATGCTACCTATTCATCTAAATCTGATTCAAAATATTCTTCAGATTCGAACTCCGATGATGCTTCATTTTCGTCAGTTGTTGAAGTGTCACTTTCAGTATCACCGACCTCAATTATAAAATGTTCGGCCAGTGATTCGATTATAAGATCTTTTTGCCTATTTTCGTAGTTTGGTGGACGTGTCCCTTAATACGAAAAAAAATACCTATTGAGTTAAACCCCAAACCAACAAACCAGTTAAATACAACGGCACTATAAAATTTCAGTACCGGACATGTCAACAACCAATAAGCAATCCAATATCCGCAACACGGCGAAGGTAAAATAAATTATTATCCAGGCTTCAAATACATGAATATAATTAAAACTTAACGCCGTGGAATACAAAATTATTTCTAATGAAGATCTGGCAAGCGAAATTATACTTACTGTATAAAATTCTAGCAATCCACAGAGAACCCATGGCATATCGAGTTGCCACTAGCGAGTTAGATAGGTATAAAACCCTACATTGGCAACACATTTTGTAAGTCTTTATACTTCAGTAGCATTTCTCGTGTTGTACAACATATAAAATAATGTAAATTAAAACGATGTATAGAAATTTATAATACAGCCGAAGTAGGAACCTCCTCCTTTATAGGGTTCCGTACCCGAAGGGCCAAGCGGAACTCAATTGTTGTCACTCATGCGTCCGTCCGTCCGTCCGTCCGTCGTCTGCCACAAAATTTTGTTCCGAAGAATTTGTCAACTTCCGTTTGACCTATGAACTTGAAATTTGGTGATCATGTTTATTATTACGTTTATTTTACCAATAAATACTT
This sequence comes from Cenopis cana, assembly GCA_951800055.1. Lineage (NCBI taxonomy): Eukaryota > Metazoa > Arthropoda > Insecta > Lepidoptera > Tortricidae > Cenopis > Cenopis cana. The sequence goes on along the minus strand of OX637477.1, from coordinate 9,273,539 downwards.
AATAAAACACATTTTTTGAGGTTGGTTCGGAACCCTAGATGTGCGAAGTTCGACTCGCACTTGGGTAGTTTTTTGAAATTGGTTAAAAATACTCTTAAAACAGTTTATCAGTAAGACGGTTTTATATCTCAAATACTAAGTATTCGATTATCAAAACTTATATATAACATGACATATTTTCGTTTTCGTTTAAATCCGGAGACGACTCCATGGCATTGTTTTCTTTTCCAAATGACATTTGAAAAAATGATGATTGAATGATGATGATGATTTGTTTGATGATTGAATGACATTTACGAACGTTGTTGAATAAATCTATTTGCGTTTTTACTTACCTTTTATAACCATATTTTTACATTAATCAATTAAACAAGCTTTCCTTTTTCGTTTTGAGTGCTTCCTCGAGTTTTTACGCGAATAAAATAATATTTTAAACATATATTTACGTAATTTTGCTGGTCTCGACGAGCACGGGTCCAACGCTGACAGCGGCCGTCGGCCGATTGACTTGACATCTTGTCATCATTCTTGTATAGAAAACACGGCACGCGCTGGCTTAAACTATAAGGTCGTATACGACAAAACCGTGTTTTTCGATTTAAATAAGAGTTCTAAGTTATTTTATAAAATCCAATTATAATTTTAAAGTGTTTGTTAAGATGAATCTATATTGAAAACTAAGAGGCTTTAACAAGTGCCGTTTGTCTGTAAAATGCGAATCTCTGTTTAAACAGAGGTGTTTTTGACGAAGAAAAGTCTGTTGCAAAAGTTATCCAATCGTGAAAAGCAATTATAAAATTAAAGCTAAAGGTATGATTGATCATGTGAGTCAATTTCGTTTTCATCAGTTGCTTGGTTGCTGAGAAAAATGGAAATCCATGCAACCAATATTTCCAAAGCGTCGTCTTAAAATAAGACAATGAAAGTAATATCTGCGTTTTCAAAATTTTCGTCTCCTAAAGGGTTGAAAATGGGGGTGAAATATTGTATGGAGAGCAATAATTTTTTAAAGTGAGATGCGTCAAACTTTGTGTAAAAGTTCCTTATAATAATAGAAAAAAAGTAATTTCAGCGTTTTTTAAAATTCATCCCCTAAAGGGGTTAAAAAGGGGTTTAAAGTTTGTATGGGGAGCAATTTATTTTTATAGTGATAGTCTTCAAACTTTGTATGAAAGTTTCTTATAATAATACAAAAAAGTGATTTCAGCGTTTTTTGAAATTCATCCCCGAAAGGGGTTAAAAAGGGGTTCAAAGTTTGTATGGGGAGCAAATTTTTTTTTAAGTGTGGTACTTCAAATTTCTTACAGAGACTCTCTGTTTAAATAAAACAAAACTAATTTCAGCGGTTTTTTTTAAATTCATCCCCTCAAGGGGTTAAAAAGGGGTTCAATGTTTTCATGGGGAGCAAAATTTTTTTAAGTGAAAGACTTCAAATTTTTTACAGTCTCTGTTTATACAACAAAACAAATTTCAGCGTTTTTCGAAGTTCATCCCTAAATGTCTTAAAAAAGGGTTTCTGTGAAACTTAGTTAATCTTTTAACTCCCTAAATGACCTCTTGGTCATTTTGTATGGAGAACAAAATTATTTTTAAGATAGAAACTTTAAAACTTCCTGACTAAACATCAAAAAAAAACAGATATCAGAGTTTTTCAAAATTCGCCCTCTGAAGGGATGAAAACAAATTTTATTTTCAATGAGACTTGGAATTTGTTTATAGGCCTAGCATAACTCTGTCTCTCTGTAACCCCTTCACGCTTAAACTGCTGAACTGATTTAGATGAAATTTGGTGCGAATATAGTTCGATTAGTTCGAGTCCGAGGAAAGGACATGGGATAGTTTTCATCCCATCCCGGAAGTAGAAGTTTGTATGGAACAGATATAACTAGGTAACCACCTGAAATAAAAGAACAGCGATAAAATTCTAACGCGATGACCGAGCTCTACGCAGACGAAGTTGCGGGCAAAAGTTAGTATTTTTATATAAAAAATGGGTTTTGAGAATTGTCGAATATCCTATTTACAATGTTAGTAGGTACATTTTAATTATGCCAAAATTACTACCTCTAGGTAAACGCTTTAGATAAATATCCCCGAGGAAGCGTAAATTTAAATAGACCTTATTTAAATAACTAAACAATGGGGCAAAAAGAAACTCGCCGATGGAAATTAATTAAAACCATTTAGGTTTTTTTATGTCTCACAGTCAAGACAACGAGTTTTTCATGCAAATATCTCGGATGCAAAGAGTAGATTACTTACCTACAGAAACTGATCGTACAGCTGTGCCATTGTAACAATCCCTCTTTTGTAAAATATTAATATGAAAAATACGCGTGTCGGTTTAGTCGGCTATGCCTTTTTTTCGACGAGGGTTTTTATAATACCTAACTTTTAATTGAGCATCACATTCTGATAACCGTTTACTGTGGTACTCGGAGGTAGGTATAGAATAGATACATTATCGAGAGCTCGGAATTGTGTATGTAATGGTATTTTGTGTTGACAGGCATTTTATATTAATTGATATTTATTTCCCTTCTCAGGTACTGTCAGCATAAAACGAAATTTATTATAAATTTAAGAAGTAAAGTCAGAAAAAAACAAGTTTAAAAAAAACTTTTCTTTTTGTGCGAACGCTACAACGAGTACATATGCGATTCCAAGTTCTCGGTAATTTATTTGCCTGTAACTATTGTTAATTGGAGATAAGTATACAGTTAGCAGCATACAGATACATCAGTCACTGATGGTAATTTATTTTAAATTTAAATTAAGTATACAATTAAAATACACAAGTGGTTATTACACTCAAGTACAAGAAGATGTACAATGTACTTATACACATTGGGTTATACAGTATTTTATATAAAGCCCAGCTTTTCCTCACGACTTTGCGTAAATTTCCACTTCGGTGGTTCTCGGGATAAAAAGTAGGTAACTATCCTATAATGTTAATCTAGTCAATAAATCGTTGTCCTGTCTATAATTCAGTCAAAAATATATACCAAGGTTAATCATAATCCGTTCAGGCTTTTTTGCTCGATTGAGTAACAAAGATCTAAACTTTCGCATTTATAATATTAGTGGAAAGCGGGATAACTGAACCGGGGAAGTATTGAGCATGTTGCGCTAAGCGAGAATCTTCCGTTATGTTTTATCTAGTGTTGTTAATTTACCTTCCTTCCAGTCTTACGTACCTATTTTTTGTTATTATTCTTTCTTTGTATGGATTATACAGTGCCTTAGGATACGCCTGTAATACTGTGTAATTGACGTCACAATAAAAATATGAAAAAATTAAATATTACCGTCGGCGGAGGTGCAGAGTGTGAGCTGCGGATGATATTTGTCCGTGAGCCTCTGTATGAGATCAATTTGTTCGAACGTCAGCTGCACGGCGTCCCGATGCTGTGCGTCACAGGGCACGTACGCGGCCCAGAACTGGGGGAAGACACGGACTTGATTAAACATCACGCACGAGCCCACATTGTGTTGAATAATAAGACGTTCACTGAGCTACTAAATAGGATATATTTTAAAACAATGTTTGCGCGTTTGAAATAACTCTGGTTAGACCTTTTGTAGGTAAGATAAGCTTGTAATGTCCAAAAGTGGAGTTAAATTTTTACCTACCATTTAGGGTAGGAATAACTTATTTTTTATCTGAATGACACAGATATAATAACAGAGAGACAATATCAGGTGAGCCCGAATCTTTATAAAACACAAAACTTCTTCAAAGTATCTGCCCTGCATCGATGATCAAGCAATTAGGTACTCGGTTAGTTTACATCAGGCTTGTTAGGCGAATTCGACAGTGTCGGCTCGCCACAAGCGAACTATGGCGGCTATAAGAAGCCTTAAGATCATAAATAATTGTTCATTTATCAATCCATTACAGCAAAGGATGAGAATCGCTTATGGGTCCTTATTCGATTTGTTGACGCTCATTTATATTTAGGCGAATTCGATGATCGGGTTGCTGAAGGCCACAAGAAGCTCTAAGAGCAAATTGCATAAATCCATTGGAGCAAACGGATGATAATCGCAATAGGCAATTTTCTGTGTGAACTGATCACGTATCTTGACATTTTCTCTTCATAACTAATCATAACTGTTCTATGTCTGGATTATGGCGGCCTAAATTGTAGATTTTTTTCTTCCTAAAATCATATTCTACTAGGTACACAAAAAATGGCCCTGTTACTCTATTTGAAACTTTATTAAAAGTGTCACAAACGTATCCTATAATCAATTTAGGGATTCAAATTATTAAAAGGTACTTTTACATAATTTGAGTTAAAACATTCTTTGTTTTACCGCCCTTGTTAAGTAATGTACTATTTAAAACTTGTAAAGCCTCTTGTGAGTTTCGGTACAAAGTCCTATGTATTAATTTACATGCCAACCTATAAAGTGTTGTTACCTGTCCAGCCACCCTCCCTTGTTTTAGTCGCGGCAAATCGGTGTGGCTCCACGAACTCGTGGCCCACGGCGATATCGTCCGCAGATCCTCGTCGAATCTGTAACAAATTGATGTATTACGCCATTTATGCCTCTATAAATGTGGCTTCGGTGCCGATACTGCCGATGCGGGCAGTTAGTTATAAACCTACAATAACTCGAGTTAACATTTCGGACCACTTTTCATTCAATCGTTTTTCGGGCTAGCAAATCTATCAAATACACGAGGAGAGGGAAAACGTAGCTATTTTATATTTAGTTAACACAAAAATTTATCTGCGACATTTAATCATTACCTACTTACGTTCACTAGTAGATAATATTTAATGATTCTGTAGATGTAGTAATTGTACTTTGTACTCCTAATATAGAAATAATATACAGGGTTGAATATACAGGAAAAGGGATATGTACAAATTATATTATATACATATATATATATTTACAATAGATAGGAGACACAGGAAGAAACGACAATAGAGAGATCTCTCAGGGACCGAAGTCCAATGAGAGTTATTTGTAAGTTCTATATATGCAACTGACTTAAGAAACTTCGATTTCAGATTTGACGGTTGCCTAGCGACGCCACATCAGCCCCCATTTGAGACGGAGGAGTCAGCGACGACGTATGAAGACTATGAAGAGTGTTCAGAGTCAGCGTGGCGAGCGAGGGCTCAGAGCCAGGGTGACGAGCAGGCGAGGAGAGAAGTCGAATCGCTGGGAGTAGAGGTACCAGGCATATGGAGGAGACATGCTAGGTGGCACACTCAGAGAGAGGGAGAGAGAGAGGGGAGGAAGTCGGGCTAGCTGCGGGGCGGAGTCAGAATCTTCAGGTTGCGCTAATTGTCGGAGGTCACCAATGTAGAATAGTAATGGTATCTCCTAATAAACTCCTAAAAAAAACTCCTAAAAAACCTACAATTCTACATCTACAATTCTTTATCCCACTTGTCTATTTTATTTTTATTAAATTCAGATTTGAGGAAGCCACTCTTTATGTTTTGCAGAATATCTATTATATATAGTTTTCTGGTATTCAATTGTAATAGTTACCCAATGAATTAAATGGTTATTAAATTATAAAACTACTTACAACTTACGATACGATACTTTACTTTACACAAAAAATGAGCCTTAAGATTTTAAATTATTTAAAAAATCCTTGCAGCTGGAGGTAGTAATTTACAAACTATTAGCTCCAGGTAATATCGTCCTCGACGCTTGCAAACAATTTCATCGCGTGGAGATGAAAGACCTTAATAATGTGCCCGTTCTAAGTAATGCGAATGAAGCGTAAAAGAAATACTAGCTAGAAATAGAGTGAAATTTTCTTTACTTTAGAGTTTATATACTTTTATTGCCACTTAAAGGCAATAAACCAATCTTAAAATTAACAAAATGTTGTTAAACTTCTTCGCTGAATAACACTGACATGAAAAAATAAAACCGGTCAAGTGGGACTCTGCATATTTAGGGTAATAGGAGAAAGAATGAAAGAGTAGCCCCCACGAGGGATTTTGGTAATTCTTTCAGGTGGTGTACTGGCAGTTTTCGAGTAATTTAGGACAATGCTAAATAATCAGGACATCATTTAAAGGGTAAAATAAGCTGCCAGCAATGAACACAGAAGATGTACGCAGAGCAGTGGTATGGTACAGTTACCAAACAAAATCATTTTTCATTTCTCATACTCTGAAAGTGGGTCATTGTTCATCTAAGTAGCGTGCTGAAAATGGTCCATTTCTGCTCTAGAGCAGAAAAGTATAAAAAAAATTGTATGGTGAATCGGAGTTAAATTGGGCAACGGCGCTAACCTATACAGCCACATAGTACAGATTCTACAGAGATCCTATACTTGTTCAAATGCCTGACTGCTTACCATAAACAACCTCCTCAATTTGTTTGTTTGTTTTTTTTTGCCACAGTCGAAAGTAATATCAATAGTTTGTGGCAGATAAAAAAAAGGAAACTATGACAAGGACAACAAATCATATGTCTCTCTCTGTCGCTCTTATATATAGTTGTATATGCCCATCTCGTTCAGTAGGTATTATTATTTGATGTCGAGTCTAATTAGTCCGAGCGTAAGCCGATTATTTTTTTATTAAAATAAATGAAATAAAATGGTCCATACACAAACACCATTAACGTCAGTCAACAGTTTGTTTTTCTGATGCCAAAATGTTTTTTTCACTGAGTCAGAAAATATTTGTGCATATTGTTATTGAATTAACAACTATTTCGCGTTGCAAATGGGTCATAATCAAAAACGAGTTCAGTTAGTGTTGCTTTTGCTGTAATCGTAATAATATATTATTTTTTTTTTTTTCGTAATTCGGATTCTATTTTATAATAATTAGTTCAGCTACATTACATGCAACCCTAAAAATTTTTTTTTTAATAATTAATTTGATTACAAAAAGTCCCTCCGGTGGACTGTTCGGTTTCGTAGTTGACATGTTCAAAAATTCATATTTCTTCAAATGTTTGATGATTATTTTAATGATTCATTGGAAACGGTCATATTTGCCTTCTCGTATTTTTTTAAGGCTAAGTAGTAGGTAAAACGTTAACGGTCTTCGAGATAAATATCATAAACATCCGGTTATACGGCGGGCCGTCTCTTCTGTGGTCACAAAAAACCGGTACAAATCTTCAACTAACGTTTGGAATCGATTGTAAATATTTTGCACTAGCAACACTACGCAGTAGCTGTCAATCAACGCTGTGAATCCATGGAAACGCACGCGCCAAAGAAACAAGTATTGCGGTTTAATCGTTTTTTTAAAGATTTTGGCCAAGATCAGTGCTTCTTTTCTGTTCTTCGCGTTAGAAGGTAAGCGAAAATTATATTAACTTATGAAGTTTCAGCTGCAATGGCTTTGGGGGAGTATATTACATAACCGCTGGGCAAGCCCCCCTAACCTCAAAGTGTGTGCACTCTGAAGCCATTTTCTGATAGAAAGACCATTCTGTGGACGTATTTCATGTGGACTTGTGTGTCCACAGAATGGACGATATTAATTTAAAACAGTAATGGTGTGTCCGCTTTTTGTTTTTCTTCTCGTGTGTCTGGTCAAAAACCATTAATTTGTTAATTGTGTGCCTTTACAACGGATATTAAAACTGAATTTTGTTTAAAAATGTCATGAGAGAGGATTATTAAGAAATTGATATCCACAGAAAGGTTTCAATGTCCACAGAAAAGATTATGTTGATTGTTGCATTTTAATATGTTTACGTTTTGTCGGTTTGCGTTTTCTTATTATATTATTTTATATCTATTTTAACTAATGCAAACATATCTCGCACTTTTGCTTAGCTTAAACATATCATGGATCCGTAAATACTATTAATGTCCACAGAAAAGATGACCTTGATTCTGGCTTTTAAAGGAATGTTTCTTTTGTCAACTTTAGTCGTCTTATAACTACAATATGGTGTCTTTATATTTATTTAACTGGCGCAAACATTTTTAGCACTGAAACTTGACTTAAACTTATCTCTGATGGTTTAAAATATGCTTGGCATGGTGTGGGAATATTTTAGATGAAACTTTTCTTTCCAGAACACCTACTTTCTACAAATGGAGGATGACAGTGATGAAAATATCTTTTAATGGACATTTCTATACTTAAATAAAAAAAAATGAATCTGTTTTGTGAGTCGATTATGAATTATGTTAAACTTAACTATAAATGTTATCTTCTGTGGAAAACACAATATACATTCTGTGGACACATTTGTTTTTTTATTGTTGATTGTTTTGTTAGTGGTTTGTTTTACTAAATATGTGACTTAGTTTCTACTGAAACAATCTAGTTTCAGTAAATATTGAATAATTTTTTAGAGCTTGAGCGCCAGAATTATTGCGAATTTTGCTCTTTTCTGTTGAAAGATCTGTCACTCCTGTGGTCAGAAGAAAAACAAAAATTGCTGTAATTTTCCAAATATTGCGAAACGATCTAGTTCATTATTTTTGCAGAGATGTCATAAACTACCTTCATATAAAACTTAAACATTTTGTTCAAATATATCACATTTTCATTTCTTGAAATCCAAACCCGTTTTTGATTATGACCCAAATAGGTAACACAGTTCCTAATTTTTAGAGCATGTCAATATTGTTTTACATCCTGTCTTTTGTGAAAAATGAAACGAAAATGTGCATATTAGATTTTTTTTTCTCTACGAAGCTGGAGGTCCCGTGTTCGATTCCCGGTCAGGGCATTTATTTGTGTGATGAACATGTATAATTGTTGTGGGTGTTTTCTATGTATTGAAGTATGCATTTATCCATGTATGTATATCGTCGCGTTAGTACAAGCTTTGCTTGGTTTGGGACTAGGTCGATTTTAGTGTAAGTTTGTCCATAAATATTTATTTGTTTTTAAATATTTTACTTTTCTCGTATTCGAAATGAAAAGCAGAGTGTTTAACTCGGGTGAAACCACCCATTTCAGCCTCGAACTATTGGCGCCAAAATATCTCGGCAGAAATGGGTGGCTTTCAGCCCTTGGTTAACAATCTACTATTTAAGTATAATAGAATACAAAATGCTAAATGCATATTTTTAATCATCACCATGTTTTCAATTTCATTTTAAAAAAGATCTTATTATTTCTCTTTATTTAATTTCCTTATAGGCAGCTTTCGGCGGCAGAAAATGCCGCTAAATTGAAACACGCCAAATACTCTGCCTTGGAAGCAGCGTAGGACTTCGTCCCGGTCGCAGTCGAAACAGCAGGACCCTGGGGCAGCGAGGCTCTCGGGCTTTTTAAAGCCCTCGGGAAAAGGCTGAGGGAGAGGGTTAACGACCCCCGCTCTGGATCATGGCTGGTCCAACAGGTCTCCATTGCTGTATAGCGTGGAAATGCCGCGAGCATTCTTGGGACCTTTGGATCAGGTAGGACACAGAGCGGGGAATAGGTATTTTATTTAGTTTTAATTTAATTTTCTGTTTTGTCTGTGTGTCTGTCTTGTATGTTTTATGAGTAATGTAATTATATATTTTGTAATCTATATAAATAAACTGAGATTTCCTTTTTATCATTGGTAACTACTTCTCGCTACTGTATAGTTATACATAAATGAATATTTCCATAAATCTTCATGCGTCATGTCAAAAAAAAACAATAATTTTGTAGAGCAGAACCTTTTAAAGCTAACGTGAATTCAGTTGAATTTAGGAAGAGAACTATGGATCATTGAATCAGCTTTTATCCCCAAGTCGTAAAAGCAAGTGTTCCAAACGTAAAATGTGGGCAAAGTAGTTCAATTTATTGCTTAAATCAATCTGGAGGCACTTGTAGTTTTGATTACTTTAATTTATGTGGTGTTTAATTTTTAAATTTTCCCTTGGTGAAGAAGAAGAAGTAAATAAAACAAATAAAACATTTTTTTTATACAAGCTTCCGCACGTACGACGTTTTAATACCAATATTTTAAGACTAGAAAGCTGATTACGTTTTTTTACTTCTTGAATTAGTGGTGATAAAGAAAATGTACCTACTTCGTGCAGCAGCAATGTTAATTAGAGGTAGGTATACCTACGTAGGTCTTGTGCTTTGGAGTCCCTCGCTACGCTACGCTCAGAATACTACCAGTCCTAGGATACTTTGCTTGCTATGGGTTTAATTAAAGCACTCGTATTAAATACCTGTTTTCCAGCCTCTCTGACTTTCTATCGCACTTCATTAGGATTTTTTGTTAAATTATTCAATAAGTACCTATAAAATTATTTTAGAAAAGATCATTTATCATATAATTACGTCATCTAATCGGTTTTCAGTTTTGCATATTAATATTTAAGTTAGCTTGAACGGATAGAAATTAAAATGCCAAATGGAAATTTACGTACAAAAATTAAACCATAAGGCCATAATTCAAGTCGTCTCTGTCAGATCCCATTCGTGTCTCAATAAATTTCATGGGCACTTTCAGATCCGATAGTTCGGCGCTCGGCGCGATCCGTATTGAAATGCGATTGGAATCGAAAGCGACGGACACGAATAGCACACCGCTGTTGGGTTATATATTCCACTTGTAACATGGTACGTGTCACCGGTATTGTATGTCTGATATTCCCACTTTCAACATCAAATTTTATCAGACACATGAAACAAGAGCGATATCCTGGGATGTCTCTTCTGTAAATTAAAACGGAATTGTGGCGCAGTTGGCGGGCACCACGCGGGCACTAACGAATGTTTCGACCCAAACGGTTTGTCGAATATACAGCGTGACCTTATTACTTCTAATATCTATTCTACATACCTATTATACGTTCAGTAACGGATATAATCAGACAAAGGAAACAATTTAGCATAATATTATGACTGTCTGCGGGAATGTCGCGAAGCGGAAATAGAGGAAGCTAAGAGCCACTAGGGGACATAGCATGAATAAATCTAGTTACCTAAGTACTTTAGTAGTTTTATCAATAATGCGATTTCTGCAAAATAACATGAAAAATGCCTCAAAAGCAATTTCCCTTTCATATGACACTCTTCTTATAAATGGGAAATAAATGGGCGTAACCATCAGTACCACCATCCAATTGACTTACTGTCAGATATTCAGTTTCTGCCACTTTGATAAAGTGTAAAAAATATCGTTTCGATTCATCGAATCCTTAGAGTCTAGTATGTTTCCCATAACAATAGTATAGGCTTGTAGTGTCGACAATTATTAAATAGGTAGGTATTATGATTATTTTTAGAATATAAATTTGGAAATTGGCATTAGATCATGTACAGTAACCACCAATCAGAAAGAGTGACGTCACGGCCTGTAAAACATTACTGTCTTGGATGATGTTTTCATAGATTTGTCATTGTCTTGGTACTTTTACATTACGTACTTATTCTGTGCTTTGATACAATTTAACTGTTTGTTCTAAGTTAAACAAGGAATCGGGATTCACCAAAGAAAATAGTATAGGTGGGTTATTATTCGCGCGTTTCAACCGCCTCACTTTCGTGGACACTATTTAGACGAATTGGCCGTAGGTTTTGGTGGCATTTCTAAGCTAGTTGGTAGATGTCCCGTACTTCTATCAAATAACCGAAAACGACATTACAATGTTTATCCGAATTCGACAAAATAGTGACCACGAAAGTGATTTGGAACAAACGCCCAAATAATTACCCAGGTACCTAATATAACCCTACATTGACACCGTTATGCTTAGTAGATTTTTCGCATCAAATGGCTCATCGGAATTCCGCAATGTTAAAACTTCGACGTTACACAAGTATAAAATATTTATTATAAACTTGGCATTACTTCAGTCTTGTACCTAATTTTTTTTTGTTTTATATAGGGTCTCTAGGTCAGTTACGCGTTACGCCGCCTGCGTCAGTTTGCGGCCGCATGAAGAACGAAGTTTTTCCAATTAAAGATTTTTACATACCCTAAAGAAACATTGAGTCGTATGCAATCTAACTGGAATAACAATAACAGGGTGGGAATATATATTTTTAAAAAATCAGAAAAATATTCTTTAAGTTCATCAACTCATCCAAGTGAGTGGAAACCGGCACATCAAATTAGATGGCCGCAAACCCTCCTATCGATACTATAGAATAAGTACTTACTTGTAATAGGTACCTACGGGGCATTCATTTTTAATTAAACAATACGGTATTTGACACATGTTAAAATTTATAACACAGTGTCACTTTTTGGATAGTTAGCCATCTAAATATCACAATAAATCGTATATTATAAAATTTTACCAAAATCATAAAAAGATATGAATCATCAAAAACTCAGAAAATTATGGTTTTTTTTTACCGTCCAAAATTCAAATAAAAGGTATCAATAGAATGCTTATGTAAAAATAAAAAATAAACTGTATGGCAACTATGTACCTAAACGCATTATTTTACGACTAAAACAGCAAAATACTAATTTTCCCATACAACGGTTGGTCGAATGCAGTGCAAGTGACGTCATTTGCCAGGGCAAATTTGTAGGAGCCTTTTCGACGGCCGCTGGCGTCGAGCTAGGTTTGTCCCTAATTTTAGCCCTTTATTGTGCTCTAATTGTTGTTGGTCCCATATAGACATTTTATCGTCTCTAAAAACTGGTTCGATTGGCATTATAAAAAAAAAATAGTCAAATAGCGTATTCTAACAATCCTCGTTTAAAGTATTGTTTGTTTTGCTGGGCGTGAAGTTATTCAAGACCCCATGACAGCCTTGAGGGTTTTTACTTTTAGAGATCTCTATTGGTTTTTGAAATGCAAAATACTTATTGTAGAAAATGCTCGGTTTAACACTTTTTTGGGGAAAAATACAAATTAATATATGTTATTAACCACTTTTTAAAAATTAGGCAACTGGTCTGTTACCTAAATATTTTTGTTCCTATTAACGCAAAATGTTTGAGGATTATTATGATCGACATCGCCCTACATATTACATGCAACATGGCTTAGTCCATCTGAGGTGGCTCGATACAACGAGTATTCCGGTGGTTAATGATAGATTTTTTATTCCAAATGTTTTAGAACATGCAATCTACATCATTACTACTGTTTAAGAATGATTCACGCTAGACCGTTCCGTGTCTGGGCCGGCCCGTTTTCTAGTACAAGAAATCGACGGCCGACGCGTGTCCTGTATTAGAAAACGGGCCGGCCCGGACATGGAAGTGGTCCTCTATAGACACCAAAAGTTGAGACACAAATGATGTTACCAAAACGGACTGACCTAAAATCTTTGATCCTGTTGTGTAGAAACTTCCTTATATTCCAGGGTAGGTCGTTGTGTCCATCGATGAGGGGGGAGTCATGTAGGAGGCGCTCAGCCAGGCGAAGCCGTTCGTGCAGCGGCGCGCCGGGCGGGGCGCGGAGCGCCAGCGGTCCCGCTACACAAGCCGTGCCCGCCACCAGCACCAGAATCGCCACACAGCACCAACGCCGGTGCCAAACTGAGAACCCTGAGCATAAAGGCCAATTTACATTTTTCTTTATTCATTGTTTCTTTACATTGCGCGGCTGCGGGCTACCGAGGTAAGATGAATACGATCAAACCCTGCAATGTATTGAAAATTTAGTGAAAATTGCACGCAAGCTCTTGCTAGTCTAAATCGCGCTGCAGTGATGGCATTAGTTTACACTTTACAGTATGCTAAAGTAAATCTCGCTTCACAGTCTTCAGAAACAGCAGCAGTGGTTGAATCACCTACGCCACAGTATTGTAATAGAATCAGAATCAATTATTTATTCGTGACAATATACAACACAATAAAAATAAAAACAAGTAAAATCGGTAAAACATGGTATTGCACGAAATGGTTCCAACTCAGCGTAGTGCTGGCGCGATTGCTATCGCTGATCTTCTGACAGAACCATCAAGTGATTTTCCAAAATAAATTCTACTATATACTACGCACCTACCTACGCCGAATTTTAAAATAGGTACGCTTACGTTACGAGTACAATTACGCAGTGAAGTAAGATACGCGTCAATTTCTTAACACAAACCTGCGAAGCTTAAATTAATCTGTGAACTGTGTCAGTTTACAATTTGGCGTAGGTACCTAATGTTAATGCAGTGTTAGCGTATTTCAAGTATTGGTATACTCAGTCCATTATTTTGCGGTGAGGAATAGCAAATACAGTCGAGGAAACTGAACGACGACACTGAGTTAATGTTTGGCAATATATTCAGGTTCTTCCACTGTACATTTGTTGCTGTGTTCCGTTCCCTATCCTTATCCTTAGCCGGACGCATGCATGCCCGATGTGTGTAAGGCGTTTAACGATTCGATCGGCACCCGCTGCTAATGAATAGGGTTAGCGGTCACATACAATAGGAACCAACGCTGTTTCCATTGAAACTCTCTGCCTAGCTAGCACGATAGATTATACCGTCACGTTTTGTGATCGGAATGTAGGTACTAAAAGTCAATAAAACATGCTGATACTGATGAGACTGATGATACCTAGTGATGGATGGCCACGTGTCGACTGATTTAAAATTAGCTCAAATATTTTATTTAAATAGGTTGAGTGCCTAACTAATTTATTTATTTTCTGATGTTTCATTCGAATGAAAGTCGTATTCATGGCATACGAGTAAAGTAAGTATAGTGTGTCAACTGTCAAGTGTAAGCTGTTAGTAAAGATAACCTGTCTAGTAGCTGAAATCCATTGATGTCCCCCGCTTTCATAGAAGATCTATTGTGATCGGCATTTATCTTAACAACTGACTTAAGTACAAAATAAAACTCGATTGAGGTCATAGTGATCGGTCGTGGGGAAGCCTCCGATAATCTCGCTGTCAAACGCAAGCGCTCTGTGAGGCGCACAGCGCACAGCGTACCTACGGTGCGGTTCGATGGCGGACGTGTGTGGAAAATGTACGGGGAATTAGTAGCATGTTCTCCACTATGCGGTCTTATAGTACCTATAAGTATTGCACATACATTTGTGGTATTTTTTTTCTTTAGGTGATATGGTATTGAAAAATGCGATGCTTTAATGGATCGCTACCACACTTTTTACATCCTATATGTGTAGGTATTATAAAACAGTTTAGTAAAGCGCTCTATTACTTAAAAAGTCTTTATACCTAAATACTGACCTAGAGACTGTTTAAAACCACTGTTCCTTCCAAGGTGACCTTGGTAGACAACGAGGGTTGCACTGCGCTGGCTACACTGTTAAAAACTTCAGTATGCCTGCCAATGGTTTACCAGGCACGCCTTTCTACTAAGGATTACCAAATTTGGCTGAAAACCACTGGCTACACTGTTTTAAACCCTCGTTGTCTACCAAGGTCACCTTGGCATGAACAGTGGTTTTAAACAGTCTAGTCCGTGCTTTAGGGTAACATTGAGTAAGTATGTATACTAGGGTGGGCCGATTTTCAAAATTTTGGAATTTCGTAATGTAATAGCATACATACGCTGTATGATTTTTTGTAGATTAGGGGAAAAAAAATAAAAAAAAAATTGGCATATACTTTTAGCCCTCTACCGACGATGAAATGTCAGAAAATTCAAAAATTTTAAAAATATATATCTTATATTTTAAATTTATTTAAACTTTATTATTTATTAAATAATATCTTTTGGTATCAATTATACTTGTTTTTGGTTAATATTTATTATCAGAAGATTTTTTTTTATGACCCACTTAGACGACGTAAATGGGGTTTTTCAAAAAAGGCTTTTTGATCTATTAAACTTATCCAAATTGGTGCTTAAAGCATTCGTCAGAACTGTCGTGGATTAAACACGTTACATAAAACATAAAAATGATAATGATTAAAGCAAAAATATGGCCAAAATTACATGGCAACATGCCCGGAAAAGTGCGAAATAGGACCTTTGAGCGTCTATTTAAACCATTAAAAAGTTATATATTTTCAATCAAACCCTGCTTTATTTTAATATTAACATTCGTACTTTTGTTTGAGATTATATTTGAAAAATACGTGGTACGATTTTTTTATAATACAGTACATCGGTCGTTTAATGGTATTTTTTTTTGATTACAAAAAATTTGGGATATTTTTAAATTTGATATTATCACCATAATCTACTTATAAAACTGCAATTTTTTATTCCTATTACACTTCGAATTTGGAACTTTTATTTTTTCCCATACAACAACGGCCCACCCTAATGTATACCTATGTACCAACTAAAAACGTAAAGAACAACATCAACAGTATACTAAGGGTCAGTTGCACCAACAAACGAACACAGGCCGGTCATCGTCAAATATGGCGCCGGCAGCTGTCATCCCATAGAAACTTGTCAAACTTTCCATACAATCATATTTGACGAACACCGCTTACGATTACAGACGGTTTGGTGCAACCCAGCCTAAATTACAAATACAAAAAAAAACAAGCCCCGGCAATGCCCTATTTGATGATTTACATACGTAATTTGTTTTTACACGACCGCCCAAAAAAATTAGTGAAATGTTTTTATTTTGAGCATGAAAATGCCAATGATGCGCGAATAATTCTACAATTGAATGCCAGTAGGTACGGCAAATTGAGTTTCTATCGTCAGACCGCAACGCTTTGTGCGGATCCAAATTTTGATATCCAATTTTCGTAGCAAAAATTTTTGTATAAAAACAGCCGTTTTATATCGCTCACTTGTGCAGTGCTGTGGATGGGGATATGTATCTCGGGAAATAAAAAGCATTTCATAACGCATGGACTCTGTAGGGCTTTGGCGGTAATAAAGTGGCATTGAGGTGCGAGCTGGCAGGTGCTTATCTTGGATATTTCGATTTACAAATACGTAGCTAGCGTAGCGGTGTGTCACTGGCAACAGTGGCAACATTCGCTATTTCTATGGGGAATTTTTGGAAATATTTCCTCTCGTATTATAATACTTCACATACAACCAAATTTAAGAGGACGCCCGGGATCGTGCAAAGTAGAGAATAGGAAGTAGGAAAGCGAAAGCCGGGATATACCACTAAGTAGATAGATAGAGGTTCAAAAATTATCTCTTGCCTTAACCATATTGCAGAAATTAACACAGTATGATAAATTAGCAATAATGGCATGGAAATAGTACATTACTTAACAAGGGCGGTAAAACAAAGAATGCCTCAGATCGCAGGTATTTGACGCCCGAGCCGAAGGCAAGGGCGATAAATATGCGATCTGAGGCTTTCTTTATTACCGCCCGTGTTAAGTACAAAATTTTATGTCACCCCCTGGCCAGGAAGTGAGATTTCCCGCGCGCGGAGCGTGCGGTAATTGCCGCTTTATGGCCAGGTGTGACATAATAGTACATTACTTAACAAGGGCGGTAAAACAAAGTATGTCTCAGATCGCAGGCATTTGACGCCCGAGCCGAAGGCAAGGGCGATAAATATGCTATCTGAGGCATTCTTTATTACCGCCCGTGTTAAGTACAAAATTTTATGTCACCCCCTGGCCAGGAAGTGGGTTTTTTCGCGCGCGGAGCGTGCGATAATGGCCGCTTTATGGCCAGGTGTGACATAAACACTTTTAAACTGTTCTCCTTCACTTCTGACGCGGCTGAATGACTAAGAACTTTGGATATAAAATTGTGACGTTTCATATATCTCGATATAGTAAAATAACGATTTTCCAACAATAAAATAAATATTTCACATCGGTATGTACTTATGGGTATCTACTTATTATTATGCTCACTTTTAAAATCAGCATTTACTTCAAACGATTCAGATTTATTTTGGCATGGTGTCTCATTTATTTTATTTGTATTAAGTACCTAATTTTTGTCTCTTCCTATATTTCGTCTTCCTTTACGAACAAAGCGTTTAGTTAACTTATGACTAGGAACCAATGCTCGGCCGGCATCTAATAAAACATACTTCAATACATGTATTTACTCATAAACATCACTTTACAAACATATTATCGTATTTACACCGCACCTCATTCCATTGAAATGAGGACAAAAATATAAAAATATACCGGCAGAAAATTTGACCCAAAAACTTTTCGTGATTTCAAACTATAAATTAAATAATGTTTAATGTATAAAAATGCATTTTTCTAATTTAGGCCAAATTTTCTGCCGGTGAGTATATAAATCATAATAATAATTTAAAAAAAAACATTCTGAGGCAACAAAGTCCATAAATATACAAATCTTTGACTTCGTCCAACTATTTTGTAGCGAGATGTCAATAGTCAAAGTTAAGGACTGAAAGCGGGAGGCCTATTGATTAAGTGTAGATTAGAGTATGGGTGATTCTTCGAGGTCGCGATTTCTGTTTTATTCCTTTGTCCATTTTTCTTTTCATTATTTGACAAAAAGATGCATGCTCACATGAAAGTAAATTTTTTCTTGAACATAATTATTGATTTGGCACTATTTTTTATGTACTCTTTCAGAAAATAATTAAGTTTTTTATTTTTGTGTCCAGAGGAATAAAATTTGGTGTAGAAAAATAGCATAAATATGTTATATTCTCCATATTTTTTATTGATTTATAAAACATTAAAATAGATAATACTCTTGGAATAGTGTTATCTACCTAATATAGTCTTAATTCACTACTTTATTCACTACCTATCAAATTGAAAAAAGTCGATAAAAGAAGGATGTATAAATTAGTACTATTTTTTTTCTGATTGGTGACAGTATAAATTTAATAAATCATATCATCCAATATGGAAAAACCTATGATAACTCAACTTTCTTTTACTCCACTGTCCTTTTATCCATAGGAATAAAGAACAGAGGAATAAGAAAATTACCTATATAAAAATGCTTATGTTTCATAATTCGAAGACAATGGCAGACTACCGTTAATACTACAGAAAGCTAGTACTGAAAGCAGTTAATCAAACATAATTAAAATTTTTTAAAGCTTATACTAGCGTTAAAAACCTTAACAGAGTAATAAAAATGTGACTGTTACCAAGGACAGAGAAATAAAATATTTTCCTTCTTAACTCCAAAGCAAATTGCACCAACACGTCCACTAACTAACACTCGCAGAACACGACTAAAAAACGCCTGCGTAGATATTTATCGCCAGTTCTCTAAATGTCTTTATGATACAACTGATTAAAGCGCGCTCCAGAGAAATAAAAAAAAATCCGGCGGACACATCTTATTTCCTCAGCTATAAGAATAATATTGTTGTTAAAAATTATTCGTTTATTTTTTTATGTAACAACTAATTCTCCTTTGATGTGGTCACTCAACGTATGTGTAAAGTTGACTGATTTTAAGATATTATCATATGTTTGCATAAAAATGGAGAACGGACACGACAGAGAAATAAAAATCGTGTTATTTTTTTGTAAATAAATAGAATCAGTAATACAAAAACCGACATATGTCCCAGTTAAATACGAATATAAGCTACTTCTGAAAAAAAAAAACAAACTTCTAAACTTAATATTTCATTGAAATAAGCCCCGGACATCGAAAATCGGGGCCCCGGAGAATCACCCCATACACATCCCGTTAGAAAATTGCTCACCGTGACTATTTGCTGGAGGGCGGGCACTGCGAGCCGTGCCAACCGCGCTTAGAGAATCTAGCGATTGAAGTCAGTAGCGTGACTTGACCGAAACTAGTCACAGCCTACACTTTAATTGGGAATGGATGAAAATATCAGAAGTGCTTGATTTTTTTTCTGGTGATAGGAATAACCTCCCTAAGCACCAGAAAAAAGTTCCAGATTTTTTCATAGGGCCAGTGATTTTTGAAAAATAAAAATATTTTCCTCCCGCGCTTTCTGGGCCCTGCACGGCATTATAACACTATCCTTGGTCCATCATATAATTTAAAAAAAATATCTGTGGCAAATTGACATAGACAATGACATTGACAGCTCTCCTCACAAACATAACCTTATTTGTCATTGTCATTGGAGACCTGTCAATGTCATTGTCTATGTCAATTTGCCACAGATATTTTTTTAAAGTTAATGATGGACCAAGGATAGTGTTATAGTGCCGTGCAGGGCCCAGAAAGCGCGGGAGGAAAATATTTTTATTTTTCAAAAATCACTGGCCCTATGAAAAAATCTGGAACTTTTTTCTGGTGCTTAGGGGGGTTATTCCTATCACCAGAAAAAAAATCAAGCACTTGTGATATTTTCATCCATTCCCAAGGTGTCCACTTCAGCATAGACCTAATTGCTTTCGTATCTATTATGTCCGGCGGATTTCCGGTTGTTCTCCTCTACAGATCGCATTTTTCAACCGATACCTACTCGTGAAATTTTGTGAGCGAGGTGGCTAGTTAGTATATGTATATTTTAGAAATTTAGCATGCACAAAGATCGGTCCCAAGTGTTTGTCTGAGCTTCGCTACGTAACCATATCAGCACTTAGCAGGTACTTGTAAGCAAAAAACCAGATAGTTAATTATGGTTTACGATAACTCTCAATCATCCTCCCCAAAACACTAAATAAACAGCCAAAAGCAACTAATCAAAATCATAGCAGTGTACCATATATTGGACATTTAAATCCAAAGTTATCAAGACCTATAAAACCTTCTGGTCGTTGGCCGCAGCAAAATGGTGCTTGTTGGTTAATACCAACTTGTATATGCAAGCAATCAAGCACCCTTACCTTGACGTTAACATGTAGTCAAGCTAGGTACTGAGTTATTATTCCTATTACGAATTTGCCAGCAGGCTCGCCGTGTACGGTCAGCTGTAGTGGGCTGTATCTTATCCAAAAGATCGATATTTTATCTTTTTATGTAATTTACAAAACGAATTAAGCTGACATTCAGAATAATTACATGCGGGATTGAAGTGCCTCGCATAGGGCAATACCTACTTTACCTCGTACTACAACATTACTTCAGGACAATCGAAACACTTAAGATGACGGCGCTTAATGGGCTTAGCTGGGCTTAGTGCGTTACTTTTTGCTTAGTACCTATTTAGGGAGAGCTTGAGTTTCAGTCCTGTGTGTATATGGGTTTCTAGAATGATAATAATATCTGTCACTTTAATGTTAAACTAAAATGAAATCAAAGATTAAAATTAATTTTATAATTTTATAAAATTAAACTATATTTAAAAAGTAAAGTCCTAATTGGCCGATTTGTGTCGAAATAATCCGCAAAAAACCATCAAAAAACCGACTTAATTTTGCATGCTATTAGAAAATTCAAAATCCAAAAATAGTTTTACTTATAAAATATCGACCAGCAAAAACAATCTCAAATAAATACACGCATGTGACGGGAGATAGAACTCATTACTCGAGTTCGGTCAAAAAACTGACGTTTTGACAGATGTCGAGTGTAAAATCGAGCGTTCGAAACTCAAAAATCGGCCCCCTGATGTGTATGTGGGTTTCTAGAATGCATCTAGAATGCTAATATATCTGTCACTAAAATGAAATCAAAGATTAAAATTGATTTTATAAAATTAAACTATATTTGAATAGTAAAGTCCTGTTTAATTGGCCGATTTGTGTCAAAATGGAGCTGTGGCTGGCGGTGGACGCGGTGCCGGTGGACACGGACAGCCACTCCTAGTAGGGGAATTAGTGTCACCCAATGTATGGGAGGTGCACATTTTGGTATCGGATGAATTCACTTGGCACAGATGTAATATAGGTAAATCTAAGTTAATTTAGCCCGGTAGCCATCCGCCACCCCCTGGGGGGTAGGAAGGGGGGGGGCCTTGAAAATCCCATTTTTCGGTTTTTCATGAAAAACTCATAAACGGTGACCCATAGCGAAAAACGTTCTTAGGCATAAGTAATCTAAATAAAATTATCTACATAAAAGGTTCTATACACTTTGTCGCTAGGATTAATATTTAATGAGATTTTAAAGGGGGAATGTAAAATTATATGAAAACTTAAGTGGCTATTAATTCCTTTGTTTTTCAATATATTTAAAAACAAAAAATACTACAATTATGCACGCAATGAGCTCTATTCATTGATACCCCACTCGATGGGGTGGGTCGAATTATTTTTCTCGCCCCCCTTTAGCTGTATGGGAGCCCCCCTTAAAAACAAAGCAAAAATATTTTTGAAAAAATTGTATAGCCTTGGGTCAACAAGATGCTTAAATGGTGAAAATTTGAAGGCTATTGCTCTAAATGTTGCTCTTTGATGGGGGCTCTATGGGGTAGTTCTTTTTTTTTCATACATGCTCTCCCTTAGCAGCATGAGGGCCACCCTTAAAAGGTAACGGATTGAGCTATAGTCTTCAAATTTTCACCATTTAAGCATCTTGTTGACCCAAAGCTATAAATTTTTTTCAAAAATATTTTTACAGCTTTTCAAGGGGGGCTCCCATACAGCTAAAGGGGGGGGCGCGAAAAAAAAATTATGACCCACCCCATCGAGTGGGGTATCAATGAATAGAGCTCATTAAGTACATAATTGTAGTATTTTTTGTTTTTAAATATATTGAAAAACAAAGGAATTAATAGCCACTTAAATTTTCATATAATTTTACATTCCCCCTTTAAAATCTCATTAAATATTAATCCTAGCGACAAAGTGTATAGAACCTTTTATGTAGATAATTTTATTTAGATTACTTATGCCTAAGAACGTTTTTCGCTATGGGTCACCGTTTATGAGTTTTTCATGAAAAACCGAAAAATGGGACTTTCAAGGCCCCCCCCCCCCCTTCCTACCCCCCAGGGGGTGACGGATGGCTACCGGGCTAAATTAACTTAGATTTACCTATATTACATCTGTGCCAAGTGAATTCATCCGATACCAAAATGTGGACCTCATGACACTACTTCCCCTACTACTCCAGGAACTTGCACGCGCTGCATGATACAGGGCGCGCTGCCCTGACCACGTGAACTGACTCACTGGAGGAGTTGCCGGTGGTGGTGGAGCTGTGACTGGCGGTGGACGCGGTGCCGGTGGACACGGACAGCCACTCCAGGAACTTGCACGCGCTGCATGATACAGGGCGCGCTGCCCTGGCCACGTGAACTGACTCACTGGAGGAGTTGCCGGTGGTGGTGGAGCTGTGGCTGGCGGTGGACGCGGTGCCGGTGGACACGGACAGCCACTCCAGGAACTTGCACGCGCTGCATGATACAGGGCGCGCTGCCCTGGCCACGTGAACTGACTCACTGGAGGAGTTGCCGGTGGTGGTGGAGCTGTGGCTGGCGGTGGACGCGGTGCCGGTGGACACGGACAGCCACTCCAGGAACTTGCACGCGCTGCATGATACAGGGCGCGCTGCCCTGGCCACGTGAACTGACTCACTGGAGGAGTTGCCGGTGGTGGTGGAGCTGTGGCTGGCGGTGGCCGCGGTGCCGGTGGACACGGACAGCCACTCCAGGAACTTGCACGCGCTGCATGATACAGGGCGCGCTGCCCTGGCCACGTGAACTGACTCACTGGAGGAGTTGCCGGTGGTGGTGGAGCTGTGGCTGGCGGTGGACGCGGTGCCGGTGGACACGGACAGCCACTCCAGGAACTTGCACGCGCTGCATGATACAGGGCGCGCTGCCCTGGCCACGTGAACTGACTCACTGGAGGAGTTGCCGGTGGTGGTGGAGCTGTGGCTGGCGGTGGACGCGGTGCCGGTGGACACGGACAGCCACTCCAGGAACTTGCACGCGCTGCATGATACAGGGCGCGCTGCCCTGGCCACGTGAACTGACTCACTGGAGGAGTTGCCGGTGGTGGTGGAGCTGTGGCTGGCGGTGGCCGCGGTGCCGGTGGACACGGACAGCCACTCCAGGAACTTGCACGCGCTGCATGATACAGGGCGCGCTGCCCTGGCCACGTGAACTGACTCACTGGAGGAGTTGCCGGTGGTGGTGGAGCTGTGGCTGGCGGTGGACGCGGTGCCGGTGGACACGGACAGCCACTCCAGGAACTTGCACGCGCTGCATGATACAGGGCGCGCTGCCCTGGCCACGTGAACTGACTCACTGGAGGAGTTGCCGGTGGTGGTGGAGCTGTGGCTGGCGGTGGACGCGGTGCCGGTGGACACGGACAGCCACTCCAGGAACTTGCACGCGCTGCATGATACAGGGCGCGCTGCCCTGGCCACGTGAACTGACTCACTGGAGGAGTTGCCGGTGGTGGTGGAGCTGTGGCTGGCGGTGGACGCGGTGCCGGTGGACAGCCACTGCGGGGACTTACACGCGCTGCACGCTGGACGCACGGAGCCGCGTTCTGTTACATCTGGAGCTGGAGCAGCTCGCTTTTTGCCCTGAATACATTGAATTTGTTTAGGAATCATTTATAAATTGGATTTTTTGGCAAATTTAAAAAACTTAGGTAAGATTTTTGAATGGGAACCCTGCCAGTGACAGTGGACTGCTCGTAAGCCGCCAATTTAGGCATTTAGTTTAATAGATTTAGTTAGATGTATTTATATTATTGTCCTGTGAAAATAATGTGAAATAAATGATTATTATTTTGCATAATGCATATATTTAAGATAACCGAGCCACTGTTAAGTTTCAATCTTAAGAAATAACATAGGTACACAGAATATATATTTTCATATATTATGTAATGGTTATCAATTTTTATGTTCATGCCGTTCCAAATTCAATTCAATTCTAATAATTTATTTCAAAACATAAATTCCATAATACATGTCATTGCAATAAATAAAATAAGATAAGTATATTAGTAACAATAATTCTTAACCTAGAAAACTTTTTTTTTATCAAGACTTTTTTATACGATTTAATTCCTCGCTTAAGTATAATTCATACGCATAAGTCGCGAGTAGAAGCTAGCAATGTCTATACTTATGCCTCGGACCCCAATATAATTTTCTGTACCAATTGTATTGTACTAAATTAGTAACTAAAAGCTATTTTCTCTGAATAATTTTCATGAATTTATATGTAACATAAATTCAATTCGCAGATAGATTATCACATTATAATCAAGCGAATCGATTCATAACATTCATTAGCGAGCACGTTCTATCGCTGATCATGCTCGCTCTATGTGCATTTAATAATGTGCGATTTGTCAAAATGGCTCGTTCATCTGAATTAGCTGTCCAATCAACTGATCATGTCGAATTAACGCGAACATCCAATCTATTCATCATGCTATTAAAACTGCAACTACGCTTATAATAATAAGATGTAGTAGTAAATATATTTGATAAGGGGATTTAAATATATAATCTATTTCCTACTCTATTTGTAGTTCATTGAATCCTGCGTGAAGCTAGAATCTGGGAGCCGATTTTTGAGAGTCGAACGCTCGAATTTTCACTCGAGATCCGTCAAAAAACTATGACGTTTTGACAGATGTCGCGTGAAAAGTCGAGCGTTCGACACTCAAAAATCGGTCCCCTGAAATAGACCGTATGATTCAAAAAATCATGACTAAAGACAGATTTACGCAACGGCAAATTTATTTATTTCAATATCAATCCTATATACGTAGGTATAGTAGCTATCTTAAGTTTCTCGTTTGAATCTCAAACGTGGCAAGGTCTAATATACTTAGGCAGATATTTGGAATTCATTTCCTAACGTCTTGCGCTCATACGAAGCACGAATCGGCATAGCGTGACTCGTCCAACCCGTAACTACCTATAGTTCACCCTCTTTTGACAAAGCTTTATTTTTTATGTTTTTTCTATTTAGATACAGCAGCTCCAATTCCCACGTTAAGAAAAGCGATGCATTTCAAATGTTGCATGTCTAAAAATATCGTAATATTTGTACCTAAGTAACAAAAATAATTTTAAATCATGTCTTGTACCTACTTCATTTTCGTTTGAGAAAGTACGTACCTACGCAAAACGCTTAAACTCGCCATAAATCACCAACGGTCGTTAAATTTAAATGGTTCTAACATTGCTGTGCAGCTATCACAACCACCTCGTTCAAGAAATAACACTTTTAAACAGCATTTTTAATAAATCACACAAGTTGATTACCTACCTCAGAAAGCATCTCTCTAGATCTATCGTTTATCATAAAAATAAATATCAAGGAACTGAAATATGAGATACTTGTAGTACTATATTGGACTCGGTTATGCGGATAAAATAAAATAAAGTTTTTATGTTAAGTGAAAGAGGGGAAGCGGGTTAAACTTACATGCGTATCGTAGAATATGGAAGGTATCCTGTTATTGCTAGCCGGGCCCGCCTCGCACGTACAGTGGCCACGCGCGCCCCGCATCCCACCTAACACTATCCTGTCGGCTTCCACAAAACTTTGTGCCTCGTCATCTACTAAATCGTTGTGAGTACTTTTTGACCCCTCCAAGCTTTCATCACGCATCCATAGGTCTGACCCTCTATCCTTGAACCGTTCACTTGGAAAATCGTTATATGACATTTGCCTTCTTATACTCCGACATCGACTGCGGTTATCTAGAGTGGAAAATTTCATCTTTTCAGGCGCAGGAGAGTGCCTTGTTAGCATTTCGTCATTATTGTCGAAACTACGCATTTTTATCATTTTGTGGGGTGCTCTCCTACTTGCATCTGTACTTACATTGCATTCTCTGAGTCTATCGAAACAGTGGTCAACGTTCCCTGAAAAGTTAGCATAAGTCGAACCGTTGTTTTTCAATTCGTCTTTCGATTGAAATTCCGACGAAGTGAAAATGCAGCTCTGGCTGTTGACCCTCCTCTGCGACTTGTCGACTACAGACAACATCGATAGTTTCTTGAGAGAGCTCGCCGAGCCAGATGTTATCTCGGCCAGTTGGACCGCGTTTTGGTTTTTCTTCGACATGGCTTCGCCGCCAATCTTTTTTAAATTGGATAGTTTTCTTTTTATCTTTTGCACAAGAGTATTGGTTGGGTCATAAGAAATCAATTGTTTAGAAAAATAATTTGAAACTCCAATATGTTTATTTTTTGTATATTTTCTGTCTAAGCTGCGATGCGAGGTTATGTTGTGATGATTTCTGGTGGCTCCGCGTTTTATTCTCTCTAAATCGTAGATGTTAAGCGTGTGACCGCGATGATCCACGACGTCTCGATGGCAGTTTAGGTAATTATTCTGTTGTATGCTGCAATTGCAAACTAAGTCAAAGTCATGGTCTGATATGTGTTTATTGAAACACTGTCGCTGCGCAGCGACGGCAAGGCACGCTTCGCAGTCGACTCCCAGGAGCAGTTCGAGGCTCGTGTTTCTGATGAAGCCGTCGCTGAAAGTGCGTGAACGGAAGTTGGCCGGGCTCTGTTCGAGATTTTCCCAGTCGGAAACCATCCGGGCTCCGCTGGCGTGGCAGGGCGCGGCGCCGCCCGCCTCGTCGTCCACCATGGTGGAGGCGTCGCGGTTGACGTGAATGACGCGCGGGTGCCGGAACACTCGACTCTCGCTTCTCACCGAACTTCGCGACGGCGAAGGCGACGGCCGCTTGAAGCCGTCTACCTGAAGCATGCTTCAGTCTTTGATTTTTTTTCTTTTGTGGAGTCACCACCTGTGCAATAAAAACTTTAATTATTCAGCAAATATACTGAATGTATATCTTTTCATTCATTGAATTATTTCGGTCTTTACCAGACGTGACATGTCTGGTAAAGACGGAAAAGATTAAATGAATTAAACAGGATGAATTTTGACTAACAGTTTGCGCCTCTTTTAATAAATCTACATGTTATGTGCTGATACAAACGTACAAGCAGAGTAATATAAATTATAACGGGTGAGGCTGCTTAAATCGCAGTTTACTGAACAAATTAGGGGAGAGAACAACATATGATAAAAACACCTAGATTATAAATATGAGTCCTATCCGTCGCTCAATATTTTTAGATTAACTCAATAATTCAAATTTAAGAAAATAGTAACTGTAGTATAGGTGTATGCATTTTACCAAATAATGCGTAATTTAACTATTAACTACTTTTTAGGGTTCCGTACCTAAAGGGTAAAACTGGACCCTATTACTAAGACACCACTGTCCCTCTGTCAGCAGGATGTATCTCACGAACCGTGATAGAAATTTTCACAGATGATGTATTTCTGTTGCCGCTATAACAACAAATACTAAAAAAAAACGTTTTTTTGCCGTTTTTATATATAATGGTACGGAACCCTTCGTGCGTGAGTCCAACTCGCACTTGGCCACCCACAGTTAAAACGTTTAAAAGCAAACATCGATCACTAACCAAACAACAAATAACTCAAAAATAAATTTGTCGCTACTGCGTTGAGACCAAAAAAAAAATCAACTAAAAAGGCATCCGAATCCGAAGTCGCTTCAAAGTGAAAAAGTCCCAATTTCCTTTTGACTTTACTAAGCGATTAGGCGATTACACAGACTTCAACGTCCGTCCGAAATAAAATTACGCACAAATTATAAATATAAAATAAAAGCCACTAAATAAAAACATAGTAAGTTGTATATTTACTGCTGTCTAGTTTTTAGGGTTCCGTTGTAAACAAGGAACCCTTATAGTTTCGCCATGTCCGTCCGTCCGTCTGTCCCCTGCTTTTCTCACTAACCGTTAGTACTAGAAAGCTGTAATTTGGCATGAGTATACATACTCGTATCAATGACGCCGACAAAACGGTAGAATAAAATCATAAAAAAAATTTTTTTTTAGGGCAAGTACCTCTACTTGTAAAGTGGTGATGCAATTTTTTTTTCTTCCAAACGCCATCGTTTGGTATATCGTTGGATAGCTCTTTAAAAATATTTAAGGTTACTAAAAGCATTTTTTGATTGAAGAATCGGTTGGCGTGATATTAAGCTTTGAAGTGATAATTTTTGTTATGATCCCCCACCCCTGCCAGCTAAACGATATGGCTACTAGGCATGTGAAAAAAAACATGGTAGTAGTATATACGATGAATTTAAAAGGAAAACTATCACATAGTCGAACTTAAGAAGTGTACTTTGCAAAAGCAAACTTTCGTACAATTTCCATTGATAACTCGAATAATGTTGTTAATTCTGTCAAATTTTCGCCTAATTAGTCTGCCTTTTATAAATGTTGATTATAGAAACGACACGACATGATAAACGAATAGGAAATACCATATTTAGAAACATAAATCGTAGGCAAGGTATGGCTGCCTTTTTTTTGTCTGATATTTCGCTCAGACTAATGAGTGTATCAGATGAATGAGAAGTACGCCGGATTAATGAGTAAATGTACACATATGAATGATAAATATGCCATATTAATGAGAAAATGTACACATATGAATGAGTCTGGTCAGCTAAATTAGATAATTAATGTGATTTTTAGTTTAATTACCCTACAATACCAGTAAAAATATATTTTAAAAAGTAAAGAAATTAGAAAAAAAACCAGTTTTGTTATAATAATTTTTATAGAAAAAAGGTAACTTAAAAAAACATAATTTTCGTAACCAAAAATAATAGCCTTCATAGTACCGAGATTCAAGTAAAATAGATTTTACCCAATACTTTTTACTAGTAAGAAGGTGCAATTATTTAAATATTAATGAACAGGAATAAGATTTTTAATAGTGTCTCATTATTTATCGATTGAGATCTTAAACGTTCCTATAAGAACTAAAAATGGTAACAAATTAGTAACAAAATCCTAAAAATACAGCTTCTCTATGTTAACAATCTGTAAAAAATCTGAAATAATAGTTTTTTCACTTAACCCACTAAAATTTACCAAATGTTTGCTAATATGAACAGTCTGATAACAATTGAGATCTTAAGAATTTGCATTTAAAATCTAAGTAACTGTTATATTTAACAAAAATTCTGTAACAGTTAAGATAATAAATCTTACTTACTAAGTGCCTGATTAACTAATCACTTAATCAGGCACTTAGTTTCAACTATCAGTCAGGTGATTACAAAATAAATTTAAAAGATATTATAGTCTAGATCGTCGTCGTCACTCATGGTGTATGCATGGATATTCTCTAAATCTACGTTAAATTTTTTAGAAAAACTCAAGTTTTCCAAATCTCCTTGTGCATGATCCAGCATCTTATCAATTTGGTTATCCACACCTCTTGCTACTGCTTCTTCTCTGTTCTCTCTCTCTTTAGAAATAATTTTCTCTCTAAATGATTTTATGCGTATTGATGCTTGTATAGCAATTTTTTGTGGTTGTTTTGTGTAAGTAAGTCTTTCTTTCTGACTCGTCTGTAGTTTTTCCGTATTTCTGAGTAACTCTGTATCCCTTTTCTCTTTTATGCGTATTGATGCTAAAGTACTTCTTGGAACTGTTGGTATAGAAATTTTTTGTGGTTGTTTTGTGTAAGTAAGTCTTTCTTTCTGACTCGTCTGTAGTTTTTCCGTATTTCTGAGTAACTCTGTGTCCCTTTTCTCTTTTTTTAGTTGATCTGATTTAGAATTATTTTTCTTCATTGTTTGTTTATTTAATTTTATTAACCTTTTCTCCTTTACTTGTTGACCTAATTTTGTATTATTGTTTTCCTTGGTTTGTTTTATAGTCTTTTTCTTCTTTGGTTGTTGATCAAATGTTGGTTTCTTAGTATTCTTTCTTTGTTGATCTAATTTCGTGTTATTTTTTTCCTTTCTTTGCTGATTTAATAGATTTATTGATTGTGATTTCCTTCGGGCGGTTTGAGAACTTCTAACAGTCAAGTTGCCCACTCACTTGACAAAGCCTAATCCCAATAAGGTCTAGTTTCCCCTTGGGGTTGGAAGGTCAGATGGCAGTCGCTTTCGTAAAAACTAGTGCCTACGCCAAATCTTGGGATTAGGTAGCGGACCCCAGGCATCCTTCAGGATGCAACTGTACTGGGATAACGCTAGGAGGATGATGATTGATTGTGATTTTGTGTTAATTTTTTGTTGTAATATTTTGTTACTGTTTTCCCTTGTTTGCTGATCATCATCGTGCGTTGTTTCTGCACATCCACTCCAAAATGAAGATCCTACGTGAATATTTCTGGATTGACTTAATGGTGTAACATAGCTATTATCATCGACTATGTCTGCACGCTCTGTCTCAGGTGAGGATTCCATATTTCTTATCTTACCCCGCGTGGACGGCCCCGGAGTCGGCGACGGAGCCGACGGAGGAACATTTGGTGAGATCAAAGGACTTGGTGTACTTACTTGAAGTGGGTCCTGTTCCTGTGGGTCTAGCGCAGACACAACATCGTCATGCGGACTGTTGATAGGACTCGAGGGAGGCGTGTTTTCGTTTAAGAGTGCAATCGTTCTCTGTTCTTGCTTTTTTCTCATATAATGAGATTTAAAATTCTTTCTCCACTTTTTTCTCTGCCGTCTTTGATCCCGGGGATTCATTTCGTTGATCGACAGCACCTTTTTTTCTTCTTTTCTTCGCAAATAGGATTGCCTGTTTTTTCCTGTTTCTCTTTCCACAAATCTTCGTTAGCTTTAATACGTTCATATCTTTTTTTTTTCGGCCAACCTCTTTTTGCGTAATCGTTCTTCTCGTCCTTGTTTCTTCGGTTTTGCCATGTTGCAATACTTGCAATGCAATGATATCTATATAAAAATCAAAAAAATTGCACTAAGTTATCATTCATCAGCACTTTACTAATTCGTCTGGCATAGCGAGCCAGATGAAACCATACAAATTAGAACCAGACTTATGAGAATATTTCGTTGAAATGGTCACTACCTTTTAAAATATTATTATTACCTTTTCAATACAATTCCACCATACAGATATACCTAGGCAACACATAGTTATCAATTACAGACAAACTGGAACCTTAAAAATAGTGGCATAAAGCCAGACAGAGGAATTATGCTGCTTACCTTACAAAGGCCAGATTACACACTTTGGTAATACTTTGCGTCGCCCAGAGAACTCTCAAACACACAACACTCTCACTCGAACGCTTGCCGCCGACTGACCTACGTGGCCGATTGCTAGTCATTCAACTAATCGTACACTACAACACGGTACACAAATTGAAGAGTGCGTCCAGATTAATTATGTTTTTTGGTGTGGACATTTTTTTCACGCAATTATTTAATAAACTGATTATATTGGTATTATGTGTAATATATAAATAGAAACGGTTTTTATTGAAATACAGATTTAAGTGTATAATAAGTTCGAAATGCTGTTGAAATTGAGCCGTTTCGTAAAATAAGTACCTAAAACCGAAATTTGGACGCGCCAGACTAATTATATTTGACTATTATCTGTCTAAATAAAATACGTTTTTTATATTAAAGGCTAATTTAGTATTTATATGCCTCGATACCTATACAAATTTTTCACATAATGTAGTCGCGAGACCAAATTTAAACGACTTTTACGACCATTCTTTCGTAGAAAACTGCCAAAATTCGAGTTTCGGAGAAATGCCCCCTAATCCTAATATCCTAATCTTAATCTATATATATAAAGTTGATGGGTGACTGATTAATCACCGCCCCGCCGAAACTGCCGGTCCTAGAAATTTGAAATTTACACTATAGTTAGGTTATATAACGGAGGCAAGGGATAAGACGGGATTTTTGGAAATTCCACCCCTAAGGGGGTAAAACAGGGGTGCAAAGTTTGTATGGAAGGCAATAATTTTTTAAAGGTATAGACTTGAAACTTTGTACAAAGACTCCTTAAAATAAGACAATGAAAGTGATATCTGCGTTTTCAAAATTTTCGTCTCCTAAGGGGTTGAAAATAGGGGTGAAATATTGTATGGGGAGCAATTTTTTTTAAAGTGAGAGTCTTCAAACTTTGTATGAAAGTTCCTTATAATAATAAAAAAAAGGGTTTTCAGCGTTTTTCGAAATTCATCCCCTAAAGGGGTTAAAAAGGGGTTCAAAGTTTGTATGGGGCGCAATTTTTTTTAAATTGAGGTACTTCAAATTTCTTACAGAGACTCTCTGTTTAAATACAACAAAACTAATTTCTGCGTTTTTTGAAATTCAACCCTTAAAGGGGTTAAAAAGGGATTCAAAGTTTATATTGGAAGCAAAAATTTTTTGAGTGAAGGACTTAAAATTTCTTACAGTAACTGTTTAAATTAAATACTACAAAACTAATTTCAGCGTTTTTTTTTTAAATTCATCCCCTCAATGGGTTAAAAAGGGGTTCAAAGTTTATATGGGGAGCAACATTATTTTAATTCAGAGACTTTCATTTCACAAAAAGACTGTTTAAATGATTTCAGGATTTGTGGATTTGGATAGATAGATGTTTGAAACGAAATTTCTACAGGTCCATAATTAAATACGTACAGTAACGAAGAGAAAACGTCAAGATACGTGTCAACTCACACAAAAAATAGCCTAAGTAAATGAGAGTTTTTAACCGATAAGTAGGTACCTAAAGGGTTTTTTAGAGGGGTTGAGAATTTGGGTTGAACGATTTATATCTGTACAGCATATTAATAATTTGGTCTCCCCGGATAAAAGTACCACAATTATTATACCGTTTCCTGGATATTAAGATGTGTTAACTAAAAACCGAGCTCTACGCAGACGAAGTTGCGGGCAACAGCTAGTAATATTATAAACGTGAAAGTTTGTGCGGATATATGAATGTAGGAATGTATGTACGTTCCACTTAAAGGGGTGAAACGGGGGTTGAAAGTTTGTATGGGGAGCATTTTTTTTATGAAACGAGGAGCTTGAAACTTCGTTTGTAGACCTAGAATTCACCCTCTGAAGGGGTGAAAAGGGGATGAAAACATTGTTTGGGCAACCTGAATTTTTAAAGTTAAGACTTCATAGGCACTTGTGGAGACTCTCAGTTAAAATATAAGAAGTGATTTGAGCGTTTTTGAAAATTCGTCCCTTAAGGGTGTAAAAAAGTGGGTTGAATGTTTGTATGGAAAACGAGCAATATTCGAAGAGAAATGTCGTCTGTAGTAATATAGCAGGTAAGTAGATCAAAACATTAGGTAGCAAAACTAGACTATCCGTGCGAAGCCGGGGCGGGCCGCTAGTAGTAAATATAAGTAAAAAGTGTAGTAGTAAGTTCGCAAACTTTTTAGTCCACATAATGTAACGGGTGGGCAACTACGGAACCCTACATTGTGCGTGGCCCGACACGCACTTGGCCGTTTTTTTATAAACCACCACAAACAATAAGACGAGGGCATGTTAAGGGTCCATCGGGGTCCGAAAGCAACTTTGATCTACACAAGTACACACTTAATTATAATTTAAATGTCAAATCGGCCTATAGGTGTACATTGTACTTTATGGATACATGTTTGTTCATTAAGGCTGGGTATTACCACTTTCGAGTTTTTCAAAACCATCTGAGACATAGAATATAGTGTCTTAAATTCTAAAAAAATATAATCATGTGTGTAAAAAAGTCGCATAGTTATCCCTTTTTGGAAAGTTTTTTCAATGTTACGGCTATGTTACTGATATTTTACATTTATTTTTTTACTCAATTAAAGACCCTAGTTATAGACAAATTCGTAGGGTTTGCTTTGATAAAATGATTGGTTTAATGACTATATTTAAATGTTTACGAAAACTACGCGCAGAGCTTTCGTAGAGAGCGAGATGGTTAATTGCAAACTGACGCGTGTTAGAGCGGGACATTTGCATTGGGGATACCTCCCCTTAAATGTGATCAAGTACCCATTGTTTCGCTGTGCTTCATCATAAATCGAATTGAAACAAAATAAAGCACGTGAAAATTGTTTCAGAATATGCAATTCAAGATCTTTCATAAGATAGGTACCCCACTTGACCTAGAAAAATAAGACTTTGGATCTCCCTCCCCCTGCGCCGCTGTATTGGACTTTTTTTTAATTTCCTTCAATATTTATGCTTAGGTAGTTCTTTACTTTCTTTATTCGGAACACATCACATCATCGCATATTTTCAAAGACAATTTTTACAAGGCGATTGACTTTGATAAGGTATATCTATTCCCATTTGTTTAGATACGCAACTGGAGCGGTCTTATGGCTAAAGAATGCAATAAAATTACTTATTAGATACACCATCTACAATTAAATTATCAATTCATTCAATATTACCTACACGCAGAAGTTCCTAACCTTCTAATTTAACTATTCCACAAATTTTATCAGATTGTTTAGATTGGAATACCTATACGTAGGTATTCTTCCTCGTAGTGGTATCCCTAATTCATTTCACAAATTAAACGCACATCCTCTCTTTGAATAGTACCTTGTAAACTCATCTATTTGTATCAGTTTGGTAAAAGTCTGTGTATCCGGTCGGTTTTCCGGATGTTCCACTGCCCGGCGAACTGGGAAATCTGATATGTCTGAAGGCTTCACGAAAGCCGCCTGAATTATTCAACCTAAACCCCGACTAAGTATTGACGGTACCGACAACCGTATATTCTCTGACTTCAACAAAGTGTTGTGTTAAAATGAATCTATTTCTCGAACTCGGAACCTCTCTTATTTAAAAGTTTGTTTAAAAACAAAACAGTTGAAATTTGATATGTTAAGGGAATATATCGATTCGGTAAACCACGCCCCCGTGAAAGAGACACGCTTATGTCTATTGGGTAGCGCAAAACGGTATACAAAACACTCTTCGGGAATGACTTTTTTTAGACAAATCTCGATAAATATCTGACTGTGTGCAGTTTTATGAAATTTCCTCTTGACAGAGTTTAGATATGTTAAAATGCTATCATATTAACTTATTTGTGTCGCTTAATAATGCGTTGTTTTTATAGGCTGAGTAGAAAAAGGAAAATAAAGACTCAACTTTGGTTTTTTTTTCTATCGAGAAAATTATAAGCAATCATGTTTCGGCTATTGTAAAAAACACAATCATATAGTCAAGAATCATATATATCTGAAAATCAACGCCTATTGTTTCCTCATATGGGCAGAACAGCGGTTAAAAGAACGCGATATTTCTCGTTGTAGCGCGTTAACAGCTGGTTTTCGGTAAAGGAAAACATCGTGAGGAAACCGGTCTCATCTCTACAACAAGGTGTAGTTTGCCCAGTGGGTTCTAAGGTCAGATACCAGTCGCTTTCGTAAAACTAGTTCCTACTTTTAGATTAGGTGTCGGACCCCCGGCTCCTTAGAGCTCAACCAGTGACACGCTACGAGGGTGATGATAAAGTTGTATATATTACATTGGTCCTAAAGTTTCATTTTAAGGTACCTAGGTAAATATCTGCATTAGTACCTAAATATCTGCATGTTTAGCAAAAACGAGAATTTCTTCAATGTTCTTTACGTTCCCTTCTTTACTTTTTTGTTCCAAAAATATCACACCAGCGAAAACTAAGGCTATTCTGAGCTTTTTATTTGAAAGTAATTTCTCAAATAGGCTAGATACCTAAGTTGAGTGAGTGACGTACTTACTCAGGGCATTGTTAGAATGAAACGGAAAAAGTTTTCTAAAAACCGTCATTTATTATTAAGTTTCACCTAAAAAAAAACATTGTGGCTATCCAACGTTTTAAAACAAAGCTATCTATCTCGTAAACGAATGGAATACTGTGATCATATTTATGTAAACGAAGTTATGATTTTTGCCCAGGCCCATTCCATTTGATGGAACTCACCAGCTTAATTTTTTTGCCTGATGTTTGTACCCTTATTTACATATTTCAATATATTTTCTTAAATGTGTTAGCTGCACTCGTTTACTTGCTTAAATCTATCCTTGAATCTTAATAAGGTCTACATTCCATACCTACGCACGTTTGGACGTAAGACGTAGGTATGTAAATAAGCTGAATACTGTGTGTTTTCAACCATTTCAGACTTTTCCATTTCAACTGTGTCTGTTAAATGAAATAAAAACATGTTTTTTATGTTTAGGTATTGGTACTTGGTAATGAATGTGACATTTTGTAGAGTTATGTCTCTACATAATTATTTAAACAACGATAGATCCATATCCGTGACACAAAATATGGCTATTGTGAATTCTTTCCAATTTCCATAATTTTCTATACCTACAAGTGAAAATAACATGACTGTGCAATCGTTCGTCAGTTCACTTCACGTCGGGACAGACGACAAAATAAAGCACACGTCGTCACTTTCTATCAAGGACTGTCAGATAAAGCTCAATGTTCATCTTGTCATTGTCGCGTGATAAGTAAACGCACAGTACACTACACTAGGCGCTGCGTGTTCGCGTTGCGTATTCGCCTCCTTTTCTTTTGAAATATTAAAGAAAGAGATATAACACGAATATTTGCACAAATACGACCAAGTGAAGTGCCGGTTTTAAAAGAACAACATAGTTCCATTGTCAGATAAGAACTGGGTGTTGAGTTTTAGGGTTCCGTACCGGAAGGCATTTGTGTCATTCCATAAAAGTCTATCAAACTTCCCAAACAATCAGATTTTAATTTACGATTGTATTAACCGGCCCTAATAACGAGTATTAAGTATGAGAATAAATTAGAAATCGGATGCTTCGGATAAATAATCGTACCATTTGTATTACACAATTTTTCAGTGGAAATAAATACATTTTTAAGCCCGATAAAGTACCTATATATCACAATAAAAATGATAAATATCGGTGCTTCATTTTTTCTACATTTGACACGAGGAATGAGACAAACGCCCGTCGGCATTAAAGCAATAATAGAAAATTACAGTAACTAAGTAACTAGGTACTACAGCTACAATAAAGAAAATTGGGTTAAATGAATTGTGCACTATTATACAAGTTTTGCTTTTCAATGAATAAAATTTAAGCCAGATTTCCAAAAAAGTTGTGTTTTAAAATATAACTAACGGCTCCCTCAGTGTGACTGACTGAACTTAATACCGGACTCCTCAAGAATCCTGAAAACATTGCACTTATTTTGCTGAGTAGTCGCAATAATTTAAACATTACGCACGTCGGCGTATTATTTTTATGTAACCCCTTAGAAACAATTAAAATAAAAAACCTATGGCTCTTAAATCATATAAGCACACAAGAAGCCTTGGTGGGCCTTGAAAATGAATAACAATTAATGAATGAATATTTGTGGGCAATCTTACACAAATCAACCTAGTCTCAAACTAAGCAATACTTGTACTATGGGCACTAAGAGACGATGTACATACTTATATAGATAAATAGATACTTAAATACATAGAAAACATCCAAGACCCAATATTCGTGCTCATCACACAAAAAGATACTGTAACGTTTAGGTGGGAAGGGGAGTCGATTAAGCGTCATCATTTTTTTATTCAAACGCTTTCCATCTTTTGTAATCCAACTTTTATTAAATGAGCTCCCTTTTCATTACCTAACCTTGTTTCGTGAGGTTTTAACGTCACATAGTTTTTATCCACAAAGCTGCATCTCTCTAGGGTCGTCGTCCGCTCGCCTAGATGCTAGTTCCTAGTTGCCGTATGAATAATCATTGACATGTTTTCGCGGATCGTGAGGGGAGCGTTTGTGTCGGCGGCGGACGGAAAATCCTGAGACGATGACCATACGTATACGTAATATATCTTGCAGTCGTCAGACGAGTCTCAGACGCGTGGCGGACGCGAGTGAGCCATTTTTGTTTTATGGTTGTTTAACGCTTCAGAATAGTAGCAACATCTTTTGTGTCGAGAGTCGAGACGCTCATTTTCAGCGCTTATTCATTACCGTCCGTAAGATTACCTAAGATGAATTTAAATAACGAGTTTAGGAATACGTAACCAGTGATCGTGTTGCGGTTTTGACTTTAGCACCTGTAGAACAAAGATCACGAATTTACTTACTGTTCATAATTTTGCCAACACTAAGTAGGTCCTAGAAAGCAAAATTTTGGTTATATATAAACATATTATTGCTAACGAAGACATCATGAAATAAAAATCAACGTAGTTAAATTGTCACTATTTCACCCGAACCCAAAGAACATATTAAATCTTGTGAGGTATTTAAACATATAATATCTTACTAATGTACATTTGTTCACCGTCTATTTCCAAGACGTTGCGTAAATGAAACATTCAATTAACGTTGATTATTGTTAATGTCCCGAAAAGGCAGCAAACAATAAATGGTAACCGCACGAATATCCCCGTCTTTCACAATATGCCGGCGGAATAATAGCTATAAGCAATTATATTTATATTTACTACACACCACACAACACCAAGGAAAAGTATTATTGTAATAGACTATTCCAATTATTGCGAAATTCATCCTTCCAGCGATGTGTAGGTACGCGAGCCTACAATGTTACATTGTTTGGGCATAGCTCAACGGCGTTCCATTAATAGAATAGGAAAATATCCTACACAGGAGAAAATAAAATGTGGGCGAGAGATTTCTTAGTAAGTAAGCGGTCATTTGTAAGCAGCTGAGAAAAATGCTTACTCGTCCAGAAAAAATAATCGCGAACCGTTAGCGACGTACCTTCGAGCGCGCTTTCTTCGCCCTTATTTACGATCTCTCGAAACACTATGTAAACACCAGCATTTCCGAACAATTGATTTCTCCAAGAACGATATATAGGCGCTTTATTCAAAAAAGGCTATTTAGACGAATAGCCATTGTGCATGCTTACTGGCATTTGTTTAAATTGCAAAATAATGTGATCAAATATCAGGTAATTATATTAAAAATATATTAGGTAAGTAGGTTTTTTTTTAATCGTTAATATCATTTATTTCATCATAAAGTTAATATGTGCATTAACTACATGGCATGTTAATATTTGTAAAAACAGTATAACTTAAAAATAAATAAAATATTGAGATAAAATTAAATGTAATTAGTACAAACGATTTGTTTAGGTAGTTACTTATCTGTATCTATCTACGATAATATTCTGATAAATCATTACTTATTCAGGCCTTTTAAAAGTTGAATATGAAAGCAACGCCGCAGCGTACTTTGGGTAACATAACAAAGTGATAGTTACGAAAAATACTTCTCTCATCCCTATAGACAACTGCTAATAGATTTCAATACAAAATTGAAGATAAAAAGCTAGTCATTACGTTTCTACTTTGCGCGCGGCCTTTCCCACTGAGAATGAAGTAAACAAAAGTGTTATTTGTGGTGCTGTTTTATTACTCTTATTTTTCCGAATAAACTAAGTCGGCAAGGACAAATTACTCGTACCAATACAAATAATTATGCTATCGATTTGAACTTTGTAATAGTTATAAACAATGGTACCCAGATACATTAAATATGATTTTTTCTATTTATATTTCGAGGATTTTAATAATAAGCGGTTATTTGTTGCACAAATGATGTCCCCGTGCTCGACACGATCCCAATAGTTAGCATCTTCAATCTTTATTCATCCTTCTAATATTATAAATGCGAAAGTTTGGATGTTTGTAACCCAATCACGCAAAAACAGCTGAACGGAGTATTTATGATGAAACTTGATATCTATAGAGCAGCATGATACTTTTTGTCCCAAAAACATCCCTCGAAGTTGCTCGAAGGGATTAAATGCGGAGTGGAAGTTTTCGCGGGCAAAAGCTAGTAGGTAACTACCTAGTTTTATATATTTTTTAGGGTTCCGTACCTCGAAAGGAAAAAACGGAACCCTTATAGGATCACTTTGTTGTCCGTCCGTCTGTCTGTCTGTCAAGACCTTTTTTCTCAGGAACGCGTAGAGATATCAAGCTGGAATTTATATCAAATACTCAGGTCTACTGTCCCTTGGAGCTGTGATAAAATCAAACTTCTAAGCCAACGCAATCAAAAGATACAGCCGTTTATGCCGCAAATTTCCGCAAATTTTCGACACTCGCAAGGGAATCAAAACCTACAGGGTATACCTACTTCCCGTGAACTCAGAATCTTGAAATTTGGTACGAAGCAACGTCTTATAGCACAGATAAAGGAAAAATTGCGAAAACCGTAAATTTTTAGTTACATCATATAATAAAAATATTTTTATAAATTTTAATTTTTTTACTTGGACCATAACTATGACTCGATTGTCGTGATGGGTGAACTTTTACTTATATACCTACAGGTTTGTACGGAACCCTCGGTGCGCGAGTCCGACTCGCACTTGGCCGGTTTTTTTAATTCATAGATTTCGGTATACCTGTAAAGGTGACAAGCAATTAAGGGTGGGCTTGCACTGCGCCAAACCGTGTATAATCGTAACGTACTAAAGTGGTGTTCGTTAAAAGCTGATTGCGTCGAGAGTTTGAAGATCCTATTAGACAGTTGCCGGTGCCATATTTAACGCTGTTTGTGACACAAACTTTTTAGTGCAATACGTGGAAATCTTCTTCTGAAACTTTTACTGTGTCCATGGCGTCCAATCGAATACAGTGCGCTATGCTACTTTTCATCGGCGCGGCGATTCGTAATATTTCTATTCCACAATAGATATCTAAGAAGTTACTTGAGAGTTTTAAAATGTGATCTGTCTCAGGAAATTCGATTTACCGAGGTAGTAAGCATGAACGATTTTATCACAGAAATAAGGACGGTAAAATCTTTTTGAAGATTGTTTTTGTGTCATTGGCGTAGCACGTGACTTTTTCAGTCCAATCCGTTGTTGGGAATAAGTCTTCTGATTTGAGATTTCCTCACCTTTTTTGCCTTCATTATTAAATTATTGTCATTAAGTAAATGACAGACTGGCGGGTAAGTACACTAACTAACTAACTAGTAACTTAAGTGGGTGATAGACGAGTCGATGGACGGAAATTCAAGAAAAATGCTCGGAATCGACATCGAGACAGACGTATGAGCTATATCGTATGATTTTATAGCTCGTATCTTGATGTCAATTCCGAGAAAATTTCGTGAGTTTCCGTCAATCAACTCGTCTATCACCCACTTAAGAGCGCATACTTACTCGCCAGTCTGTCACGTACTTTATACTAGTATTGTCATCAATATAGATTGTTTTTACTGAAATTAACACAAATGGTGAGGGTGTTTTTTGTGTTTTACCTAAGTACCTACCTATAAATATAAATTTCATTCTTACAAGTCTACCCTGTTAACTCTGTAGAAATAGCGATAAGAAAAAAAAAACAATGGAAGTTATTCAAATTCAAATTATTTTTATGGAAATAGACTACGTTTATATTCAATTTAACTCGACAATAAGATCGCTTTTTAACCGTCAGCGTCGTTCTAAAACAATTTGCTGGGCCTCAATTTGAGGTTATTGTTTGATTTGTGGGCAGTGAATAATAAATAGAAGACGTAGAGATAAGACTGAAGAATAAAGTATTTAGTAACGTATATTATACTTGTCCTTACACAGACTAATTTAAGTTCAAATGCAGATTTTTATTTACTTGTAACAAGTAAAAATTGTTCCTCCTAATTTTCAAAGTGAAAAGAAAAATTTAAAAATTAAACGTAGGGTGGGGGAGATTTGAACCCACAATCTCTGGAATCCGTCCATTGCTCCTAACCAACCGAGCTACCGTGGGTATCCCTTGTGGTGGTAAATATTTCAATCATTACACTCGGCTAATTAAGCCTTAGGGAGGCTGGGGGTGGGGGCTCTTCACTTTGATTGAAAATTATAATTTCGTTAGCGTAACAATTAAATTGTACCTCCTACTACAAAGGAAGAAAATTTACTCGCCGAACAAAAAAGAGGTAACGAGGCATCCCCTGCTGCGTCCGACCTGGAGCCTGTACCACAAAACTTTACAAGCATACAATTCGACAAATTTGTCAACTTTTTCTATGGAATATTGTACAATTTTGTCAAATTGTAGACTTGTAAAGTTTTGTGGTATAGGGGCCTGGAGAGAAGAAGATCCTGAGCAAGGTCGGCAGAGAGTCTCAAGAAGATCATTACTAAGATCACCTAATCCTACCGATAATGAACAGTTAATCCAGCAAACAAATTGCAAATACAAAGGGGAGCAATTTTCTTGTCATTGAATATCGTTAACTGAGAACTGGTAAATTCCAAGTTGTTCTCAACAAAATGGTGTTTATGGGCAGCGGAAACATGTGTGCGTGCGGACACTCAGATTAATCGGCGTGGGTAAACTTTGTGTGCGACCCGGTCGGGTTCCCATCAAAATAACCGTATGGCGGAAACGCTAAACGACGCCACGGACTGCGTTCGTGTATTGCGACAATTATGTTTGGCTCTCCCTTTCAGTGACGCATGCTATGCTCAGGCTGTGCATAAGTTTTGGTTTATTTGTGTGAGTAGTGTGTATTGACATTGAAGTGAAAATCTTAGAATAGCTAGCGTAATCGTAGCGCATCTCCGCTTAAAAATATCGAATCTAGCGCTGTTTAAATTTGGCAGCTACGAAACATCGAAATTTACGGACTTTTTTCGGTTTGCATCACAACATAGCCCTTGGCGTTGAACTTCTACTGACTGGTGTAGTAGGTATATCTCCTATCGCTTTCATAATCTGAAATAAGTTAGGTAAATTATAGTTTACAAGGTGCAGTTGACCCGGTTCTCTTTCTGTTTACTTAGAATATACCAACTATACCGGAAAATCTTAAAGCAACTTTGCACTATGAAACTTTTGCTTTTATAGAATTATGAGAATTATTTTGGTAACTTTTAATTTATGTTTTACTCAGATAAATTTGTCTAATTCATTATTTATTGTGATAATTTGATGGTTTTCTATCCATTTAAGGCGCCTGTAGAGGCAAGCACTCTCCATACAAATTTTGTGCAAGTTTTTCTTTGCTTGTGTTTGCATTACTCTTGTGATTTTTGGTCAGTATGCTTATTTTTCTGTTAGCCAGAACCTCAAGATTTTTTTATTTATTTATTGTATTTTTTATTTAAATTTTTTAAATTTTTTTTTTCTTGAAATTCTTCGTATATCCAATATTAACAAGCAAAAAAAAAATTATATGCGGTAGTGCCAAAACCGACGAATACAACTTGAACGGAGTTTGTATGGAGAAGGCCTTGCCTCTACATAAATTGTAACATGAGTTATCTACCCAATTCAGCGTTTAAGTTGTTGCACTATGAAAGGTACATGCTTTCAGATAAATACTTTAAGATATGGGTTATTATAGCCTCAGAACTTGTTTCTTCTCATTCTGGCGTAAGTAAATACAATTTGTTCTGAAAGTTGTCGTCAAAAGACAACTCGCCCCCAGGGAAAAATAACAGCGGTCGGGATTCAGACAAGAGTCAATTTCCGATGAGACTCCGTGGGAATGTCAAGTTTGAATGTAAAGTCAACTTCATCTTGTACCTTACTAGGTTGGTATAAAGTTGAAGTTTCGTCGGGCCACGCGTAAGGTAGGGTTCCGTAGTCGTCCACCCGTTACATTATGTGGAC
The DNA here is from genome assembly GCA_951800055.1 of Cenopis cana. Classification (NCBI taxonomy): domain Eukaryota; kingdom Metazoa; phylum Arthropoda; class Insecta; order Lepidoptera; family Tortricidae; genus Cenopis; species Cenopis cana. Next base: position 9,229,522 of record OX637477.1, on the reverse strand, counting down.
TAAAAAGTTCGCAAACTTATATTTACTATGTTTTTGACAGAATTAACAACATTATCTAAGGTATCAATGGAAATTGTACGAAAGTTTGCGTTTGCAAAGTACATTGAAGTTAGGCTATTAAACGTTAACTAGTAATGTCTACTTAGCTGTGATAGTTTTCCTTTTAATTTCATCGTATATACTACTACCATGATTTTTTTCACATGCCTAGTAGCCACCGTTTAGCTGGCAGGGGAGGGGGGGGGGGGACACTTGACCATAACAAAAACTATCACTTCAAAGCTTAATATCACGCTAACCAATTCTTTAACCAAAAAATGCTTTCAGAAACCTTATAATATTTTTAAAAGAGCCCAACGATGCCCCACACGATGGGGTTTGACACAAAAAAAATTGCACCACCACTTTACATGTAGGGGAGGTACCCTAAAAAACTTTTTTTTAAAGATTTTTCGGATTGACGGACGGACGGACGGACGGATATGGCGAAACTATGAGGGTTCCTTGTTTACTACGGAACCCTAAAAATAGATACCTAGCAAAACTGCATTTTATCCACAAGACTGCAAAGAATATTTGAAATCCGTACGTGCTATTAGTTACTTTTTAAAACATGACCATGTAAGAGCCAGTCCAGAAAGGACAATTTTCGCGCATCTAATCATCATGGTGACTTTTCACACACGTGACGTTTGTGTTACACATAGCTGCAAAGTTTTTTTACGTATCGTGTGTTACACATTCGTTACGCTCAAGATTCTATTTTTGGATCATTCGCTAGCTCGTAGTTCAGCCCTAGAATCCATTCGCTAGCTTGTGTTTCACTTCCACACTCGCGGTTAAAATACAACTTTGCACCATTTTTATAACAAATAACTATTGTTCAACGACTAACATCTCATCAACTTTCCCTCTGGGCTGGAAGTTCAGTTGCCAGTAGGGAATGCAGAACCGGTACCATTTATCAGTCCCGGGATTTTCGGTACTGGCCGGTAGAGGAACCGGGATTTCCCGGTATTTTCGGTACTTTCGGGAAATTACCTGTGGTGGTTTTGAGACGTGAGTAGTTTTTGCCTAATACCTGTTTTGAACAATATGATAATAATATCAGGGATGCAAAAAGAAAATACACGTGTTTTGTTATCAAAATACACATTAATTATATAAATCACAATGAATTTGCTTATTTTATCTTAGCGTTTTATAAATAGGACTCAAAATTATATCAAAGAGTTTACTAAATGCTTACAATTTGTTCATGATTATTTTAACTTTAATTGAATCAAGAGTCTGTCATAATCATTGCTGCCGTGGAGTGTCTTGTACAGCTTAAGGTTGTAGTACAGAGTTTGTCCAGAATATAGTCAGTGTAATTATTACACCGTTATGTTACATTGTTATGAATGAAGACGAATCCTGTACAATATTCTTGACTAAAGGTATTTGCATCTCAAAAAGCGTATAAAATAACCGTAAAATTACGAGGGCAGATTGTTTACACTTCACAAACAAAAATCATTTCAATAGTTAGTTATTGCTTATCTCCTTCTGTCAAATATTCCTTTGTCATTTGGTAAGCTGTTTGTCACATAATTTTATTGTAACCGTGTAGGATAATATTAATAAGAAAGAAGTAAGATTCTCACTTGAAATATTTTAATAGGTGTAATAAAGTCTAAAGAGGTAAATCGTTCTCAGTCGAAGCGCTTCTATAACCCATAGCGGTAACTAAAACCAACCCTCTACAACCACAGTGATACCGGTGGAAGTGTTAGCTGAGGGTGAATTAACACTCTTGCTGTACCTGTAATAGTACCTGCACAAGAGTGTTAAATTCACTCTCAGCTAACACCTCATCGGTATTATTGCTGTTGTCGAGGGTTGGTTAACACTCTACGGGTATGAAGATCACTGCTCTACAGGCGTTCTGTAATCTTTACCTGTTGTATCGCGTGGGCCTGTTTCGGGGTTATAACGATGTTATAGCATGCTCTAACATCTTTATACAGGCATGTGTTAACACTTTAATAATCATATGGAACCGATATAAGAATGATATACAGGTATTCTTAACGCTAGCGTGCTGGTTGGGTGCTAGTTGGGCGACTACCTACTAATAGTGTAGCTGTAGAACAATGAACACGCACGTTGGGGTAAGTATGCGGGTGGAGGACTGGTTAGGTGACGGCGCTGATGAATTTGTATAAGCGGGACGGAGTAATGGCCAGCCGTGGTCGTGAATTGGCTGCTTAGAGCGATGTTTCCGTTTATAAACATCGCTTGCGTTATTTTATCGATATATCTCTTATCATTTATAGATTAGCGTATTAAATTTAAGCTGCAAATTACATTTCCCGAAAATCCCGAAAATACCGGGAATTCGATTTCGTAGTACCGGTTCCTACCTTGGTTCAAAAAACCGGGAAATCCCGGTATTTTCGGTACCGGTATTTCCCGGGAGCAAACCCTAGTTGCCAGTCGAAACTAGTGCCTTTAACAAATCTTGGGATTAGGTACGGTCACGCGCTATAATTTATGACCCATTTCGCAAACTTTTCCATTGAATTTCTATACATTTTGACAGGACTCAACCTTAAGTGGGTCCGAAATTAAAACTCGTGACTGTACCAAAGCGGACTCTGGGCTCCTTTAGGATACAACCGGGATAACTGTAGGTGGAGTATTAGAATTACGATTAAAACGGGATATTTACCATGTATATTTGTTGCGTTGAGTTTCCATGTGAGCTTGAAATTTTATATTGTAGGTGGAGTGTTTTGAAATTGAATTTATTTTTTACGACACCACCGCACCGGCTGAAATCTAATGGTGTGGTAAATTTCTGGAATCAGCTCATGGAGCCCTTGGATACTTATCCCACTCGATAGGATTATGAAGAAAACTGCAAATACAAGTTAGGTATCAAAAAATAAACTAAAATTAAAATTAATTTAATTAAAATATATCTAAAAAGGGCCCCCGTGGCATGGTACCAAAGACGCTGGCAGCATTCCCTCGCTGTATGGCAATACTTAAACGATTCTTAATTATTTACTAAGACCTACTTTTAGTCACTTTACTCACTTTTACCTGAAAAATTTCCCCATACGCGGATTTCCCTACAGGAGCATAGCCAGGGACTGGACTGGACTAAATGGTTCATATTCCATGGAGAAAAATAGGTTGGTTATCGATCGAAGACTTCATTCAAACATTAAAGTCGAAGAGGAGAAATAGAGAAATTTACAAAGACCAATTTAGAATTACGATTAATAACGGGATATTTAGGTACCATGAATATTTGTATATGTGAGTTTCGGATATTTCGGCACTGTTGCAAGCGCCAATAGCGCCATTATCATGGAGTAACGTGATCTACCCACGCACCATAACCCGTTATTCATTGTATTTTAATGTAAATGACCGTGTGAGCTTAAAATCTTATAAAGGCCAATTTGTCTCTTAGAAGGAACTCTTGTAGTTAAACATTGAATAGATAAGAGTAGAAGATGTAGCATCCAAGTCTAGTATTCAGCATCAAAGGGCCAATATGTACCTACTTACAAATCTGGCTTGGCCTTTGAATATAAATGAGGTTAAGATATTTAATTTAAAGTTAGCGAAACATTGAGAATAAAGGCAACCACAGAAATAACCCTAAAGTATTTATACGGCCTAAACAGTCAGTGCCCCTTTCACAAAGTTTGTTCCTCCAATACAAAGGCGAGATTATTAAAAGCTTATCATCAGGTTTGTTATTGGAATGAGCAATAATTGGTCTCATAATTTCTCTCTACAGCGAATGATAAATAGCTGAATAAATGCATTTCTGGCTCGGCTAAAGGCGAATATCATAACAATTTGTGAAATTTGGCACAAAATGTTTCTTTTATTCAACGCCTGCACAAACATCTTTTGCGCCATTTTAAGAAAACGCCAATGTTAGTGATAACACTAATTTGAACAATTCTGTTAATGCATTGCTTTCGAAATTGTTTGGCAGAGTATCAGCTCTTAGCTGAATTGGCAAGGCTGACTATAATTTATTACGACTTTTCTGTCATTCTGTATAAAACAAAAGAAGATATTTAACACACGAAATAAAATTTTAATCAATTTCCCCGTACGAGTTGTTTGATGAATCAATCGATGTCAATGAAACTGCATCAATTACTAGCTAATATGTGTATACCTTCATAGCTGTTACGAAGACAGTGCTACGGCTACTGGCAACGCTGCGCCTACGCTGCGTCTACGCTTCGGCATTCGTAGCGAGCGTTGAAAATGTATATTCGTAGCGAGAGTTGGAATGTTAAAAAATTAAAAAAAAAGGTGAATTTGGTGGTTTCATATTTTCGATACTTTTTAAAACAAAAAAAGGTACAGTATTTATCGGCGTCATTGATATGTATATACTCATGCCAAATTACAGTTTTATAGTACTAACGGTTACTGAGTTGAGATGAACGGACGGACATGGCGAAACTATAAGGGTTCATGTCCTGTTTACTACGGAACCCTAAAAAACTGCTTTCAAAAAGCTCTATATTTCGTACTCCGTAAATTATGCATCAACTCCAAATATAATACATATAATAAATTAGCAGAATCAACCTAAGTATTAAAAAAGTTAGATGTTACCAAAACATTGCTTCCATTAATTTTTAAAAAGTGTTTAAATCAGAAACATTTTTAAAATTAATGGTTAACAAAAACTACGGATTCTAGTAAAAGTTACTCACTAGGTGAGTATTTAATGAGTTTATTATTCTTAATTTAAATACCTGTTCTCCACAAAGAAATGTTCAACAATCACTATAATGTCACACGAAAGTCGCATAAATTAATTGCTCCACGGATGCTTTTCATGATATAGTAATGTGACATTAGTCTCGTCATTTAAACACAACGAGGTCCGTATTAATGGCATGCTTTTAACTGCGCGTGGAGAGTTCGTCTCTGGCGCTGGGGGAAGGACGAGAGCGCACCCCGCTCGGAGCGAACGGTTGAGCGGCGGCGGGAGCGGGCGCGAGTCGGCGGCGCGGCGCTAGCGGGAGCGGCGCAGCGGGACCGTGGGGCGGGCGGCCGCGAGGAGCGCGTGGGTCGCACTGGCACTGTCGCCGCTCGCCGCTCGGAGCGAATAATCCATACTAGAGCAGCGAGGAGGCTGTATTTACCGGACCGGAGGGCGGTCGGGCGAGCCGGCTCCGACTGCTCGCGCCGCCACCGGCCCGCGCCCTGCGCCCGCCGCCTCGCCTGTGCCCCGCATGTTGACACAATTTCAAATTATTTTAGAATCGGTGCAGCGAAATGCGTTTTTCGGGATATATACATCGTTATACCCTTTGACCGCCAAGAACCTAAAAAGTGGTTGTGTCGTCGTGCCCGCCACGCTAACAACGGAAACTTAAAAGGTGTACTTTGATCATGAAAAAAATAATTTATGAACTGTTTTAATTTGTTTTTATTGGTTTAGACATTACACCAAAAAACAGTGCTTGGCGTACTGGGCACGACGACAAACTATCGCTTTGGCGGTCAAAGGGTTAATTGAGATATACATGCGTTGGCATTGCTTAGTAATTAAAAGATAAACTAAACATTTTGCATTAGGTTAGTTACAAAAAATCATACATTGGCCCGTAAATATAGTTTTGGAGGGTACTTACCATTTCTACGTCGCTTATGTTTTAGTTATATACCTACAGTGGTCGTCATTAACGCTCTATTTATTTATTGATAAAAAATATAACCGTATATAAAAAACCGGCCAAGTGCGAGTCGGACTCGCGCACGAATGGTTCCGTACCATTATTTATAAATAATAACGTTAAATAATATCAAGTAGAATTTTGGTCAAGTGCGAGTCGGATTTTAGTTTTCCCATACATTTTGAGACCCAGCGCCTGATTAAGGCAACGAGCAAAGTTTTTTAAAAGTATTTTTGTATAGGAGCCCCCTTTAAATATTTATTTTATTTTGTTTTTAGTATTTGTTGTTATAGCGGCAACAGAAATACATCATCTGTAAAAATTTCAACAGCCTAGCTATTACGGTTCATGAGATACAACCTGGTTACAGACGTGCAGACGGACAGCGGAGTCTTAGTAATAGGGTCCCGTTTGGGTACGGAACCCTATAAAGAAAATACTTTAGGGATGGAAAAGTTTTACTCGCTATTTCGACTAGGGAATGCAGAACCGGTACCATTTATCAGTCCCGGGATTTTCGGTACTGGCCGGTAGAGGAACCGGGATTTCCCGGTATTTTCGGTACTTTCGGGAAATTACTTGTGGTGGTTTTGAGACGTGAGTAGTTTTAGCCTAATACCTTTTTTGGACAATATGATAATAATATCAGGGATGCAAAAAGAAAATACACGTGTTTTGTTATCAAAATACACATTAATTATATAAATCACAATGAATTTGCTTATTTTATCTTAGCGTTTTATAAAAAGGACTCAAAATTATATCAAAGAGTTTACTAAATGCTTACAATTTGTTCATTATTATTTTAACTTTAATTGAATCAACAGTCTGTCATAATCATTGCTGCCGTGGAGTGTCTTGTACAACTTATGGTTGTAGTACAGAGTTTGTCCAGAATATAGTAAGTGTAATTATTACACCGTTATGTTACATTGTTATGAATGAAGACAAATCCTGTACAATATGGTATTTGCATCTCAAAAAGCGTATAAAATAACCGTAAAATTACGAGGACAGATTGTTTACACTTCACAAACAAAAATCATTTCAATAATTAGTTATTGCTTATCTCCTTCTGTCAAATATTCCTTTGTCATTTGGTGAGGTGTTTGTCACATAATTTTATTGTAACCGTGTAAGATAATATTAATAAGAAAGAAGTAAGATTCTCACTTGAAATATTTTAATAGGTGTAATAAAGTCTAAAGTGGTAAATCGTTCTCAGCCGAAGCGCTTCTATAACCCATAGCGGTAACCAAAACCAACCCTCTACAACCGCAGTGATACCGGTGGAAGTGTTAGCTGAGGGTGAATTAACACTTTTGCTGTACCTGTAATAGTACCTGCACACGAGTGTTAATTCACTCTCAGCTAACACTTCATCGGTATTATTGCTGTTGTCGAGGGTTGGTTAACACTACGGGTATAAAGATCACTGCTCTACAGGCGTTATGTAATCTTTACCTGTTGTATCGCGTGGGCCTGTTTCGGGGTTATAACGATGTTATAGCATGCTCTAACATCTTTATACAGGCATGTGTTAACACTTTAATAATCATATGGAACCGATATAAGAATGATATACAGGTATTCTTAACGCTAGCGTGCTGGTTGGGTGCTAGTTGGGCGACTACCTACTAATAGTGTAGCTGTAGAACAATGAACACGCACGTTGGGGTAAGTATGCGGGTGGAGGACTGGTTAGGTGACGGCGCTGATGAATTTGTATAAGCGGGACGGAGTAATGGCCAGCCGTGGTCGTGAATTGGCTGCTTAGAGCGATGTTTCCGTTTATAAACATTGCTTGCGTTATTTTATCGATATATCTCTTATCATTTATAGATTAGCGTATTAAATTTAAGCTGCAAATTACATTTCCCGAAAATCCCGAAAATACCGGGAATTGGATTTCGTAGTACCGGTTCCTACCTTGGTTCAAAAAACCGGGAAATCCCGGTATTTTCGGTACCGGTATTTCCCGGGAGCAAACCCTAATTTCGACAACGATTTGCAATCTTTAATCTTCTTTCGCACTTTATTCGTGTATTACGAAGCTATAGAGCAATAAAATTAAAAATTCAGAGTACATACCCATGTATTTGCGCTCCTTCCAATAGGAATTGAGCAATAAAATGAGACTGGGCATGGATGTTTTGTTCTACTCTGTTGCGATAATAATAAATAACGTTGACGTGACCAGTTTATTAGTCGCGCATTTAGCTAGGTGGTCGAGCAACGAAACAAGATTTCTGATTTCTAGCGCTCTTCTGCAGATAAAGGGCCTTAAATGAGTTTCGCGGTGATATATATCAGAGGCAGGTAGTCTTGGAACGTAAAAGTTACATCTGCGAGTCGCGGCAGCTCCCGCGTCGAGTCCCATTTGTTTATTTAACCATATCCTTTGTGTTCAAATGGCTTTTCGGAATGATTTAATGCCCCCGTACTTGGTTCGCGGCTGATTTCAATAGATTTTTATTTATGGAAGTAAATTAATGGTTTTCCTTTTTGGAACAACAGAGAAAAATGAAATTAGAGGTACTACACTTTTGTCTCATCGATCAAAAAGTTTTGAATGATAATCGTTCGTACCTTGTGGAGTTTCAAGTTTCATGACGGGGAAAATTTTCCAGCATATTATATAAATGTAACGACGCTACGCGCAAGAAAGGGCGAAAAGGTAGGAAGAAAAGTGGATGAAGGGCCACTGCCTACATCTCTGGAGAATAAAGTAAAAGATGTTTGGGTCGCGTCAACTGACATGTACATTTATGAAAACCTCACTCTAGCTTTCACAATGAAAGGCGCCGATTTGGTAGCGTTATCATTAGCTTTACTTATCGCCATATTTTCCATGCCTGTGAGTTGTGTTATGTCAGTCCGTCCGGTTGTGGTAGAATCAAAGGGTGGTGGCGGACTTTGAACAGAAGTACATAGATGGAAAAGTGTCATTTTTAGATAAAAGGTTTCATTCTGTTGGATTTTTTCGAACAGATACCTATTATAAGCAGACCAGAATAAAATTGACTTGTAGTTGAACAAACGATAACTCATTATTAAATCAATATTGATACACTGCCCTAACCTATTCTTTCGGCATGGCGTAAAATTTCTGCGGATTTAAGGAGGGCTTATAGCAACAAAAGGACCGAAGATTTAAATTACTACTTAAATTTGGATTCGTATTCTCGGATCTAATTATTTTAGGCCGAATCCAATACTTGGAACACTGACATGCTTTATCGCATCCAACACTTGTTTTAATACACCCAAAAATATATATTTATTTGGCTTGATTTTAAGTTTTAATAAAAGATGAAGAGACATGTATGTTAGCGCACGACTTACTTTCGTGCGCTTTTAGTAGTAACTCCTCGTGGACCCGTAGTTTAGGACGATGCAGGGATTAATTTCGTAAAAGAAACTTCATCGTTGGCCTTCTAATTTAGATCATTTATTCATTATTTAGTGTAGCACGCTTTGTAGTCTTATTGGATAAATCAAACGGTCTTGGAAGGTTATAGACTAACAATATGATTAACACTAAGAACTCGGTAAATCCAAACGTTATACTTCATAGGTCTTATCGCTAAGGCTGATCAAATGACAACAATCGATCCAATGAGGCATCCAGTCTTTTATAGGCTCGGGCCCCACCTGAATCTCGCCCCACCAACTCCTCAGGTGTCAGGTGCGGTCAGACCGGTAGTGACGTCACATTAAAAGGAATTAGCGTCAAATTAATTCGAAACCTATTAAAATACATCATTTGAGGTACCAATTTTTGAAAAGGCGCTATCACGGCCATACTGACATGTGGCTCGTGCTCTGAGACACTACAATTAACTACGATAGGTAAGTTTAGATCTGGTATTGGTTAGCTAAGATCGTTTATTTAATGCAAACAATCACAATAATCGAAATTATTAAAGAATTATAAACTATCCGCTATCACGGTCATTCAGTAAAAAAAAAAAACAATACCTACTCTTAACCGCTCGGTCATTCTGGTTTAAAAAAAAATGGTTATTAGGCAGTTTAATTTTTAAGCGTAGGCATCATATTTAGTACTTTGGTTTGGGTCAGTTTTATTTGTTATTATTTCTTTTAATAAAATAAGATTTTATATTTTAATATTTTCATTAGATTAATTTTACCAGCGCTTCGGAAATTAGACATCTGAAGAGAAGAAGCGCCGCAAGAAACTCTTCAGGTTCAGACTTAATTGAATGGTGTAAATTATTGTATTGATGGAAAAAAAATATTCTAATACGTTAATTTGTATTAAGGTACTGTTTAGATTGTACGCCTTGATAAAGATTTTATTTGCTACTCACGGAATACAATTTATTTGCGTTTAATTACAATAGTTTTGCCTTTTGTTTGCTGTTATTTATTTTGTATTACAGTGAACGTATTTACTTGTGGAAGAATTGAGTTTTGACAACGCTTTTTTCTGCGCAATGAGTTATTACATGAAACTGCATTTAAACTGTTTTCATATTTAAAGGTGTGTGTTTTTTTTTGTTTCAGTTGTATTACAATTTAGTTTTATTCGGCTTGCAATGAATGGAAAGCTTTATTTTTGAATTGAATTTACCTTTAGCATAATGGTGAGCGCAATATTTGCCAATTTATAATTAAGTTGAAAGTCTAAATTTAGCTCATTTACATCCATATAATTAAGTAGTGGCATTGCCAAAAACTCAGTTGATTGGGCAGCTCAGTTGCCGGTATCTGTGTGATCCGTTTAAACAAGTGGCTGGCAAAACACAGTGAGTTTTAAATTGAGCTCAGTCGGTTGGGGAGCCCAGTTGTTTGGAGAGAATCTGTATAATTCCCTTCAAACAAGTAGCTGCCAAACCACAGTGAGTTGTGAGAACCACAGTCTTTGTGCCCAGTTGCAAGCCTGAATCCTCCTGATTCATCCATTGTTCAGCGTCAAGTGGCATCGAATTGTTCAGCACAATGAGCTATAGCCCAGTTGTGGATAAAGCCGCTTAACGACCCACCCAGACAAGTGGCTCCGTAGCCCACGTCCTGGATGATGCCTTTACGGCCCATCCAAGCAAGTGTCTACCTTCTCGTTCTTTTTCCTCTTTTTTTTTCTATTTCACATTTGACATCACGTTTCACATTTTTTTTTACATTTCTTCTCTTTTTCATGTATGAATGTAGTTTTATCATTTGAAAGAGGGTAATTATCACTAAATAATAAATTAATTTGCGGTAGGCCCCATAATGTTTACAAATACTATGTATTTATCTTACTGTACAAGTTATAAATATGGTAATTCAATTTAAAATGAAGTTTAAAGGTATTGAAAGTTAACTTGGACATTACTACTGCTGAATTTAAATTTTTGAAAACTGGGCAATGTTAACAGAACTTGTCATAATACTATTGTGTTTTAATCATATTGGATACTGCTATCTGGCGAGTGCTTTGAACACCCAGTGTTGTATCGTCGTGATATTCCTTCTTCATGTTGTGATAGTAGATACCCATATTGGTTCATCGCAATCCTTTCGGTCATCAACAGCAGGATACACAAGCAGGGTGCAGAGGTTTCAGGCATTGGTCGAAGTTTATCTACAACAAAATAACAAAGGCTGAGGCTACCACTGTACACACTTATATTAATCAAAATAAAGCATTTTAACTGTGGAGGTAAAAAGCAAACTATGGTGTGATGAAGAATTTTCTGTCTTAAAAATCTTGATCAATCATAATTTGGAAATATAAGCGTTTGCGTAACTGGTAATACAGTACAAGCAGCAGAATAAGCTAGGTACCTATGATACTAACAAACGACACAAATTTATCTACCAATTCTATGTAAATAAACTATTCTCTGTTGTATTCTATTTTTATGTTTCGTGAAACAAGTTAATTAAGTATTACTTTAAAGACAACCGTAATGTGAATTTAGTTCCATATTGGTATCCATGTTTGTTTTGTAATATTGCTGTTAAGCACCGCTCTTTTTCGTAAAGCCAGGTAAAATATTTTTATTTCATTAAATTATTATTAACACTTCAATAACCTCACAATAGCACACAACTAAAAAGGTTTTACGTAATGGTAACTAGTAATTTTACGTATATTTCACTGGTAGAAAAATGTAAGCGCTGTGGTAAATATTTTCCTACCCTCAACGGTCAGTTTTTAGAAACGAAGAATTTTAGAATAGTGAATTGGTTACATTGCTTTTTTTTTATGGCGAGTACCATTCGAATTAGGTTTCCAGTTTCTCTCTTAATTAATAGAAAGTAAATATGGGGAATCTAGCGAACAAAAAAAAAATACAAAATTTTGCAGATAAGTAGTTCGTATGGGAAAATAAACGAATCGCTGTTTTTCCGTTGTAATACTGCGCTTAGGTACATTGTTATCGTGTTCATTTGTCACATAAGGATTTTGTTGGTATCTGTTACCTAAAATAGCTTATTTTCTGTTGGATAATAAGTAAATAATACTTAATAATTAGAATTAAACTACATCATATGATTTGGATGATTCATTTGCAACTTGATGCGATATTTTGAGTGTTCCACACATACACAGTGACCTCGTTTTTATAAATTTGTACTCAACTACCCACGTTAGTACCTTGGATTAAATCCTGCTGGCAATGTGTAAAGTAGTGACTTTATAGGCATTATTTGACCATAGCAATCGGTTTTGAAGAATTCGGACCAAAGCATATCAGGGAAGGTATTGTAACTCAAATTATAAAATTATCACAAAATTGGAAATGGTTTAGAACAGAATGAAAGCCACTCACCGGATTTCTATTTGATCCGTTGATCATCAAACGTCGCAGATGCTTTGCTTCATCATCAACTCGTTGATTTCCATCAATTCAGTCGTTACTGATCTTTCAATAGATACTTTTTTCTTGTAGGCCATCAGATTCCATGGGCGCTGGTCTGCTCACTTCTGATGTTAGCGCACGACTTACTTTCGTGCGCTTTTAGTAGTAACTCCTCGTGGACCCGTAGTTTAGGACGATGCAGGGATTAATTTCGTAAAAGAAACTTCATCGTTGGCCTTCTAATTTAGATCATTTATTCATTATTTAGTGTAGCACGCTTTGTAGTCTTATTGGATAAATCAAACGGTCTTGGAAGGTTATAGACTAACAATATGATTAACACTAAGAACTCGGTAAATCCAAACGTTATACTTCATAGGTCTTATCGCTAAGGCTGATCAAATGACAACAATCGATCCAATGAGGCATCCAGTCTTTTATAGGCTCGGGCCCCACCTGAATCTCGCCCCACCAACTCCTCAGGTGTCAGGTGCGGTCAGACCGGTAGTGACGTCACATTAAAAGGAATTAGCGTCAAATTAATTCGAAACCTATTAAAATACATCATTTGAGGTACCAATTTTTGAAAAGGCGCTATCATGTATGTGAGTTTAACTAACTACTAAGTACCTAATAATTAGACTAAACACTTTAGATGTTAAAATCTTAAAACAAATCATGATTCCAAACCGGAACTTCGATAGGTCGGTAAGCAACCAGCTAATTTGGTGTGCCGATTTGCGAACACTTGGATGAGTTGAACTGAACGGATATTCTCTAGTTTTTATAATTTATTCCTATTCACTAACTACCAAATAAAATAAATATGACTCACTGTTTATTTAATGTCTGAAAATAATAATATATATCTTTAATAATAATAATAAAATAAAAAAAGCAACGGGTTGCACTCCGGGAGTGCCGACAGAAGTGAAAACTCTATGACATTGTAACAGTTTTTCGATCAGTAGCTCTAGTATAAGTTTTTTCGAAACATTAACTAATTCGAACGCGTTTGCGTTTTGTCTCAAAATGTATGAACGCTCTCACCGAGTTTGAAATACGCGCGTTCATCGGTTAGCAACAAATGTTATACTCGCTGTTTTAGTTTCCACTAGTGACCACCAGAGGAGCTGTTCACGTTTTCATACCACTTTCATACATTTTGAGACAAAACGCAAACGCGTTCGAATTAGTTAATGTTTCGAAAAAACTTATACTAGAGCTACTGGTCACGTGTCCGTCTTATCTTTATCGATAATTTGATAAAAAAGATCAAATAAACAAAACAAAACCCCAACAGACACGACAAGTAAAGAAACTGTAGTTTTAATTATTAAAAACTCTTAAAAATTTTATTTCATGGAAATTAGGTATTATTTCCCGCTAAATAATACAAGAAAAGGCATAAAACCAAAAATACAAAAAAAAAAACTAAAAAGATCACCGATTGATATCAGGTATACCAGGATTCGAACCCAAGAACTCGTGCACAGAAGGCGTGACCTGTACCTGTAGGCGTTAGACTACGCCGGCAACTGCAAGTGTTAGCAAATTTAAGTACCTACGCTAAGTTGTGACCATTTCGTGGCAAAATTCTGTTTTGTAGGTAATGTCCTATTTGTGTTTTGTTTGTCACGAATAAATGTTTCTTTTCTTTCTTTCTTTCTTTCTTTACCTAACACTTTTGTCCGTCTTACTCCACTATATTGTAACATTTGTGACCATCTTAAGAATCTGTCGATCTGTCGCGAGTTTAACCATTTTTCCCCATCACAAAAAGTGCACAGCGCCGCTAAAGAAGTTTTCACTTCAATAATAAAACCTGGTCCTTGTGTGACCACCTGTCACAAACTGACGCTGGTCGCGTAACCGCCTCGCCTGCTAATGGTTTTTATGTATCGAATACCATGAAGTAGGTACTTACGTATCGTATTCATATATAATCATATAAGTAAAATCATTTGAGCGGGGCAAATGGGTTCTCACGTCAGCTTGACGACTGTATCACGGGGAGGAAATGACGTTTTCCGATACAATGATGATAAGTACCAACCTGCCAACCAAGAAAATATTAAACTAAAAACCAATGTTTATGTATTTATGTACCTATGTAATCTTAATTTAGAATAATTGTTGTAATCATTTGTAGGTTTCATATTTTGACGTTTGTTGATCTCACCCTATCCTGATGTTTCCTGTTTGGTTAAAATCCAGCATTAGTGGAGTAACCAGCACTCTTTTCTGTTCTGTGCTAAGAAAGGTAAATGTCCCAGTGCTCGACACTGATCCAACACTTTCAATCTTTAACAGATGTGAACAATAGGTGTCAATTATTGGACGAAACCTTAATGTAGGTAGGTAATAAGATCTTTTCCTAATTGGTTCAAATATCTCTAAGAAAAGCGTAGCTAAACGAATTTTAGGTGAGAGAAAGTCACAAGAAAGTGAATTAAGCACAATAGTTTTTTAATACGTACCTAGGTACTCTGCATTTTAGGCAACATTTCCAGATTTTGTTTTAATATCATCAAATGGAGCACATTTCTCAAATAGCTCGGCCGCATCCTTCGGGACTTCCACTGACATTTTACGGAGGGACAGGCAGCTCATATGATAGATGCTTAAATGAAAAATCTCATGACGAAAATCCTCGTCTTCATCATGATAATTAATTAAACGTAATTTCTCTTACACTTTTAATTTGATCTTAATTGTATGTCTATCATTATAAAGGGCAATACAAATATTCTTTATTAGGTAGGTACTCACCAAGATAAGCGAAATGATACATTAAAAATAACCTAGATATTAATTACCCACGTTGATCACACACACAGTCGATCTACGTGTATGTACGTGTAATTGTGTGTAATGTTAATGTCAACTCGTGCCTTGTGATGTTGATTAAAATATTTCTATGTCTATGTCTATGTCTATCTAATAATGCCCCAGACAATTACTGAGAATAAAGCATATTTTTGAGAATATAAAACTTGATATTCTTAAAAATATGCTGAATATGAGATGAGAATATCAAACTTATTATAATATTAAATATAGAATTAAGATCAAATTAAAAGTGTAAGAGAGAAATTACGTTTGCTTTCTAGGTGAAGTACTTTAATCTCACGAACGCGGGTGAGCCATGGTTGTGTGTTGAGCTATACATACGTATTGTCTATGTGTGCGTCAGCGTAGGAGCTATTAATTCACATTGTCTATGTGCTCGTATGTGACACACCTACAACTATGGCTACCCGCGATCGTGAGATACCTATCATAGTCTAGACACAGTCTAGAACAGCGGTGGGCAACAGACGGCCCGTAAGCCCCTCACTTGCGGCCTGCGAGCCTTCTTATTGACAGCCGACAATGTGGTACCTTTAGTCTGATAGAGTCACAAATTATTAACACGTGTGGCACGCGACAATTTTGTTAGCCGACGCCCAGGATTAGAATATAAGTAGGGAGGGGACTGTCTCTTTAAGTTTCGTCAGGCACACGAGCGGCTATATACAAGTGATTTTCGTCCCCACCTCAAAAAGGCTGACTATGTATAAAGCGTGTCTCTTCCATATCAAGTGAGGTATATTTTAACTAGCGATAACTAGTTAAAAGTAAGAAATAATTTAACCCCCTGTAATAGTATATAGGTACCAGTGGCGGCGCGTCAAAAGTATTCTTAGAGAAGCCGGAAATAAGTTTGCCTTTCTTATTCTTCATGAGCCGTAATAAAATAACTGGACTGGGTGAAAATTAGGCAAGCCGGTGGGAATCGAGTTGTATGGACGCTCCGCCACTGATAGGTACCATATGTAATATAATTGTAGGAGGGTTTCTTCAATTATATTACACTTTCAGCTGTTTAAAATATACGTAATATTGTATGTAACATTACGTAAGTATATTAGTTCATAGTTATTTTATTCAAGAACAATATAAATTGTGTTTGAAATTTTACAGTAAATCTTATATCTATGTCGCTAAATAATTTTATTATTACACATTCATTCGTTATATAAAATGTCAGATATGATAATAGCCAAATATAAATTAATTTTAAAGTACATAAGATAATCTAGAACATAGTATAAACTGAGGTCACAAATAAAATATCGAAAATGTATTGTAGGGTTTTTGCAAAAATTCAATGTAAATATTCAGCTATGCCAATATGTTAAACCACGTAACATATCACGTTGCGGTGTATAACGGTATGTACGAATATTACAACGGTATGCTTACCTACAATTCAATTATGTCGAGTGACGACCACGGAGGTTCACCGATGGATGTCATGTACGTTTATTAATAGTTTTGTCAATTTTGATAGCTTGTTGTACTTAAATAGACTAAATAGACATAACAAAACATACCTACTATTTATAGCTTGTGTAATACAATACAAAAAAGATATATGAATGTATACCTATAAAAGTAGGTAAAAATCCGTACCTACTTTAGTTTGTAGGTATATAAAAGCAGTGTAAGAATCCATGGGTCGAATTAAAAAAATAAACTGTATAATCAGTTAATTTAAGAATGCTCCATGATTTTACTTACACCTTGCTTCGTGGTACAAACGTATCTCAATCGGGATTACTAGATTATAAGCCTAAAAGCCACGTTACAATGAAATTTGTGGAGAACATCATTGTTGAAACTTGATCGGAAATAAGAGTGATTTCTAAATATGAGCCGTTATAAGACAGAGACACCTCGCCTCGGTCTGGTGCTCGCGAGAACTCTATTAAGAACGAACGGTTATCGGATATAGTTAACCCTAATCCCCTCTAAGCCTAGCAGTAAATTTATCAAGAGAATATTGTATTCTACGTTCATCGCCTGAACCCTGCTTATGTAGTTAAAGCTACGTTGCTTGCCGGCTAAATGACCTAAACCTCATTATCTTTCGTAGGTTCTCTGACTAGCGACGTGAAACTTTTTAGCCTTCCATTAGTAGATGAAACACAAATTATTCTAATTCACATATGTATTTAGGTGAGTTACTTATTCAATTGAACCTTTAGTTAGGACTATAGAGGAGGTGGTTTAACTATAACATAATTATAGTTGACTAGCTTCTGCCCGCGACTTCGTCCGCGTAAACTTCCACAACACACTTCAACCGTTTTCGCGTGATTGAGTAAAATTAAAAACATCTATTAAACTTTCGCATTTGTAATATTATAGGAATAATATGATTCCTTTACTGTGGTTATTGACTTGTGTTTTCGTCGTGTTTTGTCCTCAGGCAATTCCAAATTAAACATAAATTGCATGTCCAATTACTGAGTAACGCTGACGCGGGCTGTTAGTCGCATATGGCGGTATTCATTTTTAGGGTCCTGCAAACCTGAGTTCGAAAACCAAATTAAATTCTTTATTACCATTTAACACAAATTGATTTAACCCGCCAAGCACCTTTTGAGTGATGTGGTCGCGCAACGTAACAGCGCTGGTTAGGAGGTCGTGGCAATAGGGATGACGACACTATAAAAGAAAATCAATAAATCCAATTTTTCTACATAAAGGCTCAAATTCTCAATCAAATGGCGAAAAAAGTAATTCAAAAAAATAAATAATTACGTAATTATAAGGCTTCAAAGTTTTAAGAGTGGATATGTTCTGTCCCTTTTCCGCAAAACGCACCTTTGTATTGAACGATCGTCATTTACTATGGCGCTACTTAACAGTGACGTCACGGTTAGGTAGCACTTTCTCTCTCTAACTACGAACATTCTAATCGTTGTAACTTCGTTATTTCTTGAGATATTTGAATAGGATTTTCACTATTTGGCATAGCTTTATGTCTTCTTTCTATTGAAGTAATAAATTTTTTTGAGTCGACATCCCTATTAGCATTATGCGTTCGTTAGGACGTTGGTCAACGCAAACGAGTGAAACCAAGCAACATATCGTACCTATAAATACTACTAGTCTACACATCTAGTGCTACCTATACTTTAACAAAATACGTACCTAACTAAAATATGGTGATTTTAAAGTCTTTTACTAAAACGCTGATATCTTCGAAACTAGAATGTGCCATTAAGGACCCTTCTCTTGTGGAAGGTCACATATTTATTCTCACTTCTACGCCCGTCAATCCAAAAGGCAGGCCGCACACCGGAGATACGTTTGTGGCGTGCGAACTGTGGCGCCACATTTATTGCTTCCATATATCTGTATGGATGTCCGTACACCGGGATACATTTGTAACGAGTGTACTTTGTAGCCAAGCGACTGTCGCGCGTCGCGCCGCAACTCCAAAGAACTTATACGGGAACGTAGAAAGTACCTAGATATACGAAGATATATAACTGAAACCTTTCTTCATTGGAGGTTATTTTTTTTAAATATTTTAATATTAAAATTTAATATTTTAATACATTCACTGCCAGGAACCCGCCTAGCGGGCGCTCTGCTCGTAGACGCGTAGCCGATACCATGCGTTTCCCGGTATGTAGAGGAAATTGCGTAGCGCTACGAAAAGCTTGGTAGCGCGAAAGTGTTAAAGTTGCCGTAATCTGAACAATCCTCGTTAAATGGATGAACCGAATAACGTCTCTTTATTCTTATTAATTGCCACATTAAGAAACCTTCATCAGATGATGTCGATATTTTGGAACGCTGCAACTGTGTGTTTGGTGTGCTTATAAACGTAACACGATACATTTACGTAAAAATCCCGCATGCGGTCATGTTGGAAGTTTCCTCTGGATTTTCCACAGGCCACTCTACCGCACACTCCTATCGCTTTATTGGGCCCGGCCTATAAAGCCAAAGTCAGTCGCAATTTGTGGCGGCGCAAATGTAGCGCACACGTAGGTATTGTGTGTCTCCGGTGTGCGGCCTGACTATTAAGTGCGAGAATTAACCATGCCCATGCTAGTTCAATATGTTTAGTCAAATAGCCCATAGCCATATCGATTTTCGAATACATTTTCATCTTCGTTGAATATATACTCAGACGGTGCGTGCCTAGTTTGTAACTTTTGTTCAATCTTCAAAGTTACTTAGTATAGATATGCAGCCTGCGCAATAATCTGTGCCACCTACTCTGTAGTACAAGTCGGTCGCCCAGTTTAAAGCGGTGAGATATCAGATCTCGACTCAGAAAACTCTGAAACCGATTGAAGTTATCTGAACGTTCATTACTCAGTTACAAAAGGGTCGTCGTTATTTTATGGAAAGTTTATAATGCTGCCTATTTGTACTATCGAAGACAGACTTAACTGACCATCCGTGAGCCTTACTGCAACGAGGTAAGGCCTACTTATGGTCAGTTAACCTTGACGTCGATAGTGTATAGCATTTATAGTCCATATTGTCTATCTCTCTCTCATAAATCTTGCAAGAAAAGTTGAATTGATGAAACATTTAATAATTTCAATACTTTTTTGACTCAAGGTTATATTTTTCTCTAATTATATCTTGAATTGAATACCTTTGCGATTCTAGACTAAAAAAACACGATATGTGTAGTGAAGTAGTTCCTTATTCAGAAATCAGGCGTTTCTTAAAATTATCAATCATTGATTGTTACAACTAAATTAATATAATATGGGTTCTCACAATATTTGGAGAAATCATAGATTCTATCATCTGCAGAACGTTATAAATAGCCGGCTAATTGGGGTACGAAAGGGTACGAAACCATCAACCAAAAGGTCCAGGATTCAAGGCCTTGTGTTTTAAGGTCTCTTGTATGTCACAGTTATAAACTACTATTACACTCCAACCGATCCCACTTAACACTTGCCAACGAGTGCTACGCGCTATGGTCGTAGCCGACGACATGGTTTTTTTAAATCATTTGTAGCGAAAACTTTATATGAACGGTGAACACGATATCGTGTCCTCGGCGCTGAATGTGTTAATTATTTTACTAGCTTCAGTTTTGACTACATTGAACTGTAAGTAATAATAAAAAGGCTACGTTAACTTTTATAGTCTTAGCGAGTTTTGTTTGGGACGACTGAGAAAACATTCATTTAACTCAAACTTTTTATGGTTCCGTCAGACGGAAAACAACCTTCACTAATAGGAATTCCTCCGTAACATTGTAAATGGAGGGACGTGCTGAGAAGAGGGTGTTATCCGAATCATATTTTCGTTTCGGACTAAATGGATTTAGTCGGAAACCTGTCCTATATATATTTGAGAAAATGAGTGGTCTTATCTAAAGATAATAATATAATGTTATTTGGTACACATCTATATTAGTTAATACATTTGGTTGAAATGTAATGTTGTGTGTCTAATAAAAATCCCGATATACTGAGCCCACTAGATTCGTAAAATATTAGTGTACACAATTTGATTCGCTTTACATATTCCATAAACTAGCCAGAAACTATAAATCTCCCCCAGTGCTCCGCATTCCGCTCTCGAGGGAAAACAATCCTACAAAATGACTACATAATCGAAATCTACGGGCTATCGATCAAAATAAAACACTAAAAGGGCTCTTCTAAATCTCAACCTTACGCAACCTGTATAGAATGAATAAAACCTATTTATTGAATAAAATTCCTTATTTGTTGACGTCTAGTAGGGCAGATGACCCTGTTTTGGCCATTTTAAGAGATTTTCACTACTCAAGCGCTTGGTATTTCTTAAATATAATTATTTCGGACATTATTTTTATTTAATGTTATCACAAATATATTATTCTTGACATATAGAACCATAGTATTACCAAACTTATAATAAATAACTATTTTTAAGAAAAAAAGCCTCGGAAGAGGCCTGGGAGCCACTTTTGGCCACATTTTACCCATTTGTGGCCACACTATGTGCCAGTTCTGGCCATTATGAAATAAATCAACAATAAATTAGAAATTAACGTAGTATTTATTAGTAAATAGCTAGAAATTGCACAATTAACTATTTCTTAGGTGTTCAAAATAATTAAGTAGGTACTCAATTACCTTTTACAGTATTCAGTCTTATACTAAACACTTACAAGATTTAACATGAGAAATTATATCGCAAATAGCAACTTTAACCTCATTCAAATAGCAAACATAGGTACATAACAGTGCATTAATGTGGAAGCCTGAAATAAAATAATTGAAGAGTAGTGAGACATTAAAAGGCAGAGACATAGACAAGGCCTATTTAATAATTGCGATTTGTGCTTGTAATCCACATTCAAATTTATGTATTCAAAAACGGATTTTTAAGTTCATCAACGTCGTGAAGAAACAGCAAAAAGGCCACCAACTATACATAAAAAGTCCACGTTAAATATTAATTGGCCAGAACTGGGGTTTCAACGTGTGCCACTTTTGGCCATCGACCTGGCCAAAGATGGAAAATCGCATAATATTTGCCCCATTTGTGGCCACCGGCTTATAACGTCACTTTTCGTGCAATTAGCAAGCAAATTACTAAAACTCTGCTTAGACAATCTTATTTCAATATAGTATAAACATTCACATTTAAAAAATAAACAAAGATTCCAGAGATATGAACTGATTACTCATCCACTCCCCTTATTGTTTTTATTAAGAAATGAGCACATTTCACACACATCCACAAAAAATGGCAGCTATCGTCTCAGTGACGTTTGACACTGATAGCTGACTAACTGTATCTGTGTTGCCATAATTCATTATTGTAACTACCGTAGATTATAGACTTGTTTTGTTTTCTATGTCTTGTTAGCATCGCTTTGAAGTTGAAAATGGCCAAAACAGGGTCAGTGGCCAGAACAGGGTCATCTGCCCTATGCTTCCGAGGAAAATAAATTTTGTTCTGGTGGATATGGGTAGACTCGGTAGACTCTGAGCACTCGCCAACAATATCTTATTCAATATACTATCTATATGTCTGCCTGCCAGCCTGTGTAAGTACATAGTTATTGCAATAGCCATTGTTTGTTTGAACCTGAGGCTCAGCGTAGTCATTGCTTTCCTACTTCTAAGTATAATAAAGGAAGAAGCCTTCCACAGGGGACAGATTTGGGAGATTTATATTAATTTTAATTTAGTTGTAGTTTAGTTTTAAATAATTTGTATACGTAATTAAATTAAAATTATGTATACATATTAGAGTCAAAGTAGGTAAATGAAAGTAAAAAGTATAATAAATCAATTAAATATTCCGAAACAACACAAAATAAGATTCACAGAAGGGAAATCAATGCGGATTGCAGGTAGGGCTAATATCGAATTGATTGTAGAATTGGAAGAGGGTCCAATTTTATTAGACAACTTCCCTTCTTACTGCTGTCTGCCTTAAAAGGGGTATTTAAGAATCCCTTGGAATAAAATCCGTAGGTAATGGACCGATACATTTTACAAAACACCCCGACGTGTCTATATTATATCAACGGCAAAATAACAACTTTCTGATACGGCGACCTTGGTGTGTATATATATAGGGCCCTTTACATCTCCGCTTAAGTATATGTATATTTTGACCACAGATACTCTTTACATCTCTGTATTATAGGATAAGTTCAGCAAAAACGTGCCCAGGTATTTTTTCTGTTGGTTGATGTAGCTTTGTTATATGTTACTATTGTTACTAAATGATATATTATAATTGTACCTATTGTAATTTATGACATATAAAAGAGGCCTTGAGGTACTTGCATTTTTTTTTTAAACACATCAAATTGTAACTGGGACTGGGATCGGAAGTGACGAACAAAACTAAACCTGGAAGTGACAAGTTCGTTTTAATTACAATTTAGTATAGGTATACACTGGTTTCAAACGCACACTTAGCAGCTACAGTTGAAATTAAAGCAGCCGTTTGCAATTAGACATGCATGAGTAGTTCACGAACGAATGATTCAAATGAAGTACTTCACCTCGTGTAACTCATTCATTCACTAGTTCAGTTCGGATTCATATACTTCAATACTTCAGTCCGTTCAGTTCATGATTCATATTGTTTACCTACTCATTCGTTCCGAGAGTGACACAGACGGCATGATTGAATGAATGACTGATATTTTTACCCAATCTATATCGTAGATGGATCTGTTGAGCTACTGAACGAAACTGAACTTAGTGAACTAAATGTGAAAAAATGAAGTATATCACTCTTTTCTTTTTAGTGACACATTTTGCGCATGTCTATTTGCAATATACCTAAGGACTTATAGGTAGTATAGGGGGCCGATTTTTGAGTGTCGAACGCTCGACTTTTCACTCGACATCTGTCAAAACATCATAGTTTTTTGACAGATCTCGAGTGAAAATTCGAGCGCTCGACACTCAAAAATCGGTCCCAGGTAGGTAACTTACTATTTCATTACATATTTTCAGACTGTTCAAAGACAGACAGGACGAACACGTTAAGGCGACTTCCTGATTTGTCGGTGCGGAGACAGTACGGTATGAGAAAAATGTCAAATGTCAGTGTCAGCTGTCAGTCAACTCGGTACCATTTTTTACTGCGCCCCTACATTTAAATGAGTGCTTCCTGACTGGCGCGGGATGCGCGGTAGTGGGACGATGCGAAGGCGGTACTGCTCCGGTTCTGCGCATGATATTACTACTGCGCAAACGTAATACTGACAGTATTATGTCAAGTGAGAATCTCTGCGACGTCAGTAAGTTTACGTCAAAGAAGAAAATGTCACATATCGATCCCGCCCCGCCAAGTCAGGAAGTCGCCTAAGTCCCTGAATCACTCCGGCGGGCACTTTGTGCTGATGCTGATATTATTATAAATATTTAAAGTTTTGCTGTAGGTACCTAAGTAGGTACGCAAATTACGTTTCGTCTCTATTTACTTAAACTAAATATTTAAACGTAGTAGCTAACTTCGGCAAATCTGCAGATAATTTAACCGGCAGGTAATATATTCAGGAGGGAGGATAAGTAATTTTGCCCATTTAATGCCCGGAGCGAGAACTATTTTGTGATTCACAGAGACTACGATTCTTGAGCACAATTATCTGTTAAAACATTTACGTAAGCTGTTCTAACATTCACCATTGCGTTGGTGAATTAAATATAGAAATCCTTACTAGGAGTAGCATGCCTCGTTGATCATTGATTTATTAGCAGATCGGGGTTTGATATCCCGGCTCGCACATTATTCACTAAAACATCATAAAGCCAAGCTACGGGTTCCCGGGTAGGAAATGGGAATATATGTCGGTATCTCCGTACAACAAATCTATGAGCTTATGGGTTTATCAATTACTTGGAAATTCCCCTAAAGTATAAATTGCTTTATTAGTCGGCAACTTGGCCGTGCCACTGTTGAGTAGAGGCCTCTTCATGTTCCTTACAAATGATAAGTATTTAGGTAAGTATTGCCTATGATCCTATGATATATAACTCTTTCAAAGCAATATAGATGCTCAAATATTAGAAAAGATGTGTGCTATCTGATTTTCTTTTACCACGATCTGATATCACAACAATTCACAGTGTATAAGGTGTACCTATAACCGCGAAATGATGGAAGTTCCATCATGGAACCCAAGTTGGTTAATAATTTCAATTGTCACTAGGCGTATCTTCTACAGGATCCAGATACGAGGCTGATTCCGTTTCATCCTTTCATGCATCAGTTTCAATTGTCACGAGTCATTTTTCTGTTTAATTCCTTGTTCTCATAGGTACATCCCAGGCGCGGATACAAGGGGCGGCAACTGGGGCAATTGACCGGATGGTGCCTCCACTAACCACCAAAACCTGGATCCGGACCTGTATCATCCTTTATAGTTCTTGTTTAATCACGCGCTGCACTTGTAGGTAGGAGAGTCCGCCGGGCCCTCGGTAGCCAAGCGTGTTAGCGCGCACCACGCAGTCGGCCTCCGTCACCGGCATCTCGTGCCGGCGCGCCAGCGCATACGCAGTCAGCTCCTCACACGTCATCAGGCCCATGATGCGCCCCACCAGCTTAAATCGCACTTCCGCCATGTTTAATGCTGGCGGCGGGTATGGTCGAGCTAAAACAAATTTAAATTTAGAAATAAAGGAACAATTGTGCATTATTTGAACCTGCGACCTTCTGGCATTCGGCCGGGCAGTCGCTCTAGCCAACTTGTGCTACGGGATCAATCGAACCCGGCCCCCAAATTCCTCAAGCGATCCTTTATACAAACGCCTTCCTTTATTTCTAAGTTTGTGGTTTGTGTAAGCAGCGTTACTGTTTAGTTTTTGTTTAATAAAACATTAAAACAAATAACTAAGTAGCTTTAAAATTAAACTGTCTAAAGAAATTTGAATTTTTTGAGGAATTTTTTTTTGTAAATTGCTGTGCCCTTGCAGGATGCATATTATGATGTGTATTTTTTGTACTATATTGTAATATGTGTGCAATAAACAGTTTGAGTTTGAGTTTGAACCCTCCAGATATTAGGTAGGTACGCGGCTATTACTCAAAAGCGATGCTGTTTGTTCAGATATATGAGTAAACTAGTTGTTATGTGAATTAGTAAACCTGTTTTAGTCGTAAGCAAAATGTCCTAAAAGATGTTTGTACAAAATGCAGTCTATTTATTTTCGTTATGAGTCAAGACGGGCGAGGGAGGAAAGTTAAGAGCGGAAATGGCGCACTGTTTGCAAGTTTTGTGGCCGGGACGGGAAGTGTAAATTGTGGGCACCTTTATCGCGCTGCTCGGCGATGATGAGGGCACGGTAGGCGCCTGGCGTGCCTAGTCGCAGCATCACAATCTGTACACCCACTCGCGGCTCCATTATGAACTCAGCATCCAACCACGGTATCCCGAACTCCGGATCTATTGAGTCTACTATAGCCTTTATTTTCCTCAACCGCTGAAAAACCACAATCCACATAAATTACGAGTAGTAGGCGCAAAACAACGCAAACTGACAAAAACAAAAGTTCAGCTACCACCACCAGTCTGGCAAAATAAAGCTGAAAATGTCAGGGCCTCGAAATTCATTGTACCATTAGTTTTCAATATAAAACGAAAAAAGCAAAACTAAAATCCAACTAGGCACTGTAGATACACGTGTAATAGTAGTTTATGCAACTGGTACATAATGAGAGGCATTGAAATAAGAGTGTGTTTTATGAAACGAGCCGAAGGCGAGGTTCATAATAAGGTCACACGAGTGTTTTGATGCCTTATTATGTACAGTTGCATACATTACTTTATCTACACCCATATTATATAACTAGCTTAAAAAAATTAATTAAAAAAAAAAAAAAAAAATTAATTAATAATTAATTAATTATTTTTAGCTTAAATAATTTTTTTTTTATTCTTCTTTTTTAGTCCTTAGACTATGAGCAAATCAGTTCTGTGATGCTGTAATAAATAAATAAATATTTGTGGACAATCTTACACAAAGCAACCTAGTCCCAAACTAACCAACAACAACAATAATTGTATTAATACAACCTTTTTGCACGGTTGCGGAAATGTCGAAATTAGAACTGGCAACCGATACCTGAATGTTATTTTAAAAAGTAACGAGTCCCTATTCTGATTATCATATTCTGAACATCGAGCTGACATTTCGCATCGATGAATTTGAATTTTCAGTGATATTAGAATACGGACATTATTAACTTTGACATTTAAATTTCGACAGTTTTGAATGACGTTTAACATTATACATTAAATAGCAAATTATAATGAAAATTATGTTACCGCTGTAGCCTTAGCCACAGATAAGAAAGTTTTCATAAATGCATTGAATGTTGAAATGAGAGTCATTTTCTGCGGTTTCCGAACGCATTTTAGAGGATTTAGTTACGATATGTGTGGTCCAGGTCAATAGAAATAAGAAATGATGTAAACAGACCAATTTACCTTCATTACTTCGTAATCACGCACTTTTAAAGAACGAACACAGTCTTACCAACAATTTATAGACATAATCCTTGTATTTGCATTCATTTTAAGCTATAATATCTTTTAATTATTCATATTTCAATAAAAACAATTTTCGTTTACAATGATTAGTTATGTGACAATAGCATGTCAATTTTTTTACTCATAAAAATGCTAGGAATCTTATATTGTCATTGAAAAAAAGTTCGTTTAATTGATGGGAATATCAGTAACTATATCGAAAAAGTTCAATGTCATTATAGATTCAATTACAAATAAACTCACTTCTCATCATTTTCCATTTACTTCGCTATGAATTTTCTTTGTCCATATACCTATTTTTATTTGCTGCCATGAAGTTAAGAGCCACAAATACTCGCAATGAATATTCAATAAAATAATTTCACGACTGTCAAGTGGATTGAATAATTATTTTAATAGACTTTTTTCATCACTATTTTACAACAAATCCATAGCCGACAAATGAATTGTCAGTCAGCCATATTTGTTGACATAATTTCCTATTTCTATTGACACACCGATAAACATGTAATAAATGATAAAGATTATTTTACGGTTTCTGGTGTATTAATGTATATAAGACCCATTTTCGGGTAGGCATAGAACTCTATCACAATATGTTCTTTGCTGTTTTAGTGTAGAAAATCTAAGCTTTCAATCACAAGTTGTGACGGTTATCAGCTATTTAGATTTTGAAACAAGTATTCATCATCTCTCCTTATGTAGGTATAGGTAGATCAGGGGGCCGATTTTTGAGTGTCGAGCGCTCGACTTTTAAGTCTTTTAACTCGAGAGCTGTCAAAAAACTATGAAGTTTTGACAGATGTCGAGTGAAAAGTCGATCGTTCGACACTCAAAAATCGGCCCCCAGGTACGGTCGAATGTGGGACACATCACATGATATTTCCAATCGGTGAACGATTGTTAAGAACAAAAAAATAAGTAGTTATAATTTAATCCAGGAAAATTTATTAAGAAACAAGTAGATCACCAACATATGCGAAACCAAATTGAAATTGTTAAATTGTGACCTATAGAACTGAAGCGTGGACTACCTGTACCTATTAGTAAAATTTATGGGATCTGCAAAATTCCAACGGTCTCACCTATTCTGTTAGGTTTCGTGTGTCCGATTCTATAAGTACAAAGTATACAAGATTTTTTATGGTTATTTTTTAATACTGTTACTTTGCTTTTAGATAACATTATGACAGTGCAAATTTGGCTAGTCAATAATATATTCCTTAAATAGTCAAATTGTCTTGTCAAATTATACAATCCTTGATTAATCATACCTTCGTGTCTAATAAGGCAAACACGATGAATGACAGCTCCGTGCTATCAGCCCACGAGTAAAATATTTTCCACGTGGCATCGATCACTTCCGTGGGGTCGAAGTGAGCGCCTTGTTCGAATTCCTCGCAGGATGTAACGTTCTTCCCCCATCGAGTTCCCGGGGGCACCAACACTTGCGCCACTACACCGTGGAAAACAATTTCAAATATCCAGATCCACGTAAACATTCTTGTTGCCATTCGGTCGGCAATTTCACTCCCTTGTTTACCTATGCGAGTTTATATAGCTCCGTGCAGCACAGATTCGATATCCGCGCAGATAATCCAAGGATTAAAGTGCTCATATTGGAATGACTAATGGTTAGGCGCAACATACAACAGCTCCCTAGGTAGGAAAGGAGCGTTCAATAGTTATGGATTGTGTAGATGTTTGATAGGTGTAACTAAGTACAATAATATTATCTTTTTCTCAAACATGCTCGTAAATGTCGTATTTTGCCTTTCCAAGCCTCGGCAATAATGTATGTATTAAACGGACTTTTATCGCCCTGTCGGGTGGCCCCATAGTGGCGTCAAGTAACCCACATACAGTCATGACAGCCAGCAAAAGCCAAAGGCTGCCGGAAAACACCTACCAAAAATAAAGAGGAGGGGGGTTTTAACAAGCATTATAGGAAAGTCGGAATAAGCAGGCGACACAAATACCAAACCAAACTGATTCCTATGCAAAACGCAATTAAAATAGAGGATTGTTAGGGAAAATAAAATAGAGGAGTATTAGTAAAACGTGACAAGTTTAGCACTTAGGTACCTTAAGTAGAGTATAATCCCCTTATTCATATTAATTATGTTCGTTTGTCTTTATCTGTCACTTTGATACTTTGAGTGTGTGGGAAAGAAACAAAAACTCCGTTTTAGTTAGCAGAGGTTTGTTAATTTTTATGAATACAGGAGGAAATATAATACAGATTTTTGGTCGACCACGGAAGGGGAATTATTGGTGAATGACAGGACGGAAACTTAGAAAAACATATTTGCCCAAACAAATTTAAATTTACCTATCAAAGAGAATATATAGGTAACGTACCTAGCACCTGTATTTACTTAACATTGTCAGTTTGTGTTGATTTATGCGTTTCTGTTGAGTATAGCCTACTAAACTATTTAATATAGGTATCTTTTATAGTATCGTCGTAAAATATTTTTGCACATTAGTCTTTGTCCCATCTTTTTAGGTATGTTTGGATGTCAATTACACAACATAAAAATATTCATAAACAATGTTACCGTATAGCTGTATTGACAAACAACCAAATTGTAAAGTTAAGTATTATAATACCAATTGAGTCGAAACTGAAACCGAAAATAGGTAGGTATTTAATCTAAGTATCTGTATATAAATATTACCATTATATAAATTTTTAAACGAGTATTTCTAATATATTAAACGAGAAATCCTTATTTATTTATTTCGTGGATCTCGGCAACAGTTCTGACGATTTCGATGATATTTGCTATGTGGAGGATTTCAGGAGTCAAACATTCGATCTAGCTACAATCCCCGGAAAACGCCGAGCGAGGCTCGGTCTCCCAGGTACAGTCAGCATCAAAGTAGCATAAGAACAGATCAAAAGTTCTTATTCCCTTGCAATAAAGACTTTTTCACACCACCTGCTCGTCAATGCCCAATTATATATCATGCAAACCTTACCGAAAGCAAATCATTATAACCCTTGGCTTAAGCCGGGTAGTAATATCGTACTGAATCTCATTATAACCCGCCGGGTAATAATGTGATTTCACTTTTCATAGCTCTTATAGTTCTGTCATTTAGACTTTAATGACAGATTGAGAGATGTCGTGAAGTCCACTAAGCGGCGAGGAGGCGGCACACCAGCTCCGTGTTTTGTTTGGAACGTCGTGTTCGAAACAAAAGACTGCGTCGTCGGCCGCCGCCTGTAGCGCGTCAAGCGCGTGGTTTTAGTACTGAATATTTGTGTTTTCTGTACATTTTGGAGTTTTCTTATACATTATTGTCATATTTTATTACATTTTTAAATAAAATCACTATGTAATATCCGTGCCTCGGACGTAGCTAGGGCTGGCCTTCCTCCCTTTGCAGTAGTTGCAGCAATGTAAATAAATACATACTTACATATTTGTGGACAGTCTTACACAAATCTACCTAGTCCCAAACTAATCAAAGCTTGTACTATGGGTACTAGTCGACGATATACATATACCTATAAAGATAAATATATACTTAAAATACATAGAAAAAATCTAAGATTCAGGAACAAAATACTTGTGCTCACCACACAAATGAATGCAAGCAGTCGTCGATGTACTAGGTATTCAATACCAAAAACAAGATCCGCGTGAGTTTCAAGACGCTTAATTATACGGAGTAAAACAGATTCTATTAAAATAGATACTATTTTTTTTATAATTTAATTTTGATTTTAGTAGCCTTGGTTTTTTATTGCCTCGCAAGAGGTGAGAAAAGTACAAGCACGTAGATATAGAAAGTCTAAGGGGGGGGACGGGTCATAAATCCAGCACACATCTACGACGAAAACGCGAGCGTAGCGAGCGCGAAATTTTTCGAACATTATGATGCAAAATGCGGAAAATACTTCATGTTACGCATCAACGTCAAGTCATGACATACCTAGATGAAAAACGCGAGCGCAGCGAGCGCGATATTTTTCGAACAGTATGATGCGAATGCGGTAAATACTTTATAGGTACGCATCAACATCAAGTCATAGCATACCTAGATGAGGAACGCGAGCGTAGCGAGCGCAAAATTTTTCGAACATTATGATGCAGGTGCGGAAAACTTCACACGCATCAAGTCATAACACATGTAGATGAAAACGCGAGTGCGAAATTTTTCGAACATAATGATGCGGGTGCGGAAAATATTTAATACGCATCAATTACGCAAATACGCAAAATTTTTCGGACGTTATAATGCAGGTGCAGAAAATACCATACATAATTAATATAAAGATAGCTTTTGATTCTCCGAAAAAATAAATACCCTGTGGAAATCGACACTAAAAAACTAACATCCCAAAGCACAATGTAAGTAAATCTACATATTTTTAGGGTGTCGTGCCCAAAGGATCCGTGCGTACAGACAGACGCACACCTAACTGGCGCGTCGCCAGTTAGTCACAGGTTTTTCAGCCAAACCAAACTGTTGGAGCTTCCGTTTTCTAATTTTCATAGTATAAGCATGTTGTTGACCCAAAGTCATGCAATTTTTATTTTTATGTTTTAAGTGAGGAAAAAATTGACCCATCGCATCGAGTGGGGTACCTATGGTTGTTTAGAGCTCGTGAAATAAATGAATACTGTATTTTTGTTTAAAAAATATTGGAAACCCATCGAGTTCGGTCGAGTGGAGGCCTAGGTACCGACCCTGGTTGCTCCTGAGAGGTGACTTTCTGTCAGGTAGGAGATATTTAGTTAGAGAGATATACCGTCTTGTCTCGCTCTGTATGGCTAGCACATGATGGCAACGTCAGTTTGTCGGCCTATCTCGAGCTATCCGTCTTTTTTTGATAGGTGCTGTTAGAAAGTGACGGATAGATCGAAATAAGCCGACAAACTGACCTTGCCATCATGTGCTTGCCATACTGAATGAGAAGCCACCACCCCAACCAAAAACCAGCTGCCAAACTAAGTTTTTTTACGAAATTTTGTTCCGAATTTTTTTGCTTCCTATCGGCCTATGAACTTCGAATTTGGTCATACTTACTTAATGTTTAATATTAGGTATATTTTACTAACAAATACCCTAAATGTGCGAAGTCCGACACGCTATAGGCCAGTTTTTCGGTTCCATGGGGATCAGTTAGGCTAGTTTAATGTTCATCCAAATTTGCAACTTCGAAAAACTTGACTTCGTTACGAAACACGAGAACATAAATTTGACCATTTTTGAATGGCCATAGCTAGGCGTATAGAGCTGCGGTTTTGCTTAAATTGTTTCAAATTAATTAGGTACATCAACAAACGAATGTATTTTATACATTTTGCTGACGGAAAACGCAAAGTTTATGACTTTTAGAACAGTTGCTGTTGATACTGGCTAGGTATAAACATAATTTATTTTCTTGAAAGGGAAAAAAATTGGGTTCACCCTGATTTTTTTTTCTGGCTCTAGGAATGATCAGTGGACCATCGAACCCTAAGGGGGGGGTTTGAACCCCCTAAACCCCCCCCACATATACGTCCCTGTTTTCGAGTATACTCCACGGGGATAAAGCTGTTTTTGTCTTGGGAGCGCTTAAATCCCTCATTACACTCAGGACTCAGTCTTAATTCCCTCGCTTCGCTCAGGAATTAAGTCGTTACTCCCTCGCTCCGCTCGGGAGTAAAATTTGGAGTCCTTCGTTACGTTCGGGATTCAATATCGCACCCGTGACATAAAACAGTGTTTTATCCCCTTGGTGTATAATCTACTATTGATGTCTCCGTAAGTACTTTTGATGCTGAGTACATTATAAAACTACATCATCATAACGTATATTATACCCAATACAATGTTCAGGCTATTCTACCTAACGTTATATAAAACAGTAACAAGAAAAGCGGCCAAGTGCGTGTCGGGTTACGCGGAATATAGGGTTCCGTAGTTGACCACCTATGATATTACATTATGGGGGCCTGAAAGTTAAGTTAGCCAAATTAACAACATTAAAGTATTAATGGAAATTGTACGAAAGTTTGCTTTTCAATGATAAATTCTTAATTAATAGTACATCTCTTGAGAACACTGCGGAAAAGCTCAAGCGGCGCAAATATGCAGCCATTGATACTGGCTGCATGTTTGAGCCGTTTGGGGTTGAAACGCTTGGGCCATGGGGGCCCGGCGCTCATATTGTATATAAGGAGCTGGCCAAGCGTCTAGTGGAGGCAACTGGGGACCAGAGGGCTGGCGCCTATCTCGCCCAACGGATTGCAATTGCAATCCAGCGAGGCAATGCCGCCAGCCTTCTGGGCACCTTGCCACACGGCACTGACCTGGGGCCAGTTTTTTATTTGTAAATGTTTAGTTTATTTTAGTTTATAGTTAGTTTTAGTCTGTTTTTATAATGTTATTTATATTTTATTTTTCATTTATTAAATAAATACACAGGTCTCTTGAGTACGGTCATTACTCGTCAACGAGTAATGTCTATGAAACTGTGATCATTTTCATTATACTACCATGATTTTTGTGACATGCCTATATCAACTTATCTCAATTCTAGCAGTAACGGTTGCTGAGCTGAGCCTGGGATAGACGAAAGGACATGGCGAATCTATAAAAGTTCTTTGTGTACTACAGAACTCTAAAGAGTGTTTCTAAATTTTTGTCATGCTCGCATGATAACTAGATCGATATGCCACTAACTTTAGCCAAATATGGAAAAACATTATAGCGAATATATAATTATGTATAATTTGTTACCGCATATCTTGATGATTGTCATTTTTTCAAGTTTTAATTCGATTTTGTTCAGGTAAGCCGAAGCAGCGATATCAATAGATTTTCATTAACATCAACATCATGGACACGTATTTTTGATATAATATACTCGTATTTCCATCGGTTGGCAGTAAACATCAAAAATATCAATACTTATATAAAAAGTCGACAAGATATGTGAACATGACTTTAATAGCGCGTATTTTTGTTACTTTGGGAATGTACATATATTTATGCCTTTGACTGTACCTAAATATAAATCTTTGAATCTTATTTTCCTCGGAAATAATATTTATCACTGGTGCAGCTGAATCGGTATTCGTGCAATTCACACGGGGGATTCCTGAGATGTGAGTCGTAAACCTAGCCTCCAATAACACTATACCTCCTACCTAGTTCGACAACGATTTCTTATCTGGTTTTAGATAAAAAATCAAATATTCTAGTGAAAACTTTAGAGCCATACTACTAATATAAATGCAGAAAAAGCTCTGTCTGGTAAATAAATATGTAGGTACAATTATTATGATCATCATCATCATCAGCCTATATACGTCCCACTGCTGGGCACAGGCCTCCTCTCATAGATGAGAGGGGTTGGGCAGTAGTCCCCACGCTGGCCCAGAGCGGGTTGGGGACTTCACATACAACTTTGAATTTCTTCGCGGATGTATGCAGGTTTCCTCACGATGTTTTCCTTCACCGAAAAGCTAACGGTAAATATCAAACGATATTCCGTATATGAGTGAATTTCACCAAACGGGCATTT
Organism: Cenopis cana; assembly: GCA_951800055.1. Classification (NCBI taxonomy): domain Eukaryota; kingdom Metazoa; phylum Arthropoda; class Insecta; order Lepidoptera; family Tortricidae; genus Cenopis; species Cenopis cana. The sequence goes on along the minus strand of OX637477.1, from coordinate 9,194,638 downwards.
TTGTCCAATTCCCATGGAATTTAGAAATACCAATAATACATAGAAAGTTCTATGCTGATAATTTGATAAAAAAATTGATAAACACAAATTTTCTTACGGGGTACTTATACTTATAAAATTACGGAAGTTATTACAATTTGAAAATTTGACCTGGGCACGGGAATTTATCTGTCCATGGGAATTGCCTTTTCTTAGAAAAAATTGTATTAAAATAATTATTTACCATCTAATTTATCAAGAATTATAAAGTTCAGTTGTATCGAAGTTATTTAACTCACACTCTTTTCAAATATTTAAGAAGCTAAGTGTATTTGTAGCATTTGGCCTGTTTTCTTTAAATAAACGCATAAACTACAACTCTAATCGATATACTTAGTACAAATTATATTTATTTATGCATTTCATCCATAATTATTGTTATTAAATGAGGTTTATTAACAAAATAAGTCACCCTTCCCAATTCCCGTGACTCAAAATCAGCTGTTTTGGGTAAACAAGCTATGGGAATTAGGACACGGGAATTGGAAATCTATATAAAAAAATCATAAAAAAATCAAATCGCATGTTAATAATATTTTAAGTTATCGTTTATATAGAGACACCAAAGTGCTTTATAATGCATACATATGTTATTGATTACTTATGTAAAATTTGAATTTCTAAAGGCCACCGAAATTGCAAGCAAAAGCAAAAAAATTGTCGCCCACCCAGAAACCGAAGTACTTAGGTGGTTTACTCGAACTTAATGCGGTTTGCTATATATAGATTTTTTATATATAATAGCTGACATTTGAGAGCACATGTGAAGCAGGACGCGAAGCTGATCAAATGTAAACGATGGCTGCCAGGGACCTTTGAATTTTGCCGACAAAATTTAACTCTCGCGCTCGGACGATTTTTAAACATCAATTACAAGTTATTCACCACAGTGAAGTGAATAGTGTCTGTGCTCAGTGATAGTAAATATAATCGAGTTAAAGTTTTTGTCACGAAATCAGTGATTCTAATGTACAGTTTTTGATAGGAATTTTTGATTGATTCAAAACTCGATGCCGGACAGGGCACGGAGTCTTAATTTGAGCGTTTAGGTATTTTTTAATGTATTTTAAAAACAAATTAGTCCGTCAATTTGAGTGGACCTCAACGTGGAAACATGTATTCTTTATGAAAAAAAATAAATGGTACGTATTATCTCATGCTACCATACGATTTTCAGCTCGGACACAAAAAAAATCGAGTATAGAAAATGACCCATATAAGTTCCGAAAAACTCATTGGTACGAGCTGGGATTCGAACCCACGACCGCCTCTTGACAGCCGCATGCTTGAACCACTGGGCTACCGTAGCTTTTCACTGGGCTACCGTAGCTTTTCACTGGGCTACCGTAGCTTTTCACTGGGCTACCGTAGCTTTTAAAATTATTATGATAAACAACATGAAAGGACTTATAACTATGAATATATAAAAACTAAAACGAATTACAAAATAACAATACAATACAATTTTTTTTATTGTTTACTAAAAAAAATCATTGTGAACCAGATTAAAAATGTTGACGGTAGAAAAAAAAGCGATCTCTCCCAACCTTTGTGTAAACAAATAACTCTGCCTTCAACCTTTTCACGCTTTAACCGCTGAACGGATTTGATGAAATTTGGCATGGAGATACTTATTGTATCCCGAGAAAGGGCATAAGATGTTTATCTCCGTAATCATCGGTTATAATCAATCATAACAAAAATACAGCGAAAATAAAAACATACCGGTAAATGATCTGAAAGTTGGGAATTCTAATGGAGAATATTTACGACATTAAATAAGGCTGTTTGCCTGAATAACAAAAGCAGACCGGAAAGTTTTGTCGCTTTATTCAGAAGATCTTTTATCGATTATTTGTTTGTTTGCAGCAGCAAAATATTTTTCCTGGGATAAATGGTTCATAAGAATGGTACTCCGTACACACCTTGTACAAATAAGTGTAGTAATCCAAGAAAATGGTCTACTTTTCGACTATTATCAGCACATTACGAGTAAAGGCATATTTACACGGTGTAAGAACTTATTATTTGATGCAGAGAACAAATACAAAGGAAAAATTAACCGTGATCACGCACGCAGCCTCAGACGGGAATCGAACCAGTGGCAGTGTCTCTGGTTTGCCGGACCAGCGTGCTTACCTTTACACCACCGAGATCACTACGCTACGTCATCCAGCGAATCTTTGCCTTGCATTCTTAAGCCACTACCTACTAACGACTTCTCTGTATGTTCTTCAAAGGCTCACAACCTTTTTACGTTAAATTAGCACGAACCAAAAAATTTAATAAAATAATTAGATTCGTAACAATAGTAGTATACACCTGTAATTTTCATTACACATTGCAGGATAGCGGGCTGCTGTTGTAGGACGAGAATGATCGAACGATGCAATGTAATGCAAATAGCATGCAATAGGGATGTTGACTCAAAAAAAAATATTACTTCAATAGAAAGAAGATATAAAACTATGCCAAATAGTGAAAATCCTATTCAAATATCTCAAAAAATAACGAAGCTACAACGGTTAGAATGTTCGTAGTTAGAGAGAGAGAAAGTGCTATTCAACCGTAGAAAGAGGATCTATAGAAGGAGGGTTAGCGAATCACACACAGGGACGGAGATAATGTGACAGTTTCTTCTGGGGTTACCACAAAAAGAATAATCTCCCCATTTTTACTGACTGACTGACCTGAAGTAGGTTTTTAATTATTGAGAATCTTCAAAATAAACTCTTAGTAAATATTAGCGGACAAACACAAAACATCCGATGTCCTCCCAATTACGATATAAAAATGTTTACTAATTTAATACCTACATTATAGTTAACAAAATCACGATTAGTTAAAACGTCTTAGTTATTCAGCCATTATAATAATGAAATTCACAGTAGTATTCTAATCACGTCACGATTCAATTTTTAATCTGTTATTTTTAACGTTCGAGCCGGTCTGGTTTACCCAATATTATGGGTAACATATTTTTTTATACTCTGGCCACTGGTTCATCGATGACATTTCGGTGACAACGGCCGGTGACAAATAATCGGTTCCTTATACGCGATGAGGGACAGGCATAGATATAGTATATACTCTGTAGTTATAGATGCGCCAACAAGCGACCGGGGCTATGTCTTTCTCATATTATGACGTCAAAATATGGGGATACCATGGTTGCAAAAAATTACCCCAAAAATTTAGTCGGATAGTACTTAGTTACAAGTGATCAAATTCCATAGTGACTAAGTCGCCATTTTGACTCACTAACTAAATTTACACAACATCGTAGGCGATATCGTAAAATAAGTGATCCCGACCGGCCACTTTTTTTGTGATAATCTTACCTATAAATATACATATAGTCACCGGTTATCACCGTTGCATCAAACGGCGATTTCACTGATCCAAATCTATACATTTTGTTCTCGCCGCTCGCCGCTGGTCGCTGGCCTTCCTGCTCGCCGCTTGACTTGCTGGTCATCACGTCACCCAAAGAACCATGCTAAATGTTTAAGTCTCTAGACGATGAAAGTAGTAAGTAATGTAACCAGATAGTGCTTACTACTTCCATGCCCCTTTTTGTCTTTCACAGATAAATGATGTAGTTGTTGGAATAAAAGTATAAACTTCAAATTAGAACAGGTAATTTATTTACAATAAAATATTATATTTATAACTTTATTTTTCAATAAATAAACAAATATATAATAAACAGTTATAGATTATTTTACCCAATTTACTTTCCTGTTCCCTCAGTCCTCAAATCGGGATTCATCCTCTGTTGAAAAACTGAAAAAATAAATTAGGTACTTGAAATTCCCGAAACGTGGGGTAATCTTTAGGGGATTTTTTTATTATTTGTTGGTATCCCGAAATCGAATTATAAACCGACTGAATGGTGGGACATCAATGCTAAGCTGGCTTCTATGGTAGATTTATACTACGCGATTTGACCGGTTTGTATGTCAAATGTTTGGAGGTTATTTTTTAATTAATTCACATATTTTTCCTATTTCATCTATTGTCTCATGATATAACTAATGATTTAGCTCAGTTATTTGGTTCCGGTGAGATTTTAGAAATAAACACGGGTCCAAAATTCAAAGAAAATGTACTTACGCATGGAATGTAACATCCGCCTTTTTTCGGTCGAAATTGCTTTTACAGCCAAACACTGAACACCCCACCATGTTTGCACTGAACAACCAAACACTACGGATCTGATGATTGGTAAATTATTGTTCATTTAAACCAAATTCATCATTAATTTTCCACTTATAAAATGCACTGCAAAATATTGCCACTTTGTTTTGCAATCTTCTTGACACTAATGACAGATTACTTTTACCCGACCATGAAAAAATGTCCGGTCGGTGATAAGGACAAAACATCGCACTATTTTCTACTTGCTCTCATAGGAATCGCAATAAGGCTATCTTTCTCTTACAAAGCGTGTCAGGCCCTTGGGGACAGGAGATATGTAATTTTTTCTCGCTCCCACGTGTGTTATTGTCTATGCTTACATCTCCTTCACACACCGTTGTATGTGTGTATCACCAGCTCCATCTTATACTTGCTTCATGTACTCAACAGTGACGTCATGACTGTTGAGTAGCGCCATAGTAAATGACGATCATTCAATACAAAGGTGCGTTTTGCGGAAAAACAACAGAAAATACCCACTCTTAAAACTTTGAAGACTTATAATTACGGTTCTTTTTTTTAATTACTCTTTTCGCCATTTGATTGACAATTTGAGCCTTTATGTAGAAATTTTGGATTTATTGATTTTCTTCTATAGTGTCATCTCATCATCTCTATTTTACGCACCATGTAAATGGAGCTTAAGTTCAAAGTGGTCGACCACTTAATTTCTCGGCTGACTGTATCTACACAGTGATCTATACGGCAATGTGGCAGCAAATGGGGTCTGCAATATGCGCAGCGACTGGGGATTACATAACCAAGAGTCATCATCTTAAATAATGCATGTATAAGCATAATTCAATATCTTCGCGGGACCGGCGCAGCGCTGCCCTCTAGCTCGGTTTCCATAATGTTCTACATTTTCTGAATGAATTTTTGCAGCGCCTTCTAAATATTCAATTTCATTGTTTAAACAACGAAATTGGATGGTCAGAAGAATGCTTATATTCGTATAAAGTGAACTGAGCATTGCGGTGAATCAGCTTTCCAGGTCGTCGCTAGTTGTAGATACCTAAATGAATGTACGTATGTAATAGCGGTACCTACATGCGAACTCGGGGGTAAATAAATACGCCTACGACAAACAAATTTCTAGGAAGAACAAACAATATTGGTTGAGGAGCTTGCGGAGTATTAGGTGTCTAAACGGTAATGATAATCTTATTTGTGTGTTGCTAGTTACCTACATGTGGGCTCGTGCTACTAATAAATGTGCGATGATAACCGCCATAGATATAAGCAGACCTAGACTATACCTATTTATAAACTTACCTTAGATAAGTTATCTTTTAATGATTTAGTCCAAACTCTGATCTGATATAACTTGTCTCGCTGCCGGGATGTCTGCCTAGCCTTCCAACTGCACAGGGAACGTAACAATTGGATTTTAATTCAATTTCACCCAACATGAAGTAATCATGTTAAATAGTTCAAACTGTTTCCAGCTCGAACTAAAGTCATATTGTATATCAGTGGCTTCGGATAACTAACCGGGCGGTTGATAGACGTAATTGACTTGCATGAGACAGCTATTGTGATTTTAGTTCTGTTTCTAATCCCCGGCAGCATCCATATCTACCTGCAGAATAGCATAATTGAGTCAGATGGGTTACGAAGACATGCTTCTAAGGAGATGTCCTGGTTGGCTTTGTCAAGGACATTAATGCCCAATTTAATTTTGGCTGTATCTTTACGTAGCGATTCCGACATCCTAGTGGGACAATATTTTGATTTTGGGTATCTACCCATAATCTAAAACTAGTTAAAACATTTGAAACATTTCTGGTCATTTTAAATAAATGTTTCTATTTGTAACATAAATTATTACGAATACTCTCCTATGCTCACCAAAAAAAATGCGCAATCCCTTTGGAAATTGGCGCATTTACGGATACAAAAATGTGAAACATGGCTCGTTTGTAGTAAAGTTGTAAGCGCTGGATGGATAAGTGCCAGGTATTATTATTACGGCTTGATGTCACTATAAACACGTGCCTATACGCAGCAGTATAACACGCACGGTGAATGACCTCTCAACGACTGATAGCGATTTGACACTAGTTCCAAACCCACAACGCCAATAGCGTAGCATATACTACACGGCGAGGAGGACTATAAACCATATAAATAGCGATTACGAAAATGTAGAGCACAAAATTTGGGACGGATTTGTTCTAGGACATTTATAAAGTCGTGAGCTCAACCGTTTATAAGAGGAGATCACGCAGCGTTCAGCCATATGTCACATACTAGTCAACGCTATTAAATCAATAAAATATTACGAAAAATAAAATATATTTTTTTTAAATTTTCATTTCATTGTATATTTAATGAACTAAATAACTGAATTTTAAATAATACTTAAGCTATACACTAAGTATTTATTTGGTATATCAGCAAGATTCACAGTTGACTTTTTTGACATTTGATTTTGAATATCTTATGAAAGTTGCCAGTCTTTTCTTTATAAATGTCTTTATTAATCATAATACTTACAATAGTTACTTATCTAGTGTACATTTAAATCCTAGAAATTAAAATCATGACTTGAAACAGGTTAGTGAGCTAATCGCTCATTTTAAACTTTTTAACATGGTCTTTTACATTTTTTTTTTAAACTCAATAGTTAATAATTTACACTGAAGGTATAGAAAGTTGCCAGTACGAGTACATACCTCTATTTAGAGGTCACCTCGGCTCCTTCGTTAGAAAGCTTTATTTAAGTAAGCGGAAACTAAAAAAGTTGGCTTCTCGAGCACACAACATGATTTTTTAAAAGTAAAATTAATTACCTAATCTTATGTAAACTACTAAATACATTACCTATTTATTATAATTTACTGGTAACCAAAAGGTTAGTACGTAAAATGTATTTATTAATGTATTTATTTATTATGTATTTAAAATATATATTTTGCCGCCGACACAGGCAAGCGCTGCGCGGGCGCGGGCGGCGGGATAAGTTGTATTCGCACGGCAACAATGAACGCGCTTAGGGTTCCGCGCGTAGCTAATTAGCCAGAGACAAATGGTTCACTTTACCAATTTATTTGTAAATGTGACTAAAAACTCGGTTTATCAACAATAACCGACAGTGAAATAATCCCTTTTAATATTTTAAATTACATGTTTATTGTTTATTATTGTTGACCATTAGCACTTACAGCTAAACCTTTCGTGCTAATTGGTATTCTAATATAATTACAATAGTCAAAATTACATTAATTAATAGTCAAAATTACATTAATTATAATTACAATAGTTAAAATTACATTACATTACAAAAACAATAGAAATAGTATTTTTTCGGATGTCATGTGGTAACGACTACGTTACAGTACCCCGTCGCGTCACCAAGGGTTTTATTATCTGCAAATAAACCCCGCATTGAGAAAGTGAGCCTTTGTTTTATCCTTGCATACGATCTATCAGACATCCATTCTCTTACAAGAGCACCACAGTAATCGCTATAAAGTCAATTACTGACGCACGACGAACAAATCAGTGGTTCCCAGTTTCATGAACTCGGAGCCAACAAATTATGTTGGCTATGGGTTTGTTCGTCGATTCAAGATATAGGTATTGTACGGCTTGGGCTGTGGAGGGGCGCACCTTCGTGGATGGCACGGTGTACTATAGCAGTCCACTTTTAAATACACTATTAAATACCTTGAATCAAAAAGGTCGTCCGTTTTCGCCATTCTGGCTACGGAACCCTAAAAACCGATTAGATCATTACTTACGTCTGAACTTAGGTGCTTGATAAGATAAAAAACGTGGTTTAATATCGATAAAAGCTGTGATTTCACAGGAGATATACAATAATGATGAGTTTTATAAAACTGGATTTATTATAATTAGAATTACACCATACGTTGAGAATGTTAGCTCGAAATAATGTTTATCTACACACATATCATAAATCCTCTAATATGCGTTCGGAAACCGTAGAAAATGACTCTCATTTCAACATTCAATGAATTTATGGCAATTTTCTTATCTGTGGCTGTGGCTAAGGCTACAGCAGTAATATAATTTTTCATTTTAATCTCATATATGATGTTTAAATATTAAACGTCAAACAAAACTATCAAAATTTAAATGTCAAAGTTGACATGTCCCTATTCTAGTATCACTGAAAATTCAAATTCAGTCGATGCGAAATGTCAGCTCGATGTTTTTTTAGTATTATATCGCACGAAATTTGAGCTAGAACGACATGATCATATCAGAATAGGGAATCTTTACTTTTTAAAATAACATTCAGGTATCGGTTGCCAGTTCTGATTTCGATATTTCCGCAACCGTGCAAAAAAGTTTGTATTAACACAATTATTGTATTTATTTACTACGGTTTCTGAAGCCATCTTAGAGTAGTAATAATATGTGTGTAGATAAAGAAATGTATACAACTGTACATAATTAGGCATTAAAACACTCGTGTGACCTTATTATGAAACTCGCCTTCGGCTCGTTTCATAAAACACACTCGTGTTTTAATGCCCCTCATTATGTACCAGTTGCATAAACTACTATTATCTCTACACCCATATCATAAATCCTCTAAAATGCGTTCAAAAGCCGTATATAATGACAACCGTTAATACATTCTATGTATTTATGAAAATTTTCTTATCTGTTGCAGAAGGTGACTGCAGTAATATTATACCATAAGAATCTCCTATTTAATAATATAATGGTTTTTTTTTAATGTGTACATCATTCAAAACCAAGGAGTTTAGATAAAACCAACAAAATTTAAATAGGCCCCTATTCTAGTATCACTAAAAATTCAAATTCAGTCGATACGAAACGTCAACTCTATGTTTTTTAGTATATATCGCATGACATTTGTTTTCGAACGACATCAGAATAGGGACTATTGGTCTGTGTTTTCTTTAAAACGTTCAGGTTTGTTCGGCTGCCAGTTATTCTGATTTCGCTGTTTCCGTCATTTTGGTTATTGTGCAAAAAGGTTGTAAGTATTACCTAATAAATTAATACTTAATATTTATTTACAAAATATGATTATAATATAATGTTTTATCTTTGTTTTGATGTATTTCCTATCTGAATTTGTATATTGTATATTTGTGTATTGTATTCGGCTTCGGCTTCTGAACCCATTTTACTTATAATACATAATTAGGGATTAAAACACTCGTGTTTTAATGCCCCTCATTATGTACCAGTTGCATAAACTACTATAAAATGCCTCTCTTGTTTCCGATAGTTACTTTTGGAGATATAACTCCACTCTCCAGTCAGCTAATAAGAAGTACGAGTATAGTCTAACACTTTAGACTTTGATATAGAGTTCGAAGTGATCTACCACTTAGGACTTTAATATACCTAGAGTTCAAAGCGATCTATCACTTTGGACTTTAACATAGAGTCGAAAAGTGGTAGACCACTGTATTGGCCGACTGTACCTAGTGTACCTATTATATGAAAATTGAGAATCAATAATATTCTCCTGCATTGCCGACGAGTGCTACGCCTCGTAGCCCATCACATGATTTTTACGCCTTGTAGCGAAAATTGTCCACGAACGGGGAACCCGACTATCGGGTCTTCGACGCTGAAAGTGTTAAATAATATTTGAACGACTGCCGGCTTACCTACGGATATGTTTAGGCATGTACAAAAATGTACAAAAATGTAAGTAGGTATGCTTTCGTAGACATTCGTTGTGTATTCGTACCGGGACCGATTTTTGAGTGTCGAACGCTCGACTTTTCACTCGACATCTGTCAAAACGTCATACTTTTTTGACGGATCTCGAGTGAAAATTCGAGCGTTCGACTCTCAAAAATCGGCTCCCAGAAACCTAAATCCTTTATGAACCTTATATCAATTGCGACGCTTCCCGGAGCCAACTCTACAGTTCACTTGATTAATGACAAGGTACGTTGCTACATGAGCAACGTTATCCGGAGTTACATGGCCCGTGGGATGACCTTTGCTATGTACGCCTATTATCACGAATGATTTATCAAATTAAGTACTTTACCTACTATTGAAGGTAAACGACTTTTCTGGACTTTCTAGAGTTTATAAATGATGATTCACGCTAGACCGTTCCGTGTCCGGGCCGGCCCGTTTTCTTGTACTACAGTAACAGTACAGTGGTAGTGTACAGTACAGTAGTACTGTAGTACCTACAAGAAATCGACGGACCCGCGACGGCCGTCGATTTCTTGTACTAGAAAACGGGCCGGCCCGGACACGGAACGGTCTAGCGTGAATCAACCTTAAAATGTAAAATAATATTGTTAGCTATGGAAAAGCCTCAAACGTGCTCAAACTATTATTTTCATTTGTCGTTTGGTTGGTATTTTGACCGGCCAACAGTGTGTTATTTTACTGATAACTCTATTAATACATATCTATCTCCTCTCGAGCGAAATGAACTCGCAATAAACGGCGCCCAGTGGGGCGGCCGTCGCACTAACAGAGAAAAAACATGCTGGTTAAATATATATATACATATATTTTTTTTCGATACCTGACTTAAAAAGTTGGTCCCCGAAGGGGACCTCAACTTAGTGCCCATAAGCTGGTTAAATATAAAATTAAAGTCTTTTGTATAGTCTTAATATATTACCTATACCACTAATAAACATTGTTAGAATAGTGTAATTATTGAAGTGATAAATAAGCCTGATATTTAATCACTCTGCTACTATATTAAGGTGGGTTTAATAAATTTCCTCCTAAGACATACCGGAAAATCAGGTTTCTTAATGTATTGGGAGTTTTCTTTAAATCAAAGAAATACCTATTTTAAGTGCTAACAATACCTATATTTAAATATAGCATGTGATGTAATTCTAATAAATAATAAATTTTGTATGGCAAATAGAAACAAAATTTATTCTTTACAATATAATCAACATAAATTCTAATAAGAAAGCGCATGAAATTAAGTGATAGTTTAGTAACTATATTTAGTTACAAAATAAGTAAAAATAGTAGATATTGCAAATAAAGGTTTGTAGGTACTTATCAGTTTTTTAATGAACCGAAATTGGAAAAATAAATATTTTTCAGTAAACAACTTTATTTCTGGATTCGAGAATTTGGTGAGATCCAAAGTTATTTTAATTTTATTTGTTCCCTTTGCCAAGTTCCATGCTGTTGGAAAGAGATACATTATTTCAGCTTTAAGATCCTTACTCTATTACCATACTCTGGCAAATAAAGAAATAATTTTGAATTTTTTGAATAAAAATTTAAAGTTGTAACCTGATTAAGTAATCTAAATTAATGGATTGTATATCATGTGTGTTACATTCTGTCATATTTATTTTATTTTAAACATAATGTGTTTACGTATACCTAAACGTGTTTCTTATGATTTAGGCCCTTTGGTTGTTTATGCGTCGGTCCTACGCTTGTTGACTTAACCACAAAGTTAATAGAGATAATGATTTATTCATTATGTTAATATTGTTATTGCTTTGTACTTAAATGCTTCATGTTCAATATTCGGGCGATCTTCGAACTCAGTGGTCGCAAGTAGGATATTAGGTGGAATAAAAAAAATAGACCTACATATAAATAAATGTATATATTATTTTATTGGTGGTATAAGCAGATTCTGTTTTGTCCAGAATAATAAGTGTAGATTAACCTTGTGCGCGGATCCGTGGCGCGGGTACAAACGTGTGATACGCGTGTGTTAGCGATAGTGTTTGTCTGCGCGTCGCCTTGCTATGTTGACTCTAACAAACATCACCGATTAAATTATCGTTAAAATTTGCCTTCAAACGTCCGTTAGAAAAAAAAATAACATACTTCAGATTTTGATGTAAGTACTTACTTCTTGTATATGTAGCGTATGAATTGTGATTTTATTTGATGACTTAGTAGATTTTAGGTACCTTACACAAAAAACTAGAATCATCTAGAGAATAAATCAGACAAATATGTCTTTAAGTATAACAAACATTTTCATTTACTTTTACGTTTAAATTTAGTTGTATTAAGTAATATTGTTTGATTTGCATAGTACTTACTGGTTATCTAATACTTATACATATTTACGAAGATATATCGTTAAATAGGTACTATGTACTAACCGACGTCCATTAACATTATTAGTTAAAAGCTTTCTCTTTTGTGTCGTTTGAATGTATTACAAATGGCATAGCAACATATAGAGACATCTCTCGTTCTATTAACGTATTGTGGCTATTCACAAAAACAGGTTTAACTTAAGAGGCCTTACAAGTATTTTGATCTCCAATTTTGACAAGAGTATTGTTAATACCAATAAAGTGATTAAAGGATAGGTACAATGATTGTATTAAAGTTGTAGATTAAGTAGGAAAAGTACATAGGCCTTTTTTGATTTTATTGTGTGTGGTAGAATTTAAGCGGAAAAAAGCAGTTTTTAGCTCGAAAATGGTCGATTTGATGTGATGTTTGAAACAATAAGTATTTCTTTATGAAAAATCCAAAAATTACATTTCAAACTTGTGTCATTATTTGAAAAAATGTCACGATACTTACGTGTCAATTAAACAGAAAATGGCCTAAATACATGAGTGTTTTTTTAATGATATAAGGGCCTTAAATCGCATCGTTTCAGTAGGTGAGTGGTTTCTAAGAGTAATGACAGATTTGCTAGTGTATTTTGGTAGATAACCGGCGATATCAGCACACAAAATTGTCTTCCAAACGTCTAATACCCTTCAGATACCGTGGCTTAAACATTTGGAGTACAAGTTTTACCGCATTTAAATAAGAAAACAAATAGTTACATATACGAAAATACTTCATTATCACGTAGGTAGTAAATATTTAATCAATATTGCTCGATGACCTAACTTAGCGAAACCTTACCTACTATCTATGATATAAATAAATATCGTATGTTTATAGTCGTAGGTAAGGTCAATCATTCTACGAGCGCGTGAAGAATCTAAATATATAAAAACTCGCCACGATATCTGTATGTGAAGGTGAATGACCGGAATTTTAAAGATAGGAAATCAAAATTTACGACACTTGGCGCACATCCACAGTTCATTGTATGTTAAGTATACCTACATATATATTATTATTATTTATTATATTATATATATTATTTATTTATTTGACTCAGGCAACAATGCCCATCTAACCTTAACCAGGCCAACCTAAGTAATAAGTATTCCAAAATCTGTCAGTATCTTTTAGATCAAGAGCTGACAAAAATAATAATAAGTGATGTTATAATATTTGGAATTGGTATAGTTGTGTTAAGGCTTGTCTTTGGACTATAAATATGCCAGTCTGGCTAATGAGAGCCGTTACGATTGGAAGGGGTGGGTCTCCTACGTGCCTGAATTAATGAATAAATAATAATTAATATCTGGGCGACCGAGCCTTGCTCGGCGTTTTCCCGGGCATGAGACCTAGCTAGATCGATTGCTCGTCCCCGAAAACCCCCACATACCAAATTTCATCAAAATCGTTAGAGCCGTTTCAGAGATCCCCGAAATAAATATACATATAAATAAATAAATATACAAGAATTGCTCGTTTAAAGATATAAGATATACATTTCTTCCTTGCTGTACATTTTTTTGTCATCGGTTAAAATGGAATAAGTGCAATGGCACAACAACAATATCGGTACAACGGGCAGTCTTTCGTCTGTGGAATCTTGGGTACTTAAAAGGATGATGAACATTATAATAAACTGGATAATATAGTGGGTTGTTGCCACATTGTCATAGATGCGTAAAGGTGTCATTGTTTTCGAGTTTCGACGTCGGTGGTAGGCACCTAAGGCGATTTCCTGACTTGGCGGGGCGGGATCGATATGTGACATTTTCTTCTTTGACGTAAATTTACTGACGTCGCAAAGATTCTCACTTGACGGAACACTGTCAGTATTACTTTTGCGAAGTCGTCTTAATATCATGCGCAGAAGCGGGGCAGTACCGCCTTCGCATCGTTCCGCTACCGCGCATCCCGCGCCAGTCAGGAAGCACTCATTTAAATGTAGGGGCGCAGTAGAAAATGGTACCGAGTCGACTGACAGCTGACACTGACATTTGACAGCTTTCTCATATCGTACTGCCTCCGCACCGACAAATGAGGAATTCGCCTAACTCATTTTAACACGCTAGCTAGCGCCCAGGTGGGATGTCAAGACGCTTAAAATATCGTTTTCACCGAAAACGATATTTCTAAAGCAGTAAAAACGGCTCGACGGCTTTTACACTGAGTTCGCCGAGTTTTTCGTGTAATGATTTATGTTTAATTAGAGTGTCCTTCACATTTTTGTGTCTTTGGCATTCCAAATTTAAGAACTTCTACAGCAGCGACAGGGGATTATTCTTGCGGGTGGGGTACAATTACTGGCTATTCACGACACTTGCCTTAAATGATGTTGCAATTATTTTACAAGTTGCTGGCTGAATTGTTTTCAAAGATTTGTAATTACTTAACACATTCACTGCCAGGAACCCGCCTAGGGGGCGTTCTTTTCAGTGCTCGTAGACGCGTAGCCGATACCATGCGTTTCCCGGTATGTAGAGGAAATTGCGTAGCGCTACGGCAATAGCTGCAGCTCGAGTCAAATGTATGAAAACATAGCATAGCTCTAGTGGAAAACCAGCCTTAAACGAGGGACCGAACTGCATGAAGAGCAATTGCGTGCGGTCACGATCCTCGTCACGAGGGATCGACTATATACGAAGAAGAAGAGAGAAAAGATCTCATATAGGTAAAATCTCAACAAAAATGTTTCCGTCTCTATATTCTGCATAACGGGCACCAAGCTCATCCAATATAATAAGGTTTTACTAGTAACTGTTAATTTTCACACATACCTAAGTGTGACACTTAACAATACCGTGAGCAAAAATCTGTACCTACCTAACTATGTCATAATCGATAAGTTTCAGTCATTTGATAGCACGAGTTCATAGTCAATTCTTCCTCATACCTAACTAGTTAAAATACGTAAGAATGCTCTGTTTTTCATCATCACAAATATTGTAGGTATTTGGACACAGTATCACAATATTATGTTAGCTAGGTAAAACTTTAAGTCAAGCTTTATGACTTACGTCATAAGATGAGGCGGTTACATTGTAGCGATATTGTAGTGTATCTATGTGCATATTATTACTAAGTATGCCCCTCTTATGTGTCTTATAGTATTACAAAGATAAGAATATATACTTACTCTCAGATCTTTACTCTGACTGACCCCTCTCTCGTCGGCAGGTCACGTTTCTGATAGGTAGGTCGGAGAGATTTATCATTTGCTTACTTGGACTCGGTCCGTTGTAGGCAATCGTAAGTACCTAATTAGTATAGTAGTATGTTGTAGTTAACGTTGGTATGACTGTAATCAAAATAATATCCTACCTACATAATATTCACTCTTTTTCACGAATCAAATTTTTTTTGAAATTGTTTTCGATTCGTGTAGCAAATAAATTGAAAAATTTGATCGTAGCTAGTAATTTCCACGTTAAATAGGTCCATTTAATCTATTTAAATACGTCCAAATTTTCAAATTATTTGCAGAGAACATACCGGACACATGTACGAGTACAAGACAATAACCTGTGGCCCAGCAAATCAGAGGCGCAGGTTCGATTCCCGTCTGTGTGCGAGATCAGTAGCTCTAGTATAAGTTTTTTCGAAACATTAACTAATTCGAAAGCGTTTGCGTTTTGTCTCAAAATGTATGAAAACTCTCTCACCGAGTTTGAAATACGCGCGTTCATCGGTTAGCAACAAATGTTATACTCGCTGTTTTAGTTTCCACTAGTGACCACCAGAGGCGCTTTTCACGTTTTCATACCACTTTCATACATTTTGAGACAAAACGCAAACGCGTTCGAATTAGTTAATGTTTCGAAAAAACTTATACTAAAGCTACAGGGGGCCGATATAATTTGAGTGTCGAACGCTCGACTTTTCACTCGAACGCGAACTATGATAATATGACAGATGTCGAGTGAAAAGTCGAGCGTTCGACACTCAAAAATCGGCCCCCAGATCACAGTTAATTTTTTCTTTGTTTTGTTTCTCAGTATCTAATAATAGATACCTACTCTGGTTATCAATAATATTTATATTTCATTAGTTAATTATGTTGTTTCTCAAGCAAAACAATAATCATTAAGTAGTCTAATTTCTATTCAGTAGAGTGGAAAGCTTTATGTTACCGACGTATACCTACATACCTACACAAAACCCAATCCAATAGGCTTTATCAATATGTTCCAATAAGCATTGATGCATGGCATTGCCAGCCGCTACACGGCAGTCGATGTAAATGTCCTATTAGTGGCTTCTCAGAGCACTTGCCAAGAAAGCAAACATAAATGTTACCTAGTAACTTTCCACGCTACATCTTTAATTTGGTAAACAGGCAATCCAAGGTTGGCAAACGTTTTAAAACGAGAATCGATAACGCGACATACATAAAATAATTTGTCCAAATCACTGTTTAAAATCATTAGTAAAGAAAAAAATGCTACATATAGATCGGTAACCTATAGGAGAGATATATATACACAAATCAAGCACCTAAACACAAATATCAAAATCAGTGACGGCTGCTACTTGAACTATCTTGATGAAGTACCTATTCAGTGAGCCGCAACTTGATTAGAAAATTAATTTATGTACCTACCTGCTTTTCTCTTAATAATGCGTCATTACATTACTCATTGGTTAGAGCTTGGCTCGATATTATATACGGTGCAATTAAATATTAAGAATAGTAACTAGTTACAACTCCACGATAATGGAAATGTTTGATATTTGCAGGTAGGTATACTTAGGTACCTATGTTGTAGGTATTGTTACGATTTATAGTACGAGTATAAAAAATAGCTTAACTATTTAGATGTAGGTAGGTACGTAACTATGATTATAATTGATACTTGATTATGACTAATACTGTTTTTTACACGACTGTCCAAAAAAAAGACTGTAATGTTTTTGTATGTGTGCAACTAAATAGTCCACATTTTAAAACTATATAGGTAGGTAAATAAGTAACACCTACTCGATACCGATTGTATAGAGTCAACTCATTCTAAACGCCAAAATGATGCCAGGTACGCGACAAACATCGGATATTTTTTAATGTTATAATTACTTCATAAAAATGGTACTTACTGAAATATGAATTTAATGTTGTAAGTTACCTACTAACAATAAATATAAGTACCTATTTTAATGCTTCTTTTGATCACTTTGAATCAGTACGTGTGAGCTATGACCCCTACGAACGGTGAAGTGGTGGGCCCGCCCGAAGTCGTGGTCTTGGATGGGGGCTTCTCGACACAGCTGTCATGTCACGTCGGGCACGTGATCGATGGCGACCCGCTGTGGAGCGCACGATTCCTTCACACCAACCCTGAAGAGGTCGTTAACGCACATTTGGATTTTTTGAGAGGTATGTTGACTGGGTAGGCTAGAGGTATGTTGACTGGGTAGGCTAGAGGTAGGTTGACTGATAAAGACACTGCTAGTCTCAAAATATAAGAACTGCAGGGTAATCACGTAACGATATGTACTACCGTTGGTACGTATTTAATGTCCGTTTTAGTATGGGATTTGACATTTAAATCTATCGTACTAACGGTCGAATGTTACGTGATTACCGCGCTGTTCAAATACAAAGCTGTCACAACATACCTCGGTACCTACCTGTCACAACTTAACTCAGTGACTGATAAAAGAAAAATATAAATTAAAAAATCCGCCTGTTGTTTACCTCTACTTTAAGCAACAGACAAGCCTAATGTTTGTATACTATGATTTTTTTGAGGTGTGCAATAAAGAGTATTTTCATCTCTCCTGAAAGTTCTATTTTCATGAGTAGATAGCCGGGTTGAAAATCGCTTTTATGTCACACCTGGCCATAACATAAAGTGGCCATTATCGCACGCTCCGCGCGCGAAAAAACCCACTTCCTGGCCAGGGGGTGACATAAAATTTTGTACTTACCACGGGCGATAATAAAGAAAGCCTCAGATCGCATATTTATCGCCCTTGCCTTCGGCTCGGGCGTAAAATACCTGCGATCTGAGACATTCTTTGTTTTATCGCCCTTGGTAAGTAATGTACTATTTCACATCACCTATTCGGATAAGGGCTTTTTCTTCCCTGCTAGGAGGGATCAAAGTGGCACTTTTCTGTTCAAGGACCCTGTGTTGCCAGTATAAAATATTTAATAATAATATATAATGAAAAAATTCAAATTTGAAGCATCATCATAAAAAACCAACAAAAATCTAGTATCACTGAAAATTCAAATTCAGTCGATACGAAACGTCAGCTCAATTTTTTTATGGAGAAAAATTCTTTTTTTAGGGTTCCGTAGTAAACAAGGAACCCTTATAGTTTCGCCATGTCCGTCCGTCCGTCCGTCCGTCCGTCCGACCCCCGTTTTTCTCAGTAACCGTTAGTACTAGAAAGCTGTAATTTGGCATGAGTATACATATCAATGACGCCGACAAAACGGTAGAATAAAATCTTTAAAAAAATTTTTTTTTAGGGTACCTCCCCTACATGTAAAGTGGTGGTGCAATTTTTTTTTCTGCCAAACCCCATCGTGTGGGGTATCGTTGGATAGCTCTTTTAAAAATATTATTAGGTTTCTAAAAGCATTTTTTGATTAAAGAATTGGTTAGCGTGATATTAAGCTTTGAAGTGATAATTTTAGCTATGGTCAAGTGTCCCTCCCCCCTGCCAGCTAAACGGTGGCTACTAGGCATGTGAAAAAAATCATGGTAGTAGTAAATACGATGAATTTAAAAGGAAAACTATCACAGCTATGTAGACATTACTAGTTAACGAGTAATAGTCGAACTTCAGAAATGTACTTTGCAAAAGCAAACTTTCGTACAATTTCCATTGATACCTTAGATAATGTTGTTAATTCTGTCAAAAACATAGTAAATATAAGTTTGCGAACTTTTTAGTCCATATAATGTAACGGGTAGACGACTACGGAACCCTACCTTGCGCGTGGCCCGACACGCACTTGGCCGGTTTTTAAATTATAAGTAAAAAAATTAACGACTCGATTTCGACTAAAATTCGAGCGTTCGACACTCAAAAATAGACATGTGTAGTTCACGAATGAATGATTCAATTGAAGTACTTCACTTGGTGTCCTTCATTCATTCACTAGTTCAGTTCGGATCTATATACTTCAATAGTTCACTTAGTTCAGTACTTCAGTTCATGTGTCGTCGTTTCAATCATCTCATGACGGTTTTTACAAAAAAAATATTTTCGTCTTAAAATTCAAAATAAATTTAAAATTTGAAATCCTTATCCCCGAATTAGTCGAAATCGAGTATAATGACGAATTTTTTATAAAAAATATATTTTTACTTAAATTATTCAAAAAATATATAAAATTTGATATCATTATCCCCGAATTAGCCTTAGAATGAGAGAATCGCGACGCAACGAATGACTGATCAATATGATTAGTTGAATCGGTTGAGCTACTGAACTAGTGAACTAAACTGAACTAGTGAACTAAATGAGTGATATACTTCACAGTGAAGGATTGAAGTATATCACTCTTTTCTTTTTAGTGACACATTTTGCGCATGTCTACTCAAAAATCGGCCCCCAGTTTCGAAAGGCATAGCAATTTCCTAAATAGCAAGGAGGACATTTGATACATTCATTTACGTAAGTATGTAAATGCAGAATGAGTGTCAAATATAAATAATTATATTTCAATAAGTCCCGGTTACCAAAAATAACATCTTTTAGCTACCTAAGTAGTCCAAATAGAATTACACAATTTACGTAGGTAAACGACTGTTCTTCGGTGAGCTACCTACTAACTTTAGTTAGATAAGCCAAAAATTCTTTAGCAAAGTTTTAATAAAACTTGAGAATCCATGTAACAAACTCAATCTAGAGTGCAATAAACACTGTGGAAACTGGAAACACGCATCTGAAAGTCGATTGAGAACAAAATACTCGTAGGTAGGTACAAAGGCTCAAATTGCAGACAGCCTACGAAGGTAGGTTAGTATTCGCACCGATCTCGTCAAACCCGATCACATCACGTATCAATACCTGAACGTGACACTGCCACGCACAACTAACCCCTTTGAACTGGAAAGTAATTGCGTTGTTCTCCATTCCAATGCAAAGTTTGAATGAATTCGTACGCCGCACAAGACCCGCAAACAAAGTAAGCTTTCACGTATACACGTAACATATGCGTGTTTTGACGAATTACACGTTAGGTCGCTTTTAGCTCGTCATTTCTTGCATCCACAGCGGGAGTGCGACCTCGCGGCGTGTCATCGTCCTCTGAAAGCGCTTTTCTTCGCCACAAAACGGACCGTTTCTTTTCATAAGGAAAAGCTGAAAAGTGTCTCCATGCAAATAACTCCCCAGAGGGAGACAGCCTACTGCCACGCTTTGCTGCCTGTTATAGTAGTAATCATTATGAAAAAGACACGAAATGGGCTCTCTTATTTCGTGAATTTTTAAGATTTTGTGTTAGAAATTTCATTTTCACATTTTATGAAAAGATACACCATCTTTTAATATTATCGAGATTACTTCTCGATTCTGGAGTACTGAGTATTACTTTGTCTTTTGTATTGTAGGTATAATCAGGTAAGTGCCTACTTACAGTTGGTATCTTATTGCAAATTCAAGTCTATCAAAAATATATGCAAGGAAAGGGTGTTAAGAAAGCAAAGAAGTGTTAATTGGCCACGGTTTTCTTAAAGCTCACTTTGTGTTGTAATATCCAGCTGTTTCCAAGTGATTATTATGATTGACGCTGCCTACAGTTGCCAAGATTTGCCGCTATTTCTTCCACATTTGCTAACTGCCTCGCATTTGCATACTTAGAGTAGTCAGGAGGGAAAAGGCAAGTGGCCAGACGTAGCTATAGGTACCTACCTATGCTGCTCAGCCCGCAGCCGCGCCGCTAGTGAGCCCGGCTTCAGGCCTTCGCTGCCATTAATCACCTTGTCTGTCTAATACGTTTTCATTCGCAAGCCGTGCGCCGTCATCTATTTACATAATTATTTTCTAGTAGGCATCGGCTCCTTTTGCCAAACAGTTCCTTATTGCTTAACTACGAGCCTCGTGGAGCGTTACTAAGTTTCAATGATATTAACTTAAATGTTTACGCCTTTTAGCTACACCCTGCTCACAGTTAATACTAACAGTCCGCAGAACTTTAGTATTTATCGGGTTAGTTTACTAATATAAACTTATACGGCATGATTATTTTAGACAGGAGGCATGTGTATTCGCACAAGATTAATATCGGGTTTCATTTGTTTTAATTAAGATATGGTAAGAACATATGGAGTCTAAGTTAACTTGTGCAAAATCGCATTGGGATTTGTTTGTTTCTGGGTATATCTACAGTAATGCAATAGGTATGTAACAGTGGTAAGTAAAGCTCGACCACGGTCATAGTGTTTATAGATCACAGGAACGGGTAGGTATTATCGTACTTTATTCTAGAGTCCTCTAATGAACATTACATTAGATACGTCTATTCTATACCCTCCGTCATATGCGTCTAAAAGTATTCGTATCTATTTCTTGTAATTACATATGTAGGTATTGGTAATATTGACATTAATATTCAGGGCTTAATCTAATTGCGTGTAATATAATAGACTATAAGACTGCATATAGTCTAGCATGTAGGTACTTGTTTAAATTTTAATCTTGCTTTTTTTGTGTAGCTTTTTTTATGATCAAGAAATAATACCTACCTATTTGTATTGTATTGTAATGAAAGCCTCATTATCATTGTAGCTGGCGCGGACCTGATCATCACGAACACGTACCAGGCGTCTGTGGGCGGCTTTGTGGAACACCTTGGCGTGAACGAGGAGCAAGCGTACGCGCTTATCTTGCGCGCTGTCGAACTCGCCAAGCGCGCGCGCACAATCTACCTCGAGGAATTCCAAAATTTCATGCAAAATGGTAACTATACACTCGAACTTACATTACTTATTTGGGTCCAAACGGGTCCGTCCGTCCGTCGACTGTCACAAATATTTTTTTTGTTATGATGATATTTTAATATTGTGTTTTCCCTGTTAATACTTATACGGTTACGGAACCCTAAAATGTTTAAAAATTATAATGATTATTTTGGTACTTCCAAAAAATATATCCCAAATACTTATCTGTATGTAAAATATGATTCTTTGACTATTCTAATCTAACAACCTACCTGTTACTCCCCAAATTGAATAAAATGGGCACGAAACACATAATGTATCTACATAAGTAATTAAAATTTAAATTATAGCGGCAAACAGCAACCTGAAAATTTCTTGAGTTTCACTCGGATTTCATGAGTAAAATGCGGGGTTGGAAGTGATTCATCATCCCCGCATTTATAACAAAAACATGACAATTAAATTGCAAGAATTTCACCCGAAACAAAGGTTTTCGAGACGACGTCCCATAAGGGACGGATGCAAGCACGCCTTAATTACAGTTTGTGGGTGGCACCTACTCGGCAAGAGCCAGGCCTGGCGATGAAATAGAGCAAGTTGTTGACACTTATTGCGTTTTGTTAATGTTATATCACGCCGTTAATGATTACTTGTTGATTTAGATCGCGTGCCGTTGGTAGTGGGGTCCGTGGGCCCCTATGGGGCGCATTTGCACGACGGCTCAGAGTATGACGGAAGCTACGCGGATACCACATCAGTCGAGGTAAAAATAACTTAGCCCCGTATATGCTAGGCTATCAGGTCAACTATAAATAATGTACGAACTTCACTGCAACCGCAGCTCATTAGTTCATGGCCATTTTCAGCTTCTATTGCGTCATAGAATGCTTTTGGGACGGCGGCTGAAATCAGAAAATAGCTTTTAAATAACCTAAATGTTATTTGTGAATCTCATCGACAAAGTTGTTAACTCCAAATGGATATTTTTACTGTTGTACTTTAGTTACGATGTAAAATTTTAGGATTCCACATGAATTTATTAATAAGGTCCGAATTGTGCCGGTACCTGAAGTAGGTAGGTTACGTAGTATCCAAGCCACAGCAAGAATTCCTTTGTTCTGTGTATAGAGGCAGGCACAGTTACAATTTACATCTGAACCGAGCATAAACATCGTCGTATTCAGCATAAAACTACTTAGGTATTTTTATTGCACTCTATACGACTCGAATAAACAATCCGGAACACGTTTAAATTTTATTGTCAACAAAAGTGGAGATTCTTGAGATCGTTTCTACTGAACCCAGCCATGAATGCATAGCCTAATAAAGGTTGAAAGCGTCAGCTAAATCGTAAAGAGGGCCGTAAAGTTGCCGGCAAATTAAAATTTACATCGGCAATATGAAAAAGTCCCTCACCATTTCTCTCTTTTTTTGAACCGGACCGGCGTTTAGCTGGGCCAGACAGTTAATTAACGATAGGTACCAAGATAGAACAAATGAACATCAGTAACAAACATGATGTAGCGAAAATGTTTACAACTTTCATTTATTTTATGTCCCATTGAAGTTTTAAGCATGTTCCATTTAAAAATATATATTCTCGTGCATTCATCCAAATTTGCAATCACGTTGTGTGCATATGCAAAACGAAAAAAAAACCTGTTATGTCCATGTTTTGATGTATTTGTCATGAATAAATGCTTATTCTATTCTAATTTCTAAATGTTATAAAGGGTCGGCAACGCGCACGTGACTCTTTTGGACTTGCGAGCGTCTATAGGCTGCGGTGTCCGCGTACCATCAGATGGACTGTACGCTTGTTTGACACCGTTGCAGTAGGTATATAAAAAAAAAATTGAATGATGTTTGTATTGTGCCAGACAATGCGGGAGTGGCACCGACCCCGCATCCAGGCGCTCGTGGACGCTGGCGTGGACCTGCTGGCTCTGGAGACCATCCCGTGCCAGGAGGAGGCCGAGATGCTGTGCGAGCTGCTGCGAGACTACCCCCACATGAAGGCGTGGCTGGCCTTCAGTTGCAAGGTATCATCATCATATCAGCCGAAAGACGTCCACGGCTGGACATAGGCCTCCCCCAAAGAGTGCCACAATGACCGGTCCTGCGCCACCCGCATCCAGCAGACTCCCGCCTTTACCAGGTCATCAGTCCACTTTCTGGGGGGTCTACCCACGCTGCGCTTTCTGGTCCGTGGTCGGAACGAAAACCTTTCGGCCCCAACGGCCATCGGTTCTACGTGCAATGTGCCCCGCCGCCTACTGCCACTTAAGTTTAGCGGTTCGAAGAGCTATATCGGTTACATTGGTTCTGCTACGGATTGGTGGGTTGCAAGGATGGGATCGTATATTAATCACGCGAGGCTCGATAGGGTAGGGTAGGCTCGGTAGGGTGTGAGGGGTATGGAAAAAATTCCTTGTCATCGCTGACCATCAGGTGAGATTAAACTAAGGCGAAACGCTATTTATTCATTCATTAAAAAAAAACAAATATCACAGGCGCCGGATCTAGTGATATTACACGTGTGTTTTTAATTGAACGCGCAATTTCTAATTGTCAAGGGTATC
Organism: Cenopis cana; assembly: GCA_951800055.1. NCBI lineage: Eukaryota > Metazoa > Arthropoda > Insecta > Lepidoptera > Tortricidae > Cenopis > Cenopis cana. The sequence goes on along the minus strand of OX637477.1, from coordinate 9,169,866 downwards.
TATATTCTATAGTGCGTGTCATATCCACGACGACGCGCCCCTTTACAGCGAATCTCATACTAATCTATGCGCAATTGTACGTAATACTAGGACTTAGTAACTAGGTAATTGCGACTTATGCCAGTTCCACTGGTTTTTATTATTCCGTGGAATTCTGAATGGATTTCAACAATTCGTCAGTTTATTTAGAAATACACTGTTCTACGATAGCTTTTGGATAGGGACGCAGCGCAGGGATGAATTGTCCGTAAATTCTTCCTTTCGTTTCATATTATTATTACAGGCATTTTCCAATAAATTTTCGAATTGTAGTTTAACAACCTATAATACCTACACGTATCACTGGTGTTAAAGTCGATGGTTAAAGTAACTTCATTAATAAATAAATAAAAATACTTGAAAAACAAAAGTTTACAATTTTTTAATCAAAGTGAAAATTGAAAAATTCAACACCACAGGTGGGAAACACACACCACAGGGGACCGATTTTTGAGTGTCTAACGCTCGACTTTTCACTCGACATCTGTCAAAACGTCATAGTTTTTTGACGGATCTCGAGTGAAAATTCGAGCGTTCGACTCTCAAAAATCGGCCCCCTAGTGTTGAATTTTTCAATTTTCACTTTGATTAAAAAATTGAGATTTTCGCTAGCGGTCGCATCCGCTTAACAAACATACAAAAGTTTACGTCTAGTCATTATGCCTTAGGTATTTAAACTATGTAGAAGGACACACAATAAAACAAAAAGTAGGTATTTTTAATTTGGATCCTGTAACGTTGCTTGTCATACTTCGGAAAATGTCCGTATTTCCAGTTTAGCTTAGCCAAAACTTTATGTTATGTCATATCATAGGTAACATAATTTGGCACAGATTCGAGAAACACGTCAACCTGACAGAAAAATGAAACGGTTTGCTTTGTCCCACTTTTATCATGCTCGCTGTACTGATTTCATGACTCATGTCATGAAATGTTGGCCAACTGCGAATTTTGAAATGGATAGACAAGACAAAAAAAATAAAACCCGTGTCGGGCCACGCGCAAGGTAGTTGTTCCGTAGTCGTCTACCCGTTACATTATGTGGACTAAAAAGTTCGCAAACTTATATTTACTATGTTTTTGACAGAATTAACAACATTATCTAAGGTATTAATGGAAATTGTACGAAAGCCCCTAGTACCTAGTAGCCTAGCCACCGTTTAGCTGGCAGGGGGGGGGGGGGGGGGGGGGGACACTCGACCATAACAAAAATTATCACTTCAAAGCTTAATATCACGCCAACCAATTCTTTAATCAAAAAATGCTTTTAGAAACCTTATAATATTTTTGAAAGAGCTATCCAACGATACCCCACATGATGGTGTTTCGAAGAAAAAAAAATTGCACCACCACTTTACCTACATGTAGGGGAGGTACCATAAAAAAAATAGATTTTAGTCTACCGTTATGTCGGCGTCATTGAAATGTATACTCATGCCAAATTTCAGCTTTCTAGTACTACTTAACGGTTACTGAGAAAAACGGGGGACAGACGGACGGACGGACGGATGAACATGGCGAAACTTTTTTTACTACGGAACCCTAAAAACGACTTAGATAGGTACCCTTTTACCTTTAAATTGTAGCTATTATTGGCACACAATCGCAATGCATACTTACTACACACATTATAGCAATCCCATTTTTAATAAAAAAATCCTAATATTTTTTTTTAAATAAATTACATTTTTTATTCGCAGGACAATCAAAGTATAGCACACGGAGAAAGTTTCCAGAAGGTAGCAAAGAAGTGTTGGGAAACAAACCCGGACCAACTGGTGGCTGTGGGAGTAAACTGCTGCGCGCCCTCCTTCGTCGAGAACCTACTGAAAGGGTTCAACGACGACCGACCACACGCGCCGATTCCACTTATCGTTTACCCCAATTCAGGCGAAAAATACAACCCTGAAATCGGGTAAGATCTCGCAGTTTGATAAAACTAACTATTACTCTCGGTCTCAACCATAGGCCATTTTAGCTTATACGAGCAAGCTGTAATAGGACCTATTGTTAAAATTCCATTGACCTCTATCTTCAATAATATGCTTTATCTTAAGTTTTGTCGTTTTATGTCCAAGTATAATAATATAAATAATAATGGGACCTTGATATAATAAAAATGTATTATAAAAGCAACTAGAGCCTATATGTTCCTTATCAACTGAGCGAATGGATGTCTTAAGAGTGAAAGATCACGTCTCAAGCTGAACTGGAACCTATTCCATTCAAGTGCTCAACACTTAAAGCTGGGGCCTACGTGCGTTGCAAGGGTTCTCCAGGTTTACGACCTAACGCTTATGGCCAGTTAAACTATAATATTAGGCGCGGTAGTTTCCTTACATTGAGGCTATTGAGAAATTTTGTAAAAGGACCATTATTTTTATCATACGTAACAAAACCTAATCAGCTACATATAGGTTTTTACACAGATAATAATATAAGTGTAGGTAGTACCTACAAATTACCTACCACTTTTGAATCTTAAAATACCTTAGCCAAATTTCGTACTAACGAAAGTGACATTAAATGCGCCATTAGAAAATAGTAGCTTTTGTTTCGAGAGAGCAATATGATATATTTACGGCTAGGACGGCATAATAATTCCTGAGTGAAGCGAAAGATCCTACAATAGATTCCAAAGTAGAATCCTGATCGTAGCGAGGGATTCAAGTGTTTACGCCCCAGGCGGAAATAAGTTTGTTACAGTGTGACCTACTGATTTTCACATCGACTATTTAGGCCCGCTGCTAAAAACATGAAATGTCTTACAATAGTAGATTCTGTCACAAGGGAGCAAAATGACATATTTACGGCGTGGGCGTAACTTGAATCCTGAACGAAGAGAAGGATTATATAATAGAATCCTGAGCGTAGCGAGGGATTCTAAAATAGAATCCTGAGCGTAGTGAGGGATTCAAGAATTAACGCCCAAGGTGGAAATAATTTTGCTTCCATGTGACACATACTGCTTTTCACATCACCTATTGAGGATAATGAAAGATCTGAATTAACAATGGTTGTGCATTTATTTTATCATAATCGATACTAATAACTTATTACTCGTTACAGAAAAGTGCCACTTTGATCCCTCCTAGCAGGGAAGAAAAGTGCCATTTTGATCCCTCCTAGCAGGGAAGAAAAAGCCCTTATCCGAATAGGTGATGTGAAAATAATATTGCTACCGAGTGGCACATGCTGCTTTTCATACCTTTTATGAGGAAAAGAGTAATTGTTGCCCTCAAATGAAGGAAGAAAAGTACGACTTTGCTGAATAGCAGGTGTAAAAAAGGTAATTTATGTTCGTAGCTGGATCGATCGTGACAAATGCGAAGCCGTGGAGGTGTTCATCCAAGACTGGCTTGACTTGGGCGCGCGGTACGTGGGCGGGTGCTGCCGTACGTACGCCGCCGATGTTACCCGCATCCGCAACCAGGTGCGCTGCTGGCGCGACCGGTGTCAGTTCCAGAACAACTTCCACCCGAGCACGGAAACCGCGGAACCCAAACACGCTTCCGCCTAAATGGCATTACGGCCCGGCGACGACTTTGCGTGAATCGCGGCGGCGCGACAAGCGTTTTATTTGTTCATTGCGCGGTCGTGCCGCGCAACGCACTACGGCTCGTTAGGATCACACGCAATGTATTAACAAAACAGCTGCCGCTCGAAGTCGTGGCCGGCCCGTTATGGTTCTTTATGACCCTAGTCGAACAAGACAAATGACCGAATTTATTAATGTTCCGAGCCTTTGAGTTGCCTAATTAGTAATTAATTAGCCTTCCGGTCTATTTAAACGACCATAACTTTTTTAAGTCTGTAAATGCAAGTTTGAAAATTATCGATAAAAGTTTATTGATTGTAAATGTAATAAATATACGTAGTAACTATATATATTTATATTTTGATTGACAACACATGTTTTATTACCGTGTAATTATAAACGCGTACTTATGCGGTTGAAGTATTCGATTAACCAATTGTGATGTATTTACAAATACAAATTTATTTATTGACAGATAACAATGATCCAATTTTGTCCCCCGACATATTTTTTAGGTCGCGTACTACGTAAGTACCTAATACTTACCTATCGCTTTATTGGGCCAGGCCAGAGATGGGCAAAATTTATTCGAATAACGAATAAGAATAACCAATTTATTCGCGAATGATGAATACATTTCTCGAATGATTATTCTTATTCGCGAATTATTTATTCGACTAATTTATTCGTGGAATGGATTAGCACGAATAATTATTTTTATTTGAAATATCTGAAGCATACCATTAAATATTATCTATTTGTGAATTTATCCGAATCAAAAAACGAATACCTATAGGTCATTCGTCATTTTAAAAGTGGTTGATTTTATTCGCGGATAAATGATTCGCGAGAGACAGAGTGAAACCATAAGGGTTCCTTTTTTACCTTTTTGGTACGGAACCCTAAAAATGTGGACATCTGTAGGTACCTTACCTACTGTAAAATATCTACAGCTATCTTCGTATAACTAACCCATAATGAGTGTGCAATAAACTCAATTAACGTGCCGTTAAATTGCTTCTATCAACTTCTATTAATTAACGTTATCCGCAATAGGTACCTACCTATACGGTCTAAAGTCCAACAATAAAAGATAAATCACAAAATTGTACCTAACAATAAAAAAAAATATTTATTACTAATTTAGATTTTTTAATTACCCATCAATCGATTATAACGAGCACGATAAATCAAAAGAAAATGAAAGTCACAGATTAGAGCTATTAATTATCAAGGATCCGTAAACGGGAGCTCATTGCATATCAAATCAACGCGGTGTACCCTGGATTTAATCAAAATTAAATTTACCTTTTTAAAGCCGTACGCGTTAAGCACCCGGCTAAAAACCGTTTTGGCTGTTTTATTAAATTTATCTAATACCTGCCTTAATAAAAACGAAAACGGTGTGCCGGTGTTATGCAAATGTGAAATTTGCGCGGATTCTAGATACCCCTATACGAGATTAAAGTCCTAGTCGGGTTACTTTACTCGTAATTAAGTCGGCTACGAACAATAAATAAACCCTAATCTTTCGGATTGAAAAACGCTATCCATGTCATACGTAAAGCTATCGGGCTACGCAGACAGTAAGTATAGTATAATCATCAAGCTCCCAATTCATCAACACTGGGATATATAAGTTGGCAAATGATAACATCATTTCCCATCAATCATAATCCCCGTAATTGTTAACCGAAATAGTATGTATATTGTATTAAGTGCAAGCAAATTAGTAACTTCTAGTCGTAACACGCTCAAAAATATATTAACATCGATTCTATTGATATTGAAATAGAGTCGGACCTGACGTCGGTGCCATATTTTGAGTACAGTCAAGGGCACAATTTTTCACCTTATTCCATTGAAATAAGGTCCAAAAGTGTATACATATTTATGCCCTTGACTGTACAGTACTTGTAGGTGGTAAGATATATAGAAAGGTACTTTGTGATGGTAAGTAAGGTAATAGTAGATTGTTAACCAAAGGTTGTAAGATAACCACTTCAGACGAAATATTTTGGTGGTCGAACGAAGTGAGATACTTCTTTCTATTTAGGGTTTAGGGTTCCGTACCTGAAGGGTCCAAGCGGAGCCATATTGCTATTTACTCACATTACTCACGCGTCCGTTTTTACAGCCAAACAGTTGGGGCTACAGTCTTCAAAGTTTTACAGTATAAGCATCTTGTTGACCCAAAGCCATAACAATTGACATGTTTTTTATAAGTTTTTAAGGTGGCCTCTCATTTCCCATGCCTACAGCTAAAAATGGGTAATTTTTGACATAGGTACAGGTACCCCATCGAGTAGGACGTAGTAGGTAGTATCGTTGTTTAGAGCTCTATGAGTAGATAAATACTGTATTTTTTGTTTTAAAAAATAGTCACCAAAGTACCAGTTTTTTAGGGTTCCGTAGTAAACAAGGAACCCTTATAGTTTCGCCATGTCCGTCCGTCCGTCCGTCCGTCCGACCCCCGTTTTTCTCAGTAACCGTTAGTACTAGAAAGCTGTAATTTGGTAGAATAAAATCTTAAAAAAATTTTTTTTTTAGGGTACCTCCCCTACATGTAAAGTGGTGGTGCAATTTTTTTTTGGTGGGGTATCGTTGGATAGCTTTTAAAAATATTATTAGGTTTCTAAAAGCATTTTTTGATTAAAGAATTGGTTAGCGTGATATTAAGCTTTGAAGTGATAATTTTAGCTATGGTCAAGTGTCCCCCCCCCCCCTGCCAGCTAAACGGTGGCTACTAGGCATGTGAAAAAAATCGTGGTAGTAGTAAATACAATGAATTTAAAAGGAAAACTATCACAGCCCCCGTTTTTCCTATTACAACCAACTTAATTTTGCAATTGGTACGAAACCCTAAATGTGCGAAGTCCGAAACGAACTTGGCCGGTTTTTTAATACCTACATTTTAAAGGATTAAGTATGTGTATAATTGCCCTTTAAGCTTACTTCACATTATAATAGTCAAGAGAGCCGGTTCCTTTTATATTTCCCCTATAGGTTTATAATAGCATGCAGTGACCCGTAGAGGATGACCGTTACAAATCTGCAGGCGTTAGTTTTAGCAGGGGCGACTCACTCGCGTGACGTCATCGCGCCGCTCAAAGGTCCCACGTCGGGTGACTTTCAATGCGAGAGAAAGTGATGTAACGAGTGATGCGCGTGCGATAGAAGGAGATGGCCAAGCGTCGGCACGTTTGGATTGCCTCGCGCGGATTTGTTAATAGACTTAAGTATGTATGTAGTACTATTACTTATTCTGTGGTTTTAGCTGCCCAGTCAACGCTGTTGAACTGTCCTTTGCTTTGCACTCACGTGGCGATGGCGACTCGCCTCGCTAGGCACCCACTGAACCGATCCACCCATCACAATGCGCCATAACAGTTCAGAATAGTTTCAGTTATATATTGCACGACCCTCTAGCTAGAAATTAACATAAAGAGCCTTTCATTAAGAGTGCTTTCGTTGCCGGGCACAAGTCAAATCTCGGTATTTTTTGACGTTTTCCGCTGCACACAAACGAGCACTGTACACGGTGCGTTCGCATGTGTTCGTAACAACACTAACGCACATAACTTTTCATTTAAATTTAAACCCTGATATAGTGCAATAAGGTATACAATGATATCTGTCGTGTATCTTTTTATGCTGTAACAAGTTGCCGTATAGTGTGTGTATGAGCCTTGATACTTTTGCAGCGAAAATATTGTGTTTAGGGATATACAACTACATTCATATTATGATCCTTTTTGTATTAGACTAAATATTGAATGCGAAAATATAATCAGTTGAAGTTAAATTAATGGGAAATTCATCCACATGCGTTTTGTAATATTGAAGGAAAATACAAGTTAATGAAATAAGTATATATGTATCTTATACCTATGATTAATCAATACTTCGTATTTGACCAGCTATCTAACGAGAGTGTCTTGAGGTGTTTGTTGATCGAATCTTTTCAAGAGACAACTTGAAGAACACGGCGGCGGGTTTCAAGTTTTAGGGTGCCTTTCCATCAAAGTTGTGTCATTGCTATGAATGCGTTGATATCCATATCCACCAATCATATTCGTTGGTTCACATAACATAGCATTGGTTTAAACGGAAAACTATAGCATCCTCGCAGCATAGCTGCATAGCATAGCACTGGTGAAAAGGCTATCAAAGTCTTGCTAACTATGTCCTTCTCGGCCTTTTACAAGGTTCTCGCCATTGGGGATAATGATGTCATCGATCGTCATCTGTCAGTAGTGGTAGGTGTGTAACCCTGGCTACCAAGTTATGCCTACGCGAGTGCATGCTTGCCGTTAGCAAGGGAAGTGCAATCGGAAATGATATTCAAGGTGTAGCCAGTAACAGGAGCAAATATATAAAAGGACGCTTCCTTAGAGCATCCGCAGTAGCCCCTTGTGTCCAAATATTTTATTTATTATTTCAAGCAATTTATTAGTTCAAGTTACGGTAGCCCAGTGGTTCAAGCATGCGGCTGTCAAGCGGCGGTCGTGGGTTCGAATCCCAGCTCGTACCAATGAGATTTTCTAGGTTGTGTTGTAACAGCTTTTGCTCCGGGCATGAGACTAAGGGCGTGGGATGAGGGGTACCCGTGGCCAGGCCTGGATCATATGTGGAACAAAAGGGGTAGAGAAAATGTTGGGCGCCTTGAAATTTTTATTAAACTTATGACACAGGCCCCGCACAAACGATGCCCTAGTGGTGTATGGAGTCCACAAAAACAAACCAGTTTGAATGTTTATTTATACATTTATTTGAAAGGATTTTACACCCAGGCGTCCCCAGGTTACAAGTATCAAAACCAAATAGCGCTAATGCTTATCTAAATATATATCTAATTTGCCAATGTCGCAATTTATACTAAAATGTTAAAGAAAACAACTATAAAACGATATTTATGGAGGACGGAATTCAACTAAAACCTACGGGTGTGTGTGTGTACCTCTAAATGTCTTTGAAGCTGACTAAAGCAGTATGGAACGGACTCACATTTGCAATGCCTGCCTAACCGCTTGCTCTAAAAAGGAACCGTCGTCTTTCCCGTCTCCCGGGGAAAATCCAAAGAGCCTCGCAGGAAACCGCACTCCATTCGGGACTGGTTCCTGAACTTAGGCACTGTGCCCGTGCCTAGGAGCCCTGGAAACCAAACAGGATTATCATTAATACACTACCACATGCTACACCTAACCGCACTTTGTATGGAGACAGAACGGTCAAATATTACTGCCTATAGAGTAATTCCGCATACCGAACTTACCATTAAAGGCTTGAGATCAAGCGAGTAGTCGCTTTATACTCGGGCATGACTAGCGGAGTTGATGGCATCGCTGAACAACGGGCCGGAAGGGTGGCCGATGCCTAGAATTTCATAAATCTGCAACAAAGACGATAGATTCAATGCTCACGCCGAGCTTCATGGTTTGCGTCGAAACAACCAAAAGCTGATGGTATTCAATGAGAAACAACTTACATGAGAGGGCGTCCGAAACCTCCGAGATAGCCGCCAACATTCTGGGGCGCGATTATACACGAAATTGCTACTTCGCGTGCCGGCGGGGCGAACAAATCTTTCCACAAAACGATGACAATCAGGCTTACTGTAGGGTTTGCAAGATCCGTTGATTTTAAGGATCCGGATAATTCGGATCTTAAAATTCGTAGGATCCGGATATCCGGATATTTCGGATAAAACGGATCCATTTCAATATTATCGATTTTTTGTTTAACAACTGCTTTTTTCATGTAAGTAGCTGCTGTATACTTGCTTAAAAAGTGTAACTAGCAGTTAAAAATTAAAATAATTGCCCTTTTTTCTAAATAATAAACAAATAATTATCAATCAATCAGTCAAATCACAATCACGCACGCAGGAACACTGATAACATTTCAGGTAGACGACCCAAACAAAAGCAACTAACTGATTGTGTACCTGCACTAACAGTAGTGGCTTCAGCAAAATTAAACGAACCAATTAACGTTAATAAAAAAAATTGGAATGTGGCTGAAGCCTAATAATAACCTAAAGGTTAATAATATTTGTTTTATCGGGCGAGCGAAATAAAGCGCTAAAGTTTTGCAAGAGATCTGTTATCTATCGGCCAGAGGCAGCTTGCAAAGCTGAGAACTGAGGATGGTAGAATCGTTTTGTCCAAACCTGGGCTCTTGAGTGAGATACAGGGTTTTATGAACACAGGGTTTTTAACACGTTAACCCATTCCTAATCTAGCTAACGACTCACGAGTTAGATTATCCCGAAATTATACCGAAGATATACCAGATTACCAGGCGTTAGCCTGTACGACATTAAAATGGCATTCAAGCAGCTTAAAAACAGCAAGGCACCAGGCGATGACGGAATAACGGCGGAGCTCCTGAAGGTGGGCGGAAAGCCAATCCTTAGGGCGCTTCAAAAGCTTTTCGATTCCGCCGTACTCAAAGGCAGAAAGCCAAAAGCATAGAACAGGAGAGTGGTGCTGTTGTTCTTCAAAAAGGGAGATAACACCATGCTGAAGAATTATAGGCCCATCTAAATTCTAAGCCATGTCTACAAGTTGTTTTCGAGTCATTGCGTTACGAACCATCTCACACGCAGTTTTAGCGACTTCCAACCTCTCGAACAAGGCGGTTTCAGGAAAGGCTTCAGTACCGTAGACCGCATTCATACGCATCGTCAGATTGATTATACATTAGACTGAGTGGACATTAGAGTATGTGAACCACGAAAAAAGCCTTTGATTCGATCGAGGCGGGCTGTGCTGTGTTACAAGCTCTCTAGCGGTACCAATTAGGCTACTACTGGTATATCGACGTGCTAAAGTGTTTAAATACGAGAACACCACTATGTCAGTCTGTCTCCAGGAACAATACTCTAAACCAACACCATTGCAGCGGAGAGTTAGGCAAGGAGATCATCTCTCCGAAACTAATTCACTGCTGCACTGGAAGATGTTTTCAAGATTCTGGACTGAAGGGGGCTCGGCATCATCATAAATGGTGAGTATATCACTCGCCTTCGGTTTGCCGACGATAAAGTGGTTATGGCTGAGACCAAGGAGAACTTAAGTACTTGCGATGATCTGAGTTGAGTAGGTCCTCTGAAGAAGTTGGTCTTAAGATGAACATGGACAAAACGAAGATCATGTTTAACATCCATGTAGTACTAGCTCCAGTTAAGAACTGAGACTACGCTCTTAAAGATATTAAAGTCGGAGTACCCCAAGGTAGCATCCTTGGGCCTCTGTTATTTTTATTATATGTGAATGACCTGCCCGAGGTCATAGACGAACTATGTGTAATGTATGCTGACGACGCAACCATACTATTCACTGATGAAAAAGATGAATCTAATTATCAAGAAAAAATTAACAATACTCTAAAAACTGTTGTCAACTGGCTTAAATCAATTAACTTAAAAGTAAACGTAGATAAAACTAAAACAATGCAATTTAGAAATTATAAAACAAACCCATTAAATTTGAATATAGAACACAGCGGCACTACTATTCAAAACATAAACAGTACCAACTTTTTAGGCGTCTCTATAGATTCACATTTGAACTGGAAATCTCATATTGAGAAGATAAATAAAAAAATATCCAGTCAGTGCTATGCTTTGTCTGTATTATCCAGTACCTGCTCAGAAGAAGTTGTTAGAAATGCATATTATGGAAATGTCTATCCTTTGTTGACCTACTGTGTAATTTACTGGGGTAATTCTGTTAACGTTAAAAGTACTTTCATCTTGCAAAAAAAATGTATCCGCATTATATACCGCTTATACAATACTGAGTCTGTAAGGAATATTTTTAGGGAAAAGAAATTTCTTACCTTAACTGGATTATACATTTTCGAACTGTGTTCATTTATTATAAATCATAAATTTATTTTTCATTTCTGTTCAGAACAGCGCATCAATTTACGTTTACAATACAAGTTTAATATATCATTGCCAGCGATTAGAAATGCAACCTATTATAATAGCACCTTTATTACAGCCATCAAAGTATTCAATCATTTACCTGTTAATCTGAAAATGTTAAGCGGAAATCACTTCAAGCGCCAATTAAAGCGATGGTTAACTGAAAATGTATTTTACGACTTAAAAGAATACTTCCAGTTCAATAGTTCTTAAGTTATGGAACCTGTGTTCTTTTATATTTAACTATTATTGTATGCCCGAAATGGGTTGCCATTGTGACTCACATGTTTATATTTAAGACCGTATTTGTACATGGTAAACAATAAATTATTTCTTTTCTTTTCTTTTCTTTTCTTTAACTCATTATGGTGGAATATGTGCATCTGGGACAACTCGTATCGAAAATGAAGTTTATGCCAAAAACTTATTTCTTTTGTTATTTTATGAAATACTATACATTCCATTCAGATTTACAATTTAAAAATAGATAATACAAGCTTTCTTTTAGTTCATTATCATATTTTTGATTAAATTTTTAAAGATCCGTAAGATCCGAAATATCCGGATCCTGAGAGCTTTAGGATCCGGATCCAAAAAATGGCGGATATCCGGATATTTCGGATATCCGGATATCCGGATTGCAAACCCTATTACTGGCCCATATCTCTTACACTTCCACCGAGCCTCATGGAGAAGAATAACCTCTTCTCTCGCCGTGAACGAAAACGAAATTGCTTTCTCATTCAGTTGACAGCTCAGATTAACAAGGGAAAAAAAAAACTGTCTATGGTAATTTCGACTTGTTGACCTGAAAATTCTGATCTCGAAGTAAATACTGAATTGTAGACTAAAAAGAAATAAAAATTAATCTGAACGAGAAAAACTATGCCTGACATCAAAACAAAATAATGATTTCCAAATTTAGAAAACCGATGATTAATTTCATGTAACAAAACGTAGTCTAAACTTGCTATAACGGAACGCAAACCGGTGAGTGTTGCTACATCAAAAAGAACAACTATGAGACAAGTGTTGCTAGTATAGAAACCAAGCTGTTTAGGGTAAAGGTAAAAAATCCGGCGTTACAGTGTGACTAGGTTATGTGTCTAGGTTATCCCGCCACCTCCGCCTCGGCCTGCCACATCGTCTCCGAGCATATTGCGAAACCCACTCTGTTGCTAATTTTGCCCACCTCCGTAGATGCATACGGCAGACGTGGCCGGCCCAGTTCCATTTCAGCCGGGCAGTCTTGCTCCAACATCCTCCAGCTCCTATAGGAAGTTTAGCGCCATGGAAGATTAATAAAAGATTATTTAAGGAGAATCGAACAAAGAACATTTAATTAAACAACACTTGGAAGCAAGTATACGTCCGTTGTAAATCAAAAAGGGTAGCGAGAGAATTGCCATAACAAAAATGTATCAGTGTTACTACATCATAATTAACATTCGATTTAATATTATATCGATTTATACATGATTATTGGTGATTGATTTTTGTATAATAAAATTAATATAAACCAACAGCTCCAACATCAGAAATACCGGTTTTGAAGCGCAGCACAGAGTTCCGAACACGGTCGATCAGTTTGACTCCCAGCATGCTGCGCTCTATTGCCCGTTGGTAAACCTTCAATTTTGTCTCGGTGAGTGACCATGTTTGTGCACCGTAAGTTAGAACAGGCAGGATGCACATGTCGACGAGCCTCCGCTTCAGAGCTACCGGAAGGCCTCCCTTCAGTAGATCTTTCAAAGCCCAATAGCTCTACCAAGCATTTTGGATCCGTCTTTCAACTTCCTTGTCCTGTCTCTGACTGAAAGAAGCTTATTGGCCCAAGTACGGATACTCGTCGACATATTTTATCTGAATTTTCTAATTCGTGATTGCGTGGTCCTAAATGTGCGTATTCCGACAATGACTTGGCCGGTTCTTTAACTATCTGTATTTGTAATGGTAACTCATTCCCGGCCTACACTATGTTTCTCCAAGCCACACTTCAGATTCGATTGAAACCGCTCAACCAAGCTCACTGGAGCGCAAACTCTCAGAGTATTTCTATGTTTAAGCCGCCCGCGTGGTAGCATCGGAGGTTTCCCCTGCACTTTCCCCAGGCCACCCTCAAACAGCGCACTCATAGGAGATAGAATAGACGTATCTAATGTAATGTTCATTAGAGGACTCTAGAATAAAGTACGATAATACCTACCCGTTCCTGTGATCTATAAACACTATGACCGTGATCGAGCTTTACTTACCACTGTTACATACCTATTGCATTACTGTAGATATACCCAGAAACAAACAAATCCCAATGCGATTTTGCACAAGATAACTTAGACTATATGTTCTTACCATATCTTAATTAAAACAAATGAAACCCGATATTAATCTTGTGCGAATACACATGCCTCCTGTCTAAAATAATCATGCCGTATAAGTTTATATTAGTAAACTAACCCGATAAATACTAAAGTTCTGCGGACTGTTAGTATTAACTGTGAGCAGGGTGTAGCTAAAAGGCGTAAACATTCAAGTTAATATCATTGAAACTTAGTAACGCTCCACGAGGCTCGTAGTTAAGCAATAAGGAACTGTTTGGCAAAAGGAGCCGATGCCTACTAGAAAATAATTATGTAAATAGAAGACGGCGCACGGCTTGCGAATGAAAACGTATTAGACAGACAAGGTGATTAATGGCAGCGAAAAGCAGTTCCAATCTAGTCTAACCTCATTGCTAGATTTGCTAGCACACTGATGCGGTTTTCCATACGGTCCGTCTCGCTCGCACGTCGCACCGCGTGCGAGCAAGACAGCGCGAAATGATTTTATTTTATAGAAGTTTCAAAATTTCTGTAACTTTAATGAGACACGTACATAACATAATTTAATTTAATATATTTTCAAAAGTGCTTTCCTTACTGGTCGCATACAGCTATTTGTTCTCAGATGTTTTTGCCTCTACTCTATTCGCTGATAATCGTCCATTTGCCTAGGTAGTAGTATTTTTCTATGACATCTATTTTTATTTCAAACTAGTGGACATTGGAACAGTATTGACGGATCTCCGCTGGCGCGGAGCTCCTATTTTGAGTTGTTTTGGCCCTTCGGGCCGATGCAAAACTAACATAACCTAAACCTACCTATACCTATTTCTACCTATTAACTTCCTTTAATTTTTCCATGAAAGTCTATGAAAATTAATAAAGTAAACTCATTTGAGGACCTTTATCCATTTTCATAACAAACTAACAATTTAATAAATCAACAAAACTCATTTTCAAATAAAAGTTTTCAATCAAACGCGCTCACGTCAACGCATTAAAAAATTAATAATAAAACTTCTTGCAGTTTGTAAACCATCAGCAATAGGTAGTTAGAATGAAACAGCAATAGGTACCTTTCACTCTAACGACATATCAATAGGTTTTATGCTTCAGACAATTCTTTGTATTTAGACCAGTAAAATTAGCTTAAACTTGAAATAATCCGATAACTGTGATTTTCTTTTTGTATGATAGAAACTATTGTTAGTTATAGTTAAAATAAAAAGAATTAAACATTTTAAGACCCCGCGTCAGTATAAAAAAACCAAAAAACAGAATTTTAAGCACATTTTGATTTCATAAGTACAACATAATAAATAACTTTGTTAAAGTACCTATTTTATGATAGGACGCTTGCACTCCAGTTAAAGAAATCAAAATTACACGAATAAATCAATCGGGACTATCATTAATAAAGAAAGTTCGGTAAGTTACACATATTCTGGCTTATCTTACCTGATATTATAGATAACTGAAATTTGACAATTTATAATGAATAGTATATTAGGTGTGTTGATAAATTATCTAAACTTAAACAGATACTCTTTGAGGATTTCTAAAGTCACAAATATTGGTAATTTTGGGATACCCAAAATACAGAACTACTTCAAAAGTGGTTAATTTATGCCGTCGTCGTATTGTTATGACTATAAGTAACAAATTAATCACAAAATATGCACGCTTATAAATTATTTGATGTTTAATATTACTTGCGTTTTAATATGAACGTTATTTCTTGCCATATAAGGCCGTCTTTTCTTTGTGCCTCAACTCCCGGCCATGCTGTCGCGAGTAGCGCTGCTCAAAGGGCCGCCGGCGCCGTCGGCTGACTTTTTAACCGACTTCAAGATTTCAAAAGAGGAGGTTCTCAATTCGGTTGTGTTTTTTTTATTTTTTTTAATGTTTGTTACTCCATAACTAACTCCGACATTTCTGAACCGATTTTGTAATATTTTTTTTAGATTGTAAGTATATATATCCAAGTTGGTCCCGTTGTTGTCAAAGCGCAGTTCTGATGATGGCATCCATGAGGAATCGAGGGAACTCCTCAAATGTGAAAGGCACACAAATAGTGATTTTAGTATTTTCATCAACTAATCAAGCATTTTCATTAAAAGAGTGACATTTGATGAAGTGGAACTGCTGATGATGATCAGAACGGAACTCTTCAACGACGCATAGTACATGTTTGCCGATTTGTTCTCTTCGTTATGTTTGTCAAGCAAATTAGGTTTTCAAGGGATATTTTTGTAAAGCTTGAGTTCTGAATGTTCTGATGGTGGATTCCATGAGGAATTGAAGGTAATTACTCTTTCACCATTATAAACATACTCTTAGCCATTTTTATTTGATTGTATGGAATCTAAGACTAAGTATAATATTCTTTCACCGGCCTCCAACACTGAAGTCGGTTTTTTTCCTAAAAATTATTAACCGACTTGAAGATTTCAAAAGAGGAGGTTCTCAATTCGGTTGTGTTCTTTTTTTTTTAATGTTTGTTACTCCATAACTCCGTCATTTCTAATCCGATTTTGAAATTTTTTTTAGATTGGAAGTATATATGACCAATTTGGTCCCGTTTTTGTCAAAGCGCTGTTCTGATGATGCCATCCATGAGGAATCGAGGGAACTCCTCAAATCTTATAGGCAAACATATGAGACCGTCCATAACAAAAGGGCCCTTATGGCACTTTCTAGTTTCGTAGATATAAGCGTTTTAGTAAAATACGGTAAAATCACATATTTTTTGTTTTTTGCATATTGATAAAGTATAAGACTAGATGTGTATTTCTAGCTTGGTTTCACACGTATAAGTTAAGTATTTCTACCTTAAAATTAGTTGTAAAGTTTAGTAAAAAAGGACCCTTATGGCAGAGCGCAGATAATAATGATATAAAATAGGTTAATAACTTATTCTAATTACTTCTAACCATTTTCTGTATTATTTATGTGCCTTTTCTGTTTACTGGATTAGGTGGTACACGTTACAAATACCTATTTCTAGTCTCAAGTCAAGGAAGCTCTAGTCGTGCCGTGCATGACCGTTGCAAAAAAAATTGTTTTTTATTACATTTCCTATTGAATTGTATTTTTAGAGTTCCGTAACCAAAATGGTGAAAACGGAACCCTCATAGTTTCATCATGTCTGCCCGTCCGTTTGTCCGTGCGTCCGTCCGTCCGTGCGTCCGTCCGTCCGTGCGTCAGTCCGCCCGTCCGTCCGTGCGTCAGTCCGTCCGTGCGTCCGTCCGTCCGTCCGTCCGTATGTCACAACATATGGTAGGAAAGTATTATTCTATGAATTGCTACATAATATAATAGTAACGTTAACTTAAAATAAAAGGTAGTGCCCCCCCCTCCCACCCTCTAATTTCCATATGTATGAAAATTCTGAAAAATAAATGAGGTGGTGTACAGTCACCAGCATTAATATCTGCCAAAACAATGGTGGCATTTAAATATCCGACACAGCTCCATTTGTAGGGCCGTAAGGACGGGTCAGATATTTATGCTGCCTTTGTTATAGCAGATATTGATGCTGGTCACTGTACATTAATAAATACTTACGACGATTTTTGGTTTGATAAAAATACGGCTACTGGTTTTTGAGTAATTGCTGAAAAACTGTTTTGCCCAAACAAAAGGGCGTAAGTGCAGTGAGTTTACTATGAAGATACGACCTTTTTGGATTCGACGTATCAGATAGTGGGTTTAAATATGGACTAGTAGGTGTCGGTACTGTACGGAACTCTTTATTGTGCGTGGTCCGACACGTACTTGGTCGGTTTTTTTGTTAATAGAGTTAAAAAATAATTGTTACTATGCGAAATTGCTTTTTCGTATAATTTAAAAATTACGCAAAATTCAAAAAACTTGTAATGAAAAGATTTATTCAGAATTACGTTCGAATACAAGATTGCTACTTAGATAATGTAAATATTATTATTTACTTACATTTTTGGTTACATTCGTCCATAAAGGTCCTTTTCTCAAATGTATGGAAGTAAACCTTGATTTTCATGTAACTTTAATCGGTCATAAAACTGAAACTAATTGACATAAAAAAAATTAAAACCTGTGTAATGCTTGTCTAGACTTATTACAGGTAAGTATGGTGTACTACACGGAAATTGTTAAATTTATTCGTGACGAGATAGAAAAAATATAATTTTCTATATTTATTAAAAAATATATATCACGTTAGTTTTTCGTTTTTATTTTCCAGTCGAGGTGTAAAGAAAACTATTTTCTAGCATACACTATGACAAAGATCACAAAATACGAAATAATAATTCACATATTACAAATTTCCTTATTTTTTTACGATCGGCGCCTTGCACTGATCAAAGGCCATTTTTTCTCAACGAGGTAGTGGAATTGAAAAATCTTTGATTGTTTCCTACAGAAGAGAACCTCAGGATTCAGAATCTACCATCATCTATGTAACTTCCCACGGGAACATACTTTAAATGAGTTTTAAACATCTCTTAGTTATTTCTCTAAAGTGCATTTTTGGGTTGCGTAACTTTGATGATTTAAAAAAAAAAGTACACCTAGGGTCATGGTTTTTATTGTTTTTGGTAGCTTATGTATTGTAGATTATAGATCCGTGCGTAACTCAATCAATACCGACCATAAGGGCCTCTGTGTGATGGACGGTCACATATAGTGATTTTAGTTTTATCATCAATTAATTAAGCATTTTCATATAAAAATGTGACATTTGATGAAGAAGTGGAACTGCTGATGATGATCAGAACAGAACTCTTCAACGACGAAAAGTTCACGTTTAGCGATTTGCCCTCCTAGCTTTGTTTGTTAAGCAAGTTCTATTTTTCACGAGAAATTTTTGTCATGCTCAAGTTCTGATGACGGGATCCACCCATCGAGAGAACTCCTCAAATGTGAAAGCCACACACATAGTGATTATAGTATTTTCATCAACTAATCAAGTATTTTCATTAAAAATTGTGATATTTAGAAAATATACGACCCTCTTCTCCCGCACTACGAATATTATTAATATTACGAATAGTCGACCGAAAATTGATATGAAAATCGTACACTGACGGTTACCCTTAAAGGCAGTATACTTTACCACGGGGTCACATCGAATTTTCGAATACCTTTTTACAGGCCAAATAAAAAAAAAAAAAACGGAACCCTTATAGATTCGTCATGTCTGTCTGTCTGTCTGTCCGTATGTCACAGCCGATTTACTCGGAGACTATAAGTACTACAATTATGAAATTTGGTAGGAAGATGTATTCTATAAACCGCTACATAAATGTGATATGAAATCAGGAAAAATTACCCCATACATGTAACCGGGGCATGAAAAATTTTTTTCAAAGAAAGTAGTCGAGAGTTTTCCATTTAAGTCAATCGTTTGTGAGATATTAGCGGCCAAAGTCGTACAAAATGTGTCCCCCCCCCCCCCCTCTAATTTCTAAACTATTAAAATTAAAATTCGTGACGTGACCACATATGAGGATACGACTTTTTTCGATTCAAGGTATTATTAAATAATGTTTTAAAATGCGGAAAGCTAGTTGTCGGTACGGAACCCTTCGTTGTACGTGATCCGACACGCACTTGGCAGGCTTTTATTTTTATTTTGTTTATTTTTCAATCTGAACTTTGAACCCCCCGCCCCCCCACCTGTCGCGGAGTTCAGTCTGGCTACCGGGTGTTTTGGGCTTAGGTAGACGTATATAACATCCCTGCCAAATTTCATTACTGTACCCCAAAATGTCATACTCATACTCATTAGAAAACGGACTACGAGTATATTGATATATGTAAATACTTTTTTTATGTCAATTAGTTTCAGTTTTATGACCGATTAAAGTTATATGAAAATCAAGGTTTACTTCCATACATTTGAGAAAAGGGCCCTTATGGACGAATGTAACCAAAAATGTAAGTAAATAACAATATTTACATCATCTAAGTAGCAATTTTGTATTAGAACGTAATTCTGAATAAATCTTTTCATTAAAAGTTTTTTGAATTTTGCGTAGTTTTTAAATTATACGAAAAAGCAATTCCGCATAGTAATAATTATTTTTTAACTCTATTAACAAAAAAACCGACCAAGTACGTGTCGGACCACGCACAATAAAGAGTTCCGTACAGTACCGACACCTACTAGTCCATATTTAAACCCACTATCTGATACGTCGAATCCAAAAAGGTCGTATCTTCATAGTAAACTCACTGCACTTACGCCCTTTTGTTTGGGCAAAACAGTTTTTCAGCAATTACTCAAAAACCAGTAGCCGTATTTTTATCAAACCAAAAATCCTCGTAAGTATTTATTAATGTACAGTGACCAGCATCAATATCTGCTATAACAAAGGCGGCATAAATATCTGACCCGTCCTTACGGCCCTACAAATGGAGCTGTGTCGGATATTTAAATGCCACCATTGTTTTGGCAGATATTAATGCTGGTGACTGTACACCACCTCATTTATTTTTCAGAAATTTCATACATATGGAAATTAGAGGGTGGAAGGGGGGCACTACCTATATTTTTTTAAGTTTACGTTACTATTATATTGTGTAGCAATTCATAGAATACTACTTTCCTACTATATGTTGTGACATACGGACGGACGGAAGCACGGACGGACGGACGGACGGACGCACGGACGGACTGACGCACGGACGGACGGGCGGACTGACACACGGACGGACGGACGGACGTACGGACGGACGGACGGGCAGACATGATGAAACTATAAGGGTTCCGTTTTCACCATTTTGGCTACGGAACTCTAAAAATACAATTCAATAGGAAATGTAATAAGAAACAAAAATTTTTGCAACGGTCATGCACGACTAGGACTTCGTTGACTTGAGACTAGAAATAGGTATTTGTAACGTGTACCACCTAATCCAGTAAACAGAAAAGGCAAATAAATAATAGGTACAGAAAATGGTTAGAAGTAATTAGAATAAGTTATTAACCTATTTTATATCATTATTATCTGCGCTCTGCCATAAGGGCCCTTTTTTGCTAAACTTTACAACTAATTGTAATACTTAACTTATACGTGTGAAACCAAGCTAGAAATACACATCTAGTCTTATACTTTATCAATATGCAAAAAACAAAAAATATGTTTTTTTACCGTATTTTACTAAAACGCTGATATCTACGAAACTAGAAAGTGCCATAAGGGCCCTTTTGTTATGGACGGTCTCATATTTTCCTTTGAAATTGTCACAAACTTTTTATCATCTCGCCTTTTACTTGCTGCAATTAAAGTATTCTGTCCTTTTCGACCTACAGACACCACATCAAAGTTCATTGCACACATACATATCATACAATTAGGAAATTCCATATTGATAATATTGATATCCGCATAATTTGCACGCGCGACGGTAAAACCATGTGCATAGTAATAAACTCGTTAGGACAGGTCCACCGCGCCTCTCGCCGCTTGCTCGCCACTGACGCCCCGCTCTCTCCACCCCGCACCCCACCGCACACATCACGCTTCGCACGTATTTTGAATTGGATTTTCAATTTTTTAAGCGTGACATTTACTTGTTTAATTTTGATAAAAACATGATTATAGCAAAGAAAAAAGCTATCCTTAAACAATAAAATCACAGTTATGGTTTTTAATGAATGAGAAATAGATTATTATTAAAACGTTAACAATTAATGATTAAGTTTGGTCCTAAGTGTCTAAGAAGACACAATATAGCTTAAACAGATAAACACATCATAGTTACCATTTTGGCTTGTCTAGATATTGAGATCAGATAAAAACTGTGAAAAAAAACGTACATGCAAATTTGGTTTCCGTTTAAGTTTGTTATTAAGAGATCGCATTGGAATGCACCTCAAAATTATACTAACATGGTATTTAGTTATCGTTTTTGGTTGTAGCAAAAAGTTAGGTAGTGTACAATATCTCAAGATTTTTATCAAATACGGGTAAGACCCCGGATTTTTTTATTAATATATCGAATTAATATTTGATACTCAATATCAATAAACGATTACATAACAAAAATAACGAGTTTATGAATTATGTCCAGGTTAAGCTAATTTGACTGGTCTAATTTGATTGAGTGAGATAGCAGTATACGTGTTATTATTTCACTCAGCCACATTGCGCGTTGCTTTTTAAATTAATTTAGAATTTTACTTTCTAATTTATAACATTTTGGAAATGACTAAAATATTTATAGTGCTAAAAACAATTAATTTGTAACTGTTTACTAAAATGTAACATGCGATGTGTATAATATTTGGATGTAATTCTAATGAAAAAAGGTGCATGAGATTAGGTGGTAGTTTAGTGTTTTTGGTGGTACTTGACAATTTTTTTGATGCGATTATAATTTTATAGGAACGCAATAAGTAAAATAGGTACAAGTGCTGCAAAAATAGGTAGAATTTTTTTGGTGACTCGGAATTGCTGATCGATAAATTTTTTTGAGTGTTCAATCTTATTTTAGGGTTCGAAAATTTGATGATATCAAAAGTTATTTAGGTGATCATTTTATTTGTTCCCGTAAAATATCACCATCAAATGGAAACGAATAATAGGCGTAGAGGTTAAATCTTGATGAGATGAATTTGCTCATTGGGAAAGTTGAGGAGACAAATTTATAGAAATTAGTAGGGCAGTAGGGCTAGATCAAGTAGCATGAATACTGAATTGATTGATAGGTAGGTACTCATAGCAGTTGGTTAGGTACTTTAATTAAAACATGCCATTCATCAGAAGTGGGCAAAATACGGCCCGCGGGTCAACTTGGCCCGCGATGGGGTTTAATCCGGTCCGCCACAATACCTTCGAAAGTAGAAAAGTATGGCACAAGTTTATTTTGATACCATTAACATCAACAAAAAATAACAAAGACACAAAGGGAAAACATACTTAATATACCTACTTATATGGGAGACTTTCCCACCCAACCCCTTAAAATTTCTACATTTTTCTGGACCTCTTTAAAAGTTTGCCCACCCCTGATCTATACAAACGAATTGAGTTGCCTCTAACACCAAGGACACGTGGGTTCTCTTTATCCATTTTAAATTACAGAACCCTAAAACCTTGATGAAAGCAGCCTTAATTTAGAGCTCGATCAACGACGGGTCGCGAAATGGAAGGGTCCGGTGTGAGCACGTGCAAATGGCATTCAAACAAATGAAGATTTTCTTGTCGAATAGCCACAAAGCCAGACAGCGACGAAAATTAGATATAAGTTTATCGCTTTCTAGCACGTTGCTTCTGATCAAACCCATTCTAGACTCGATACAGCGAGACAGTGGATACAGTGTCAATTTAGCGAGCTTATCGGGAATGTTGTGAAATTTTCTTTCTGGTGAAGTAATATTAAAAGAAGTTGAAGAAAGGAGTTGAAGTAATATTTGTATACATATTTGATAGGTGATATTTCAATAAGTATCTTGTATATTTTTTTTATTATCTACTTTTCTTACTTTGCGACAATTCCAATGAGATAATTTCAAATTGTAATTCAAAGTACATAAGACACTTTAGGAATCGATTTAAATTTTCAAGCCAATCCAGGGAATTGGAAGTTAATCAAGGAATCAAAATGCATACGAATAAAATAGAAATTATACATTTATTGTTCAAATAATACTCGTTACACGTATTAATTAGTAGTCAGTAGTCAGTCAATTACATAAAAATTAGCATTTACTTTCCTTAACATCTTTCAAAATATTGTTAGATTGTAAAGCAGCAATGGCAAGATTTCTTTCTTGTTTCTCTTCATTCAGTTGCAACTGCAAGTTCTTAACATCCAATTTCAACGTTTTTATTTCGTTTTGTAATCGCATAACAACGGTCCACAAGCTCGGCGACCCGTGGGTGGCAGCCGACTGTATCGGCAGGGAGGGCGACCTCACTAGAGCTTCAATCGTCAATGGACTCTCGTCGTCGCATTCTGAAAACAACATTCAAGCATGACAGAATGCAGCGTTTTATTCTGTTTTATTACCTAAGTAATCATTGAATACCCACCTTGTATCAGCATATAAGTAGTGTCGGTGGGCAGAAAGATAAAATTGAGTGCGTTAAACGATGTGAGATTTATTTTAACTGAGAATAGACAAAGTTCTAAGTACTGCCCGAGCGTGAAACGTGTGTACGTAAAATTACTTCAGTTTAGTTTGGTGTATTAACTCGTTTTGCTTTGCGAAATTAAACTTGGTGAGTTGTATCGGCAGAAGCGAGTGAAGTTTATCCAATTTATACAAAATCTATAGTAACATCAGCCTAGCTAGCACGATACCTTATACCGTCACGTTTTACTTATATAACGTGACGGTCTAAGCTATCGGGCTAAGCAGACAGTAATATTTAAGTATCTTAAATGTGGCCACAAGCATATGAACAATTGAACATTACGAATTCAATCTCTGGGAGTAGATTTGTTTAACCAGAAGATTGTCATATTACCTAGTATATCCACAGATTAGTGCACCTACTTATTATTTACTTTTCGAATGATTATGTTCATTCAACTGGATAGGTAGGGGTACCGACATGCTAATCACAATAATACGTACATTACATTAAGTAGGTAAGGTGAATATGTAAAAAATGAGTTAAGATAGAAAAGATTTCTAATGTTTATTTCATATAATTTGATCAAAAAATAAATTATAACTACCTAGATATTATAATAATACATATATGCATAATAAAATTTAATTCAATGCAACACTGTATACATATTAACGATGTTTATAGTACCTATAATGTTAATATCCCCACTGCAGTTTTTAAAACTGCGTACTAACATTGATTAACAAGAACAACACGACAGAATTAATACACATACATAGGTAAATGACACGAGTAAAATATATATAAATTTTAGTATGGCGTGGCGGATAGTTCTTATACCATCAAATGGTTTCAGTATTACATATTACATACGTAGGTATATGAAAACTAGTTGGAAGTCATTATGTTTCAAATAAAATGCTATGAATACTCAACGAAAAGTTAAACACGGTTCCACATGTTTTATTTATATTATGACTTTTATGCACAAAATTTTTAACGCAGCGAGTACCATAGAGAAGATTTTATTTAAAACAAATTCCATGAATGATTACAACAAGTAGTACACAAAACACCGAAAGGCTTACTATGATAACGGTTATCGCGTGATAAACAATATACATATTATATAACATCCATAACTTTATATCAGTATAGAAGGAGCCGATTACTTTACCTTGTCCTTGTCACGCGATAAACGCAATCATCATACGCCCAAAGGATGTCTACGATATTAGTTTATCGCTATGGATATAACACCCATCCCTCTCGCACTTGCATATTTTATCACAGTGTGATTGGTGTTTCATCCACAACGATAATCAACATAAAATTGACGTATACCCGTGCGGGGATGAGAGTTTGTAAATAGAAGGTACATTAATCGAGTAATATTTATAATCCCCATTCTTAATCGAGAAAAGAAGCATATAGAAGCAATAACATTACGATATAACAACGGATATCAGAGATAAAACTCGCCAAACTATGAAACTACCTACAATTAGTGAGTTGTATCATTCAATACCCATCTTATACTTAGTAGAAATAACCGACCCTTAAATTGGCAAATGGGAAGTTCAAAGTAGTTACGTAAGTGCGGAAGATATAAAGTTTTCTCAGAATATTTAAACCACACAACTACCGGTTTGGTACAGACGAAAAGCCAGTTAAATAGATGAAAATTTAATAAAAGACTAAACATAGCTAAGAAAGAAAAACACCCCCGCCATCAAGAATTTCTAATAAAAGAAACCGCACTCAAATCGGTTCATTCGTTAGGGAGCTAGGATGCCACAGACAGACTCATATTACATGTAATACTTATAAGTCATAACACCCCTGTTTTGCGTTGCGCGTCGGGGATTAAAATACCCATCAGGTGTGTAACCCTGTCAGAACCTAGAATCCTGTATTCTTAAAGTTTCTACTACGGGGAGTCACTGCTCGTTTTTCTTTCAGCCCCGCGTTTTTTGTAAGGCCCCGGTGGTTGCAGGGAACCAAACAATAAACCTAAATTTACCAATTTAATAGCCGGTTACTTACTGCACCTAATGAGGTTATCTATTTATGTACATTCTACATAATATTGAATAAAATAATTAGCTGATATTATAAGCTCAGTCAGAGATTCAACCTACGCAAGCTATTTATCTTGATAACATAGGTACTTAGTCGCGTGGAAATATTTTCATGCTCCTACCGGCTGTTAAGTCATGTTAATGAGTACCTAATAATTTAATAAATGTACGCAGTAACTAAAACTAACACTATGAAGATTTTTTAGAGAAAATAATTCATTCCATTAATTCTGAAGAATTAGTTAATTATAAATTATTTAAACGAAGCGTATATAAATCTTAAATTGAATTTTATGTTACTTTGCGTTATATAAAAGGCTGTAAAATTTAGCGCTTTACTTGTCCGTATTTTATACATCGACTACCTATGCCACAAAAAATAAATTTATAGTATCACCCTAATTTAATTTCATATAAATAAATATGAAACTTTGTATATCCATAACTAAAAAAAGCGTCAATAAACGTACAGTAGCAACAACTACGGACATTAGAACAATCAAGTGAGTACCTAAGGTACTAGTTCGCACATTGCAGTTATCACTGCTGTAGAGTGTAGTGGCCACGTATTTACATTACATACACGTTGCACGGTTGCAGTGGCGCGTTTGCGTTCAATATTTAACGAAGAGTACCTACGCCGCGCCGCTGCCTACTCCGATTATCCACTGCAACACCTAATATTCACTCATGTTACGTATTATGAACTTAATGTTAGGTATGAATACACTATTCGAACGAACTTTTTGAGATTAAGTGCCAGTTGCACCAACGTACGAACACAGACCGGTCATCGTCAAATATGGCGCCGGCAGCTGTCATCCCATAGAAACTTGTCAAACTTTCCATACAATCAGATTTGACGAACACCGCTTACGATTACAGACGGTTTGGTGCAACCCAGCCTAAGGGTCGGTTGCACCAACATACGAATACAGGCCGGTCATCGTCAAATATGGCGCCGGCAGCTGTCATCCCATAGAAACTTGTCAAACTTTCCATACAATCAGATTTGACGAACACCGGTTACGATTACAGACGGTTTGGTGCAACCCAGCCTAAGTATTCGCATGTTACCATTTCCTGATAATCGTAATATGTACCTTTATTGGTATAAATGTTTACAACTCTAGACTCAGATCTAAAATGTCGACATAAAGCACCAATTGCTGAAAGAAGATGGCAAACATCGAAAGAGTTTTACAATCTTAGAAAGCGTTATAAGGCGCGGGAGGGGCACCCTCATTATATCACTAAATCATTAATATACTTAGTGATGGCGGTGCGGCTGCCAGTGCGCCCAAAATAGTCCCGCCTCACCTGAGAAATGAAACTGCGGCTCGTTTTGGACACTGACGCAATTTTCATAAACCTATTGGTACGAGTACCATCACAACTTATAGTCGGGACTACCGACAGGAGTAGCTGTAGTATGTTATTAGTAGATGTAATATAAATAACCCTCTAAACAATTCAAGGCATGCATTTTATATTAAAATCCAATATGCACCATAACTTTTTAAAATCTATATACAATTAAAAAGCAAATATATAAAATTAAATTTATTTGTAAATCTAATCTATATTAATAATACTGCACTCGCTATGATTAATACTAACACATTGTATTAGATAGGCGATATAAAAAAACCAGTTTCATTGGCCTTTGCATAAAAAGAAAATAAGACGATACCTCAAAATATGCATTTTGTGACTAGAAAATGTAGCTTTTGCTGTACGGCTAAATTACAACCCGGTTGGGTTTGTCCCGTCTTATTTCCAATTTGAATCGTGACGTATCGAGGAACTTCATTAATAACGCTCTCGTTAAATCGTTGAATAGCGACATCCATTAAAAATAATGGAATGGCAAATCCATTTCGATAAGTCCTTAGTAGATAAATATCATTAGTAAGAGTAAATGTTTAGTATAAATAATGGTTAATGATCACGCACATTAATGCAGCTTTTAATGATGGATTAATCGATGGAGCAAAATCGGTAGTAGGCAGGTATTATAAAAAAAACTAAAGGAGACATCTCCCGAGGAACAAGGTCAAAAGCGGACCGATAAGGAGAGAAGGTCTACTTGTGTCAGTCGAAGTGGTGTGACTTAGTGAGTTGTTTGACGAAGGACCCGCAACACCAGGTGGAGGAGCGCGCTGAGCGAGCGGCGCGGGGAGCGACGAGCGGCGCGGGCGCGAGCGGCCTCAGCGCCGCCGCCAGACTCGGGTGCGAACCGCTGCGCCGCTCCCGACCCTCGCACAGCTTCTGCCTGCGTTCCTCTGAACATTCCCATAGATTTGGGTTAGAACGGTTCATCTGGAACTTTCGTTCCGAGAGCAGCCTCCTCGTCTCGGGCCCGCGGTACAGGTAAGCGTCGGCCGCGGAGGAACTTTTGTTACGTTTCACTTTCGAAGCCTTGTTGCAGCCTACGTAGTCGGGGGTCTCACTTCTTTGGACGATGGGTAATTTAGTGTAATTATAGTGAAGAATGTTAGAAGCGGGTGCGTGATATTGTACTTTACCAAGAGACAAGTGGCCGCAGTCCACTGCAGGTGCGATATAAAGGCAGCCGCATGTAACAAAATAGAAAGTTTCAGACTACCGTGGCACAAGGTTATACACCGGGTTAATACATTTGTTTAGTTGGTGGGTGCACAACATAGCACAACTCAGACCAAAGTAATTATTGTTTGCAATTCAACGGACTTGTTAGTTACGGCAGTTATTTTACAGAAGGCATCGATAAATACCTAGATTTCTTTCATAACGTGTCGTACAACTTTTTGCAAGAAGATATGCGATGAATTGTTTAGCGGATACTTATTTTATAATGGATATAGTTGTATATTTAATTGTGAACAATCTCATCTTACCCGAATCGACCTAGCCCCTAACTAAGCAAAGCTTGTACTTTGTTGGTACTAGGCGGCGATATACATAATTATATAGACATATAAATACTTAAATACATATAAAACATCCGAGACTCAGGAAGAATTTTTCGTGCTCATCATACAAATAAATGGCCTGACCCGGATTCGAACCCGGGACTACCAGCTTCGTAGATCTAGTCTATATAGGGTCAGTGGTCGTAATTCCTTAATATACTTACTATTTATATATGCCAATGAGATTTCTAATAAAAGATCATCTTTACTTTCAACTAGACTAGAAAGCAATTTTTGTCCTGGAGTTTAATGAATAAATAGGTATATCTAAATACGCTGCCTTTCCCTCGTATGAGTAACTGTAAATGTCTACATATAATTCTAATTCTAACCCACTGAGGTAATACTAATAGAGCAGACATCTCAACTTGATTTCTTGTCGCATGAGTTAGGGTCAAGTGACACAAGTGCACTCAGTCTGTGCCAGACGGCTGTGATAGTTGGACGGATGACGTTAAAAAAGCGTGCGGGTAAATATGCCTACCTGTGTACTGGAGCACAGCGCAAACCATTCAGGAAAATCAAATAAAAGTCAAGGAGTGACTACTCAGTAGTAATATTACTGGATATTCGTTAAATTCGCCTACAAAAATATTTGTTGTATAATTTTAAGTCATGCCGACGCGTCATATGGCCGCCATGAAATCATAGAGTAACGAAAGAACGATTACGCAGACGGGACAATTGAGACGTGAAATGTTAATAGAGATTATGAAATCAAATATTGTGCTGCAGTATAATAGTACATTACTTACCAAGGGCGATAAAACAAAGAATGTCTCAGATCGCAGGTATTTTACGCCCGAGCCGAAGGCAAGGGCGATAAATATGCGATCTGAGGCTTTCTTTATTATCGCCCGTAGTAAGTACAAAATTTTATGTCACCCCCTGGCCAGGAAGTGGGTTTTTTCGCGCGCGGAGCGTGCGATAATGGCCACTTTATGGCTAGGTGTGACATAAAATATTTTATATTATTATATCTACACCAATGCCATAACACCTCTATAATGATTTTGAAGAAAGTTTAGGATTAATAGTGGTATAAAAGTATGAAATGCACATAATTTGGCGTAAAAAAATATGCTTTTATTGTAAAATCCACACTGCTGTTTTAAATGCTTTTCATTATGCACCATTACAAAAATAACTATTAATTTTCCCATTGTACATACGTCGTGAATCACTATAAGGTAGGTAGGATAAACTGTATGTCGCATCTGTTGCGCGCTCATTCTTTAATCAAGTCTGACAACGTCTTGTGTTTGAAATGTCTGTTCTAGTGTAACATATATTTCAATGTTCTAACCCTCTTGTTTATAAACCTTAACATACCTCTAGCTCTCGTTAGCTAGAATGTGTTGTCCTTTTCTGGCAATGTGATCTGAATGTCATAGTGACAGATACCAAAAAACTAATTTTAAGGGCATTTTAGTTAGAATAGGTTTATAAGAATAGTACAGTTAATAAAGCATGCTACAACCTCATGCACTATCAAAGTATGTGCTCACGTAGAATATACAACACGAATAAATATGTAGAGTATTATAAGTAATATATGAGAGTATAAAAATGTACTTAAATGAATAAATACGAGTGTCAACACACCAACATCAACAACAAAATACCGAACAAGTATAAAATTCAAGCGCTACTTTTTATATGACTAGCGATATATTTGGTTTAAGGTGTTGATTATTAATTTATTACAAATCGTTCATTCTAAAAACCAACTGATAATACGGTTTCTTGACTTGGCATGTCTCCTCCTTGTCGACTCGAATATCTCCAGTGGTATATTGGGTACTGCATAATAAAATATACAGCAAGGTTAGTAAAATCCTTTACTAGTATTAGATATTAGGGATATGGGGAGCATATCAGTAATTGGACTTTAAAAATATAAAGGATTTTTAGATCTAATATTAAGTTAGAATAAATATCCACACAAGTTTCAGGAGTGTATTCGTTAGTGCAACGTTAATAGTCGCGGCCAACAATCAAAATACTCTGGAGACTTCATTAGCTAGTAACTATCAAGGCAATTAGCAATACTTGAACAACACGCAATCAACCATTAATCATAAAATCGAAGAACTAGGTACATCATCTATTTTTTAGTATCACAAACGAATCACACTTAAGAATTTAATGTTGTTTTTTATGTGAAGTAAAATATGAAACATGGTACTCACCAGAACTTACAGCATTTCTACAGCGTGCTGAAGTGCAGTACGCTTCGATGACTTTCAGAATAAGAGCGTCCTCTTCATAAGAATTAGATTTTCGTTGGTGTGGTGCATATGGATGCGTCGGGCCAATGTTTTCGTCCGAGCCCACCGTAAACGACTGCGGCCGGAGAGGAGGCGCCGGGCGCAAACATGTTATACTCCACCCTAAAATAGTCGTTTTATGTCAGTTTAAACAAATAATACCCATCACCATAAAATCTAACAACTTGACTTCTCCGTACCTTTATTACTGTAGTTCGCTCCCGCCGTGTCGATAAAATCAACAGAAGAGAATTTTTTACCAATAGGATGTTTGTTTGCTTTGGCAGGCGACTGATCAATAGAGTCGCAAGAATTTAAGAGCCAGCGGCCAGACTGATTTTTTTGTTTACTTTTTGACGTTTGCTGGGTATGTTGCGTATAGCTTTGATGGTTGTTGAATGAGTGTGATCGTTTGTGGCTGGTTAGACCTGACGATAAATCAGGGTTATTGCCGTCTGTCATGGCCATCTACAAAAAAAAACATACGTAAGTGGGACGAACCAGACTAAACAACCAAATTTTAAGAATAGCTTATGTGTAACAATTCTAATGTAGTTAGACATCAGGTTAAGTCAGATTTGAGACGAAGCAGAAAAACATTTAAAACAAGTTCGTAAAAAGTTTGAAGAATGACGGTTGAATCTGTCGATATACCACAGATAACTTGTTTATTTTAATTTGTATAATGTAATGTGAGACAGTTCCAATATCGTTTACCAAATTTTCATCAACAACATCCGTTCAAACATCTATTTAAAGCACACTTTATAGCGCACATTTGTGACCCGGCTCCATCTCGAGACGACGCGACTCTCAGTGCCTAATACGTATTTATATTTTTATTACGGTACTCAAGGTTTCAAACGTTTCATTTATACCATCGCTTTTTAATTTTCCAAATATTTTATGGACCCAGGTTCAAATGGACTTCGAAGCGATCACAACTTCAGTTCAGTTTGATAGAGGTATTCACACAGTACTTTTGTCTATTTATACCTCTAGTGATCACAGATAATAAAAGCATATCCATGCATTTTTCTTAATTTGTTAGTAATGAGGTACTATCTAGTTGCAGTGGCAGGTTTTTCAGTTAGTAAGATGAATAAACACAGGCAAGGATGATCAAGTATAAAGCACTGCAACACTGGGGTAACTAATGACAGCATTAATGGTTACAAAACTTCAAGGCAGTAAGTATTATTATCTTCAAACCAGTGATGTACAAAGACAGTATCTCTTTACAAAAGTATTATCCTTGCCTGAGTCGGTGACCACTGTTATGGGTAACTTTGCTTTCATCCACCAATGTGCATACAAGTCGGAACGATAAACCATAAATCCACTTTTAGCTTCTGTTAAATCCTTTTGAAATTTCGATAGGTCCTCACTACGAGATCTAGTTTTGCGCATTGCCGTGTTTTCTCCTTTTTTTGATTGATCTTTTCCTTGATCAAATATGTCGTTATTCCGACGTTGTTTAGCACGAGATTGTCTTTCAGTGGTCATGTCGTCACCTTCTGGCTTCTCCCTGAATATGCGCATGTGGTAATGCAAGCTTGGTTTTGTACGCTCTGTTATATTCAAGGTACTCCATTGACATGGTATAGGCTGTCGAACATTTTTTGGAATCTCTAGATGGGTACTAGGTTTCCGGTAGACCCGTGGCGGAGGATCAGGTTTTAATTTTATTTCTGGCACATACCGGTCAATGTTACAACGAATGGATGTTCTTTTAATTTGTGCTGACGATACTGGTGGGTTCGCTGCATAAGTAGAGGTCATGTGGATGTTTGAAGAATCCATCACATCAAGACTAGTTTCCGACGTCACGCTTGTCACGCATGACGTTCTAGCAGTGGAACCGAAGGGAGATGTGCATCTACATTGATCCTCGTAATTAGCAGCCTCAATCTCTGAGAGCGTTAAATTCTTTCGGCGCTCATCATAAGCACCTTGGGACATATTTTCCACTAACTTTTCATGTCCATCCGAGTCATTTCCTGTACTTCCACTAGCGTATTCATGCATATTCAATTCAGGCGATGCTAAGTTGCAGCTTCCGACAACACCCGAATCCGAAGATCTAGGGCTAGGGCACAAAGACCTATTACAACATTCACACTTCTTAGACAGCTTACTTCCATCGGACTGGGAACTCATTCTTTGAATTGTTGGTTCATTATTTTTGCATAAGCTTTCAGTCTCTACCATGGATTTCGATAGAGAACGCCTGATTCTTTTGTCAGAATTAAGAGAATGCTTACGAAAAGGTACATCGGTATTGAGGTTTATGTTAATCACTTTAACATCATCTTCTTCGTTTCTAAACATTGGAGGGGGATCAATTATGACTGGTTGATCAGGGTAAATAAAATCACTACACGATTTTGGCGATGGCGGATCAATCTCTTGCAATATGTCTGATAACGAGTTTTCTTCCGCTATATTTTGAGAATGAGCTTCCTCTGTCGATTTCCACAACTTTGGAACATAATCCATTTTAGTTTTGATAGGAAAG
Organism: Cenopis cana; assembly: GCA_951800055.1. Taxonomy (NCBI): domain Eukaryota; kingdom Metazoa; phylum Arthropoda; class Insecta; order Lepidoptera; family Tortricidae; genus Cenopis; species Cenopis cana. The sequence goes on along the minus strand of OX637477.1, from coordinate 9,136,136 downwards.
CTTTGTCTCGTAGGAACAAAGTCACTATTTCCACATCCTATCAAGGTCATTTGAATATCTTGGTCGATATTTAGCAAATCTTCACATGCCATATACGGCCTCGCCTCAAATGAAGAGTTTTCTGTACTCTCCGAATGTTGTGCAAGTAGAAACCGATCATAATTTTGCTCTCGTGTATATTTTTGTAAAGGAGTATCTTCAGGGCTATTGACAGCTTGAAAAATATTCCTATTAGATGGGATTGATAAAAATATATTTTTCGTGCAATCTCCCCTAACCAAATCCAACTCCTCTTGGATCACATTACTTGAGCTGTCCATGTAGCGCACATAGCCATAATTACTCCCCCAACTACTAACAGAGGATGCAGTCCTAGGGCTGGTAATGTCCTGTGCATTCTGCCTTCGCATTCTTGGGTAGCCCAGCTCATCTGCATCTGCGCAGCTAGAGCTAGTGTACGACTCTGTAGTGTCTGATTCTCTTTCGCTGTCGCTATCAGACCCTTCTGTTTCTGTGCCAATAGTACCGTCATTTTCTACCCTTAATCTTATATGATTCTTGTGTCTCCGCATTACAGGCAATCCCGTTAATTCAAAAGCTTTTGCCCAGGTGCGCTCATGTAATAATTTACGCAACATTTGTCTAGTAATAACCTTTTTCTTAACTAGTCTCGCAAAATATTTAGTGAGTGAATAATAAGGCGATGCAGATGGGTAACTGGGCGGTGGCAAAGTCACGTGGTAAAGGCTTCGACGGCTAGAATTGATGCTAGACAGCGCCCCTTCAGAAGGTGAACGGGTCAACTATGTGAAACATCACAAAAATACCTTAATATTGAAATAATATTACACCATAAAATAATAAGTAGTATGGCTAAAGAAAGTGAGACTAGAAAATAGCGGCAAATTTAAAAAAACATCTACATGTTGCAACACTGTGTATATAATATGACAAAACAATGATACTCAGTACATACTTAACAAATATGAAACAAATTGTAAGTAACAATTTAAGCGGAATAATATGTACTATGATGCAACTTGCTTTTTCTCTTTTTGACCCGTGACAGAACAAACAATATTTTTCTCCACTGACATGACAATTAAGTCAAAATTTGACATGTTTTTCATTTAAACTTTTAATTAAATCTCAGTCTCGACTTTCATTAGTCACACTAGGAATAAAACAACTAAGTATCAAAATAATAAGAATGTAATAAATACACTTACATGTGGCAGCGATTGTGGCTGACCCGGCTCATGAACAGGGCTGCTGGTGTTCGAATGTTTTTGCAATAAGCTGACCCAGTTGTCTGCCTCTGCTCTTGTTTGACACACAGCTACAATGGTGTCGATCATTGGACCACTAATTTCAAAAGCATTCTTCCTCATTTCAGAATCGTCTAATTTACAGACCGTTATGCCAGTTAACGGTAGGCAGCCCTAAAATAAAACCAGACATTAATATGCGAACTAGTAAAATGGAATCTTGTAAGGAATAACTTATGACAACATTATAACTTACTTCATAAACAAACGCAGACACCCTCTTGCTAACAGACAACAATAGTAGCGCCGAAGGGAAAAGTACGAGGTACCGATCTTGGTGCGAAGGCCCAACAGCCACACTGCCCATATGCAATACATCTCCCAGAGCCGCTAACTCGCCACCGGGCCATCCGCGCACTTCGCCTGTTACTACTTGGAGCTCTAATTCTTTTTGCCGTCGTAATGCTGCACAGCCACTCTAAAGAAAAGAATAATGCGTCGTACGAAACATTATTAATCATCAGTCAGAACGTTAATAAGCCCGAAACACCGAGATAGATAAATCCTATTTTTTACAATCTCTTGTATTTTTGACTTTTAGAATATCTTCAAATTAAAGAGAATCAGAATACCAGTGTCAGAGAAATTATCGGAAATGAAGAAATGCAGGATATACATATGTATATCCTGCATTTATTTCATTTCATGTACATGTACGTAATTCCTATATTGTATTATTTTAAGTCATTCGATTTTCCCATGACAATCTATAAAGGTATACTTACAGCAACATCCTTGTAAACAACTGACGCGCGATGCGTATCGCCCCTGTCCGGGTGCGCCTCATGCACGTGTCGCGCCAGCTCCTGCAGCATCGCCGGGTACTTGCTGAGGCGACGGAAGGGCTTGGACAGGCCCGCTGTCAACACCAGCACTCCAGGGCATACGGCACCAGCGTTTTCCATCCATGTGTTCAATTCCTCCCTAAGTAAAATTACAAATCATCATCATCATATCAGCCGCAAGACGTCCACTGCTGGACATAGGCCTCCCCCAAAGAGTGCCACAATGACCGGTCCTGCGCCACCCACATCCAGCGGACTCCCGTGACCATTACCAGGGGCCTATTGCATAATAAATTACAACTAATATTACAAGCGGAAGTCTCTTTCGAATGAAAGGGATTGAAAGAAGACTACCGCTTGTAATATTAGTTGTAATTTATTATGCAATAGGCCCCAGGTCATCAGTCCACGTTGTAAAATTATACACAAATACAAAAATTATGTATTGTTCATTTTATTATTGCGTATTGAACCCTTTAGCTGTAAACATCTGGATATGTTGCGATTGTAACTTATGTAATTTGTGATAGTAGAAACAATCTTGTATGTGATGAATGGTAACCAAAAGGTTCAAATCATATTTATAAAAGAATAAATCATGAACACTTTAAACTCTCGCGCTTTGTAAACATACTTAAAAGGTTTACGGCGGTAAAAAAAGGTAAATACATAAATATCGCGTTAGACCCGTTAAAACAAACCTTTTAAGTATAATAAATCATGAAATCCTTGAAAATATGGAACTTACTTGTATTTGTCTAGAATGCACACTGCTTTAGGGTGACCAGCGCAGTATGTTTGGTGCACCGATTTTATTTTGGGAGCCCATTGCAAGAAAAGACCACCCACCCGCTGATCTGGGCCTGTTTTAGTAGCACATTCTTCTAACAGGGCAAGGAACTGCTCATGCGTTTGTAGCACCTCATCTATGTTGCCTGTCAATTGCTTGAACTCGTCTCTTGTCAGCCTAAAAAATGCTCATTATGATTACTAGTTTTTAACTTGTGTATCCTCCCATGTATAACCTATGGTTGACAAACTTGGGCACTGACTCGGAAACATCTCCAAAAGCTTAGAACCTGCCAAAGAGGAATAGAAAGAAGTATGATAAACATCACATTAAAAGATCGTAAAAGAGCAGAAGAAATAAGAGCAAAAACAAAAGTAGAAGACGTAATTAAGAAAGTTAAAATGGCAATGGACAGGACATATGACACAGGATAGTAAGGAAAAATGGACCAAAATAGTTACAAACTGGCAACCACGAGAAGGCAACAGAAAAAGAGGTAGACCAATTAAAAGGTGGATGGATGACATCTATAGGGGGCGCCACCTGGACCAGGAAAGCCATTAATAGCCACTAATCCGGACAATCCGATGTGTTAGTTTTTAAGTAAGTTTATTTGTGTAATGTATGTAATACTGTTTTAGTTTCGGCAATAAAGGCTATTATGATTATGATGAGTACTAAAAATACGTATAATATCGTGAGTTTAAATTTAATACTACTAAAAAGACCAGTCATAGTCATAATTAACATCTTCAAGTCAATCAACTTTTTCTTGTAAGCCAGTAGACACAAGTTACAAAGTTTCCTTGAAAACATTAAATTTTATGCAGGTAATACATTAATATGAAAACTCAGCCACCCACAGCCTCAAGAGATGAATATTAAATATTTAATAATAATTAAATATTTTTTTAACATCTGGTAGGTGAATTTATAGGTCACTACCCAATAAAATTCAATACATGAATAGTGTTCTAGGAGATGTTATGATGGCAACAAGTTACAGAAATAGTTAGTTGTCACATCTCACACAGAATACATTTTTAGCCTGAAACTGATCACCTGTGTTAAGGTAACATCCAAAATGTGCAATAACTAGACTGTAGGAAACAAAATTAAAAATTAAGTATGGCATAAATAAGGTGGAATGTAGAGCCTTCTAGTGAAGTTAAATGCCTGCACCAAATGTTTCTGTTTAGCCTAATGGTTGACTGGTAGAGAATTCTTTATGGCATTATGTCCGCCATTTGTACATACATATTTCTTGAATTGTGCATTAAGGTTAAAATAACTAAACAAATGTGTAAAAACAGTGGATGCAGCATTTATTTTCCTCATGTCTGGAATATTGAGAGCTCCTTGTAGCATACCCTCTAGCCACCCACCATGCAAGGAAAAATGGCAATGAACTTTTAATCTACTGTAATAGGAAATAGAGTACAGTTTGCTTTGTTCAGATATTAAGAAATTTCATTGAAGATTGGATACCTTTTACTAGGCCTTTGGGCAGCTAGAGGAATAGGGAACATGCATTGTTTCATTGAACTAGCCTATCTTAAAGATTAACGGAGTAGGTAAAGATACCAAACACCGAAAAGTTAAAATATGCACAAATAATTTATTTAATTAAATTCAAAAACCGACATTTCAAATTTCGCGCGTAAACGCTCACTGCCCTAACATGACGTCACTAGTACAAATTCCAAACTTTCATGGCGCATGAAAATCATTTTCATCACAGAAAGAATACATTTTCAGATTCATTTAATATAATGAATCATTCATAATAAATATTTTTCAATTTTATAGATAGTTTTCTATGTTTTCCTCTGATGTTACTGAAGTGACTGAAACGAGTGACGTCACTGCGCGTTTTAAATTAAGTTTCAATTTACTTAACTTTTAATGAAAATATTTTGCAATAAATTAATAATTTCAGAATATATCTTTCAGCAATACACTTGTAATCGCTACCATTACTGGATTACTGATATAATTTCTCGGTGTAATCTCAATGCATGTTCCCAAATACTACCTATAATTTGTTACTTAGCTTGCTTACATGTCACTGTTTTCCAGGGGTTGAAGGAAATTACTGGCCAGGCCCTGCATTTCAGCAACATGGGCTTTTTCCGAGTCAATGATGTCTTTGAGAACAACATTTCTAAATGCCTGTATTTCTGATGGCGCCCTTATTGGAGATGTGGTCAAAGACCCGGCTTGATCTAAAAAATGTAATATTAAATTATAAATTTTAGTTTAAAGTAACTATTGTATAAAAATAATATACATTTTCAAATACTACTAGTTAGAAAAAAATATATAGCTTTAGGAGTGGTCCTAGACAGACCAAGAACTAAAATAAAAAGTGGCTTAACAACGAATTTTTTTTTTTGACCCAAGATCTCCAGGCTTAGGAGATGAGATGACAGCTTAAATAGCTAGTACTACTAAAAATACCTACAGGTGCATTTCATACTACTAAAAATTCATGTGCATGCATACAATGAAACACAACTTTTTCGCATTCTGATGTGATGTGAAGTGTTAAATTAAATTCATTACAATCATTACCTTTACATTCTGTCACATAATTACTAGGGAACCACCCAGTAGTCTCTCCTAAGGTACCTTCCCACCAGCCTCCTTCCTCCTTCTGAGTAACTGTGATAATATCGCCCTTTTTGAAACACAGCTCATCATTATTCTTGCCTTTGAACGAATAAATTGCTTTCACTAAGCAATTTTCAGTTGCCATTGTGTAGGAACTCTAGCACCATGGTACAAGATTGCTGCAAATACAAACGACATCTAAAACCTAAGCAAAACAGTGCAACACATCTTAAGTTATATAGATAAAAACATTAAGAGGCCTTTTAATCAAAAATAAATTCAAGGTAGCTCTGGCGCCGCTTCACCAAGCGGCTAGTGTAAGATCGCTGTATAGTAATGGTTCTTGTATCCTTACTTACTGTTATTTGAGTATCCTCTTTCCGTTAGGTAGAATAAAACACGTAATTACGACAGGATGTCAAACAATTTCCGGAATCTACTGAAGGGAAGAAAATAATTTGGGTTCTTAGTCATAAGTACACTAAGCTGCATACAAGAATATATAGAAACAGTGCACTTAAACCTTTGCAACTTTAAGATAAAGAATAATTGAAGAAGATATTGATAGAACCCATACAAAAGCGAAAAAAATATATTTTATCACGCATACTCCACTACACTGACTTGACTTCCAAAAATAAATACCATAGACTAGCTAGATCTACAGACAAGACAAAATACACAAGAAGAATAATGATATATAAAGGTATACATTACGCACAGACACAACAACTTGTCCGTGGACGTCCACGGCACGGTAAAATCCTATTGCCGCTTTTATACTTTACCTGTGTTTACCGTGAACGTGCACGTCCACGATAAATTCTATGGTTTCATTCATAAGACAGAAGGTAAAGTATGAAAGCGACCATTCGCTTGACAAAGTCTAATCCCGACAAGGCCTAGTTTACTCCTCGGGTTGAAAGGTCAGATGGCAGTAGCTTCCGTAAAAACTAGTGCCTACGCCAAAGCTTGGGATTAGATAGCGGACCCCGGCATCCTTCAGGATGCACCTATACTGGGATAACGCTATCGCTAGGAGGATGATTAGAGAAAAAAATATACGAACTTAGATCTTCGGGTGGTCAGTAAACCCCTTGAAATTCGTCATCCGTCGACCTTCGGCGCCAATCATCAGCTGCTAGTGCTACTTGGGTGTAAACAACGTCACCTTGTGGAAAAGGCATGAAGCCAATAGTATAGACAGAGGATAGTGTGTACGCACCATAATTACCTGCACTGTCACTGTCAGATGGTTGTCAATTCTGCCAAGTGACAAAAAAATTGCAAACAAAATCAAAAATGTCATTGATAATATTAATATTCGATTCGATGGTTTCAGTTTCAGGCTTGCGACTGAATTAGATCATATAAATAATGTATTGTGTTGAATACATCTACGGTTTTTATATATAGGTCGACATGATAAAAGTGCAGTACTCAACAAAACGTTCAGACACTTAAAACTTTCGTTTCATTTCATGCACCAATGTAAATGTAAATCCTTGCATTAAATTTTTTTTACATTAGCATGATTTCTTATTTTCTCAGTCCGTTAGCATTAACGACACGTTCGAATATTATTTTTTAGAAATCTGATTTCGTTGTCCTAAAGATACGAAATACCATGGAAAGTTCATTAGAAGATAACTTATACAAAGCAGTACAAGCTGCAGACCAAGATGCGATTGTGTGCCTTCTCGATAGAGGTAGGTAAATCGTAATTACATATCACTGCACAGTAAACATTCTATGTAACACAAAAGACAGCACAATGATATACTTAATTGCTTTATTGTAAAGTGCATTCTTTTTTCAGGCGCAAATCCAAATAAAATAGCAAGCCATGGAAAGACTTCTTTAGGTGAAGCATCTAACATAGGGAATTTCAGCATAGTTAAACTACTGGTTGATAGTAGTAAATCTAAGCAAACCACCCATTCCATTCGAAGGCGCCACACCAAAACACACAAACGCAAGATAAAAAATGATGGATCACAAGAGGAAACAGTAACTAAGTATAAGAACCCTAGTGATAGGAGATGTATGGGGCTGCAACTTGAGAATATTGGCACTAATCAAGATGCCAGAAGAGGTGTCAACAGAGGATACTTTGTATTTATACACAGTGATGGGTCTAGTAGTGATGAGAGCAGAATCACAAGCTTGCTTTCACCTCTTAGTCCAGTGTCATTGACACCATCACCCCAAGATGACTTGGAATGGGATGAAGAGATTGGCAATGTTGCTCCTACTACCAGTGAAGATGAGACTTGGTCTTCAATGTACAAGTGAGTAACTTCACTCTTTAAAAAAGGCTTTCCATCAAATTATGATGATTTCGCCAAAAAATACTTGTTCAAAGACGTTGTTCGGTAACAAAACCATGACAGTAGGCAACTGGTTTTGTTCGGTAGTGGATTCAGCACGTCGTCGTGTAGAGCATGTGTGTTCACCAACGCTGTGATGGGCAAAATTCCTAACCTCAGTCAACACCCACTTTGCCTTTGTTTGTTTGCACTCTCAGAATTTATAAGTAACTGTGGATAAATTTGATTGCAAATATATCAAGATATTCTAGAAACTAAATTATAGACCTCTAAGGAGAAATAAAATTTAATGATAGCGATTTCTATTCTATTTATTCTTATTTCTCTGTTTTTGTATGTGTGCTGTATAAGCTATTGGGTCTCACGTCTTTAACATCGAATTTATGTCTAAGACTCATGGGAGTTGTCTATTTAAAAGTGTGATTTAATTATCACAGCAATGTCTAATCCTATTTCCAGATGGTATGCTTCGATCTTGGAATGCACTGGTGCCGCAATTGCATCAGCTACAATGGAGATTTACGGAATTGATCAGCAAGATGCTTTCATGAGAACTGCACTACACTATGCAGCTGAGCGGGGTCATACTGAAGTTGTCCGGTTATTGCTAGATGCAGGTACAATTCATAATATTACCCCTAAAACAACATATCACCTGACTGGGCGTGGCATATACTCATAGGCAGAACTGCTTCAAGCTTGAACATTCATTAAAAAACCATGAAGATTGAGAACCTCCTTCTTTTGTTCAATTCAGTTAAGACTAGATGATAAGTACTTCTTGGCAGTGTGAAAAAGGCTCTATTTCCGTAACGACGCAATTAGGAACCATCTTCTATGTTTGTTTTAGGAAGCAAAGTGGAAGTTACGGCCGGAGATGGTTTAACTCCTCTACATGTTGCCGTGATTAAAAATCGCTTGGAAATTGTGAAAATGCTATTGTTGGCGGGCAGCCAAGTGAACAATAAAACTCATGAGAAAATGACACCATTACACTATGCAGCGTCTAATGGATTTATAGACTTGGTAAATACTAATTATACTATATCTACAATATATTTTATTAGGTACTTACTACGATAATCGTTTCCAAATATCTGAATCGCAAACTATTTGCAGAGGCAACTGCCTAATCTGTCTTATGCCACTACTGTGTATAAGTATTTATAACCTTATTATTCACAAACATACATATAAGAAAAATTTGACTAAATTCTAATTTTAGTCAAGTACTCAAGGACTAATGCATGATTTCTTCAAATAGGTAATCGGGAATCATTGCTAATAATAGAACAATTTGCTTGATAAATTACAGGTAAAAATGTTAGTAAATAATGGTGCTAATCTAGAAGCCAGAGACACAAGTGAGCGCACAGCTCTGTTCCTAGCTGCTGGCAGAGGCCACGTGGATGTGGTCAGATACCTTATATCGGTTGGAGCTAACGTCAACGGTGAAGAAATTCATGGTAAACAACTTTTAAAAAGCTTACCCGGGCCAGGTTAAAAAAAGATCCGTTAGTCCCAGTAATTTCTTTGACATAACTTATCTGCGTAAGTAAATGTAACGCTAACGAATATTTATTAAACTGAGCCTTAAATTGTTTTATGTTCGCCGACTGTACCTAGGCATATGCACATTGTATTGTGTTGCGAAGTTTTAAAATATTGCAATCACTTATAGTGGATGAAAACTGCCATATCCGTTTGTGTCCCTAAAACCAACGCAAAAACTAAGATCCCTCGTAGACTAGTTCACAGGCTATAAGATAAAACAGATTCAATATTAATAGAAAATAATGGTCTTCAAGACTCCAAATAACTCCAACATAATCTCTATACTTTTATTACTTTTTTCAGGATACACGCCTCTTTGCGAAGCTGTTTGGCGCAGATTTCCAGAAGTAGTAGAAGTGTTATTAAAGTCTAGAGCTCGAATAACACATTCTCACAAACTTTTACATTACGCTATATTACAAAGACAGGTATATTTATAGTAATAGTAACTACTTATAAAGTTGTTAGAATTTAAACAATTCAACATAATACAATAGCTTTGTGCTCATACAATTAGTGATAAGACAATAAATATCTACTTGTCTGCTATTCAAAAGTAAACCTACCTACAACTACATTTAATAGTGTCCAATAATCGAAATAATCGAAAATCTGTAATTTTTTTTTTCTGTAGATGTAATGCATTGTACATTTGCAGGTGGAAACTGTAAAAATGCTTGCAAGTTACGTTGGAGGCTTAAATCTTCACAACGACAATGGCGATACTCCATTGTTGCTGGCAGCGCGGTTGTCACAACCCGATGTTGCTAGGATACTACTGGAAAAGGGTAAACATTCACTTTCACTATGACCATTACATAACACATAGGTACATGTAGCAATTTGTCACGTACTTTTTATGGAAGCGGCTGCCATCTGACTTTCCAACACAACGAGAAAAGTAGACTATTAGAATTAGGCTTGTTAAGTGAGCGGGCAACTTGACTGTTAAGAAGTTCGAGCGGCCCGAAGGCCTCTAAATTGGCATAACGGTCGTCCGACACAGCAGCCGGGATCAACGGCTTAACGTGTCTTCTAAAGAACCGAAGCGCTCAGTTATTATAACCACTCAAAAGTGGCCACTAGGGAATGCAATCCCGCACGATAATTTCAATCCCGGTATTAGCGGGATCCCGCATGCTTTACTAAATGTTGCTTATAAATGATTATTGACACTAATTGTCCTCACTTTCTTGTACACAGGATACTCAAATTTCCCTTTATAAACACTTAATCAAACTTTAAGTAATACACAGTTTTTAGGTAGGTAGGTACGTCATAATTTAGCAAGTTGCAACTACCTAGTAAACACCCACAACTCGAACCAAATAATGCATCTCCGCACTCCTACACCTTTCCCGCACATTACAGATTCTGTAGCCTAGCAGTCAGTTGGCGCGAGTCCGCGTGCAGAGAAAGACGTATGGGTTTTGTTTATTTTCAATCCCGCAATCCCGCGCGGGATCCCGCAAAATTTACGTGCGGGACTGGTCCCTCCCCCTCCCTGGTATTGCATTCCCTAGTGGCCAGTGGCCACCCATGTACGGCCAACCTTGCTTTACCTCGCATACCGCACCGCACGCGGTACGCTGGCGCCGCTGGGCCACGAACGCGAACATGCAAGTAAATTTTCAATTCGTTTATTTACAGGTGCGCACGTTAATTCCTGTAATAGCATTACCGGAGCCACCGCTCTCCACATAGCTGTTGAAAGTATAGACTGTCCTAAAATCTTCGAGGAATTGTTAATATGTCTGCTAGAGCATAGTATAGATATGAATGCAATAGCGCTTACCGGCGATACTGCCCTGAACAGAGCTCTACTGTTGCACAAGTAAGTTACAATATTGTTTTCTGATATTCATATGGAAATTATTGACCGTGTAATCATTGTATTACTGTTTTCCAGAGATCACGCGGCGGTTTTGCAAATTCGCTACGGGGCTAATGTTAATGCCTGTGATTTGCATTCGTGCGGTTTAGATAATTTGTCAATAGCCAGCCGGCGCCGCTCAAACGTCCTAGCACGTATGCTATTGAAGGCTGGTCATCACATACCAGCTATAGATCCAAGCACACCAATTTCTAAAGCAGGCACAACGGCTAACTGGTTATATTACGCTACCAGAGACCCGCATAGTTTATCTGATATTTGCAGAATGAAAATTAGATCTATGGCCAGGAAAAAAATATTATTCCAATATGTCTCCACACTGCCTTTACCCACGAGCTTAAAAAGATTCCTAATGATGGAAGATGAAGGTTGCTAATGACTAGTGAATTGTTAAGTTATTAATGAATTATTTTTAAAATATTCGTTCACAATGTTGTAGAAATATAGACAATGTTGTAGGTAATGTGGGAGACATAATACCTACATGTTTTAAATCCTATACCTAACTAATAGGTATACTTTATTTATATATTAACCTGTAATTTGTTGCTTTAATATTTTCTAGTCACCTTGAATGTTTTTTTTAAATATTGAAATTGGTATGAAATGTTTTCTATTACTACTTAGCAAACGCTGGTGGTTGGCAGTGCCTACCCAGAGGTTCCCAACCTTTTAACTTATGCGCCTCACTTAACGTCAAGCCAAAATTCGACGCCCCCCTTAGGGGCTGAAATTTCTATATAAGAAAATTAAACAATCGATTATCGATGGAAATAAAATCTGGAGCCGCTCGCTGCGCCCCCCATAGAATCGCTCGACGCCCCCCAAGGGGGGCCGCCCCACTGGTTGGGAAGCCCTGCCTACAGCAAACTTCATAGGTACCTCTAGTATAAGTTTTTTCGAAACAAAAGAAACGCGTTAAGTCTTAATACTCTTAATATATATGGAAAAAAATTGTTACCACGTAAGGCCACCAGAGGCGCTGCTCGCGTTGCCTTATAAAATGAGACTAAACGCAGAATCAGTACATTAAAATGGTTGTTGTATGCACGCGTCTTAAATTCCACTATATTCCCCGTATGGGGAATATTCCCGGGAATGGCACATCACTAGTTCCGAGTGATAATTACCATGGCCGGTGCACGTAGAGTAGGCCCATTTTTGAAGAAGTAGAATACAAGAAGCAAATCGTGTAACAGTTAGGGTGACAACGTAATCAGAGGGTTTAGACCCTGCAGAATACGGATCTGCCTGTCTCCATCCCCAAATTTGAGCCGGAAGAATGTTATATCGGAAAAGGTGCAGCCCATACAAATTTTTTCGTTGTACATTTGGTAAATCGTTGTTCCGGTACCCTAACTATGGTCCAATTGTTATGGATTTTTGATATGCCGTAAAGAACAATATTTGTCATCGTATCCCGAAATTTTTGACACTCCAGCTCCATGTCTTTCTCCGCCATCTTGGAAAATCTGTCACTTTTTTCAGTTTTTTGCTTGTACTGTCGTTATAGTTCATTTTAGTGCTAAACATGGTTTGGCAATAGTGTAAAACACAAAATTTGCTGAAACTTTTGGGTACAAAGATTTTTTCCATGACCCCTAGGGACGAAGATATGACAGGAGATATCATTATAAATTACCACTTTTTTCTAGTTTTCCTCTCAAAGTGCATTTTAGCGTTAACTATAGTTCAGCAATATTGTAGATTACAAAATTGTCTACAACTTTTGTATTGAAATATTTTTTCCACGATCATCAGGAAAGAAGATACGATGTCACCTATGGGGTACTACCGTCGATATTTACTACTTTTCCAGTTTTCTTCACATATTTTCGTTTTAGTGCATTTCTCGGTCAGCAATATTATAGAAGACAAAATTATATGTAAATTCAAAGTACCTACGATCTTCTAGGTATCGTGGAAACAGACGATTTTGTCTTCTGAGGGATTGAAGTGGTATAGATCGGAAAGTGACAGATGCTTTATCTTGTCGTCTATCCCGCTATCACTCGACCATCATAGATCCCCTACAGATTGCGATTAAATGCACTCAAACCTAAATATGAGAAGAAAACTGCAAAAGTAGCAAATTTCAACGGTGCTACTCCATAGATGACTTCATATCTTCTTTCCTAATGGTCGTGGAAAAAATATTTCAATACAAAAAATGTAGCAAATTTCGTGATCTATAATATTGCCGAACTATAGTTAGTGCTAAAATGCACTTAAAATGTAAACATGAACGGAAAACTAGAAAAAAGTAGCAATTTTTAATGATATATCCTGTCATATCTTCGTCCCTAGGGGTCATGGAAAAAATCTTTGTACCCAAAAGTTTTAGCAAATTTTGTATTCTACAATATTGTAGAACTATGTTTAGCACTGGAATGAACTTTGACGACAGTAAAAGCAAAGAACTGAAAAAAATTACACTATTTCCAAGATGGCGGCCAAAGTTATGGAGCTGGAGGGCCGAAATTTTTAGGTTACCATGGCTAATATTGTCCTTCACAACATACCAAAAAACCATATCAATCGGACCTCTTTTAGAGTACCAGAGCAACAATTTATTAAATGTACTACGAATTTTTTTGTATGGGCTGCACCTTTTCCGGTATACCGTACTTCCGGCTCAAATTTCGAGATGGCGACAGGCAGATCCGTATTCTGCAGGGTCCAAACCCTCTGATAACGTTGTCACCCCAACTGTTACATGACTTGCCGCTTGCATTGTTTAGAGACGCCTTTTCCAATTCTGTTCCTTCTCTAACGTTAAGTTTTGACATCGTATATATGGGCACATATTATGTACTAACAGTTTGTATAACTGTGCATATCAATTAGATAAATCCCGTAATTTGTTAGCCGAATTTGACGATAAAACGTTACTATTACCATAAAAGATGTCATGGTGCTGTCGTTAGAAGGGCTTTCATGTTAGCTGGGCTAGTCTGTATGTACGTCTTTCAATTAACCATTTTCCAGGACACACCAGGTTTTGCGAAAAACAAAATAAGTATTCAAAGTAGTTATGTATTGTTAATTAATTTAAGCGCAAGTAACTTTTCGCCAATTCAATTCTATTTAAACCTTAACTTTGGGTATTAAGGTTGAAATTTTAACTACACGCATGTGGTCGATAAATCGTGCCATGCCTGGGAAACGGTTAAGTAAGTACACTTTTGTTTCGCTAACATTCACTGTTCAGTATGACAAATGGATTATAATAATAAAACACTCCTCACATTCATGCATTTTATTTATTTCTAAAACAGATAGTACAAAGGTGTAAGTGGAAAATATAAAAAAGTTGATTATGTAGGTAGGTACTATGCGTCAACCGCTACTATAAATATTCCAAATTCCAGAATAATAGGTACTTGGTTTACAAGTGACAATCGTAGATAAAAAAACTTATACTAATCTTGCTTGGCTGGATATTAAAAATAGGGCGGCTTGTACAGTCAAGTGCAAAAATATGTATCGATAGAATCCTCTCATAAATATGTACCAAAACCTTAAATCACCGACATAAGAGCTATGGGACATATTTATGAACAAGTTGTATGCACCCATATTTTTGCACTTGACTGTACCAACTTACAATTACGGGCCGATCGAAACTTGACAAACTTTTCAAACACTCATTTAACGAACACTGTTGACGATTACAGACGGTTTGGCCGCGCAACTCACCCTTAGAAGTTAACTATGTACTTCTATAACATTTACACGCAAACACAACTATCATTTCAGCCAGCACTATGTTCATAATTAACAATTATTTGCAAGTTATTGTTAATTAAACAAACACTGCATATAAAGACCGACCAGGAAAATATGACCATGCGCCCTGTTGCGGAATTTCATTGAACTAATTTCTTACACTGTCAATAACTTTAATTATAGGTTGTCAGCACGTCAGTAATAATAATAGTAACGTGTGGCATAATAAATGATGTATAGAAAATGCCCAAAACGATATAGTCAGATCAGAACATTATTAATACCTAATGTATATAATAAACTGATGAATAAAAAAGTTCGGGAAATGAACTTCTTTCGCTGCGAAACATCTTGACATGAGAGCTGATGGGTAAACAAGTCAAAATGTCATTATTGTCTGTTTTTGCCATATTAATCAGAATAATAGCGTCCTCTTTACAATGGTCATATATTTCTGGCGTCTCTTTAAACAACATGGCCAATACGGATCCGTCAGGTGACTCAGGTGTAAACTAGGCAAAGGACGACCAATTTCACCAAACCACCAATTGAAACAAACCAATTTCAAGTTCACTTGACTTTTTTTTAAATGTGATGAATCTGGGAACGGCTGTTAAGGGACCCTATGTCTATGAGCAATGAAAGTCACGACAGGTCACTATTTTCAAGACTAAATATTGTAAAAATCTCTTTTACTCCACACGTCCGTTTCAAATATGGTGGTCCTCAGAGTACCTTGATGTTATCATGTTGTGACGAAAGTATCTTATAGTTAGGGCTTTATAGGACAACACCAATATTTTTTTCATTAAAGCATGAGCCTTGGCACACTTGTTACTTAGGTGGACTAGAGTTGAAAACGCCCGGGAGACAAGGGCGGACGCGATGCTGGTGGGGAGGGGGAGGGGGGGAACTTTCGCCCCGGCCCGCGTTCTGTCAGTCCTCATATTATCTTATTTATAGAGACTAGGGCATGTTTGGTATCATTTTCGGATAAATTGAAGATGGCCGATCATTTTCTGGGACATAAATAACATGTTTTCATAGAAAAAAATGAAATACAGGCAAAAGTTTTAAAAAGTCAAGTTAAAAAAAAATCTTTCTGCACCGATTACGTGAAAACAAGTAAGAACTCGGGCATGAAAAAAATACAGTTAAATAGCCACATGTATGTAGATTCTAAAAATATATCATTTGTTAGACCAATATAAAACACAACTTAGTAAAAAAAAAAGAAAACATGTGACCCGTCAAAATTTTACTTTATATTCGTACCGACCCGTGTTCTTTCAGTCCTCATATTATCTTCTTTATAGAGACTAGGGCATGTTTGGTATCGTTTTCGGATAAATTGAGGATGACCAATCATTTTCTGGGCTTTAAATGACATATTTTTCTAAAAAAAAATTAAAATACAGGCAAATGTTTTAAAAAGTCAAGTTAAAAAAAAACTGTCTGCAGCGATTACCCGAAAACAGGTAATAATTCGGGCATAAAAAAAAATATGTTTAAATAGCCACATTTATGTAGATTCTAAAAACATACCATTTGTTAGACCAATATAAAACACAACTTAGTAAAAAAAGGAAACAGGTGATCCGTTTACATCATAACAAAAACGGACCTCTAAAGCAAATTTTATAATTATTTGAAAATGTAATGTAACTACTAGCCTAATTGTATATTTAGTAGTTTGTAGCTGTGTTTACGTGTGTTAGCATGTGAGTTACATTTTAAATTGCGAATAATTTAACCATTTGATCATTTCAATAGACTGGTTCAAAATAAAACTAACAAGTTTCAGATCTAATCCTACTCGTATAAATGTTACTCGTG
Organism: Cenopis cana; assembly: GCA_951800055.1. Lineage (NCBI taxonomy): Eukaryota > Metazoa > Arthropoda > Insecta > Lepidoptera > Tortricidae > Cenopis > Cenopis cana. The sequence goes on along the minus strand of OX637477.1, from coordinate 9,119,277 downwards.
ATTATATCTTACTCGTGAAATACGTATATAATATTTATGTATAACATTTGTCGTCACAAGCACACAATTCTGTACACTTCCATTTTTGTTGGAGACACCTGCATCTAGCAGCGCATTTCTTTTTGCATCTGCACCTAATCATTTCCAGGCAGGCTTCGGCAGCTACTGGCAAGCTAGTCCATATAGGTTCCCATCTGTGACTTACATTCGTCCATTTCCAATCAGATGGACTGGGGATAATATATTTTGGATCGGTAACATTTGACCCCATATATGAACTGCTTTCAAAACCGCCCGCAGGAATTGTTGGTGCAGTGCAGCATTAGTTGTTGGAATATGTTCTAACTGGCGATCTTTTTTTGTGAACAGCTGCTTACGGCATTCGTTTACTGTCGAAAAGGAGCTGGATCTGAAACAAAAATCTTAAATATGCACAACCACCCTCTAAATGACTCATGGTTTTATGAAAAAAGTAAATATTTATGAAAAAAGTAATATAACAAACTTTTCAACAATCGCCATTACATCTTTAATTCTGCCATCGTATGCTGCCAGGAAACCTCTGTGACATTAAGGAACGTATTCCAGGCTTCGAAATCACTCTTTTTTCCTTTTCCGTTGAAAAAAGAGACTGTCACAACCTGTGAAGGGACAGGGGAGCACTTTTAGCTGTCGCAAGTGTGCTACAAACACCCGAGCTAGAGGGACTGTGGGTACACATTGGTACTGGAAAACACCAGCAGTGCCTTTTCTGTCAAGAAATAGCTAACGCGCTCGGTAAAAAACAGACATAATTGTGTACGTTATGACTGGTTACAATTATTCAAACATATTTTCTTTCGCAGGGCCTAAAAAACAAAAGTGCTCCCCCTGTTCCATGCCTTCACAGGTTGCGACACAGTTTCTTTTTTCAACGGAAAAGGAAAATGGGTGCTTGTAAGCCTGGATGCGTTCCCTAATGTCACAGAAGGTTTCCTGGCAACATACTACGGCAGAATTAAAGATGCAATGGCGACTGTGGAAAAGTTTTTTGTCGTCATTTATGATAGGTAATATTTACTTTTTTCATAAAACCATCAGTCATTTAGAGGGTGGTTGTGCATATTTAAGATTTTTGTTTCAGATCCAGCTCAGTTTCGACAGTAAACGAATGCCGTAAGCAGCTGTTCACAAAAAAAGATCGCCAGTTAGAACATATTCCACTATCCAATGCTGCACTGCACCAACATTTCCTGCGGGCGGTTTTGCAAGCAGTTCATATACTTATGGAGTCAAATGTTACCGATCCAAAATATCCCCAGTCCATCTGATTGGGGATGGACGAAAGTAAATCGCAGATGGGAACCTATATGGACTAGCTTGCCAGTAGCTGCCGAAGCCTGCTTGGAAATGATTCGGTGCAAATGCAAAAAAAAATGCGCTGCTAGATGCAGGTGTCTTCAACAAAAATTGAAGTACAGAAATGTGTGCTTGTGACGACAAATGTTATACATAAATATTATATACGTATTTCACGAGTACCATGAATAATAACGAGTAACATTAAGGATTAGATCTGTAACTTGTTAGTTTTATTTTGAACCAGTGACCAGTCTATCGAAATGATCAAACCGTTAGATTATTCATAATTTAAAGTGTAACTCACATGCTAACCAACGTAAACACAGCTACAAAACTACTTAGTATACAATTATGCTATAGTTGTGTTACATTTTCAAAGAATTATAAAATTTGCTTTAGAGGTCCGTTTTTGTTATGAAGTGAAATTTTGACGGGTCATCGGTTTTCTTTTTTTTACTAAGTTGTGTTTTATATTGGTCTAACAAGTTGCATATTTCTGGAATCTACATAAATGTGGATATTTAAAAATATTTTTTTCATGCCCGAATTGTAGCCTGTTTTCACGTAATCGCTGCAGGCAATTTTTTTTAACTTTACTTTTTAGAACTTCTACCTGTATTTCATATTTTTTCTATGAAAATATGTTATTTATGTCCCAGAAAATGATTGGTCATCCTCAATGTATTCGAAAACGATACCAAACATGCCCTAGTCTCTATAAAGAAGATAATATGAGTACTGAAAGAACGGGGGTCGGAACGAACATGAAGTAAAATTTTGACGGGTCACCTGTTTTCTTTTTTTTTACTAAGTTGTGTTTTTTATTGGTCTAACAAATGATATGTTTTTAGAATCTACATAAATGTGGCTATTTAAACGTATTTTCTTTATGCCAGAGTTGTTGCTTGTTTTCACGTAATCGGTGCAGAAAGATTTTTTTTAACTTGACTTTTTAAAACTTTTGCCTGTATTTCATTTTTTTTCTATGAAAATATGTTATTTATGTCCCAGAAAACGATTGGCCATCCTCAATTTATCCGAAAATGATACCAAACATGCCCTAGTCTCTATAAATAAGATAATATGAGGACTGAAAGAACGCGGGCCGGAACGAAAGTTCCCCCCCTCCCCCTCCCCACCAGCATCGCGTCCGCCCTTGTCTCCCGGGCGTTTTCAACTCTAGTCCACCTAAGTATCAAGTGTGCCAAGGCTCATGCTTTAATGAAAAAAATATTGGTTCCCATACATTGATGTCCTATAAAGCCCTCACTATTATTCTTAATCTATATATAAAATTGAATAAAAAATTGTGAAGTGATATTTTTGTTTAAAACCATTGTTCCTATTCCTATACATTACCTGGCAATAAATACGAAGACCGACGTCTTCGTAAAAAGACAATTGGCTGTTTACGAAGATTTCGAGCACTGGCGAACTTATGTTTTGACGACAACTGACTAACGTCACATAGGTAGTGTAGTGTAGTCAGACTAAATTTCCAAAGGTCGATGTGCTATTCTTATAGCAGTGATGTGTATAGTGCGCGCCATCCACGACGACGCGCCCCTCCACAGCGAATCTCATACTGATCTGTGCGCGGTTGTACGGGCTGTGGAGAGGCGCGCCTTTGTGGATGATAGATAGATAGAATGTGGATGGCACGCACTATAACATCATATTATTTATAATAAAAATTATGTGTGCTGCTCTACGGCGGCGCCACCATAATGAAAATCAATTAATTATATGGTGAAATTATGTACGTTGAACGTACATCATGTACATATAATGTTTATAGCTGTACCTGTAGCGGAAAACGAAAATAATGGGCATTTATTGTGGCGCCGCTGGGGAGCATACTCTACAGCGGCGCCACTTTGAACTCATACATAGAAATGATATCAGCTGTTTTTTTCTTATTGATATTGATGTACGTATGCTATTTATTGTGTACATATTGAAAAAAATCATTTATATTTAATGATCTTATGTACTTTAATTAATTCCGCGTTCTAACCTAAAAAGTGCACATGAGCGCGGGGGAGCGAGATGGAGATACCCCGCTTCCCGCGCTCCTGTGCACTTTTTAGGTTAGAGTGCAGAATTAATTAAAGTACGTAAAATCATTTAGTAATAATGATTTTTTTCAATACGTACACAATAAAAAGCATACGTACATCAATTTCAATTAGAAAAAAACAGCTAATATAATTTCTAAGTATGCGTTCTAAGTGGCGCCGCTGCAGAGTATGCTCCCCAGCGGCGCCACAATAAAATGCACTTTATTTCATTCCCCGATACAGGTACAGCGATAAACATTATATGTACATGATGTACGTTCAACGTACATCATTTCGCCATATAATTAATTGATTTTTATTATGGTGGCGCCGCCGCAGAGCAGCACACAAAATTATACTCCTTTTTCAATAATCAACTAAATACAAAATCAAGAAACATAAAGAAACAAGTAAATTTTCTTGAATAGTCTGAGCGACGTAGTAGATATGTGGAATCTTATAAATAATGTTAAATTACTTGCACTAGGTGTATATTGTATATACTTATATCATAACAATGGAATAAACTTCAACTTAAATGCAACTAACATAAATACAGCGTAAATCACGAAATGTTCATCCAATATAAATATAACAACAATAAATAAACAAAACAATATTCGATGTCAATAAAATAATTATGGCTTTCTCATACATTAAGTTTATGACTAAATAAATACTGTGATTGTATAATACTAAAATTCATAAACAAAACATTCACACATGTACTAAGTGCATTGGGGTCCGATTTTAGGTATTACTGAGATTCAGTAAGTACCGTCCAAACATATACACCTCAATGACACCGAAAATTAGTAAATATCAGTGAGACTAATTAAATGCTTAATATAATATAAAGAAATGACGATCAAATCAGTAGAGATTATGCATAATTATGACGATTTCAGTTAAAGTTCAGTTGCAACACGACCTCTTTTGTCCTTTATATTGGCAAGTTCTGGACATGCTCCCAGTAGACTATCAATTACCTCGGTTCGTTTATGAGCTACGGCCTTGTGTAGAGCAGTCTCGCCGTCTGTATCTTGCAGTAATACACATGCGCCATGCTGAATAAGTAGTTTTAGAGTAGCTGCTTTACCTGAAAATTAAAAATAAGTATACATTTTATTATAGTAACATTTTATTTCTCAGACATTATCATTATGGACGGAACTTTTATTAGCAATGTGAGGACCATAACTTCTAACGGCCCAAAATTCGATACGGTTACTTTGTATGTACGTAGAGTCGGTAGGCAACCATTTGGTATCATCAGCATTAATCCAGCAGCCATGATCTGATTGATATCTAGGTGTGTATAAAACGTCAGTGTTGTCTGGTTCCAAGATCTAGCCCACAACCGCGCTAAAAGGCATAACCATCAAGAGGATGCTAGTGTTACGGACCCTCAATTCACATGTTTGAAATGTGGATGAAACTGTAGATCCCGAATTGGATTGTATAGCTACGGGAGGTCGGGGGGAGTTGTTCCTCACGTGCCGACGCTGTTTAAATAATCTGTCGAGATGTAGTAGGCCCGTGATGATGATAAAATGCAAACCAATAAAACCGCAGGAGCTGTATGTGCATATCTAGCCACTAAACATAACATACAAACACTTACTAGCAAATAAAAAAATATTTGAATTAAAAATTGACTAAAAGAAAGTTGATAAAAATATATTTCTTATTTAAATTTTATGTTTGACTTGAAATTTAGTAAACACGAGAATATCCAGTAAGAACGAAATGTGAACAAAAATCTCACCTGCAGCTGCCGCCTTATGCAATGGTGTAGCCAACCCACTAGTCTGAGCGTCCACATGCGCCCCATTTTTCAGCAGTGTTCTACAAATATCTACATGACCGTTACGTGCGGCATAGTGCAGTGCTGTGTAGCCAGAATTGTCAGGCACATTCACAAATTCCTTGGTATTATCTGCTTTACAAATTAACATGTCTACTTTCTCTTTGTCACCATTGAAAGCTGTAACAAATATTACGTTATGAAGGTTCTGTACATAACGGGTGCTAATGGAACCCTACTCCGTCTTTCAGTGGGCTGTATTTCATGATATACATATATAGTTAACAATTCAACGGAATATGTATCATTGTTCCTGCTATAACAACAAATAAAAATAATAAACAATAAGTGAACCTAACAATTGAGTATGACCGATTTTAAAACATACATTTATTAATAAGCTTGCCAGATCATGAGAGGCGAGTCTGATTGTCCTGATTTGGTCTCGAGAACATGTTGCTTGTATGTTCCGGACAAGTACCTGCGGGCCCGAGGTCACCGCCTCCTGGCGGGGGAGGCGGTTCGCACGGCGGCGCACGAGCACTCGCCTGTTGTTAGAGCGCAGGCGCTCCTCAATCAATGTATGTCCTATGCACCAGATTGCGACCTATTTACCCATAAATGGAGTAGACTTCGCTCCACCCTTTTAAATTTCTGTGAAAATTACCTATAAATGTATTGTTCTTTGTTGTATAATAATGTGTAAATAGATTAAGATACCTACATTTAAATTTATCAACGCCATGGCTTAAGCTGTTATGTTGTTAAATTATATTTCAATAAATAAATAAATAAATAAATAAATTAACAAAATAAAGCATAAGACTCACCAGCATTCCATATTCCTCTCTCCCAATCCATTTCCGATAATGTCTGACAAACCGATCGATTTGCTGTTGTGCAGTGGGTGTGATCACAATTAGAATGATCCATTTTAAAAAAATATATTGAATTGAACAACAAATACGAAGTATAATTACACTGGTTCTCATTTAGATTTCACGCTGGAGAGTCCAAGTGATTTCATTTTCACCAGTGCTTGAGATTATTTTATAGCCAAGCTGAGCCAAGGAGTTTATACCATGTAGGACATTTGTTTTTATAGTAACTCCATTTACAACAACTCCAGATCCAGGGTATTTTTTAGTCAGAGCCCTTATTTCTTCATCACCTAAACCGAAGACAGAGCAATCTGATGCATGAAGAGAGCCCTTAATGGCAATGTATACAACTCCTTCCTCGGTCAAGGGTAAAGTGTTCAGGTTGGTAGAGGAAGGATTTTGGCTACTTTTAGTAGTAGTATCCATAATTTTACAAAAGCAGTGGGTACAAAAAATATAGTGTTTTACTAATTACACTTCATCATCTTTTGTAGGTTGCTGATAGTTGCTCAAGTGCATAGCCTCTTTACTAAAATTAGTGATGTTGTCCTGCTCTACAATGACTGAAGGTTCAGGCTCTGAAAACTCCTTTCTCATAGTCCACATGTACTCATTATAGTCTTGTTTGACTGCTGTAGAACTTGATGCAACTACTTTGTAGCCTAAAACCTGTAAATGAAGAAATAAATATAGGCTAGTATTACTGTTATTCAATGTACAGTAGAATTCGCTTATAACGACTCCGCTTATAACAACTGCTAAATCACCGACATTAGGATTCATACCAAACATTTTCAAAGAAAATCAGTCCGGTTTGTGCAACGTCCTGTTAGTGCGACATAATATCACCGGTCCCTTGACCGTCGCTGTATCCGGATTCTACTGTATTTGTCCAATGTGCTTTGCTCAAAGAAAAAGGATAAGTGGAATGGGCCTCCCATCATCAAATTTAAATAGAAAAATATTTGATGGAATATTGGACATGGAGTGGAATACCATGCATCATCAAAAGATATTGTCAGGCGCCGACCTTTTAGAAAAATGTCTTGAAACGGTGCTCATATATGAGCATTATTTTAAAAAGGTATTTGTTACTTAGTGACAATTGGGTGTCCGAAAATACAATGTCAGACTAGCATACGGTGTATTGGGTAAGATCAGATCACCCATGACCCATAATTGACGTGCTACTTTAATATTATATAAAGGGTCAATTTGGAATCTATACAGTGTAAGTATACATATATTTTTCATCTTGAGTTAAAACATGGCTGTCATCGGCTGTAGAGTGGAAAATCCTCACTCACAAGTAAAGGATAGAGTAATATGACTCATAATCACTAATGAACAAAACAGTAACACAGCCAAATAGGTAAGGTTTACTACTTACCTCTAGTGCGCTCAGTATTACACAGGGATGCTGCAGGTAAACTATAGTTGAATCGTCACAGTAGCCACCACACGCAAATCTTTTCAACTGCTCGATGTCACCAGCTAAAAAAAACGAAATTTCACTTGTCGTCAGTTATTCTATCCACGGAAAGGCTGACTCAGAAGTGCGTTGAATTTGGAACGCCTTGTTATCTTTATTTTGTAACAAAACGTCAACTGTGTTGTTATGTTAAATTAAGATAACGCCAATATAATTTAGATATTGTCAGTTTTAAAAGGTACCTTTTAAGCCGGATACTAAAACACGCCAAGGGTTTTTATGTCCATAAGATGCGAGGTTACCTCTGATCAAAATGTAGGGCATTGATTACGGATAACTGAAAACTTTTAATAAACCCTATTATTTAAAACCTTTTCAATTCAATCGAATCGAATCAACAAAGTATTATTTGTTTTTATATCAATTCAATATCCCAGTCCCACAAACTAGAGTTGCTGTCGATATTTTTTTTTCTATGCTCCCAAGTCCCAAAGACAATAACCATTTTTAAGGCCTCATTTACATAGGCGAGTTTTTTGTAAATGTTACTATCTGTGATTACTATGTTAATCGAAGTGTATGTTTTGCCTTCACTTATTTCTTGTGAATGTTATGTGTACCTCTTGCGTACGCACCTCCTATCTTGCCGAACAGTTGTGCACAACCGTGTGGTTCGGCTTTAGTTATCAAATAATGACAGCTGAGTGCGTAGAAACGTCATAAACCAAGAAGTTTATTAGATACTTACTGAAGGTTGCGCGCTGAACATCTTACTTTATCTTACTTTAGAGTGAAAGAGATGCAAGATTCATTCAAGGCCATATTTTCTACCTTCAAACGAATGTTTAGCGCTTTAGCGCGCCGCGGAACGCAACCTCCAGTAAGTACGTATTTAAACTTCTTATCATAAAACAAATACCTAAATCAAATAGAAAGTCAAAGTAAAATAGAGTTCGGTGGCTCTAGTATAAGTTTTTTCGAAACATTAACTAATTCGAACGCGTTTGCGTTTTGTCTCAAAATGTATGAAAGTGGTATGAAAACGTGAACAGCGCCTCTGGTGGTCACTAGTGGAAACTAAAACAGCGACTATAACATTAGTTGCTAACCGATGAACGCGCGTATTTCAAACTCGGTGAGAGTGTATTCATATGGTATTCATACATTTTGAGACAAAACGCAAACGCAATTTTATTAGTTAGTTTTGTCTGTTTGTATTGTATATATTATTATGTCACGAATAAATTATTTCATTTTCAAATAACTTTTTTTATGTCACACCTGGCCATAAAGCGGCAATTACCGCACGCTCCGCGCGCGGGAAATCCCACTTCCTGGCCAGGGCGTGACATAAAATTTTGTACTTAACACGGGCGGTAATAAAGAAAGCCTCAGATCGCATATTTATCGCCCTTGCCTTCGGCTCGGGCGTCAAATACCTGCGATCTGAGACATTCTTTGTTTTACCGCCCTTGTTAAGTAATGTACTAAAAATAAAATAAAGCTCTCAATAGCTGCAACATTTTTTAAATTGAATTTAGAAGTGGATATTTTTTCGAAAATTCGTTTTACTTGTTTAGTTATGCTCAACCTCGCAGAAATAACGGACGGGTTCAGATGGATAGGTTTCGGTATTCACAGAATCCTATTGATGGGCAGAGCTACAATGAGTACGCCACAGTTTGCTGTATATTTTTTACGACGGCGTTATGCTATACCTACTAAAAAGGCACATATATATGTTCATTTTGTGGTACCTAACTATTAGGTATTTGAAACAAGAAATTTTGAGGAAGGAAAATTAGGTACGTACTTGCTTAATGGGAGGTTCCAACCTTGGCTATTTTGTACAAATCTTAATAACCTGAATAAACATTTTCAAATTTATTATTTTTTTAAGCACATGTACGTAGACGAAAGACATTTAAATAAATCACGCATTTAAAAGCATACAAAAAAAGTTATGGGTCTTCAAATATCAGATTTTGGGTTATTTAGAAAAAAACCATTAAAAAAATCGTACCTCCATGACCTTAGGACTCAGGGTCCAAGGGTGGAAAGGTAGCAAACGACCCAACCAGCACCCCAAAAATTTTGACTGTCCATGTGTCAAACACCCTGTATATTATATGAGTCAACAGATATTTCATACCGTAAAATGCTGCAACTTTGCCAATTAATCTCAATTTTGCCTATTTCGTTTCAATTACGACATCTAGCATTAGCTTAGTTTTATCTTGTTTTTTTACCATTTGGTAGTAATTTTCATTATTCTGGCAATACATATTTCATTTTTTTACAATGGTAACTCCGTTGTTGCTCCGTCAGTTGTCATCATAAGTTTGAATGGGTAGCAGCAGTTTTTTCAGTGTCTCGCAACTTTTGAATTTTGATCTACAAAAAAGGTGTTTTTTGAAGAGCGGTAACGTGCCAGGGTAAGTAAATACTGTCTATTTTCCGTAGGTTTAATATTTTTAAGAAAAGGACACGATTTCAGCATAATAACGTAGTAGGCAATATTGGGCAGTGTTTTGGAAACTTGAGTGACACAAGTTTGCCTGGGTCTAGGGCTGTCACTAGCTGGGTTTTTATAAATGTACAGAAAATAATTCAAATTGGCGTTTTTTAACTGCTTAAATAGCTTTATTAATTACTAGATTTTTATTCACTTGCAATGTAAGTCAAATTTTGTCACCAACTTCAAGTGGTCGAATTGGGTTAAAAATTTGTGGGTACTGAGATTTTCTGACAATGCAATAATAAAAAAGTACCGTTAACAAAAATTCTTATAGGTAAACTAAACATCGGCGGCTTGTGGCATTTTGGTAGCACTAGTGATGAGACACGCTACTCAAGTGCCTTTTCAGATAAGATAACGGTAAGATATAACTCAAACTCAAATCGTTTATTGCACATAATACTTAACACAGAATGGGTAAATTAATTTTATTTTGTAACTACTTAAAAATATAATATTTTTAAAATAAATAATAATCTTTTTTTGGCACAACCCTACAGTTCACGGTAGTTTTGTATAGAAAGTTTGTGGAACCTGCTACAACTTTGCCTATTGCCCGTGAAAAAAAAAGTATTAAGCTTATGGCAATAATTTGAATACCAGGGAAAAGCACAATGTCTCATGTACTAGAGTAAATATTATTACAAATAGCAACACATTATTTATTGAGATATCCGTCTAGGCAAAGTTACATCTTAGGGCTACAATTTTGCCTGCCACTTTGACTGCTTGTAAATCGGAAATACTGTATGATTAGGTATTGAGATTTGAGTCTTATCTGGCAAGGCATAGGGTCTGTTTTCCGACTAATACTCATTAAACCCACAATGAAAAATAGGTTTACACATATAAGAAAAAAACGTCAAAATCCAGGCAAAGTTGCAGCATATTACGGTACCCAGATATGTTAGGTCGCACGAGTCAATTTTTTTTATCGATTGTTTATTATAGAAAATAGCGGGGTCGTTTGCGTCATTTCGCATTTCGATGGAGGACCAAAATTACGACCAATTTTTTGAGAAATCGTAGTTAGAGGTGAAAATAGGTTAGGACGTATTTGCCCTTTTTTGCGAATCTCTTAACATTAACTAAACAGACCGATTGAGAAAAAAAACTGAGTATTAAAGCATCAAAAAGTCATTTTGGCGAAAATAGCGTTTATGTCACACCTGGGGGCCGATTTTTGAGATTCGAACGCTCGAATTTTCAGTCGACATCTGTCAAAACATCATAGTTTTTTGACAGATCTCGAGTGAAAAGTCGAGCGTTCGAAACTCAAAATTTTGTACTCACCACGGGCGATAATAAAGAAAGCCTCAGATCGCATATTTATCGCCCTTGCCTTCGGCTCGGGCGTAAAATACCTGCGATCTGAGACATTCTTTGTTTTATCGCCCTTGGTAAGTAATGTACTATCATTGTACCTTTAGGGTCAAAGGTCGTAAACATCATTTTGGCCAAAATGACTTTTTGATGTATTAATACTGGGCCAAGAAGTTGGTCTACGGTCTACCACTTATGATTATGGCATAAGAAAAGAATACTGCTAGGTACTATTCCAATCTAGGTAATCCTCTCCTCCGAAAAAGTATTAATTTCATTACCTATTTTTTGGAGGTAACTAGGTAAGTAATAATAATTAGAAAAATTTATTTCTATTCAGACTAACTGACCTACGATAAAGGCGTTTATTCCACGGCCCCGAGCACAGAATCTACTGCTTTTGCCAACAAATGAACAAAATGCTTCCAGCAAAATAAGTATTAAGATTTTTGCTCAGAAATCATGCGACGAAATCAGGGTTGGCTTCAATTTATTTCTCATTTCTTTTCAATAAAACAGATTTTTTGTTGTTTAAGAGAGCATAAAATGAGTTCATAATAGATAGAATTTACTGTCGTATTTTGATCATAAGTTAAGTAGATTGTTAACGAAGGGTGGAAAGCCACCCATTTATGAATAGGTATTTCGGCGCTCGAACGAAGTGAAAAAGAATAGGACTTAAAGTATACATATACGCGCATGTGTATAATATATGCTATATCTCTATAAAAAAATCATCCTCAAACTCCTAACCGTTAAGGGGTTTCACCTTTCATCATCAGCTCAGCTGAATAACTTGAAAGAGTACCTACGACTAAAAGTTTATACATACCTACACTATTAGGTATATTCAAAGGATTATCCTCCAACTCCTAACCGTTATGGAGTTATACCCTCCATCACCAACTCATTAACATGAGTTGACGACTAGGTACCAGATGCAAATACTTACCTAAATGGCTTTAGAAAATACTTATATATGAAATACATAATTAACACGTGCCTATAAAATTTGAGTATTTCCCTGTGATCCCATCATCAGATGCTGATTTTATGACAATGGGATCACCATAGCCTCCTAAGACCCAGCTTTTTTTAAATGTCAAAGTGCTAGACGCCCTTTGTACAAATTTATGTACATAATTATTATTTGCTGTCAGTACTGAACACACTTTTTTTGATAACTTTAAAATTTTAAAATATTTATATGTTATACTATTTTTACATGTATGTACGATGTATAAGGAATTAAATGGTCTAAGAAAGAACACTCTTACTCTATGATCTGTCAAAATAAACCCGCGAAGATTCAAATTCAAAAGCGCCATAGCTAAATATTATGTACAAAAATATGTACTACCGGCATTTATTATTACACAGTTGCTTGGATGTTGAGGACTGAACGGTGAACTTTATTATGTACAAAATTTGGTACCGGGGGTCCCAGGAGGCTAGGAATGTACTCTTTCGATAAATCATTTTGAAAATCTGTCCACAATTGGCAGAGAAATCGGTGAACCTATACCTACATAAAAAATACATACAGTACAGTGGCACGTCTCCTCCTTTTTTGAAGTCGGTTAAAAAATAAGATTAAATAACTTTTAAGAAAATTTCAAGTTTATTTCTTGAAGATAATGTTCCTCATACAAAATATCCACCTACTTTTAACCCACCAAGGGGATCAATTTAGATGAAAACGCTGTATCAATTATCTTGTTTATAATATAAATATGTACCTACGAACGAACGTAGATATATACGAACTTTCAAATTTCTAACGTTTCCAAATGAACGCTTTCTATACAACGGAACAACCCCTATTTCACCCTATTTTACCCTATTTTTTTTTATACGGTGTAAGTTTTAAATAACATATTTCTTGATAGATCAACATCTTACGAATGAAACCTGCTGTTCTAATTTCAAGGTTCTAGCCACAGCTTAGCCTTAAAATATCACACATTGCCCCTGAAAACTTTCAACGTTTCAACGCCTGCTTAACAGAGGATGCATTAAAAAAATGCCCTTATCAATGTTTTAGACTGTACATTAGCAGCTTAAACCGAAGTTTTAAACTTCTTACTTTAAAAACTACATGTTTCTCATACAAAATTTTCAACCCTGGTTTGACCCTCCCTAGGGGATATTTTTGTAAAATACACGTCTAACCTACTTTAAATTGTTTATAATAAAACAATTTTATAAAGGGTCGATAACGCGCACTTGACTGCTTTGGAGTTGCGGGCGTCTATAGGCTGCGGTGTCCACTTACAATCAGGTGGACCGTAAGTTTGTTTGCTACCGTCGTTGTATAAAAAAAAAGTATGTTCATTAAATTGTCAATGGTTGTCTAAGTACGTAACGCAAGAGGTTTCTATCATAAGAATATTTTAATATTGTATACCTTTTTTTTTACGTGGGGAAAACCTGCGAATCAGGTAACCAGGCATGGGGGATGCCTGGGTTATGTGGTATTTCTAGCCACTAAAAACTCCACGGCGACCGCCATCTGCGCTCTCATGCGGGGGACTCCGGGATCTCATACTGAACGCACTGGAGCCCCCCTCGCGCTTTTCCGCCTTTTGCCTTGGGCCACCCTCCCTGGGGCTGATAGGTAAGTGCTTCGGCCCCCACCGCATTAAGCACTTACAACCCCGATGACCCCCTTTAGTCACCTTTTACGATAGCCCCCCCCCCCCCCCTATTCTAGTCCGAGTCTACACGGCTGTAATATTGTATACCTATAACTCACTGGCATTTAACACTTTTGAGTCCTGTTGAAAAACTGGATTTCTTTCGGGAAAATCCATCTGGTATACTTATCTTAGACCCTATTTGAGGACGAAGTGCCAACCCTATTTCGGGCTCATGTAAGCTTTTATTGCAACACAAGAATGTTTTTAAGTGTGGGGTGTTTAAGATAATTGCGTGACGTACCTACATACAATTGCGAGTCTTGCGACAACAGTTATTAGCGTGTAGGTAGGTATGTCGTTACATTTCTATTTCATTCATGTCATGTACATATGTACATCCATGAGCGTAATTAGGTACATAGGTATGTACATTCGACATTGTATTTGTATAGCGTTTGTAAATGTTTGTGTCTATGATTGTTCCTATCGACCCTGTCTGTTTGTCTTACCCTGTCAATCATGTCAAAACTGGTTCGAGCGATACCATAAAAAAATATAGGTGGGCAATTATTTAAACAGATGAACTCTACCAAACTCCTGGAGGGCCTACCGCGAACCGAAAACGAAATATCTGCCTCTCTGTCGCACTTGCATATTGGAGCAACAGAGAGGGAGATACTTCGTTTTCGGTTCCCGGTAGGCCCTCTGAATAGGGTTTGATGCTCGGATTCATCACTGAACCAAACGTGTCTAAGTGCCAGTTGCACCAACGTACGAACACAGACCTGTCATCGTCAAATATGGCGCCGGCAGCTGTCATCCCATAGAAACTTGTCAAACTTTCCATACAATCAGATTTGACGAATACCGCTTACGATTACAGACGGTTTGGTGCAACCCAGCCTAAATCTACCTATGTCAATACGGTTTGTTGTTGTTCAGAGGCACGGTAACCGAGAACCTTTATTGATTAGCTTAGTGTAAACAAAATTATACCAGGGAAAGGTCCATCGGCTTACCGGCGTAACTTTGGATTTGCTTATTCCGCATTATTATGTGAAATCATTGGTTTGTAGTAAGTTAAATTCGTTGGTGTTTGTTGAAGTTCCGGAGCCAAAGTTCTGTGTGGCCAGGTATAAGTATACTGTCTCCCCTACCTGAGGAGCTAAGATGATCGCGTATATGTCCGACCATATAGCATTTGTCACTCTCGCACTTACATACTTGACAGTGAGGGACGAATGCTATATGGTCGGACATATACGCGATCATCTTAGCCCGGCCGTTGTCAAACATGCTTATCACGGTTCCCAGTGGTCTTCCCGGCGAGGTTCACCTGCAGCACTTGGCTGCTGTTTATAGCGCTGCGTTACCGGTATCATCTCACACAGCACCGGGTGGAGTTTTAGGCTGCGTTTCCACCAGAGACGTGCGAGGATGGGTTTTTATATATTTGACACCTCGCTCGGCGCGTTGCGAGGTGTCAAATGTATGAAAACGCATCCTCGCACATCTCTGGTGGAAACGCAGCCTTAGGCCGTAGGCGACTGGGCCAATTCCCAGTTGAGTCGGGCATGCGGCCGGAACCGGGCCGGCAGTATCCAAGGAGGATTTCCTCCACCCACGGAAAAAAAACTATTTAGGTACGTTTAGTTTGTATACAATGTCGCTAATAAAAATGTTACAGATTGATGTATCAATTTCTGGTGGCTAGACATTATGGATAGGTATTGTAAATATATGTAACTAAAAATTGATTGATACGTTTACTAATCCACAAAAACCCAGAAAAAGCAAATGGCAGAATGGCCACAGCCACCGGCGGTCAGGCATAGGTAACATGCAGATTTTTTAGGTCCTTTGTATGTGCAAGGATGTTTTTAGCTGCACATTCCAAATGTGCAGCTAAAACACACTCCAAAAACAAATACAACTCAAAAACTATAGAGGCATTCATAAACACCTTTAATTCTTTATAAGTTATGGGTAGAGTACTTTTATCTCACGAGCGCGGGTGAGCCATGATTGTGTTGAGCTATACACATTGTAGTTATATGTAGGTATGCGTCGCGTAGAAGCTGCGAATTCACGTTGTCTATTTTTTAGATAATCATTATTTACTACAATATAAAAAAAAGCAGTAATATGATGGAAACCTATTTTTGTTTAACGACTGGTCTTAAGATAATAACGACGTTGATGGAAAACCATGAAAAACGTTGTATATCTAAACCGCGCCAGGGCTTGTAGGTATTCATAACGTTTATTTAACATGTCAGAGGCACCCAACACAAGTCTGACCTACGATATCGCGTAGTTGTAACGGTTCTTCGGATGACGGCATATTAGGGGGTGAGTAGCGAGGCGATTCTATATTGGTTTGTGATTAGCCTGGAGCTCGGAAAAACTTGCGATAAGACGCCATCCGCTGCACATTTAAATAGAGGCACTTTATTATTAGTTGGTTTCTGTGAATATGTTTTTCTTCTCTAACATGTCATAAATATGCTCGGCTAAACAAAGTAGGCTGCATTATTTATACTAGGGAACTACGTAGCTCGGAAAGTTCTTCAACCGCAAAACGTAGGTACGTATGTTTGTTTAAACTGGTGTAATTGCTATGCCTCATAAAACTATTTTGGTTTTACTCCGTCAAAGTTTTTCATATACAGAATGTAGTTTTAAACGTTATTTTTTGTGACTAGTAATGATGAATGCTTTTGTTATCTGTCTTCACATTATAATATAAAGACGGACTATAATACTTACGGTCATAGCCACCATATGCGGCATAGGGACAATTATTATCAATGGACTTTAATGTAGGTATAGTTTCTGAGTAAAGAAAAAAATGATAAATTTTGGCTCCAAATAGGATTCGAACCCTTGACCTTATGGATTTTGTGGCCAATGGCTCTAGCCGATAAGCCAGGCCCCAAATTGAAGAATTTGGGGACCGAGTGTGATTGCTCCCATAGCTGGTGGCTAGAGGGTGGATTGCAAAAAAAATGTACGTAACGCAAAGGAAAATGTTACATAACATGTCATACAAAGGAATTTATTTCTATGAGAAAAATATTTGTGTGACGTTTGTGTGACGCGTGTGCCGTTACACAAATATATTCCCCATACAAATGAATTCCTTTGTATGACTTTATGTGTAACATTTTAGTATATACCTACATATTCCTTTGCGTTACGTAGGTACAATTTTTTTTGCAATCCACCCTAGAGCGGTTGGCCTCAAATGCCAGAAGGTCGCAGGTTCGAATCCTACACGGAGCCTCAATTTTTCCTTTAATGGAAATACTTATGATCCATTCTGTTAAGTAATTATGTAGCTGTAGTCTCTGCCACAGACAGGTAGGTATTTTTAATGTATTTACAACTTGTAGAAACAAAAACAAACAACACAAAACCTAACTACTTGTGGACAACAGACTTACTAACTTTGATATATACTCGTAAATTCTCCAAGGTAAAAGTGAACCTAACCTAACCTAACCTAACCTAACCTAACCTAACCTAAGTATAAACAGATTAATTTTGTTGCAAAAAATGCACCACGAACTACCAAGTAACTTTCTAAATTAAGAAAAATTAGAAAGTTGCAGATTCTCGAAGTTGCTATAATTACATTAGGTACTCATCGTCCATGAGGCCCATGCGGTGTATACGCTCCGCATACCAATTTTAATGTGTTCACGTGTTTGCTATAACGTAGGTAGAAGAGAGTAAATATGTATATTGAAATCACAATTTCCAATCAAAGTAAAAATTGAACACCACAGGTGGGATTTGAACCCACGACCTCCGGAATCCGTCTATTGCTCTTAACTAACTGAGCTACCGTGGGTATAGTGGTGGCAGGACCATAATCCCACCCCAACTGTGGCGTTTAATTTTTCAATTTTTCACTTTGAAAATTATAATTTCGTTAATAACATTTTAATTGGATATTGAAATCAATTCAAACTAAAATTAGGATGTGTTTATCTACGTCTCAAATGGAAACGCAATGCAGTTCGCAAAGCTTCCTCACCAAACGTCACAGTACAGCAGTCAGACAGTAACTTAAGTACTTTAACTTAGTGACTAGTTCAATATTTAAGTAGTACTTTTAAACAATGGTAGTATCAAACCACTTAAACAAACGGCGTTTTTAATTTTGTATTATGTAATTTGCTGAAAGCCTCATTAAAAATGTTGCGATGCTCTTACAGGGCTCATGTTTGAGACCTATTTAAGTACCTATTGTCATCTATGTATAACAACATGAAAGCAATAAAATACTTGAAATACGTCGGTCTCTTTCAGATTTTTTTCAAGATACGCATAAAAGTATTACGTGCGATTGTACGTTAACAAGACACGTGTTAAAAAAAAAAGAAGTTTTTAAGGAACTTAAGGAATTTTTATGATGGTATTTGGGTTGAGATATAATAGTTAAGGTATTTAATTCGCCTAAAATTTAATTGATTCTATTGTGACACAAAAAATGTCAAAGTATAATTTTACTTTCGTGTTACAACGGAATGATATTGTAAATGAATTAAAAGCCTTAGATACGCTCCAATTTGAACCCCACTTTGCTTACACCGGGTATTCTTGTTTTCTTCCAAAAATTAAATGTCTGTCTAAAGGATGATTCACAGTAGACCGTTCCGTGTCCGGGCCGGCCCGTTTTCTAATACAGGACACGCGACGGCCGCCGATTTCTTGTACTAGAAAACGGGCCGGCCCGGACACGGAACGGTCTAGCGTGAATCATCCTGTGAGTTCAACCGACTATTCTAAGTCTAAGGCACTAAGGCACAGGGTGCAAGCAAGTGTCAAATATTATAAACGCGTCTGTGCGTTCAAGGCACTGGGTGAAAGTAACGGAAACGCATATATGCGTTGGGGGCAGTGAATGCGTTAACCTTTGTTTGATATTTAGCTACCATCAACTGCTGGGAGTATCCCTCTTAGGTACCTGATTGATGTAGGTTATTTTTGTAGCATATCTCTTAATCCATCAAGCTAACTAGGTCTGGCCTTAGAATACATTATTAAAATACCAACCTTTGCAAGTTTCTGTTTGGCTCTATGGTTGATTGAATAGGGAATGCCTCGAGGTTTTTCGGCCACCTATTGTACTATTTGTTTTGCATAATGAAAATTTTATGAACAGATACCATTTACGCTTAGTTACTTGTTTACATACTGATTCTATTACTATTAGGTACAACTAAAACAACGCGATTCTATTATGATATTCGTGAATTGCAAGTACCTCTACCCGTAAATATTTAGCTACTGTATAAGGAAAGAGATAAATAAGAAATCATATATATATACACACACTACACATACACATACTTTAATTAATTTATTAAATAATATTTGACATAAAAAAAATTATATTTTACCAATAAAATGAGTATTGAGTAGTAGATTGTTGAACAAGGGTAGAAAGCCCTACCCTTAGCAGGCGAGATGTTTCCATGTCTGCCATGGATTAATTTTTCATTACTTTTGAATCTAGGGGCGACATGCCACACATCCAACTCGCTTCATAACACATTCAGCGCCGAGGACACGATATCGTGTTCTCCGTTCGTAGACAGTTTCCGCTACAAAGCAAAGCATGTTATCAGCTACGAGCGTAGCACTCATCGGCAGTGAATTTGTTAGGTCAGTCTTCTATTTTTAGAAGGCCTATGAGGAATGAAAAATAAATTGAATGTCTGTCTCAAAGATTCAGAGGAAAATTTTAAATTTTGTCGACTTCGAGGGCTTGTGTTGAAGATTTGTTTGCAAGTTGAATGGTATGATGTAATGAAATGTTGATTGTCGAAGCTCGGCGCGCCCTAGGGCCGCTGAAAGGCTGCGCCGTAGTCTTCAGTTCTTGTACCGGCAAGCTGAGGCGCGGACGCTATCCGCTTAGGTACATTCGCTCCGCATGCCGTTACACCACGTGTCATGTCGTATATAAAGTGAAAAAACGGCTATGTAGTGCTTGTTTCGATTAAATTTTGCCACCGTTGGAAGAAAATAATTATTGGATAAGTTTTGTAAAGTTTCGACGTCATAAAAGTTTACAGGTGAGTAGTTTTTAGACTTAATGATCTGTGATAACTTTGTAAACTTGTTGTATCGTTACATCTAAAAACGATTACTCGAAAAGTTTTAAAAGTATGATGAGGAGGCGTTCGGGCAATATCGAGTTTGATAAAGTGCGTGCATGCATGCAATCATACCGTTATTCATCATTGATGTGCATATACAAAGAAATATAAAATTCTATAAATAAATCCAATAGGCTATAAGACAAATATAAAGAGTAAAGAAATATTAATTGTTAAAATTATGTAGGTAAAACGAGAGCTTACCGCAGCTTTGCTTGCGGTTCTTACACTCGAGGTCAAAAATATCGGGTCACCTTAGATTAAATAGTCTTAATAGGTTTTTTAAACAATTAACACTATTTTTTATTTACATCATACCTATACCCAATATTATTCGTATTACCCAACTGTATTAGCAATTTCCGTGATCGTATCATAAAAACAATTTTTGCGATATCTCGCTCTGTGAACATTGTTTTCTTTTCATGGGTTTATACACGAGTCCGATTTAAACCTGGAAATGTTACTTTTTTAGGGTAAACGGAACCCTATTGGTGACGCCCAGACGTCCGTCCATCCGTCCGTCCGTCGTCTGTCACACAGGTTTTACAGCCAAACGGTTGGAGCTACAGGCTTCAAATTTAGAAAGTATAAGCATCTGGCTGGCCCGAAGCCATAAAAATAGTCAAAACTTATTTTTAAATGTTTTTAAGGGGTCCCATACAGCTAAAGGGGGGCGCGAAAAAATGTTTTTATCCTACCCTATCGAGAGGGGTATCGTTGTTTAGAGCTCATTGAGTAGATGCTTACTATATTTTTAATTAAAAAAATATTGGAAAACAAAGGAATGAGAAGCCACCAAAGTCAGCTTTTTTTACGAAATTTTGTTCCGAAGAAATTTCAACTTCCCAAATGCCTTCCCAAAAATTACGGCTGTGGCTGCACAGGTATCTGCCATTGCTCAATTTCAATCAACTATATAAGATATTTCCAATGTCAAAATAAGTGAAAAAGAAAACTAAGGATTTTAGCGCCTGGCCTGGCCCACGGTCTAGCTAGACTTCCCGAGATCCCGAACCGCAACACAATTAAGATTACGCAAATTACTTAGTACAAAAAAAATACAGTGAAAAAGAAAAACATTATTTGATATTACACGTTGATTAAATTATGTAACCTTATTATAACAACTACTTATACCTATATATACCTATATTTGGGCAATATTTTGCCGCCCCCTAAAATCTGCCGCCCTAGGCTTCAGTGTACTCAGCCTAGTGTGGTAAATCCGCCACTGCTTTAAAGTACCTAAATAATAAGTCATTAAATAAATTTAATGGTAAAATAATGTATGCAGTATGCTCATCTTTTATGAGGGACAGCAAAACCGCAGCGGAGAATGGATAAGACACTAGGTACCAAAACACGAACAACTATGCCGTGAACCGAATCCACACGGACAAAGCACTCAAAGTAATCCGCACAATCCAATTTAATCCATTTGGCAACAAACTGCTCTACCTACTGTAAGATTTTAAACTCACATGGTCATTTAATTAGAGATTAGTAACGGTATATTTACCATGTATATTTATGTTTGTGAGTTCCGGATATTTCGGCACAGTTGCTAGCGGCATTAATGGCATTATCAAAAACAAAACTTTAATATTATTAGTCTTTAATTTCCTTGATACAATACCGCTAGTACTGTCTACTATATCTAAAGTAGGATTAAATGTGCTAGCCTAAGTTTGGTTTAACAACTTACCATTAATGAAATAATGAAAATTTATTAGCAATAGTTAAGACTCGGAAATGAATTAATTGATCATTTTGTAATAAGTACAGTAAACTATCATGATACGTTAACTGTTTGGGCATGTTTTCACCGTCTTCTCTAATATGTATTTAGATAGCTTATAAATTATGTACATTTCCATAAATATGAATTATAAAAGAGTATTGTGTGTACATGAATATTTCCTCTGAGAAGGCTATAACGTCATAATATATTATTCTCACATTCTTACCACTCGTATTGTATGGCAATGCCACAGTACAAGTGACTGTATAGGTAGTAAGTAATAAATATTTCAGAACAATCTTACACAAATCAACCTAGTCCCAAATTAGTACACCCAACAAAGCCAATAACTGCCAATTTGCGGAAATAATTCGTGTATTTAAGCGAATTTTGTCATAGTCATAGTGGTAATATGGTTTTTAGGCCCGAGTTATAGGTACATTCTACTTTTAGCGAGAAAACACATAAACACAAATTATCTACCTTAAATTAATAATTTAACTCTTGGCGGGCGTATGTCTAATTTGACAGCATGTTTTTAGGGTTCCGTAGCCAAAATGGCTAAAACGGAACCCTTATAGTTTCGGTCTGTCTGTCTGTCTGTCTGTCCGTATGTCACAGCCGAATTACTCGCAGACTATAAGTACTTACTATTATGAAATTTGGTAGGAAGATGTATTCTATAAACCGCTACATAAAAGTAATGTGAAATTAGGAAAAAAAATGTTCATTCACCCCATAGTTACATGGGAAAGATTTTTTTTTTCAATGCAAGTTATGCAAGTAGTTGTGAGGGACAGTTTTGGATAGGCCTTTAAAAATAATATCGAGGTTACTAAGATTACCATTTAAGTAAGTGAATCGTTGGTGAGATATTAGCTTCCAAAGTTCTACAAAATGTGTCCCCCCTCCACCCCCTCTAATTTCCATTCCAAACTATGAAGGTTAAAATTCTGAAAAAAATTGTGGTGGCGTACAATAATAAATACTTTCAACGAATTTTGGTTTGAACAAGATGGGAGGATTTGGTTTGAATAAGGGTTAATAAGTTTTCATTGGGCACTTCTTGCCCAAACAAAAGGACGTA
Organism: Cenopis cana; assembly: GCA_951800055.1. Lineage (NCBI taxonomy): Eukaryota > Metazoa > Arthropoda > Insecta > Lepidoptera > Tortricidae > Cenopis > Cenopis cana. Next base: position 9,096,275 of record OX637477.1, on the reverse strand, counting down.
AGTGCCGTGGCTTCCCTATGATGTTTTTAAAAGTGGACTGCTAGGGGTCGGTACGGAACCCTTCGTTGTGCGTGATCCGACACGCACTTGGCCGGTTTTTTTTCGAAGGCCAGCACCATGCCTCGCTCTGCGTATTCGCCTCCCTTTCTTTTGATATATTAAAGAAAGAGATGCAACATGCGCTTTTTCTTTCTAGAGACACACCGCTTAATCTAGATAACTAAAAACGTCTTTCCTGATTGGTCGATTTTATTTTAGTACAGCTGTATTCTGGTTGGTTGATATTTTTACCAAATATTTTTTAATCGGTCAAATTACTGTTCTGTGATTGGTGGATTTAATAGGTGAAGTATTTTGATTGGTCAAATTAAGATGTTTTGAAAATCATAAATATGTATACATATTTTCCCTAGGGCTCAAATGTACTACTTTAGCCCCGCTTCACAAGTCTAATATGACACACTTTTCGAGCATGAGAAGTGAAAAAAATTAAACACGACTGCACTGCATAAAAAACTGTTAAGTATATTGTCCTCTTCGCCGTGTCCGGCCACACGGCGCGGCGTGGAGGACAATATTATCATTTGGAATGATCATAATCACAATGGAAACCTTTTCTGATTAGATATTTTCGAACTGTTCCGTCATCTTTTGGATATATGCAGCACAATATTTGCCTTAGATATGTAACCAATTATCAATTATTTCTGATAAACATCAACAATGTCTTAATCTCGTACTTTTGGTGAATTTTCGCTGGTATCGAGCAAGAGCGTATTATGGGTAACATCGTTATTGAAATTACATTATTAATAACATTGCGACGTAATTATAAGCTAGATTGGGTCCATTCGTTATTCGATTACAACAAATGGAATAGCCTATCATTAAAGGTCCTTGTTTGGTAATAGATTTCGTACTACTTATTTAGATTTTTACATAAACAAGTCACAAATCAAATTTTTATTCCTTTATTCTTATGCCTTAGTATACATAACTCATATACCACACCCTTTCTACATTCTATTTACACGCGACATAATAAATTTAAGGCCTTAAACAACTATATGTAACAAATTATGTAGCATATAACTAGTTTTTAAGTATCATGATATGCCATACCCTAACAGGGTGCCATGTGTGTCTGAAATATATTATTTTGTACAACTGTACAATTACCATGGTTTGCACTAAATGAATTATTATGAATAGATTCGTTTAGAAGGTAAAGGTAATATTGATTACATATCGTCAAGTCGCTGACTTATTAACGCATATTTAAACTTTAAAATGATTCCGATTCAGATTTTATCACACGACTGCCCAAAAAAGGAGTTTATTTTTTTCAGGGTTATGTATGTATGTTCCGTCAGAACTTCTTAACGCCTTAAACGATTTTGATGAGGCTGCCTTTTTTGTGATTATTTGATAGTGAGATCTATTAATATTCATTCCACCCACATGCATATTCCCTTCAGTGGTTCAAGCATGCGGCTGTCAAGCGGCGGTCGTGTTTTCAAATACCAGCTCGTACCAATGAGTTTTTCGGAACTTATGTACGGAATATCATTTGATATTTACCGTTAGCTTTTCGGTGAAGGAAAACATCGTGAGGAAACCTGCATATATCCGCGAAGAAATTCAAAGTTGTATGTGAAATCCCCAACCCGCTCTGGGCCAGCGTGGGGACTACTGCCCAATCCCTCTCATCTATGAGAGGAGGCCTGTGCCCAGCAGCAGTGGGACGTAGGTATATGGACTGATGATAATGATGATGATGATTCCCTATTCGTATCTCACGCGACTCTACGATTCTTGTCTCTTTTTATTTATACTACGACGGTGGCAAACAAGCATACGGTCCACCTGATGGTAAGCGGACACCGCAGCCTATAGACGCTCGCAACTCCAAAAGAGTCACGTGCGCGTTGCCGACCCTTTATAAAATTTGAGGATGCACTGTGTTGACAGCAGAAGGGACCAATTTAGCTCCCTCACTCTCAACACAGTGGAACCTCGGGAGCTCTGGCAACCTTGCTCACCCGAACTGTGCGAATTAGAAAGAGGCGGTTACATTTTTAGGATAATACTCGCTAACTCGTTTATCCTCAGCATAAAGAATAGAGTCTCATTAAGACATTAGGCTAGGCTGAGGTCCACTGACAGTGGTTATTTCTGCTGAATAATGTCTGTTAATCAATATTAAGTAAGGTATTTATTCTAAGCGCAAGCAAATTACTCTAACAAATGTTACCAGATATTCTGTTATGTTGTTTTACGCCTACTTATGTACAGCCAAGTGCAAAAATATGGGTGCATACAACTTGCTCATAAATATGACACATAGCTCTTATGTCGGTGAATTAAGGTTTTGGTACCTACATAAGTATTTATGAGAGGATTCTATCGATACATATTTTTGCACTTGACTGTACATATTATAATTAGCCACCAGAAAAGGCAAATGGCTGAAGTTCCAATGATGATTATTATGCTGCAAAAACAATTAAGAAATTTAAATACAAGTAACTATAATACAATCAAATAGATACGAATTTCCACATACACTGAGCGAAAAAAAATTACAAATTATTGGAATAGTAAGTTTTAGTGAATCCCAGGGCAATGAGATTATATACTAACGGTTACAAAACAGTTTTTGATAATAGTAGTTATTTACTAATACCAAAAAAATTGTGCTTGTAACTACTAATTACTACTAAACTGTTTTGTAACCGTTAGTATATAGGTAATCTCCTTGTCTTGGGATTCACTAAAACTTACTAATAATTAGTATTTTTGTCGCTCAGTGTAGTGGTGTTATTAAAAATTACATTGCGCTTAATTAAAGTTTGGCCAACGGCCAACGTAGTCAAACATAATAATGTGTCAAAAGGGACAAGTACCTAGTTGAGAAACCTATGTAGCTAATGTAGCACGTCTTCATATCCTTTATCGTTGAGGCAAGATTTTGGTAACTCAGAGAAAAACCACGAATCGTAGTAAGTCCAACTTTTTTTAAAGCCTACGGAATCTAGATACTTATGTTATTTTATATTTATCTGAAAAAAAAACTATTTAGATAAAATTTTAGTATTTACTTGACCCCATGCGCGCGAGTCTCGCTTTATAACAATTTCTTTCACTATTTTGTATTCAAGTACCTATAAATGAATTTTAGAAGAGCTGGTACTTATTTCTCATTGAATACGATTAAAACTTCGTTTTCACGCCAGCTTATATTCATAAAGTTCGACCCTCAGTCGGTCGCGTTTCGCCGCACATTTTGGGATGGCTGGGCTGGGCAAATTAAACGAGGCAAACGTTGGACGCATAGCAATCGTTTTTATTGCACGGGGCAACCAAATTATTGATTTCAGGGTTCGAGCAATATTTCAAACAGCACTTTAATTAGCTGATAATTAACGATATTCATATTTGTTTAAGTGTTCCCACTTTGTGTAGTGTAGGTTGAATCATTGGTAATTAAAATGTACCTAGTTATTTATTGGGTGTACATAACATTCGCTACGAATAATAAAAAAAATGGTTGTGTACCTGTGTAGAACTTTTGGAATATTTTATTATTTATTTTAAAGTTTTTGTCAGGTAGAAAAAATATTTGCTTTTAAAAAATGCATTTGTCAATGTAACTTTGATATTATGTACATGTCGGTCATATCTATAAATATTGCTACCATTGTCAACCGGATATATATCCGGTTTTATTTATATAAATAATTGAATATTTGTGGACAATATTACACAAATCAACCTAGTCCCAAACTAAGCAAAGTTTGTACTATGGGTACTAAGCGACGATAATACATACTTATATAGATAAATAAATACTAAAAAATCTATGTAAGAAAACATCCAAGACCCAAGAACAAATATTCGTGCTCATCACACAAATAAATGCCCCGGCCGGGATTCGAACCCGGGACCTCCGGCTACAGATGTGCAAGTTGCGGAAAGTTTCCAAAAAGTTGGAAAAGTTCTCGGAAATTTCTTGAGAATTTCTTAGAAATATAAGAAATTTCCATTTTACTTTTCGGAAAGTTACAAACCCCATACAAATATGTGAGAAATTTCAGAAACTTACCCATGTGGAAAAATTCGCAATTTTAGAAAGTTTCCGATGGCACATCAGTACCTCCGGCTATCGTAGGCAGGGTCACTACCAACTAAGCTAAAGCGGTCGTCATATCTTGTCAATCTTTTTCCCATTGGTCGCTTTTATACTTTATTATCGACGGCCACAGCACGGTGTATACTCTATGGTTTCATTCATGAATAGACCATGACCATAGGTTATAGCGAATTATATGTTATGAATGAAACCATAGAGTTTTGTCGTTCCGTGGACGTCCACGGTAAGGCACTTCATTGCTTTTCGTGTTAAATTTTATTTATTTAATCTTTATTGCACTAAAGAAATCTTAAAGTACAAAAGGCGGACTAACACCGCTAATACCGGCTAATACCGCGTTGAGCGGGTTTTTCAACATAATTCGATGTTTTCTTGATGTTTGCAAACAACAGATTGTAAAGAAATATATTTAGCTATTTGCTCTCATTAATAATTTTTCAATGCAGTATTACTTACATCGTGTAAGTTTAAGCTAGTATCATCACAGAATAAGTAATAGGTATCATTTAGAAACACAAGCAGAAGAGCCCCCAACATATAAAACAATTGTAGGTAGGCTAATCAAATATATTGTAGTATTTAACTTTAAATCTAAACAAGCAAAAATTCGATCGACAAGTTTCTGTTGGGGTCTTTGACAAACTTTTTGAAGATAAGTAGGTAGGTAGCTACATTAACAGATACATCCTTAACATTGGGCTCTTAGCTTAGCTATACCTGCAGTTCAACTTATAAACTTTCATGTGGATTATTTAACGAATTTACCGTCTGTTGCTGTTTGTGGTCTGCTGCTGCTGCATGCAGTCGGCTACGGAAGTATACCTTAACTCGGCAGTGTTTATTAAGTCGTATGGCATCCAAGTCAACAGATCTACGAGTCTTAATGATATTAAGGGGAGGTATCCCCAACGCAAATGTCCCGCTCTAACACGCGTGAGTTTACAATTAACCATCCCGCTCTCTACGCAAGCTCTGCGCGCAGTTTTGTGAATATTTAGCTATAGTCATTAAGCCAATCATTTTATCAAAGCAAACCCTGCGAATTTGTCTATAAGTATTTACGATCTTTAATTTAGTACAAAAATTAAATGTTAAATATCAGTAATATAGCCGTAGTATTGAAAATACATTCCAAAAAGGGGTAACTTCGCGATTTTTTTCTATCGAGTGAAATTCATCAGTTCATGTAACTGACTGCGATTTTGACTAGACAAGATCCTTATGTAACACATATATTTTTTTTAGATTTTAAGACACTATATTCTATGTCTCAGATGGTTTTAAAAAACTCAAAAGTTCCCTCTGGACTCCTCTGATATCCAGTGTACTTCCGTTTCGGGCACTCGTGGATAATTTGATGGGTGGACTGCTGCACTGGTGCCCCGCAATCGCACTGCTGAGAGTCCCGCCATCCATGAACTCGCCGCTTCGGCCGTGTTCAGTGCGAAGTCTGTTTAATTTGCACCACTCTTGCCTTGGAGCCGAGAAGCCCTTGGGTTTTTGGGTAGGGTTATAGTTGTTGAGTAAGTTGGTACTCCATTCGTCTTTCCATTTTTCTTTCAGTTTGAAATTGTGCGCCATCAATACCTTAGCCGTTTTATAAGGTGGATTCCGGGATTAGAGGCTGGCTTGGCTGCTGTACCTGTTGTTGTAAAACGACCTCACAGCGCGATAACCGAGCCACTTCTGCAAGTCATTTCTCGGCAGTGTTTAGCGAGAGAGACCTGCATATATAATAATATGTCTCTACCTGTCTTGTGACCTAATATTATGAGCGGAAGTTTCTTCTTAACCCCTTTCATTCGAGACTTCCGCTTGTAATATTAGTTACTTGTGTGCCACCGTCGCTGTATAAAACTCTCTATACTATTTGTAGTCAATTGTCTACGCGCGTACAAAATAGATAGCACTGTTATATTATTGTATTAGTCTATATTATTTAAAATGTTTGACATTGTAATTTTTGACTATATATAAAATCAAATATCTTAATAATTTGGACGCCTGCTCGCAGGCTAGATAGAAAATAATAGATTCTAGAAAATTTAGATAACGTAAAACTAAGTTGGTTATTATTTTCTTTACGCGTAGACTTAGTATTTGGGCAAATTTTTTTGGTGTTGTAGTTTTTTTATTTCTTAGAATTGCATGAAAATTGGTAAGTTGGAAGAGCTCCTGATTCTGTTAAAAAAAATATGACAACATGGCGTCGAAAAAAATTTTTTCCCATACATTTTTTCACTGAGTTACGAAAATCCCAGGATACGTTTTGTCACTCAATGTAAAAAATTGTGGGACAGTGTAGGAAATCGTGCGCATATTGTTCAGAATCAGGAGCTCTTCCAACCAACCAATTTTCATGCAATTCTAAGATATAAAAAAAACTACAACGCCAAAAAAATTGGCCCATTTAACTCTTTACCTGATAATAGCCGGAGAGTTGACTACGTACATCCATCGCTTATTTGTAAAGACATGAAATTAATTAGTGTGCCATACGGCATGGCATGACTGGCAACGTTTCAGCGGAAGGGGGAGTATAGTAGTTAGCAAGTGCAGGTGCCTAATTTAGATCTGTATCTGGTTAGTTAATTATGTATTTAATTCTGATATTCCAATAAAAATATATAATTCGCTATCATATAAGACAAAATCCAAATATCCACAAATTGGGTACTTTCACTTGTACTGCTTTAAACAGTTAAACACCCCTTTGTTGTCCAATTACTCCCACCCCCGCCGCTAAAAAGCTGCCAGTCACCTGGGGTAAATAATAATAACAGTATAGCACACTAACTAGACAGACTTGTACCTCTACTGATAACCAATAGTTGGACGTAGCCAGCTCTTAGACCATAATATATAAAACGAATATGCGGATAGCTATTTGTCCCTCTGTCATAAGTATGGAATAAAAGTCTCAGGAACTAGTCCTACTATCGATATCAGGTTCGAAATCACTACATTACTTTAGGTTATCGCAAGTGTATTGAAAACCCTCCGTCCATTAGTGACAACAGTATGAAAAATTGATGGATATTATTTTTTTGTTTATCTTGCAAATACATATACGGACAGATATACAGATATAATTTATGTAGTGATGACCTATATAAGGTAGAAAAAAAATAGAGACACTGTTTAGTTGCAGATTTTGAAACGAATAGAAGAGAATGTAATTTGAAAATACTTATACCTAGTTCAAGCTTTCACAACAAAAATTTCAGGTAGGTACAGGTAGTCGAAAATGTCCTGATTGCTTTGAAAAAAAAGATGGGTGTCTATGGCCGTGCCTTTGTTTGGTTTGCTAAAATTCGTGGGGGCGCTATCGAGCCCCCAGAACAGATTAAAGCTTACCAGATTGCCGGTCCGGAAATTCTTATTAACATTTTCAGAAGCATCCATACTTAAGAGCTTTTTGGATCTCACAACGATAATGACCATTGAATACCTTTTCTGCGAAAGATAAAAGTTAAAATACTCTTATGATGTCGCCTTAACAGCCTACTTGACCTGGTTGTATTGTAAGAAAATGATATCAATTATTTTCTGACTCAGTAATTTTTAAAGCACGCGCTGCTATGCCCTTTCTCGGTACCTGACTAGTCTTACTTATATATATTATAGTAAGTAGAGAGGCCAATTCGTCGAAAGTGCCTTATTTACGATTTTCGTAGGACTGAAAAGATTTATACCGACAAGTGGTATCATTGGAATCAGCATCGTTTACTGATTATCAAAATGCATGTTGTCGCTTCCTAAAGTGGTGGAATGAGTTTTTGTGACGTCATCAATTTTATGTATGAAAAATAATAAGTTTTTGTTCAAAATCCTATCGAGTGGCGGGTATCAAATGAAAGGGCTCCATGAGCTGATTCCAAAAATATACCACACCATTAGATTTCGGCCAGTAGTGACGTAAAAAAAAAGTTCATTTTCAAAACACACCAAGTTTGGTCTCTTCCTGATAGTGGTAGCCGTACAGGCCCAATTTCAAAGAAAAACCGCAAATCGATGTACAGTTTAGCCATTTGGCACACGCATACTAGAGGTCAAAACAAAATTTTAGACCCGCAGTTCCTAAAAAAATTTCCCTTAGGGGGGGAGAGCCGAGACATTCTTTTTTTTGTATGCAAAAAACAATTTTTTTTTTCAGAAACCTATCGTGTGTAGTATCATATGAAAGAGCTTTTTGAGGCGATTCTGAAAATATACCACATCATTACATTTCAGCTTTTTTTTTTAAATTAAATCAAAAATAATTTTCGAAACATACCAAGTTTGAGGTCCTCCAGACACGATACGGCTGATTTTTATTTTGTACAATATACCACAAATGATACTTAATATCCTCATATCTAACCTCAAAAAAGCAATTTCGAAATGATTTTCGGTAAGTATTTTTTTTTAATTTTTGAATATTACTAAGTGACACGGTTCTACTTTAATACCAATTTTACGTGAATTATGGAACTTTAGTGCAGATACGTTACATATTAATCATAAAATGATACGTAGAATCCATATATCCAACGGGAAATACCTCTTTCCACGATAGGTTTCTGAAAAAAAAAATTGTTTTTTTCATACAAAAAAAACAATGTCTCGGCTCTCCCCCCCTAAGGGAAATTTTTTTAAGAACTGCGGGTCAAAAATTTTGTTTTGACCTCTAGTATGCGTGTGCCAAACGGCTAAACTGTACATCGATTTGCGGTTTTTTTAATCGTACGGCTACCACTATGACAGGAAACGGTTGCATGTTTTTTTAAATATGCCTTACGCTGAACGACTTACTGTAGCTCTAGTATAAGTTTTTTCGAAACATTAACTAATTCGAACGCGTTTGCGTTTTGTCTCAAAATGTATGAAAACGCTCTCACCGAGTTTGAAATACGCGCGTTCATCGGTTAGCAACTAATGTTATACACGCTGTTTTAGTTTCCACTAGTGACCACCAGAGGCGCTGTTCACGTTTTCATACCCCTTTCATACATTTTGAGACAAAACGCAAACGCGTTCGAATTAGTTAATGTTTCGAAAAAACTTATACTAGTGCTACTGTATCCTTAATATCTTAACGTAATGAAAGGAGTTCGGAAAAAAACACCATACGTGAACTGCAGTCAGCGGGGTAATCACGTAACGATATGTACTACCGTTGGTCTGCCGTTGGTAGTCTATATCTATGAACACAATGAAGAAGCTCCCAACAGATGGCGCTATGTGTTAAGCAGAGGTCTTAGTGGCATACGAATTAAATGGTAAAGTGATCTCTCCATAGTGAAACTAGCTACAACAGGCCCATTATTTTAAAATTACGCCACAATGTATAGGCATTGGCAGTCTATATAATTCCTAGTCTTTGCCAATACCAAATATTTTTAAATAGTTAAATAACTGTTCTGTGATTGGTGAATTTAATAGGTGAAGTATGTTTAATAGGATTTAATAGGTGTAGCTTGAATGTTTTGTAAACCATAAATATGTATTCATATTTTCCCTAGGGTTTCAATGTACATACTACTTTAGCCCCGCTACACAGGTCTAATCACAATCAGTCACTTTTCGAGCATGAGAAGTGAAAAAAATAATTGTTTTATCTACAAGGTCAATATCACTTTTCAATGGCCAGTCACTGTTCCATGCAGCCGTTTGCTTCAGACTTTCGATTAAATATCAGAATTCAAAGAGACTAAATAAATGGAGTGTAAAGAAATTAATAAAATTTCATCGGAGCCTAAATTTTTAAATTTTTTCTTGTTTTAGAAATTTGGAAGGTAAAGTCTTTATTATTTTGTTTTTCTATGCTATATCTCCATAAACCAATGCCATTACAATGTGCCATTGTTTATTTTTTTGCCGGGAGAAAACAAAAATGCTGGGTTAAATTTTTGAAATATAAATTAGAACAAAATTAAAGTCGAGAGTACTTAAATATTTCAAAGGCGGTTTAAAATTGAGGTTCGATAAAGATAAAATCATTTATTTGATCAACATAGGTTAAGGAACGTTACAGGTCATGGTCAGTTTCTCTATTTGGCGCCTTACGACTTACAAATTGTTGAGCATGCATGTCAAATTTATTACTTATCTTTAAAAAATTCATTAAGTGTTCAATACTTAGCTTTTATGAGCAAGAATATTTTTTTAAACTTTATCGATGGAATTTAAGAGGCCTTACAAGTTTTAAATTTTTTTGATTTCAAATTGTGACAAAAGTATGTATAATACCAATAAAGAGATTACAGGATACGACGATATTAGTAAAGTTTTAGATAGTAACATTGCCCTTTATTGATTTTATTGTGTGTAGTAGAATTTTAGCGGAAAAAGGCAGTTTTTAGCTCGAAAACTGTGGATTTGGAGTGAAGTTTGAAACGAAATATCTGAATGAAAAATGCAACAAATATATTTAAAATTTATGTCATTACGTCGCAATAGTCCTGTTCTAGATAGTAACATTAATCAAATTTCAAGAAACTTGTCAAATAAACAGAAAATGGCCTTAATAGATGAGCATTTTTTACCTTATAAGGACCCTTAAACATTTTGGTAATTTATTAAATATTTTCGGAGCCATACCGAGTACGTTTTTCTGGTATAAGTAACATTTTTTTGGGTATCATCGGGTTCTTTATTTGGGTTGAGAATGTAAACTGATGATTTTCGGCAGCTAGCCACAAATAAGCTACGTTGTACGTTCGACCAAACTAAAAAGCGTATAATTTACTATGCTGTCATGCCACACCGGCATTAGGTAGGTGAGAAAAACAAATTCGAGAATGTATAATGTGTGAAGATCAGTAGAACCCTTACTACTACTAATAAATGCGGAAGTGTGTTTATTGGTTTAACCTGTTTACGCTAGAACAAATCGACGTGTAAATATACGCATAAAAGGTTAGTGCGTCGACGTTGCAAAAGATTTGATAGAACATCGCGAAATGTGTTTTATCATCACATGACTGTTATGGTACAGTGAGCATCAAAGTAACTTGGCATATGAAAGCGTCAAAAGTCTTTATTAGAAGGGAATAGGTACTTTTGACTTTTTCATATGCCAAGCTACTTTTGATGCTGACCGTACGTTAGTATTAATTAAATTGTTTACATGCCCGGTTTTGGGAACATATATGCGACATAATAATTAATGCAGTTACACTTTAGGTATACGTAATTTAATTACCGAACCAGGCAATTGATTAATTTCAAAATATTTTATCAGTTATTATATACAGCGAGGATTTTTATTGCTTTATGTTTACGTGTGCCGTGCCATATTGCCTATATATAATAATTATGTTTTTCTCTTCGATGAATAACTAGAGCAGAAGATTCTTGAACAGCACTTGTTCCATTTGGTTGCTTAACTTATCGAACCATGAAAGGCGATATTATGATATTGATTTTGATTTCATCATAATCCTCCTAGCGTTTTCCCCGGTCGTACCCCAAGATTTGGCGTAGGCAGAATTAGTTTTACAAAAACCGGCCAAGTGCGTGTCGGGCCACGCGCAAGGTAGGGTTCCGTAGTCGTCCACCTGTTACATTATGTGGACTAAAAAGTTCGCAAACTTCTTACTATGATTTTGACAGAATTAACAACATTATCTAAGGTACCTATCAATGGAAATTGAATGAATGAATGAATGAATAATAATTTATTCGAAAAGAAATCGAAATTGTACGAAAGTTTGCTTTTGCAAAGCACATTTCTGAAGTTCGACTATACTCGTTAACTAGTAATGTCTACTTAGCTGTGATAGTTTTCCTTTTAAATTCATCGTATATACTACTACCATGATTTTTTTCACATGCCTAGTAGCCACCGTTTAACTGGCAGGGGGGGGGGGGGACACTTGACCATAACAAAAATTATCACTTCAAAGCTCAATATCATTCAATATCACGCTAAGCAGTTCTTTAATCAAAAAATGCTTTTAGAATCCGTATAATATTTTTAAAAGAGCTATCCAACGATACCCCACACGATGGGGTTTGGCAGAAAAAAAATTTGCACCACCACTTTAACCTTTAACCCACCACCGATAATGTCATCAGTCTGGTTACCTAGTTTTAAAAACATCGCATCTCACTCAATGTGCTGAGAATTTTACTTTCTTCATAATCAGAGTGCTGTCAAATATTTAAGGATGTTTTATCTAGTTTTATTAGTTGTTGTACTTGTTGTAGATGTAGGATGACCATGATTGTACAGAATTAAACTTTAATAATTTTTTACATAAGGATTGTTTGGGTTATTTTATTGAACTTTCTGACAAAAAAGAAGTAAAAACATGTTTTTGCATTTTTTTAAATTGATTTATAGGTAATTTTGTAATTTACAATTTAATGTAATATTTTGATTGTCTTACTATCAATACCTAGAGAGAAACCATGTTAGGTACCTTATATATTTTAACATGTGGCAAAGAGTCTTTACTTGACTTGAGATTAGGCGTTAGGTACAAATATCGGGGGAAAAACCGGGATCAATCTAGTGAAAGAAGATTTATGTAGGGTGAGTTAGCGTTGTGAGGTAGTCCTACTTATCGGCCGACGTGCCAGGTCCACAATAAATCAAGAGGATCGCACTGACGAGAACGGTTTTTTAGCCGAATATTTACTGAACTGTGACACAGGTGATGTAGGTACTACGTACTGTGATAATCAATCATTTGCTTGCCTTCATATTTATCCTGTGTTTCCCGTTTGTGCCCAAAGGAGCTTTGACACTTAATAGTACATTACTTAACAAGGGCGGTATAACAAAGAATGTCTCGGATCGCAAGTATTTGACGCCCGAGCCGAAGGCAAGGGCGATAAATATGCGATCTGAGGCTTTCTTTATTACCGCCCGTGTTAAGTACAAAATTTTATGTCACCCCCTGGCCAGGAAGTGGGATTTCCCGAGCGCGGAGCGTGCGGTAATTGCCGCTTTATGGCCAGGTGTGACATAAAGGATGATTCACGCTAGACCGTTCCGTGTCCGAGCCGGACGTGCGACGGCCCTAGAAAACGGGGCGGCCCGGACACGGCACGGTCTTGCGTGAATTATCCTTAATCCCAAAATATAAAATATCATAATACATTGCTCCACAAAACTAATTTAATATTTCTTTCCTGCCTACCCAATTTCTGAAGTCATAAGATTTATGTTTTTTTTCAGTGACTAGTTACATCACGGAAGAGTTTAAAAACGTGGCATTTTCTTTCAATAATAAAATTCTGATCCCAAGATTTGACGTAACCACCAGGCACCAGGGGGCCGATTTTTGAGTTTCGAACGCTCGACTTTTCACTCGACATCTGTCAAAACGTCATAGTTTTTTGACAGATCTCGAATTTTCACTCTAGATCTGTCAAAAAACTATGACGTTTTGACAGATGTCGAGTGAAAAGTCGAGCATTCGAAACTCAAAAATCGGTCCCCAGGTCTTACGAAAGTGACCCAAAAATGGAAACCGTCTACAAGACGTGTCCATTTTATTACTTCTATTTTCTCCTTTTTATAATCACAATAAGTTAGCGATTGAATCAGGCGTTACTTTGCGGCATTGCATGATAAATCCAACAATATTCTTCCTTTGCTCTTCCGCTTTGGAAAGCAAAATAGTAAAGGAATATTGTTGGATATATTTAATCACAATAACTCTGATTGGCGAAATAAATAAACATTTGTGGACAATCTTACACCAAATGTCTGTAAACTTATGTAAATTTTAAAGAAAACTTTCACGTTTGAAAGTTACAAGCCGTCCCTCGTTATCGGGCCTCTTCTTGTCACACAGTATGTAGGTGGGCATTTTCACTTTAAAGTGTACCCCCTACGTTTTTTTCGGATCTCGGTGATTTTGGGTATTCTGACTCTGCACGAGTACTATCCATTTCCGTGAAGAAAAAAAGTGTCCCACCAAATAAAGTCAGTTTTGTGACGCTTTTTTCATACAGTTTATATGGCTCGTCACAAAACTGACACAGAAAATTTGTATGGAAAATCAAGGACATTTTTTTTTCTTCATCTGAATCAATAGTACTCATGATTCTGAGTCAGAATATCCAAAATCACCGAGATCCGAAAAAAAAGTAGGGGGTACACTTTAAAGTGAAAATGCCCAGGTACCTACACAAAATGTTACGTCCACCGACTGCGAACCAAATCGAGTTGTGTTTTATCTATGGCAGTAGTGATTTTTTATTTGTTTAAGTATTACTAAATTATAATGTGAGTCTCTGGTCTTTGCCCGTGTTCAGTGAAATTATGTTCATTACTAGTAACCGTAGCGACCCCATTAACGCCCGCCGCTTTACCCGATCTCCAGTGACAGCGATTAATGATTAATCTTCATTAGTATATCTAATTTTACATAAGTATAACATATATACGTATGATAGAAAATTGCTCGAAGTTATTAAGGGTAAACGTTATTGCTATGAAAGCTTCCTTAATCAACTACGGAAGTCGGAATCCTACATTGCGTGCCACTTGAACAAAAAATCACCGTTGATTTATTATCAACGGTTCAAATGTTGGAATAATTATTTATTATTACCTATCTTGTTATATTTTTCTACCGCTCATTTGAAAAACCTACCCTGTGAGTACCTATGTGACAAACGTCAACCTTGACAGATTGGTCAAAAGTAGTTTTGCCTGTTTTTGTCGGTTAAAAGTCTTTATGACCAGTTCACACTTTTGACTGCAACATATATACATAAGTATATGTAGCTGGTAGCGGCTTTCAGTATACTATACAGATATACTTACGTTTCAAGTTTTATTCCAATACGCCTTATAGTTCTTGAGTGTAAAATTCATGTGATATACAGACAGACAGGACATGACGAATTTATAAGGGTTCCGTCTTTGCCATTTTGGCTAGGGAACCCTAGAAAGGTTCAGTAGGTAATAACAGAGTAAAAGCCAATTTCATGACCAGAAAATAACTTCACGACATTTATAACACGTGAAAAACGGTAGATTATTCCATTTAATTACAAGGCTTCTACGCCACGAGCTAGGGATAATAAATTCGGAATTAGGTACGTGAGTGATGTGACGTGACGTACCTACGGGCTGCGGGAATAAATCTTACGCTCAAACTAAGGTTTTATGACTTCAAATATGTTGAAGTATTGAAATTACTAACGTAAAACAGCTTTAGTATTTATCTGCATAAAAAATACTACAAATAAATTAATAATAATTTTACAGAATATTCTGAAAATGAAATTTGATTACACTTAAAGTCGTCAGGCTATTTTGGACCGTGAATTTACTTTTTTTACTACATATCGGCCTGCAGCAGCCAGCAGCGGAATATTGTATAGTATAATCCGAATTTTAACCATTAAAAAATACTTTAAATGAAATATCACTTTAAATTATTTTACTTTTTAATTCAGATAGTTTACAATCAAACTATCTCCTTGGCAATTCATTTTGGGCGACATCGACAGGAGATTTCGCAGCCGATAGACTTATTCTAGTGTTCGGACGAGTTTCGGTGGCAAATTTCACAGAGGTAAATGGAGTCGCCTAACTATTTTTTTGATTAAACGAATAACGATTAAATGATTAATTTTACATAATACTCCTTATAAATTATCTTGCGAGCATTACCTACTTATACCACGATAACACAGGACTACTAATGACACAAGTAAGGTAAAGATTGTTTGATAAATTTATTTATTTTTACTTATTACATACGTACAAACATGTCACCTAAACAGTCGGGACAGTATAATGTTTGTACCTGCCGCCATTTAATGTCATACTAAGTACCTACTTCAGGTAAATGAATAATTTATTTATTCAAATCTTAAAAAGTTAATCATAAAAACGACTCCATTACCCACTGTGTGAAATTTGCCACCGATCACTCCGAATACCACTTATTACCTATCTGGTGAGATTTCATCTGCATATGTTTCCATAGGTATACAAACAAATTTATCGTAATTAAATATGAGACCTAGCTAGATCGATTACTCGTCCCCGAAAATCCCCCACATACCAGATTTCATCAAAATCGTTAGAGCCGTTTCCGAGATCCCCGAAATAAATAAATATACAAGAATTGCTCGTTTAAAGATATACTACCTAAGATATTAAAAAATGCGATAGTTTAGATTTTAGTTTAGTTTAGTTTAGATGTCTGGAATAGTCTGGATATGTTAGTCAATCTTGATGAAACTTGGTATACAGCCTGGATTAACATATTGGATACTTTTCATCCCGAAAATCAATAATCAAAGCGATGCAACAGGGAGTGGATGTTTAAGCGAACGAAGTCGTGGGCAAAAGCTTATATCTACGTTTAAATATATTTTCCCCTTAATACATAGCATCACATGCCATTAGTGCTGATGACATGTGATGCTTCTGAACTTACAATATACTTACTTACACTTTGTGTTTGAGAAGTAGGAAGTTTTGGATAGCATTTCCATGTCATTTAAGTGTTCCGGGCAATTTGCATTTAGAGAAGATCAGGCCCCAAGATGACTTTTGGACTTCGTTCTACTTTTTGGAAGTTATTTATTCAAATCAAGTAGGTTGTAACTTATTGTTTTGAATTGCGATACTAATATTTTTAGAAGCCTGCTTTTATTGTTAATACATGAATATAAAGACATGTAAACTCGTATTAAAACTAGCAGATATAATAATATAAGGCGAAATTAGAAGAGTGAAATGATTGAGCAAGCCCTTCGTTCCCGGCGTCTGCAGTAATGTACTATTAATTGATTCCGTTGTGACAAGAAAGTTACTCAATATTATAAATTGTACGACTAATTTTCGTGTCGCAACAGAAAAAAAATAAATGTAGGCGTTAAATGCCTTAACGTGTATCTTAAGACCCTACAACGAGAATTATAGAGGAAACAATAGGGATTGATTGTCAGATATATGATTCTTGACTATATGATTGTGTTTCTGCCAACAGGTAGCTGAAACATGATTGCTTAAAATTTCCTCTATAGAAAAAAATCCAAACTTGAGTCTTTATTTACTTTTTTTTTACTCAGCCTACTAAAACAACGTATTATTAAAAGACACGATTAAGTTAATATGATGGTATTTTACCTCATCTTAACTCTGTCAAGGGGAAATTGAATAAAACTGCACACAGTTAGATATTTATCGAGATTTGTCTAAAGAAGCCATTCCCAAATCATTGCTGCATCCCGTTTTATCTTGAGCGAAAAACATAAGCGCGTCTCTTTCACGGGGGGCGTGGTTGAGCGAATCGAATAATCCCCTTAAAGTGCCTAAAATTAGATCCATTTTTTTGTATACCACGTCGGTGACAAGCAAGCGTACTGCCCCCACCTGATGGAAAAAATATTGAGGATCAACCATTAGTGCTATTTCTGAAGATTAGTTGACCTAAAAACGTTTCTTTCAATTTTGACCCAGTGTCCGGCGCCGTGTAACATGTGACTGAAGTCTTGTAACATGTGACTGAAGTCTAAAACTCTCTTTTATACATTTTCTGTCCCTTCGCTTGATTTTAGCATTATAAGAATCGTGAGTTCTGTCGCCAAAAAAAATTAAGTTGTAATAAACGTGTACACTTAGTACCTCATATTTGCCCACCCTGTATTTTCATAATCGGCTGGACCCGACGGCCATAACTGTTTAGTAACGCAGCGTCGGCGTTCGTTAGCACCGTGGAAGCGCCAAACGTCTTCCTTGTGACTGCACGTCTGTTATTCTGTATACATTCGAAATTAATGGCTCGTCTCGTACATTGTAAACCGGCAGTTATTTTTGTTGTTACCTATTACACTCGTTCGCTTTTTTATAATGGCACGTTTTATATTTCGCCAGTTTGCTCGGATACGCAAATCATGGGCTTTATGTTTGAACATACACGATTAAGTATGTAACAAGAATAGAAAAATATGTTAATTACCTACTAAAACAGGTGCTAAACTATCACAACTTTCTACAAGGCCACGTTTTGTGCTGGATAATAATAAATGCGAAAGTTTTTAACGTCCTTAGCAAGATAATTTCGTAGTGAAGATAGTTTGATAGCCTGACTGTAATAGTTTGACTGTCTTTGAAAACAATCCCCTGAAATGAGGCGACTCGTAAAGGGGGACTTACTTTGATCGTTTATCACCATTATTACGAGTATAATGTGATACTCTCAATATCTGTGGCAGTAAACTTTCCTTGACAGATTCTTGACGATTGCCAAGGGTCCTTATAAGGTAAAAAATGCTCATCTATTAAGGCCATTTTCTGTTTATTTGACAAGTTTCTTGAAATTTGATCAATGTTACTATCTAGAACAGGTCTATTGCGACGTAATGACATAAATTTTAAATATATTTGTTGCATTTTTCATTCAGATATTTCGTTTCAAACTTCACTCCAAATCCACAGTTTTCGAGCTAAAAACAGCCTTTTTCCGCTAAAATTCTACTACACACAATAAAATCAATAAAGGGCAATGTTACTATCTAAAACTTTACTAATATCGTCGTATCCTGTAATCTCTTTATTGGTATTATCAATACTTTTGTCACAATTTGAAATCAAAAAAATTTAAAACTTGTAAGGCCTCGCTAAAATAATCTATTTATCAAATTAGGTAGGTAGGGTAGGCTAGGGCAGCGTAATTTTTTCTTAAAGTCACCCCACCCTCCAGTGGCATCCTCCAATTTCATAAAACGAGAAGCACGTAAAACAGATGTTTTAGGGGTGATATACTCGTAGGTATCTACTACTAGGTACCTGGTACATATTGTATGTTTTTAATAAGCATTAATTTTGAAACCATAAATCTATTGACGTAACCAGCAATAATGTTTCTGAACAATTGTAATTGTACTTACCTAAGGTGAACGTCCCAGTTCTCGACACGTTAGTGTCCAGTAGATGACAGTACTTACCTATTAACCACCTCGCACTTTTTCAATGCCGCAGGTTCCAGAGATCTTGGGTTCAAATAGGTGTAATTGTAAGTTAACGGCAAAGCTACTTAACTCAAAAAATCTTTTATATTTAAGATTAGCAGCTAAGGTGGAAAATGTAATTATTTAAGGATATTTTTTTAAATAAACAGTATATTTTTTTGTAAATCCCACCTGCGGCCTGCGGCGTTGAATTTTTCAATTTTTCACTTTAGTTGGAAATTGTAATTTCGTTAGCGGACGCATCCGCTTGACAAATTTAATTGAGTATGGAGTAAAAAATTGTTATTAACGATTCGCAATACAATTTGAGACGTTAGTGCCGTAAAAGTTGTAATAAATTCGCGGTAGATGTCGCTACGAGTCTCCCTAAGGCTTAATTCATCAGAGTGTAATGATTGAAAGATTCACCGTCACAAGGGATTACTACGGTGGCTCAGTTGGTAAGAGCAATGGACGGATTCCACAGGTCGTCGGTTCAAATCCCACCTGCGGCGTTGAATTTTTAAATTTTTAACTTTAGTTGGAAAATCTTAAAAATGGAAATAAAAAGTATTTGTACCTATCACTCATAATTTGTACTCCGAGTGGTGTTTTGGGTCATCGGCTAGCAACCGACCCATGTCAAATCACATTTTCCAAATCTTGAATCAATGGCTTTGTGGAATGGAATTATTCCATTCACAAAAACCCTTGTCGCTTATAAATGTACTCGTTTACTTTCTAGCATGGGAAGGGGGTGTAATCAGCCCTTGTTTATGACTTTTTTCCCCGTCGTACATTTCTGCTTACAATTCATACGGAGTTACGCGTTCTCCTGTATTCTCAGTTATATTCTTAAAAAAATTTAGGTACTATGGGCTGCAAAATTGCATGGCATATTTCAACCGTAATACTACGGCAAGTTACACAGCAGGCAGCGGCGGCGGCGGCGGTTTAACAAGTCTCTTGAAGTGAAATTTTATTTCGTATACTTCGTTTTGACAATTAGAGACCTTTTACACCATTAAAACTTACTTGACTATCGGACCCTTTACATCTCCGCTTATATGTATATTTGAACACAGAGACTTTACATCTCTATATTATAGCATACTAAGTTCAGCAAATAGGTGCCCAGGTATTTATCTGTGGTTGATGTTGATTTGTATACATGTTACTAAATGATTGTTCTAATTTATGATAAGCAAAAGGGCCTACTTGCAGAATAAATGTTTGATTTTTGATTATTTTTTTGCAATACGGTCGACATCTGCCCGTGCAGTTTTGCAGCCCAGTGTGCATTTCAGTCATTCGAGTAGAATACACTGGCATGAACTGATGAAAAAATATTGTATTTAATTATAAAAGAGCCGGTGACACTGAACCTAGTATGATAAGATTCCCAGATGGCATATATATAATTAGGTGCGTCATTAGTCGGGGAACACGAAACGGCGATGCTGCAATGCGAAAAACCTGGCGAAGCCATTGAAAATTAAAATTGAAAAATGATGAAAAATCCGGTTTCTAGTATGATAAGATTCCCAAGTTTCGTTTGTTCCTCGAAATAGGGGAGGGGTAGGAATATACGATAGTGCAGTGCTGCAAGCCTTCCTGACTGGCCTTGTCAGTGGCAGCAGTATGATAAGCGACCACTTTTCTGAGGTATCTAGTATGATCGGATTCCTGAAAAAAACAGGGCTCATCTGAAAGATCAGCACTTTCTGTGTAAGAAAAACCACTGCTGCATTTTCCAAACAGTGGAGAAGGTGGTTGCTGCAGCGATTAAAGGAGCCGACAACACTGAACTTATTTCGATAGATTCCCAGATGATATATATATAATTAGTCGCGGCATTAATGGGGGTACATGAAATGGCGATGCTGCAAAGCAAATGAGCAGGCAAACCTATTAAAATTCAAATTTTAAAAAATAAAAAATAAACGGTTTCTAGTATGATAAGATTCCCAAGTTTCGTTTGTTCCTCGAAATAGGGGAGGGGTAGGACTATACGATAGTGCAGTGCTGCAAGCCCTCCTGACTGGCCTTGTCAGTGGCAGCAGTATGATAAGCGACCACTTTTCTGAGGTATCTAGTATGATCGGATTCCTGAAAAAAACAGGGCTCATCTAAAAGATCAGCACTTTCTGAGTAAGAAAAACCACTGCTGCATTTTCCAAACAGTGGAGAAGGTGGTTGCTGCAGCGATTAAAGGAGCCGACAACACTGAACCTATTTCGATAGATTCCCAGATAATATATATATATAATTAGTCGCGGCATTAATGGGGGACACGAAATAGCGATAACGCAATGCAAAAAAGCAGACAAACTATTAAAAAGAAATTTTGAAAACATAAAAAAACGGTTTCTAGTATGATAAGATTCTCAAGTTTCGTTTGTTCCTCGAAACTGAAACTGACAAGGCCATTCAGGAGGGCTTGCAGCACTGCACTATCGTATAGTCCTACCCCTCCCCTGTTTCGAGGAACAAACGAAACTTGAGAATCTTAATATCATCCTGGAAACCAGTTTTTTTATGTATTAAAATTTTCTTTTTAATAGCTTTGTCTGCTTTTTTGCTTTGCAGCATCGCCATTTCGTGTACCCCCATTAATGCCGCGACTAATTATATATATATCATCTGGGAATCTATCGAAATAGGTTCAGTGTTGTCGGCTCCTTTAATCGCTGCAGCAACCACCTTCTCCACTGTTTGGAAAATGCAGCAGTGGTTTTTCTTACACAGAAAGTGCTGATCTTTCAGATGAGCCCTGTTTTTTTCAGGAATCCGATCATACTAGATACCTCAGAAAAGTGGTCGCTTATCATACTGCTGCCACTGACAAGGCCAGTCAGGAGGGCTTGCAGCACTGCACTATCGTATAGTCCTACCCCTCCCCTATTTCGAGGAACAAACGAAACTTGGGAATCTTATCATACTAGAAACCGTTTATTTTTTATTTTTTAAAATTTGAATTTTAATAGGTATGCCTGCTCATTTGCTTTGCAGCATCGCCATTTCGTGTACCCCCATTAATGCCGCGACTAATTATATATATATCATCTGGGAATCTATCGAAATAGGTTCAGTGTTGTCGGCTCCTTTAATCGCTGCAGCAACCACCTTCTCCACTGTTTGGAAAATGCAGCAGTGGTTTTTCTTACACAGAAAGTGCTGATCTTTCAGATGAGCCCTGTTTTTTTCAGGAATCCGATCATACTAGATACCTCAGAAAAGTGGTCGCTTATCATACTGCTGCCACTGACAAGGCCAGTCAGGAGGGCTTGCAGCACTGCACTATCGTATAGTCCTACCCCTCCCCTGTTTCGAGGAACAAACGAAACTTGGGAATCTTATCATACTAGAAACCGGATTTTTCATCATTTTTCAATTTTAATTTTCAATGGTGTAGCTACTGCGCACCTTACCGCGCATTACTTGTCGGCGCGGCTTTCAAAAACGTCTGCGTGAGACTTCTGTCATTGTTATTGATTATTTCAGAATAAAGTCACGAATTTCTAAACCAACTTTAATGTTTTAATCCTGGGCCCTAAAGTGGTGACCCCGCATTCACAGCAACACCTAGCCTTCGGAAAACATGTCTACAGACAATGAACCAAACGAAAAATTCGAACCAGCTGTTTCAAGCCCCATACAAGAGCTTTCAGTGATCTCATCTAACGTTCGAATTCCACCATTATGGCGGGATAGGATACGCCTTTGGTTTGTGCAGTTTGAAGCTATTATTAACCCACTCAAGAAAGGTGACCAAGCAATGTACGAATGTCTAATCGCACAACTCGAACGCCAGGATATCGACGAAATAAGTGACATTCTTTTAAAACCACCTGAAACAAAAAAGTTTGATGCCTTGAAAAATCGGTTGATTTCCGTCTATGAGGAGTCAACAGATCGTAATTTGCAGCGACTTTTGACCGAAATGGAACTCGGTGACTCTAAACCGTCTCAGTTTCTGCGCCGCATGAAAACTCTCGCCGGCAGCAACGTGTCCGAATCGGCTCTCCGAATCTTGTGGTCTAATCACCTTCCATCGTCCGTTCGAACTGTCATTGCAGCAAGTGATTCTATGGTGAAAGAGATGAAGCTGGACGATATCGCATTGATGGCTGACAAAATATTAGAACAGTCGCGTAAAGAGATATTATGCGCCATTTCAACACCAGAGGCGCAGTCATCAACTTCATCAACGCATTGTGGATCCTCTCCGCAGCAATCAGTAGAAGACAAGCTTCACCTTGCTCGCGAAGTTGCAGAATTGAAAATTCAAAACAAACAGTACCGCCGCAATCAGCGTCCAGCTACTCAATTCAATCCAACAACTTACGCGCGCCCTGGTTATCGCGCGCGCTCTGCATTTCCCCAACCCGAACACTTTTCGAGCGGCATTTGTTATTATCATCGACGTTTCGGAGATTCGGCTTTTAAGTGCACCATTCCCTGCAATTACAAGAAGAAAGCAAATAAGGAAAACTGATTCCTGCGTTAGCTGAGGCGGGATCTAGCGCGTGGGATACTTCACACCGCCTATTTGTCACAGATCAACGTACTAAGTCTCAGTATCTTATAGACACTGGCGCAAACATTTCTGTCATTCCTAAACCTAGAGGTTCCCGAGGACAACCGACTTCATTCAACCTTTATGCAGCAAATAACAGCACAATACCTACTTTTGGCGAAAAGACCTTAGATATAGATTTTGGCTTAAAGCGGTCATTTAGATGGAAATTCATAATTGCAGCGGTCAGTAAGCCAATCATCGGCGCTGATTTTCTCAAATACCACCAGTTGCTCGTCGATCTTTCTGGACGATGCCTGATCGACAAGAAAACTCATTTAGCCATCAGAACCTCAGTTTGCAAAACCTCGGAGCCAACCATTCGCTCTATAGACCTGGATCAGAAATATCATCGCATACTCAGTGAATTCCCTGACATTACCCGGCCATCTTCGGTGAACTTTGCTCCAAAACACAATGTCGAACATTATATTGAAACGAGTGGACCTCCTGTATACGCACGACCGCGCCCGTTACCGCCCCACCGGTACCTCGCGGTCAAGAAGGAGTTTGACCATATGATCGAGCAACAGCTATGTCGGCCTAGCAAGAGTCCATGGGCCAGTCCCCTCCATGTCGTGCCTAAGAAAAACGGCGATATACGCGTATGCGGAGATTATCGACGGCTTAACGCGGTTACCAAACCGGACCGCTACCCTGTGCCTCGATTAAGAGACTTCAATTATCAACTTCACGGTATGAAAATCTTTAGCACAATCGACTTGAATCGTGCCTATCAGCAAATACCTATGCATAGCGATCATATAGAGAAAAGTGCTATTATAACACCTTTCGGCCTTTTCGAATTTACCATGATGAGAGAAGGGTTAAAGAACGCTGGCCAGACATTTCAAAGATTTATTCACCAAGTCCTCGCTGGTTTGGATTTTGTTTTCCCATTTATCGACGACATCATCATCGCATCGAAGGATGAAAGCTCCCACGAGGAACACCTCCGGACAGTCCTGCAACGACTGAACCAGTACGGTGTTACGATAAACCCTTCAAAATGTGCGTTGGGCCAAGAACGCGTCAAGTTTCTTGGCTATACGGTCACGCCTGATGGTATTATGCCACCTGTCGACAAAATTCAAATGATCAACACGTATCCTAAACCCGAAAATGTCGAACAATTAAGAAGATTCCTCGGGATGGTTAACTTTTATCACGACAGCATTCCCAACGCAGCCCAGATTCAGGCGCCTCTAAATGCATATTTACACAACTGCAAGAAACGCGACAAAACTATATTAGAATGGAACAAAGAGGCAGAGGACGCTTTTGAGGCATGTAAGACAAGCATGAAAAATGCGGTAACGCTCGCGCATCCTTCTCACGACGCTCCTATCGCATTATTTTGCGATGCTAGTGACCAGAGCGCGGGTAGCGTTCTACAACAATACGTCGACAATAAATGGCAGCCATTGGGATACTTTTCGAAGAGGTTTTCAACTGCTCAGCAAAAATACAGTACCTTTGACAGAGAACTTTTATCTATTTACATGTCCGTGAAACATTTTAGAAAAATGTTTGAGGGTCGTGAACTCATTATTTTCACGGATCATAAGCCGCTGACATACGCTCTTATGAAAATGTCATCAGAATCCGAAACTCCTCGCCGTACTAGACAACTGCTTTTCATCAGTGAATTCACTAATGACATTCGGCACGTGAGCGGTCAGGAAAATGTGGTCGCAGATGCCCTGTCACGTATTGAGACTATCGCCACGCCCTCACTGCTCGACTATGAAAAACTCGCAGTGGCTCAAGAAACAGACTCGTCAATCAAGCATTTATTGCTCAAAAAGAATATTCATATAAAGAAGATTATTTTCCAAAATTCGTCGCAACCAATTTATTGTGAAATTTCGACATCGAACGTAAGGCCATATATACCCGAAGTGTTTCGGCGCTCAGCGTTTGAAGCTGTACATAATATAAGCCACCCCGGCATTAGAACGTCGAGGAAGATGGTTCAAAGCCGATATTTTTGGCCATCTATGAATAAGGATGTTGGATCCTGGGCTAAGACTTGCATTAAATGTCAACAATCTAAAGTACACCGTCATACCTCTAGCGCCGTCGGTACGTTTACTCCTACTGCTAGGTTCCAGCACATTCACGCCGACATCGTCGGGCCTCTAAGTATTTCAACGGGTGGACACCGTTATCTACTTACGATAATCGACAGAGCGACACATTGGCCCGAGGCTGTACCTATCCAGGATATAACTGCGGAAACGGTTGCCAGAATTATTTATGAATCCTGGATTGTACGTTTCGGTTGTCCGGCTACCATTACGACAGATCAAGGCCGCCAATTTGAAAGTGAGCTTTTTTCATCGTTGACCAAGTTGCTCGGGATCGACAGAGTCCGTACTACTGCGTACCACCCTCAGAGCAATGGAAAAATTGAGCGCTGGCATCGATGTTTAAAGGCAGCACTGACAGCCCGACTCTGTGATCGGAACAAGTGGGTCGAGGAACTGCCCACCGTGCTGCTTGGACTTCGCTCCGCGTTGCGTAGCGATTCGGATGTCAGTGCAGCACAACTGACTTACGGCTGCTCTCTGAGATTACCAGGAGACTTCATCGCACCGCCAGTGTCTTTGACAGATCCTACCTTTACCTTCGATTTTGTCCAGCAGCTACGCAAACATATCGATGACCACAAACCTATAGAAAAAATTAGTAAGAGCAGGAAAAACCTTTTTGTGCATTCAGATTTACAGACTTGCAAAAATGTATTTTTGCGTGAAGACGCAGTGCGCAAACCGCTACAAGCTCCATATAAAGGGCCCTACCCAGTATTGAAGCGTAAAGATAAGGTTTTTACTATACAATTACCGGGACGGATTGTCGCTGTGTCAATAGATCGTTTAAAACCCGCTTATACGTTGAACCTGGAAGAGACCCCGGACGAAGATACTCGTGAAGAACCTTGCTCAGAGCCTCCCGCGAAGTGTACTAGGTCAGGTCGAGCTATCAGATTACCAGTACGCTTCGCTAGGGGGGGAGCTATGTAGCTACTGCGCACCTTACCGCGCATTACTTGTCGGCGCGGCTTTCAAAAACGTCTGCGTGAGACTTCTGTCATTGTTATTGATTATTTCAGAATAAAGTCACGAATTTCTAAACCAACTTTAATGTTTTAATCCTGGGCCCTAAAATGGCTTCGCCAGGTTTTTCGCATTGCAGCATCGCCGTTTCGTGTTCCCCGACTAATGACGCACCTAATTATATATATGCCATCTGGGAATCTTATCATACTAGGTTCAGTGTCACCGGCTCTTCTACTATAAAGTGACATTGAATTTTTCTGTGTGAGCGCGACGCGACGCAACGCCGTTTCTCGAAATTAATCGATTGCGACACGTCATTTTTACCCGACTGCAAGGCAGGGTTATTGATGTTTTTGTTGAAACCACAAACGCTCCATAACAAATTTTCTGTTGTATACCTCCAAGTTGCCCACATTTTATCATATGTCTGTTTGAACACAACAAAGAGGAGCCGGCCGTAATTCGTTATTTTTATTATTTTTTTTTAATTAAAAATGATCCGAGATCTAGCCAGGGGGCAAAGATGGGGGGGTTATCCCTAACCAAAATACGAAGCTATAAACATTCATCGTTGTCGTAATAACACTTCGAAACATAATTGAATAGGTACCTGAACCGGCACGAATTACGCGGAAAATGTTTACAAATTATAATCTGTGAATGAAATCTATATTTAACACCCACTTTAAGCTCGCATTCCTCATTAATCGTTAGCGTGTAAACGAGGTAATATTTTTAGAAAAATTTGTGTTCATTGTTTTTCAGAATTGTTTACCTTTGAGTTATAGTAGGTATACGTGACTAAACTAGTAATCAGTGGTAATTATATTTAACTAGCTGTTACGGGTTACTCTATACTCTTCTGTATCCATGGAAACAGTTATAATATAGATGGCTTATGAGAAGATTATCTTGAGTTTCATTTAAATAACAAATACCACAAATATGGTGTCAGAATAAAACATTTATTGTGTGTATTTGAATACGATGGGAGAAAGTGCAGAAGGATCTTCAGCAAATATGCGAGCCCTGCAATGCCCACAACCGCAACATGGACGGATGACGTTTGTGCAACCGTTGGAATTCGCCGATACAATGGAGGCGAATTGGAAATTATGGTTGCAGAAATTTAAAATATTTTTACTTGCGGAAGACCTGCAGAGTGCTTCAGACGAGAGGAAGGTAGCGTTACTCTTGCACAGTATGGGGAATAAAGGAGTAGAGATATATAATTCGTTTAATCTGGACAAGGACACGACATACACCTTCGACGATGTCGTCAAGCAGTTCGACGCATACTTCATTCCAAAAGTGAACATCACTATGGAACGCCACAAGTTCTTTACGCGGGTGCAGGGCCCGTCAGAAAGCTTTGACGATTTTTTGACAGACTTACGAAACAAAAGCTCATCATGCGAATTCAAGAAAATGAAGGATGAACTGGTGCGTGACTTCATCGTAATCGGTCTAAACAATATTCCAATGAAGGAGAGATTGCTTCGTACTGAGGACCTCACCTTGCAGAAGGCTATTACGATGTGTAGAGCCGCAGAACTCTCGCAGAGGCAAGTAACAGAGCTGACAACCACGGATACACCTTCAGTGTTAAATATCAATAACAAGTCTAAGATTAGAAAGTGCTACCGATGCGGAAGCAATTGGGATCGCTCACACCAATGTCCAGCTATGGGTGCTAAGTGCCAGAAATGTGGCATCAGGAACCACTACGCTAAAGTATGTAGAAATAAGCAAATTGCTGCAATAAAGGAGGAGGAACCAACAGAAAAGGATGGCGAGGAGACTTTCTTTGTTGGATCTGTCAAGCTCGAATGTGAGTGGATAGAAAATATAATTGTCAACAATCAATCCATTAATGCGAAGTTGGATACTGGTGCTCAAGTTAACTGCATGTCTTATTCTACTTATAAAATGCTTAATTTGGATGATAAGTTCATAATCAGCAAACGCATCAAAATAGTCACATTAAATGACAAATGTATACCAGTTAAAGGAGTATGTAGCATTAAAGTTTACCTTAAAAATGGGAAATGTGACAACATTGAGTTTGTGATTGTGAGCTCAGAGTGTATGACTATTTTGGGCTTACCAACCTGTATTAAACTTAAATTGGTTACTAGGAATATGGTTAATACTATACAGGTATTAGGTAACTTAGAGACGAATAAGATTATGGCACAGTACAGCGACTTATTTAATGGTATTGGATGCTTTAAGAAACCTTATAAAATTGTTCTACAGGAATCTGCTGTTCCCAGAGCTGATCCACCTCGTCGGGTCCCAATAGCCCTAAGGGAAAGCCTTAGGAATGAATTGGACAATATGGAAAGACAGCAAATTATCGTGAAAAATGAGGATCCGGTGGAGTGGGTTAACTCTGTTGTGGTAACTAAAAAGAAAAATAATAAAATTCGGGTATGTCTTGACCCTCGTTACTTAAATAAATTTATTGTACGGAAACATAAACAACTGCCAACAGTTGATGACATATTAGATAATTTATCAGGTTCTAAGTACTTTACTAAATTTGACTGTAGTAGTGGATTTTGGACGGTGCAACTTGACTCAGAGAGCTCAAGGTTATGTACATTTTCTACGCCTTTTGGAAATTATTCCTATAAAAGGTTACCGTTCGGGCTCTCTGTGTCAACTGAGGCCTTTCAGGAACGCATGGAGGAGGCGTTTAGTGACATAGATAATGTACAGTTTTATGTTGATGATCTGATAATTTACGCTAGCTCTGTGGAAGAGCATAACAATGTTTTAAAGAAAGTCTTAAAAAGAGCACAGGAATGTAATGTCAAATTCAACAAGGAGAAGTCTCAGGTATTAAAAAACGAAATTTCATTCCTTGGCATGATTGTAAGCAATAAAGGGGTCAAACCTGATCCTAGGAAAGTAGAAGCTATTACAGAACTTAAGCAAATACATGATAAAAAGGAATTGGAACGATTTTTAGGAATGACAAACTACCTTTCAAAATTTATTGACAACTATTCTAGCATTACTAGTCCATTACGTGGTCTTCTTAAGAAGGATATATTATTTCAGTGGCTGCCCTCTCATGAAACAGCATTTGTAAAGCTTAAAGATGCACTTACTGAGCATCCCACTCTAAAATTATTTGACAGCAACAAAGACATAGTTTTATCTGTAGACAGCAGTTCGGAGGGAGTAGGCGCATGTCTTCTACAAGACAGTCAACCTATAGCTTATGCTTCTAAGGCACTTACTGAATGCCAGAAGGGCTATGCTCAGGTGGAACGAGAAACGTTTGCCATTGTGTTTGGTTGCATTAAATTTCATAAATATATTTTAGGGAAACAGGTTTTAGTAGAGACTGATCATTCGGCGTTAGAAATTTTATTTAAGAAACCTCTTTCTCAAGTCCCTGTAAGAATTCAACGAATGATGCTTAAGGTACAAGGATATGACATAGATGTTAAATATGTACCGGGAAAATATATGTTCATATCAGATTTTTTAAGTCGTTCGTTCTTACCTGGTACAAATGACGAAACTAATCAGTTTGATGAAGAGTTTAACAAGGAAATTGTCTGTCATGTCGAAGTAATGTTAGACTCATTGCCCATTTCCAGTAGCAAACGTCAACTCATTGCTATGAAAACCACTGAAGACCCTGTACTGTCATGTTTAAAGGATTACATCCACAGTGGTTGGCCAAGTTCTAAAGAGAAGACTAATGAGTTGGTGAGGGCTTTTTGGAGTTTCCGTAATGAGTTAACTATGGTAGACCAAATAGTATTGAAAAATAATTTGATTGTTATACCCATATCATTACAGAAAATGATGTTAGAGATAATTCATGAAGGCCATTTAGGTCTAAACACATGCCTTAGAAGAGCCAAAAATATCATGTTTTGGCCTGGAATGACAGGTCAAATTAAAGAACTTTGTACTAATTGTCAAATATGTGCATTGTTCAGAAAGAATAATGCGAAAGAACCCATACAGTTTCATGATATACCTACACTTCCCTGGTTAAAGTTAGCCACTGATATATTTGAATTTAATAGGCAATATTACCTAGTAGTTGTTGACTATTACAGTAAATTTTTTGAAGTTGTTCAGTTAAATAACTTGTCTTCAAGAACAATTATCAATCATATCAAGTCTATGATAGCTAGACATGGGTATCCATTGGAAATAGTCAGTGACAATGGTCCACAATATTCTTCCAGAGAATTTAAAGAGTTTGCAGATGCGTATGGGTTCAAGCATACTACTTCTTCACCATATTATCCAAGATCGAATGGACTTGCAGAATCTACAGTGAAAATTGTTAAGTCACTACTTAAAAAATGTAAACAGGATAATACAGATCCTCATATAGCTTTATTGAATTTTAGAAATAGTCCTAAAGAGAATAGTCCGTCGCCAGCCAATCTTCTGTTCAATAGGAACCTTAATGACCGCTGCCCTGTATCTGCAAATTATTTAAAACCTAAGGTTTATACTAGAAATGTAATGTTAGATAAGAGCTTGCAAAGCAAGGTAAAACATTATTATAACAAGACGGCTAAACCACTAAGTGAACTTGATGTAGGTCAAGATGTGCTATTTAAGAAAAGAATTACGGATGAATGTTGGAAAAGAGGTATAATTGTAGATAAAACTAGTTTTCCCCGATCATATGTTGTAGAAGATGAGTCTGGCTGTCAATATAGGAGGAATAGGCAACATTTGTGTCTTAGTAGATGCCACCAATTATTCAATAGTGACAAAATGAATACCAATTCCTATTCCTTCAATTATGACAGTGATGTAGACGAAGTCAGTGAATGTGAGTCGTTTCATGATGCAGAACAAAATGATGTTAACAATGAATTGGAAGATAGTGAAATAAACAACTCTATTGAGCCAATACAACGGAACCGTTTCTATACAACTAGGTCTGGTCGTTCTGTAAAACCACCATTAAGATTAATTGAATCCTGTTAAACTTAAGGAGAGGAATGTTACGGGTTACTCTATACTCTTCTGTATCCATGGAAACAGTTATAATATAGATGGCTTATGAGAAGATTATCTTGAGTTTCATTTAAATAACAAATACCACAAATACTAGCTTTTGCCAGCGACTTCGTCCGCGTAAATGCGCGCGCGTATGATTTTGGGAATAAAAAGTATCCTATATGTTAATCCAGGCTATAATCTTGTTATATGTCCAAATTTCATCATAATCCGTTCAGCCGTTTTTGCGTAATAGTCCCAAACATCGAAACATCCAAACACACTAACTTTCGCATTTATAATATTACCTAGTAGAATAAAGATACTGCATGGGTATGGATATAAATAGCGTAAAGGGACCCAAAGGCCAGCAAACACTTTGTGCCGGCAGCTTATGTTACACTAGGCATGCTCAAAATAGTTTAATTAGCCACTAAATCACGTTAGTACGGTATGGAACCCTCGCCCACGACTCTGAGTCGCATTTGGCCGGTTTTTATTTTCTATTCTAACCGCGACTTTTTTGTTAGTGACTGAAACCGGTGGAGAAATACACTAGCTAGGTACTTGATATATAAAAAAACAGCGGAGCAGATAAGCATTTTAGGAATAGGTATATTTAATAAAGCTCTCATAATTTTAATTTAGTCCCTTTTCCTCAACTTTTGAGATACTTAAGCACACAATAGTAGATTGTATTAACTAGCGTCTAAAATAAGGCATAGGTACCTATTACCACGAGATGGTATTTTTTTCTGAAACAAGTGAGGGAAGATATAGCTTTATTGTAGTTGGTTGATACCAAATACAAACTTTTTTTAAAGAGTTAAATTTGTGTATTGTGATTGGTGTATTTAACATGGTGAAAAGTATTTTGATTGGGCAAATTTAAATGTTTTGTAAATCATAAATGTGTACAATTCATATTTTCCATGGGGCCTAAATGTAGGTATATACTCGTACCTACTAGCTTTAGCCCCGCTTGACAAATATAATATTAAAGCATAAGAAGTGAAAATTAACACCGACTAAAATAGAAACTGCCGGATTTTTAAACCATAGTCATCCAGTCAAAACTAATACTCAGCATGCAATTGCCAACTTGACTATATTGGTTCGACTGTAGACATAGATAAAACATCAAACCCATATAGGTATTTTGCCCCAACTAATGGCAAGTTAGAGAGATGACCAGCCGTCATTAGTGCCTAGTAATACTCGTCGTACGGTATACGATAATCCTCTACTGCCCCTTTGGGCTTTTAGTGAGATATATAAAAAAGCTGTGTATACAGTCTGCATAATATGTAGGTACCTATATAATTTCTACTCTAACTGGCGGGGTGGCCATCGACGTTTTATGATACCATTCATGGTCTAGGTTCTATTATTTACATATCATTTTTAGAAACTGCACCCACAATAACCAATAAAATTAGACTGTTATGAAAAAACCGGCCAATTGTAGAGTCCAATAATAATTTCTGTCTTTCTTTAGTGTAGGTTAGGTAGGAAGGTAGGTGCTCTTTTTGGTGAGCAATGAAGAATAAATTTTGACCTGCAGCTCAACTGGCTCAATTCAAATCTGGCCTGGTCCGCCTAAAGGCATCAATTCCATTTTAATTTATAGTGCTTTTGGAAGTACCCAACTACTAAACTAACTTTCAAAAAGTAACACCTGGTCTCTTTAGCTTAATAAATTAAACTGTTACCAAATAAATTATTCTCTACTAAAAATACTATATCAGACATATAAATATCCGAGCTAAAATTCAAACACAAAGTTCCAATAAACTTCCAAGAAACTTAACTGATTTAAGTAAGTGTCTATTAATAAATCCGAGAATTATAAAAGCGTAAAATCATATCAAAAGCATTTATAGCATACAAGACTACATGAATGATAAAACACCGTGGGATTACGAGTAATTGTGGTTGACATAATAACAATATTTTAATAATTATGATATGAGAAATTAATGACTCGTTAATTATTTTCGTTGTGATTTTCTTTGGCATTCAGATTTTGTTCTAGAAACTATCTAGACACTACTATATATTTTATATGTGCGAGTACTTGCTAACTCTCACATTTACTTGATAGGATTCTTGATAATAGTTTTGAACACGAAAGACGATTTCTTGATATAATCTTGATTTATTTAACTTGATAGGTGTGCACACTTATGAATAGCGAACGTGAAGTGAGGTGAAATGACTTATTTCCTAATTACGAAATATTATACAAAGCAAATGCTGATGGTGCAATGACGCACGCGGGCACGCGCCATGTACTTGTACATCTTCCGGGGCGCAGATGAGAAGAGATGAAGATGCTGCGTAGGTCTATACACATACAATCATGATAAAAATTACATTAACATTAAATTTTATTAAAAGTAGCTAATTTAAATTTAGGAGACGTTGATTTGTCTTCTCGCGTAACACTGGCGGCTTCGTTAAGAGGGCGCCGAGCATATTTAGCAAAAACAGCCTTCACCTCTCAATCTGTGGAGGTCACGGTTCTCCACAAAAATATATAAAATATATGTAATTATTATCACAAAGAGTGTGTTTACAAGTTATCACTATTAGTAATCTATAATAAATTACACTTTAATAAATACAATACCGTAAAGTTGCACTAAAAATGAGAAGAACGCGTGTCGGCGTTTAGGCAAAATTGAATTGAAAAATCTATTATTTCGTTTCAAAATCACACTCAAACAAATCTCAAAAGTATTCACTATAAGTTATCACACTTTTCACATTTTTCCTCGCAAAGACCAATGAGAATTTCAAACGTAAATCTAAACTTTAGTGACTTTTCCATACATTTTCCCTGCCACCATACTTTGGAAAAATCGACAGATGGGCATTGGCCCTCGGTGAGAGCAGACGCATGCTCCTTTTTTCGCTTTGACAGCTCTGTTTTTGACATTTTGCCCGTATACGAATACAATATGTATACCACACACAAAGATTGTATTAATTGAAGTAGGGTAAATAAATATTGACGTGTGGCGTTTTAAGAACCTTTTAACATGGAATTTTTGGTATTAGCCTTTTATTTTTTAGAGAACATACAGTGTTTGGTCCCGAAAGTTTACTTATGCGTTCAAATTATAATGTTTTCCTTCCCGAAAACGCATTCTAGACGCTAAAAGGTTGCCGATGCGTTTCATTACAATGGAAATTAATTTCAATGAATGGTCACCCTGACGGAACATCTTTATAACGTAATGACATTTGTCACTTACTTCAAATGAAAATTTGTGTACATTTTTCTTTCTTTATATTTCAATAATTTTACGTATCTAATGTTGATATCGAACACCAAATATGCATACACACACGCCTCTCGACAGTTTGCCAACAACGCATACTTATCTACTGGCATTTTTTGGACATATCGCGCGTCGT
This sequence comes from Cenopis cana, assembly GCA_951800055.1. NCBI lineage: Eukaryota > Metazoa > Arthropoda > Insecta > Lepidoptera > Tortricidae > Cenopis > Cenopis cana. The sequence goes on along the minus strand of OX637477.1, from coordinate 9,061,150 downwards.
CCCTATTATCCTCGAGTACATCATGATGACGGGAAAGGTGGAGGATAGACGAGGTCGGGCCAGCCAGGTGGATTGAAAAAATCTCCAAATTCGCCGGACTCCGAGAACACCAGGCGCTGCATGCAGCGCATCATCGGAACCACTGGCGAGCCATCTGCACTCCCCGCCAGAGACATAGCGGTCACGATCCTCAGCATTGAAGAACCCACTGATTGAATTGATTGGATTGGAATGCTTATTGAAATTTGTGTGGATATTCACGCTTTCTCGTCAAATAGGAATACATTTAATGGCTAAATATATCTCTGATGTCGTGATATAACTTCAGGAATCGTGGATTATCAATCTGCAGTGTCACACAACAAAGAAAGTAATAAGCAGCAGAAGATTGTACTGTAGAAGCCGCATGGTCATACTAATTATAGAATTAAAATATAAATGTGTTTTTTTATCTTAGTTATATCTCTAACGGCGACGTATAATCTGAGTCTTATACAAAATATATGTATGTAGTCCTACTTATTTCTGCAGGTCTGTAAGTACGGTTTCTAATTTCTATTTGATTGTTTTTTATGGTTTGAAATTATTTGGTTCACTGCTTTGATTTTGGATATACGGATATACGTACTTTAGTATATACATTGTAGTCTTTGGATATACGTAAGTACGTCACACCGGGTAGAGTCAGTCCGACCCAGGTCGGGCCTAGTAGAGTTTAGTGAACCAGCGACAAAACTCCCAGTAAGTAGCGCGATTCCACTCACAACTCAGATTCGGTAGAAGCCGCGTAACCAATCTCACTGGAGCGCAAACTCTTAGAGTATCCCAGTGTTTAAACCTCCCGCGTGGTCATGTCGGAGGTTTCCCCTCGATTTTCCCCAGGCCACTTTCCAACCGCGCACTCCTATCGATTTATTGGGCCCGACCTATAAGGCCACAATCAGGTTGAAAAAACAAAAAAAGTACGTCGCAATAATTGTTTGGACGTTACGTAAACGTAGTAAATAATAGTAAGATTGCAATTTCAATTGCGTATATTATAAGTATCATAACTGTTACATTACAGCATGTATGCAGCATGTACATGGATTTAGCTATACGCAACCATTGTCCAAGTAGTGTTAAAAGTTCAGTAAAATTTACTCCACTAATTATTCTATTCAATTATCGTTCTTATAAGAAGGAACATGAGAGCTAATTTGTCATAACATAACTATGGACTCGTACATTCAACCATGCACACGATAGCGCGTCCGGCCGGCCAAGTTCCAATTACAGATAGTGACAATGATTTACTAAATCCTACTTGATCATATTTGTCCTACTTATTTCATTATCATTAGGTTTTAAGAATACTTAACAAACTTATTTCAAAATACTGCCATTAATTTTCATTAAGTTTCATTACATAATATATATCGAAATAAAACAACCGCATCTTCGCTTAAAACTCGCATTACCTATAAAAGCCGCTTTAGCTTAGTTGGTAGTGACCCTGCCTGCAGAAGGATTACACATTCTTAAGTTTTATTCACCATTTATTCAATTAAATATAACTTAACAACATAACAGCTTAAGCCATGGCATTGATACACTTAGATATAGGTATTTTAATCTATTTGTATATGAATAATTAGGAGCGTTTTACTAAAATCAAATCCCAATTTTCAGAAGTAAGGTTTTGGTGACAGATCAGAACTTGACTTTTATTTTTACATTTTTGTCATGCCTTAATAAATCATCAAATATTGTAAATCAAAACTTTGTATTCCTTACAGAAATTGACAGAGCATTGTCATTGTACAGTGACAAGTTATGACAATTTCGATTTTAACTAAGGAGTTTTTAACTCTGATTAACTGGTGGCAATACACAACTGAAAATACCTATTAAAAAAATTTTAAGTCAATGACCCGGGCCAACAAAATGAAGTAGTGTGTGTGAAATATGTATGTGTGAGTTACTGGGGAAAATAATTTAAAAAAATAGAAATTTGACAGGCGCTGATAATTTACCCTGCACGACGCAGTCCTAAGCTGGCTCGTTCCAGCGGCTGCTGCGGAGCGCGGCGGTGCGCGGGGCGCGGGCGGCGCGGGGCCGGCCGCGGGCTCGGGGGCGGCGGCTGGGGGGGGGGGGGCGTCGGCGGCACTCTCCACTGAACTCTCCGTATGATGATGCATAATGCGACGATTCCAATCCCTCCGAGTATGACATATATCATTGCGTAGTGATGTATATCGTGAAATGTTATACGGTCGGATGTTATTTGGACTTCCTTCAATTCCTTGATCTTCTCTCCGAGCTTTTCCGTATCTCTTTGTAAGTCTTCTGATTCGTTTTTCTCCGGTGTGTTTGGGATGCTGATGTTGATAACGTGATTTATCGGTGCCAGAACCGGGTTGTATAGGTTCGGTTTCATCTTGATTTCTGACCAGTGGGGTTTATGCGGAAAGACAGAGAAATTATCGGTCTTTATAACGCAGCCATGACCTACGTTAATAAGGCCGGCGTTTGTCAGCTGGTGAGCGGTTACTTGATCCGCACACAATGTTCGAACGTGACACCGCTCGCAACAGAAATATATGTAAGTATTTAATGCATTACTTTCGAGCCAGTCATTTTTACAGGCTGTAATGACAGTTTTGCATTCCATCTTGTTGGTCTCGCAAAAACTGTTGTCGCCCTTAAATTGATAAATTGGTTTCTTGATGTAGCAAAAGTAGGCGTCCGATAAAATAGAACATGTTTGAACATCATATTCCGATATTGGAATATACGTATCTTTTTTCATGTTAATAGATACGTAGTCCGATACAGGTACTACCGTAATAATCTTGCTTCCAGTCCTTTTAGGTATCGGGATGATCTTCAAAAGTTCAAAAACATCTCTACTGATGAGAGGTACCCTTATCTCAAAAATCAGGACATTTTCCATCATCCTTGTCTTCACTTTCAGCAGGTCGTATATCTTGCGTAGATGAGAGTGTAGGTTATCAATGGGCAGGGAAACGTCTCTTGGCAGGGTGCTTGCTATCGTACTCAACTCATTAGTAAGCTGTTCCGGAGTCAGTAAATGGAAGTTGAAACGGCCATGATAAATGTCTGTGATGGTGTCCAATAACACGTTTTGAAGTCCTTTTAAGTTGTGGAGCATATTACTTGCTATTATTGCCCCTGTGTTGAACTCATTAATAATGTTGTTAGTTTGAACATTTTCTTGTAGATTCTTGAACGCTTTTTCCAAATTATTCATACGTTGATGTATCATTTTATGCTGTTGAGTCATAGTTTGTTCCGTACGTTTTAACAAATTATACTCCGCTTCAACTATAGATGTTTGATTTTTCCAAAGTGAAGCCATGTGTTTAGCATTGTCTCGTAGAAGCGTAATATCCTTCTGATATTGTTCGGCGAATCTTTCATCCAGTACGCCGAAGAGACTATTAGCGATGTAACCGACACCGTCGATAAGGCCGCGTCGGGATCGCTGTGACGGGAGTCGCGTGCTCGAATGCTGACTGAGTAACATCTGGTTGTAGTACTCGAGTTCGGAGAATCCGTGACGTAGCTGTAGTGATATTATGTCGCAATGAACTTGACTCTTTATAACTTCGCATGTATCTTTTAGAAATTGAGTATACTTGTGAAATGCATTTGTCGCTTCCCAGTACGGCTCCATATTGTAATAGACAATAAGTTTCCATTCGTCTCGAATCAGCATCATGTCGGCTAATTTGTCGAAATATAGTCCTTGTGTTTCACGAAATGGAATTATATTGACGTTGCATTGACCGCTTGATATGCATGACAAAAATAATAATAGTGCGGCAAACATTGATGTTAGTGTGAACTGCGCCTTGTTTACGCTTGATCTTTGCGGTTTTCTTGATATTGCTCTTGATTTATGACTTGCTGTTGCGGAGGGTTGCTTTGGTCCGTCTTGGGTAGCTCATCTTCGGTATATTCTGACAGGATGGATAACTTTACAACTGGACGCTTCAAGGTCCCGTTCTTCGTTTTCAGCGTTACGACGCGCACATATCCGTCTTGTCCCGGGTGCAGCTCTATAACTCTGCCCATGGTCCATTTGCCGGGCGGCAAGTTATCGTCATGAATGAGCACAACGTCATTGATGCTGATGTTAGGTTGAGGCCTTTTCCATTTGCTTCTTGTATTTAACTGTGATAAGTATTCTGTGCGCCATCTTTTCCACAAATCCTGAAGTATTTTTTGAGTGAGCTGCCATCTTGTTCGTAAATCCTTTTCAGTCTCAATTAATGTTAAGGTCGGCCCGGTGTTTAAAAAGTGCGAAGGACATAAATAATTGATGTCATCGGCGTCTTCAGATATTGCGCACAGTGGCCTTGAGTTGAGGCAACCTTCAATTTGGGTTAAGAGGGTGTTAAATTCTTCATAGGTGAGTTTTTGCTCGCCAATTACTCTTTTAAGGTGGAATTTGAATGCCTTGACTGCACTCTCCCACAAACCTCCTGCTGATGGCCAGGCCGGACAATTGAAGTGCCAGCTAATTTCCATGTCTGCTACTTGCTGCATAAACTCTTGATTAATAACGTTCTGGATCTCTTGATATTGCTCTTGGAGTACGTTGCTGGCTCCTACTAGATTTCGGCCGTTGTCACTGTAAATGTGTAATGGAGCTCCTCTACGTGCAGCCATCCGCCGTAGTGCTGCTATGAACGAAGACGTGGTGAGGTCTGACACCAGTTCTAAATGTACTGCTTTCGTCGCCATGCAGACAAACACACAAACGTATCCTTTGGTGGTCTTGATACCATGACCCTTGCTGGCCTTGAGGAACACGTGTCCGGTGAAATCGATTCCGGTGTGGGCGAAGGGACGAGATGGATTTGTTCTTGCTACAGGTAAGTCTCCCATGATTTGATGCTGCATGCTGGCTTTTTGTTTCTTACATGTGACGCATCGACGAATGAATTGCTTCGTCGCACTATTTCCCCCTACGATCCAGTATTTATATCTAATAAAGTTGAGAGTTGTTCGGGCTCCGCCATGAAGAACCATTTTATGTGCGTAATCTATGATAAGTGTAGTCAAGCGATGTTTGTGTGGTAAAATAATCGGGTGCTTCATGTCATACGTAATATATGCTTGACTTAATCTCCCCTTGACGCGAAGAATCTCTTCTTTATCCATGAATGGGCACAAATCTGATATGCTGCTTTTAGGGGAGATTATTCCGCTTTTCTTTAGTTCTTCATATTCATGTTGGAACTCCGTCATTTGGACCCGCTTGATGATCATAGCCTTAGTTTCTCTCAGTTCTGGCAGGGTAAGATATTTTTCAGTTTTTCTGTCTTGTCTTCTTGTTATAAATCTCCTCACCCATGCAAGGACGTGAACAAGTTTAGAAAATGAACTATATTTGTTCATTAGCTGGTCAATGATATTGCTTTCAGTTTCATTGCTAACGACGAGGTTAACTTGCTTGCTTCTTGTTTCCTCGTCTGTAGCGTAAGTCTTGGGCTTGCTTTGCTCTTCAGCGTTGAATGTTGATAGCGAAGTGGGCCCGTGCCACCACAATTGATGTTGTTTTAATTGCGAAGCAGTGAGGCCCCTACTGGCAGAGTCAGCAGGGTTCTCGGCTGATTTAATGTAACGCCAGCATTCTGGTGGAATTACTTCGGTGATCTGTCGCACCCTGTTGGCGACAAAGGTCTTCCAGCGGCTAGGGTTCCCTTGTAGCCACCCTAGCACCGCCGTAGAGTCCACCCAACCATAGACCTTGATATTATGGTTGGATAAGCATTGCTTCACCTTGACCATCAATTTTGCTCCCAAGTGAGCTCCCGACAGTTCCAATTTTGGCAGTGAAATTGTTTTGGAGTTCGGCACCAGTCTTGATTTACCGGCTACCAATACAATTCTTGACTGTCCTTCAACGTTTATTTTGCAATAAATAACGCAAGCATAAGCACGAGGTGTCGCGTCGCTGTATGCGTGTAACTCGATATCGCTTATAGCGCTCGTGCCGATCCATCGTGGAATTGTAAGCGTGTTTATGTTGTTTATTAAATCTTGTTTGAAAGTTTTCCATTCAGCGTTGACGTCATGGGGGATCTTGTCATCCCATTGAAGGTCCGTATTTTTCCAAATGCTCTGGAAAAGTAGCTTTAGCTTGGTGGAAATTGGTGTAAGCCAACCCAAAGGGTCAAATAGCTTGGAGATTTCTGATAACAGTTGGCGTTTCGTGGTGTCCTTGGTGACGTCACAATCGATTTCCATTTTTGACTTGAAGTGAAATACATCTTGAGCAGGATCCCAGTGTAGTCCTAATGTTTTTCTTGATTCGGTTTCTTTGAAGCTGTAGGTATTTTCAGAGGACGCAATTTGTTTATCAATCTTGCTTAATTCCTGATAGTTTGACATCCATTTTCTTAAGAAAAAGCCTCCAGACTGTAGCAGCTCTTGTAAATCTTGCTGTAATTCCTTGGCTGAAGCGACCGAATGGGATCCATGAAGCAGGTCGTCCATGTAGAAGCATTCTTCGAGAGCACGGGCAGCTTCTGGGTATTTAGATCTTTCGTCGTGGGCTAGCTGCTTCAGGGTCATCATTGCGAGGAAGGGCGAGGCCTTCTGGCCGTATGAAATTGTTGTCAGTTGGTATTCTTGTAACCGTTCTTGTGGCGAATTTCTCCAGATAATCTTCTGTAAGCTCTGATCATCTTCATGCATCCATATTTGCCGAAACATCTTCTCTATGTCTGCGACGTAACAAACCCGATGCTGTCTCCATTTCAGGATTAACGAGAGAAGATCCTTTTGAAGATTTGGACCTTTATGCATGATGTCATTAAGACTTGCGCCTGTAGAAGTCTTGGATGCTGCGTTAAAGACAACCCTCAGAGAAGAAGTGGTTGAATCATCCCTTAATATACAGAAATGGGGTAAATGGCATTCACGTGCCTCACGTGGCTTATTCCGTTGTGTAATCGGCGCTAGAGTCATATGACCGAGCGCTAGGTATTCTTGTATAAACTGCTTGTATTGTTGCGCAATATAATTATTTTTGTTAAATTTATTTTCCAATTGCCGAAATTGCATGATAGCCTTGCATTTGGAGTTGCCCAATCTCTTTAGACCGTTATTCTTTAGCGGGATGCGTACTTGATATCTCCCGTCTGCCAACCTTGTTGTTGTTTCTTTATAAAACTGGATGCATTCATTTTCTTCGCTAGTATTGATTATATTTTCTGGTATATCTTCGACTTCCCAAAATTTCTGAATATCTTCAATATTATTCAATACTAAGTTGCATTGGAAACTTGACTGTATTTTTCCGCTCAAAATCCACCCTAAACGCGATTGTTGTGCGACTAGGGGTAAGTTATCGTGCTTGTGTATTCCTTCCATTATAATATTTGCGTAAACCTCCGCGCCCAGTAATAAGTCCACGGAGTTACTGACGTAATATTTCGGGTCTGCCAGCGGTATATTATCTAAAAGTTCCCAACTTGATTTGGAAAATGTGGTATTGGGCAAGTTTCTTGTTAAACTCTTCATGATGAACGCGTCGGTGTTAAATGAATATTGTTCGTCAGATGACAAACAATTTAACTTCAGCATCCCCTTGCAGATGTTGTCATTAGTGCCGACTCCTGTGATCACGCCCTTACATTTGTGTCGTGGCAACCCTAATTGTTGGGCGGCATTTTCCGAAATCAAACAAATCTCTGAACCTTGGTCTACAAGGGCTCTCATCCTGTGGGGTACTCCATCCTTGCCTAAGATCTTGATCATGGCTGTGGCGAGAAGTATGTTTGGTTGTTCTTGGGAATTACGTTCTTGTGCCACGTGTGACCCATTTCCTTGTTGACGAGTTTGATTTCCGGACGTTGCATTTTGATTGCAAAATACGTCGTGCAATAATGTATTATGATACCCATTGCATTCTTGACATCTTTTCGCTGAATGGCAAGTCTTGCCGTTATGATTATATAGACAATTGCTACATAGATTAAGTTTCGCAATTGTTTTCCGTTTAAGTCCCGGTACCATTTCTTTGAATTCTGTACAAAAGTAAATGCCATGATCTTTCTGGCATACCGGGCACTGCTTTCTGTATTCGTTCGGAACTGATGCTTTACTCGATGTAGCCTTGTTGCTTGTAAAGTATTGTTTATTAAAACGGCTTGGTTTATATTGATTGCTTGATGTAGACGGCGTATTTAAATTGGTTCGGTTAACGGCGGCTTCTTGCTTGCGCCGTGAAGACTCCATAGCCGTAAATTTGCTTTCTAAAAAAGACAGGAACTCCTTTAATGACGGCAATTCTCTGGGCTGTTTTAGTGACGCCATATATTCATTGTGGGTTTCGGAATCCAATTTATGCGTCAATAAATGAACTAATATCGGGTCCCAAGTGTCAATGTTGACACTTAAGTTCTTGATACCGTTTAGGCTTTCAATAGTTACATCATGTAGCCGCTTGATATGGCTTGATGTTGCTTGTTGCATCACAGGAAGGGTCATGACGTTGTTGATGTGGGTGGTGAATATTAGCTTGTTGTTATTGTATCGATGGTTTAATATTTCCCAGCAGGTGACGTAATTATCTGAACTAATTGGGAGATGTTGTATGAGTCGCTCTGGTTCTCCTTTTATCTTGCTCTTTAAAAACTGCATTTTTTGTGCGTTTGATAGGCATGGATTACTATGGATAGCTTCTGTAAATAGGTCTTTAAATGAAACCCATTGTTGGTAGTGTCCGTGAAATACAGGGATGTCTAGTCGTGGGGTAGACTGCTCCCGATGTGACGTTGACCATAACTTGCTATTGATCTCTTTCTTTACAGAAGCGTACTCGTTTTCGTACTTTGTGAATATGTCTTCGTAATGCTCGTCTATCGCACCAGCTTCGCTGTCTATTTCCCAGTGCAACGAGTCGATGGCGGCCCAGCGGGAGCCTAGAGACTTTAAGAGGTCTTCAAGCTCCCACTTTTCTGCAACACCGTCTAGCTTGATATTTGACAGAGTTCGAGCTAATGCCTTGAAGTTACTATGTTGCTTGCGTAACATTTCATCCAATCTGCTGTGATTTCCTTGTGAGATGAATGAGGTGCTTGGGGCTCGCAGAGTCTGTTCATCCCGTGGTACCTGTGCTACCGAACTACCAGCAGGCTCATGATTGCCTGGCCTTGGAGATGGTCGTAGTTTTGGCGTAGGTTGATCGTTGGTGGTGGGTTGAGTGTAACTTTGAATTAAATCTCTTGTTTCCTTATACATGGCATATGTTTCATCGTAAAGATTGCTGTAGAAGTAGGCATGTTCAGGGTTCTCAAACTCACGTAGCTTTTCGTCGTTTTTGTCGTACTCCTCCCAATATAAATCCAGAGTCTCCAACTTCCTCTTGATGTAGTCTGCAGTCTTGCGATCATGCCCGTCTTTCTTGAAGTTGATCTTCACTTGCTTTATTGCGTTTTGCAGTTGAATCTGACTTTGATACAGTTGCTCCATATTACAAGTTCTTGTTAACTCGTAGATATAGGGAAAAAATATAAAATACTTGCTAAATACTGCTTGATAAACGGTGATAAACTTGCTTGATGATCACCTTTCTTGCTGTGTCGTGTTCACTTGATATTCTTGATTTTCGTGACTTGATCGTTCGCGGTAGGTATTTGTCAGCCTTGATGCTTTATTCTTGATTTGGAGCCCTGATGCTCTGTAGGCCCTGTTGCCTAACTTTCACTTGATAGTCGCTTGCTTGATTCCAGGTAAACAGTGCTCCTGCACTCTTTATACGATATTTGTGCCTTCTCAATTCACTGGTGGAACCCGCTTGTGGGAAGCCAGCAAACCGATTCACTATCGCAATAAAAGTACAAAAACACCAAATACCTGTTTAGGTTCGAAGGACCATTAATGTGCGAGTACTTGCTAACTCTCACATTTACTTGATAGGATTCTTGATAATAGTTTTGAACACGAAAGACGATTTCTTGATATAATCTTGATTTATTTAACTTGATAGGTGTGCACACTTATGAATAGCGAACGTGAAGTGAGGTGAAATGACTTATTTGCTAATTACGAAATATTATACAAAGCAAATGCTGATGGTGCAATGACGCACGCGGGCACGCGCCATGTACTTGTACAGTATTTTTATTTTTCGTTTTGATGATCTTATTGTGAACTTCCACTTACAGCAATTTAATATTTTTTTGGATATATTTCGTTGCGAGACTTTTTTGTTGTATTTAAACATTTATATCTAAACTTTTTTTGGTGTCGTTATTTATCCACTAGGAAAACTTATATTATAGTTTTATGGAACGAAAAAAATAATGGAACTTGTTGAATTGGCAGCTGTCCCAATCCATATCCATACTGATTAAGAGTTCTTGCTGAAGCGCAGTGCCAAGATATTCTGGACGCATATTGGAATTTTCCTTTCTACATATACTTATTGTGCCAAGTGCCTAAATTAGTGCAAAAAGTCGAAGGCTGTGGAATTTTAAAAATAAGAATGAAGCATGCTGCAAGAAACTTTTGTCATAATTCGCGCAAAATATAATTGCATTTTAAGGACTCTCAATTTCGTGTGGTGCTTCTGATGTAAGTTATTATCTATACGAAATATGTGATTATTATAGAGGCGTCCGGGTGGCGGCTTGAGAACTTCTAACAATCAAGTTGCTCACTATCCCAATTTACCAATAAGGTCTAGTTTCCCCTTGGGTTGGAAAGTCGACGGCAGTGGCTTCCGTAAAAAGCCAAATTTTCGGATTGCGCAGCGGACCCAGGATGCAACTGGAATACCGCTAATAGGATGATTACATTATTAAATGTTTCAATAACAACAAAAACAAGTAGTTACCTACATCTTTAAAATTGTATTTTAATTATTCAAAAATGATTTTGCTATGTTATTCAGGACCTTCGTGTCACAGAAATGAAGATGTTGCGAGGGATATGCGGCGTTACGCGAGCGGATCGCATTCGTAACGAGTACATCCGTGGCCGAGGCTGGTGTTCTTGACGTAGCGGAGAAGCTCCAGGAATTTCTCCTTCGCTGGTTCGGTCACGTCTCTCGTAGGCCATCTGACTACGTAGGAAACAAATGCCTTGACCTAACCCTCGACGGCCCTCGACCCCGCGGCAGACCCAAGAAGCGATGACTGGATGTCGTGAAGGACGACATGAGCGAGAACGGGCTCACTAAAGAGGACGCCCAGGATCGTGCAAAGTGGTGAAAAGTGAGCCGGAAAGCGGACCCTGGCAAGAGCCGGGATAACACTACGTAGAAGAAGAAGATGATTTTGCTATGTTACTATTTTTGGGTAAAATTTTTAAAGGGTCGGCAACGCGCACGTGACTCCTTTGAAGTTGCGAGCGTCTATAGGCTGCGGTGTCAGCTTACCAACAGGTGGACCGTATGCTTGTTTGCCACCGTCGTAGTATAAAAAAAAACTTCTTAACTAGGGAACCGACTTCAAAATGTACACCAAAACCTCCGGAATGTAACAAATGATTTTCAAACGCGAGATAATCGCGGACAAACATACAAACATAAGGGTTGAACTGAGAAGCTCCTTTTTTTGAAGTCGGTTAAAAAAAGCAATTTAGCAATTAAATTGCTTTTCTTCCTACTTACAAAAGGCCACAAATTAAACATGTGAGGTACGATGGAGCGGTGGGTATTTATTTCAAACTGCACAATACCCACACGTATTTTTTTTTTGTTTGACAATGTTGCGATTTCAGTACATGCCTACGAACTTTTAAGCGTAAAATCTTCCGAATATTATATAGTCCAATCACCCAATAGTTCTATGGTCCAAAACGAATTGGAATATTGCTATTTAATGTAAGACAATTATTCAAAATAAACTCTAAGATGAGCAATTTAATCAAACAAATTAAAATATAAATATCAGATCACTGCTAGAAAATGTGTAACATGTAATAAAACCGGCCAAGTGCGTGTCGGATCACGCACAACGAAGGGTTCCGTACCGACACCTAGCAGTCCACTTTTAAAAACACTATTTAATACCTTGATTCAAAAGGTCGTATCTTCATAGGGAAGTCACGGCACTTACGTCTTTTTGTTTGAACAAGACAGTTTTTCAGTGAAAACTCAAAAACCCTTAAACCCATCTTCAAACCAAAATTCGTTGAAAGTAATTATTATTGTACACACTATATACCTACTTAGGTATAAAGCCGTATTAGGTATAAAGTAACGAGCAGGATAAGAGTTAATTGAATTCAGCGCTTATTAATCAAGCTACTGTTACCAAAGCTTGCAAATTCCAGCAAATCTCATCGAAATTACGTAATATCCTAAATTGGCCAGACTCGGGGTTAATTAATACCGGACGTTGACAGTGCAATATTAAGAGTGCTTTCGTTGCCGGGCACAAGTCAAATCTAGGTATTTTTTGACGTTTTCCGCTGCACACAAACGAGCACTGTACACGGTGCGTTCGCATGTGTTCGTAACAACACTAACGCACATAACTTTTCATTTAAATTTAAACCCTGATATAGTGCAATAAGGTATACAATGATATCTGTCATGTATCTTCGTATGCTGTAACAAGTTGCCGTATAGTGTGTGTATGAGCCTTGATACTTTTGCAGCGAAAATATTGTGTTTAGGGATATACAACTACATTCATATTATTATCTTTTTTGTATTAGACTTACTATTGAATGTGAAAATATAATCAGTTGAAGATAGATTAGTGGGAAAATCATCCACATGCGTTTTGTAATATTGAAGGAAAATACAAGTCAATGAAATAAGTATATACTCGTACCTACCTACTTATACCTATGATTCATCAATACTTCGTATTTGACCAGCTATCTAACGAGAGTGTCTTGAGGCGTCTTGATCGAATCTTTTCAAGAGACAACGTGAAGAACATGGCGGCGGCTTTCAAGTTTTAGGGTGCCTTTCCATCAAAGTTGTGTCATTGCTATGAATGCGTTGATATCCACCAATCATATGTTCACATAACATAGCATTGGTTTAAACGGAAAACTATAACATCCTCGCAGCATAGCTGCATAGCATAGCTCTGGTGGAAAGGCTATCTTAGTTTTGCTAACTATGTCCTTCTCGGCCTTTTACAAGGTTCTCGCCATTGGGGATAATGATGTCATCGAGCGTTTTGATCGATCTGTCTGTAGTGGTAGGTGTGTAACCCTGGCTACCAAGTTATGCCTACGCGAGTGCATGCTTGCCGTTAGCAAGAGAACTGCAATCGGAAATGATATTCAAGGTGTAGCCAGTAACAGGAGCAAATATATAAAAGGACGCTTCCTTAGAGCATCCGCAGGAGCCCCTTGTGTGTGTATTTCAATTCGGCTTTATAATTTCAAGCAATTTATTAGTTCAAGTTACGGTAGCCCAGTGGTTCAAGCATGCGGCTTTCAAGCGGCGGTCATGGGTTCGAATCCCAGCTCGTACCAATGAGATTTTCGGAACTTATGCACGGAATATCATTTGATATTTACCGTTAGCTTTTCGGTGAAGGAAAACATCGTGAGGAAACCTGCATACATCCGCGAAGAAATTCAAAGTTGTATTTGAAGTCCCCAACCCGCTCTGGGCCAGCGTGGGGACTACTGCCCAATCCCTCTCATCTATGAAAGGTGGCCAGTGCCCAGCTGTGAGACGTAGATAGGCTGATGATGATGATGATTTCAATTCGGAGAAACTTTAATCTAAACATAAGACCCTCGACTAAAGTGCCGTGAAAGTCCACGGTAAAGGATAAAACTACCGTTAATGTGTAGATAAACATCGTATATTAAAATAAAATAAGTATAGGAAGAATAGGAAGTTAAAAATTACATCAAAGGAAAAAAGGTGATTTTTGTGGACATAAATCACATATATGAACCTGAAATTTGGCGATGAAATGTTTACTTTTTTTTCCTAAGCCTATAAAGGTGTCCTACTACTGGGCAAAGGCCTCCCCCCTCGACTTCCACTCGTTCCGGCTTTGAGCTGTTTCGGGCCAGTCGTTTAGAAATGTGTCTAGGTTATCCCGCCACCTCCGCCTCGGCTTGCCACGTCGTCTCCGAGCATATTGCGAAACCCACTCTGTTGCTAATTTTGCCCACCTCCGTGGATGCATACGGCAGACGTGGCCGGCCCAGTTCCATTGCAGCCTGGCAGTCTTGCTCCAACATCCTCCAGCTCTAACATCTGCAATACCAGTTTTGAAGCGCAGCACAGAGTTCCGAACACGGTCGATCAGTTTGACTTCCAGCATGCTGCGCTCTATTGCCCGTTGGTAAACCTTCAATTTGGTCTCGGTGAGTGACCATGTTTGTGCACCGTAGGTTAGAACAGGCAGAATGCACATGTCGACGAGCCTCCGCTTCAGAGCTACCGGAAGGCCTCCCTTCAGTAAATCTTTCAAAGCCCAATAGCTCTTCCAAGCATTTTGGATCCGTCTTTCAACTTCCTTGTCCTGTCTTTGGCTGAAAGAAGCTTATTGGCCCAAGTACGGATACTCGTCGACATATTTTATCTGAATTTTCTAATTCGTGATTGCGTGGTCCTAAATGTGCGTATTCCGACAATGACTTGGCCGGTTCTTTAACTATCTGTATTTGTAATGGTAACTCATTCCCGGTCTACACTATGTTTCTCCAAGCCACACTTCAGATTCGGTTGAAACCGCTCAACCAAGCTCACTGGAGCGCAAACTCTCAGAGTATTTCTATGTTTAAGCCGTCCGCGTGGTAGTATCGGAGTAGTATTTCCTCTGCTCTTTTCCCAGGACACCCTCAAACAGCGCACTCCTATCGCTTTAATGGGCACAGCCAGGTTAAAAAAGAATTTCCAAGCACATATTTCAATTTCAAGCTACCATTGTTCATTTGCGCCAGATTTGCTATTAATACCATGTATTAAAAGGGATATTTAGGCTGCTTTTTCACTAGAGATGTTTATGCTACGTTACTATACATATTTGATAGCTATCAATTATATACATTTGTTCATATAGCATAGCACTGGTGGAAGCGGAAGCTATCACACCGCACACAGCGTGTGGAAATGCAGTCTTACCATGAATATTTGTTTTTCGTAGAAAGAGAATCGCATAGAAGAAGTTTTAAGATCAAACGTCATCATCGAAAAAGATGGAATTATAGTAACCTGACTAAATTGAAAAGGATCAGATGACATATCCCTTGGCACGATAGTGACATCTCATCATTAGCCGTGTTATAAATGATATAGCGAAACCAATTGATGGCAGTACATCCATGACAAAAATAAATGTTGAGAAACTATAACTAATAACTCCCACGTGTATATCCAACTCAACACTCTAAGAGGCACACTCACTCCAACTCACAAAAACAAATATAAATCGTAAATATCCCATTTTTAATATCACAATAATATACCATGTTTATAAAAACATTGTTTCATATGTATGAAAATTAAACGCATTTGTATTTGTACTTTGTATTTGTATTTACCATGAGTCACATATTATAGTTATTATACTTTTATTAACTTCTAGTTGCTATTGCTACTTTCCAGGTTGTAGGTACCACTAGTTCTGGTAGCTGGCTATATTCATACATAATTGCTTATCAAAATAAAGCATTATAGTTCAAAAAACTCAAGTCCAAATACAATAATAAATATATGAAATCAACCAAGTATCAAAGTCGTAAGTTGACAATCAATTGACGGTTGCGTACCATTCATAACTTGTCTCAATTTAGATCACGATTAGTCCCCAGTATAATCTGACTGTGTCGTTCTTAATAAATACGCCTAATCGGAGGTCACATGTTTTATTGGTTTCCTGAGAGTAATTACGGTAGCTTTGTGAAGAGCCACAAAAAAACGATATATACGTCCTCCTCCGATGGCCGCTGGGCCGGTACTGAGTCACAGCAAGCGAGTCTATGAGAAAAAGGTCTGTTTTAAATCGATTAAAATTAATATTTTTATATCCTATTTGTTACTTTTTATTATTTAATATCGTAGAATAGAAGTTATTTTACCCTAATAGCATAGTTAAAAACCTTTTTATTAGCTTTAAAGTGACAATATGATGCAGCGAAGTTTGCCAAAAATATGGAGTTTTCCGTGGCTCTTTTAGTTAAACCAAATTTTAAATTGTGTATTTTCAGACAGTAGGCGAAAGAGACCGTCTTTCGGTGCATCTAACTGTATGTATTACATATTTTAGTTTCAATCGGTTACAGAATAAACAGGTTTGAATGACGACATGTTTTCGAATATTTCGAAATCGAGTGTGAGAAAAGTGCTCGAGTTTCTTCAATAAATGTTTGTAAAAAATGTTTTAACTGTAGCTCCCGGAGTCCATAAGTTGTTCATCACGGGACTGTAAACAGTGTTACAAAAAACTATACCGTTTTTGAGATTATCTGTTATGAATACGTGGTAAAACGCGGAAACAGGGCGTTTCCAGCGAATACGCTCTTAATGAGAATAGTTATCCGTAACATGACCTGACCTGCGACCAAACTCTCTGGCGGCTTATAGGCTTAACAATAGGAATGATTACACTATAAAAGAAAATCAATAAATCCAAATTTTTTACATAAAGGCTCAAACTCTCAATCAAATGGCGAAACAAGTAATTGAAAAAAAATTTACGTCATTATAAGTCTTTAAAGTTTTAAGAGTGGGTATTTTCTGTCGCTTTTCCGCAAAACGCACCTTTGTATTGAACGATCGTCATTTACTATGGCGCTACTCAACAGTAACGTCACTGTTGAGTAGCACTTTCTCTCTCTAACTACGAACATTCTAACCGTTGTAGCTTCGTTATTTTTTGAGATATTTGAATAGGATTTTCACTATTTGGCATTGTTTTATGTATTCTTTCGTATAGAGTTATAATAAATTTTGAGTCAACATCCCTATTCAATATCGAATTCGAAAACTATTTAAAAAGTTTATATTAATTAAATGTCCCTTCATTAAAGTTTCTTTAGCAACATTTAAGTGCTCGCATCTGTTTCAGGCTTTCTTAATAACTTAATTAGTAAAATAACTTATTTTAGCATTACATTCATAATTATTTCTAAGAGTGTCATTTAAATGGTGAGCTAGAGTAAATATATTTGGTTTGTCAAATGGCTATTTGATTAGCAACTTATGGTAAACCAACAATACAAACATGACAAAGATAGTCAGCAACATATAACCTTTCTGGATTCCACTAAATTGATTTGGTTAGAGACCTAATTAAATATAAATACCTATAAGTAATAAATAATAAGTACGCAAAATATTTTCAAAATATTGCAACTCTAACTAATAACCAATGTTCTTATGTAACAGCAGTCTATTTTATTTATATGCTGACCAAGTAATCATTTTGTAGTTCGATAGTTTTTAGCCCGGCAGACACCAAGCCTGCCCTGCATTTTATTTACTGCACGGAAAAAAATTGTATGCTGTCCAAACTACCTATTTCATGCTTTATTCTTGTTGGGAATACATTTTAACAACGGCAAACCAATTACACTTCCATTGTATTTAAAGAACATCACCTCCCGGCCAACGAACATAAGTTACTATAATTTCCACTATCTTTTAGAAGTAAATATTTTAAGTTAATATTTATGTGTTGTAGCCAAATTGAAGCAAATAATATGAACTATATGATAATAAACGAGAGATGAGGTGTTGCAACGGAATCTATAATCCAAACATCCTGTCAGTTGCTTCCTGCCACAACACACCACAACACAGCACAGTCCAACACATAATTTAGTAAAATCATTTTAGTATGATGAAATTTTTCATTTTTAGTGAAACATATTTAGTGCAGGAGTCTTGTAGTTCTTGATATTTCTAGTTAAGGATTGTAATCCACTATCAAACTTAAAGAGGGAGCAAAGTTAAATATACGAAGACCCATAATAAATTAGACTAGGATTTTTTGAAGAAATAGAATGCAAGAAGCACATCATGTAACAGTTAGGGTGACAATGTTATCGGAAGATTTTGATCCTGCAGAATACGGATCTGCCTGTCACCATCTCGAAATTTAAACCGGGACTACGGTGTACCGGAAACGGTGCAGCCCATACAAAAAAAATCTTCATACCTACATTTAGTAAATCGTTGCTCCGGTACTCTAAAAGAGGTCCGATTGTTATGTTTTTTTGATATGTTGTAAAAGACAATGTTAGCCATGGTGAACTAAAATTTTCGGTTCTCCAGCTCCATAACTTAGTTCGTCATCTTGGAAATAGAATCCCCGGCCAGATAACAAAAGAATGTTTTATTTTGTTTTTTTTTTTTGCTGGGAGAGGACGTGATCTAAGCGGAAGAAAATTACGCGTCAAGTGGTGAAGTAACCAAGTATTTAAACCAATACGAAATCCTGGACACTGGCAGCCAGCATCAAGCAAGGAGCAAAAAAAAATATAACCATTTTTGGCAGCCATTTTAGAAAGGAAAGCGTTAGATTAAGCAGTAATATTATATCTTGTCACAGGTCTGTTCTGGTCTGTGGTCATATCACACTAAATTTTAGTTTATATTAGTATTAGGGCGACGCCAGTATTTCGTAATCATTGTCAACTATCCACGACAATAGCTGTCGATGGGTTAACATAGGTAGGTAGATATTTTTTTTGCCACTGTGGTGAGTATAATTTTTTAGGATCGTTGGTACGCCGTGAGGTAGCCGTCCCATAGGTAGAGAGATCATAGAAATGCATGTGGGTACTTGTGCTAGAGTGGCTTATTAGCTGCTTTATAAATCGTATTTGAAACAAATGAAAACGAAGGTATGCGAAGCCGCGTAAAGTACCTAACGAGATTGAAATAAGGATTTATATTTGGGTCTTATTAAATTCGAGGGAAGAGTAGCGCTTCTTTCAGCTACTAATGATAAAGTTATTTCACTGCTAATTTAGAAACAAGCTCTCAGCTATAAAAGTATTGATTTAGTCTGTTAAGTTACGAGTACCTATCTATACTTTAGATAGGTAGTAATGTACTTAGTAATAAATTGATTCATTAGTACCAATGGAATTTATAAAAGCGTAGTGAAATTTAATTTCCTTCCAAAATAAAATTTTATGTGTACTCGGTTTGAACAAAGATTAGTGGCCGAGTAAAATACAAAGGTAATGTATTTTACAGTAGGTATAGGATTTGTAAATACACCAGTGCATTAAAACGGTGCAGTCTATAAAAATAAAAATACCTTTTCTTAAAATTTATATTATGTACAGAGAAATAAATCCGCATTTGCAAAGGTTGCCGTCGCCGGTCACGGCCCAAACTATATTTGTTAGAATTAATCTTATCTGCTGTATTTTGCATTTAGACGATTTTTCTTATGCTTTTCGGATTGTTAACTTTCTAGCGCGGTTCAGACTAGCAAGAACTTGCGTGCAATTTTCAGTGAATTTTCATTACATTGCAGGGTTTGATCGTATTCATGTTACTTGGTTAGCCCGCTACCCCGCAATGCAAAGAAACTTGCATGCAAGCTGTTGCCAATGTAAATCGGCCTTAAGGGTGCCTTTTCATCAGAGCTGCTATGCTACGTTGCTATCAAAGAATATTAGAAAGCTAAGAACGCTAACTCTTTGGAAGTATCATAGCAGGTCAGAAAGCACTAGCGAGATGACGCTACCAGGATGAAAATGAAAAACGTATTGTTGATTTCGCCAAAATGTTGCATTTTAACATTCTAAATCGACATATTTAGACATTATAAAGCATAAAATATAATTTGATACAGTGTGTCACAATATAACACGAAAATAATAAAATAAAAAATAGCCCTTTTCTAACAGTTGATTTGCTTCAACTGATCGTAAGTTTTCGTGAACTACATGGCCAAGTGTCTGTATTGTATTCCGGCAGATGGCGCAAATTTTAACAATAATGTAATGAAGTTGCCAGGCTATTGAAAAAGGGTAAACTTCTGGGATAAACTACATTCATGATGAAAGAATAAATTGCGTTTAGATTTACGTTATTAATAGTATAACTTATTTTACTTAGAAGTGGTTACTATTCCAAGATATTCCTATTTGTGTTATACTTTAACTATGAATTTAAATAATACTAAACTTGTTTGTTTGTTCTATTACTTTTATGTATGAATTGGCAACACTGGTGAATGACACATACCAGCCACTCCAGCCAGTGGTGGATCAAATATATTATATTAGCTTTTAGGGTTCCGTAGCCATCATGGCTAAAACAGAAACCTTATATTATAATTTCATCATGTCTGTCTGTCCGTCCGTATGTCACAATCAATTTAGTCTGAGAAGTAAGTATGAGTAGTACAATTATGAAATTTGGTAGGACATTATATTATGAACCACTACAAAGGTGATGTAAAAGTACGAAAAAAATATATATTAGGGGGCACTCCACATAATTTCAAATATTACAATGCACATTGTCGTGTTGAATATTTATCGATTAACCTTTAAAAATGAAATAGAGGTTATTAAACAAGATTTCGATCCAAGTCAATTATTGGTGAAATATTAGCTGTCAAAGTCGTAAATAAATAAAAATTGTTTATTTAAAAAGTGTGCCCATTAATTAATACTTTCAACGATTTTTGGTTTGAACAAGATGGATGTAAGGGTGTTTGAGAACTGTCTTGCTCAAATAAAAGGACGTAAGTGCCGTAAGGCCCCTATGAAGATACGACTTTTTTTGATTCAAGTTGTTGGATAGTGTGCTTTAAAAGCGGAGGTGAGACGTATTTACGGGATTGGTTTTTGGAATAGGTTTGGGCATGGACGCGTAAGTACGCGATCCCGCCCGCGCGTCTTTTAGCGTATCGAGTACTAGGCGTACGACGACTCTGAAGACTCGAAACGTCTAAGGGTCTTAATGTTCCGCGCTATTCGTATTCGGTCGGGGTCGGTTTAGCGCGTCTTTGGACCTAGTCTTTGGATCTAATCTTTTTGTGGACGCGTACTCGCAAAACTCAGTACGCGTTTTGCCTAGTACGTCTCACCTCTAAAGCGGATTTCGACTAATTCAGGGGTAAGGATTTCAAAATTGACATTTATTTTGAATTTTAAGCCAAATATTTTTTTTTGCGAAACAACGTCATTATACTCGATTTCAACTAATTCAGGGGTAAGGATTTCAAATCTGACATTTATTTTGAATTTTAAGCCAAAAAAAGATTTTATTGCGTAAAATCGTCATTATACTCGATTTCGACTAATTCAGGGGTAAGGATTTCAAATTTGACATTGATTTTGAATTTTGAGCCAAAAAAAATTTTTTTTTGTTAAGATCGTCATTATACTTGATTTCGACTAATTCAGGGATAAGGATTTCAAATTTGACATTTATTTTGAATTTTAAGCCAGAAAAATATTTTTTTGCGTTAATTCGTCATTATACTCGATTTCGACTAATTCAGGGGTAAGGATTTCAAATTTGACATTTATTTTGAATTTTAACCCAAAAAATATTTTTTTTTTGCGAAAATCGTCATTATACTCGATTTCGACTAATTCAGGGGTAAGGATTTCAAATTTGACATTGATTTTGAATTTTGAGCCAAAAAAATTTTTTTTTTGTGAAGATCGTCATTTACCTACTTATTTAAATACAGTTTTAAAATATTTCAACAAAATTACCTAAGACTCTCGCATCGTACCTGGCTCAAAGGTCCCCATGATACCGGCAGCATTACCCCGCTGAACGGCGATGGAGACCTGCTGAACCAGATACGACCCAGAGCGAGGATCGCAGCCCCTTTCTCGTAGGCGTCGGCCTAGCTCTTTGAAGAGCTGGCGTGCCTCCGAGCCCCAGGGTCCCGCAGTTTCAATGGCCACAGGTACGAAATCGTACGCCGGCTCCAGGGCGGAGTATTTATTGTGCTTCAGCTTGGCAGCAGATTCTGCTGCCGAACCTGCACATCGTGAGGTCTGCCTCAAATGGGAAGCGGCAAAAGTGCTCACGCATGTAGCGTCCCATAAGAGGCAGCGCCCCCTCCGCCATGGAACCAACGTAAGACCGTCTGGCCTTTTGCCGTCCGAGCGGCTGAGACCCGGTGGCTCCAAGATGCACGGCACATTGGCCGACACCATGGCTCGTCGGATGATGTCATTTATAGCGTGGTGCCTCGGGAATCGTCCTGCACATCTCTGGCAGCTAAGGCCGTGGTGGCCATCTTCGCCGACAATTGCTCCGCAACGACACCGGTGGGTCTCGCACACCTTAGCACCTAACCTGAGAGCCGACGCTATTCTCAGCGAATCATTATCGAGTAAGGTGCCAAGGTGTGGTGAAGGTAGAGAGTGCAACCACGCACCCGACTCTGGCTGCGCGAGTGCTCTGAGACGTGCCAGGTCTGGCCCCGAGGCGTTAGTCAGCAGTGTGTCGTAAGTTTGCTTACTTTTTAATTCGTCCCATTGTTTTTGGATACTGGGATTTTCAGGCCGCTTATCGTCGGAAATGGTCGCCGCCCATCTTTCTAGTGCTTCTGTGAGGAACGGAACCGAAGAGATGATACCATCGTCTGGAAGAATATTAGTAACCAGGTCTGCGGTTCCGTGTACAGAAGCTAAAAAAGCAATTAGGCCAACGTCTTCAATGCGACGTATCCCCAGGCCGCCGTATCGAATGGGGAGGGTTGCCTGAATCCACTGAGTCTCAGTCAGATGTATGTTTAGGAGCTGCTCTGCTGTCAATCTCAGCTCATGATCTATGTCCCTCGCTTCATTGACAAATAGCCACGAAGGACACGTCCTGAGTAGGTATGTCATCCTTGGTGTTGCGAAACAATTGCGTAATAGTGTCAATGAAACGTGGGACGACAAATGAACTAAATGCGTTCGGGCTGATATAAGTGCTTCCTTTTTATTGTTTAGAGCCGCACTGATGCCGTCTGGAAAAATTGGTGCACCCAGTAAACAGAGTGAGGATTTGTCAACAGATTTTATGCCCGGTAACAATGTTTTTATGTTTGAAAGCAACGGATCTGCAATGGGCCCACAAGTAAACAACTCGCATTTATTTGGGTTTATTTCCAGGCCCGCTTGTTTTAATGTCGGTATGAGCTCTTTTAAATCATCGACTACTGTATCTGGACTTCCGCCAATAGTGCCATCGTCCAGGTACCAGATATTAAGTGGAGATTTTAATTTAGTAATGGCCTTTTGTATTGCTAAGCAGAAAATCAGAGGTCCCAGAGGATCACCCTGTTGTGCTCCGACCTGCGACAGAATTAGATCGTCATTATACTTGATTTCGACTAATTCAGGGATAAGGATTTCAAATTTGACATTTATTTTGAATTTTAAGCCAGAAAAATATTTTTTTTTGCGAAAATCGTCATTATACTCGATTTCGACTAATTCAGGGGTAAGAATTTCAAATTTGACATTTATTTTGAATTTTAAGCCAAATATTTTTTTTGCGAAAAAACGTCATTATACTCGATTTCGACTAATTCAGGGGTAAGGATTTCAAATCTGACATTTATTTTGAATTTTAAGCCAAAAAAAGATTTTATTGCGTAAAATCGTCATTATACTCGATTTCGACTAATTCAGGGGTAAGGATTTCAAATTTGACATTGATTTTGAATTTTGAGCCAAAAAAATTTTTTTTTTTGTGAAGGTCGTCATTATACTTGATTTCGACTAATTCAGGGATAAGGATTTCAAATTTGACATTTATTTTGAATTTTAAGCCAGAAAATATTTTTTTTTTTTGCGAAAATCGTCATTATACTCGATTTCGACTAATTCAGGGGCATGAATTTAAAAAATTATGTTTATTTTGAATTTTAAGTGAAAAAAGTTTTTTTTTAGTGTAATACATCATTATACTCGATTTCGACTAATGCAGGAGTAAGTATTTCAGATTTTATATTAATTTTGAATTTTAATGACGTTTTTTTAAAAAACATTTTTTACTTAAAAATCAAATAAATATAAAATTTGAAATCCGAGTATAATGACATTAATGACGTTTTCTAGCAACAAAAAAATTTTTTTGGCTTAAAATTCAAAATATCAAATTTGAAATTCTTACCCCTGAATTAGTCGAAATCGAGTATAATGACAATTTTTCTAAAAAAAAATTTTTTTGTCTTAAAATTCAAAATAAATGTCAAATTTGAAATCCTTACCCCTGAATTAGTTGTAATCGAGTATAATGACGATTTTTCGCAAAAAAAAATTTTTTTTTGCTTTAAATTTAAAATAAATGTCAGATTTCGATTTCCGATTTCGATTTTGTCAGAAGCTGGAGGTCCCGGGTTCGAATCCCGGCCGGGGCATTTATTTGTGTGATGAGCACGAATATTTGTTCTTGGGTCTTGGATGTTTTCTATGTATTTAAGTATTTATTTATCTATATAAGTATGTATATCGTCGCTTAGTACCCATAGTACAAGCGTTGCTTAGTTTGGGACTAGGTTGATTCGTGTAAGATTGTCCACAAATATTTATTTATTTTATTTTTTATTTATTTGACATCCTTATCCCCGAATTAGTCAAAATCGAGTAAAATGACGTTTTCGCAAAAAAAAAATTTTTTTGTCTTAAAATTCAAAATAAATGTCAAATTTGAAATCCTTACCCCTGAATTAGTTGTAATCGAGTATAATGAAGATTTTTCGCAAAAAAAATTTTTTTTTTGCTTTAAATTTAAAATAAATGTCAAATTTGAAATCCTTACCCCTGAATTAGTTGAAATCGAGTATAATGACGATTTTTCGCAAAAAAATATTTTTTTTGCTTTAAATTCAATATAAATGTCATATTTGAAATCCTTATCCCTGAATTAGTTGAAATCCAGTATAACGACGATTTTTTGAAAAAATATATTTTTTTTGCTTAAAATTCAAAATAAATGTCAGATTTGAAATCCTTATCCCTGAATTAGTCGAAATCGAGTATAATGTGTATTGACATGTTTATCTTTTAGTCACCCTAACCCTAGTATATAAGTAGTTATGTAAGACATGCTAACAAACTATGGATCGTTTTGGTCTGCAATAAAGATGATTGATTGAATTATAGTGACGTTTTTTCGCAAAAAAAAAATACTTTTTTTGGCTTAAAATTCAAAATAAATGTCAAATTTGAAATCCTTACCCCTGAATTAGTTGTAATCGAGTATAATGAAGATTTTTCGCAACAAAAATTTTTTTTTTTGCTTTAAATTTAAAATAAATGTCAAATTTGAAATCCTTACCCCTGAATTAGTTGAAATCGAGTATAATGACGATTTTTCGCAAAAAAATATTTTTATTGCTTTAAATTCAATATAAATGTCAGATTTGAAATCCTTATCCCTGAATTAGTTGAAATCCAGTATAATGACGATTTTTTGAAAAAATATATTTTTTTTTTGCTTAAAATTCAAAATAAATGTCAGATTTGAAATCCTTATCCCTGAATTAGTCGAAATCGAGTATAATGTGTATTGACATGTTTATCTTTTAGTCACCCTAACCCTAGTATATAAGTAGTTATGTAAGACATGCTAACAAACTATGGATCGTTTTGGTCTGCAATAAAGATGATTGATTGAATTATAGTGACGTTTTTTCGCAAAAAAAAAAAATTTTTTTTTGCTTAAAATTCAAAATAAATGTCAAATTTGAAATTCTTACCCCTGAATTAGTCGAAATCGAGTCTAATGACGATTTTTCGCAAAAAAATTTTTTTTTTGCTTTAAATTTAAAATAAACGTCAGATTTGACATCCTTATCCCTGAATTAGTCAAAATCGAGTAAAATGACGTTTTTTCGCAAAAAAAAAAATTTTTTTGGCTTAAAATTCAAAATAAATGTCAAATTTGAAATCCTTACCCCTGAATTAGTTGTAATCGAGTATAATGACGATTTTTCGCAAATTTTTTTTTTTTTTGCTTTAAATTTAAAATAAATGTCAGATTTGACATCCTTATCCCTGAATTAGTCAAAATCGAGTAAAATGACGTTTTTTCGCAAAAAAAAACTTTTTTGGCTTAAAATTCAAAATAAATGCCAAATTTGAAATTCTTACCCCTGAATTAGTACAGTCGTCCAGCAATCCCTTACTTCACGGCCTCTGCAGTAATGTACTAATAGGGCCAATTTTTTTGGCGTTGTAGTTTTTTTTATTTCTTAGAATTGCATGAAAATTGGTATGTTGGAACAGCTCCTGATTTTGTACAAGTAAAAAAAATATGACAACAAGGCGTCAAAAAAATTTTTTTCCCATACATTTTTTCCACTGAGTTACGAAAATCTCATACGTTTTGTCACTCAATGGAAAAAAAATGTGGGACAGTGTAGGAAATCGCGCACATATTGTTCAGAATCAGGAGCTCTCCCAACCTACCAATTTTCATGCAATTCTAAGAAATAAAAAAAAACTACAACGCCAAAAAAATTGGCCCATATGAATGAATGCTAGGTAATTACTCGTAGGTACTCGTATCGTAGTATCTAAAGTAATTTCTCAAAAATGGGGGAAATACGACAAAAATTTAATTAAGATTTGAAAAACATAACCTTAAAACGTCAAAAACATCATGCTTTCCCGCCGTTTATTTTTTTTTAACAGAATTGCAAGTGTATTTTTCCGCCGAAAAACGCAAATTATTCGAGACATAAAAAAACGTCGCGTTTCTAACAGAAAAATACGAGCTGAATTGGCTGAATGCGACCTGTGCCTCCTTTTATATGACAGTTTCTACTTTTTAAAAAGTTTATAACTCGACAAATAAAGGAATTTATATGTGACATTGCAGGCCGACTGCAACTCGCCTGCAATGCTTTTTACTTTTTAATTTGGATCTGACCTTAAACTATACACTTTACCTTCCAATATGTAGCGAAGCGACTAAAGTCCAGTTTGCGGGCCATTTTTGAGAAAAGTAATATGCGTATTGCGCGCGTAAACATATAAATGTGGAATGAATTAGACGACCGCAACGCGTGCGCGGCAAGCGGGAGGCGAGGTACCGCTCGCTTAGTTCCCGTTCCCGTGCGCCGTGCGCCGGCGGCGCGGCGCGCGGCGCCTCGACGGCCCGGGAGGGCGGCGTAGTTATGAATTTCGCGCCTTTTTTAATGTTTATTCTGTTAAAACACAATCTATACATGTCTTACTTTTTGTAATATGACTGCATAACCTTTTTATATTTGTAGACTTATCTAATTACATACTAATTATAATTAGGTACTTATATTAGATCATTCACGACGAAAAATGCACGCTTATGATTTTAAAATTGTGGCTTGACTATTAATTAATTAATTTAGAATTATCGAAAGCTTCAGGTCGATAATTCGGTCCCACTACATACCTAACTTGTATTGGTACTTTTGGTACTCGTATAGTGTACTCGTGTCGTGAGTACATGAGGCTTTCTGGCAAATAAATTTTTGAAGGGGTTTACCTACGAAATTATTAAAAACTACTTACTCATTTTAAAACACTAACCATAACCAGTAATAGTAACTAAAAAAAAGAAGCACACTTCGTACCTACAGAAAAAATAAAAATCCAAAAGTCTGGAGACAGGGTTTGAACCCGAGTACTCAGGATTTGAAATCAACTACTCGAACCACTCGACCAAAACAAAATGGACTCGCGCGCCGAAATTTGGTGTATACTAAGAACAAACAACTGATAGCACCTGCGCCGCGCAGCGCTGCTGCGTCTGTTTCGCCGCTAGAACACGAGTTTAGATTGAAAACAACGCCATCTGTAATAATAAGTTGAACTACGAGGTACCAGCGACGATAATAAGTTTTAAGCGAGATAACTAGCAATGTACAGAGTTAGCGTTCTTAGTTTTCTATATTCTTTGGTTGCTATGGATGCGTTGTTATCCGCCAATTACATTCATTGGTACTATCTAGCATAGCACCAGCGAACATGAAAAATTATCGCATCCTCGCAGCATAGATAGCTACATAGTGGCTCTGGTGGAAAGGGCTGCCTTAAGCCCTGTTGGATGGAAGAGCGTCGCGATCGGCGATCCGCGTAAAAAAAACGAAAAACAAACATAATGACGTTGCCTGGAGTGCTACCGCGAACCACAAACGAAGTTTTACCTCTCTGTCGCACTTATGTGCAAACTTGCAAGTGCGACAGAGAGGGAAAATTTCGAATGCCGTTCGCGGTAGCAGCCCAGGAAGAGTTTATGAACAGGCATGAGAAATGAACTTGAAAGCCTGCTGAACTCCCGTCTGTATGTGCTTCATGTGCCTATACATAAATAAATACTAAAAACGCACGGAATTGGTATTTTCGTCTCAGCGTTCGTACAAAACATAAGTCACTCACACGAAACAAACAGAAATTGGGAAGAACGGATGTTGTTCACGTCTTATACAATCTTGTTGAATAAAATATTGTAGTAGCTGAATAAACATGGATACACACATTAATTAAAGTATAAACATCTGGCATATATGTTTAACAGTCCCTGGAAAATTTGAGAGTTTAGCATTCGGATAAAGTAAATATTTTTAATTCACCTTAGGCCAAAGAACGGGTATATTTTCCCGATTTCTAAAAAGGAGCCTCCTACGTTCCACAATTTCCACAATATGTATTTTTCTACTCGTCTACTATACTCGCTGCTCGGCAAGCCACGTGGTCTAGACGCGGTTCTCGATTAAAAATCATACATACATACATTATATAACGATTGCATAATAGTAGTTTATGCAACTGGTACATAATGAGGGGCATTAAAACACGAGTGTGTTTTATGAAACGAGCCGAAGGCGAGTTTCATAATAAGGTCACACGAGTGTTTTAATGCCTAATTATGTACAGTTGCATACATTACTTTATCTACACACATATTATGATTACTCTAAGATGGGTTCAGAAACCGTAGTAAATAAATACAATAATTGTGTTAATACAACCTTTTTTGCACGGTTGCGGAAATATCGAAATCAGAACTGGCAACAGATACCTGAATGTTATTTTAAAAAGTAAAGAGTCCTTATTCTGATGTGATCATGTCGTTCTAGCTCAAATTTCGTGCGATATATACTAAAAAAAGCATCGAGCTGACATTTCGCATCGACTGAATTTGAATTTTCAGTGATACTAGAATAGGGACATGTCAACTTTGACATTTAAATTTTGACAGTTTTGTTTGACGTAATATTTTAACATCATATATGAGATTAAAATGAAATATTTTATTACTGCTGTAGCCTTAGCCACAGATAAGAAAATTGCCATAAATTCATTGAATGTTGAAATGAGAGTCATTTTCTACGGTTTCCGAACGCATATTAGAGGATTTATGATATGTGTGTAGATAAAATACTATTTAAATCAATAAAATTTGATTACATATACATAAATATACATCGTAATTAATGGGCGCCCTTATTGACGGTTAATGTTATAGAAAGTGTTGAAAAGATTTACCTAAGCTATTTCATAGAAACTTTGTTTAACTTTACTCCCAACCCAAAGGGAAAAAAACCTTGTTGCGATAAGACCGGTTTCCTCACTATGATTTTCTTCAGCAAAATGCTAAGTATTTCAATAATATAAATATTTTAATACTCTACACACATATAAAAAATAGGAAATAAGTTCTTATTTTTTGTGATTATTAAAGAGATGTTGTTGTTGTTGTTGTTGTTGTATATATCATAAATTTTAACCAATAAAATTTGAGTTTAGTTTTTAAGTATTTTATAGATATGTACGTATGTTGTATGGTTCCGTAGCTTTCCAGACGTTACATTATGCGGACTTAAAAGTGCGCAAACTTATATTTAGGTACTATTGAATTTGACACAACTAATACCTACCACGATAAATGGAAATTGTACGAAAGTTTGCTTTTTTAAATACATTTCTTAAGCTCGGTAATAACTCGTTAATTAGCATTGTTTACTTAGTTTTCAAAGTTTTCCTTTTAAATTCATTACATATACTACCATGATTTTTTCACATGCCTTGTCACATGGCCATAACAAAATTATCACTTTAAAGCTTAACACACAACAAGCTTAACACACACAAGCTTAAAAAGCAAAAAAAATATTGAATCAAAATTGGTTTTAGAAACCCCACAATATTTTTGAACGAGCTATTCAACGATAACCCACACGATGGAGTCTGGAAGAAAAAAAGCACCCCTACTTTACGTGTCCATTTTATTCTACCATTTTGTTGGCTGGTCTACCATTTGGTTAATTGATATATATAAAAAAATCACCTCTCTACTACTATAAACTATAACAGTTAGAGAGTAACAGAGCTAAGAAGCGGACGACGGAACCTTAAAAACGGGGTACCGCTCTCTCATAAAAATGCGGAAGGGCCATTTTAAGGCGATATATCGATTGAAAGAGACACCCTTTGTTTTTCGCTCACGACAAAACGGGATGGAACCCTCTCCGAGAATGGCTTTTTAGACAAATCTCGTTAAATATCTGGCTGTGTGCAGGTTTATTAAATTTCCTCTTGTCAGTACCTAGATGAAGAAAAATACCATCATATTAACTTAATCGAGTCTTTTAATAATGTGTTGTTTTAGTAGGCTGAGGAAAAAAAGGAAAATATAGACTCGACTTTGGATTTATTTTCTATCGAGAAAATTTTAAGCAATCATGTTTCGCTATTGTCAATACCGCAATCATATAGTCAAGAATCATATATCTGAAAATCAGCCCCTACTGTTTGCTAGTCTGGGCAGGACAGCGTTTCAAAGTCTCCAAATTTCTCAGTGTAGCGCCTTAACCCTGTTACGGAATGATTTTTAAACTATCTCCATTCCCATCTAGTCATAGAGGGACAGACAGACTGACCCAGGTACTTTCGGATTTCTAAATTACCCTGCACATTAATTAACTTGCGTATAGCTTTCCCTAAATCACTGAACATTTATTGAAGGTGACCAATTTAATTTGTGTGATATGATGCATTAATATTCAATCAAATGGAATGTACAATCTAAGCAAGTAAACATCTGAAATAACAGTTTGTCGAAGCAAATTCATCCTCTAGTGCAATAAAGTATTCGGTAGTAGTTAAGTATTTAAATTTTCCACATGCTATCGGCGTCAAGGTAAGGCAACCAGTATTATCAGAGCGAAGATGAAACAAAAATAACACAGAAACAGCGCTGCAACTCATCTAGTGCTTCATTAACGAACTTTGTTTATACTGGCCGCTAAATCGTTTTACCGCCCGGTAAATTAGAACAAACTTCAACGTATTAGGCCCGGTTTTATAAAGATCCGTTAGACCTTATGTCGGTATGTTATGTCAAAAAATTTACTGAGTTACTGAAATTTTATCTGACATTTGGTCTAACGGATCTTTATAAAACCCGGCCTTAGAGTACTTTTATGTTACGAGCGCGGGTGAGCCATGGTTGTGTGTTGAGCTAGTGTGTGTAGTACATGCACGTTGTCTACGTGTGCGTCAGCGTAAGAGCTATGAGTTGACGTTGTCTGTGTGTTCGTATGTGTCACAACTACAACAATGGCCAATCCGCGCTTGTGAGATAAAAGTACTATACCACGTTACCACACGGAATAACTAATAGGTAGTGTATAATCACCAAAGGGATTAAGCACAGTTTTATGTCACGGGCGCGATATTGAATCCTGAACGGAACGAAGGATTCCAGATTTTATTCCCGAGCGTAGCGAGGTGGTGTGGTGAGCTATACATGCGAGTGCATGTATAGCTCAACACACCATACTCAACCATGGCTCATCTGCGCCCGTGAGATATGACCGAAGCATAATACGACATAGTATCATGATGAAAGTTCTTAAGTTATTAAAATTATTATAAGGGTTTAAAGGTCTTTGAGCCTGGAACATACTACGAAAACAATAAATGCAATTTTGATGGGAGCATCTGGCCCAAGATCATAATCAAGCCCCAACAAAGGGGTAACTAATTACTTAAATGTCATAAACTGCGCGATGGCACAAAATCACTTTCAGCCTCGGTTCAGGCGACTTGGCACGTCGCAACTAGGTAGGTACTATCACTTAGTTTAGCTTCGGTATTCAGATACATATACTCGTAAGTGTAATAGTTTTCAGCCAACATTATATGTCACTGTATTTTAACTAGGTATGTAAGTTAATATTTCAGACAGGAATAGTGACGTTATAACGACCTGGTTACAGATTACTTTGAGTATGATACTTACATATGCCGCCCTTATAGTGATTTAAGATCATATTCAGTGATTTAGTATCAAGTCAAAATCAAAGTAATCTTAAAGTAATCTGAGTAATTTTACAAACATACCAATACGCTGTATTCTCGTGACTGTTTCTGTTTTATCTCCTAATAAATAAAATAAAATAAATAAAATCAAAGTAATCGTACTTAGACGTAACTAGGGTTGCCAACCGTCCCGCCTCAGGCGGGACGTCCCGTTTCCAGCACCCTAGAGGATGCGTCCCGCACCGAGTGCGTGCGGGACGCTGATTGTCCCGTTTTCAGGTGTGGTCAGAATTTCCAAGATTTTTTTTTGTTAGTGGTAAATAAAAAGGGTCAGAACGGATTTTTGATGTTGTACTTTAAGAAATGTTTCTTACGAAACAAAAAATATCCTGTTCCTTGCTTAATTTCCCCAATTACAGACAGTAAATTTCAATCATTTCTCAATCATTAAAATAATTGAGTAAAGGTAGCGTGATTTGAATCTAAGCAAACACCGCTGGTAAATAAACCCGTAAACGCGGGTACGCGCATGCAATGCACTCGCTCGATCTACATGACAACACGTCGCCTTTTTTTTCTATACCACTTTGGTGCCAAACAAACGTACGGCTCGCAGACGGGAAGCGGTCACCGCAGCCTATGGACGCTTGCAACTCCAGGGGAGACTCATGCGCGCTGCCGAAAAAGGGTTCAAAATTTAATCATTTGCATCTGGGTAAGGCCGGCTGGGTGAGTCCCGCATTTTTTAGCCACGTTCCGCACATCTACCACGAATGTCCCGCAAATCTGGGCCCACAAGTTGGCAACCCTAGACGTAACCTATCCATGTTTAACCGTGTCGAGGTTTCAGGTAAGACTATTCGTTCCACAGGGCGATTAAGAACAGTCCCACGTCGCATGGCACTTGCCTGTAAAAATCCTCGCGTCATAGGCCCGACCTACTATGATACAGCATTTAAACGTCAGTTGAGAAACTTTCCATTGGATAATTAACTTCGTAATCCTTTACTGTGCCATTCTATTTTATTTAATATTTTGACATTGTCAGTGTTATGTTAGTTAATTTGTACCTTTATAATATGACGATCCCTTTGGGTGTTGGGATTTTATTTACTGTTTCCATGGTTCTATTGTATTTTATTCTATTCAATGTACTGACGATGACAATAGAGATTCTTTTAAATTGACATTGACATTAATGTAATGAAAATAATAAAGGATAAAATAAAGGATAAAAATAATAAAATATCGAAGGCTTGTATTGTGTAATAAATGAAATCTAAATCTTAAAGTAGACTTTAGTACGGAGGACGTATCAAGTTGACTATATATTGACGACCGCTTTAGCTTAGGTAGTTGGTAGTGACCCTGCCTACGAAGCTGGAGGTCCCGGGTTCGAATCCCGGCCAGGGCTTTTATTAGTGTGATGAACACGAATATTATTTCTTGGGTCTTGGATGTTTTCTATGTATTTAAGTATGTATATATTTATCTATATAAGTATGTATATCGTCCCTTAGTACCCATAGTACAAGCATTGCTTAGTTTGGGACTTGGTTAATTTGTGTAAGATTGTCCACAAATATTTATTTATTTATATTTTTTGAGTAAGGTTACAAAGTACAGAAGCCTATTTAAAGCTTTGCAAAATCGTTACGGAATGTTAAAAACACCTGACTTGAATGAAGACCGAAATGCACTTATTTTTACACGACTGCCCAAAAAAGGAGTGTAATGTTTTTGTCTTTTTAGAATCAATTGAATCACTCGTTACGTTTTTATCTACGTTAGAATATTGTAGATTCGTTCGCTTTACTAAGGATTCAATATATTGCTTTCGACAGAATGTCTGGCAGATCGGGTGCCAAATGATTAGGGTGGTTAGGCTAGGCAAGGGCATTTACGACACATTTTGGGCCATTTTAACACTTATATCTTGGTCTTGTATAGGTAATCATTTTCCCCCCTTGAGACACTATACAGCCTTGGCCAAAAGTGTTGAGCACCCCTTATTTTCCTGATGATGATGATATGAAATGCTTGATTGAAAGTTTAACTTTTATATGGAAAACGCAAAAAGTTTTGGCCAAGGCTACAGCCGTACTTATTGTTTGGGTATATTATTTATTATTGTTTGGGTAGGACGGATCAGCTACTGCTTCGATAAACGATTAATGTTTACCAAACCTCACAGCTTAAACCGGTTTAGTCACACTTCCCATATCCCAGTGTTTGTTCATTATAAATGCCTCCAGTGTAAAAGGATTGTCTTGAGTTTATCCAAATTGTGTATTTTGTAACCATTACTTATATGTACCTACATGTCTATCGTCCACTAGTTGCTGAGGCTTAGGACATAAGAAACAATGAAATTATCGATTTTTTCTGTCCCATTTATTGGCTCCCAGCTTAAATCAATGGATTACCGTAAAATGGGGTGAGTAGGGATTGCGAGGGTAGTTGGGTCATGAATGGGGAGAGTACGGATGACAGAGGGGTGAGTTGGTTTTTTATAGGCTACTGCTACGTAAATTATATATTTTATTAAAATAGCAATTAAATGCTATTTAGTTAATTGCTTTTTATTTTCATTTCAGGTAACCTACCTATATATCTAGTTATCGCTCTTCCTACTTACAAACTTCCATGTTTCCGTATCCCTTATAGTTTATATTCTACATAGTTAGTAACATACTCGTACGTATCCTTATTTACTTCTTTTCTTGTTTTTCCTATTAGACTTCTTTGACTAATTCTAAGCTACCGACATTTGTCCCTTCTGCTGTCAACACAGTGCATCCTGGGTCGGCAATGCGCACGTGACTCCTTTGGAGTTGCGAGCGTCTATAGGCTGCGGTGTCCGCTTACCATCAGGTAGACCGTATGCTTGTTTGCCACCGTCATAGTATAAAAAAATGTTTTGACTGCACCGACATGGCACGTTTCTTATTATTATTGACCGAGTGAAACGAATTTCCGGTTGTTCTCCTCTACAGGTCGCATTTATTAACCGATTCTCGTGAAAATTTGTGAGCAGGGGCCGATTTTTGAGTGTCGAGCGCTCGACTTCTCACTCGACATCTGTCAAAACATCATAGTTTTTTGACAGATATCAAGTGAAAAGTCGAGCGTTCGACACTCAAAAATCGGCTCCCTCGGGGGCGATTTTTGAGTGTCGAACGCTCGAATTTTCATTCGACATCTGTCAAATCATCATAGTTTTTTGACAGATCACAAGTGAAAAATCGAGCGTTCGACACTCAAAAATCGGCCCCCAAGTTCGATAATTATATACTTAGAACTTCTTTGTACATTCAGTTTTTGGAAATTTTTAAAAACAATCTCTTTATCAATGCATTTGTATGTTTCTGCGGTCAGATTTCGGTTTGTTCTCCTCTACTGGTCGCTTTTCTCAACCGATCCTCATTATACTAATTATTAGTAAGTTTTAGTGGATCCCAAGACAAGGAGATTATATACTAACGGTTACAAAACAGTTTAGTAGTTACAGGGACAATTTTTTTGGTATTAGTAAATAACTACTATTATCAAAAACTGCATGGTCTGTAACCGTCAGTATATTATCTCCTTGTCCTGGGACTCCTGGGATTCACTAAAACTTACTAATAATTAGTATTTTTTTCGCTCAGTGAACTTCGACGCGTGCCTTATAAGTAGATACATATTTTTCCACCTATATACTTATAATCTTTAAATGTTTAGAATATATATATGCAGTGTTATAACTAGGTACCTACCAACACTACTCGTACTACCGTGACGATTAATTAAAACTACTTAGGTACTATCTTTAGTGGGATTAAGATAAGCCTAACCAATTTGCGAAATTTTCGGTAAGTAGGCATAACTAATGCCTTCTGATAACTATGGCTACCTACTAAATTTAATTTGACTATGATAAATCGCATGATAAAGCCTAACTTGGCGAGCAGTTAGCCTAGTGGTTAGGGACCCTGCCTCCGAAGCTGACGATCCTGGGGCCCGATTTTTGAGTGTCGAACGCTCGAATTCTCACTCGACATCTGTCAAAACATCATAGTATTTTGACAGATCTCGAGTGAAAATTCGAGCGTTCGACACTCAAAAATCGGCCCGCTGGGTTCGGATCCCAGTTGGTGCAAATATTTGCAAACCAAAATAAATAATAAATAAATAAAATATAATAGCCTTTATTACTGAGACCAAAAATTAAAATATAAAACAATAACTTCTTCTTCTTTCCGTCCCTGTTCCCGTTATTCGGGGTCGGGTCTCCTCACAATTCTGCGCCAAGACAGTCTGTCTTGGGTTGTCGGTTCCGGCAATTGGGCTAGTTTGAGGTCTCTTCTTATTTTAGACCACCAGGTCAATGGCGGGCGGCCCCTACCTCTCTTCTGCTCCGGTAGGTTCAATGCGATTTGTACCACATGGTCTTCGTTGCGGCGTTTTACGTGTCAATACCATCTGAGGCGGTTTTCCGTAATTTTCTCGGCTATTGGTGCAACCTTGAAGCTGCCTCGGATAAATTCATTACGGACTTTATCGAGCCGAGTTACACCTCCCGCCCATCGCAGCATCTTCATTTCATTGACATGAACCTTTTGCTCATGCAGCTTCTTCACTGTCCAGCATTCGGACCCATATAATAAGGCTGGACGGACTGCCGTCTTATAGACTTTCCCCTTGACTTTCACGGGTACTCGCGGGTCGCATAGCACCCCTGTGAGCGATCTCCATTTCTGCCAGGCGACGCTAGTCCTATGGGCTACATCTGCATCGATGTTGGCATCCGTCGTGAGCATTGAGCCCAAGTTCTTAAACTTATCCACAGTGGGAATAGGTGTCGAACCGATAGATATCCTTTCCGGCGTCGTGACTCCGCTAAAGGGGCATTTCATGTACTCGGTTTTACTCCTACTCACTCTGAGGCCGTATTTTTCTATAGCGGATGTCCACTTGTTTAATAGTTCCTGCAGGTCATGTGCGGTGTTAGCAGCCAAGACGATATCATCTGCATATAGCATAGTCCACGGCAATGGTGCCGGTATGTCCTTGGTGAGATAGTCCATAACCACGTTGAATAATAAGGGGCTAAGAGCAGATCCCTGATGGACACCTACTTTGACCTCGAATGCACCACTCAGGCCTGCCAGGCTTCTGACTCTTGTGGTAACATTGTTGTACATGTCTTGAATGAGCCTTATATAATATTCTGGGATCTTCTGTGCTCGAAGAGCCTGCCACACTAGCCTGCGGGGAACGCGATCGAAGGCTTTTTCGAGGTCTATAAATGTTAGATGTAGGTCCTTCTGGTTTATTCTGTATTTTTCCATTATTACTCTGATCGTCTGTATAGCGTCAGTGGTAGATCTGGATGCTGTAAATCCAAACTGATTTGGAGATATTTCGTAGAGACTGGTGATACGTTTGTTAATGACTCGTTCCCAAGCCTTAAGCGTATGGGATGTATGGGATATAAAACAATAACTAATAGCATGAAAATTTTTGATGTTATAAACTAGGCAATGTCTTATAAACTAATAAATAGAACACTTCACTTTTTCACTTTACACTTTACAAACCAAAATAACAAAACATCATTCATTCTTTAGTTTTATTTATTTATTTATATTATTGTTAACCATTATTAGCTCTTACAGCTAAACCTTACGTGCTTTAGTTTATTGTAGGTAAGTGGAAACTACAACTACTACCCCTTTACCTTTTCGTTGGTTAGATAAGTAGTTACTACTGTTTTTTATTTTTATTGAAGTGTGCAACAAGAAGAGTATTTGGTATTGTATTGTATGTAACATCCATCCACGTTCAACTGAAGTTTTATCGTTAGGTGAATACATATAAGTACACGCTTATTTAGAAACTGAGACAACCGATATTCCTAGCAAATTAATCCTAATCTGATTAAAGTTGTCCACAATAAATAATTGATTGTGCCACCAACCCGGGCCCTTTTACTACCCACTCAAACTAATTTCGAACTTTGGCAAACAAAAATGGTTTGCTGATTGAGGAGCACCTATTTTGATGGTGAGATATGTTAAGAGTTGGTTGAGGGATGAGTGGAGGGTCGAAGTGAAACCAAACATAGTAATACCGAAGATACTGTATTCTCGGTAAAGTATTAGAAAAGAACAACGTTCATCTAAACATACGGTACTTACTCGTATAGATAGTTATTGCTTAGGTACTCGCTATATTACTCAATTACGTGCGTCACTTGTTGCAAGGCGTAACGATGAAGTTACCGTTAATGTGTTAATTAGAAATATAGTACAATGGGCAGAGGGGGGATTACGTAATATTTTCGTAACGTACCTATTTGATAACGTAAGTTTGACGTTATCAATTAACAAGTGTGTACCTAGTAAAGCTATAAGTAATAAAAATGTCGAACAAAATTGCCTTCTTACAATACATATACCAATGAAATCATCATGCACCTTTCGAAATTCTAATTATGTAGTCCCTGTGTATAAAGGTAAAGGTGGCAAAAACGAACTTAAAAACTATCGCCCGATTTCCCTGGTCCCCGCCATCTCCAAAATGTTTGAGATGGGCGTGTGTGATCGACTGGGAGGGACTTTCTTTAGGAGGAATGGATCGTTATGCCAGCAGCAATACGCCTATCAAGCCGGTCGTTCGACGGTGGGGGCGACGCGTGAGGTGTTGAGGATAGTGCTAAGTAAACTGGAGTGCAAGAGACGTGTCGCCGCAATAATGTTCGATTTATCCCGCGCTTTTGATCTTGTTAATCATAATCTGATAGCGGCCAAGCTCGAGCACTATGGTGTGCGTGGGATAACTCTCGATTTTATTATTTCCTTCCTCAGCAACCGTTTTCAGACGACGGAGATGGCTATCTCCGTCGTCAGCCCTGGTTCCGACGCATCACCGGCTGGTGATGCGTCGGAACCAGGGCTGATCGGTGATAGATCTGTGCCGCAGGGATCTAATGTTAAATACAATTTTTGTATTGCTCATGAACGATCTCCCATTCCTGTCCTCATATGCGGACTTCGTCATATATGCTGATGACATTTGTGCCGTTGTGAGTGGGGACAGTGATGAGTGATGTCCTTATTTGTTTGTATTTTTTGTGTTTTTTTTTGTGTACAATAAAGTTATTACATACATACGTACATGAGCTCCACGCCAATATCGAAGCTGTCATATTGCGACTTCTGCATTGGTTCACCGCAAACGGCATGTAACTTAATATTGAGAAGACAAACCTTGGCTACGAAACGGACTCCCAAACCCTCTGTGGTTGTTAATAATATAAATATTGGGACTGTGGCCAATGCGAGATTCGTGGGTTTCACTCTTGATGAGAAACTGCAATGGCATGAGCACATAATTTCACTGTGTGCCAAGCTCAACTCCGCGTATTACGCCGTCACCAGACTAAAGGCTTACTTGTCACAAAAAAACCTGATAGCCGCTTATTACGCATATTTCCACACTCATCTTTCCTACGGAATCGACCTCTGGGGTCTGGCAGCAGATAGAGATCGTCCGTTTATCATACAAAAAAAACTAGTGCGGACTATGTGCCGGGAACCGCCGGATGAACCAGCGAGAGAACTTTTTATAGCACTCCGAATCTTAACGGTTCCCTCTCTATTTATATATGAGGTTGGAAAGCTAATGCGACGCAGTAAAGACCAGTTCGCAACCGCCAACGTACGGGACTCGTCCAGGAGGAAGCCTGCTTTAATCATTCCTAGATATAGACTAACGAAGACAAGTCACTCTTTTAAAATTATGGGCCCACGAATCTTCAATAAGATACCTTCAGAAATATAAGATGCTACCTCTGATCTCGGTTTCGCACGTAAGCTCAAGAGTTTATTGGTCCAAAAAGCCTTTTACTCGGTTACGGAATTTTTGCAGGGATAGGTAATACCTATACAAGTTCTTTGCCTCACGTATTGGAACGTTTTAATTCCTTAATAATGATGTATCCCTAATTTAAATTATCATTTTACTATAGTTCATAATGATTATATTTGACATGAATATTATGTAATTTATGTATGACGATGTATGTTCAATGCAAATAAACGATATGATATGATATGCTTTTTGCCTCGTTTCCGCGTATTTACTACTGCGTAAGTGCAAAAGTACAGCGCCTCTGGCGGTTAAAACGCAATACAACTAAGAATCGCCATACTAAAGTGTCATTCAATGGAACTTGCTAACTATGTAAACAAAAGGCGTAACTTTGTTTTGTCACTGTTTCTCCTTGAATATTCACGACACCTCATACATCATACATATAAAAGAAACCATTGAAACCATACACTATTGAAACGGTCGTAACCGTAAAATACAGAATAAAATACGAAAAAAATACAATTGTGTTACAATACCACGCGAAGTTTTGTCATCCCCCGTACAGAATTTATAATATCGGATACGGTGACAATGATTTAAATGTTAAGTTATTATTTCTTTACTAAAATGAATATAATATATATAGATATAGGTACTTATACAAGAATTGCTCGTTTAAAGATATAAGATTCGGATCAGATGAGCAGCGGAAAATGTGATTATTGGATTTTGGCCCATTTTACCCTATATTCATGAATGTCAAAACTATATTGAGATAAGAAATGCTTAGGTATTTTAATTCGCAAAATTTATGTTACGTATTGGCGGCGATAAATACCGCTCAAAATCTTACATTTTAAGTACTTTGAATAATCCATCTTTATTAATTTCTTTATAAATTGCGATATTTTTTTACAAGGTTGTACTTTGTTTCGCAGACAGAAGATTGATTGAGATTGATAGATGTATTGTTTAAGTAGCAGAATTTTCAATTCATAGAAAACATCTTTTACAAAAGGGTTAATTGCAGTTCTAACCTAACATATTTTTCTATCTAATGTGGTTCTACACAATGGCAGTTTAGCAGTAGGTACCTAAAAAAGTTAAGATTCTGAAAAAAAAAGTTTCTACACGAGAATTCTGCAGAACAATACATTCTATGAAACATTGTTCTGCAAAATAAAGGTACACCTTTATACAATCTATTCTACCGATGTCAGTCTGTTAAAACTTTACCTAAGGCTACTTACTGACTTGGCGGGGCGGGTTCGATATGTGACATTTTCTTCTTTGACGTAAACTTACTGACGTCGCAAAGATTCTCACTTGACGGAATGCGAAGCAGTATTGCCTTCGCATCGTCCCGCTACCGCGAATCCCGCGCCAGTCAGGAAGCACTCATTTAAATGTAAGGCCGCAGTAAAAAGTGGCACTGCCTCGACTGACAGTTGACACTGACATTTGACAGTTTTCTCATATCGTACCGTCTCCGCACCGACAAATCAGGAAGTCGCCTAAGTATATTAAAGCCGCTGTTTCTTTGTTTCAGGCGTCCTACGTCCGGCATTACAACATGAAAGCAAAGAGAGCGCAGATATGCATATGAATTCAGGAAGCGGCGGGTCGGGAATCATGTTAGGAGCACAACAGCTGTACGTTTCCAATATACAGCCCAGTGTTTGGATTTCGGCGAATAAGAGCAGTCCTGACCCAATCAATGAACCATTCCTCAATGTAACCAAGATAAATAGCAGTAATCCGTTGAATGACGATGAATATATTTTTGATAGGACTGATATCAGAGCTATATTTATAGCTCTTTATACGATTGTATTTTGCTGTTGTTTCTTCGGTAAGTGCATTCACTCACATTCACATTGGTTTTACTACAGGCTGTTCCAAGACTATGTGTTAGGTGAAATTCAACATGACATGTTTTTTTTAAATAAGTCATTACATACAAAATTTATAGGTTTTTTTTTCAATCTTTGCCTCACCGAGGTATCGAATCAACCATGACATAAAAAGTGAATCTAAAATTTGACGTTGTTCCTTAAAAGGAATTATTTCTTATCATTTACCTTTTAGTTAAGATTTTTTTTGTTATCGATTTGGTTCCCCGTTGAGGCATCCTTTACAGTATTAACTACTTATTATTAATAAAAATAAACCTAAACCTACCTTTGACAAGCTACTTGTTCAGGTACTTGTAACCATTAACTAACACCTTGGATAAGTAAACAGTTGAATACGCTCCATTAAACAGTATCTGAAAGT
The DNA here is from genome assembly GCA_951800055.1 of Cenopis cana. Classification (NCBI taxonomy): domain Eukaryota; kingdom Metazoa; phylum Arthropoda; class Insecta; order Lepidoptera; family Tortricidae; genus Cenopis; species Cenopis cana. The sequence goes on along the minus strand of OX637477.1, from coordinate 9,018,820 downwards.
TTTAAGAAAATACTATAATGTTTATTTTAAAAGCATAGTTATATGCTTTTAAAATAAATACTATCTAGCTACTACAACTTGAAGCTGCGGAAGTATTTTCTTAATACTTTCAGTATTTTTCTTTGTGCCGGCAGTGTCAATATACCGATTCGTAAATTGGTAGCTGTTTTAACAAATTTTCATTTGCACAGCCCTTTGATCACAATGAATGGCTTCGAGTCACAATAAACTTTTATTATAATTATAACTATTTGGCTCGAATTGATAAATTCAAATTTATTTGTTTCAATCTTAAAGTCCATTATCAAAGATACAAATGAACGCTTATGGTGAGACTTCGGCTATCCGCCTGTCTCGACCTTTGTATCTCAGTGAGCTATCGATTTGAAATTAGGAAAAGTTTGGAAGCTAAGCCAAGTTTAAAAGGTTTTATTTTTTCATTTTCTCCCGCCCTACCCAATGAAAACTTTATAAATGAGCAAATACCTAATCATAATAATTATACCTACAAGCCGACATACAATCACATTGTACAATACAAACTATGTGTATAAAAATACTGGGTTCAACTTGCAGCGTCCAGGCTAATTATAAATGACTACATTTTAGGCTAGACACGGTTAAAAATAATGGCTCTACGATCAAGATTTGTTGTTCACGCCCGTTTTTAAATTCGACCGGTACCTATGTGTCATAACATGGGTAATGCATAAGAATATTTAATTTTAACCAAGTTTATGGTAAAACTTTTTAAATTACAAAGAAATGAAGCGTTTATCCAAATTCTTTCCTCTAATTATATATCGCGTTAGACCCGTTAAAACAAAACTTTTAAGAATGTTTACAAAGCGCGAGAGTTTAAAGTGTTATACGTATATGTACCTATAGTTATTTCTTCATTAACGTGATCAAGATGATTTCTGAAAATAAAGTTAGGCACCCAATTTGTCTAGAAACCTACGATCGAATCCCCGGTGTCGTTGTTGTAATTGCAAAAGTAAATTGCCGCTTTAAAGGAATTTGCTACATTTGTTTGTGTCTGGATTTGAATCAAGTGCTCTTTGTTACTTTTGATAGGAGTACTTTCATTAGACGAAAAACAAAAACTACTGTTGTGAATATCCCAGATGGCTTTCTTATAGTTCCTAGTATATTTTACCTCTATTGCCTAGGCATGGAAGCAAGCAATTGCAAGCAATTTGTCTATCTGACATACCTATTTGTAGGTATTTGTGTTTATTACGAGTTCGATAAGGCTTAGGCCTAGTGTCAAAGCGACTTTACATAGATTAGTATCGGACAGGCTGATATATATATAATCTAACGATAATCTACGATAGGTCACACTGAAAGTTTTTAGAATTGACCACTTAGAAACCATACAATAAAAACATAAAAATGGGAACAAATAAAATGATCACCTAAATAACTTTTGATATCACCAAATTTTCGAACCCTAAAATAAGGCTGAACACTCAAAAAAATGTATCGACCATCAATTTCAGATCACCTAACCACTCATACCTATTATTCCAGCAGTAGCAGCTATTTTACTTATTGCGTTCCCTGAAAGTTTATAATCGCATCAAAAAATTCTCAAGTACCACCAAAAATACTAAACTACCACCAAATCACGTGCATCATTTGTTATTAGAATTACGTCCAAATATTATACACATTACAAGCTATATTGTAGTTAATACATTCAAATTAATTATTGAGCGACATTTCGGACTCACACGCGACGTTGTGGTTACCGAGTGACATGTTTTGGACTAACACGCGACATGTTCGGGCTCATCAAGCGACATGTTTCGGATCCAGCGACATGTCTCGGACCCATCGAGCGACATGTTGGGGTCATCGAGCGACATGTTTCGGATTCACACGCGACATGTTTCGGATCCAGCGACATGTCTCGGACCCATCGAGCGACATGTTGGGGTCATCGAGCGACATGTGTCGGACCGACACGCGACATGTTCGGGCTCATCGAGCGACATGTTTCGGACGCATCCAGCGACATGTTTCGGATCCAGCGACATGTCTCGGACCCATCGAGCGACATGTTGGGGTCATCGAGCGACATGTTTCGGACTCTCACGCGACATGTTTCGGATCCAGCGACATGTCTCGGACCCATCGAGCGACATGTTGGGGTCATCGAGCGACATGTTTCGGACTCACACGCGACATGTTTCGGATCCAGCGACATGTCTCGGACCCATCGAGCGACATGTTGGGGTCATCGAGCGACATGTTTCGGACTCAAACGCGATATGTTTCGGATCCAGCGACATGTCTCGGACCCATCGAGCGACATGTTGGGGTCATCGAGCGACATGTTTCGGACTCACACAACGACATGTTTCGGATCCAACGACATGTCTCGGACCCATCGAGCGACATGTTGGAGTCATCGAGCGACATGTTTCGGACTAACACGCGACATGTTCGGGCTTGTCAAGCGACATGTTTCGGACGCATCCAGCGACATGTTTCGGATCCAGCGACATGTCTCAGACCCATCGAGCGACATGTTGGGGTCATCGAGCGACATGTTTCGGACTCACACGCGACATGTTTCGGATCCAGCGACATGTCTCGGACCCATCGAGCGACATGTTGGGGTCATCGAGCGACATGTTTCGGACTCACACGCGACATGTTTCGGATCCAGCGACATGTCTCGAACCCATCGAGCGACATGTTGGGGTCATCGAGCGACATGTTTCGGACTCACACGCGACATGTTTCGGATCCAGCGACATGTCTCGGACCCATCGAGCGACATGTTGGGGTCATCGAGCGACATGTTTCGGACTCACACGCGACATGTTTCGGATCCAGCGACATGTCTCGGACCCATCGAGCGACATGTTGGAGTCATCGAGCGACATGTGTCGGACCGACACGCGACATGTTCGGGCTCATCGAGCGACATGTTTCGGACTCACACGCGACATGTTTCGGATCCAGCGACATGTCTCGGACCCATCGAGCGACATGTTGGGGTCATCGAGTGACATGTTTCGGACTCACACGCGACATGTTTCGGATCCAGCGACATGTCTCGGACCCATCGAGTGACATGTTGGGGTCATCGAGCGACATGTTTCGGACTCACACGCGACATGTCTCGGACCCATCGAGCGACATGTTGGGGTCATCGAGCGACATGTTTCGGACTCACACAACGACATGTTTCGGATCCAGCGACATGTCTCGGACCCATCGAGCGACATGCTGGAGTCATCGAGCGACATGTTTCGGACTAACACGCGACATGTTCGGGCTCATCAAGCGACATGTTTCGGACGCATCCAGCGACATGTTTCGGATCCAGCGACATGTCTCGGACCCATCGAGCGACATGTTGGGGTCATCGAGCGACATGTTTCGGACTCACACGCGACATGTTTCGGATCCAGCGACATGTCTCGGACCCATCGAGCGACATGTTGGGGTCATCGAGCGACATGTTGGGGTCATCGAGCGACATGTTGGGGTCATCGAGCGACATGTTTCGGACTCACACGCGACATGTTCGGGCTCATCAAGCGACATATTTCGGACGCATCCAGCGACATGTTTCGGATCCAGCGACATGTCTCGGACCCATCGAGCGACATGTTGGGGTCATCAAGCGTCATGTTTCGGACTAACACGCGACATGTTCGGGCTCATCAAGCGACATATTTCGGACTCAAAATGTGTTATATATATATATATATATATATATATATATATATATATACAACGCGCGAGCCGAGCGAGCGAAGCGAGCGTGCCGCGGTAGCGGCCGGCGAAGCGCCAGAACCACCACCTGTTGAGTCCGAAACATGTCGTTGGATGAGCCAGAACATGTCGCGTGTGAGTCCGAAACATGTCGCTCGATGACTCCAACATGTCGCTCGATGGGTCCGAGACATGTCGCTGGATCCGAAACATGTCGCTGGATGCGTCCGAAACATGTCGCTTGATGAGCCCGAACATGTCGCGTGTGAGTCCGAAACATGTCGCTCGATGACCCCAAAATGTCGCTCGATGACCCCAACATGTCGCTCGATGGGTCCGAGACATGTCGCTGGATCCGAAACATGTCGCTTGATGAGCCCGAACATGTCGCGTGTTAGTCCAAAACATGTCACTCGGTAACCACAACGTCGCGTGTGAGTCCGAAACATGTCGCTCGATGACCCCAACATGTCGCTCGATGGGTCAGAGACATGTCGCTGGATCCGAAACATGTCGCGTGTGAGTCCGAAACATGTCGCTCGATGACCCCAACATGTCGCTCGATGGGTCCGAGACATGTTGCTGGATCCGAAACATGTCGCGTGTGAGTCCGAAACATGTCGCTCGATGACCCCAACATGTCGCTCGATGGGTCCGAGACATGTCGCTGGATCCGAAACATGTCGCGTGTGAGTCCGAAACATGTCGCTCGATGACCCCAACATGTCGCTCGATGGGTCCGAGACATGTCGCTGGATCCGAAACTTGTCGCTTGATGAGCCCGAACATGTCGCGTGTTAGTTCAAAACATGTCACTCGGTAACCACAACGTCGCGTGTGAGTCCGAAACATGTCGCTCGATGACCCCAACATGTCGCTCGATGGGTCCGAGACATGTCGCTGTATCCGAAACATGTCGCGTGTGAGTCCGAAACATGTCACTCGATGACCACAACATGTCGCTCGATGGGTCCGAGACATGTCGCTGGATCCGAATCATGTCGCGTGTGAGTCCGAAACATGTCGCTCGATGACCCCAACATGTCGCTCGATGGGTCCGAGACATGTCGCTGGATCCGAAACATGTCGCGTGTGAGTCCGAAACATGTCGCTCGATGAGCCCGAACATGTCGCGTGTCGGTCCGACACATGTCGCTCGATGACTCCAACATGTCGCTCGATGGGTCCGAGACATGTCGCTGGATCCGAAACATGTCGCGTGTGAGTCCGAAACATGTCGCTCGATGACCCCAACATGTCGCTCGATGGGTCCAAGACATGTCCCTGGATCCGAAACATGTCGCGTGTGAGTCCGAAACATGTCGCTCGATGACCCCAACATGTCGCTCGATGGGTCCGAGACATGTCGCTGGATCCGAAACATGTCGCGTGTGAGTCCGAAACATGTCGCTCGATGAGCCCGAACATGTCGCGTGTCGGTCCGACACATGTCGCTCGATGACTCCAACATGTCACTCGATGGGTCCAAGACATGTCGCTGGATCCGAAACATGTCGCGTGTGAGTCCGAAACATGTCGCTTGATGACCCCAACATGTCGCTCGATGGGTCCGAGACATGTCGCTGGATCCGAAACATGTCGCGTGTGAGTCCGAAACATGTCGCTCGATGACACCCACATGTCGCTCGATGGGTCCGAGACATGTCGCTAGATCCGAAACATGTCGCGTGTGAGTCCGAAACATGTCGCTCGATGAGCCCGAACATGTCGCGTGTCGGTCCGACACATGTCGCTCGATGAATCCGAAACATGACGCTTGCGTTTCTTACATTGCGTAGATCCGGTATTATAGACTAGATATTAATTTGATGAAACAAATGACGCTTGAAATTAGGTGATCATGTAGTATTTCTGGGTATCGAAAGAATTATTTGGGTGTAATTAATTTTAATAGGATTACGATCCCAGTTATATTTGGATGCGAATTATATGAAATTTGGTGTTTGAAATTAGGTGAACATTAAGTATTTTTGGGTAGAGACTAAATTATTTGGTAACAATTTAATTTAATAGGTTATCGACATGTTACTTCTTCGAGTTGCACTTTATATTTAAATGGAGTTGAAAATTTGGTGCGAATCTAGTATTTTTGGTAATCAAATGTAATTTTTTAGGGCATCATTCGGCAATTAATTTGGTGGTTCGTTAAATGCTACCCCATAAAAATGTCGTTTCTAAGTGGAACTCTTTGGCAACATTATTGAGTTTATTTCATGCTGTCATTTTTTTGTCATTTGGCGGCAAATTGAAAAGTGTTTGTTACACGTTAAGGTGAATTTAACGGGAGAAAAATTTGGTTTAATTTTTTTTATGAATCGATCTCATTGAAGTCACCAATATATAGATATGAAAGACTTTCGAATGACCTTTCATTTGACTTCACAATATGCGTTTTCTATTTATTTACAAAAATAAAAGAAAAATCTTCGTGGGTAGCATTTTAGGGGCCGCCAAAGAAGCAGTAGTTGCATGAGAAAGACCGTAAAAGCGATCCCTAATGAACGGGTGGGCTTAATTAAGTCTGTGCCAGATGGTCGAAAACAAGCCCAAACACCGGGCGAGGTGATCTTGGTCCGCACGGACTGTGTAGACGCAAAATTTCATTTGACCTTCGGACGCCCTTGGTCTTCGAGCGTGTGCTAGAGACCGCGGTCCGAGCTCCTGGTTTTGAACCGTATGGCCGCCTGTCTCCGACCGCGCAAGGCCAGGGGGCTGATTTTTGAGTGTCGAACGCTCCAATTTTCACTCGAGATCTGTCAAAAAACTATGACGTTTTGACAGATGTCGAGTGAAAAGTCGAGCGTTCGAAACTCAAAAATCGGCCCCCAGTTCGCTCGCAGGAAGCGTCGCGTACGCATGTCAGTCAGTTCAGCGATGGCGAGTCAGCGTGAACGCGATTTTATCGCGGAATTAACGATGCTGTTGTAGCGTGGTCAGCCGATCGTCTAGCTAGCCAAAACACTCGGACGGCATACACGACGAGCCACAAACCAAGGCCGCGCGGTCCGGGGCTTATTTTCGACCGTCTGGCACGGGTTTTATTGTTTTTCTCAGAGGCTCCATCGAATACAGCTTATTTTATCAAACAAAATTACAATAAGTAACAAGCTGGTTTGCTTAGTTTTTGTTATTCTATAAACTTACAGTGTGGCCCACGTACTTTAAAATATCAAGCGTCATGTTTTTATTCTATTTTTCATAGTTATATTGGTGCTATAACAGATAGGTACTCGAATTTATTAATGTTGCGCTTAATGTTTTTATTGGGTAGTTTAGCTTTGTTATCTTTTATCTACCCAATATGGGTTTTATATTATCATATTTACAATAAATTTATGAATGTTTGTTATAAACGTTGGAGTAATTGCGCCACGCCTATAATAATCCAACTGCAAAGCAGAACAGGTGTGAGCAGGGCCCAGGGGGCCGATTTTTGAGTGTCGAACGCTCGACTTTTCACTCGAGATCTGACAAAAGCTTAAGCCACACAGAGAGCGGGAGGGCGGTAGCGGCGCGTGAGCGGGCGGTAGCGGGACGTGAGCGGGACGGGAGCGGGCGGTAGCGGCGCGGGAGGCGCGCGGGAGCAGGCGGGAGCCGCGCGGGAGCTACCGCCCGCTCCCGCGCCGCTACCGCCCGCTCCCGTCCCGCTCACGTCCCGCTCACGTCCCGCTACCGCCCGCTCCCGCGCCGCTACCGCCCTCCCGCTCTCTGTGTGGCTTAAGCTAAAACATCATAGTTTTTTGACAGATCTCGAGTGAAAAGTCGAGCGTTCGACACTCAAAAATCGGCCCCCCAGGTAGGTACGTTGAATTTAACCAAACTCATTAATTACATTACTGCACTTGGCTTATTTATTACTGTGCCGGTTGAGACAGTTATTCATTACATTTGATTATCTCAAAATAAATGGAAACATCAATTTCGCGAAGCAGTAATATCTTGTAAGCTCACTCAATGTTAAACAAGGTTATCTTCGCATAAGTAGACACAACTTTGATTCGATAAAATAATGAAAGTGATATTTGCCAATTTATTTATGTGAAAATATTCTCAAAATAAATTCAAGTGAAGAAGATTCTCAAGGCTTGACAAATATAGGTGGATTTTATTGAACGGAGATTATCGGTGATTGGGGGGGGCGTCCTATTGTCCCTCTTGTCTGTTGTGACTTCATACTTGGCGGGTAGACTCTCAGTTAAAAATATGAACAGATATTTCAGTGTTTTTGAAAATTCATCCCGTAAGGGTGTAATAAAGGGGGTTCAATATTGCTATGGAAAAGGCGTAATATTCAAAGGGACTAGAAATTTAGTTTATAGTAATATGATAGTATAATAGCTAACATCAATCATTTCAAAAAATTTACTACCCGTGTGATGCCTCATAATAATCCAATTTATAGCCCTTATATTGCTACCAGATTCTAACATTACACTGATTGAAGGCATTAAGTCTGCATCCAATGAGAAACTTGAAACAGTGTCCTCGATCGATTTGTTCTCGATCGCTCCGCGCAAATAGACATTTAACTTCACTCGACAAAACGGTAATTCTCTCGAGGAAACTCGATTCAGGGAGCCGATTTTTGAGTGTCGAACGCTCGACTTTTCACTCGAGATCCATAGTTTTTTGACAGATCTCGAGTGAAAAGTCGAGCGTTCGACACTCAAAAATCGGCTCCCAGTACCAGGAAATTGTCATGTTTGCTTAATCAGAAAGCGTTTTTTCTAACATCAAGTAACAAGTAACTAGGTATAAAAAAACTTGTCGTGATAAGATTATAAAGGATGATTCACGCTAGACCGTTCCGTGTCTGGGCCGGCCCGTTTTCTAGTACAAGAAATCGACGGCCGTCGCGCGTCCTGTATTAGAAAACGGGCCGGCCCGGACACGGAACGGTCTACTGTGAATCATCCTTTAGTTGTGTTTCTTACTATTCTTAATCGTACATTTAATATCATGCTTATTTGTGATTGTATATTAATTTTGTGTTTCTAGGGAATCTGCTGGTAATACTTGTGGTGACTCTGTCGAGGCGGTTACGGTCGATTACGAACTTTTTTCTGGCAAACCTGGCTGTGGCAGATTTATGTGTTGGAGTGTTCTGTGTCTTCCAAAATTTGACGATATATCTCATACCTAGGTGAGTATAAGGGTGATTCATAATCCGTATTATCTGTACACTTACACCACCACCACTATTTAATTTTCCCAAGTAAGGAAAAATCAAGAATTTTGGATAGCTAATTTATACTATCCGATTTTCCCTTGAAGAAAAAGTTTGATAGAATACTTCAATTGCTATTTTAGTTCTTTGTACCTACTAATTTTATAATAATAAAGATAAATCATACAAAAATAGACAGAAAATGCGTCATTTTTTGGGGTTCCTTAAAGTATCACTTTGTTGTCCGTATGTCTGTCTGTTTGTCTTTATCTCGGGAACGCGTGGGTGGAGGCATCGAGCTAAAATTAAAACCACATTACTCAGGTCTACATCCTTGAAGCAGTGGAAAAATCAAACTTTTAAGTTAACCTAAAAATACGGCCGTTTATGCCGCAATTGCAATAAACGTATCTTTTCACACCACCTGCTCGACAATGCCAAATTATATATGCAAACCTTACCGAAAGCAAATCATTACAGCCCTTGGTTTTAGCCGGGTGGTAATGTTGTACTGAATTTCATTATAATCCGCTGGGTAATAATGTGATTACACTTTTCGTAGTTCTTATTGTTATATCCTTAAAGTCTAATTTCGCGACGCTGGTTCCTAGACCGGAGCCGTCGCTTCGCCCTTTTTCGAAAATCGAACGGTATCATACTAGCCACCACAAGCTGAAAACACATTTAACATAACGTATTAAGTACTATCCGACCTCCCTACGGTCGGCCGTCTATACCTACTCACCCGGCAAGCCCTTCTTTCCCGCCACCTACAGTAATGTACTACATATTTTATCAATGATTTCGTGTTTCTACGGCCGAATTTCAGTTTGTTCTCCTCTACAGGTCGCATTTCTCTATCCTTATGGAGCCGACTATACCTAACCTAGGTATATTTTGTTTTATTTTTTTTTGCAGTTGGGTGTTTGGTGACTTTTTGTGCAAAATGTACCAGTTTGTACATTCCCTGAGTTACACGGCATCCATATTTATATTAGTGGTAATATGTACAGAAAGATATTTTGCCATCATACACCCTATAACGTGTAAGCAGATTCTTACGTCCACCAGACTGAGGGTGAGTGTTATTATTATAATATAATCGTTTAGTTATTTACCATTAGATTTAAGACTTAGTTGTAAAGCTGCAGTTAGAGACTGAAAATCAGCGGTCTCGCTTAGTCTCAATCCCTTTCAATACCCAGACATACCTACTGCATTTGTACTACATGATTGTGGTCTTAACTCCGTACCTAACTAGTTTGTGCTATTGAATATATTTCATTTTATTCTATTATTTATTTTTATTTTAAGTAAAATCCCGTTCGGGTTATATAATCTATATCAGTAGTTAGGTATACGATTCTACTTTACGCTTTAGTGATCTTTTGTACATACTTTTCTTCATTACATACTCCAACATTGAAGATAGGCATACCTTATTATAACCCCATTGAAAATTGAAACGCGCTCGGGTTTGAACAAATTATTACGTACGTTGTTACGTATTAGTATTATTATGTACGAGTATGAAGCATTATTTTAATTTTAAATCCTAAAAACAAGCTACCTCTCTACAATTTTTTGTTGAAGTGCCTGGGAGACCGACGTTTGCTAAGCGTCTTTCGTGTTTTTCTATGGAGAAACTGAATTTCCCTGAAGTGGTTTTTTTTATAGATTAATCGCATTTTTCGCTCCCGTGAACCCCCGGATTGTAAATCTCATCGAAATAGAACCGTTGCCGAGAACTGATACAAACACAAATATGTATATAAATGTTACTCGGATTTTAGAGAAAGTATGCGCCAGAGAACATTACATTTACGTGTTCGGGAGTAGCGATGAGTGATTCCCAGAAAATTACTCTCGTAAGTGCCTATGCCACGGGCACTAACATTAAGCCATGAAAAGTTTAAATCAATAGGTACATAATTTAAACTTGTCATTATTAACAGACTTCAAAAATAGCAATGGAATATCAATTCGACTGTGTTTTTTTGTATACTGTATGTTTCGTGATTATTCCGCCAATTAAGAATCGATTTCGATAATCCATTTTTGTTAGGTAGATCATATTTCAGAGGCGGTCCCATTCCTATATACATTTTATTGGAATGAATTCAGCACTTTTGACAAAGTTGCGTTCTGCCCTCGAGGTCACGAACTTGAATTAATCATTGGGCCAACATCATAAACAAGTCTGCAGAACTACTGGATTTGACGCAAACTACCCGTAGGTACTTTCAGGCGACAAGGTTACTGGATTATCAAGCCGGTTTTTGATTTAAAAAATAATTTTCGTTCGCATAATAATTATAAAGGCAGCTGCCTAATCTGACCAGCACTTTCTCCGAACTATCCCAATAATTTATTTATTATATTTATTTAATCATTTATTTCAGGCATCTGTGGCCCATAGTACAAATACCAAGCAATAATAGTAATAATGTTAGCAGTAATGCAGGACTAATATGATTTGTGCCTTTCTCAATCTCTTTATCATTGATAATAAGTGATTCCGTAACGACGTAATTAGAAATCGTCCTTAATAATCGACAGACCTTACTGGGTACCCTTTGCTTCAGATTGCTACAGAATGTTTCAACATTTGCAGAAGACACAATAAGAAACGGCTATTATTAATATTGTATTTATTCCAGATGGTTATCATGGGCGTCTGGATAACGAGTGCCGCTTACAGCGCGCCGAAGTTCATATGGGTGGAGACAATCACGTACAATCTCGACAACGGCCACATGGAGACAATATGTATACAACATCTGAAAAAATACAACTCGGAGATATTCGACTTGGTGAATTTCGGATTCCTGTACGTGACGCCGTTGTGTGTAATGACGGTAAGTGGATTACAATTTACAATATTGCCCTTGTAAACTGGGCTTGAAATTTTAAGATATAAATGGCGAACTTAGCTGACACACTGCCATGTATTGTGTCTAGATCGTGTTAATGGAAAAAAAAGTGTATAAGGCTTTGTACAGCTATGTATACAAGGTTTTGTAAACCTACATACAAAAATCTTTTTCTCAAAAATAATATGTAATGTTCTCATAACATCTGTGAAGATAGTATTCGAAAGTGGCTCATCCTGGACAGTTGCCAGAAGTGTCCAGGAAGTAACACCTACTGTCCAGGAAGTAAGTATGTAAATCCCATTACATATCATAATATTTGAATTTAGTTTTTGAGATTTAAAAAAAAATGTAGGTACCATGGAGTTTGACGTGTCCGTATTGCACGATGTGAATTGGCGGGAAATACAGTTCAATCATGTTTTTAACTATTTCGAGCCTAATTTAGAAATTAACATGAATAGATTAAATGAAATTGAATACTAATAGTAAACATGAAATAAATACGATTCTTTTTACGATTAATTAAATACGATTTTATAAATCTATTCTATTGGGGTTGTGGCATAATATCAGTGTCTTAACACAACATCTAGCTAAAAAAAGTTCACTTGTATTTTGACGGGATTGACTTCATTGATTTAATATATAAAGTAAGAAGTATAATTGATAAAAATGAGTTTATGTAGATGAATCAGATTGCAATACATACACAGATATCACTAGGTACTGAAAAAAATACTTCCATCCAAGTCTAAGGTGGTATTTGACCATTTATAAAAAGTTCTTCAAGTGCAAAGCGGAACATGAAAGTACTAGTTGGTCAGAATGCAGGTACTATTAACCGTTATTCATACAATTTGTTTCATTTTTGAGAAAAGCACTATACAAGCTTCGACCGTAAGTGCCATCCTGGCCTCGTATTATAGCCGGACCTCGCCTGCGGCTCGGCCGGCTAACTCATACTCGTCCAGGATGGCTTACTTACTGGTCTCTGCAGTAATGTACTATTTGTACCTACCTATTACAGCGTACCTACGCCAGTATAATGTTATGCTCGTGCAAAAGGTGGTGTAGAAGTTTTTTTTTTATTGTGTATATGGATGCTACTGATTATGTATCAAAAATAGTAGGAGGAGATATCTCGGGACAACTTTTAGCAGCTACCTACTTAACCTGTTTTTTTTTCGGTTTATCTCTCATAGGTTCTCTACGAAGCATCAGCCTTAAGGCGCAGGGGTGGGCAAGGCATTCTCTATACAAACTCTGTGCACGTTTTATTCGTAGGTTTTGGCACTAACGAATGTAATTTTTTTTGGATGTAAATATTAGACTTGCGAAGAAAGTGATGTGGAAATTTTGTTACATTCAGTTTGTGGTGGTCATTACGAGTTTAGGCCAAGTTGAAAAAACGCAATTTCCGTAGGACTACCTAGGGAGGTTTATACCGATAAGTGGTATCGTTGGAATCAGCATGCTCTATTGATTATCCAGCACCGGATCTAGAAATTTTTCGAGGGGGGGGCAAAAACTACAAAATGCTGCCCCGTCTGCATATATTGTCTTACAAATTGTTACCTCTACTATTTCAGAACAGTAAAAGTAGCTACTAGTTATCTACTCTAAGGGGGGACGGGTCAAAAAGTCATAACACATCTACGTATAGTTGAAAACGCGAGCGCAGCAAGCGCAAAAAGATTGAAACATTATGATGCAGATGCGGAAAATTCTTCATGCACATCAAGTCATAAAAAACGCGAGCGCAGCGAGCGCGAAATTTTTTGTCCTGTCAAGACGTATTTTGGCCTGTCAAGAAGTTCGAATTGCCGCCCCCCTGCCGCCCCTAAATTTGCCGCCCCCTAAACTTGCTGCCCGGGGCATGGACCCCGGCTTGCCCCCCCCTACAGATACAGTGAGTAGTTCAGCATAAATTTAAGAAAAATTCATTCAAGCATCTCCGACTGTTAGGAAGAGCCCAAACATGGTGTGTTTTGCAAAAGAATTTTATTTTTTACGACACCAATGGCCGAAATCTAAATATGTGGTATATTTTTGGAATCAGCTCATGAAGCCCTTTCGTTTGACACCCCACTCGATAGGTTTTTGATGAAAAATTTATTATTTTTCATACATACAATTTATGACGTCATAAAAACTCATTCCACCACTTTAGGAAGCGACAGCATTTTAATAATCAGTAAACGATGCTGATTCCAACGATACCACTTGTCGGTATAAACCTTTTCAGTCCTACGAAAATCGTAAATAAAGGCACTTTCGACGAATTGGCCTCTCTACTATAAATTCGATTTCCAAATCAGTTATGGCGCGGGGATCGACCGCGTTTTGTTAATCATTTTAACGAAGGGGGAATATTTTGCATAGTTAGTGTTTTGTTTAGTTTAATGTAGTATTTTTAATGGTATTTGGAAAAGGGTAGCATTTAACGAACCACCAAATTAGTTGCCGAATGATGCTCTAAAAAATTACTTTGATTACCAAAAATACTAGATTCGCACCAAATTTTCAACTCCTTTTAAATATAAAGTGCAACTCAAAAAAGTAACATGTCGATAACCTATTAAATTAAATTGTTACCAAATAAATTAGTCGCTACCCAAAAATACTTAATGATCACCTAATTTCAAACACCAAATTTCATATAATTTACATCCAAATATTACAGGGCTCGTAATCCTATTAAAATTAATTACACCCAAATAATTCTTTCGATACCCAGAAATACTACATGATCACCTAATTTCAAGCGTCATTTGTTTAATCAATTTATAGAGTCTAATGCCGAATCTACGCAATGGACATAATGGCGCAATGTAAGGAACGCAAGCGACATGTTTCGGATTGATCGAGCGACATGTGTCGGACCCACACGCGACATGTTCGGGCTAATCGAGCGACATGTTTCGGACTCACACGCGACATGTTGGGGTCATCGAGCGACATGTTTCGGACTCACACGCGACATATTCGGGCTCATCGAGCGACATGTTTCGGACTCACACGCGACATGTTAGGGTTACCGAGCGACATGTTTCGGACTAACACGCGACATTCATAATAAGGTCACACGAGTGTTTTTTAGGGTTATGCTACAATGTTTCGGACTAACACGCGACATGTTCGGGCTCATCAAGCGACATGTTTCGGACTCAACATGTGTTGGTTCTGGCGCTTCGCCGGCCGCTGCCGCGGCACGCTCGCTTCGCTCGCTCGGCTCGCGCGTTGTATATATATATATATATATATATATATATATATATATATATATATATATGTATATTATATACACACGCTAACGTTTGAGTCTTGGGTATCAACAATATCAACATAAGGTGTCAAACATTGCGACGTTTACCTTAATTGGAAGTTTAACTTATAATTCAATGCTAATAGTAGTTTATGCAACCGGTACATAATGAGGGGCATTAAAACACGAGTGTGAGTTTTATAAAACGAGCCGAAGGCGAGTTTCATAATAGGGTCACACGAGTGTTTTTTAGGGTTATGCGACATGTTTCGGACTAACACGCGACATGTTCGGGCATTAAAACACGAGTGTTTTGATACACATTTTTTTTTAAAGTTATAATTCAAAATAATTGTAAAATTTCAAATTATTTTCCCCGAATTAGTCAAAATCGAGTATAATGACGATTTTACGTAAAAATTTTTTTTTACTTAAAATTCAAAATAAATGTAAAATTTGAAATCCTTACCCCTGAATTAGTCGAAATCGAGTATAATGACGATTTTACGTAAAAAAAATTTTTTTTACTTAAAATTAGAAATAAATGTAAAATTTGAAATCCTTATCCCCAAATTAGTCAAAATCGAGTATAATGACGATTTTACGTAAAAAAAATTTTTTTTTACTTAAAATTTCAAAGTAAATGTAAAATTTGAAATCCTTATCCCCGAATTAGTCGAAATCGAGTATAATGACGATTTTACGTAAAAAAAATTTTTTTTTACTTAAAATTCAAAATAAATGTAAAAATTGAAATCCTTATCCCCAAATTAGTCGAAATCGAGTATAATGACGATTTTACGTAAAAAAAAATTTTTTTACTTAAAATTCAAAATAAATGTTAAATTTGAAATCCTTATCCCCGAATTAGTCGAAATCGAGTATAATGACGATTTTACGTAAAAAAATTTTTTTTTTAACTTAAAATATCAAAATAAATGTAAAATTTGAAATCCTTGTCCCCAAATTAGTCGAAATCGAGTATAATGACGATTTTACGTAAAAATAATTTTTTTTTACTTAAAATTCAAAATAAATGTAAAATTTGAAATCCTTATCCCCGAATTAGTCGAAATCGAGTATAATGACGATTTTACGTAAAAAAAATTTTTTTACTTAAAACTCAAAATAAATGTAAAATTTGAAATCCTTATCCCCGAATTAGTCGAAATCGAGTATAATGACGATTTTTTGTAAAAAAAATTTTTTTTTTAATCAAAATTCAAAATAAATGTAAAATTTGAAATTTTTAACCCCGAATTAGTCGAAATCGAGTATAATGACGATTTTTCGTAAAAAAAAAAAAAACATTGTTATTATATTTAATAACATAATGAACAATTTTAATTCATAATAATCATTATGTTACTGCTGTAACCTTCTCCACACGTAAGAACATTGAATGTTATTATGCGAGTCATTTTCTACGGTTTCTGAACGCATTTTTTAATTTGTATGTATTAACTACAATATAGCTTGTAATGAGTATAATATCTGGATGTAATTCTAATAACAAATGATGCACGAGATTAGGTGGTAGTTTAGTATTTTTGGTGGTACTTGACAATTTTTTGATGCGATTATAAAATTTCAGGGAACGCAATAAGTAAAATAGCTGCAAGTGCTGGAATAATAGGTATGAGTGTTTAGGTGACCTGAAATTGATGGTCGATACATTTTTTTGAGTGTTCAGCCTTATTTTAGGGTTCGAAAATTTGGTGATATCAAAAGTTATTTAGGTGATCATTTTATTTGTTCCCTTTGGAAAAGTCGTGTAGTCGTGTAGTAAATAGTAATTAAAAAAATCTTTTCACACGTATTTTTGGGTCATACTGTAAGTTATTCAGTCACGTAAATTAGGAACAAAATGCGCCTATAGATGGCGCTGTACCCATGGCATTTAAGATTTTTCTGAATGAATGGGGTCGGGACGGGTATACGAACTGTGTACGGAACCCGGAGTCGGATTCGCACTTGACCGGTTTTTTTTAAATTACATGTTTTTTTATAATTTATTGCGTGTTACAAATTTTAACATGTGGCAAAACCCCAACTATAATCTTGGCGGAATCACGATATTTAATCTCAGTAACTTGCTGAACAGAACCTTTCAATAGGGCTCAGTGAATATTGGCCATTGGGTTGACATGACAGGAGGAGGCTGACTTGAATAGACGTCTAGACGGTGACAACCGCGTGATTACCAGCCAGTTTTCGGCTGAATAAGTAGGTAGTTAATTTTCTTCGACGTCTCGATTTAGCGCGCTATCAGGTTTTTTTTGGGACAGGAATGCAGTGGGTTTTCGTAGATAATATATTCTAGATTCTTGAGTGTACTAGGTATGTGAGTTCCGTGTGTTCAAACTAAAAATCGTTGAATGTATTTATAGGTAGGTAGGGTCCCTAGGCCAGTTGGCGGCCTCTTAGCCGAGTTGCGCACTTTAGATAAGTAAAAAAATATGAAACCTATATGCATATTGGATCATATAAATAAGTCTTGAGTATTGTCAAGATGCGTACTTAACAATAAAAGTTAGTACTTTCATCCGTAAACTTGGGAAAAAAGTAGAAAATGTTTCAAAATAGCGAATGCGGCAGATAGCGGCCGCCTACGCCAGTTTACGGCCCCCTGTGAGCTAGTTTGCGGCCCCCTTAAATATGGTACTAGAATGATTATAATATAATTTTTAATACGTTTTTTATATCAAAGGCGCATAATTATGTGGTGCAAATATTTTTAAATATTTGTTCCGGTTCCGGAAACGCTGGAGGAAGGTAGGTATACAATTATTCGGCAAAACCTAGGTATGGATGGATTGTCTTTTTGGGTCAGTGAGGGCAGCTACCAGGTCCCTTGCTGCTACGCGAAAATGGTCTTAGAATACCTTCCCTTAATTTCGAATTAAAGAAGATTCTCAATTATGGATTTTGGAAAAAAACATACAGGGTGCGAGAAAAAGGACATTTCTGACAAACTTTTTTTTGATGCCTATCGATCCCATTCCTGTCTAGGATCAAAAGATTGTATGCTACCAAAAAAATCGAAGATAAATTTTCTCATACACATTGTATTAAAAATTTAAACTTATTTTTCACATGCTATTTTTTTATGCCAATCCATTCCATCCTATCCATTATCAATAGGTTCCTAGGGGTCAACTTCCGGTAATGTACTAAAATGCCACAAAATAAATGTATGGAAAGATAATTAATATTTTGTCCCATACATTTACTACGGAGAAATAGTGAAATTTTATTCACATTTTTCTATCTTCCTGTTCTGTCCTGTTTTCGTTTAAGGAACATAATACTATAAGAAAAAAATACGGTAACAGCATTCAAAATATCAAGAAACTTACTGATACTTTAATTATTTTAAGACCTTGTATAGTAACGTATTCTAGCAAATAAATATTTCAATTTCTAAAAACAGGGATTATGATGAGAATAAAATTTCACTATTTCTCCGTAGTAAATGTATGGGACAAAATATTAATTATCTTTCCATACATTTATTTTGTGGCATTTTAGTACATTACCGGAAGTTGACCCCTAGGAACCTATTGATAATGGATAGGATGGAATCGATTGGCATAAAAAAATAGCATGTGAAAAATAAGTTTTAATTTTTAATACAATTTGTATGAGAAAATTTATCTTCGATTTTTTTTTGGTAGCATACAAGCTTTTGATCCTAGACAGGAATGGGATCGATAGGCATCAAAAAAAAAGTTTGTCAGGAATGACCTTTTTCTTGCACCCTGTATGTTTTTTTTTCCAAAATCTATAAATGAGAAGTTTTCCTCGATTTATGGATTTTCTAGCCGAAAATTTAACTTTTGATCCTGTATTGGAATGGGATCGATTGGCATCAAAAAAAAGTTTGTCAAAAATGACCTTTTTGGCGAGACGTGCCCACACGAAACACATGAAAGAGGATTTAATATATGAATGTCGATAAAGTAGTGTATGCAACTGTACACAATTAGGCATTAAAACACTCGTGTGACCTTATTATGAAACTCGCCTTCGGCTCGTTTCATAAAACACGCCCGTATTTTAATGCTCCTCATTATGTACCAGTTGCATAAACTACTATTATTCCACATTTCACTATGTAACATCTCAAAATCAATGGTCTTTAGGGCCGCAAACTGCCCTTTTCGGTAATTGTGTATACCAGATACCGGCCACCACAATTTTTTGATAAGAAAGTTTTAAAAATGCCAAAATCTAACGAAATCATATCAAAAACTTTATTATTTAACTGATCAAACAAGAAATTTATGAATGAAACCAAAATTAAGTAACATTAATTAGCTTTCAATGTCAGCTGTCTCTTTATTTTTTGTACAGATTCACTATAATTCCACGCTTCGCACGCACTAAAGATTCAATGCGGGAATTGTAACGTTTTATCTTGTTGAATATCAATATTTTAGTTACAAAATTATATAGATTCTTATAGCATTTCTAATCAAGTTTAGCTTACGGTTTACACTTTTTCTTAAATTTGTTTATAATTGTTATTATCTTTAGTTGAAGGAACCTAGTCGGTCAGGGGGCCGCAAACTGCCGCAGGCCGCGTAACTGGCCTAGCGACCCTACATCACCACCACCACCGCCTCATTTTTTTTTAAATTTTAAACATCATAGGTAGTTTTGGAGGGAGGGGGACACTTTTAGGACTTTGACAGCTAATATCTCACAAATTTACTTGAATGAAAGAAGACTTTCAAAGTTTATCATTTTTGCGAACTTCGCAAACTTTGAAAGGCTTCTCGGAAAATATTGGGTTTACAGAGACAATTCTATTATTGTAGCAAATCTTATATCTTTAAACGAGCAATTCTTGTATATATCTATAAAATATTTATTTATTTATTTCGGGGATCTCGGAAACGGCTCTAACGTTTTTTATGAAATTTGCTATGTGGGGGTTTTCGGGGACGAGCAATCGATCTACCTCGGTCTCATGCCCGGGAAACGCCCAGATATTTTAGTTTTAAGTACTTTAAACACGTTCTGAGAAAGTACTATCAGCAACTAGTCTTTTAGGGTTATAATCGTTTTTAGGGTTCCGTACCCAAAGGGTAAAACGGGACCCTATTACTAAGACTTCGCTGTCCGTCCGTCTGTCACCAGGCTGTATCTCATGAACCGTTATAGTTAGACAGCTGAAATTTTCACAGATGATGTATTTCGGTTGCCGCTATAACATCAAATACTAAAAATCCGGGTACAGTAAATATTTAAGGGGGCTCCCATACAAAAACATTTTGAGACCCAGCGTGTGATGAAAGCAACGAGCAAATTTTTTTAAAAGTACTTTGCTCATTGCCTTCATTAGGCGCAGGGTCTCAAAATGTATGGGAAAACTAAAATCCGACTCGCACTTGACCAAAATTCTACTTGATATTAATTAACATTATTATTTATAAATAATGGTACGGAACGCTTCGTGCGCGAGTCCGACTCGCACTTGGCCGGTTTTTTGTTGTTGAGTTACTGACGTCAACAATCATTGACACATAAATGGTTTTTACCTAAAACTTCGTCCGCATGTCACTCTTTGACCCTCTTAGTGAATGATTTCCGGGTTTAAAACTATCCTATCTTCGTTCCCATCATCCAAACTATTTCCATACTACAAATTTAAGCGTGAAATGTTTACAAAATGTAGCTACCTTCGCATTTCTAATAAATTCCTAAGTATCTTAGATAGACGCTGAAAATATTTTACGAGGCTTAATTTTAGTTTGAAATAAAGTCGCCGTCTTTTTTCGTTAAAGTATATAATTAAAACTTTATCACTGTCGTCTCGGACCGGTCTAAGCGCAACCCTTGAATTAAAATCTTTGAAACGATTATTTTACATTAATGCGTTTTAATGAAACGAGGCAGCTTCACGGGATAAAACCGGGTCAACTTCGGAATGAGAGATAATCAGCTGGTAATTCGTGATTGTATGTATACATTCATTTTGGAGTTCTATAAGTTGTCTCAAAATTCTCATAAAATCTCCCTGGTAAGTTAAAGTCCGGAATATTAAATTGTGAATTTAGACTTGCCTACAATTAAGGACACGAATTAGTGCTAGATCTTACAACAAACAATCTTGTTGACGATATACTGTTGGCAATATGTTAAAATAGCATAGGAACTCTGGAAGTTAGTGAGTAGCCTAGTAGAATAATATTTGTCTACGAAAACGCCATTACCGTAAGCTTACATAAGTTGATTGATATTGATCAATATTACTCTCTGTTAATGTAGGTAGGTATTTTGTTCAGTGTAGTTAGTTTCGTAATGTAAACAAGAATTATTATATAATCTGTAGTATAACAACAACTAATGTAGGTGAATCTATTCAGTAGTTAGCTACATACAATAGAATGTCTTCCTAATTCCGTCTAGAATCACGTATGATTCATGCTTGGAAGCTCCAGAGAGCCAGTGTACACTGTACATACAATCTGCACTATCATGAATAATTAATCTAACACTTCCTTATGGTCGTAATAGGAGTAAACCCTAGAAGCTGAGCTCTAAATGCTGCAACGTAGCCTAAGCAAACTTGCATGAATTACTCTTGTGACAACATTCCAATAAGGGTATTTAGTTAAATGCTAGTTATAAGTTGAGGGTTTTTTTTTAACTTTTTCCATTCGCGAATACTTAACGTCAATGCTCTGGATAAAAACCTTGAGTAGATATATCAATATTTTTATAAATAAAATTAGAGCTCAGACTTGTACCTAAGCTAAGACAGTCGTAAATATAAGTTTCTTTTTGCGTAGTTCAGTTAAAAACTATCTGTACCCGCTAATCGTTTGCGTTATTATAATTTTATAATAAATTCTCTTAGGCATTATATTATATGGTAGGTACCTAAGGAATCAGATCTCTCGGGGCCAGCATTTCCTTTTATTCTTATTATTATTTATTTATTTAATAAACACAAGTTAAATACATGAAAACATAATACATGCCCCACAAAACTGTGGTTACAGTTTGACTGTGGGATCAGCAGTCTCTTGGTTACACTTTAGTTTTATTTATTTATTTAAAATATAATAACATGTTATGAGTAATACGTCCGAGAGCCTACTAAGGAAGCACTACCCAGAGTCTAGGTACTTTAGATGTGAACACAACAAATGCTTAAATCAATAAAGGTTCGGCAACGCCATATAACATTACCTATATACCGCCCAGGCGTACTACAATATATCTCAATTTTACGCTGAATAATTGTAACAATTTATTGTACCTAAAAACGATAAGGTATCTGACTCATTAATTGATTATTATTATTCTAATTTTTATTTATAATGCTTCTATGTAAACTTTGACATACTTAATTACCTGGGTCATAAACACTTGCAAAAACAAAAGTCGTCTCTCCTGTGGTCAATAGTTAACGGTCTTTATGAGCATGTGAGTTATGATTTTATTACATGGATTTATAGAACCGGACACGCCGTTTATGCGGGTTACTAGACCAATCCAAAATTAAGCTTTGTAGCCCTTAACTTTTGATATGTCCACAGGAAAGACGCGAACCTAAATCTGTTTATGACCCACCTACATAATTTAATATTTTGACATGTAAAATTTTATATTTTATCAATAAATTGAGTATGAGTATGAGTATAAGTACCTACTATACAAATATGTAGTATTGCATTCCTGGAGGTGAGCAAGGTTTTCAGAGCTCACAAGGATGCACTGTCTTTATAGCGAAGGAAATTGTCATCGTCAACACAGTGAATCCTCAAATTTTATAAGGGGTCGGCGACGCGCGCGTGATTGCTTTGGAGGTGCCGACGACGTGTATTGGATGCGGTGTTTTCTGTCGTTGTATAAAATAAAAAACGCGCTCGTGATTCTTGTGTAGTCTCAAGTATCCATAGGCTACGGCTTCGGCTTGCTATCAGGCAGGCCGTAGGCACACTTGTTGGTCACTGTTTTAGTATTAAAAGCAAATAGTCTTAGGTAACTACGACATATAATAATAATATCTGGGCGGCCGAGCTTTGCTCGGAGTTTTCCCGGGCATGAGACCTAGCTAGATCGATTGCTTGTCCCCGAAAACCCCCACATACCAAATTTCATCGAAATCTTTAGAGCCGTTTCCGAGATCCTCGAAATAAATATATAAATAAATAAATATACAAGAATTGCTCGTTTAAAGATATAAGATAAAGCATTTTATTAGACCAAAACCTTTACGACATATCAAGTTTAAACTAGATGAACCAAATTGAAGTTAGTTACGTTATAGGATTTTTTTCAAAAAAGGGTGTTCCCTGGGGTCACGGCACCTGAAGGCTTCATAAAATAAGGGAAACGGGTTTTTAATTTATTGCTCCCTGGGCGCATTATATAAATAAATAAACTTAATTTTTCTTAATAAAGGGAAGATTGAAAAATTTTGGCTCCAAGTAGGATTAGGATTTAGGCCTCCCTAAGGCATTTGTATAAAGGAACGATTGAGGAATTTGGGGGTCTAGCTCGATTGTTTCCGTAGCTCAGTGGCTAGAGTGACGGGCAGCGAATGCCAGTAGGTCGCGGTTCGCATCCTTTTTTTTTTTTTCGCGGTTCGCATCCTGCTCGGAGCCTATTTGTAAATTTTTCCTCTAGAAATTTGTGGTTTGCGTTAGCAGCGTTACTGCTTAATACAAATTTAATAATGTTCATACTAATATGACTCTGGAGACGTAAATGTACGATAGAGGGTAAGTACGCAACTACGCAGACTTTGAAAGTAGAAGAGTAATAACATTGCAATACGAATATTATCTAGCCCGTGATTTTGCCTACGTAATAGTACATTACTTACCAAGGGCGATAAAACAAAGAATGTCTCAGATCGCAGGTATTTTACGCCCGAGCCGAAGGCAAGGGCGATAAATATGCGATCTGAGGCTTTCTTTATTATCGCCCATGGTAAGTACAAAATTTTATGTCACCCCCCGGCCAGGAAGTGGGTTTTTTCGCGCGCGGAGCGTGCGATAATGGCCACTTTATGGCCAGGTGTGACATAAAGTAATAAACTAGCTAAGTAAATAACCTAACCAGACAGAGTAGTAATGAAATGACCTATAACTAAATTAAGCCTTTTCCAGGCATACTACGATTTCATGTGTGTAGTTAAAATTTCAACCTTAATACCCAAAGTTAGGTTTAAATCGAGTTGAATTCCGGCGAAATGTTACTTGCTACTTGTACTATTACTTATTCTGTGCTTGCGCTTAAATTAATTTCCAATACATAACTATTTTGAATAAGTATATATTTTGTTTTTGCAATTCCACGTAGGCTGGCGCGGCCTGGAAAAGAGTTAATAAATGAGGACTTTACTTAAATTGTTCCAAGTTGCTAATTCCTTGATAGGTACGTTAATTACACTATACTACGGACACTACGGTACTTACAACGCCCCATTAGTGAACCGTTCCGTTCAACCGTGTATTTTCAACATTTTACTCGCAATTTGGTAGTCGGGGTGAGTCAAACGGGTCCCGTTTGCGCGTAACAAACCTAACTTAGTTATCAGAATATAATTCAAATATCTTTCTAGAACAGAAACCGGGACAAATTAAGTACATATTCTCCGGCCTACGGATAAGTTTCCAACATACTGCCAAGACTAAAATTGGATTTCATTCCTTAGGAATCCCCTTTTAGAAGTCGTCCTAAATGATAAAACTTTCAAAATTATCAGACTAAGGTAAAAGTACCCTTCACCGAATGCTTAAGCCCTGGATGTACGTCGGTTTTATTTAATAAGGTTAAGAACTTTTGTACGGTTATGATCAACAACTTATTGGTAAGATAGATACATTTGTCATCATCAAAATTTATGACAAAGTTAGACGTATATAATAGTAGATTATACACCAGGGGATAAAGGACTGTTTTATGTCACGGGCGCGATATTGAATCCTGAATGTAACGAAGGACTCCAGATTTTACTCCTGAGCGGAGGGAGGGAGTAATGAGTTAATTCCCGAGCGAAGCGAGGGAATTAAGACTGATAGTCCTGAGTGTAGTGAAAGATTTAAGCGCCCAAGACTAAAACAGTTTTATCCACGAGGAGTATACTCTACTTTTCACACCTCCTCCGAGACAATACGAAAACCAAGGCTACTACTGCTACTAGAGAAAGAATCAAATTAGTAATTCAAAGCCCAATCACGTTCGTCACTCATTTTATTAGAATTATATCTTCTAGTTTTTGCCCGTGACTTTGTCCGCGTAGAACTCGTTCATCGCGTTAGAATTTAATTTAAATTTCTTACCTAGTAATCGCTCTTCCATACAAACCTACTTAAGGGATGATTTCCGAGATAAAAAGTATCCTGCCCTTCCCCGAGACTCACTACTTCCATACTACATTTCATCGGAATCGGTCTAGCGGTTTTAGCGTGAAAAGATAACAGACAGACACACTTTCGCACTTTAACATTAACAGTACCAATGGATTTTTATACAATCCGAAATTTTACTCTGTACGCAGCGTCTTGTCACATTCGCGTGTTTTGTTTTTATTTTCAAAATGTGTTCCATTCAGCTTATGGTGGCCAGTACGAATACGTTCGATTTTCAAATTTGTTCGGAGCGGCATTCCCGTCCTCGGGGCGGCGCAGTGTTTTGTTTGGAACGTCGCTGTGCCGCCTCCCCGCCGCCGTGCGGACTTCACGAAATTAGACTTTAATGACATAACAATAAGAACTACGAAAAGTGAAATCATATTATTACCCGGCGGGTTATAATGAAATTCAATACAATATTACTACCCGGCTAAAGCCAAGGGCTATAATGATTTGCTTTCGGTAAGGTTTGCATGATATATAATTTGGCTGTGTCGAGCAGGTGGTGTGAAAAAATATTTTATGTCACACCTAGCCATAAAGTGGCCATTATCGCACGCTTCGCGCGCGAAAAAACCCACTTCCTGGCCAGGGGGTGACATAAAGTTTTGTACTTACCACGGGCGATAATAAAGAAAGCCTCAGATCGCATATTTATCGCCCTTGCCTTCGGCTCGAGCGTAAAATACCTGCGATCTGAGACATTCTTTGTTTTATCGCCCTTGGTAAGTAATGTACTATTTGAAGTTTTTGGTATCGATTACACTGATTTTATTTGCACCCATTACCGAAACGGCACGCCGCATCAACGAACTAGGGAAGAAATGTATACGTAGAATGGCAGTACTTACTTATGTGAGTTTGTAAACTGATGAGTGACTATTCATTTCAACTTAACTGCACTTGTTTTGTGATTACGAGCAATTTGACGGTGATTTAATTTTATAGAACACAAACTTTCTATCATTAGAACTTAAAATTAAATAATTTTCTATGTAACTAGGTACAATACAATACCATAGTGCCTAAAAGTGCCTAAAGTTTGCAAGCTTTTTAGTCAACATAATGTAAAGGGTGGACAACTACGGAATCTTATATATTATTGCGCGTGGCCCAACACGAACTAGGCCGGTTTATTCTTATTTATATACCTATGGCCGTTTTACCTTTTTACAACGAATTCTCGTCGCCATCTTGGCGAGAGTCACGTATATTTATTTTTGCTACCTAAATGGTTTATTTCTTATTTCGTAGTAATATAGTTAATTTATCACTTCACTGACTCTGGCAAAGGCCCGTGAGGGCCCCAATATTTCTTCCCCTGAATTGCTCTGCCCCAATTTCTCTGCCCCAATATTTGACCGGGCTATTATTGGGAAAAAGTAAGTCATGTATTTTATGTTACACCTGGCCATAGTGGCAATTACCGCACGCTCCGCGCGCAGACAGTTCCACTTCCTGGCCAGGGGGTGACATAAAAGTTTGTACTTGTATTGTTAAAATCATTAATTTAATAAAACTTACTAACTCTGTGTCGTTCAAATAATGAAAAATAAATATGTGAAGCTTTCACAAGTTATTGAACTTGAGGAGCATTGTAAAAGGGGGGGTGCACGTTTTAGTGAAAATGCCCACTTACCACGGCCGTTAATAAAGAAAGCCTCAGATCGCATATTTATCGGCCTTGCCTTCGGCTCGGGCGTCAAATAGATAGATAGATAGATAGATATACTCTTTATTGCGCACTACAAAGTGGAAATATTACAAATACCTGCGATTTGAGACATTCTTTGTTTTACCGCCCTTGGTAAGTAATGTACTATTGTTGGCAGGTATTATACACGCGGATAGCCGTTGGTCTGTGGCAGAGCTCGCACGCACTTCAGCACCTGGGCCGCGGGCAGTGCTGCCCCGCGCCCTGCCCGCGCCCCGAGAAACAGCCGCCGGGATACGAGCCGCAACGCACCTTCGTCGGTAACAAGGAAGCAAAGGTAAACTGTGTTCAACACAGACACATATAGTCCCTATTCGTCCCGGTACCGCCGCATACCGGGTGGAGTCAGTCCGACCCAGGTCGGGCCTAGCTGAGTTTCTTGCTGGACTCTTGCAGTTCTAATTATTCAAAAAAAAAGGTTTTCTTTTAGTGAAATGTCTTATATTCCGTATTTAAAGTGCCTACTTCCCCTGCATGCTGCCATAGCAGTAGGATACCCAGTATATCAATATCGTAGCAATAGATAACTAATGAGGCACGTACAACCCGAATCATTGGTTAAATTACCTCATTCGAAACGCCTACCAAGTTTAAATAATGACTTAGACCGTTATTATATAAATGTCCCTTGGGTTTCAAATAATGGATTTAGGTTTACCAATAATTGGATTGTGAGACCTAACAATAGTAAACGCTGCTGGAGATAAATTTCTCAAATGGGGTTTGTTCCCTTGGCACTTTTGTAATCTTCGTGCTTCTGAAATCAAAAATATCACACTGATAGGAGTTGGCGCTCTAGGTCACTAGTGTAAGGTATGTCTCAATATTCCTATCCAATATGTAGGTACCTACATTCTTACATCGTACTGCCTCCACGCCGACAAATCAGGAAGTCTCGTCAGTATAATGATTTATTGCAGCTGCAGTCATTGATTCAATCCAATAGATATCACACCAATCCATGTGACACGTCGGTAATTTTGGCCTAACTCCAATAGATATCCCACCAATCCATGTGACACGTCGGTAATTTTGGCCTAACTCCAATAGATATCACACCAATCCATGTGACACGTCGGTAATTTTGGCCTAACTCCAATAGATATCCCACCAATCCATGTGACACGTCGGTAATTTTGGCCTAACTCCAATAGATATCACACCAATCCATGTGACACGTCGGTAATTTTGGTCCAACTCCAATAGATAACACACCAATCCATGTGACACGTCGGTAATTGTGGTCTAACTTCAATAGATAACACACCAATCCGTGTGACACGTCGGTAATTTGTGGTCTAACTCCAATAGATATCACACCAATCCATGTGACACGTCGGTAATTGTGGTCCAACCGCCAGCATCGATTCACATGTTATGTTTTACGTTATTAACGTTAAGGCGCAGGGTAGAGCAAGGCCTTCCCCATACAAACTTTGTGCACGTTTTATTCGTCGGTTTTGGCACTAACAAATATAATATTTTTTTTGGTTGTAAATATTAG
The DNA here is from genome assembly GCA_951800055.1 of Cenopis cana. Classification (NCBI taxonomy): domain Eukaryota; kingdom Metazoa; phylum Arthropoda; class Insecta; order Lepidoptera; family Tortricidae; genus Cenopis; species Cenopis cana. Next base: position 8,990,156 of record OX637477.1, on the reverse strand, counting down.
ATGAATATTAGATCGTGATGTGAAAATTTTCAAATATCTAAAAAAACAATTAATAAAAAAAAAATTACATCACGAAATAGCTATCAGAAAAATAGGCATACTGACCAAAAATCATTACTTTAATGCAAACACAAACGAAGTAAATCCTGCACAAAGTTTGTATGGAGAGAGCTTGCCCTACCCCTCCTCTTAAATCGCATTACGCTACGAAGCGCCGACGTAAATTTACCTCTTGCTCACTCTCTGGATCTTTTATTCTTGAAGAAACATTTACAAATATTACAGGGGTTAAATGCAATGCTGGGAACAACGCTAACGAATGCTTGCAATACAAAGGCAGCCCCACGCCGCCAGCCTGCGCGGACGGCTAGTTACAATAAGTCCTGACAGCGATCTGGGAATTCTGTGCCCGCCTTTGGCATTCAATATACATTCTCGTATCGGAACCTTAATATGAACCATACAATTTTATCTACGTGTTCAAATGTGAGCGAAATAAAAGTCATGCACGGTCTATTTTTCACAGGTTTATACGATTCATTTGAGTTGGAGGCTCGGTATGTCTTGGCTATTAGTGCTATTACGTATACTTACTCAGCAATTTTATTTCCATTCCAGCAGCTTGATTAAGAAAAATAAGTGAGACAATAGTACATTTTGATGCAAGCATGGAAGGTTTGTCTTGGCCCGAGCCGTCAGGGTGGTGCGGAATCCTTTGTTTTCCAACTTGTCTCGTGCTTGACGGGCTATTGGACCGTGGGCCAAGCGCTAAAATAGTCAGTCATTTCCTCTCGCACGAAAACATGTACAGTGATTAAGAAAGATGTATATAAAAATACTGTGGACGTTTGCCACCATTCCGTTGGTGGGTTGAGGAGCAGCAGCCTCCCAAAGACGTAAAAAAAATATTAAATTCAGTAATTTCCTCTCGACGGAAACTAGGTTTAAATGATAGTTAAGAAAATACTTTAACGAAGAAAAATCGTCTTCCACTTGTAGCGCGGTGGAATACTCGTCTGCCAAGCACGTGAACATGTAAAAAAATAAAAAAATAGTCATTTCCTCTCGCATGAAATTTTGTCAGGTGATAGTTTATGGACTATTATGAAGAAATAAATTCGTCTTCCACTTGTATCGCGGTGGAAAACCCGTCTGCCAAGGCCCTAAACATTGTATGGGATGAAAAAAAAACTCAATGCACATCGGCGTGTGGATATCTATGGATAGGTCTTTAAAAATGATATAGGGGTTTCTAAAAAACTTTTCCATTTAAGTCAACCGTTGGTGAGATATTCGCTGTGAAAATCGTGAAAAGTTCATTCCACCTCTTTAATTTGCAAACTGTGAGGTCAAAAATTCTGAAAAAAATTGGGAGGATGTAAATAAATAAATACTTTCAAAAATATTCGGTTTGAATAAATTACGTCAAACGGTTTTTGAATAAACGCTGAAAAACTGTCTTGTTCAAACAAAACGACTTAAGTGACGTGAGTTTCCCATAAAGATACGACCTTTTTTGCTACGATATATTAAATAGTAGTTTACTCGTAAAATGTGAACTAGTAGGTGTCGGTATGGAACCCTTCATTGTGTGTGATCCCTGACGCACTCTAGGACGGTTTGAAAGTTATTCGATATGCCTCAGGTCGTATCTTCGTAGGAAACACTGTCTTGCCCAAACAAAACAACTTAAGTTTTTTTTTTACGTCTTTGGGAGGCTGCTGCTCCTCAACCCACCAACGGAATCGTGGCAGACGTCCACAGTATTTTTTTACATCTTTCTTAACCACTGTACAAGTTTTCATGCGAGAGGAAGTTGGTACCTAATCGTGACCTGTCGGTGGCCCACGGTCTATATGTTCTATACCTACTTAAATTCTTTTTTAGGGTCTTTTTTGGATTAGAAAAATCGTGTTATATCAGTCATGCGATTTCATATAGAGAAAAATAGTAAAATAATATGAATATTATGAATATGCACATCATGCTACATCATATTCATATATATCCTTTGATATATATGAATATGATGTAGACCTAGGGAAAAAAATAAACGTGGGTGAAAGTGACCTTTATAATTCGGATCTAAAAATATAGTCCGAAGTCGAGATGCCGACATATCCGGTGAAATAAACCAATTTTAAAGACATTTCTTGAGTGTAAAAGCAAGCTCTAAAAAATGAAAGTGGGATTATAACGCCCTGTGATGCAATGTATTTGTATACCGTTGTTTATATATAATGATAGATAATTGCAACAGATATTGTACCCAATTCAACAGTATTTTATAGTCTTTTTACAAAGTCGGAGCAACTAAGAGAACACAAGACATTGAATGAAATACTTTAGAGGAGGAACAGAATTGGAAAAGGCGTCTCTAAACAATGCAAGCGGCAAGTCATGTAACAGTTGGGGTGACAACGTTATCAGAGGGTTTGGACCCTGCAGAATACGGATCTGCCTGTCGCCATCTCGAAATTTGAGCCGGAAGTACGGTATACCGGAAAAGGTGCAGCCCATACAAAAAAATTCGTAGTACATTTAGTAAATTGTTGCTCTGGTACTCTAAAAGAGGTCCGATTGATATGGTTTTTCGGTATGTTGTGAAGGACAATATTAGCCATGGTAACCTAAAAATTTCGGCCCTCCAGCTCCATAACTTTGGCCGCCATCTTGGAAATAGTGTCATTTTTTTCAGTTCTTTGCTTTTACTGTCGTCAAAGTTCATTCCAGTGCTAAACATAGTTCTACAATATTGTAGAATACAAAATTTGCTAAAACTTTTGGGTACAAAGATTTTTTCCATGACCCCTAGGGATGAAGATATGACAGGATATATCATTAAAAATTGCCACTTTTTTCTAGTTTTCCGTTCATGTTTACATTATAAGTGCATTTTAGCACTAACTATAGTTCGGCAATATTGTAGATCACGAAATTTGCTACAACTTTTGTATTGAAATATTTTTTCCACGACCATTAGGAAAGAAGATATGAAGTCATCTATGGAGTAGCACCGTTGAAATTTGCTACTTTTGCAGTTTTCTTCTCATATTTAGGTTTGAGTGCATTTAATCGCAATCTGTAGGGGATCTATGATGGTCGAGTGATAACGGGATAGACGACAAGATAAAGCATCTGTCACTTTCCGATCTGTACCACTTCAATCCCTCAGAAGACAAAATCGTCTGTTTCCACGATACCTAGAAGATCGTAGGTACTTTGAATTTGCATATAATTTTGTCTTCTATAATATTGCTGACCGAGAAATGCACTAAAACGAAAATATGTGAAGAAAACTGGAAAAGTAGTAAATATCGACGGTAGTACCCCATAGGTGACATCGTATCTTCTTTCCTGATGATCGTGGAAAAAATATTTCAATACAAAAGTTGTAGCCAATTTTGTAATCTACAATATTGCTGAACTATAGTTAACGCTAAAATGCACTTTAAACGTAAACATGAGAGGAAAACTAGAAAAAAGTGGTAATTTATAATGATATCTCCTGTCATATCTTCGTCCCTAGGGGTCATGGAAAAAATCTTTGTACCCAAAAGTTTCAGCAAATTTTGTGTTTTACAATATTACCAAACCATGTTTAGCACTAAAATGAACTATAACGACAGTACAAGCAAAAAACTGAAAAAAGTGACAGATTTTCCAAGACGGCCGAGAAAGACGTGGAGCTGGAGTGTCAAAAATTTCGGGATACGATGACAAATATTGTTATTTACGGCATATCAAAAATCCATAATAATTGGACCATAGTTAGGGTACCGGAACAACGATTTACCAAATGTACAACGAAAAAATTTGTATGGGCTGCACCTTTTCCGATATAACATTCTTCCGGCTCAAATTTGGGGATGGAGACAGGCAGATCCGTATTCTGCAGGGTCTAAACCCTCTGATTACGTTGTCACCCCAACTGTTACACGATTTGCTTCTTGTATTCTACTTCTTCAAAAATGGGCCTACTCTACTTTGCAGAATGCAGAAAGCTGCAGTGTAGGCATTAGATGTTCGCAGGGTTTTTAAACGTAGTTACATCCTCATTTCCAACGATGTATTGGAATAATCAGAATCATCGCATGTGCAGTCGAGTCGAGTTGAGCGCATCCACTACGTGTTAAGGCTGGCGTCCACTAGGCTCGCCGAGCCGAGTCGAATCGAATCGAAAATAATTCGCCTCCATACATTAACTATGAAAGTGCGTCGATTGACGCAGAGCCGAATCGAATCGACCGAATGGACGCACTTTCATAGTTAATGTATGAAGGCGAATTATTTCGATTCGATTCGACTCGGCTCGGCGAGCCTAGTGGACGCCAGCCTTTACTTGTGTCAATCGTGGAGCTGACGTTATTATTATATGCATGCGTGATATTGATATACTGACTTATTAAATGATAAAAATATTTTTATTAAATGATACACCTACATATTTATAACGAAGTTCAGTCGTTAAACGTTAAACCAGCCCAGTTTTGACTAGCTAGCAAACCTAACTCACAGATCTCCCTTTTCCTGCTTATTTGTGACAGTAACCAAACACCCGGATTCTCTACTTGTTCATAAGCCTTTATTATTTAGCATTTTAATTTAGTTCTGCCAGGCCTCAGTTAAGTCTATTAACTTAAAGCAGTATCCCAAGAAAACACAACATTTATAATCGAATCTTATGTTTATAATAACGTTATAGGGAAAACGTCCAAGTGCTCGACGAGACCCAATACTCAAGTATTCCCAATAATCAACAACAATTTCAATTATATGAAATTAATAAATGTTAACAATGGGTGGGTATAGGTGGTCCATTAATCGTAAATTTTAACGGATTAGCGATTAACGAAGGAAACTATTTGATTGCAATTATGTGTTTAACCATTGGGATGTTTACCCTTTCCTACCTAATGATTATATATTATTACTAAATAATTTCTAATTTTTATACAAAGTCAAGTTTGTTTAATACCGACGAGTGATATAATAAATTAAATTTTAATTACCTGTAATTTGTTTATTTAGACAGAATATGTCTCGTCTCTCGTACCTTAACGGCACTTACGACGAGGAGTACCTATGTCATTTCATAGCCCTAATAAATTCATTTGAAGAATATGAGTTTTTAATAGGTACTTGTTTTTTTTTTCAGCGCGCCATGAAGGCGCTAAAAGCATGCCGCGACCCAGAATCCCGCAACTGCCACCACCTGAGCCATCTGTCGCGCAACGTGCTGCGCGCGCGACGCGGCGTAGTGCGCATGCTCATCGTAGTCGTGCTCGCCTTCGCCATCTGCAATTTGCCCTTCCACGCGCGCAAAATGTGGCAGCGCTGGTCCAGCGGCTACCACGGCACCGGCAACTTCAGCACCCTCTTTACGCCGCTCACCTTCCTCATCACATATTTCAACTCTGGCATCAACCCGCTCCTCTACGCTTTCCTATCGAAGAACTTCAGGAAAGGTATGCGGGAGCTCGTGTTCTGCAATTGTCGAGGGAAAAGGAAGAGTGACAATCTAATATTGTTAAATCCGGTGGGAGTTGGTTTGCGGAGGAGCTCTACTCGATCCACGCGCGCCAACTGCAGCACCGTCACCGTAGCTCCCAACGGCGACTCATGAGATTACCGACGACGTAGGTTTCTTTACAAAGTCGAAGAATTAGACATTTCTTGATTAACAGAGAGTACAGATGAAGTGACCGATAGTAGCAGTCATTACACAGTTTCTACCATCTCTAAACGAGACCTTTACGACTAATGTAAATAACTCTTTGTAAATATTCGGACTCTGAAAATAGTGTAGCAAAGTTTTTATCGGATAATGTAATGTACCTACTTATTGTATTTTATACTTACCTCCCAAGTGATCTCTCGAGCTTAACCAAGTACGTATTTGGTATATTTTGGCAGCTAACTTTAGTGGTTAAAGTGAATGTTAAGTTGTACCTACCAAAAATCCAACATATCTTGTACCCTGCATGACAGAGATTCTGTATGTATGATATAAATTTTTTAATTGATTCGAAAATAAGACTAATCTAATGAATTATACATATAAACAATATGTATAATGCGGGAATTACGGGATTGGACCTAGATAGAGATGGATAACTTAGCCGCCTTCTTGGTTTTTTTTTTATACTAACAGACATACTAGCCGTGTTCCGAATCACGCCAACAATGATCACAGCGTTTACAGTGCTGACGGCCGGTCCGAATCAGTAAGCGCGCTCAAGGCCGCGTGAGTGGTGTTTTGATTCGGACCGGGCATGTTGTGTTTACTGTCATGTTCATATATCAAACGTCAACTTGACGTTTGGTTTACGGTGCTGACGCCTCGGAGTGTGAGCACTGTAAACGCCAATATGGCGCCGTCCATGACGTCATCAATGACGTCACGACATCTCATGTAAACGCTATGAGCGTGATTCGGTCCGATCGTAAACGCGTTTATACGTTTTAAGCGTGATTCGGAACACGGCTACTGTCTCACGGTAAGCAATAAGTCAATAGCCGTGTTCCGAATCACGCCAACAACGATCACAGCGTTTACAGTGCTGACGGCCGGTCCGAATCAGTAAGCGCGCTCAAGGCCGCGTGAGTGGTGTTTTGATTCGGACCGGGCATGTTGTGTTTACTGTCATGTTCATATATCAAACGTCAACTTGACGTTTGGTTTACGGTGCTGACGCCTCGGAGTGTGAGCACTGTAAACGCCAATATGGCGCCGTCCATGACGTCATCAATGACGTCACGACATCTCATGTAAACGCTATGAGCGTGAGTCGGTCCGATCGTAAACGCGTTTATACGTTTTAAGCGTGATTCGGAACACGGCTACTGTCTCACGGTAAGCAATAAGTCAATAAAGGGTCGGCAACGGGCTTGTGATTCCATCAGGCAGACCGGAATAATGTTTGCCACTGTCGTTATACAACAAAATACAGGCACATGCCGTATTGTGATTGCGTGATAGCGTGATAAACTACAAGATTTTTCACTTTCCATCGAGTGATATCAGAGAGTGTAAGATGCTTTATCTACACACATATCATAAATCCTCTAATATGCGTTCGGAAACCGTAGAAAATGACTCTCATTTCAACATTCAATGAATTTATGGCAATTTTCTTATCTGTGGCTAAGGCAGTAATATAATTTTCATTTTAATGTCATATATGATGTTAAAATATTAAACGTCAAACAAAACTGTCAAAGTTGACATGTCCCTATTCTAGTATCACTGAAAATACAAATTCAGTCGATGCGAAATGTCAGCTCGATGTTTTTTTAGTATATAATATATCGCACGAAATTTGAGCTAGAACGACATGATCACATCAGAATAGGGACTATTTACTTTTTAAAATAACATTCAGGTATCGGTTGCCAGTTCTGATTTCGATATTTCCGCAAACGTGCAAAAAAGGTTGTATTAACACAATTATTGTATTTATTTACTACGGTACTGAACCCATCTTAGAGTAGTTATAATATGTGTGTAGATAAAGTAATGTATGCAACTGTACATAATTAGGCGAGTGTGTTTTATGAAACGAGCCGAAGGCGAGTTTCATAATAAGGTCACACGAGTATTATGTACCAGTTGCATAAACTACTATTATCTCATACATAATAGTTATGAACGCTTAGTTCCTCTTGCGATGCCAGGGGGCCGATTTTGAGTGTCGAACGCTCGACTTTTCACTCGCCATCTGTCAAAACACCATACTTTGACAGATCTCGAGTGAAAAGTCGAGCGTTCGACACTCAAAAATCGGCCCCCAGAACAATCACAATAGGTAGCGCTACCGACCGTTTTTTATTTGAGGATTTAATTTAATGCAGGTATCTTACTCTCTGTACAATGAATCCTCTAAAGCTCTGGCTAGCTTACCTCCTAGGTATAACGTAGGAGAGTTGTAAAAATCAACTGGAAAAACCAAATTGCTGGCCCCTTACGTTATCAAAAAAAAGGCGATGTCATAACGATATACTTCCGTTGACAATAATTTCGTTATATCAATATATTTGATATTTACATCATGAAAATGTAGCTTGTCAAGGTTGTCAATCGCTAAATACAAGTATAACAACTTGACTACTTTGAATGTTAATTAATAAGTACTAAAATCAATTTATTGTTTGGGGATTACAATACGCCGGGTGAAGTTAATTTAACCAGAGATAAATACTATAAATAGACTTAATGATTGTAACTGTATATTTTTCGTGTACATGTACATATATATGTCTCTATGAATGATTAAAGTTGTTTGTTCCACAATTATAGCTTTTTTTTAAATCCCCCAGCTTTGGCTGTGAATACACACGTTCTGAATCTACCTAATATAAAAGAAATTGTGACATATCGAAAATAACGACCGCTTTAGCTTAGTTGGTAGTGACCATATATATTGTAGTCTTTGGTAGTGACCCTGCCTACGAAGCTGGAGGTCCTGGGTTCGAATCCCGGCCGGGGCATTTATTTGTGTGATGAGCACGAATAAATAAGTGCTTGTTAGACTCCGCACAATGCACATTTAGGGTTATGAACCAACCGCAAAATTGAGTTGTTTTAATAGGAAAAATAAGGAAGATATAAAATACCATCAGGTGATTTGTGGTCAAGCGCAAACCTATTTTGGAAAAACAAAATTGAACTGATTTATCAACACATTAGCATTCGTTGGTTTAATACAGTATTTCACTCATAGTTAAATCAGCAACTTTTTATTAAATGTCAAAAACGATTTGTTAATTTTTATGAAGTTACTGTCTTAGTGACGTCACTAAGACAGTGTGAATTGGTATGTTCAAATCAGCGTCCTTTTTAAATCTTTGTTTATAATAGTACATTACTTAACAAGGGCGGTAAAACAAAGAATGTCCCAGATCGCAGGTATTTGACCCCGTGTTAAGTACAAATTTTTATGTCACCCCCTGGCCAGGAAGTGGGATTTCCCGCGCGCGGAGCGTGCGATAATGGCCACTTTATGGCTAGGTGTGACATAAAATAATTTATTTTTACCTTAGATTAATACCCTATTTCCGTATATATTCATAAACATTATCACCAAATTTAAAGTTCATGACTTAATAAGAAGTTGAAAAAAAAACAACGGGTTACACTCCGGGAGTGCCATGCCGGCAGAAGTGAAAACTCAATAAAGAAAGTAACTAAATAAAGATATTCATATCCGTATCGGTATAGGTATCGGTATCCGTATCCGTATCGGTATCCGTATCGGTATTCGTATCGGTATCCGTATTCGTATCCGTATCCGTATTCATACTCATGTTCATATTCATATTCGCATAATCCATTGTGTCTTACGCATCTAAGACCAGGGGAACGATTTTTGAGTGTCGAACGCTCGAGTTTTCATTCGACATCTGTCAAAACGTCATAGTTTTTTGACGGATCTCGAGTGCAAATTCGAGCGTTCGACTCTCAAAAATCGGTCCCCAGCTGAGTTTAGCTAAGTTGACCCCTCCTAACATCACAATCACGATACTAGGAGGGCTCAACTAGCTGGGGGCCGATTTTTAAGTTTCGAACGCTCGAATTCAAAAGCGAGTGGTAGAAAATAGTCACACGCGGCAAATTGTCACGATTATTGTCGTGTGAACCTAATAAGAGCTATTTTTGAGAGTCACCACTCGAAAGCTTGACTATCGATATTTTGCATTTTGTCCCGGTTATTGAAAATCATATTTAAAATAGGTAGTTACAAAAAAGGGCAGTAATAATTGTAATATTTAATTGCACTAAAATACGTGACGAAATGACTAGTCTCCTCATTCCGCTTCTTTACAACTGACACGGTTGGTGGCCAAACTAAACAAATTTCTTAATTTAAAAATAACTACAATATTATACAATAATGAGACTTTTTTTTTTGCGAAAACCGTTATTATACTCGATTTCGATTAATTCAGGGATAACGTTTTCAAATTCTATATTTATTTTGAATTACAATGACGATTTTTCCCAAAAAACATTTTTTTGTACTTATAACTCAAAATAAATATTAAATTTAAAATCATTATCCCTGAATTCGCAAAAAAAAAATTGGCCGCTTTTTTTTAAACATGCCATTTGAACAAGCCATGAATATACCTACTAGCTAGATTGACATGGTAGATTTTGTTTTTTTTAATGTGCAAGTATGGTTAAAGAGTCTAGTGTTGGTTGGCATTGGCAGTATGTAATTTTTCCTTTGTCAGTTTAATAATGTAAGCAAATTAAAAAAGTTAGAGTAGCGGCCAATAATCTTTTTTCTTAGGGTTTTCATAGGTAGTGTAGGTAGGGCGCCAAAGTAAGAAACTTCATGTCTTCATTTCGTGCCATTAACACACACATACATGTCCGAGCATGTTTGAGAAAATTTATATTATTAGCGTAATATTAAATTCAAGTATAAAGTAAATAGATTCGGGATGAATTACTTAGCGGGTACTAAATTCTACTGATAGAATTGAATACGAGTGGTCAGTACCACTCGACTTCGAATTTTCTATCGCTCGAATGTCAAAAATAGCATCTCATCGTTTTTTGTCAGATCTCGAGTGAAAAGTCGACCGTTCGAAACTCAAAAACCGGCCCCCTGGGGACCGATTTTTGAGAGTCGAACGCTCGAATTTGCACTCGAGATCCGTCAAAAAACTATGACGTTTTGACAGATGTCGAATGAAAACTCGAGCGTTCGACACTCAAAAATCGTTCCCCTGGTCTTAGAATCTTAGAATCTGTCGCGAGTTTAACAATTTTTCCCCAGTACAAAAGTGCTCAGCGCCGCTAAAGAAGTTTTCATTTCAAAAAAATCGACGACAGAGACGTCACTAGTGCCTACATAGATATGTAAAGAATTTCTCGCACACGAAAACTTACGTGCCCGATAGATAAGAACTACTACCTTAACTACACTAAAGTCTATAAAGTTTGGGAAGTCACTCGGCGCGACCTCGGCGACACACGAAAACTTAGCCCACGTACGACTAGGTTTAGAATTTCACGAAATAAAGTAGATACCTAACCGTCCTACATTTGTCGCTCGGTTGAGCAGTAATAGGATGTTCTTGGCTCAATTGAACAAAATATGCAATATCTCAGACTGGACAGTGTAGTATTCGAACTTGCTATTTTAGAATTCTCGTCGTTCAATGGACGAACTATTTAAGTGGAATTTAGCTTTTTATTTTTATTGACGTGTGCAATATTTGACCGAGTGAAAAGCAGCTTTGAGAAAAAGTTTTCTAATGCCCGGATTTCCATTTCTCAACCGATTCTCGTGAAATTTTGTGAGCAGATTCGATAATTAAATAGATTTTTTATGTATGGAAATTTAATTCTTTTTTTTTCAATGCAAACCTAGCTCTAATGGAAAGGCACCCGAATGCATTACAGAGGGAACAAAGGCAGAAAACCTATTTATATTCCATTTCCTATCTATACTTAAAGCCTCTGTTTTACAAAATGTCTTCTTAAGATCAAGTAGATCAAACGAAACTTTCGAAGTTTCTGGCTCATTCGCTCACTGTATTAACGCCAACCAAGGCTAAAATTTTAGACCGAAGTATCAGAATACATTTTCTGGATTTTTCTTGCAAAATATATCCCTATTGATAGGTTTTGAAACGCTAAGACTGTATAATGCGCTGGTGAATAAATCTGAAAATAATATAGATAGGACTGTCACTAAATACATTCTTGAAATTCTTTCTTTATCAAAATTTTCTATTTGGGACTAGAATAAAACATCGATTGACTCCTTCCGTGAAAGAAGATAACTTCAATCTTAAATAATTTTGGTAGGTATATTTACACACAACGAATCTGTTCTCCCCATTTATTGGCTTTGTGCTTTGTGCTTTTGGGTAGCCCCCAGCTGAGCTCAGCTGAAAAAGAACTCGTTAAAGCGATGAAACTTGTTCAGTCGTGCTGATCGGTAACGAATTGAATAGGTGCATGGTTCCCGACTCTCGGCAAACTGTAATAAATCGAATTGTCAGCATTAACCTTTTCATATTGGAATTGTTTGAGCCGTAATAACTATCCCATAAACTTTATTTAAAGAACGGCTTTACTTCGACTTTAAATGTACTAGTTACGGGAAAACTGAGTTAGATGGGAGTGATGTTTTGATTTTTTTGAAGTATGTTTAGTAATTCGTTTTGTTTGTTTATTTTAGTGTAAATGAACCGTAGGTACTTATTAAGTTGAACTACTTCAACTTGGAGAAAGGTTGATTGAGGAATCTAGCATCAGCTTAGTGTGTATTTTCCTTTCTTTCCTTTACTTTTTCTTTTTTGATAGTTTTTAGTGAAAAACTAACATTTAAATACAGGTAGAGGTACAATCAGATATGGGTAAAATTTATTCGACTAACGATTAACGATTAAGAATAACCAACTTAAAAAATCGTAGGTACGTATTAACTTGAAGAATGATTTTTCAAGTGTACCCAATACATATTGCAAGCTGGAACATTATGGCGTCCGAGGCACAGCCTTAGATATCGTAAAGTCGTTTTTAGCCAGTCGTAGCCAGTCAACTGACGTGAACGGTGAAAGATCTGAGCTAGGCTTGATTGGAAATCGATCTGTTCCACAGGGTTCAAACGTTGGCAATAGCGTGTTTGCATTGCTGATGAATGACCTGCCATTTCCAAGTCCTATCGCAAAGTTTTTAATGTACGCGGATGACATCTGTGCTATCGTTCACGGCAGTAACCAAGGAGAACTAGAAAATAACGTTAGTGAAATTGTCGGTAAACTACTACACTGGTTTGAGGCTAATGGCATGCAATTAAATATAGGTAAGACAAACCTCTTGCAATTTTCACTACATTCAAAGAAACAGCCCAATATTGAGGTGGTTATAAACGGTACCCTAATGGAATCTGTACGTCATGCCCGGTATGTGGGCTTCACTTTTGACGGCGGTTTGCAATGGGGTGACCACATCGATTCATTATGTGCGAAATTGAATTCTGCTTACTACGCCATATCTCGGCTAACACGTACGCTGTCACTACAAAACCTACTCACAGCGTATTATGCTTACTTCCACACGCACTTGACACGCGGAATCGACCTGTGGGGTCTGGCAGCTGATAGGGACCGACCTTTTATAATTCAAAAAAAAGTAATTCGTTTGATCTGCCGCGTCTCACAGGACGACACAGCGCGTCAGCATTTTGCCAATGTTGGGGTTTTGACAGTACCTTCTCTCTTCATTTTCGAGGTTGGTAAATATGTAAGAAAGAACCCCAAAGAGTTCCCGATGGGTAATACCTGTTCTTCGAGACGGAAACCAGGGCTGGCCGTGCCCGTGCACAGACTCAAAAAGACTGGTAAGTCTCTCGGTGTGATGGGTGCAATAATTTACAATAAAATCCCAGAGTCAATCAGAGCTCAAGATACTGAACGTAGCTTTACACGCAGTTTCAAAATGTATTGCGCCTCAAAAGCATACTACTCTGTGAAGAATTTCCTAGATGAATAAATATGTTAAATTTAATAGACTTAATTGTATAATTTATTTTAGTGACATGTTATCCTAATATTTAAGTAATTAATTCGTACCTATTCTGTAATTGACTGAATAATTTATTTTTATTATTGTAATATTCTATTAGATAATATGAATAATGTAATTGACAATGTACGATTAATACAAATAAAGAATCATATCATATCATATCATATTGAATCTTTGGTAGGTACCTACGTGTATAATGAGCGTCTTCCAACTTTTAACCGACATTTAATGAATGAAATTTAGTCAATTAAAATAACGATTAACTAATTAATCGTTAGTCGAATACCATGTAGACTAATTAAATCACGATTACATTAATCGTGACTTGTGACGATTAATTGTTAAACCGATTAATTAGTTGATTAATGCACATCTCTAGACACAATTTAATTACTAATTCCAAGTACCAGGTAAATTCATAAATTATTCAATACCTTTCAACCATTATAATTTTATAATTACGAAGAACCTTAAGCACCTTAAGTGCCTGTAAACTTGTTATAATTACGTATAGACTGCCGACCCGAGTAGCAATCAGAATTTATTCAATTCAAAAGCTTCTGTACTGTTACACAAGGTAATATCATTATCAAATAATTAGACTTCATTTGTATTACTTAATTTGTATATTTGTCTATTCGTTTTAATTACTAAAACGAAAACTACATCATTCGTCGAATCAATTTTTCGCTTTACCAATGGGCGGCATGAGCTGAATGAAGAAGGCCATGATGGGATAAGTGCGAAAGAGGAGCGGTCCACACGGCGGAGTGGGCCAGAGGGGCGACGTGGGCGGAGTGGGCGGGCGACGAGATCACGTCGACGCGGGACTGCTAGGACACGGCGGAGGGAGCCACGTGAGCGGCCACGGGCGCAGCGTGGGCCACGGCGATGGGGGCGGTGTGGGCCACCACGGCGGGGCTGGAGATCACATCCACGCGTGACTGGTGCGAAACGGCAGAGGGGATGGTGTAAGCAAGCCCAAGCGGAGAGCAGGGACCGTGAGCGAGGCCGGAGTGGGCACTGATGAGGGAGTGACCACCGATGAGAGAGTGCGCACCGTGGAGAGGAGTCACTGCAACGGAGTGCACAGGCGCCGTGAGCACGGAGTGAGCTACGACAGCCGGGCTGGAGTGAATGTCGACGCGAGACTGGTGGGATACTGCGGAGGGAGCGATGGCGTGACTGACGTCCGGGGCGGCGTGCACGGCGTGAGCAAGCACGGGTGTCGTGAATGCCGGACCATCACGATGACGTACGACATCCATTCCACTGGCAGCCCTAACCGAATGGTAGATTCTCTATGGTGAGTGAATTGTTTTGTCCATGATTATACTCTATGGTATGCGCCTTGCCGTTCACTCTGTGCTTCCCGGCGGCAGCCATTTTCAATTGTGACTTTGCCGCCTTTACATGTGGTTAAGAGAGTGGTGTTCGTGAGGAGCGAGCCTCATCTCATGGATGGCAGGAAACCACGAGAGCTGGTTTCCCTGAAGCTAAGTGTCTCAAATATCTAGATCTCACTATCTAAGTACTTCAACATCTGAGTCTCAGCCCTTTGTGTTTCACGTGTTAAATGTCATCTACCCTATGATTAACCTTTTATACTACTGACTAAGATAGTTGCATTAACGAGTAATCTGTTGTTAACGATCTATACTATCTTTCCTCCCTATCTTTGAGTGGCATGTTTTTTCCTGGGATCTAGAGCCTGGGGAGGTTTGAGCGCGGAAGCATCTGAGGATGCGACCACTGGGGCTTGCCTCCACGGCTGCGGCGCGTGGAGGGTGCGCTTGCCCGTGCTAGTGAGTGAGCGAATGGTCGCTTCCCTCTGTGGGGCGGTCAGAGGGAAACTAGCACAAACCCAAAGCCGTCAAGCCGTCAAGCTGTCGCTTCGGCTGCGTTAGTTGCTTCATCTGTATAACGGTCAGCTCTGGACTCTAACGCTTAGGAAACCCGTTACGATACTTCGGTCGCCCACGCCACCGAGAGTACCTAGTACATAGGGATGACCGGTCTCCTTGTCTTCACTGGGGAAGACAACTCGGATCCATCGGTAGCCAACGTGAAGGCACCGGTGGACTCGTGGACAGATGAGAGGGATACAGGCTAAGGGGGGAACTTTCACTGCACAGACTGACTTTACCTTCATTGATACTTATAGTACTTTCCCTTGAGATTCCTTAACTGTGGCCTATGGCGTGGCCTTCTGGGTGTTTGGGATGCTTGGTGGCAATGGTGATGTCATAGAATACCTTTAACAACTACAGGCGGTACGAGGGGGCCTCGCAGACAGCGCCGACTGCCTCGAGTGCAGGTCAGGCAGGGTGCGAGGCGAGAAGAGAAGTAGCGGGAGTAACGGGCCAGCAGACATAGATGAGACTAAGGTAAGGTTCATACACCTTGGTCTTATTCACATCGCGTCGTCTGCCATACTTGCTTGGATACTGCTACCACTAGAGTTACTTTAATTTGGCCGTATGGCGGGCGTCGCGACATGGTGGAGATTGGCTTGGATGTGTGAATCTGTGCCTAATTCAGCGATTGCGAAGCACTATGTAACGCCTATGTATAGGTCATACAAATATAGGAGAAAAGAGTGTCGTATATCTCAAACAGAATTCTAGGAAATTGCAATATCATATAAGAAATACAAGGTTGCCTCAGATACTAAGATATTTGAGTGGTGTCGTTCGGAAGAGACATTAATTTCATTGAGAAGAAAATTGAAGTCAAGGGCGAGGTTGTAAACCCATCATTATAGCCATCTAACTTAAAATTAACGCCACGTCAGGCGAAATTAGATTTTAATTTTACAGCACGGAACGGATCGAGCTGAGAGCGCCATCTATTACCACATCCTTCAAACAGACTAATCAATAGTACGTAAGTCTGCCGATAGATGGCGGTCGGAAGCAGTTTACGATCAAAACAAATATTTTGCAGCTTCACTAAAAGGATGTTTATTTACGAATTATTCAATTTATGGAGTCTTACGCGTTGGATTAAAGTTAATTATAAGTAGAACTTATGATACTATGTGTTAGTTAAGTTAATTTTATAATTTAGTACATAAGTTGAAATCTCGCGGGTTTTTGAGAGCGTGCCCTAAGCGATATGTGATTTGTCAATCATGACGTATCGATATATCTGTTTTACGAAGTAAATACAATGACTTTTAATTGTTGTGTTATGAATAAACAATTATAATTATTATCTTATTTATCGTCATTAATTAATAAATTAATTAATTATTTAGATTCCTCCGTTTCAACTAGATATTTAATTTATTTTATCTTCAAAATTAATTCTATTCGTAGGGCATCAATTGTATTAGTATTGAGTTAAGGTTTAGTTTACAATGTCATGTAGGATGTCGGCGAATTGTTACGTTTGGTTTCCGCCACTTGTTTTTTCCGGTATATTGGAATGAAAGTTAAGCTGCCGGCCATCGTTTCGTTTCAACTGCTGTTCTAAGAAAGAAAATCGTTTTTGCTGCGAGGTAAGTGATTTAGACTAGTTCTGGAGGTTTTTAGTAATGTCCCATAGGTACAGGAGTAAGATCAATTAATATTTGTGAGAGGATCGTACTAGAATTTGTTTCAAAGTAGAAAGAGCTAATGACGCCATTGAAAGTGTAGCGTGCCGACTAGTTCCATTTTCAAAATTCACTTCTTCTTTAGTTGGAACATATTTTAACGAGTTGCAGTATTACACCGAGTTCCTTACGTACATACGTACGTGTACTTTTCTACGTTTGGCCTGGAGGCATTCTTGTTTTAATGTTTTTTTGGTGTCTCTTGTCTAGACCCCTAGCCGCCATATGAGATCTACCACTTGAAGTCTTCTGCCAGTACGTCGGCCCGATAGTGTCAGAGGCGAAATACCATCTGCTAATTGTAAGTACGACCTTACTTGGACGGATTTAAAGTCTAGCGGATTAGCGCATTCATTACCTAATTTCGTGAACACAATGATAGCGGGTTGGTACTGTATGCGTTGAGCCGTGGTTGAACCCATGTTCTGGATAATGCTTACTCTTTCTTTTGCGAACCTACGCTGCGTATTCTGCCTGAAGCCTTGTCTCTGCTTATTCTTTTTAAGGCTTATGTCATCTTCATTCCTAGTTATGTATGAAAAAAAAGTAAAGGGTAATTATTGCTGAGCAACATAAAACTTTTATCATAAGTAATCATATCAAATGAGATCATCAGGGAGTATATACACATTTTAAAGGATTTCATTATGAACCAAGAGTTTACCTTTCATTATGACTTGATAATTTGGTATGATAGACCGGAGATATGAATAATAAATTTGGAATGATTTATTCTCATAGTGCATAATTTAGGTCGAGTACATATTTTCTTTGACTTTTGATTGTGTGTCTGATCTTATAATTGCCTAGTTAAAATTTACAAAAGGTTCGACTAGATAACTACATACTTCAGGATCAGTTAGAATATAAGTGATTGAAATATGAATCTCTAAGTTACTCCGAGACCACCGACCAGTATGAATATGATTTATATTGGTTTCATAATTGATAGTATAAATATAAATTGTAATTAATTTAAAGTTATAGTGGTAGTCGGTTACCTACGACTTTGCCCAGGTGTTAAAAGGGTTAGATAATTTGGTTTCCTTTTGGCAGCGTTTGCATTAAGTTAGTGGTGCGGTATACCTATCATAAATAAATTGGAAAATGGTAAAGCAAAATTATCTTGGTAACTATTGCATTTATGACTATGATCTCTCTATTGTTTAGTTGATGAGTTATAACATTTCTTTGACAAAACACTGATTATGAATAGGCATTCAAATATAAATTTTTATTCTTGAAATGAACTGAAATGAAATATCATTTAATACTGATTTATTACATCTTCTCGATACATTTCCTTTGTTTATACCTGTGTTCTCGCTTACATGGATTGTAAGTAAAATTAATGATAACTATACCTATCAATAAGATCTTTACAGGATGTGTGAATTATTTTGTGATGTTTATTTTACATTATAACTGATTTCTAATGGTGATTGTTCGTGATTGTGTGAAATGTTGATACTATATTTGTGTTATTGTACCGTCTGGTCATATGCAAAACCAAATTGAAGTGTTATTAAAACAAATTTACTAATTATCACACTTACTTAAATTTCGGATTTCACCAACACGGAGAGATTTTACACGGATGGATTCAATTCAATTCAATTCAATTATTTATTAATAAAATATTACATTTTACATGTCATTTGTTTACATTATTAATTAAATTAACTTATATTTATATACATACATTTAATGTCATATAGTTAATAAAACAGTTCAAGAACAAGGCTGGGCAAGCGAACCGATAATATTATTCAATTTAAAGGTGAAACCTAGTTCAGCTCTCGAAAAAGGCATTAAGTGTGTAGTAGGCGTTGGATGCCAATTTCATTTTGAGTTTTTTACTGAAAGTTCCGTCAATAGTAGCCTGTCTCATTTCTAGCGGTATTTTGTTGTATACTTTAGGTCCTACCGTGTGTATACACTTCCTTGATTTAGCAAGTCGTGTTTTTGGTGGATACAGTTCACCGTAACTTCTTAAGTTTGCATTACTGCGAGTAGGAAACAGTTTTAAATTGCGCCTTACGTATTTTGCTACTTCGAAGATGTATAGACACGGTAGGGTTAGAATACCAGTTTTTTTAAACAATTCCTGAGCAGGGTGGTCCCATGGGACCCCAGATATGCAGCGAATCGCTCGTTTTTGGATCCTGAATGGCCTTAGTCGGTCCGCAGCGTCGCCCCATAGGTCAATCCCGTATGTAAGTATGGACTGAAAATAGCCGTAATACGCAGTCATAATGTTATTAAGATTGAGGCTGGGGCGAAGTCTACTTAGGGCGAAGCAAGCGGATGACAGTCGGTCACACAGTTGATCTATGTGTGGACTCCATGTTAGACCCGAATCAATTATGAGGCCTAAGTACTTCACTTGGTCGACCTGCGGCACTATTTGTCCGTTGCAAGTGACATGTAGGTCATGCTCCTTAGAACCACGTAAGCAAAAATGAACTATGTTCGTTTTATCGACATTTAATATCATTCCGTTGACCGAAAACCACGTTGCTACTTGTCCCATTACTTTGGTAATTTTGGTTTTGAGTAGAAGGTGATTCTCGGCTGCCACG
Organism: Cenopis cana; assembly: GCA_951800055.1. Lineage (NCBI taxonomy): Eukaryota > Metazoa > Arthropoda > Insecta > Lepidoptera > Tortricidae > Cenopis > Cenopis cana. The sequence continues at coordinate 8,970,424 of OX637477.1, read as the reverse complement.
ATGACACAACCGTCATCGGCGAAGATCACTATCTCCGCGTCGTCGGTAGCGGTTGTGAAATCGTTGATTAATATTGAAAAAAGATTATTTCCAATCACGGAACCCTGCGGAACTGCAATATCACCCAATTCCAGGAGATCAGATCTCACTCCGCGCACGGAAGTTAGTTGTTTTCTACACTTTAAGAAGTTAGCAATCGTTTTGAGAAAGCTTCCAGTGACACCATAGTGGTCTAACTTCGCTAGAATGAGAGAATGGCTGACCAGCTCGAAGGCGCGCGAAAGGTCGCAGAATATGGCTGCGACCTGCCGCCCGGCGTCCAGGTGGCCGGTCACTTTCGTCACAACATCTCGCGCCGCGTCGATCGTTGATCTCCCGGGTTGGTAGGCATATTGCTGGCTGTTTAACAAGTTATTAGAATAGAAGTGAGACATCAGTTTGCCACTTAGTAGGCGTTCAAAGATTTTTGAAAACAGTGGTATTAATGATATGGGTCGAAAATTCTTTAAAATGTTAAGGTCACCTTTACCTTTATAGATTGGTTGCACTTTTATATTTTTTAAGCTACTAGGGTAGGTGCCCGCATCAACACATCTATTTATAAGGTCGCAAAATATGTTTATGATAAAAGTTGGTAATATATCGAGTAGGCGGGACGACATGTCGTTAATATCCCTAGAGTCTTTACGTTTGATTAATTTAATGGTTTTAACTACAGTTTGCAGAAGAAATGGTTCGTTTTCAATATGTTTGTGGTGTTTGTTTACATACTTACTGAGATAGTGAAGTGCAGCGGGGATGTCGGGGCGAGCGCAGGTGTCCTTATTCGCATCGACGTAGAACCGGTTTAGCGCAGAGGCGGCGGTCGCTGCTCGGTGCTCGGCGCTCGATCCAGCTGATTCACTTATCAACACTTCTAGCGAGTCCTGTTTGTTATTGCTACTATTTGTTTCAGATTTTATGATATGCCAAGATGTTCTACTAATGTTCTCACTGCTTGATATTAAGTTATTGAGATAGTGCTTACGAGCAGCGTAAAGTTCCCTTGAATACCTATTTTCGAGATCCAACACCGATTCAACATATAATGGACTAGATATGTCGCTATTGTGCAGCGATGTTTTTACATATCTCAGACGGTTACGCAACTGGATAACTGGTTCGCTTACCCATGCCTTGCTTACATTTTTTATAGGATATTTTTTTAAAGGAAAATTCATGTCATATAATTTTATGATTATGTTAATTACAGTATTAAATAATAGGTCAGGGTTAGTTTGCTTTGTGAGGACAGCGGCCCAGTCATGGTTATACAAACAGTGATTAAAATTATATTTGTTCATATCGGAAAATAATCTTTTCCAGATAACACAATTTAGTTGTAATACTTTCAGAATAGTTATAGAGATTAATACACATTTGTGGTCAGATATAAACATTTCATACGGTTCAACACAAAACACTTCGTTTTTTGGAATATTGGTATAGGCGTGATCGATGCAAGTGCTGGTTGTATTGCAAATTCTAGTGGGAAAAGACAACAATGATCTCATGCCAGCTGATTTTAAAAGGTCTAATAAAACCTTTTTTTCGTTAGTTTTTGTAAGTAAGTCGATATTGAAGTCCCCGACTATTACGACTTTGTTTTGTTTGAATGCGGGCTGTTCGATAATTTCATTTAACTTTGATATGAATAAATTAAAATTGTTCGGCTCACCTGACTGAGGAGGAGGTCTATAGATACAAACGACGATCACGCCTATACCTATATATTCAGCCGCGCACGCCTCGAGGTTCATCTCCACGCTAAGGGCTGCCACCTCCTTCCGCTCCAGTGTGGGTAGCGAGGTCTCGGAGTAGATACAGACGCCGCCGCCGTTGCGCTGGCTCCTGCAGTAGCTTGCACTGAGCTGATAGTTCATGATGCTGACCGCTTCGATCTCGCTTTGTTTTAGCCAGTGTTCAGATAGGCAGATGACATCGATGTTTTTATTTAGTTGTAGCTCACACTCTAGTTTTTGAGTTTTATTTTTTAGCCTGTTAATGTTTTGGTGAATAATAGTGAATTTTTTCGATTTTATTGTTGACCTTGTCGTTTGGGGTCCAGTCGGCGGCAGGTTAGGTATTTGATGACCTGCGTTCCTTTCTGAATAAAAAGGGCTGCCACGGAGACACAGAAATATTTACTGGCCATACTGTTGGGTCTTGAAAGGTCTCAAAAACTGACGTAGGTATTCCGATCTTGAACGATTTGTACGTATCGTGTTTGGAAGGTATGAGTTCCACTGTGTAGTTAAAGTTGTCGTTGATCGATTTCAAATATGAACAAATATCATCCTCTGTTTTAGATTTTTTAAAGTAGCATGCATGTAGGTACTTTACTTTGTCAATGCCATCCAGGCTGGTGTCCTTGGCTGTCCCTTTAATTGTTTTCGCCGCTTTGGTACGTCGATTGGGGTTATTATGCTGGGAGTTTGATGTCATGCTAGTACATGTTTGGTTCGGTGGGTCTTCGTGTATCCTTTGTTTTTCCTCATTTTCTGACGATGGTGAGTTTACAGGCTCCTCCGTCACTTTGGTTACCATCTTCTGTGAGTCAGGAGTGCTGGGATGGTTCGAAATGGGCTCATTATGTACCTTTGGGGTGGTGGGTCGTACTTGATTTGGTTTGAATTGAAGCGCAATTTTCTCCTTAGATATTTTGGCTGCAGCTCGCACTGGCTTCTCCTTGGTTTTGGCGGTATCTTGCTTTACTGTCTTGGCTTCTGAGGGAGTTTTACCGCTGCTCACAGCTGCAGCGTAGTTACGCGTCTTTTGTTCGGCCGGCCGGTTTTGCTGTGTAATGGCGTCGCCTGTTTGAATGTTGTTAACGGATTTTAGGTTGCGTATTTCACATTTCAGTTCACTTATTGTATCGTATAACGAGTCAATTTTATTTTGCAACGGTAGAATTGCCGTTTTAAACGCGTTTAAGATCGCGTCCGGGTCTGTTAGCGACATTTTTGCGTTATTTAGTACTAAATAACAGGAGCGCGATAGGAATGCGCTGTTGACCGACCGAGCGTGCGAGCGAGACTGATTATTAGTATACTTTCATAATTATTGGAGCGCTGATATAAATTTAATGAGATTGAATTTCTTAAACCTATTTTAGTAGACAACAGATTAATTTACATAAACAAATAATCGTTCAACTCCTTTGAAGTGAACTTATTCCTTACATATTTACTTATGAGAAGTTTATCCTTTGTATTTTAAACTTACTTTGAATAAAATTACCTAACTTTGATTTAAGCATTTAACCTTTTTGCCGTCAGGATGAATACAGACAAAGTGGTTATACACATTTAATTAAATTAAATTCATTCATTCAATAAGTTATATAGGTACATGGATTATAGGTTAAAGTGAAACTTCATTAAAGAAACTACCTACTTTCTATTATTATTATTTTTACTTTTCAATATAGGAAAGTATTTAGATACATTTATTGTCTAATGATTAGTGGTATAATAAAGACACATTCACTCAAATGGACATAGGTAATTTAACTGTACAGTTAGCTAATATGAACAATACCTATTGTTTTGATTATTTGCTTACAATAATAACTTGTCACATTTATTCATTGTTGCATTCAATATCATACAAGCTTACTAAAGATTTACAATTATACGATGCCATGGTTGGTTGTTCACCAGCAACAAGGATCCACTTTCGACCAATTTAATATTGAACCCTATATGCTATGCGATTGATTGACTGGAAGGTTCAAGTTATGATGGATTGTCCTGACGCTTGCGGGATTAATTCATAAAGCTATTCTTTGGTGCATGTGCCTTTGTTATAGCAATGTTTATGAAGTTTTACAAATCATGATCGCCTAATATATTACGAAACACATATGGCCAGACAATATAAAGCTATGCTAGTGCTTCCAATTCTTATTTCTTTGAATGCTTTATACGGTATAGTGCACACAAGGGAGTGTACACTGGTACTATTTTTTGTGTGTGTCTATTGCAGGTCAATCACCTAACCTATCAATATGGAAGAAAGTTTAATGGCCAGTCTTGGAATTGTTTCCACCCATCTGGAAAGTTTAATTGTTAAGGCGAGGGAGATTATTAATTTACCTGATACCCCAAGCGACGCGGTAATTCATGAGATGGAAATTTGTATTTCCAAATTGGAAAGCGGTTTGAATCGACTCAAGTCTGACCTCAACAACTACTTTCGATTCGTCAATGATCCAGCAGTCGACGAAGTATCCAGAATAGCTACCGTTCAACTTGAAGCTGAAGAAAATTTGTGTGAGCTGCAAGTTCGACTTAAACGAGCTAGGACTACGTCATCGAGGGACAGTGTTTTACCAGCCTCGGGGAAACTGCCTAAGTTAAGCCTGCCCGAATTTCACGGTGACGTCTTGCAGTGGAACCAATTTTGGGACCGATACCAGTCTCTTGTGGATAGCCGAAGATTGAGCGAAGTCGACAAGTTTTTGTACTTGAGTTCAGCCTTGAGGGGCGAAGCCAAGAAGCTGATCGCAGGATTAGAAGCAACCAATGCCAATTATAGTATTGCTGTTACTGCTCTTAAGGCAAGGTATGGTCGGGTCGAGCTGGTGACGGACGCCCACTACTCTGCTTTGAGTAAACTAAAGCCGGCAGAGGACTCGATTAATAGTTGCCGTGACGTCCTGAATGAGATCGAGACACATCTGAAGGTATTGAGTTCCTTGGGCGAGGATACATCACAAAATTACATTCGGTTTCAAATATTGGAAAAGTTCCCATCAGACATACTCTACGAGCTGAGGAAGACTGTAAGAAATGGATCCGTACAGGAGCTTCGTGACGAACTGGAAGCTTTGATAGCTGCGAAGGAAGACTCTATTAGATTTAAATCTCTTTTAAAGGAGAGTACCGCAGACAACTATACTACCGAGGCTCTACATATTAATGAAAGACCCAAAATATTTAGATCCGAGAGAGGACCAAGTAACTATAGAGCCAATAATAGAAGGAATTCATATGCTTCTACCTCAACTTCAAGGAACCAAGAATTCAAGAGGAAGTTCAATCGTTTTCAGGAAGATCGCCGTCACGACAGTAGCAACAGGAGATTTCCAGTGGAACCATTTGGGAAAAAACGCAAGATTTCACATGCGTGTGTGTTCTGCCATGGGGATCACCCGTCTCAAGAATGTAATCGATACACATCAGTGAACCAGAGGAAGGAACGAGTGAGAGATCGATGTTATAGATGTCTTAAGAAGGGTCACTTAGCGTCCAGATGCCGAGGAAGCATTGTTTGTGCGTCATGCAGGAATCCTAGTCACCATACGGCTTTGTGTCCGAAAGTAAATCCAAAGAAGTCCACGGACTCATCAAATCCTCCTAGGAATGGCAGAGAGGAAAGGAAGGATGAGCAGATTGAACCTACTGTACAATGTCATGTGAATGACTTAGGATTCACTATACTCCAAACAGCTGTCATTAACTTAAGGAGTGACAATGACTGTGACCAACTCAAAGGAAGAGCATTACTTGACTCTGGGAGCATGCGGACTTACATTACCCAAAGCTTGGCTAAGGAACTTGGACTTGCGACCATTGAAGAGAGTCGGCTGACAATATTCACTTTCGGTTCTAAGGTACCACAGGAAATTGATAGTCCAAGAGTCAGTTTCCAGATTGTGACACGATCAGGGAAGGTGATTACAGTTATGGCAAATGTAGTTCCTATGATAACTCAGGGTGTGCCTTATACAGGGCCTGACCGGGAATCTTGGAAGTCTAAGTTTGAACTAGCGGACGATGGATCCTTAGGCGACAAGATAGATATCCTCATAGGTAACGATTACTACTTCGGGATCCTTCTACCAGAGAAGATCGAGATCCAAGAGAATCTGTTTATGATTAAATCTGAACTAGGATGGATTATCAGCGGGATGGCGAACCTGAAGCCTGCCAATCAACTGGAAGTGGTCACATATTTCCAGACCAGCTTGGACGTCGGACTAACCCAGCCGGACTTACCCTTAAATGGAGTCAACATCAAAGAACTATGGGAACTCGAATCTTTAGGTATAACAGATTCCCCTAAAGAAAGCCGAGAAGAAGAGGCCATACGCCACTTCAGCGAAACGACTCGATTTGAGGATGGAAGATATCAGGTATCGTGGCCATGGATAGAATACCCTCCAGAGATAGATTCTAACTTTGGTTTGGCTCTAGGACGTTTGGTAGGTTTAATGAAACGACTAGAGTCTGATACGCTGACTGCTTATGACCAGTTGATTAAGGAGCAAAGGAACTTAGGTATTGTAGAAGTAGTACCGAACGATGAGATCGACAACTCTAATCACCCTGTATCGTATCTTCCTCATCATTTTGTCGAGGCAAGGAAACGGCAAAACTTCTTCTTCAGGACCTGTGGAAGCTGAAAGTGAAATGGGACTCTCCTCTGTCTGGAGACTTAGCGGACAGATGGAAAGAAGTCCAGAAAGAACTCAAGACCTTGAAGGAAACCTATGTTTCCCGATGCTGTGTGGAAAACCTGAGGTGTAAAAGTTATTCCATCCATTGCTTTACTGATTCATCAACCAAAGCGTACACAGCGGTAGTCTACATAGTACAGGATAACACAAGGAGCTTTATTATAGGAAAGTCACGCTTAGTTCCAATCAAGGACCAGGACGACTTAAAGATCCCGAGATTAGAGCTGATAGCGGCACTTATAGGCTGCCGCCTGATTCAATACATCAAGAAGTTTCTACAAGGCAACATAACAGAACAAATTCTCTGGTCGGATAGTCAGATTGTGATTAGTTGGTACCACTCTGATAAACTTCTGACACCTTTCGTATCGAGACGAATCCAAGAAATGAAAAAAAACAAAGAACTAAAGGTACGATACGTTCCAACGGATTTGAATCCGGTGGATGTTGCCACTAGGCCCGCTCAGCCAAAAGAAGAAAAGGAGAAATGGTTGACAGGACCCGAATTCTTATCAAAAGATTCAGCAGAGTGGCCTGTCAGTCCACCAAGTAACAGTTCTCTTTTGGCCGGGGAGGGTCTGTCGAATACTCCGATGGATGAAGTTGAAGACATGATCGACAGAGGACATCAGGATGAAACCAACAGCTTAGGTATTGAACCAAAGGAAGTAACGCAAGAGGACATTGGTATCGTGTATACGAAAGTATCCGAAATAAAGGAGATTCAAGCGGAACACTTTCCTGAGGAACTGGCAGGGAAAGAAACTAGCTTAAAAAGGAATCTAGGCCTTTTTATAGATGAGGACGGGATACTGAGAAGCAAGGGAAGATTTCAATACGCTAATTGGACGTATGACAAACGATATCCAATATTGATACCTCATGATAGCCCATATACAGATCGGATCATTATGAAAACCCATACGGACAACTATCATGTAGGGGCTAGTCATACTCTCAGTATCATTCGCCAGAACTTTTGGATACCCCAAGGAAGAAAACGAGTACTTCATGTCATTAGCAATTGCGCTCAATGCGTTAAACAACGAGGTGGACCTTTTAGGTTACCGCCTACACCGGCATTACCACCTGAACGGGTTAATTATACAGACCCTTATACTTTCACAGGAGTAGATTACCTTGGACCTGTATTAGTCAACACGAAAACAGGTACAGAGAAGAGATGGATTTGTCTATTTACGTGCTTAGCTGTACGTGCAGTACACTTGGAAATCGTGCGCGACTTGACCGCAGAAGAAGGACTTCTGGCTTTAAGGAGATTTATAGCTACCAGGAATGTACCTACGGTAATAACATCTGACAATGCCACTAATCTGAAGTTGATGTCGGAAATCATGACACAACCTTATTGTATCGACAAGAAGATTAAGTGGCGTTTCATACCCCAACTCGCACCGTGGTTTGGAGGATTTTATGAGAGACTCGTGGGTATGGTCAAGGTGTGCATGAGGACGACCGTACAGAAGCATTTATTGACGGACAACCAGCTGAGTACTATTGTCAAAGAGATTGAAGCGGTTATAAACTCTCGACCTTTAACCTACGTCGACGATGAGATGGACCACATTCTGAGACCTTCAGACTTCATTGCTATGGGCAGAACCATAGCCATAGAGGCCAAGGATGACGGACCCTTACCTGTAGGAACACAGGCAAAGTGCGACCTAGTGAAGAGTTGGAAGAAAGGTATCACCATACTGGAAGAATTTAAGAAGATGTTCATAAATCGATACCTATTGAGTTTAAGGGAAAGGTACTCGCACTCTCACAAACAACCGAGGTGTACGTCTAAACTAGAACCGTCTGAAGGACAAGTGGTGCAGATCAAAGGAGATAATAAGAATAGGGAAGATTGGAAAGTAGGTAAAATCATATCACTTAAAAGGGGAGCCGACGATATGTGTCGTGTTGCTCAAGTTAAAGTAGGTAATAAGGTATTTACTCGATCAATAGCACAACTTTATCCACTGGAAGTGGAAGACGTGGGAGGTGAAGAAACTACTTCATCGCCTGTGAATAAGGAAGACTCAAGAGGAGCCTTTGAAGATTCACAGGATTTAAACATCGACATGGAGGTCGAAGAAATAAGCGATATGCCTTTACATAATGATGGGGAACAGAATCCTTTTTACGATACGGAAAGTATCCTTGAAGAGATTACTCCAGAGGGAGCAACCTCGCCTAATAACATTGACACAGATGGTAAAAATGCTGATGACACTATTGGCGCCTCTCCTCGACCGCGGCAGACCAGGGATGCAGCCGTCAGAGCCAGGGAGAAGATTCTTCAGTGGACGCGCTCCCTTATGTCACTTCTGCCGGCCGTCGGGAGTGTCGTGAATGCCGGACCATCACGATGACGTACGACATCCATTCCACTGGCAGCCCTAACCGAATGGTAGATTCTCTATGGTGAGTGAATTGTTTTGTCCATGATTATACTCTATGGTATGCGCCTTGCCGTTCACTCTGTGCTTCCCGGCGGCAGCCATTTTCAATTGTGACTTTGCCGCCTTTACATGTGGTTAAGAGAGTGGTGTTCGTGAGGAGCGAGCCTCATCTCATGGATGGCAGGAAACCACGAGAGCTGGTTTCCCTGAAGCTAAGTGTCTCAAATATCTAGATCTCACTATCTAAGTACTTCAACATCTGAGTCTCAGCCCTTTGTGTTTCACGTGTTAAATGTCATCTACCCTATGATTAACCTTTTATACTACTGACTAAGATAGTTGCATTAACGAGTAATCTGTTGTTAACGATCTATACTATCTTTCCTCCCTATCTTTGAGTGGCATGTTTTTTCCTGGGATCTAGAGCCTGGGGAGGTTTGAGCGCGGAAGCATCTGAGGATGCGACCACTGGGGCTTGCCTCCACGGCTGCGGCGCGTGGAGGGTGCGCTTGCCCGTGCTAGTGAGTGAGCGAATGGTCGCTTCCCTCTGTGGGGCGGTCAGAGGGAAACTAGCACAAACCCAAAGCCGTCAAGCCGTCAAGCTGTCGCTTCGGCTGCGTTAGTTGCTTCATCTGTATAACGGTCAGCTCTGGACTCTAACGCTTAGGAAACCCGTTACGATACTTCGGTCGCCCACGCCACCGAGAGTACCTAGTACATAGGGATGACCGGTCTCCTTGTCTTCACTGGGGAAGACAACTCGGATCCATCGGTAGCCAACGTGAAGGCACCGGTGGACTCGTGGACAGATGAGAGGGATACAGGCTAAGGGGGGAACTTTCACTGCACAGACTGACTTTACCTTCATTGATACTTATAGTACTTTCCCTTGAGATTCCTTAACTGTGGCCTATGGCGTGGCCTTCTGGGTGTTTGGGATGCTTGGTGGCAATGGTGATGTCATAGAATACCTTTAACAACTACAGGCGGTACGAGGGGGCCTCGCAGACAGCGCCGACTGCCTCGAGTGCAGGTCAGGCAGGGTGCGAGGCGAGAAGAGAAGTAGCGGGAGTAACGGGCCAGCAGACATAGATGAGACTAAGGTAAGGTTCATACACCTTGGTCTTATTCACATCGCGTGAATCGCGTCGTCTGCCATACTTGCTTGGATACTGCTACCACTAGAGTTACTTTAATTTGGCCGTATGGCGGGCGTTGCGACAACGGGGCCGGCGTGCACGGCGTGGAACACGACGGCGGGGCTAGAGATGACATCCACACGGGACTGGTGGGAGGTGGCAGCGGGCGCATGGGCGATGATGGGAGCAGCCAGAGCCAGGTGTCCGAGGGAACGCTTCTTCAGCAAGTAACCGTGTCCAGCGACACGCGACAGCGCCACACACGCGACAGCGTGGCCATGAGCGGCCAAGCCGTGCGCGGAGTATCCGAGCAGAGGAGCTGCGTGAGCGGTGATAACGGGAGCGTGGGCGACGATGGCGGGGCTGGAGTGCACGTCGACGCGGGACTGGTGCGAAACGGCGGCGGGCAGCGAGTGGGCGACCACAGCAGGGGACACGACTAGGGCATGCAATTTCCCGGGAAATCCCGGGAATTCCTCAAACATGGTATGTTTCGAAAATATTTTTGATTTAATTAAAAAAAAATAGCCGAAATGTGATGAGAATCGCCTCAAAAAGATCTTTCATATGATACTACACACGATAGGTTTTTGAAATAAAAAAATCTTTTTTTCATACAAAAAAAGAATGTCTCGGCTCTCCCCCCATATGGGAAATTTTTTTAGGAACTGCGGGTCAAAAATTTTGTTTTGACCTCTAGTAATATGCGTGTGCCAAACGGCTAAACTGTACATCGATTTGCGGTTTTTTTAATCGTACGGCGTACACTAAATGTCAAGTGTCACATGAAAGTAAAGTTGACTAGTATGTATTGACTTTCTGTCTGTGGTGCACAAATATTTGCAAAGCTATTCTCAGTATAATAGTTTCCAACAGCCCACTAAAACAAATATTGTGAAGTGACTTATTTTCAAACAAATGCTACACACTGAGTGCGTAACGTGCCAAGCTTACGGCAGGTAATAGACGTATTTTTATTTAGTAGACAGTATTGTTTCCGTCAAAAAGTCCAATCATCACATCCTCACAACCTTTTCCTGTTACCTACAATATCATAAACAACAAAAGAAATTCAACCGTGTCCCGTTGTGTTCTAAACGGGCTCGGGTCCGCTTTGGTGACCCAATCCCAAGATTTAGCGGCAAGCAATAATTTTACGACAACGGTTGACATCTGACCGTCCAACCTACCTAGAGGTTCAGATGTCAATCCCTGGCACAGCGAGGAAATGCCGCCGGCATCCTCGGTACAATGCCTCAAGGGCCTGTTTTAGATTTAAGTTAGTTAGGTATTATTTAAGGAGAGGAAAAATTAAGATCTTTTTTAGACAGGATTCCTCAAGACGTTATCCGTCACAGAGAACTTTGATACTAGTAGTTCTAGTTCGCTCTGAACTATAAACTCGTGAATTGACCGTTTTAGTATAATAGGTACCTACTAGGGAATGCAGAACCGGTACCATTTATCAGTCCCGGGATTTTCGGTACTGGCCGGTAGAGGAACCGGGATTTCCCGGTATTTTCGGTACTTTCGGGAAATTACCTGTGGTGGTTTTGAGACGTGAGTAGTTTTAGCCTAATACCTTTTTTGGACAATATGATAATAATATCAGGGATGCAAAACGAAAATACACGTGTTTTGTTATCAAAATACACATTAATTATATAAATCACAATGAATTTGCTTATTTTATCTTAGCGTTTTATAAAAAGGACTCAAAATTAAATCAAAGAGCTTACAATTTGTTCATTATTATTTTAACTTTAATTGAATCAGAGTCTGTCATAATCATTGCTGCCGTGGAGTGTCTTGTACAACTTAAGGTTGTAGTACAGAGTTTGTCCAGAATATAGTAAGTGTAATTATTACACCGTTATGTTACATTGTTATGAAGACAAATCCTGTACAATATTCTTGACTAAAGGTATTTGCATCTCAAAAAGCGTATAAAATAACCGTAAAATTACCAGGATTGTTTACACTTCACAAACAAAAATCATTTCAATAATTAGTTATTGCTTATCTCCTTCTGTCAAATATTCCTTTTTCATTTGGTAAGCTGTTTGTCACATAATTTTATTGTAACCGTGTAGGATAATATTAATAAGAAAGAAGTAAGATTCTCACTTAAAATATTTTAATAGGTGTAATAAAGTCTAAAGTGGTAAATCGTTCTCAGCCGAAGCGCATCTTTAACCCATAGCGGTAACCAAAACCAACCCTCTACAACCACAGTGATACCGGTGGAAGTGTTAGCTGAGGGTGAATTAACACTCTTGCTGTACCTGTAATAGTACCTGCACAAGAGTGTTAATTCACTCTCAGCTAACACTTCATCGGTATTATTGCTGTTGTCGAGAGTTGGTTACGGGTACAAAAATCACTGCTCTACAGGCTTTCTGTAATTTTTACCTGTTGTATCGCGTGGGCCTGTTTCGGGGTTATAGCGATGTTATAGCATGCTCTAACATTTTTATACAGGCATGTGTTAACACTTTAATAATCATATGGAACCGATATAAGAATGATATACAGGCATTCTTAACGCTAGCGTGCTGGTAGGGTGTTAGTTGGGCGACTACCTACTAATAGTGTAGCTGTAGAACAATGAACACGCACGTTGGGGTAAGTATGCGGGTGGAGGACTGGTTAGGTGATGGCGCTGATGAATTTGTATAAGCGGGACGGAGTAACGGCCAGCCGTGGTCGTGAATTGGCTGCTTAGAGCGGAGTTTCCGTTTATAAACATCGGTTGCGTTATTTTATCGATATATCTCTTATCATTTCTAGATTAGCGTATTAAATTTAAGCTGTGAATTACATTTCCCGAAAATCCCGAAAATACCGGAAATTCGATTTCGTAGTACCGGTTCCTACCTTGGTTCAAAAAACCGGGAAATCCCGGTATTTTCGGTACCGGTATTTCCCGGGAGCAAACCCTAGTACCTACATGTTGGAACTTGATAAATATTTTCGCCTAGCTTTCACCTCGTTCCGATCAACAATAGGTACGCGGGTCGCCAACAAACATTTATACATACATCTCAATGCTCACTCGCTTCGTTCGCTCGTTCAAAAAAGAGCTGAATTAACTAAAGAGTCATCTTACTTCTTTAGCTCGCGAGACATTAACAGATTTTCTTTCACTAAATAAGCTTTTAGATATCGAACCTATCGAAGTGTTTTCTTCAAGTATAAATATTCAATTTACCAACAATTTAAATGTCTCGGTTCATGTTTAAAATGATTGAGAATTAATTTATCCAGTTTAAAATTAAATAAACTTGACAGGCTCGGATGTGCTCAAGTTTACTAAATGGCTGTTTAAGTGCCTATCTCTAAATTCCCACCGAGCAGCGTTATTAATTAAATATTGAATAACTTTTGATCTAAAGAGTTGATACCAGTGGATTTTATTATTGGACTCTTTAGAGAGGTACTGTTTCGAGTCAATCGAGCGCCCTGTTACAACTCGAATTTTGTGCGGCTTCGTTTACGGAAGAGGCGACTTCCTTGACCCGTAAAGTGGTATTTTGTTCTTTCGTGTGAGCTTACTGATTTCCTCACTTGACAGGATACTGTCAGTATTCATTCAAGAAGCACTCACATTTAGATGCAGTAAAAGAAGCCGTACTGACTTGAATGACAGTTTTCATGACAGTTGACGGCTTACCAACAGGAAGTCAGGAAGTCGAATTACGTTAATGATCTTGGCGAGAGTCACCCTATTTATTTTTGCTAAATGATATTATTCAATATTTCGTAGTTAATTTATCCCTTCACTGACTCTGGCAAAGGCCCTCGAGGCTGCCATTTCTCTTTTATAATAATTATTAATTATAAGTCAGGAAGTCGCTTTAGTTTAATACCAATTACACAAGTGTATTATCTAAATGAGGCAGTAAGGAAAAATAGAAATACGGAAATTGGTTTTCAGGAGCCTCGAGGCTGATTAAAGAAAAATAATACTACATTCAAATATTTCAGTTTCAGACTTCACATCTCCCCATTCATAACCACATCTTATGGTTTATGAGATCACGTACGACTTAAAGCCATTTTATCTTCAATTTATTCGTTTTTAAAATCATGTATTCGAATGTAAAAATTATATAAAAAGAGAAAATATTGTATGCATCAAACACGCGTATTTTGGCATAACGCGCAATATTTTGACCTTTAATTGTGAAAATTATTTAGTAGTTAATTGGCAGTCAAAATGCCGTCTGGCTCTACATAGAATTGGTTAGCTAATTGATTATTAATTTTATTGAGAAAGGTCGATTTCGGCGGTTTTGCGGGATGGTAAACGAGATGCAAATAAACAGAAGGCGCTCTGGGGGGCGATTTTTGAGTGTCGAACGCTCGAATTTTCACTCGACATCTGTCAAAACATCATAGTTTTTTGACAGATCTGGAGTGAAAAGTCGAGCGTTCGACACTCAAAAATCGGCCCCCAGAGCCTCTGTTACGCTTACGTTACGGCACATCGATCAATGACGCCGGGCTGTTATTCACAAACCGACTGATCCTCACCCTGTCACCTCACCCCTCACCCGTTTTTATATGGAAACTGTCAAAAGGTGACAAATGACATTTGACAGCTTCCATATAAAAACGGGTGAGCTGTGAGGTGACAGATTCTGCTTATCGCCGCGTTCGTGAACACACGTGCTCTCGGCGCGACGACTAGCAGAATCCATTACCGAACAAAACAAGTTGCCTACTGTCATGTCATGGCGTCGTTACTGAACAACGTCCTGGTACACGTGGTTGGCGAAATCATCATAAATTTGATGGAAAGCCATTTTAAAAAAAAAGTGAAGTGTGAGGTGACAGGTGAAGAAGGTGCTTAGTGAGTTGCATAGCTGGATTTTGGTCGTCCCCGCGTTGGTGAGCACACGTGCCCGGGGCGACGACGAGCAGAATCCATTTACCGTACAAAACCTTGCCTACTGTCATGGCGTCGTTACCGAACAACGTCATTGAACACGTGACATTGGCGAAATCATCATAAATTTGATGGAAAGCCATTTTTTAAAGAATTGAAATTGAGTTGCATAGCTGTTGCGTAATTTCAGAAGGTCGTCTTCGTTTCTAGTACATATGTTTTCAAGCATCTATCAATCGTAAAATGCAGTCTTTACACGCTTCTGACACTGAAATAACATATTTTGCCATGTCAAGATTGGCTTAACGATTTTTAAAATTTGTTAATCGGATGCGTCCGCTAACGACCCCACCTGTGGCGATAAATTTTTCACTTTGATTGAAAATTATAGTCAATTTTTGTTTTTCTTGGGATCAATTCATACAGGCGAACTACTTGTAGCATATGTCTAATTTCCCGCATATTTCATTACATAACGTGAACTCTCCAGCCTGCACTGCAGCCTGACTTGGTGGGACGTGGTCGGTATGTGAAATCAGTGTCACAAGATCAGATAAATTCCCATCGGTAAATTTATACGTTATGACGTATTCAGGGGTTGTACTCATCATAAGTTAACGCATTCACTGCCACCCTGTTTTGCTGGACATTCGGCAGGTGCCGCACTTTGCTGTGTGCGCCAAACGCACATGTGAGTTCAACCGACTATTCTAAGTCGGATCATTTATTGCAACCATGTAAATCTAAGGCACTAAGGCACAGGGTGAAAGTCACTAAATATGATGAACACGTCTGTGCGTTCAAGGCACTGGGTGAAAGTAATGGAAACGCATATATGCGTTGCTGGCTGTGAATGCGTTAATATCTGGGCGGCCGAGCTTTGCTCGGCGTTTTCCCGGGCATGAGACCTAGCTAGATCGATTGCTCGTCCCCGAAAACCCCCACGTACCTAATTTCATAAAAATCGTTATTGCACATATGTATTTGTGGTTTACTAATGTTTTTGAGAAATGAACATTACTTTTTATTCATTAAATACGTAATAACGTTAGTTCCGTTAATTTGTAATGCAAAACTCATCTTTGTGGCAAGTTTCAGTGCCCGTTTACGGGCCTACCGGATCCGGTGTCTATCAAAATATACCGGATCCGGCCAGATTACCGGATCCGCCAGACCGGATTGCAATCCCTATTGGAGGTTATTGAATATTGGAGACTTATTTCTCTGTGTTGGCATATTCGACTTTCCCACGCAAACCGCATGTGTAAATTAGAAATTAATTTGTATTTAAATAAGTGGGTAAGTTAATTAAAGTACATTCATCTTTACGGGAGAATATTTTTTTTCTAGATGTCCACCGTAGTCCATACGTATTATTATACATAAATAGAACAAGTATTAAATGAACAAAGTCAAAGATTTTTACCTGCATACCAGTGCCAATTTGACGAATGGCCCGTTGACTTATTGTTTCGCTACAATTGTTCTGAAGGTTCAAGATCAAAATGGTAACAAAGGAACCTTTTAGGGTAGGTAGCGTCTCTGTCCATGCTTTTATCAAAAAGGAATATCTCAAGAAATACTTATTAATTATCAACTTGGAATCGTTCCAAATAAAGCTAACTTAGGTATTATACATGCTTACGGGATCCCTGAAATCATCACTTTTTAGGCAGTCGTGTAAAAAAAAAAATTCAGCGCCTTTTTTGGGCAGTAGTGTAAAATTATATACCTAACCCTCATCATCCTCCTAGTCCAAGACTTGGCGTAGGCACTAGTTCTTCCAACCCAGAAAAACCTATCTCTATCTAGCTTTGATGAATCCTCTAAATTCCTTTATAAACTAAGATTGTATACGGAATCGCGAGAAAGTGTAAGGCCTGAGTCGGACGTGCAGCGGGGCGTGCATGTTAAACAATTAAAATTCATACTGGTGTCCTGAGTCGCCGCAGCACAAATAGTATGCACGCTCACCCGCCCCGCTGCACGCCCGCCGAACGCTCCGCTCCGAGCGTCCACTCAGGTCTTATAGTGTAAGCCGTACGATTAAAAAAACCGCCAATCGATGTACAGTTTAGCCGTTTGGCACACGCATACTAGAGGTCAAAACAAAATTTTTGACCCGCAGTTCCTAAAAAAATTTCCCTTAGGGGGGAGTGCCGAGACATTCTTTTTTTTTGTATGGAAAAAAAAATTTTTTTTTTAGAAACCTATCGTGTGCGTTATCATATGAAAGGGCTTTTTGAGGCCATTCTAAAAATATACCACATCATTACATTTCAGCCATTTTTTATTAATTAAATCAAAAATAATTTTCGAAACATACCAAGTTCGAAGTCCTCCAGACACGATATGGCTGATTTTTATTTTGTTCAATATACCAAAAATGATACGTTATATCCTGATATCTAACCTCAAAAAAGCAATTTTGAAATGATTTTCATTAAGTATTTTTTCTTAAATTTTTCAATATTACTAAGTGACACGGTTCTACTTCAATATCTATTTTACGTGAGTTATGGAACTTTAGTGCAGATACGGTACATATTTATCATAAAATGTCAAAACAAAAATTTTGAGCCGCAGTTCTTAAAAAAAATCCCTTAGGGGGGGGGGGGAGTGCCGAGACATTCTTTTTATTTTTGTATGGAAAAAATTTTTTTTTGCTGAAACCTATCGTGTGTAGTATATTATGAAAGGGATTTTTGAGGCAATTCTAGAAATATACCACATCTGTACCGTCTCAAAAACTACGGGTCTAATTTCTACGAAACTTTGCAGTATTGTAGCTTAGACATCAGAATAGGACATAGGCTATAATATATTTCCAAATTCATCCCTCTAGGGGGTTTAAAGGGGGTGGTCATTTTGTATGGAGAAGAAAATTATCTTTAAGATAGAAACTTAAAACTTCTGTAATAGACTAACCATTAAAATGGAAGAAAACAGTTTTCAGCGCTTTTCGAAATTCGCCCTCTAAAGGGGTGAAAAAGCGGTTGAAAGTTTGTATGGGGAGCAATTTATTTTTAAACGAGAAACTTGAAACTTTGTGTATAGACCTAGCATTCAGCTATAAGAAAACTAATTGCAGCGTTTTTGGAAAATCACCTTCTGAAGGGATGAAAAGGTGGTTGAAACATTGTAAGGGTAAGTTGTGTATTTTAAAGTGAGTGACTTCATACTTCGCGGGTAGACATATTAAAAATGCGTTTTTGAAAATTCATCCCTTAAGGGTCTAATAAAGGGGGTTGAATGTTTGTATGGAAAACGAGTAATATTCTAAATGAGGGACTATACAAATGTCGTTAGTAGTAATATATAGAGTAGGTTAGTAGTTAGTAACTATGTAATTAGATCCAAACATTAGGTAAAAAACTAGACTACCCGTGCGTAGCCGGGGCGGGCCGCTAGTTTATATATAGGTAATAACTATCTGAAAGGCTCACTAAATTTACCAAGCTATTTCAATAATTTTCTCGAGCGTTGGCAATTCACACAAGGTTTGGCAATATTTACGTTTTATTGACTTTGCGTATGCTTTAAGATCTTTTTTAAAAATAACGATGGCCATAAATGATGCAAACATATTAGGTAGCCGCGTCAGCGTGCGGTCTGTATCTCATGAACCAGAGGGCCTGCCGTGAACTGAAAACGAACGATGTTCGAATATCTCCCTCTTTATCGCGGCGCTCTATATCTTGTTCGCGCAGGCAGGCACGGCGTGCTTCCACAGTACCATGCGCGTGCGCGCGGCGGCGTCCGTCCCTGGTGCAGCGCGTGCGAGTCAGTCCCAATGCTGTCCTGGCAGTGATCGCGGACCGGGTTGACTGTCCCTACATTGTGCACTGCTGTGACAGGCACGTAAAAACTGGAGTGGGGTAATTAAATGACACCTCACAAGGGTACCTAGCTTTTAAGTTTTAATATAAATATTGTATAAACGTTTTAAATCACATTTAATTAATTTATTGAATCGAAATTATAATGTCATTTAATTTATTATGGAATGTTTTTAAATTTTTGTTTGTAATGTTTTAAATTGTTATTTTATTTTATTTGAAATCCAATTATAATTTCTTAATCTTTTATATTTATTCTGATATCTTAATATTTATTTTAATGGTGTATCTGATATCTCTCTGTATGAGCCCTTGAAGCTTGAAATAAATGCATTTTATTTTATTTATTTTTTATTTTAATCGCTCGATTAATCAAGCGGGACAAAGAGGAAGATATTCGAACTTCGTTCGTTTTCGGTTCGCGGTAGGCCTTTAGAATAAATAGGTAAAAGTTATGTTTGTTTTGTAAAGTTATGTTTGTGTCAGTTTTATGGTTTTATTTTTATTTTAGATGGCTTTTCTGAGTACCTAGTTTTTTTTCAGTTTATTCAATATTTTCAATCAGATCTCTGAAAGGGGTTATGTTCACGTTCTACTAATTGTTCATTACGCGGCATTATGAGCACAGTTCGTTTTAATTAACGTTTTCAGTGCCTAGACTTAACGCTCGATATCCTTACATAACTTAACAGGCTGCCTAGTGAGGCAAAGTTGTATTATGAAGGACTGTGAATGCTGGCGATCGTTGGAGGGTTGAGCAGCAACAGCCTCCCAAAAGCGTAAAAAAATTTAGTCATTTCCTCTCGACTGAAAATTGTATCAAAGTTAAACCAATACCTCAAGGCTCGTGTACCTATTATACGCAAGCACTCCCCATACAAACTTTGTGCAAGTTTTTCTTCGCTTGTGTTTGCATTACACTTATGATTTTTGGTCAGTATGCTTATTTTTCTGTTAGCTAGAACTTCGAGATTTTTTTTTGTAATTTTTTCAATTTGTTTTTTGAAATTTTAAATTTTAGACCACGAGGCTTGCCGAGTGGTCTAAGTAAGGTTCGAGACTCAAAAAGCTAATTATATAACTATTGTATACAATACTTTTTCTACGAGTCCACGAAAATAACAAAATAACAGAAAGTTGCCGCTGAAACGATCTCATTTGTGCATGTAGGTTACACGGTGATTAATAGCACGTGGTCTGCACATATCACAATACGTATCACGTGGGTATTGATGAATATTGAAAACAAGTCTAAATAATTATGAAATTTACGATAATATCACAAGTATTGTAAATTTGTAATAACAATTCCCACGGGGCCGGTGCCCTGTTAAGATTGAAAAAAAAAATCCTTTGGCATCATGCCAAATTTCGACCAATCACGACGCAAGAGAACTTAAGTTTTTTTTTTCTAATGATTATGGCCAGTATCCAGACGACCGTTTAAGTAGGTAGATAATTTGACAAGTTCATTGACGGTTTTACGTTCAGAAGCGCAGGAAGCACTATCAATGTTGAAATATTCATAAAATGAGTCTCCTTAAACTTAATTTTTTTTCATCAAATTACGGCGTTCTATTTTTGAATGATATTTCGATTCTCCGCGCAGTTGTACAATGAAATATTATATTACTCCATAGAGCATAGACTTTTAGTTCAGCTTAAAATGTATAATATTGTGCAATGGTCTATGAAGTTATAATTGTAATATTGTAGTCGACGAGTATAAAAGATATATTTCAATCATTTTTCATCAAATTTTGTCAAATAACAGTGGAGTGGTGGTAGGTGCTTAGCTTATGAACACACGTGTAACTGTGTAAGTGGTCAGAATCTTTTGATATCACGAAACCTATAACACAATCTATTTTAATCAAATTCACAAAATCACTCAGTCAGCGAAACTGTGAATTGGAAATAAATTGGACTGCAATAAACATGTATTCTTACTCGAACCCACAAGATACAAGTAGAAGCAGACTCGGAACACACAAAACTTTGATTTTATTCCCCTAGTTTTCTACTTTTACGCCATCAAGATGAGAACACTTAATACTTTTCCAATAGACGTTTAACATAATTTTACTTTTTAGGATTCCGAACCCGGAGGGTCCCAATGGAGTCCTATTGAACGACAGCAATGACAGCATTAATGCGTCCGTCCATCCGTCTGTCCGTCATCTGTCACACACGTTTTATAGCCAAACCAATGCGTACAGCAAAAACTCTCAAATTGCCACAGTAGGCAATAAGCATCTTGTTGGCCCAAAACCATGATAAATTGCCAAAACTTATTTTTAAAAGTTTTAATGGGGGAACAAATGGCCATTATATTTCCTCCGAAAATTTTGAATCAGAATCAGAATCAGAATCAATTATTTATTCGTGACAATACACAACACACACAGCAAAAAGAAAGAAAAACAAATAAAACAGTAAAACACACACGGCACACACGGTTTTGCTAGTAGAATATTTAAAAAACCTTTTAATTTGAATAATATTTTTATCGGAGTAATATTAAATTTTGCTCAATTTACTTTAGTGCGAAGGTAGGTGGACTCGGCCCTTTATTTCCGGGGGGGAATTGCGACGGAAATTCCATCAGGAATTTGAATAATGAAAAAAATTAAATGAATGGAATTTGGAATTTGAATTTGGTAATTAGGTATAGCTTTATATTTTTAAAGCATGACATGGAAAATAAATAGTCAGATACTTATGGTTTTGTATGATTAGACGTACCTGAGTACCTACTACGTACTAGGTGCTCAGGGATGTATTTAAATTATTCTCCCTATACTATTTGCCATGTATGTTGTTGGCCAGGGCGGCGAATCGATCGCCGGTATGTGTGTTGTGCTCCATCATCCTCCTAACGTAGTTGTTCTTAACCGGTTACCGGTGGTCCGCGGACCACTGGTGCCTGGAAGCACCCGAAGTGGTCTGCGAAGCCAGAAATATTGACTAAGTGATAACTCATCACTAAAAGGTTAAGCACCACTGTCCTAACAATTTCCCGGTTGTGCCCAGAGCCCGGAGTTGGCTTAGGAACTAGTTTTACGAAAGCGACTGCGATCGAACATTCCAATCCAGAGGAAAAACAAGACCTGGTTGGGATTTGACTGGTTTCCTCACGATGTTTTCCTTCACCGATAAGCCACTGTTAAATAGCAAATGATAATTCGTGTACTTTTTAAGGTATTTCCTAACAGATAAAGTGAGTTACCTATATCATAAAGTGCAAATCTGTTAACATTCTTTTGACGACTACATAATTATGTAATGAACAACCCACAAACTCAATAAGAAATGTCGAGGATAAACTTAAACTTTCACAATATAATTTAACTTATACGGGACTTTAATCTCTCCTTAGGTACCGCCATCCTGGCCTGAACGTCGTCGTGGTAAATACCTAAATATTATTCTAGATACTTATCGCCAAATTGCCGTTCCATTCCGCCTGGAAACCGCTTGAGAACCATAAAAACAATTTCGTGGTAGGTAAAATGGCTTTTATTTTAGACCCTTGTCATACAATCTACTATTTCATAGCTGGCATATTTTTAGTTTCCTCGAAATGAAAAGCAGAGTGTTTAACTCGGATGAAACCACCCATTTCCGACTTGAGCATGGAAATGGAATCCTTTCAGCCCTCGGTTAGGTATGTATGTAAATATTTTATTGTAACCAAGACAAAAGAAAAAAATACAGACAAAAAAGGGTAATACATGTACATAGGTGCACTTATCCCTGTAAGGGATCTCTTTTAGTTAACCTTTGAGCAATTGAGTGGAGAATAGGAACCAAACGATAGACAAACCAACACGTGTACAAATACTTATTTATCATAAATATTCTCAATATATTGTCCAGTCGGTTCTCGGTTATCAATTCACTATTCCAATTAAGTATTACTCGTACTTCTAATAATATCTACTGGCGAAACCCTGGTTACAGCCGTTTTAAGGTTGTCACGCACATAAATGGTGTTTAGACCGGCTAGGAAGAAGACCTGCACTGTACCTGAGGTGTTACTGCAGGGTTCTCCGCTGGCGGTTGTATGTAAGTTTAAGTATCTAGGTCATATCATAACGCAAGATCTAAATGATGACCTAGATATTGAACGAGAACGTAGGGCATTGGTAGTACGGTCAAATATGCTCGCCCGCAGGTTTGCTCGATGCTCCACTGAAGTTAAAATCTCGCTATTTAAGGCTTTTAGCCAGTCCTTCTACTCGAGCAGCCTGTGGGTGAAGTATACCAAAAGAGCCTATAATGCCCTACGTGTGCAGTACAACAATGGATTCAGAGTGTTGCTGGGACTACCTCGATGGTGTAGCGCATCGCGTATGTTCGCTGAGGCTGGCACGGATGGTTTTCAAGCGATTATGCGCAAAAAAATCGTCTCGATGCTGAGCCGGCTAAGAGGTAGTTCTAATAGCATACTGAGTGTCATTGCGGAGAAGTATGACGGCCCAATTTTTATACACTGGGTAGGGCAAATCAAGGCGGTCGCTCAATTTAGATTTAAGTAATAGTGTTATTAGAATAGGTACTAACGATTAGTTTTTAAGTTACACTAACAACATATGGATGTAAAAAAAAAACCGAAATAAAAGTTATCATTCATTCATTCATAAAGGCTCGGCACCCGACCGGCGACGCCTCAACTCGCGACGGTCAGTATTCTTTGTTACAAACTTAATACTGCAACGCACACGTATCCGTAACGGCATCGCCCCAGCTCGGGATCAGCTATCGGTGGATGGACAGTTCGCCGTCGCAGGGTGAACACCGCGCTAGCAGCTCGTGGTCGTAGGCCGTAGCGCTTACAGCGCGAGAGCGAAACGGCCTAAGCCACCTAAGTACTTCAAACGTCAAGTCAGTGCACACCTCGTGGCAAGCGCAGCTGACGCGATGCTGTTCCGTGCGTGCGTTGGGTTTGGATTGACGCCTGGTTGAGGGCGAGCCGGCGAGGTGAGGCAGCGCCGGTCGGGTGCCGAGCCTTTATGTGTGCGACAACCTTTAGATCCAAGAAAAGCGCTTGCGGAAAAGCGCCGGGCACGACGAAGAGCAGTAGAAGTCCAATTTCCTTTGTTTGTCAGTACATATGTTTGATAGTAATTTCCCCATTGACCAAATTGACTGAGCGATATTATCCTTATTATACTTAGTTACGTTATACCGTTAATGGGGCTCAAAACAATTTGTTTTGTATTTATTTTGTATGTGGGCCATAGTCAAAGCAACATTCCGAGGGCTGATTAGTTTGACCTTAATTAGTTTTAATGGCGATCGTAATGACTTTAAGGAGTCCGCCATTAGTAATGTACAGAACATATAATTTTAAAACTTAAAAATTAAAAATATACGGTTGAAAGCAAATCTCATTGCTTCCGCTATGTTTTAAATCTAAGTAGCCGATACTGTTTCGTAAATTAATCCTAAGGTATGTCTGCTGTAATCGTAATACCTACAGTACAGTTCCGGCATTACTCTGAACAACCTCAAACAGAAAAGACCTTGAAAGAGCACGCACCACGCACACGGATAAAAAGTTGCGAGTTGTTTTCGTGCAGTTCGTAACATTAATGAGACAACTTTTATACCAGGTTCCCTTCCCCATGAATAGGTGTGTAGGTACATCCGCAGTATAATCGGTTTAACGGCCGGAGCGTACCACTAGCAACACTTGCCAACGTGCTTCCGCGCTTTAATGAAATCCGAAAACATTCTCTTTCATGTTGAAAAATTCATTATTCACCGGACAATTTAACGCAGTTTTGTATATACAGATACCTAATGCGACCACTTAAGGCATATAGGAATACAAACACCATAGCCTATGGACAGACACAGTTACGTTTAAGGACCATAATACTGTATGGAAACACACACAACAGTCAAAAACGGGTATTTTAATGTGAATAAAATTTCACATTTCTCCACAGTAAATATAGGTACTCGTACATAGGTTTGAGTAAAGTTTTCCTCGATTTGTGGCTTTTCAGATTTTGATGCTGGATAGAAATGAGGGAGCGATTTGCATACCTATTTTTGTTGTCAAAATTACCTTTTTTCGCACCCTGTATGTTTTTTTCCAAAATCTGTAAGTTAAACCGCAATATTTATTAAAGGAAGGTTTTCTAAGACCATTTCCGCGTAGCAACATGGGATCTGGTATGCGCTCACTGACCCACAAAGAAAATCCACCTGTATATTCAAGGGGCTGACACGTTTTGATAGAGAAATATAGTCTTATTGCGATTCCTATAAGAGGAAATAGAAAAGAGTGGCATTTGTCCCTAATCACCGACCGAACATTTTTTCATTGTCGGGTTAATGCAAACGCAAACTTCCATAAGCAATACATTGGACATGCAAACCGGCCAAATTGCGTACCTAGTACAAATTTTGTATGAATATGAGAAAGACATGCGACCGGGGCTCGCTCGTTGTCGCTTCTAGGTATAACTACCTACTGAGTATATATTATATCTATGTGTATATTATAGATTTTACGTGTAGATACAATAAACTAGAGAGCTTCGATTAGTTCGAAAAGCTTGTACTGATTCTCGGTGCTGCCAAAAACATCCAACGTCAACTCAAACACCGTGTGGTTTCGTCAAAGACAAAGCAGTGAAGTAATTGCTTCCGCACATTTAAGGCTCTCGGCTAGACACTCGTCTGCACTCGCGTTTGTACGTTTTCGAATTGAAAATGTGTATACCTACTTCTAAGAGCAAACAATAAATTGTAAGTCACGTTTGATTATAATCTATCTAGATTGTAAACTGTAGAAGTATTGTAAGTTACAAAAAAAATGGTTTTAATTGTAAGCACTACCTATGTTACGGTTAGATTAGTTCGCCTACCTTATGTTCCTCAAAGTGGTTAGGACTGGGCTTTTCCCAAATTTGGGATTGTATTATACTAATAATACCTACCAAATGCTAAACTACCCTCCTTACTATCGGATTTCGACGTATCGTCGGCAAACAAACTTAAGATTAAAACGGCACGAAACTACCCTCTAGACATACTAAGGCTACTTTCTGATTTGTCGGTGCGGAGGCGGTACGATATGAGAAAACTGTCAAATGTCAGTCGAGTCAGTAGGTACCGCTTTTTACTACGCCCCTACATTTAAATGAGTGCTTCCTGACTGGCGCGGGATGCGCGGTAGCGGGACGATACGAAGGCAGTACTGGTCCACTTCTGCGCATGATATTATATTACTACTGCGCAAATTTAATACTGACAGTATTCCGTCAAGTGAGAACCTTTGCGACGTCAGTAAGTTTACGTCAAAGAAGAAAATGTCACATATCGATCCCGCCCCGCCAAGTCAGGAAGTCGCCTAAATCTGGTAAAGCAGTATAAGTATTTAAGCCAATCAGTAGAAAAGTTGCGCAGTGTTCCAGTGGGGGGGGGGGGGGGGGGGGGGGGCTGTCCGCCTTGTGTAACACGACACCCTCTAGTGACATCCACATGATTTCGGGCCCGCGACACTGGCAGAGAATTAAGAGTTTCTACGTTGAGAGAGACAAATCGGGTACGTCAATTTATATGGAGAATTTTGTCACTTCGGACCATTTCCCTCTTTTTTCTGAACCTGTATGTGGCTTTATAGGCCGGGCCCAATAACGCGATAGGAGTGCGCGGTTGGAGAGTGGCCTGGGGAAAATCAAGGGAAAACCTCCGACACGAACACGCGGGCGGTTTAAGCACTGGAATACTCTAAGAGTTTGCACTCCAGTGAGATTGGTTGAGCGGCTTCAACCGAATCTCAGTTGTCAATGGAATCGAGCTGGGAGTTTTGTCGCTGGTTCACTAAACCTAGCCTAGCTGAAAAGAGTCCAGCAAGAAACTCAGCTAGGCCCGACCTGAGTAGGACTGGCGGCTATTTCCCCCATATGATCCGTATGAAACACGAACGCAGCCGGCAAACGGAAAACAAATGTAGGACATCGTAGCCCAGCGGCGCCTGCGTACCGCTTGCGGTATCTAAGTTTAAGCAACGTGGGCAGCGGTCAGGACTTGGATGGGTGACCGCTTTGAGTGGTTGCTAACTGAGCGCTCCCGTGCTTTGGAAGGCACGTTAAGCCGTTGATCCCGTAGGCCTTCGGGCGGCTTGAGAACTTAATCTAACAGTCAAGTTGCCCACTCACTTGACATAGCCTAATCCCAATAAGGTCTAGTTTTCCCTCGGGGTTGGAAGGTCAGATGGCAGTCGCTTTCGTAAAAACTAGTGCCTACGCCAAATCTTGGGATTAGGTAGCGGACCCCAGGCATCCTTCACGATGCAACTGTACTGGGATAACGCTAGGATAATGATGATATATGTGACGGAAAAGTAGCACAGGCACTGACTGTGTGACGTTGCAATTAATCCCATTCCCAGGAATACTGCCACTGGGAATATCGCCTGTGTTGCACTTACAAAAAAATATGGAAGTGATGTTTTGTTAATGTTAATCGCAACTTTTTATTTGGGTCGGTGACAAATATTAAAAGTTAAAAAAATATCGATGACAGCCAGCTCAGTAAAAAACACAACATTCCCGGCAAAGTTACCGGAAATTTCAGGGGTTTAGGTACGGTCAAGGGCACCAATATGTATACACTTTTTCACCTTAGAGTACTAGAGCAATATGTTTTACCGTGATAATTGCTTATCATTTAAAGTAGGCACCTAAACCGGAGTTATAATAATTAATGATTACATCTGAAGATATCCTCGAAGAGCAATATTGTTAACACTTGAAACTAACTAAATACCTACGTCGTCATTGACCGAGTGAAACGAGGTCTCTGTTTTAGCTTCGACAAAAATGCTTTCGTACCGTAATCCGGACGGCCGGATTTTTGTATGTCCTCCTCTACAGGTCGCATTTATCAACCGATTTTCGTGAAATTTTGTGAGCAGGTTCGGTAACTATATAGAATTTTTTTGTCGAGTCACTTTTTTGAAATTCGAAAAAACAAACTTTGTATCAATGATTTCGTATTTTTCTGCGGCCGTTTTTTCCTCTACAGGTCGCATTTCTCAACCGATTCTCGTGAAGTTTTGTGAGCAGGTTTTATGATTACATAGAATTTTTCAGGCAAGTAAATTTTTGTAAATTTAATTTTTTATTTTTTTATTTATTGGTTTGTTCTCCTCTACAGGTCGCATTTATTACAACCGATTTTCGTGAAATTTTGTGAGCAGGTGCCGTAATTTTGTTGAATTTTTTTATCGAGTCACTTTTTCAAAATTTAAAAAAACAATTTTATTGAAAATTATTTTGTGTTTCTGCGGCCGAATTTCGATTTGTTCACCTCTAAGGGTCGCATTTCACAACAGATTCTCGTGAAGTATTGTGAGCACGTTCTTTGATTACATAGAATATTTTTGTCGAGTAATCTAAAAAAAATTCTATGGTTTGTCCTCCTCTACAGGTTCGATATCTAACATAGTTTTGGAAATAAAAAAAACACTCACGAGGTCTACAGCTCACAGAGCCACTAGTAATATACACCTCGCAGACCTCTCTTTATGACAAGTATGAAGTATGTGAATTCAAGATATCAAGTTTCAAATATTTCAAGGAGAGCAAGAATATTCTGTTTCTTCGAATTATTTGCGCCATTTACAGAAATTGTCTAATTGTTCGTTCACCCGGTTCCGCTGTTCTGTCTGTTATTATTGTTAATAAGGCCCGTTAGTACGATTACGGGCAAATTACTAAAACCTTAATAAACCCGGAATACGAGAAAGTCGCTGGAATCCCCTTTAACTGTGAAAATAGCTTTATTGACAAAGCTAACAGACAAAGTAATTTTAGTTCACAGCTACCTTTATAAGTAGGTACTAGCTGTACAGCGACTTCGGTTGCTTGTTAATAAATTTATGTATTATTCTCTTTGAGATAGGTAAACTAACATTACAATAAATTTAAATAAAACAATGACAGTTGCGATCGAAGGCGAGCAGCAGGACGGGCTTGCAGTCAGAGGCCCGGGATTGTTAGCCGATTAAGAGCCCACATAATATATGCACTTATGCCAATGTTTATCGACCTAGATCTCAACATCTATAGTGATTAAATATCTGTCCTTTTAGTATATTAATCTTGAACTATTTTTCTCCAGTCTGTTAAAAGTGAAAACACGATTTGCAAAAATTTTCTCGATACTTTTATTTTTCAAACATAAACCTTTTTTTTCGTTCTTTAAAACCATCCCATCTTTAACAATGGTTTTTGGTTTAATAGTTGTAAAATGATAAGTTCTCAAACCTGATAAAAAAGATTATTCTTATAAATTATCCTTAGTAATGTAGATTATCCTTATATGTGTAATGTTTTGAATAAACATCAATATTTACGAAAAACACGCGCTGAGCATCCGTAGAGAGCGGGATGGTTAATTGAAAACTCACGCATGTTAGAGCGGGACTTTTGCAATGCCATCTACGCCCTCTTAACGAAATCCGGGAATATTACAAGGAGTTTTTTTTTATTATTTTTTATATTTTATTATTTCTATAAGATTGATATCATGATTCGTATTTTTAAATACTTAGGAGATAGATGTCACAATCACTTAGGTACAGTAGATATGTATTAGTATAACTTTCAGTTTATAAATTCCTATGTTGCTACACCCTAGTAGGGTCCATGTCAGTACTGGCTAGCTAAATAAGAACACCCTGTTGGTGTGGTGTTTAACCATGGATGCGACGAATGAATGATAATGATTTTTATCTTGTGTTTATTCATGTGGTGTGTGTTTTTTATTATGTGGTGTTTTTACACCACATTTGTTATAATATAATTTAAAAAACCGTTACAAATGAAAAAATAAGTACACTTAACAATAAATTTGTTACTTTACGAGATCCATGCTCCCAAATTTTTGTCTTGCTCGCTCACTAGTGGTAGCTCGATATATATCGCACCTTTAGAATGAAACTGACTTGTTCGGTCTACTGTGAATCATCCTTTAGGCGTAAACACTTGAATCCCCCGCTACGCTCAAGATTCTACTGTATATTAGGTTGTTAGGAAATGAGGCTGCCCATGCTTGGTCTAGAATCATAACATAACGTAACACATTTCATATTTAAATTGTTCTAGAATGCCTGTCAAAGCGGCATTCTTCTGGAAACGAGTGGTTTTCAAGGAACTCTTGTTCAGGACTCGCTCGGAGTCACACATATGTGTCATTTTAATTAAGCTCTAATTGTGAATGTATTTGGAAACCGTATAAATACATTACCATTATTCTGTGGAGTCAGTATTTCCTTTTAGCTACCTAAAACCTCCTCCTAGATCCCTCAACCGTACCTCTACGTCGACCCCCTATACTACTCTAGAATCCCTCGCTACGCTCAGGATTCTATTGAAGAATCATTCACTTCACTCAGGACTCAATATACCGCCCTCGCCGTAAATATATCATTTTTCTCCCTTGAGAGAGAATCTACTATTGTGACCTCAGAATGGGTCCTGTGGGTTTAAAAACCGTTGAACGCTTCGCCATATTTGAATGTAGCTCGAAACGGCTCGAGAGTTTCCTAACTTCGAGCGTACGCTCAAGTTCTCTAAGGATTATTTTAAAGTTCCTTTACTGTGAATACAACGAGGTACATTGAATGCTACTTATGACACTTAGTCACTAAACTACGACAATTATTGGGCTAAGAAAAACGGGTTCCCACTCACATCCATAGACTTTCAGGTCCATACGCAGTGTCCAGATTTCTCGTCTCACTTTTCACACAGGGTTTTCACAGTGATAAATAGTTTTCAGGATTTTATATATGTTACGTCAAAACATACGTCAATTGCGAAAGTGTCAAATATGTCCCTCGATGACAGGGACATAGTTTATGAACTATAAAGTTCGGTATCGAGTTGGTGAAGGTTGATGCGCGCATTATGAGACGCACAGTATCTAGAGACAGGGATATGTCCTAAGCCCAATATCGTACAGTCACCAAGAGTCTGCACGTCACACGGCATAAACGAAAAATTTCGCGAGTCCCATAAATAACTACGAAGCCCATATCTTGAATGAGTGTTCATTTTCTCGAATTCACCTAAAGATATTTTAATGTTATGATGCGGCAATCAAAAGAGTCTTAGGCCTTGGTCGTTGTCTTTAGTCATTTTGAAGCATTGCGGCGGGTGGACGCTAGCGTTCTGTATGGATTTTACCAAATAGTACGGCTTGTTAGCTCGAAGTACGGTCACATCTGGAAGAAAGCACGAAACTTGGCATGCATGTAGCTTAAATTTTTGTGGTTCAAAAATTTTAGGGAAACACGCTGACAGACCTTTTTTTCCCCCCCTCCCCCCACTTTTGTGTGCCGAATTACAGTTTTATTTTATTTTATTGAAAACGGCTGAAGCTAGGAGAAAACCGTCAATCGAAAAAAATGTTCCTTATAAAATTATCTACAAGTCATTCTTTGGATATATTTTGATTGGACCAATAGTTTTCAAAATATACGAGCATTCATTAGGGTAAGTACAGCAGAAAAGGTGCTAGAGGGCCGTAGAAAGAGGATCTATAGAAGGAGGGTTAGCGAATCACACACAGGGACGGAGATATTGTGACAGTTTTTTCTGGGGTTACCACAAAAAGAATAATCTCCCCATTTTTACTGACAAGTAGGTTTTAAATTATTGAGAATCTTCAAAATAAACTCGTAGTAAATATTAGCGGGCAAACACAAAACATCCGATGTCCTCCCAATTACGATATAAATGTGTACTAATTTAATACCTACATTAAAGTTAATAAAATCACGATTAGGTTAAAACGTCTTAGTTATTCAGCCATTATAATAATGAAATTCACAATAGTATTCTAATCAGATAGATAGATAGATAGATAGAAACATTTATTCAGTACCACAGAAGACACACAATATTACAGGAAAACAAAAGAAGAATAACATACACAAAAGAACACGTGTGTCCCCGTGGCAGTGAAACGGACACTGGCTCAGCATTATGCTGAGGTGTTAAACACCTACAGCGCTGATTTTCAGCCAGTACCGTCGGTGACTCACGGACCGGCATACAATATATATAATAGCAGGAAATAAAATAAAATTAACTGCAATAGATATAAGCTAAAAAATAAAGCAATACATAAATAAAATAAAAACTACAGTATAAAATAAAATAAAAACTACAATTACTGCTTGCCTACATACAGCATCTTGGGTACAAAAACAAAAGAACTAAAAATTAAATAGGTTGGTATATTTTTTTGCTGCTGTGCTGGATTAGGATTGGGATTTTTGGAGCGTCAACAAATAACCTTACGCTTAAAGGAATACTTGCTAGGCGCCCCCTGGATAGGAGGAGGGAGGTCATTCCAGCACTTAGACGCCGCAAACCTAAAACTGCCTCGGAAAGCTGCGGTCCTGTGCATAGGCACGATAGCCAATGCCTTGAACCTGCGCGCACTCTTTGACCATTGGATTTTCGTAAAAAGGTACGATGGGGACTCATGGTGTACCACCCCAAACATAAGAGTCGCGAGGTGCAGGCGTCGGCGCGCAGTCATGTTAAGAAGGTTAGCGGCGTTCAAGTACGGAGTGATGTGGGACCGGGGAGGGACTCGGAAGCAGAAACGAGCGCATGCGTTTTGCACTCGTTGTATGAGCCTTTTAGAACGACCAATAATACATCCACCATAGATGACGTCACAATAGTTAAGTCTAGATAATATCAGCGATTCACAAAGCTCGACACGCAAATCAACACTAAGGTAATCACGTATATTATATAGGACTTTAAGGCGATAGAAGCAGTTGCTCACAATACTAAGTATGTGGCTCTCAAAGCGCAGATTCCCGTCCATGAGAAGGCCGAGGTTATTTGCTTCTACCACCCGTTCTATTGGTTCATTCATGACAAATATATTACCGGAAGTAAGGGCATGAAGAGTATTACGGATTTGATGCTTAGAACCAAAAACTACATACTTCGACTCACGTCGCAATTAAATTTTTAATCAGTTATTTTTAACGTTCGAGCCGGTCTGGTTTACCCAATATTATGGGTAACATAGTTTCTTACACGCTGGCCACTGGTTTATCGATGACACTTTGGTGGCATAGGCCGGTGGCAGACAATCGCTGCCTTATACGCGATGAGGGACAGGAGATATGTCATTGTTTCTCGCTCCCACGTGTGTTATTGTCTATGCTTACATCTCTTTCACACAGCTTTGTATGTGTGTATCACCAGCTCCATCTTATACTAACTTCATGTAGAGGGCAGATTACTAACATTTTTGTGCGCGTCGGGTTACAAGCAAGAAATTTGTACCATAGATAAAGTGTTCCGCAATGATTGTTACGGACAGCCACCTAAAATGCGTGCACATTAAGGTTTAAGTGAGAAACGAGCAAAAAGGTTTCTAGGAAGCCTCATCGCAGTTATGTAATTTAGGACAAAACGCCGTTAGCCAGTTTGCAGAAGTAACAACGACATCTAGGGGGACATTTGTTAAACTGCAAAATTGGTTATGAAAACCGACACTAAGTAGTGCCATCTGGTGGCGAGTAGAATAAGCTTTGTACTAGAAAGCCCGCCGGAATTCGAAAGTTCTCGAAGTTTAAGACAGAGATCATGCTGTCCTTTTCTAACTTTTCTTGATTTTTCGATTATCTAGAAATCTCGATTTTCTTGGTATAAAAACGAGCAAATGTGCCCCCCGAAGTCAGTTTCTGATTATAAGCGGTACCGTAAAAGTGGAAAAGAAGAACAAGGGAAGAAAAATAGCAAATAGTGCTCAGTGTGAAGTGTAATATTATTGTAAGTACAGTAAGTTAATTGTTAGTGCTTAGTTGCAGTGCCTAGCCTAGTGTTAACCATAGTGCCTTGTATATATGTTCAGTCTGTAAGTAATCAGTGTAAATAAATCAGTGATTCTATTCAGTGGTTTAATTAAGAGGATTCTCGGTCCTGTTCATATTAGTGTGTGTTGTGGTGTGACAAGAGCGTTGCTGGCTATTTCCTCGGCGGAACGCAGAACCTTGGTGAGACGCGACCGTGTTCCACGAGACGTGCCGGCGGAACCCTACGCTCGTGAGCTATCAAAATGATACTACTGTGGCCCCGCGTCGCCTACAATGATTATTTTCAGATGTGGAGATTAGTTAGATTCGCCCAATAGAATTTTTTTTTTACCCACCCCATCGAGTGGGGTATCGTTGTTTAGAGCTCATTGCGTAGATAAATACTGTATTTTTTATTTAAAAAAGATTTGAAAACAAAGGCGTGAGAAGTCACTAAAGTCCGCTATCTTACAAAATTTGTCCCTAAGATTTTTAAAACTTGGGTAAAAAAAATATTTTTGCGCCCCCCTTCAGCTCTATGGGAGCCCCCATTAAATATTATTAAAAATATTTTTTGACAATTGGTGTGGTTTTGGGTCAACAAGATGCTTATACTGTGAAAATTTGAAGCCTGTAGCTCCAACCGTTTGGCTGTGAAACCTGTAAAACAGACAACGGACGGACGTATGACTCACAACAATAAGGTTCCGCTTGGAGCTTTCGGGTAACGAACCCTAAAAATGAATTCCTGATGTCTGTTTTACACGAAAACGATACCCCGCAAGCTATAGTAGCCTTAACTGATCAGTGAGAAAGAAACGAAAAAAAGGTGTGCTTGGTCCAATTCACCCCGTTCTCCCCGCGCACAGGGGACGAATCTAACTAATATCCATATCTGAAAATAATCACTGTGGAACACTTTATCTATGGTACAAATTTCTTGCTTGTAACCCGATGCGCACAAAAATGTTAGTAATCTGCCCTCTAGCACCTTTTCTGGTGTACTGACCCTAATTCATGCTCGTATATTTTGAAAACTATAGGTCCAATCAAAATATATCCAAAGAATGACTTGTAGATAATTTTATAAGGAACATTTTTTCGATTGACGGTTTTCTCCTAGCTTCAGCCGTTTTCAATAAAATAAAATAAAACTGTAATTCGGCACACAAAAGTGGGGGGAGGGGGGGGGGGGGAAAGGTCTGTCAGCGTGTTTCCCTAAAATTTTTTAAACACAAAAATTTAAGCTACATGCATGCCAAGTTTCGTGCTTTCTTCCAGATGTGACCGTACTTCTTCATAGATTCGAGCTAACAAGTCGTACTAAAAGAGAAAGACGATTTTTTGATTGAGTTAATAAAGCACAAGAGTATTTTGTACGATGTACAAGACAATAAGTACATTACTTAACAAGGGCGGTAAAACAAAGAATGTCTCAGATCGTAGGTATTTGACGCCCGAGCCGAAGGCAAGGGCGATAAATATGCGATCTGAGGCTTTCTTTATTACCGCCCGTATTAAGTACAAAATTTTATGTCACCCCCTGGCCAGGAAGTGGGATATCCCGCGCGCGGAGTGTGCGGTAATTGCCGCTTTATGGCCAGGTGTGACATAAAAACTTTAAAAACAGCATTTTTAAACTTAAACATAAACTGTGGGAAAGTGATGATGAAATTGTATTTTTTTAGGTTTTTGGATACAGCATTAGTTGCTTTTATACATACCTGTAGGTACTTAATTTTAATTGACGATATTTCGATGATTTATGCATGCGAGCTTCCCTAACATTACAATATTCTGCTTAAGGCGGGGTTATAGTAAAATATGTGATTTTGTAAACGGTTTTATTTCGAATTATACTACACATTAAAAATGTAAAAAATACCATTTTATATTTGAGACCTTTATCTAGTGTCGTCGGATGTCAGTTACACAATTTGCAAAACTTTGTTCGATAGAAAAAAATGCCAAACATACCTCTATTTTCTATCTTAAAACTCATTTTATTTCAATCTTAGGTAACAAGATGAGTAGAAAATAACACCAAAATAAACGTCTTTGATGGTATGAGCGATGTCGGGATTAATATTGTTAATATAGTAAGCCATTTATAGTAAGCCAAAAATGTACTAAATATTTACGAAAACTACGCGCACAGTTCCGTAGAGAGCGGGATGGTCAATTGCAAACTCACGCGTGTTAGAGGGGGACATTTGCAATGGAGGGATCTCGCCTTAACGTGTGAGAACTATACCTACTGCTAGGGCTGCCATCCGTCCGGGTTTTCCCGGATTTGTCCTAGTTTGGAGGCCGTCCGGGGGCCGTCCGGGCGGGGTGTCAAGAAGAGTCCGGGGAAAACCCGGACACTTTTCATGTAAGGAAGCACCTCATTGAATTTAAAGGTGTTGATTTTTAAAAATATTATTTTCGGACTCGTCCGGGAAAAAAATGCGATTTACGCCAAATGTCCGGGGGTTTTTGAATCTTTGTCCGGGTTTGGCGAAATTCGAGATGGCAGCCCTACCTACTGCCCGACCACAATTATCTGTGCGCCTCGCGGCGGGACGACGGAGCAGACGAGACGTGGCAGCGCATTCAGAGGAAGTGCACAGATATTGTTCGGTGCGAAGGCGTTGACCGGCGAGGCAACCGCATAGAAGAAGCACTAAACGTTAAAAACTATGTTTATATATACGCATGATCGCATTTACGTCCGACATAAAGCATTCGTTCCGTCTCGCGCTTACGTACTTGGCGGGCGTGCTCAACCCACCAACGGATCGCCAGCTGACGTCTACGGGACTTCAAATATGTCATGCGAGAGGAAAATGACTTACGATTTTTGCTCCTGGCGTAAGTACTATTTAAGGTGCCCGCCCTTATTACTTATTCATCCAACATGATTCAACCACGACAAGCATATTTAATTGTTCGGAATTCCCTGTTACTAATATATATTCAATGTTCTAACCCAAAAGGGAATTATTGTAATCTAAGTAACTACTGAATCGCAATTTGAACTATTTAAAGCGATAAGCGCAGATAATGTTCCCTTATCCTTAAATGAATGCCACTTTACGAGCCTTGATAATCCGTGGGCGTTAAATTGCTTATGTGAATTTTCAATTCGCTCCCTTTAATTTAATTTCCAGAGCGGAGAGGCAACACATAAACATGCGTATTATACAACACGTGGCATTAAGATTCAGTACCGAAAATGGGGTGAGTAGGGATAGACAAAAAAGAAAAGAAACATTTATTCGTGACTGTTTAAAATGGGATTTAACACAAAGGATTACAAAATAGTCTTTAGGTCAGGTTCCTTGCTCACATACCTTAATTGCGAAGTCCAGGGTTCATGTCTCCGGCACACACACACACTGATTCACTGGCGTGCTGGTATTTAGGTGAGGAGCGACGTACGTCCTATCAGGATGCGAGCAATAGGTCAACTGTCAGTCATATGTCATTAAGGACGCCCGAAGACGCGAAGTGAGGTGAGGCATTAAAATTGTTTATTGAACAGTGACAAACAAAACACTTACAAACAGGACATTACAAAACCGAGACCCGACCACCGACCCGACCCATAAATGTTCCACCAGCGCTGGTTTTCAATGTGCCCCTGAACTCGGCTAGGGTGTTTGCCGAGAAAAGGAGCATTAATAAACTTTTATCCAGGTTTGAAACTTTGAACTTCGGTTTTGTCCCTACTCGCCCCATTTTACGGTACCTACCTTAATTTTGTGAAGAAAGCTGGCGAGCCTGGTTGGTTCAATTCAAGTATCTTCTTCTTCTGCATCCTCCTGGGTGCAGCGGGTGCTAGTGAGCTCCTCCTGCGCTGATCAGTTTTTTTGGTATTTATTGATTACTTCGTAGGTAGCTCTTCCGGGTTGGGTCGGATGAATGCTGATGTGGCCCTGCCACGGAGAACAATCGCGACTCCACTATTTTTCACCTTTTACTTATTCTGTGCATTTACGACCGACTGGTGAGACAGTAGGCCTATTCTTATCCGGGTGTAGTTAATTATGTAACGTGTCTAACTTGCGCTTGGAAAGATCTATCTGATCTGTCATTTTTAGTATAGAGAAAACGTTAGCAATATTGGCAGAAAATTAAACCTAATTTGACGTACTTACACCCTTAATAAAACCAAGATTTGTTAAAGGAATAAAATATTTCCTTCGACAAATAAAAATAATGACTATAATGTAGGTATGTATATTTTATGTTTGCCAACTTATCTAATTAATCTAAAATATCTAAATTAAATTTTCATCAACATTATTATATATTTCATAATATTCTCAATTTTCACATTAATGCGTCTCTTTCTCACGATAGTTACGATGCATAATCAAAATTACATTATTACAGTCTATGATGCTCAAGTGATAGACGACGAGGTATAGCATAATTAATATATATGTCACTTTCTGTTACCACTTGATAGAAAGTGACAGATCTTTTCGTTTATCATCACGGTATCACGCGACCACCATAGATCCCCAGCTCAGTAAATAATGGTATAGATTTTATAATACTAGTGTAAAATGGAGACGATTTACTGAGCTTTAAACTGAATGTAAGCAAGCCCTAATTCCGGAACCGATTCTAAAGAATGGCAGATTCTTATCTTTTAGAGTAAATATTTTATTTATACACGAGCTTGAAAAGTTTTGTTACAATTTATAGTCCAAGTATCTTAAATCCGGTCGTGACAGCCTAAGAAAATGATCTTCGTAGTGGAAGGCCAATTTCTGATGTCGAGGATAAAAATGTGGCCAAGATGAAAAAAAAAACACATTTTGCGCAGCGTTCTACGTGCGGCTTATCTAGAGTGACGTAACAAGTGCACACAAAAGGCTGTAGTTTTTGTTACGTAGCGTAGCGTACCCGCGTCCTCCAAACATGGACAATTTGGGAAGAGGTAAGAAATAAACGTCATTATGAAAGTCTTCAAAATTGCATCTAGTTCTATGCAAGTTCAAAACTTTACGAATTAGATTCTAGCTGCTCTACTAGTATGTGGGAGCTCTCAAGTAGTGTAGGTACAGTATTTAAGTTCCAACCCAACTCCATTGAAAAATAAATGAAAAAAGTTGGCTGGAACTCTATGCTCCGCAGCGAGTATTTGCAAATAATCCTACTTGACCGCTTTGCGAGTGTGTGCACTGCTTTCATGGAAGAACTTGTGCTAGCGGCAAGCCTAAAGCTAGTTCTAAGCAAACTGTTATCTGGAGTCCTCCAGTTTGACACTGGATTGCCGACAAGATTTTTTTGTTTCTTTTATTTTGAACTTGACTGTGACTTTATACTTAGGCCGGGCCCAAGAAAGCGATAGGAGTGCGCAGTTGGAGAATGTCGACAATATATTATTAGATAAGAGGTATGAATTTTTGCTCTAAATAAACTTGCCAACAACTCTTTGTTAAAGGCGCAGAGTAACCCGAAATGATAGATTTTGAAACGCTGAATCTCTAAGATGAGTCTGAGAATAAATCTGTAAAATATGTTATAAAGACTGATTAGCCGTTGTCTACCGGTGACGGTTTGTATATCTCCGTCATGTAAACAAAATATTGTTTTGTTTTGTTTTTTATGTCGATTTGAAATAAGGTTGTTTTCAACATACATAATAAGTATCTACGTACTACTACTTAGTAACTAAATTCTAAACTAAAATGTGATTCACATATTTAAAATCTGAACGTTTGAAATTCCGATAGAATCATTGGTTTGGACAATATGAATTTTTATTTAAATTTTGCAAGTTGGTCCGTGCGCGGGTGAAGAGCACGGCATATCGAGCTACCAATAGCGGGCGAGCAACGCAAAAAATTGGGATCACTACGGGACTAAAGTTGAAGTAGGTATGTAAAGGTATTTTAACATAATATTATTCAAACTGTATATGATTATTTTGCTTCTGTGCCCAATACAAAAAAAAAACAAAAAATATAATAATTTGTAGTTTGCGTAAGCACTTTAGCAGCGTTACTGCTTAGGTAATACAAAATTAACAAGCGTCATCGCTTGGAGAATCGGTCATTTAAATGCATCATAGGTAGATAGTATCTAAAAGACGAAATAACCTAAGTATTACGATTTATTTGCGGGTTCAAAGTGGGATTCTATTGATGAACTAATTATTTATTGCCTAAGTACTTTAATTAATTGATCACTTAATTGTTATCCTTCTGTACCTATTTGGCAATCCACACCCGTATAATTTACCCGACGTGAGCTTAAGGTCGTCTGCGTAGAATTGGTGAACGGCCCCTCATCCCTCATGAGAGAATTTATCATCAAAACGAAAAATAACCAACTCACTTATGGTGCAATGGTGCAACCTTGACATTTTCCAGGACGCGGCGCGGGTATGGTATAAGATGAAGAAGTTATAGCAATCTAGGTGCCTGAACCCTTAAATTACCTACCCAGCTAGCACGATATTAATACTCCTATAATGAAATTCCAGAGAGCAATACAAGGGAAATTACACTTAAAAAAGCAGTCGTAAGAGCGCTCTAAGTCTAATTGCCCTTAAATAATGCCATTGTAAGACCGTTGTAAGTTATTTTGGTATTACAACAGTAATAACAAGGTTATTGAAAGTGTTATGTAATCCTCAATAAGAGCGTTGTAAGATGACTATAAGTAAGAATTCTCTTATAATTTGCGCCTAAATCGACACTTACAGCAGTTTGTAAGTATGGTGTAAGTCTAAAAAATTATGCTCTTAGGACATCTGTAAGTTAAAATTTTGCTAGTTGGGTAGGTTTTTATGGTAATTTTTTACGGCCCAAATCGCCCATAACGTCGCGTCGGAGGAGTACCAGGGCGAAGTTTCTTTTTAATAACATATACCTACCTATATCGAATATTTGTTTGGAATTCGCATTTTCCATTCTATCTTATTTGATCCATGCCTCAGATCCATTGTGCTTCCAGATAACAGATAACACAAAAAAAAACAAAAGGCCAAAATAAGGGTCAAGTCAGAGGGCAAATCTTCCATAAAGCCTGTTGCATGTGGAAACACAACGTGGATAACAGATGATTGATGAATGTCGAGCCACATCAACACCACAGTTGACAAGCTAGATAAATTAACTTAGGTAGTTACTAACTGACAACTAGCCCCAAAGACTAATCTATAATCTCTCGGATACCTAAGCAAGAGGATTTACTAAAGTTCTCTATACCTATTCAGTCCAAACTCTAAAGTAAGATTGATGGTGCCTCGGATAATTGTTATTCTACAAAAAAATAAATAGGTACTTATATCTGTAACATTAAAAATAAATAAGTAAATAGATATTGGAGTTTCTTATGCTACCGGTAACATCTATCTATATTATATATTACGCGAGTGACGCGAGGCTGATTTTTGTACACTCCATCAGATCTACAGTTATGGTCCGATTTTAATAAATTATATGTCGTTTGATTCGTCTCATGCTGGAGAGTTGCATAAAACTCTTATTTTTCCATGTTTTTGTAGAAAAATGGCTCAAAAATGGATTTTAAAAAACTACTGTGCGCTGACCACGTGACGTCGGCCGAGTGGTCACGTGACATGGCATCCTGTGACATACAGGGATCGGAACCGGTTTCCAAATACCGGTATTATTTTGTTCCTAAACCGGTTTGATTTCGTTCTTACATAATACCGGTTTATCAAATTACCTGTTAGTAAAAGAACGAATTATTTCGGTTATCAGTATTCTAGGAGAACGGAATTTTAACGTTCCGTGGAACTTTATTAAACCGGTTTAAAATGTCACGACTGTCACTTTCTCACTTTTGAAGGCGTTGTCGTCAGGTAATACCATCACCCGCGGGCCCCGCGGCGCGTGTGCTCTTATAATATTTAGATTAGAAGCTAATTACAACACAACACAAAAATACATAACTGAACACTTAACTAATATTTAAAAATAAATAATTATAAATTGAAACGCCCCTCCTCAATTCCCCCTAATGTTGCCCGAGGCATCGTTCCCAGGACGCTCGCTGCGTTGCCTTGCTGAATGGCCAGGCTCAGCCGCTGGGCGAAGTAAGAGCCAGCCCTCAGATCACCTGAGACCCCGATCAGTTTTTGACAAACTTTTTTGACAAATTCTTTAGTATCTGTCGACCAGGGTCCCAGGGTCTCTACTGCAAGTGCCGCAAATAGGTAATTATCTGTTAAGAAAGCATATTTGCGACACTTGACAGTTTGTGCATTATTAGCGGCTGAGCCCGGCGTATTGGCAGAGCGCTGGACATGGGACGGGGCCAACGTGTCCACGCAGGTCACATCCCATGCCAAAGGTCGCCCTAGATGCCACGGTACTATTGTGCACCCGTCAGGTCTTTTGCCATCAGCAGCGGACAGACCTACTGGCTCCAGAGTTGATGGAATAGCTGCGGAGCCGAGAGCCCGGTGGATGAGGTCGTTGAGCGTTGCGTGCCTAAACCACCGACCGGCACTTGACTGGCAGTATAGGCCGTGACGACCGAGGGCGTCAACCGAGCCACCGCAGCGGCTGCAGGAATGTGGCTCGCAGACTTTGAGGCCTAGTCTAAGGCACACGGCTACACGTAATGCACCCGGATCTAAGAGGGAGCCAATATTACGGGACGGTAGAGCGTGAAGCCAGTGCCCCGACTCCGGCTCGGACACTGCCAGTAATCGAGCGCGCTCGGTTGGGATAAGGCTCTGTTCTAAAAGATTTTTGTATATGGATTTGACTTTTAAAATGTCCCAGGCAGCTTGGCTCGCTTTTTCAGTAGGCGGACTATTACCAGGATTCCCGATCTCCCAAGTTGACTCCGCATCGGCCAAGCCCGTCACTACTACATCAGCGGGATTGGAAACATTAAGAATTCCACTGATGAGCGTGGCGGTGCTGTGGACAGATGAGAGAAAAGCAGGAAGAGCCAGGTCACCAGTACAGCGGATACCTAATCCGCCATATTTTATTGGCAAAGTTGCCTGGGACCAAGTATGAAAATCTAGGGAAACATTTAGGATTTTACTGATTGATTCTTTTAATGTGTTATCTATTAATGACGTCAATAGAGGGAATTTCCATAGCGGGCAGCAGCGTAGAATATACAGAAATTTAGGCGAAAAAAGGCACAATCGTAAAATGTAGATGGCTATGTGGGGATGAATCTTAAAAAGCAAATCTGAAGAATTGTGAAAATTTTGTAATTTCGAATGAATTGCCGGGGGGATGGCATCTTCGTATATTGGAGCACCGAGTAGAGTGAGAGAATCCCGAGTAAGTAAAGAGAAGTTGGGAGTGACAAGATTGAAGTTTTGAATTATAGCATCGCGAGAGCTGACAGAGAGATCACCTGCTATAAAAACTTCACACTTATTAAAATTTATTGTGAGGCCTATCTCAGCAAATCGATCAATGATTGTATTCAAGTCACTTAAGACGGAAGATGCCTTCCCTCCAAGAGTGCCGTCGTCAAGGTACCAGATGTTAAGGTCTGATGAAAGCTGGGTGACTATAGGATGGATAGCGAGACTAAAAATTGCGGGCCCGAGCGGATCTCCCTGTTGGCAGCCAGCGCAGGAGGAAATCTCATTTTTACCAAACATTAATTTAGACGGAGTACCGTAACATTGAACCACATAATCAAAAATTTCGGGAAGTTCTTTTTGAACTTCTGTTAAAAGCGTAGTCCGGTCTATGGAGTTAAATGCGTTTTTAACGTCTAGTTTAAGCAGGACTTCGTAATTGGAGTTCTCTAAGAAGCTACGAGTAGCATGTACCGCGGCCTCACAACCGCCTCTGACACCAAAACCAAGCTGTATAGGTTTGAACTTATCGGTGAGGCGGGTGTGAAACTCGCGGCAAGCTAATTTAGGTATATGATGCCGCCGGAACGGAAGACAGCCACTGGAACTTCCTAACGGAAAGTGCTACGGTAGTCGAGATTGGGCTCGTTTGTTGTGTTGCCTTGAGTACTTACCACTGGACATGATGTCGAGGGTCTGATGATGCAGCCGGAAGAAAGTCACTGGAACTGCCTAACGGAAAGTGATAAAGTAGTCGAGTTTGGGCTTGTTTGTTTTGTTGTCTTGAGTACTTACCACTGGACCTGATGTCGAGGGTCTGATGATGCAGCCGGAAGAGAGTCACTGGAACTGCCTAACGGAAAGTGATAAAGTAGTCGAGTTTGGGCTTGTTTGTTTTGTTGCCTTGAGTACTTACCACTGGACCTGATGTCGAGGGTCTGATGATGCAGCCGGAAGAGAGTCACTGGAACTGCCTAACGGAAAGTGATAAAGTAGTCGAGTTTGGGCTTGTTTGTTTTGTTGTCTTGAGTACTTACCACTGGACCTGATGTCGAGGGTCTGATGATGCAGCCGGAAGAGAGTCACTGGAACTGCCTAACGGAAAGTGATAAAGTAGTCGAGTTTGGGCTTGTTTGTTTTGTTGCCTTGAGTACTTACCACTGGACCTGATGTATAGGGTCTGATGATGCAGCCGGAAGAGAGTCACTGGAACTGCCTAACGGAAAGTGATAAAGTAGTCGAGTTTGGGCTTGTTTGTTTTGTTGTCTTGAGTACTTACCACTGGACCGATGTCGAGGGTCTGATGATGCAGCCGGA
Organism: Cenopis cana; assembly: GCA_951800055.1. Classification (NCBI taxonomy): domain Eukaryota; kingdom Metazoa; phylum Arthropoda; class Insecta; order Lepidoptera; family Tortricidae; genus Cenopis; species Cenopis cana. The sequence continues at coordinate 8,926,161 of OX637477.1, read as the reverse complement.
AGAGAGGCACTGGAACTGCCTAACGGAAAGTGATAAAGTAGTCGAGTTTGGGCTTGTTTGTTTTGTTGTCTTGAGTACTTACCACTGGACCTGATGTCGAGGGTCTGATGATGCAGCCGGAAGAGAGCCACTGGAACTGCCTAACGGAAAGTAATAAAGTAGTCGAGTTTGGGCTTGTTTGTTTTGTTGTCTTGAGTACTTACCACTGGACCGATGTCGAGGGTCTGATGATGCTGCCGGAAGAGAGGCGGAGAGGCGGGAGGGTGGTAAAACAAAGAATGTCTCAGATCGCAGGTATTTGACGCCCGAGCCGAAGGCAAGGGCGATAAATATGCGATCTGAGGCTTTCTTTATTATCGCCCGTGGTAAGTACAAAATTTTATGTCACCCCCTGGCCAGGAAGTGGGTTTTTTCGCGCGCGGAGCGTGCGTTAATGGCCACTTTATGGCCAGGTGTGACAATGATTTTTTATGGTAAGCGTAAGGTACGAGTAGAACAGATCATTTATCTTAAACCCCGTCACGAAGGCATAATTTAAAAGCGTCTTCATTGTTTAGCTTTAATTATGCAAAACAAACATTAATTAACGTAATTGGATATGGTGAAAAGTAATTTCAAAAGGTTCTTTTGAAGACGATAATGTTGTTGTTGATGCTTTGGAAAAAACCGGCCAAGTGCGTATCGGGCCACGCACAATGCAGGGTTCCGTAGTTGCCCACCCGTTACATTATGTAGACTAAAAAGTTCGCACACTTATATTTACTACTTAACTTCTATAAATGCGAAAGTGTGACTGTCTGTCTGTCTGTTACCTCTTCATGCTTAAACCGCTGAACCGATTTAGATGAATTTTGGCATGGAGATAGTTTGAGTCCCAGGGAAGGGCATAGGATACTTTTTATCCCGGAAATCATCCCTTAAGGGAGTGGAAGTAAAGCGATAACTAGGTAGGTTTTAAACGACTGATAAAAAATAGCAATTAAGTTATATCGCGATGAACGAGTTGCACGTGGACTAAGTCGCGGGCAAAAACTAGTTTTTTTTATACTACGACGGTTGCAAACAAGCATACGGTCCATCGGTAAGCGGAAACCGCAGCCTATAGACGCTCGCAACTCCAAAGGAGTCACGTGCGCGTTGCCGACCCTTTATAAAATTTGCGAATGCACTGTGTTGACAGCAAAAGGGACCAAGGAAGAGGAGGAGGAGGGGGGAAGGGGGGCGGGATGTTTTACTACTGTACTATTTTCTATGTTTTTGACACAACTAACACTATCTATAGTATCAATGGAAATTGTTACTTAAGTTTGCTTTTCAAAGTATATTTGTAAAGTTCGACTATTAGTTACTCGTTAACTAGTAAAGTTATTTTTTTTTAACTTTTATACGAGTATAATATACTAATACGATGAATCCACTTACCGTACCGTAGCCAGTTAGCCACCTTTAAAGCTCAAAACGCACTGACAGCGGTGGCGGCGCGGTGCGGAGGCGGTACCGGTTGTAATATTCGATTCGAACTAATATGAACGGGTCCGCACAGAACGCCGGTTTTCTGTGCGGACCCTTTCATATTAGTTCGTATATTACAACCGGTACCGCCTCCACACCGCGACGCCCCGCCCCGCATAACAAAAATGATCACTTTAAGGCGCTACACTGAGAAATTTGGAGACTTTGAAACGCTGTCCTGCCCAGACTAGCAAACAGTAGGGGCTGATTTTCAGATATATGATTCTTGACTATATGATTGTGGTACTGACAATAGCGAAACATGATTGCTTAAAATTTTCTCGATAGAAAATAAATCCAAAGTTGACTCTATATTTTCCTTTTTTTCCTCAGCCTACTAAAACAACGCATTATTAAAAGACACGATTAAGTTAATATGATGGTATTTTACCTCATCTAGGTACTGACAAGAGGAAATTTAATAAACCTGCACACAGTCAGATATTTAACGGGATTTGTCTAAAAAGCCATTCTCGGAGAGGGTTGCATCTCGTTTTGTCGTGAGCGAAAAACAAAGGGTGTCTCTTTCAATCGATATATCGCCTTAAAGCTTAATATATATCACGCAAACGGATTACTGAATCAAAAAAGGGTTTTCTAGAAACTCTGCCATAATTTTAAATGAACGGGTTCGGAACGTTGAACGTTATTAAATGAGCTATCCAACAATACCCCACACGATGGGGTTTGGACGAAATAAAAATGCACCACCACTTTACGTATAGGGGAGGTACAGTCAAGGGCACCAATATGTATTGACTTTTTCACCTTATTCCATTGAAATAAGGTCCAAAAATGTATACATATTTATGCCCTCGACTTTTTTCGAGATGTTATTTATTCTTCCGTTTTGTCGGCGTCATTGATATGCATACCCATGCCCATTTACAGCTGTCTGGTACTAACGGTTACTGAGCTAACTCGAGGATGAACGGACGGACGGACATGGCAAAACTATAAGGCTGGAAACAGTGCTCGACCGACGGTCAGCGCTGACCGTCGGTTGGCGTAGATATATCTATGCAAGTCTATGGCTGGAAACAGAGCACGACCGACGGTCGGCGCGTATGGTCGGTCGGCTGACGGTGAGCATCGCTCTGAACGCACTTATGCTTTCGTACAGCGATAGCTACGCCCGACTGACGGTACGCGCTGACCGTCGGTCGAGCACTGTTTCCAGCCTAACGGTTCCTTGTTTACTACGAAACCCTAAAAAACCAGTTTGAATAAAATTCAATAACTTCTTCGTGGCAAATATACAAGATTGCATTTCTTTATTGCCAGTGGTCGGCCTTTTAATCTCTTTTTGGCTGTACAAAAAGAGATTAAAAGGCCGACCACTGGTGCCTTTACCCCATACGAAAGAAAACGTATACTACAACTAAACTACATTTATTTACACGTACAATATCTTCAGGCAAGAGACAAAAAATGTTGCCTATATCTCTCAGAAAGAAAGGAAAATTTTCTTAACGTTGATACACTGAATACAAGAATAATACGAATGCGCAAGGAGGCGAAAACTTTTTTTGTTTTTAGACCATCGCGGGACTGTCTGCGATAAAATAACAGAACAGTTAATGTTGTTTGTATATCAAGTTTCAGGGTTGAGTTGAGCCGCAATTTGTTTTATTAATGCTCACATAATATTTACCGTTGCACATAAATTACCTATCGCTGAAAGTGAAATGTGGCTGAAGTATATCAGGACATCATTCTTATTTAAAATACAGTTTCCGAGTTTCATTTAAAAGCTTTATCAGTGACATAAGGATGATGCGCGTACCCACCGTCATATTTATAATTTCTTCAGCTCGTGCATAGATCGACGTGCTAAATTCAATCTCGGACCAAAGATGAAATAGTGCGCTTGACGAATCAACAATACGCTTGTCAAGATGCATGGAGAAAAGTGGTCGTCGGCTGCGTTCATGTGTTTAGTTTTAGTTGATAACTGAGAGCCGCGCGCGCCGCCTGTGCCGGCGCTCACGCACGAGACGCGGTCTTATCACGACAACACCATTACCGCGCCGGCCGGGTGCCGCCGTATGCACACAACACAAGTCTTTTACAAAAGGATTACTGTGTAACTGAGGATTGTAATTGAGTTCAGCAGAGGAAGACACATCTTCAGAGCTGGCTATCAATTGTTTCAAGGTATTTCGAGTATTTATTTGTACCTAGCTACGCATCATTATACCTACATTATGTATTCGTAACAGGATTGAGTGCAATGCTCGATGCAATCCACTGTTATTGAACATGATTTTTTACGCTTCTCTCTTCATCATTATTATACATACCTACATGTCTTATTGTCTTCAGTCTTCTTACTATCTCCTCTTTCCAAAAAACAGCATAATAAAGATCATTGATAGCAAAAGTATAGTCGAGAACAATAGCAACAAGGAGACTGTAATGGATGAACGCTATAGAGGTATGCAAGAAAATGCTATTAACTCGTACTTCCTGAAGTAGGTACTTAGATGAATTGGATATACTTTAATAAGTTCGTATCCCCGAATTAAACGTTTCGGGTGTGTACTTACTGATTAGGTAGGTACTGATAGGTACTCACCGTCGGTCCTCCGATGAGTTAAATATGAAGGTACTTGTATTCCGCATACAAGTACCTATATTGATAAGAACTCTATTGTTATTGTAATAATGTCATTTCGTAGACTGTGTGACACAAACATAATACGTATACGAGTCATAATATAACAAGAAAAACTAAGACTAATATTTACGTTGTACTTACCTTAACCTAATTAGATTCCGCATTAGATTTGAGAGCGTTAAGGAAAACCGTTTTTTCTAACAATAACAAAAAATTGTGATCATACATAGGCTTGCTAACCGTCCCGTTTCTAGCACCCTAAAAGATGCGTCCCGCAAAGGATGCGTGAGGGACGCCGATTGTCCCGTTTTCAGGTCTGCTCAGAATTACTTGTACTATTTATTACTTATTCTGTGTCAGAATTTTAAGTACCGGAGCAAAGGTTTTAGCCACGTCCAGCAAACCTACCACGAATGTACCGGAAATCTGCGCACACCACACGAGTTGGCAACTCTTATCATACACCACTCCCTCTTACTATTAAATTAATATCTATATAATAAAACTATTTTTATATGGAAACTGTTAAGAGGATTGTGTAGCAGATTTTTTCCATACAAAAAGCGTCAACGTTTTCCACCCCCTAATTCTGAACCGAATTGCATAATTTTTGAAAATGTTGTAGATACCATCAGATACTAGGTTTGCACATTTTGATTTTTTTGAAATATTGTATACAATAGAAAATATTGACCATTAATGATTCGTTTTTTTGACTCGAATTTTTTTTATATAAATGGGTGAGGAGGGGTTAATCTGTTACTGTTAGCAATAATGTTGTATTGTAGGCGCTTTGGAATCTTACTGGTAAGCCTAAAAATGTATGTTTTTAACCCCCGACGCAAAAAGAGAGGGGTGTTATAAGTTTAACGTGTCTGTGTGTGTATCTATACTGTATCTGTCTGTGGTATCGTAGATCGTAGCGCCCAAAAGGATGAACCGATTTTCGTTTAGTTTTTTTTTGTGTCATAGAGGTAGATAATTTTATCCCGAGTGTTTTCATGAAAATCTGTTCAGCCGTTTGAAGATCATCAGCTCTTTTCTAATTAATGAGGGGATCTGAGTAACTTCCTTATGTCCTATCGATTCGAAATTTGGTACCCTTCCTAATATTTATACACCTACTTTAAAAAGGATAAAATAAAAGTAAAATTAAAATTTTAAATCCCCCCGACACAAAAAATAAAACTCTAAAAATTAACAAATAATATTATCGTCACATATATTATGTAAGTTCAAATATTTTTATTTTCCAAGCGTCATCGCGTTGAAAAGGAAAAAAAAATTTAGCTCGCTTTAGATTTAGTTCCCTTTCAAATAGGTTTTAATATGTATACCTAAACACAGTATTTAAGTTTAGATCGCAATGCGGAGCGTGTATTGTGAAGTCTACTTATCTTGATCCCTAAGTCTGATCTACAATGAGACACTCGTGTTTGTTCTCTTAACCTTTTTGACATTATTTTTTGCAATAGAATGTAGATAGCATCTAGAATGTAGTCTGTCTGTTATCACTTCACGCTTAAACCACTGAACCAATTAAGGCGCTACACTGAGAAATTTGGAGACTTTGAAACGCTGTCCTGCCCAGACAAGCAAACAGTAGGGGCTGATTTTCAGATATAGGATTCTTGACTATATGATTGTTGTACTGACAATAGCGAAACATGATTGCTTAAAAATTTCTCGATAGAAAATAAATCCAAAGTCGAGTCTATATTTTCCTTTTTTCCCTCAGCCTACTAAAACAACGCATTATTAAAAGACACGATTAAGTTAATATGATGGTATTTTACCTCATCTAGGTACTGACAAGAGGAAATTTAATAAACCTGCACACAGTCAGATATTTAACGAGATTTGTCTAAAAAGCCATTTTCGGAGAGGGTTGCATTGCATCCCGTTTTGTCGTGAGCGAAAAACAAAGGGTGTCTCTTTCAATCGATATATCGCCTTAAGATGAAATTTGGCATGGAGACAGTTTGAGTCCCGAGTCAGGACATAGGATACTTTTTATTCCGGAAATCATCCCTTAAGGGGGTGGAATGAATAAGTATCTTTGCAGTCTCAAAATAAAATAATGCTGATGTATGTACAATACAATACAAAACAAATACTCTTTATTGCACACCTCACACAAATGAATCATAGGTAGTTAATACCTACGGAAAACAAAGTTATAATTAGACAATTCAAATGCGGTTTCGAATGAGTTCACTCAGAACTCTACTGAAGTGGGGAATGTTGAGGATTAGGTAAAATAGGGATAAGGTAAAAAAAAGAAAGCGGATATTTTTGGTTTGAATTGATTTTTAAAACCATTACCTTTTCTATTAAATTATTTCATAAGGTTCAATTGCTGAGAGCTTCCGCATTCTTAATGAAGTATTCATATTTATGGACCCTTCATATGAATTTAAATCTACAATTGACTAATTTGTAACAACAAAAAGTACAAATGACAATTTCTTTTTTACATCACTAGCTCGAAAAACCCATTTTTAATCTTTAAAAACAAATAGCAAAACTGCATTTTATCCACAAGAGTGCAAAGAATATTTGAAATCCGAACGTGCAGTTACTTTTTTAAACAATAACATATGTGACGTTATCAGGGTTAGGGTACCACTTTGTCGCTTATGGATTCCGAGATATCACTGATTTTGTCAATCAACTCGAAAATAGCGAAAATTTGTTTTGATTAAAAATAGCTTCTACACACTTAAAATAATACGGTGTATTGATAAAAAGTTAAACTTTTCAACTAAAAGTCGGAAAAAAACACGGCCAAAGTTTACCGACTAGGGTACCACATTGTCGCTCATAAGCTTGAAGTAAATATAAAATATAATTTAGAAAACATAATATGTAATAATTGCAGACGTTAAATCCATACTTCCATGCTAATATTATAAATGGGAAAGTGTATGTGTGTGTTTGTTTGTTTGTCCGTCTTTCACGGCAAAACGGGGCGACGAATTGACGTGATTTTTTAAGTGGAGATAGTTGAAGGGATAGAGAGTGACATAGGTTACTTTTTGTCTCTTTCTAACCCCCCCCCCCCCCCTTCCCTAAGGGGGGGGGGGGGGGTGGAAGTTTGTATGGAGCATTTAACGCGAGCGAAGCCGCGGGCAAAAGCTAGTGCGTTATAAATTATCATTAAATAACAACATTAACTAGGTAGGTATTATTTGTTCACGTCACGCTTATCACCCACACTAACACGATGTACTAGTTTGTTAGGCACATGTTCTAAACCCTAAACTAAATTTTAATTAAAATTATGTATTTTGATTCGATATAAAACACACTTCTTTCTACCTACCTAAGTAGCGAGTTGGCGCGGTAGGCACAAACCTTTGAAGTAAGCCGACGCAGGCGCATGCTATCTCTCTCTACTACGTCGGGTTGCCGTCAAACGTTAATAATATAATAATAATAATAGTTTATATCGGGGCCATTGGAAAATGTAGTAACACGTGTTGTCTAAAGGGAAGTTTACTCCCATCCATTTGCTTGACAGTTCGTAACTCAGCTGCCCGTTACGTTCACTTAGCTTTATGTGTTGTTACCCTTTTAAAAATAGTGGTGTAAATCATTTTCATAATGATGTTAAATGCATATGATTACTTGTGTAAGTAATAATTTTAATATAATAAGTTTTAATAATAATTTTGATCTCATAAGTCATAAGGCGACAATGTGGTACCCTAAGGAATGTTAAACTAACAAACTTGATCTAAATTAGTAAAGCTGACGAAAAGACTGGTTTTTTTTATAAGATAAGTTATGTTATTGATTGATAATAATATTTGTATTAGATATATGCACTTCTAGTGCGGACACTATGTTAAATAATGGAAGTGGAGTTCTTATTTCTCTAAACTTATGAATAGCGACAATGTGGTACCCTAGATCACTTTTCATACAAAAAACATGTTAAAATTACTAAACTTTGAAGTCACTTTTTTGATAGAAAACTACATTACTTTTGTGTTTAATTACACTTGATCGTTAGTTTTATTCCTAAATTAATGTAAATTATGAGAATTTAACAGTACAATGTTCATTTTATATTTTTTTTATATAAGTGTTGATTTTTTTTGTTTTATTATTTAAAAAAATTATGCCTTGAGATATGGTTGTTTCATTATTTTTATTATAAACCTTACCTACATCATATTCAGAAATCAACATAAGCCGGCTGAAAATCTGTCGATTTTGAGTTTTATAAAATATTTTATTTTTGATTTTGCCCCTACACCCTACGTGCATTATTCTTGTATTATTTCTATAAAATGTAAAATGTTAGAGACAACATATGATTTGTCGAGTAATATAATGTATGTGGAACATTTTAAAACCACTATCTCCATAACTTCAACCTATAACTAGGTTTTTTAGGCTTCCAAACTTTAAACTCGAATATCTCAAAACAGTATAATGATATGTCGGAACTTCAAAAAATTATTAAAAATAAAATACTCAACATAGCGATCTCGTTCTTTTTGTATATGAAGGAGAATGTTCTCAGCTATAAGGAGGTACCAATAACTCAATACCGACAATATATTACCTTTGCCATGAAAATGTCACATATAAAGATCCAAAACAGACCGGACTATTAGTGCATTACTCGCCAATAAACGTTGTGTTTGGCGAACTTATATAAATGTAAAACTGTATCTAACTTTATTTGGTAAATAAATAAAAAAAAAATGTTGGCCGTCTGTTTTTTTTTTATTAAATTGTCTGATCACTTCAGGTGATGTAAACGCAAAAAAATTTTTTTTTTCATTTTCGACTAGATTTCGACTAATTCAGGGATAAGGATTTCAAATTTTATATATATATTGAATTTTATATAATAAAATTTATTTATTTTGATCTTTTACTTTGCTTTCTTTCTAATTTTTAGTTTTTTTATATTTTATTGTTTTGCTTTAATGAATTTATTTGTTTTTATTTAACTTAATTTTATTATTACTTTTTTTGTTTTATTTAATTTCTTATTTTACGTCTCGTGTGTTGCAACACTCGCTACGCTCAGGATTCAAATTTTGATCCACTCGCTTCGCTCAGGATTCTATTTTCGAACCACAGCATCCATTCGCTAGGTGGTAGTTCAACCCTAGAATCCATTATCTAGCTCGTGTTTCAATTCCACACTCGCGGTTAAAATACCACTTTGCACCCTTGTATAACAAATAACTACTTTTTGCTATGGCTGCACTGACATTTGTTTGTTACTACTTTCTAGGTACTAAACTAACCTTAACAACCACTTACTTAATAATAGAAGTGAAAAGAAAGAAATAATAGTACCTACTGCTACATAATGAGAGGCATTAAAACACGGCTGTGGTTTTATGAAACGAGTCTGAGGAGAGTTTCATAATAACACACTCTATCTGTACACATCATTTATTTATTTATTTGATCTTTATTGCACAAAAGAAAACTTTATAATAAGGCGGACTTAAGGCCGTTTGACATTCTCTACTAGTCAAACTTAAGGCGAAACAGAAAAATTGTTAGTGGTGCAACTAACAACTAAAAGAAACTCTATTTTTGACATATACGTAATAATTACACAATAATTATACGGGTATACAGACTTACACATAATATACATATAAATACAAATTATTCATTCATAATTATGTACCAGTTGTATACCTACTATTACTATATGGGTGTAGATAATAAATAGTACATTTCTGCAGAGGCCGCGAAATAGGGGATTGCCGGCCGAGTAGTTATACGATACGAGCCTGACAATCCCTGTTCGCGCCGAGGCTTGTATAGTGCTTTTCTCAAACATACAATGAAATCTCCCCTCCCCACTCCCTCCTTATTCCACCAATCCCCCCTCTCTCCCATACCCGCCCTTATCCACCAAATCCTGCTCTCCTCTCTCTCAATCCCCGCTCTCTAGTTTCCCCTCGGGGTTGGAAGGTCAGATGGCAGTCGCTTCCGGAAAAACTAGTGCCTACGCCAAATCTTGAGATTAGGTAGCGGACCCCAGGCATCCTTCAGGATGCAACTGTACTGGGATAACGCTAGGAGGAGAATGAGGATGATGATGTTTGAGAAAAAAATATTTCATGACATCTCTAAACTTACAAGTGAATTTATGTGTGTTTAAATTCTTTTTTAAAGTCATTACACGTGTAATGGGCGACCTTATTTGTTGCAGAGGTGATTTTAAACGACTGTAATGTAAGATAATATCCTACGTTTAAAATCATAAGTACTACTCACGTGTCATTATTAGCCCTATCCATGCATAGGTGGTAGCCTTATTATAGTTATTATAGACTTTTGCAACTCCAGAAGAAACGCAAACCCTTTTTTGATTTGAGGATTTTGTACTTGTTTATTACCAATTAGCACCAAAATCGCTTTGTTAATGATATTATGTTTATTTACATTTACATGCCGTATCTAGCTCATGTTTCAATGCTAATTTACAATGAAATTGATATGCTAGGTTCTATCTATATTATTGTGCATTATTGTATTGTTTCCATTTCCTCGATTCCATTTTTCTTTTTTGACAGGACGAAACGATCTTAAGACATCGCTCTTTTTTCGTGTCTCTGTCAATGTTTTTAATAACATTTAGTTTTTACCGCGCCGCTTAGTCGTCTAAAACTAAGGCAACTTCTTAAGGCGACTTACTGACTTGGCCGGGCGGGATCGATATGTGTCATTTTCTTCTTTGACGTAAATTTACTGACGTCGCAAAGATTCCCACTTGAAAGAATACTGTCAGTATTACATTTGCGCAGTAGTAATATTATGCGCAGAAGCGGACCAGGGGACCGATTTTTGAGTGTCGGACGCTCGACTTTTCACTCGACATCTGTCAAAACGTCATAGTTTTTTGACGGATCGCGAGTGAAAATTCGAGCGTTCGACTCTCAAAAATCGGCCCCCAGGGGACCGATTTTTGAGTGTCGACCGCTCGAATTTTCATTCGACATCTGTCAAAACTTCATAGTTTTTTGACAGATCTCGAGTGAAAAGTCGAGCGTTCGACACTCAAAAATCGGTCCCCAGGGAGCCGATTTTTGAGTGTCGAACGCTCGACTTTTCACTCGACATCTGTCAAAACATCATAGTTTTTTAACAGATCTCGAGTGAAAAGTCGAGCGTTCGACACTCAAAAATCGGCTCCCAGTACTGCCTTCGCATCGTCCCGCTTCCGCGCCAGTCAGGAAGCACTCATTTAAATGTAGGGGGTGATTCAATTATTCATTTATGCACACACACAAGTTTACAGTATAACACCAAAACACTTATGTGGTAGCTAAACAGAAGCAAATACTAAACAATTATGTGCGAACAGTAAAGGCACAGTAAATAATAAAAATAAACAAAATAAACTATTAAAAAGTAACTCTACAACAAGAAAATGGAACAATTTTATTATACTAAGTATGACTATGATCGGCGCGGCACTTGCAGGCCCATTTGCTCCAACACGGACGCGCTGTGGATCTTATTATTGAGCAGTTGGTAATAGTGCACTATATGCAGTAGTTTTCGCCGAGTTTCGAGAGTGTGAAGTCCAAGCATTCCCGAAACGAAGAGGGAGGGGTACATATACGGGTAGTAGCCGTATTGCCGCTTGTATACGTACCTGGCGAATTTTTTTTGTACTCTCTCCAGCATGGTGATAAATTTCTTTTCATGCGGATCCCACACTACTGCACCGAATTCAAGCCTACTGCGGATGTATGCATTATATAGCATGATCGCTACTTTGGTGGTTGAAAATTGGGATGCTATCCTCATTATGAAGCCCAGCGTTTTAGATACCTTCTTGCAGGTCTTCGCGATATGCTGCCTGAAGTCGAGTTGAGTGTCTTAATTCAGTCCTGTCACGTACTTCGTCAGTCCTCTGAAGTGGCATGCCGCGAAGGTTGTACTCGGTAGCGATTGGTGTGCGGAGTCGAGAGAAAGAAACACATACACATTCCTATCGTTAAAGTTAATTGATGTCCACTCCGGAAAGTTAAGGACATCAGAGTGCAATTTAAACTTAATGTTAAATTCTGCAATAGGAATCACCCAGGGGCGCAGTAAAAAGTAGTATTGAATTGACTGAGAGTTGACACTGACATTTGACAGTTTTCTCATATCGTACCGCCTCCGCACGGACAAATCAGGAAGTCGCCTTAGGCCTTAAACTCCTGTTAGGCGCAACTATTGATTTATTCTGCGACTTAGGCGACTTCCTGACTTGGCTGGGCGAGATCGATATGTGTCATTTTCTTCTTTGACGTAAACTTACTGACGTCGCACAGATTCCCACTTGACAGAATACTGTCATTATAAATATTTGCGCAGTAGTAATATTATGCGCAGAAGCAGAGCAGTAGGTACTGCCTTCGCATCGTCCCGCTTCCGCGCATCCCGCGCCAGTCAGGAAGCACTCATTTAAATGTAGGGGCCCAGTAAAAAGTAGTACTGCGTTGACTGACAGTTGACACTGACATTTGACAGTTTTCTCATATCGTACCGCCTCCGCACCGACAAATCAGGAAGTCGCTTAAGGCAACTTCCTAACTCGGCGGGGTGTGATAGATATTTGGTATTTTGTTAATTTGACATGAGCTTACTGATGTCTTAAGAGATTGCCTCACTTGACGGGATACTGTCATTTGCTTACTAGTATTATGCACACAAGCGGAGCAGTACATGTCGCCCCGCTTCCGCGCATACCGCGCCAGTCAGAAAGCATCTGTTCATTGGAAAGCATTAATTTTAATGTAGGAGCGCAGTAAACAGCTGTAGATACTGACTTACTGACTCGATTCAGTAGCCACTGACAGCTGATATAGTTTCTCATATCGTACCGCTTCCTCACCGACAAATCGGGAAGCCACCCAACGATCAAAAATCGTGAAAAAAAAGGTAAAGCTTAGGTTTTAATTTTTTTAAACAATAAATGCTATATGAAAATATGGCTGTATTTCGAAGGCCAAGCAGGAAAGCGGACCCTGGCAAGAGCCGGGATAACGCTAAGTAAAAGACGAACAAATACTTGGTATACTTACTACAAGAAAATAAATCTTCATAAGAGGCTATCTTCTACTTAAAGTTCGCTACTGACTTTAAACTGTTAGTGATTTTTTGAGCGCTCTTTCGGGAAAATAATAAAACACATTAATCTTAATCTGAAATATGGACTCCACTTTCTTGAATAATAATCCGTTTTGACTTGACGTCCCTTGAGAATATTTGGCGCGGTCGAATATTTTATTGTACCTTTCTATACGGCTAGTGGCTACCCTCACCATCCCAATCCGTTATCGGGGATACGTGAGGCGGATACAGTATTAAGGCGCAGAGTAGGGCAAGGCATTCTCCATACAAACTCTGTGCACAATTTAATGCGTCGGTTTTGGCACTACTAACGAATTTAATTTCCTATCCTATATTTAATTAGCAGGGCCTGTGTTTCCAGACACATCGGCAAAAGTCAATTCTCGTACACCCTCCTGTAGCTCTAGTATAAGTTTTTTCGAAACATTAACTAATTCGAACGCGTTTGCGTTTTGTCTCAAAATGTATGAAAGTGGTACGAAAACGTGAACAGCGCTCTGGTGGTCACTAGTGGAAACTAAAACAGCGAGTATAACATTTGTTGCTAACCGATGAACGCGCGTATTTCAAACTCGGTGAGAGCGTTTTCATACATTTTGAAACAATACGCAAACGCGTTCGAATTAGTTAATGTTTCGAAAAAACTTATACTAGAGCTACAGGTATTAATTCACCAAAACGCGGCTGGCAGTTGTCACCGCCGGACAGTTATAGTTTAGTTCAACTTGGTTGTGTAGCTATGTGTAAACTGTAAACACATCTTTGAGCTGTAAACGACAATTTGGGTCGATAAGCTCAAAAAAACATTATCAGTATATCCTAAATATCGTTTAAGGTGTTATTTAAAGCAATGTATTTTCGATGAGATGTTAGTGTCAGTATTGACGCAAATCCTTAGAAATACACAAAAACGTCAGGACATTAACTGTAATCACTTCGAAGACAGACAGAAGGTATACTCGTACCTACCAGTATACCTACTTATTTTAGTTAAATTGAATGAGAAATTTGGAAAACAGGTATTTATATTCGTGACATTTGATATAAGGATTATTTATGTATGGAATACATTAGAAATGTGTGGTGTCACGAAACTCTCGGAGAGTGAATACTACTCAAACTTAATTGAATACTTCGTATGATTGCCTATTGGTAGGTAGATCAAATTTTGTACATTTTTAACTCGATACTTGTTTTACTGCATCAATTATAAATACCATTAACGTAACAAGACTATGCTGCTGCTTTACGAATTAAATGTTAAATGTACATTTATTAAGAGGAGGGGTAGGGCAAGCTCTCTCCATACAAACTTTGTGCAGGATTTTCTTCGTTTGTGTGTGCATTAAAGCTATGATTTTTGGTCAGTATGCTTATTTTTCTGTTAGCTATTTCGTGATGTAATTTTTTTCATTGATATTACTTTTAAATTTTTTCATTTCATTCATTCTTACAAAGCTCTTAAATCCGTTGATAATGAATGGGATCGGTATGAAACAACCCGTTTTTTTTTAAATGGGCTATTATGTTTCTCAGTTTTGTTTTATTATAATAACCACTAAAACCCCTAATTACACTCCAAATTGGTAAAGTACGCTCTGTTTTTGGCAAAAGAATCATCGTCTGCATAAACTTGGCGTGGCATTGAAGCGCATAGCTAGTCTTGCATCATCGGACATTGTTAGTTGTTCATACGAGGCTCCTTTATACATTTTGACTAGCGATACGACTTTTGACGGAGCCGTACTAATTTTTAGGTAGGTAGTTCATTTGACCGCAAAACGCCTTCACGCATGAGCGAGCGATGCCAAAGCCACAAAAGCTGCGTAGTGGATATTATCCCAATATACATATATCAATGTCACGGCATCAGCCGGCGCAGTCAACCGATAAATACGAGATTCGGCAAGTGGTCTCAGCGGTGTATTATCAAATAGATAGTTCAACTCATCTTTGTGCGCGGCCGCATGTGTGAGTTTGGGAGTGACACGGCAGCGACGACGGCCCACGGAAATAAATGTTATTTTCATTCCTCATACTCTGAAAGTCTCTGAAAGTAGGTCATATTTGACCTAAGGAGCGGGTTAAAAGTGGGCCATGTCGCCCCATGGGGGCTAACATGTATACATATTTATGAGTCCAAAACATTTTAAATTAACCAATCCAAATGCTTCACCAAATGGAATCCACCAATCACAAAACACATCGACAGCCATCAGCAATGGCGCTAGTTATACAATAAAACACTTGTATAAAATCAGGGGCCCTATTTTTGAGTCGCTCGACTTTTCACTCGCGATCTGTCAAAAATTTATGACGTTTTGACAGATCTCGAGTGAAAAGTCGAGCGTTCGAGACTCAAAAATAGGGCCCCTGGGGACCGATTTTTGAGTGTCGAACGCTCGAATGTTCACTCGAGATCTGACAAAAAACTATGACGTTTTGACAAATGCCGAGTGAAAATTCGAGCGTTCGAAACTCAAAAATAGGGCCCCAGCTTGGTTTTTGAAAGTCACCCGTCAAAGTGACTAATTGTCACTTATTGGGCTCTTTCATGCGAGTTCTGTGTATTATCTGTTTTGAGTTATTGCATAGTTTTTCGTTGAACTTTATTTGTAAGTTTTGGTTACCTACCAAAAAAACCATCATCAATGAAAACAAATTAATAAAAGCTTGTAAAAAGATAAAAGCAAAATCCTTTATATCCTAAAATGAACAACGAATGTCAAAAGCAGAAATTTGTGGTCGAAAGAAGGATAGGTTGATAACCCCTGCTTGTTTGTTTACCTAGAAAGTTTCATATTAATGGACATAAAATTGTCATTTAATATGCATACTTTTATTTATAAATAAAGGGAAAACATAATATACAGGGGAACGATTTTTGAGTGTCGAACGCTCGAGTTTTCATTCGACATCTGTCAAAACGTCATAGTTTTTTGACGGATCTCGAGTGCAAATTCGAGCGTTCGACTCTCAAAAATCGGTCCCCAGGTTACAAGAAAATAAATTATGTACATTCTCACAATAAAACAAATAATACTAAGTAAAAGAAAGAAAATATCTAAACCTAAATTAATAATAAGTATAAATAACAAACAGTTATAAAAACAATACCCCCTCCAACAGCTCCGACTGTGGCATGGTTCCCATTATGCTGTTGCTGGCGGCATTACATTTGTATTGCAAGGGCAACGCGCGTTGTGAGAGGTATGCGCCAGCCCTAGGGTCCCCCGAACTGCGGATCAGCCGTGACCCTCATTTAATTAATACGGTACCTAATTGGTTGACATTTAACCCCCTTATCATTTTTTAAATCCCTTATCGTCATGCATGATAACAAGCTATTTTTGTTAACTTTTAATTTCAAATATATAGTACGTGTCTAAAGTGCCTGAACTCACGATTCGTTAAAGCAGTTAATTGCGTGTCTCTCACTAAATATGGCGAATGGCCTCCGGGGATTTTCTGGCGAATATTGGAAAATACGATAGAGCCAATTCCTGCTCCCACCGAAATGGCCGCTGCAGCGCTGTAATGCAGAAATCAATAAAAAAAAATGCATCGTTGATGGACCGTGTCAGAAACAGTCAAAACAGCGTTAGTACAACTCTCCCATTCTTTGTCATTGGGTGGCACAGATCAGGACACTTGTTAAATATATCAAATAGCCTTGATCCGTCCGTCCGTCCGTCTGTCCCCCGCTTTTCTCAGTAACCGTTAGTACTAGAAAGCTGAAATTTGGCATGAGTATACGTATCAATGACGCCGACAAAACGGTAGAATAAAATATCGAAAAAAAAAATTGTATGGTACCTCCCCTAACTACATGTAAAGTGGCAGTGCAATTTTTTTTCTTCCAAATCCCATCGTGTGGGGTGTCGTTGGATAGCTCTTTCAAAAATATTATAAGAACTCTAAAAGCATTTTTTGATTCAAGAATTGGTTGGCGTGATATTAAGCTTTGAAGTGATAATTTTTGTTATGTTATGGTCACGTGTGTCCCCCCGCTAGCTAAACGGTGGCTACTAGGCATGTGAAAAAAATCATGGTAGTAGTATATACGATGAATTTAAAAAGAAAACTATCACCGCTAAGTAGACATTACTATAGTTAACGAGTAATAGTCGATCTTAAGAAATGTACTTTGCAAAAGCAAACTTTCGTACAATTTTCATTGATACCTTAGATAATGTTGTTAATTCTGTCAAAAACATAGAAAATATAAGTTCGCAAACTTTTAAGTCCACATAATGTAACGGGTGGACAACTACGGAACCCTACATTGTGCGTGGCCCGACACGCACTTGGCCGGTTTTTTTAATATTAGTAATATAATATTTAATTCATTTATTATGTGACCTCACTAACGTAGATATAAGTAATATAACTAATGTAACTAACCATATATGAATATATGAAATAATGTATTTTGAATTGAATTGAATGAATACCCATTTCGAAGTGATTTTTGCGTAATGAGTCACACGTCCGAGTAACTTTGTTAAGAATAAAGTAATGGAATGAAATGGAATGGAATAAAAACCTTTGAACCAAAGTCCTCGACCCAAATCTCGCGCTCGTTGCGCCTGCCCTTACACTCAGGAACAAAATTGTCGTGTTTACTTGGATTCTTCTCAGCTAGGCTAGGTTTAGTGAACCAGCGACATAACTCGGTTGATTACATTCACACCTCAGATTCGGTTGAAACCACTCAACCAATCTCACTGGAGCGCAAACTCTTATAGTATTCCAGTGTTTTAAATTAAGAGGGTACGAAAAATTACGAACGAGTTCACTAGCCCCACTCGTGATTGTTTAAATTTAACGATAGATACTAAAAAAGGCGAATGCTATGTACATACTGTATTTTGTATTTCAGTACCTTTTGTATACATTAAACTACTTTTTACGTTGTTAGATTCGTCGACTGTGTCTTTATTAAATTAAACGGCCGTTTTATTTTTGTGCTCGTAGATCGACGAATCTAGCAGTAGCTTGTATATATGGCACCTATGTACATAAAGGCAATATTTCAGAACGGCAAATTACCCTTTTTCCCATACAACGTTAGTACGAGGAAGCAAGTGTGACGTCACGCCTGTCTGTCAATCAGTATGTACTATGGAGCGTTTTCAGTGCTTGTCCGCTATTCTGTATTTTGCCTCTCATTTTCGTCTTTTGTGTTGATCTAATTGTTGTTGATCCCATACAAACATTTGATCGTCTCTAAAACCTGGTTTGAATGGCATGAGAAAAAAATTAGTCATACCATTAAGCCTATTATATAAATGACTTGCTTTTGCCCACGACTTCGTCTGCGTATCTCTATGGGAGAGCTAGCTCTCTCCCATAGAGAGATTCCACCCCCTTAAGGGATAATTACCGGGATAAAAAATATCCTATGTCCTTCACTGGGACTCAAACTATATCAATACAATTTTTCATCAAATCGGTTTAGTGGTTTAAGCGTGAAGGGACAACAGACCGACATACAAACTTTCGTATTTATAACCCGCCCCCGACTTCGCACGGGTACGGGTAGTTCAGTATTTAATCTATTTATGTACTATAGGTATATTACTATAACCAAGTCGGTCACTTCGAATATATTACTGACTCTTTTTACCCCCTTTTTACACCCTTAAGGGATGAATTTCCAAAAACGCTGAAATTAGTTTTAATGTTAATGCTAGATCTATAACCGAAGTTTCAAGTTACTCGTTTAAAAAAATTTTTGCTCGTACAAAATTTCAACCCATATTTCATCCCTTCAGAGGGTGAATTTCTAAAAACGCTGAAAATTGTTTACTTCCATTTTAATGCTTAGTATATTAGGGAAGTTTTAAGTTTCTGACTTGAAAATTATTTTGTTCCTCATACAAAATGACCACCCCCTTTTAACCCCCTTTAGGCATGAATTTTGAAATAAATTATAGCCTATGTCCTATTCTGATTTTCTGAAGTCTAAGCTACAATACTGGAAAGTTTCATCGAAATCATTTTTTTGCTGCGGCTTTAGGAAATACGGAAATATTCAAATACAAGGAGGTATATATAACCTGTGATTGTATTTATGAAATTAGTTAGTTTTAATAACTGTGATGAACTGGGGACCGATTTTTGAGTTTCGAACGCTCGAATTTTCACTCGACATCTGTCAAAACGTCATAGTGCTTTGACGGATCTCGAGTGAAAAGTCGAGCGTTCGACACTCAAAAATCGGCCCCCTGATATTGAATTTATTTAATTAAAACGAGAGGGCGCTTAGACCGCAATTGATTTCCTGATTCTCTTAAACTGCACAGAACAAAGCATTTGAATAAAAGATTTTCCTTTTGTTTGGCTGATGATTCAGCGATAGGCAGTAGGCTTGATGTAATCACGTAATTAAAATTTCCCAAACCGCCACAAGTATTCACGGCGACAGCCAGGGCAGAATTTAAAAAAAAAAACAAAATTCAAAACATTTATTCTGCAAATAGGCCTCAAGGGCACTTATACAAGTCAAAATCTATCTGTATCAACAGAAAATATTTGTAATGTTCAAATAAAACTAATTACATATCATAAATAAGATTAATCCAGATTTTTTAGAGATGTCTCTAGGCGTCACAATAAAAATAAATAGGGACAAAAATCATAGAATATTATGAGATGATACGAGTATAATGTAAATTACGCGCCTTTTAAAAGAAAAGTAAAATCGAAAAAATAAAATGCACAATTTTTTAAAGGTGCGTTCTGAAACATCGCCGGTGTTTTTCTTTTTCATAATATTAAAAGTAAAATTATAATAATTAACGTGATCAACTTTCTGTTTTTTCTGCATTATTTTTATAAATATTTATTATCCCAGGCAACCTTCAAGATGCAACTGTACTGGGATAACGCTAGGAGGATGATGATTATATTTAAAGAACCGTTGCCAACAACTTCTTGATTATTTTAACTTTTAGGTTAATTTATGAGTTTTCGAACGTGTCACTTATTTAGCGCGATTTAGAGAATGTGAATGTCTAAGTACGAATTGACCTATTTGGGCCTACTCTTTTTTAATTACGAATGGACAGGACAGAGCGATCTAAAGTCAAATAATATCGAATTTGTAATAAACCCCGAACTATAAAGTGGCAGATCAAAAATATTCGTGGTATACCAAAAATTAAAAAGCTACTTTGTCTCACGACAAACACGGTTTTTGCTCACTGATTTTTTGCAGTAAAATAGGCTTGTTAGAGCTGCTGAGGTGAAAATTCTATATAACTGTGGGTACTTAGTTAAAACGAGAATAAGCTTTGCGCGTTTATTTGTTTACCAAAATGCCACCTGCGTGTGCAAATTAAATGTTGTAATGAAATATAAGTTTTATACAATATGACACTATTTTTGGTAACTCTTATTGGCAAAAACTCTTATTGGGTTTTTGGCAAAAATTTGAATATTTTAATAAATTTAAATGTAAGTAGTTAAAAACATGATTTAATGAAATCGGCTCGATAGAAAAAATGTTAGGACTTCCATGATTTTTAAAAAGTCCTGTCTCTTTTATATTTATCAATAGATGTCTATAATTGAGAAGTACACTTGAACTACATTTAAGGATTTAAGTTAAATGTAAAATATAGATAGTTGTCTTAGATTTCACAACATCATGCGTAGTTTTTACCGGGATTTTTTTTTGTAATACATTTTCTCACTAGTTCTGCAATTACACGCAAGCAGACATATCTAGGCAAGATCATTGGCCGGCCTCATTATATTCCAAGTATTTTTTTCAAAGGTAAGGATAGTCTTTCAGAATACTGAACTGACAGCCAAGGTCGGTGCGCGTCTTAGGGATCGTATATTAATCACGTGAGACTCGAAAGGGAGTCCAGAAATAATCACCAACCATCACAAGCGGGAAGGTGAGAATCTAGTGAGATAACACGGACATTGTTATTAATTAAGAGGGCGTAGATGGCATTGCAACAGTCCCGCTCTAACACGCGTGAGTTTCCAATTAACCATCCCGCTCTCTACGGAAGCTCAGCGCGTGTTTTTCGTAAATATTGATGTTTATTTTAAACGTGTACATTTATAAGGATAATCTTTTTTATCAGGTTTGAGAACTTATCATTTTACAACTATTAAACCAAAAATCATTGTTAAAGATGGGAGGATTTTAAAGATCCAACCAAAAACAGCGAAAACAAGAGGTATGTTTGAAAAATAAAAGTATATCGAGAAAATTTTTGCAAATCGTGTTTTCACTTTTAACAGACTGGAGGAAAATAGTTCAGGATTAATATACTGAAAGGACAGATATTTAATCACTATAGATGAAATGAAAAAATGAAAAATGAAAAATGAAAAATGTTTATTTTTCCTGTTATAAATTATACAATTGCCATCAGTGGGTGGGACTTCCTTTTAGGTAAGTGAACCTGTGTTAGGATGTCCCGCTCTTCCATAGCTAAATATCTATTTAGGAATTGTTACATGTAACAGTTGAGTTTAACAATATTTTTAGATGCTTGCGCTATTAGTTATATTATTGTAATGTATTTTATGTCACACCTGGCCATAAAGTGGCCATTATCGCACGCTCCGCGCGCGAAAAAACCCACTTCCCGGATAGATGTCAATAAACATTGGCAAAAGTGCATATGTGGACTACTAACAGACAGTAATTTTTATTGGATTTTTTACATTTAAAGTAGAAAAATTATTAGTCAGGCGGTTTTCTACTATCAAATCGGTAGAATAAAGTTAATATGCGAGAAATAGGAGCGACCGTTAACAACTAGCCAACAGCATCAGTATAGGAATTACTTATTCTCTGCCAACAATTAGCAACCATACAAATGTTTCCACGAAGTAGTGTCTAATTAAATTAAACTTGAGACAATGAACACACTTCACTATGAACACCTAATAAGTATAATAATTTCAAGGTTACCACAATGACGATTCTGGTTACCAAACAGCCATACTGGCTAAAATTGTAGGTGTATACTGTATACTGGATACGGTACAAAGCGTTTTGTACACTTGGCTATGGCCAAGTAGCTATAAGCAAGCGATTTCTATTTTAGAATACGAGTGGAATCCTGAATTTAATAGTTCGATCAGAATATCTGGGATTTTTTTATAAACTTAGATATAAAACCTACCCTTAACTCTGAGTGATACACAATGCATAGTTGTAATTTCTTGTGTTTTTATTTTTCATTTTGTTATATTCCGTATGTGTACCTATCGTTATTCCTTGTGTTTTTTTCTTTGTATTTTGTGTGTGTATTTGTAGCAATCAAATAAATGCTTTATCTATCTATCTAGTATTTAGACTAAAGGCGACTTCATGACTTCGGGATCAATATGTGACATTTTCTTCTTTGACGTAAACTTACTGACGTCGCAAAGATTCTCACTTGACATAATAATGTCAGTATTACGTTTGCGCAGTAGGTAGTTATATCATGCGCAGAGCAGAAGCGGAGCAGTACCACCTTCGCATCGTCCCGCTACCGCGCAACCCGCGCCAGTCAGGATTCAGGAAGCACTCATTTAAAATGTAGGGGCGCAGTAAAAAATGGTACCGAGTCGACTGATAGCTGACACTGATATTTGACAATTCTCTCCTATCGTACTGCCTCCGCGCCGAAAAATCAGGAAGTCGCCTAAGGCTATTTTCACATTTTTCGGTGCGGTAACTGTCGAACCAGTGCAGATTATAAAGATTATACATATAACTGCGCCCCTACATTTAAAACCACCCCAGCATCATAAAGATGCACTGCGCTATACCGCCCATCTCCGCGTAGGGAATGCAACACTCGATCCCGAAATACCGGGATCCCGCGCGGAATTGCGGGGTTTAAGATATACGAAGGTTTACCCTAATAGGGACACTTTTATTACATATTGTCAACAAATAAATTAAAGTAGGTACTAGGTATTTGGGCCAATTTTTTTGGCGTTGTAGTTTTTTTTTCGTTAGAATTGCATGAAATTTGGTAGGTTGGAAAAGCTTCTGATTCTGTACAAGTAAAAAAAAATGACAATGTGGCGCCGAAAAAAGTTTTTTTCCCCATACAAAATATCCACTGAGTTACGAAAATCCCATACGTTTTGTCACTCAATGGAAATAAAATGTGGGACACTGTAGGAAATCGTGCACATATTGTTCATAATCAGGAGCTCTTCCAACCTACCAATTTTCATGCAATTCTAAAAAAAAACTGAGAGTCATCAAAAGCAACTCTGCCAGGTTAGGAAACAAAAAAGTGAGCGTGTGTCAGCTCCGGCTCCGACGCACGACAACAGTTTACTCTTTATCTTTGTATCGAATCATCTTTTTTAGGGTTCCGTACCCAAAAGGGTAAAACGGGACCCTATTACTAAGACACCGCTGTCCGCCTGTCCCTCTGTCAGTGTCACCAGGCTGTATCTCATGAACCGTGATAGACACTTGAAATTTTCACAGATGTATTTCTGTTGACGCTACCGTAAAATGGGGTGAGTAGGCACAAAACCGAAGTTCAAACCCGGATAAAAGTTTATTTTTGTATGTGTCACATTGATTTATGTACAAAAAAGTGTTCCGGTTGTTTGTATTTTACTTTTTTTATGATTTTGTGTTCATTACTTTAACGATAAATACAAAAAGTTGGAAATCCCACCTCACCCCGTAGTCCAGGTAGGTTGGGGTGACGTGGGATTTCATACTAAAGTGAGTTAGGAAAATTGTTGGATCGACACTTTGGGATTATGTTACAATAGTCTGATTTGTAATTAGAATTTATAAGTTACGTAGCAGTACCCCATAAAAACCAGCTCACCCCTCTGTCATACTTAATCTCCCCATTCATGACCCAACTGTCGTCGCAATCCCTATTTACTTCATTTTACGGTATATATAATCGAACGTAATACGATTCATATTCTCGCAAAATATAAGTAGGTATATACTCTAACAATGTCTAGAGACCTATTTTATGATTACAAATGAAGTAAGTAGTCAATTACAAATAGCATCAATCCACCAGCGTAAACAGTGTTCCGGGCTGGTGCCCGCCATTTGTCCGCCGCCTATGTTTGCCAACTTCATTAATTTGCCAAATAACGACTGAACAGTCTGAGGCCGCCACCACACTTTGCTATGCGTGTTCCCGTTGAGTATTCGCCTCCCTTTCTTTTGCGATATTAAAGACAGAGATGCAGCACGAATATTTGCACAAATACGGAGAAGTGTGGTGCTAGCATAATAAGATTAATGATTTTTTGCGACGAGGCTCACTTGTTTTCTTGTCAATTACCTGCTATGAAACCCTTTTTGATTCCTGACGTAGCTGCGGCCGGTATGATGGGGGATTTAATTTTAAATTATTCAATTTCTCTACGTGTAAGGGAGACTGTTGTACCCCGGCCACAGTTTTACTTTACCTACGACAGTCAAAATTAGTTTAGGGGAAGTTATTGTACCCCGGAGACTAAATATTGACATTTAAATACAGTCCGGGGTACAATAACTTCCCTTTACACTCCTTTTGGCAATGCACACTTTTATTTTGGAAATGACACGCAAGTCTGGTCTGTCTGGAGAATCGCATCTCCAGAGTAATTTTTCTAGCTGCTTCCCACCAAATAATGCACTTTTAGGTATCATACTTTTCATCCTTATCAAAGAAAGTAATATCGCAGTTTGAATCGACATTATAATCTAACAATAACACGCCAAAACCAGGACCAAAATTAACACAGTAGGTATGGTCGGCCTAGCAAGAGGCTTAACACCTTTTTACAGTCGAGGGAATAAGTAAATCTACGTTTTTGGATCTTATTTCAATGGAATAAGGTCAAAAAATATATAGATAGGATTAGTGCCCTCGACTGCACCCTGTCGCTTTAAAGTCATGTTAAAACTGTCCTACTAAATTTCCAACGAGTGACAGCAACAAAGTACCAAAATATGCAGCTACTTATCAGGCTGACTATACATTATACCGTTGCTCTATGTTTTCAGTAAATAGGCATTAGCAAGACAATATACCTCAACATTCTTTAATAAAATATATACAAGAAATATTCATTAATTACTTTTTTATTATTTAAACTATTTTAAAGTTTACCTTCGTTATGTTATGACCAAGCTGTCTGGGATAGTCGAGTACAAATACTTAGATGTATAGTGCGTATCATCCACAACGACGCGCCCCTCCACAGCGAATCTCATACTAATCTATGCGCCATTGTAACCCCGGCACCACACTTCGCTATGCGTGTCGCGTTGCGTATTTTCCTCCCTTTCTTTTGCGATATTAAAGAAAGAGATGCAGCACGAATGTTTGCACGCATACGGCGAAGTGTGGTGGCAGCATAAGGATTGGACTGTGAAGAGTGTGAAGGGGCCGTCGTCGTGGATGACAAGCACTATATCTCCTCATATTTACCTCACTACCTATTTTACTTAGTGAGTTATTTTGTACATAGGCTTAACCTAGCTCATTTACACGCCATTTTAATACTAAGGCGACTTTCTGACATGGCGGGGCGGGATCGATATGTGACATTTTTTTCTTTGACGCAAACTTACTGACGTCGCAAAGATTCCAACTTGACGGAAAACTGTCAGTATTACAATTGCGCAAATCCGCAGAAGTGGACCTATCGCACATCCGAGTCAGGAAGCACACATTTAAATGTAGGGGCGTAGTAAAAAGTACTGAGTTGACTGACAGTTGACACTGACATTTGACAGTTTTCTCATATCGTACCGCCTCCGCACCGACAAACCAGGAAGTCGCCTTAGTGCCAGTTGCACCAACGTACGAACACAGACCGGTCATCGTCAAATATGGCGCCGGCAGCTGTCATCCCATAGAAACTTGTCAAACTTTCCATACAATCAGATTTGACGAACACCGCTTACGATTACTGACGGTTTGGTGCAACCCAGCCATAAATAGATATGTATACTTGAAATTTTCTAAGCTGTCCATTTAACACTTAGGAGCTTATCTTGTGAACAATAGCACTGGTCTCTTTTGTTTAAGGCTACTGCTAATCCTCCGAGCAGAAAATAAATTAACTTAGTCACAAAAAACGTATGGAAGTAGTACCATCTTCTCTAAGTCACAAGGTTGAAATTGCAATAGCTTAACTTATACATCTTTTTGATGCTGACTGTACTAAATGTTATGGAATGCTCGTAACGAGTTCCGTTTGTATAATGTTGCTATCTCGCGCTCAGATACAACGCATCAGCTTCCGTTTACGACCAACTCCTGCGCACAAGTAAACTATCATCACATTAAACGAACAACAAAGAAACGTAGGTACTTTTGAAAATGAACATTATTACGGAATATTGTTACGGTGATAAAATAACAGTAGCATTTCAGTAGAGCGCAAATCATGGGCGTGAGTTATGATTAAAGTCATAACTCATAATCATGATGTTTTATTCAAGGCCTACATTTACGGTTAGGTATACATAGTAGTAGCTTTGTCTACGTTAAATATATATATTCACTAAAGTGCCCAGCAAAATACACCACTTTGTATGACACTTAAATGTAAACTGTAAGTAATCCTGTATGAGCCATTGCAGCAGATTACAGACCCCGATCATGTATTGTGCGGAAACGTCATAATCGTAGGTAATGATGGTTTTAGTGATGTGACATCAAACTATAAAGACAGCGAGTAATACCAGGGAATGTAATACTAAATTACATATACTATTCTGTGATTAGGGATTATCTAAGTATTACGTACAGTAAATTTTGCAAAACCCTTACAATTTCAAATAAGAACAATGTGTACCCATTATTAAGGTAAGTATTTAAGAAATGTAATGAGTGCCATGGTAACATATATATATAACACAACAATGAATATATCTAAAAAGCACAAGTCCAGGGGACCGATTTTTGAGAGTCGAACGCTCGAATTTTCACTCGAGATCCGTCAAAAAACTATGACGTTTTGACAGATGTCGAGTGAAAACTCGAGCGTTCGACACTCAAAAATCGGTCCCCGGGTGAGCAAATAACAGGTATACACTTTGTTTTGTATTTTTTGTTAAATATATATTTAGGGCCGGCCATTCAATATGGAAAATAATGTCAGTTTTTCCTTTTGAGGTATGGAACCCTAAAAACTGCCAAAAACATTACATCCTGTATAGTAGATACCTATATATAATATGAAATGAATATGAATTAAAAATATTAGATAAACAAACTTTTTTTAATTTTTATTTATTAAAGAGGGTTTAAAAACAAATGCCACCCCCATAGCCACCCTCAAGAAGTGATGAGTATTACCCACAGCCGTCCTCTCCCGGCGAAAAAAATAAACAATGCCATTATTTGTTATCTGCCCTGGGATCCCAGGGACTGGTAGAGCACGGGTTAAGAGTTTTAGATAGATTTACTATACTATATAGTATAACTCGATAACTTTTTCATGTCGTTTGAACAGTAAAACAAAGATTATTGTTTCGCAGCAAAAGATCGGTCTGTCAGTACACCTCCTGAAAGAATGACCAAATCATGGAGGCCACTCTTTCGCTAAGCCTGCTAGACCCTTTGGTGACCTGAGCATTTACCCATTTTGGGTGTGTAAAGTAATATCATGCCTCTAAATTTTACTATTTCGGTGATCACTTAAACCACAGCCTTAATATTCTAGATGTTACTATGATATAATCGTCGATTATTTAATGAGGCATTTACTAATTGGTGTATTTTACTAATTAGTACCTAATGTAAGTATTACAATGCCAGTCGATATTTATTTCAATCGCAATCAAATGTGTCGGTGGAAGGTGGACATAATTTTACCCATAGTCGACTAATTCGGCTCACCTACATCAGTTGGAATAACTATATATTGATTATAAAGTTTGTGTTTTACATTAATTTATTACATAAGTTTATTGTGCCAATATGAGCCTCAGTGACGGAAGATACGACGAGAGCAGCGACAGTGATGACGAATTGAGAATTGTCCGGGAGTTTAGGAACAGAAAACGGGTAAGATTATAACATTTTATTGATATTGAAACTTTCACTCCCTTTAGGATAAAACCCTAATTTATTTCGGTTACTCTCGCGGGAACAAATTTGGAAAAGTATACGAAACTTTCCAAATATATCAAAAGCTTGAAATATTAATGCTTAGTTTGTTCATCTACCTACCTACTCGTATTTTAAGTTAGAAGCTAAGAAGGGACATGTCCACATTCTGTACATGTCGTGTAAATCCGTACTAAAAATAATTTCAATGTGAATTCACTCGATGTTCGTGTTTTAATGACCTGTATACAAAATGTGATTTTACTATACAGCAAGCCAATACGAGGTCAGCTATTTTATTCCAAGTACATAAGGGAACGTACCCATACTACGTGACCCATTTTTTAAAATGTTTTACCCCACTTCCTCCCCTATGGTTTTAAGAAAATTCTAAGCACAGTACCAATGACTGAGTACAAAAACTGACAGTAAGTCAGCTGGAGTCCCGGAATATGTGCGTCATTGTTAAAATACCACCTGGAAGTTTCAAAAGTGCTAAACTCTGCGCACTATAATTTGAATGTAGCTTGAAAAAGCGCTAGATTTCCCTAGAGGATATTGACGGCGCGATGAAGACCTGGGAGGTCTTAGGTCTTCGCCCCTCCCCCCAGAGATCAAGCGTGGTATTTTGAAGACCCTCCTCTCTCCCCTGAACGGGTCACGTAGTATGGGTATGTTCCCTAATGTAAGTAAATTGTATTCTCTTCAAAGTATATCATGAATGTTGAGTCTGTTTATTTATCTGTAGACGTGGCTTCAAGATGACTTCGAAAAAGAGCTCTTACATTCACACATTCATCTGGGTTGAGGTTTTTATTTTGCATGCATTATCGATGAAGCCACTTGTAACATTCTTCAACTAAAACGATAAGAAAGCTTAGGTATTTCGACACTCTTCAACCCACCAACAGAATCGGGGCAGACGTCCACAGTCCTTCATAATAAAACTTTCTTACCCCTGTACAAGTTTTCATGCGAGAGGAAATTGGTCATCGTGGCCTGTTGTTGGCCCACGGTCTATATGTAATCAAGTCGCGTGACCGGATGAGTAGTTCGTTTGAACTTGTATTAGTATTTTATTATACGTTTACTAGTGCCTCTGTGAGCTGTAGACCTCGTGAGTGTTTTTTTTAATTACTAATTAGGTATTGAAAAAAAACTATATTAAGTATTGAACCTGGGGACCGATTTTTGAGTGTCTAACGCTCGAATTTTCACTCGATATCTGTCAAAACATCATTGTTTTTTGACAGATCTCGAGTGAAAATTCGACACTCAAAAATCGGCCCCCAGCTCACAAAATTTCACGAGATTGGTTGTAAAATGCGACTCGTAGAGGAGAACATACCGAAATTCGGCCGCAGAAACACAAAATCATTGATTTTTTTTTTTCCAAAAAGTAACCTGTCAAAAAATTCTATACTTACAGACAGGGTGTTCCTGTACAATCCAAATGGGTCAGTATGGAGAGGTCAGAAACTATAAGAGACACCTAGCTAAATCTGTTCTTAGGAACCATGGCGTCGATTTTAGATTTAATAATAATGATTAATGACAATAAAATTTTTTTTGACTCTTACATAACCGGGAATCGAACCTGGTCAATATTCTTTATGTAATCGCGTGAAGTATTTATTTGTATTATTGATCCTGAAACTATAAGGACCAAATTTTGCTATTAAATCTTGTGTCTTTATGTTGAAATTAGGCCCTGTGGAATTGGCTTAGAGCTGTAACAATCTGATAACTTTTTATCTAAAACTAAATATGGCAGTCTTGGTAATTACTTTGCATGAAAAGCTTTTGTGTCTCATTATTATACCTGTTTCGGTATTACTAGATTATTAAACTAAAGTGTCTTGATAAAGCTCAACATGGCGTGTCTCTAATAAAAATGCGACGGAAAACAATTACTGAAACTCTAACATCTTGTTTCTTAAATGAATCCATAGCTATTTTATGGATTATTTTCTTTATACCACCGTAACAATTTCACAAGGCTTGGAAATGATAATGGGCCCTAATGGGAGCCTGTGCCTTATTATTGCTATCCTTCACCTATAAGTAATGGGCATGTGTCAAGTCTGTATTTACGTAGTACCTAAGTACCTGCGGATAACATCCGTTTTACGTAGTTTGTTCGATGTTCGTACCGTATTGTCATGTAGATACTGTCGATAGAGAAGGTGTAGCAACTTATTCACGTTCTATTGTTCGAGAAACATGTGACATACTTATCTAGATAAACTAATATTACTAAAACTCGGTGTACACATAAAACCAATACTAATCGACATTATTTTTACAACTCGTTCAAACACCTTTGAACTCCGAATCAGTGTAACGGAAATTAGAAAATATTGTTTTTCGCTAAGTTTGCAAAGTTAATTGCATAAAACTGTCACCTAAAGCTGCCTACACAAAGCCCTGCCTGCAGGGCCCTGCTTGCAGTGCCACTGCCAAATCGTATTGTGTGTAGGCATGCAGGGCCGATTTTTTTATTTTAAATAATTTAACAGATAAAAAAATCGGCCCTGCATGCCTACACACAATACGATTTGGCAGTGGCACTGCAAGCAGGGCCCTGCAGGCAGGGCTTTGTGTAGGCAGCTTAAGAGGCTGACAAGACCTAAAAAATGTCCCGCCCTAACACACGTGAGTTTCCAATTAACCATCCCGCTCTTTACGGAAGCTCTGCGAGTAAAATAATTTATTTATTTATTTTATTGATAATAACGTTCACATGACATTACAGTAATAACCAGTGCGTCACGAAACTTAGACAAACGATTAAAAAATAACAAACAATAGGAGAGATACGAGATAAAAATAATAATAATAACACTTATAGATATAAAAAAAAACAATCAATTTACATTATATGGGAACAGTTGAGCACCTATTATCCATCGCCTCGCAATATCTCAAGCATTCACGACACACTGCCGCCCATCGCCACGCAAAAAGATCGCACTCAGGTGTTGATGCCAGGATCGCATTGAGCTGTGAAAGTGCGCGTTATTATAATAAATAAAATACCGTAATAATATTGATATAAAAATAAGTGTGGATTATTTGTGAAATATGACTCGTTAGCGGTTTAGGTATGAATATGTTGATTTCATATTTTTAATTGCAGACCCATACGTAATAAAAATAAAGACATAGAACGTTTAATGATGATTTTAAGACCAATCTTTGCAATTATTTTCTATCGAGCCGATTTCGTCCAATTATTGCAAAAATTTTGGACAACTTACACACAAACGTAGTAGTAGGTCAGATAAAAATAAAAAGTAATAATACATTGCAGGCCCTAAAAAAACTTTTTGTAAAAAAAAAGAAATATAGTTACGTAGACAGAGGATTTATATGGACCGTGTCCTAGCGACTAGCGAATACCCCAACGGGAAGATAAGTTGACAATTTTCCTGGAGATACCACAAGAATAGTCGCCTCATTTTTCAGCTGAGATAATTCTGCCTTACGACTAAAAGTTAGGATGGACATTTCTCAGAGCGTATCAACAGCTGTTACTTCGGTGTTCGTATTATTTACGATGTCCTAAGGTTTCTGTGGACCATTTTGAAATGGATGAATGCCCTGCCCGTCTGCTATACTATAGTTACAGCCTGGGGGCCTACCGGGAACGCTCCAATATGCAAGTGCGACAGAGAGGCAGATAATTCGTTTTCGGTTCCCGGTAGGCCCCCTGGTATGGTCTCCCACTCTGCAGTGATGTCTTTGTGTCCAAAAATTTTATAAAGATCCTTAAGAAGGCATAATCGGGAAATTAAAAGGCTCGTTATTTTTGGCTTTATTTGAATACCGTGAAGGTTTCAGGTTCCACTTCAACCTTAATCGATACTCGTAAGTACCATTAAAATCCGACGAAGAAGAGTTTTGTATTTCGTATCGTCATTTGCCCTTTCTAGCAAGTATGTGAGTAGCACCTTTGAAACAAAGGAATATTATCCATACGTAGGTACTTATAATATTATTTTCACTGTATTCGACTGCATAACTACAAATATAATTTATTAGTTCAAATGGCTATAATATAATTTCATTCGCTGGCTGTCATTTATCCAATTGAAAATGCAAAGTTCTTTTTATAGTACAAAATTCAACAACCCCAGACTCAGCCACGAACTCACCTGTCATAATCTACAAATTGAACCATATAATTTGCAAGACCTCATTAGAAAAGAAACCACAATAGTCTCATTTTGCAAGCTTTCCACCACCATCATAAACAGTCTTAAAAAGTTTAACGGAACATAGTTCGACCCACAGTTCACCCACCATTGCATCGATCTCATCAACCTCATTTGCTCACATGAATAGAATCACACATATATTAGAAATCGTTCAATAAATAATTCATAGTAAAATAGTAATAGTGAATTCAGCCGCCCGTATCCTTCGCGGGGACTGTTTTCTTTAAAACACAGTATTAAAAAAAAAAAGTACTTACCAGAAGAACTACTAGAACTATACATATTATTAAAGTAAGTAAGCACAAGCTAGTCCGCAGTGCAGTATTCTCGATAGCTCAAGTGTCTACATAACCTAGCGCATAAGTGCACCCAACATGCCCAAATCCTCATTATGAAACCGTACACATCGGGCACAAATATTCAAAAACTTTACGCTCTCATAATGGAACGCTGCCCACGTTTTATTTATCATAAACAGATAAACTGCGTATTCCATTAGTACGGATACGGACTGACTTAACTGGTAAAGTCAGTGGTTTTGAATCGAGTGAAAGAGACACCATGATATAGTTAATATTACGGCATCCCTTTTTACATAGTTTATGTGATGGGAACGTTTGTTTGTCGCTTAAGCGTTATCACACGTGCCAGGTATCCGACTCGCTGGTATCGTAACGGGGCAAAGCCCTTGGCCCATTAACAGCAAAATTTCCGTCGCATTCCAATAGTTATGACTGTAATCATTCACGTCAATGAGGAAATCGAATATTCCGTAAGCTATATCCGGTCTAAAACTATAAAAGTAATAAATTGGCCGCAATGTGATATTTTTCCATAATTAATTGCCGTGTTTTGTTGATAATGTATGGATTACTGTAACGATAAACACGTAAATATTACGAAATCTACAGCCATCTTGTCTTGTGTAGGATGCACAGCTGTTATGTAGCCTAAAGCGCGGTTAGGTGCATAGCGGAGCGATGAATCCACATTTTAGTTTAATGAGTAAACTTTTATTACGAGACATGACAAATTAAGACCCCTCGTATTGAATTAGGCTTCGATGAGTTTATTGGTCAATTTGTACAATTTGCTTCTTCAGTTTTAATTTCTTATATTTTAACAAGCGCAAAACATGGTTATTGGGGATTTTTTGGGGAATATAACGCAGTTTAAATCAATATATTATTTTGGAGGGTTTATTTACTTTTCACTGCTGTTCAGAAAAGAGTCATTTATTTACAGCCCAGCCCTTCGGACCGGATTCAGCTGCCGCGCCGAACTGGGGGCCGATTTTTGAGAGTCGAACGCTCGACTTTTCACTCGAGATCTGTCAAAAAACTATGATGTATTGACGGATGTCGAGTGAAAAGTCGAGCGTTCGACTCTCAAAAATCGGCCCCCTGATCTGAAAATCGAATTTATTCGAAAATCGTGCTGGCCACCACAAGCTGAATGGAACACATTTTGAATAACTAAAACAAACGCCGGGAGCGTTACAAGACGCTGCAGTATACTTAAGGAGTAAACCTGCAGATTCTTTAAAAATTAAAGAAAAAATTTCGAATGACGAAAGTGGGTACTGTATTTGGCCTTGATTGACTGATTTGAATTTACCTAGGTATTTCTAGCCATATTTTATTGTCTCGCAAGAAGTGAGAAAAGTAGAGTATACTCCTCGGGCTTAAAACTGTGTTTGTCTTGGACGCCTCACTGCACACAAGTCTTAATTTGAGTTTAATAATAATTTACAAACAATAATCAAAATGTGTGACATGTGTCCCTATAACATGTTCCCGCTATCTCATATATACATATTTCAAAATGAGAATAACAGAAACATGAACCACGGAAGTTGATGGAGACACCTCATAAAATATATTTTGTTCCGGACTTACAGGATGATTGCGTAACTTTGATTAATTCATTCGTTCGTTGTTGATGATTAATACTAAAAATTACATTTAACGTTGAAAACGTTTTGTGTACTTACCTAATCACCTTACTATTTCATTTCATTTCACAAGCGGTCTTAAAATGTGTTACAACTTGCATGTACAGTTTGAAGAACACAATAGTATTGCAGAATTTTATTAGCGATTCAATAAAACAACCACGGGCTGTCTGCGATGAAACAGGCGTGCTCCGCTGAGCGATTCATTTCGTGCCGTATTGGGATTGAACCAACTGCCAGGCTCCAGCTACTGAGAGAATTCTACAATAAAATCAACTCTAAGTAAAAATTATTTGTTGTTAGATATTCAATATCTTACTCGTACAAGCTTTTTTTAATTCTCTTTTACCGAGTAACGAGAAATAAAATCGGTACCTCCGACGCCTCTGTATTTCCGAGTTCATATGTATAACCTGGGGCCTATTGCATAATAAATTACAACTAATATTACAAGCGGTAGTCTCCTTTCAATCCCTTTCATTCGAAAGAGACTTCCGCTTGTAATATTAGTTGTGATTTATTATGCAATAGGCCCCTGGACCTATTAAAGGCAAGAATGAATAGGCCTCATCTTTTCCCCCTGGCTAGATGCTGGCAAAGAGCAATCTCAGTTAAGACATAGAGAAGATTTTTGAAATAGTTAATCCCCCAAAAAAAACTTAACTTGTTAATTTTAATATTTGATTAACTTATAAAATAAATATGACCCTGTGAAAATATTTGAAAATATTTTGCTTTAATGTTATTAATGTTTCCTTCTAATTGGTCTCCAACGATATATATACGCTATGTATACCACAAACTCAAGGGACGCAGCCTTCTATTGAAATGATAAAGTAGAGATAGGCATCTCTAATTACAAGCTTTTATTTAACTTGCTATACGTATGTATTTTGGTTATTGGTTATTCAGGTGGAATCTTGCAATTGAGTTTTACAGCAGATATTGAATATATAATAATATGAGACCGATTGAGCTGAATTTTACCATTGAAAATGGTTATCAGATGCAAATCGCCTGAGACGTATTTTTGGCCATAAATTCGAGGATTCTGGGAGGATCGAGATGGGTTGAGTGTGAGCGTTTGAATTTTGAAAATCGGTAGGTAACTTTTTTTGGAATTTTGATAAATGTAAAAAAGGGGTGTTTGTTTACTAAATTGTAAATATTTCGAAAAAAGATCCGACTTGAGAAAAAATGAAAAAACAGGTTGGCTACAAAATTGTGAAAAAATTTTGAAAATCGGTTTATAATTGTGACCTGTAGATGGTCCCTTTAAATTTGGTATTTTAGGAAAACGAGTAGTTCCGTATATAAAAAATGATGTAGCTTCTATGATTATTGACCGATTGTCATGGTGATGATATTAAAAGATGCGGATGCATTCGAGTTGGAATTCTGAAAATCGGTTATAGAAGATTACACACCAAGGGGATAAAGCACTGTTTTATGTCACGGGCGCGATATTGAATCCTGAATTCTGTGCCTGAACTCCAGATTTTACCGGCAATGAGTTAATTCCCGAGCGGAGCGGGGTTAAAACAATGTATATGTCACATAAGATTAAAGTACAAAGGCGAACTTATCCCTATGAGGGATCTCTTCCAGCTAACCTTACATAGTAAACTCGAGAGGTAACTTTATAAAGACAATATTGGTATTGTGAATTTATATGAGAAAATTATACTAGGTATTACCAAGCAACAAACAAATCTAAAATCTGTTTAAACCAAATAAAAAACAAAACCTATTTATATTAAAGTTTTGTCTTGAAATTGTGAATTTATATAAGAAAGTTTTCTCAATTTGCGACTAGGTACTTGTGTTAGGAGATTCATCTCTGCGAACAGGCGGCGAATTGGAGATTTGTGACGTTCTGGAAATTTTCTAAGTACCAAATGAATTTGTTATTAGAGGTGGGTGATAAATAACTTCACGATGAAAAAATCAGGGTGATCCGCCGTTAAAAAGTAACAGTGTGACTTCTCACGAACGTTACAAAATAACGTTGTTACTTAGCGCTACGACATTACTGGAACAGTGTCCATACCAGCCGATATCATTCTAGACCTTATTACATCGTATCAAGGTTCAAATAATTCGCGTCAGTCTTGTAACGTCCGGAACAGAACGTAGAAGTAGCAGTCACACTAGTCACAGAGCAACATCAGTTGTTACAGAAATATCAGTAACTGCCGGGAACGACAGAAACGTAAATGTCGTGACACGAAATAACCGAAGTGTCAAAGTCACGGTGATTTTTCACTGTGATTTTTTTGGAACGGAAATAACAGTAACGGTGTTCGAAAAGTAACGCTTTTCCCCATGTCTATTTGTTATCACAATGCGACAATTCAAAACTAGGATCATTTTTGAAGAAGTAGAATGCAAGAAGCAAATCGTGCAACGGTTGGGGTGAAACTGTTTTTAGGGTGTTTTGTTTTGACCCTGTTAGTTAGTGATTACGGATCAGGGGCCCGATTTTTGAGTGTCGAACGCTCGACTTTTCATTCGACATCTGTCAAAACATCACAGTTTTTTGACAGATCTCGAGTGAAAATTCGAGCGTTCGACACTCAAAAATCGGCCCCCTGCATGTCGCCATTGCGAAATTTGAACCGGAAGTACGGTACCGGAAAGGTGTCGCCCATAGAAAAAAATGCATGCATTACCGTAATTATTTGCAATTATTGCATTACCGTAGGTACTCGCTAGCGACTGCGTAAACGATTTAGTATGGCGATTCTTAGTTCTATTGCGTAACCGCCAGAGGCGCTGTACTTTTGTCCATACTAAATCGTTTACGCAGTCGCTAGCGAGTACCTACGGTAATGCAAACATTGCAAACTCATGGTAAGGGTACAGGTCACGTAACTGACTGCGATTTTGACTAGACAAGATCCGTATGTAACACATATATTATTTTAGACTTTAAGACACTATATTCTAAGTCTCACATGGTTTTAAAAAAAACTCGAAAGTGGTAATACCCAGCCTATAACAAAGCCCGGCGTTATGTTGTCACCTATGTATATCGATTTCCAGATAACGTACGGACAAGTTGCCATCGTAACATGTAGGTATCTCCACATTATCCACGCTAGTATATATACTCGGTGAACTGCTGTTAGCGTGCACACCGCACGGGTTGCACCGTACTAGACCAAATCCAAACTCGCTACTACAATGCCAGCTCTCGCTCGCATAGAATTGCTTTTTCGAGAGACAGCTGCCAGATGCTATTCTACAAATGATTCCGCTTAATGAATTAAGAAAACCTTTTACGAGATAAAAATGCACAGTCTATTTGCGATTTAGGCGCTTTACTTTCAATTTGTTTTCAATTTCCAAGGATTATGCCGGCGGTTAGCGTACTAATTGCTTATACAGAATATTGAAAGTATCAATGGTTGGAAAATATCGCTCTTTAAATTACTTCATGTTTCGTATTTTATGTTCTTTATTCTGTATTAAAGTGTGCAATAAAGATTAGTTATATTTTATTCTATACTGTAACCTGTAACTATTCCGAGAGTAAACCCTCAGCGACACGACAGGAATTCGCGTTGTTTATTACCCTCATAAAAAGATACGACCTTCAGTAAGTGTTTAAAAGTATGTGTATCGTGATCGTGAACCGAGGTGTGGTATATCGTCACTCTTACTAGGTCACCTTTGGGGCCATCCATAAATTACGTCACACGTTAAGGGTGAGGGAGGGGGTCGACGAAGAGAATAAAAAGAATGACATTGTGTGACAAAGGGGTGGGAGGAGTCCTAAATTTCGTGACGTCACATTTCAAAATCTATTATAATCTAAGTGTTAAAACACGAACTTTAAACTATTACTTTACGAAAACTTCAAAAATATATACAACTATATTAATCTGTGTAAATATAAGATATCAATTGTTTTGTCGACCACTCGCTCTACTAGTGTTACGCGCCGACCGCAGAGAAGAAGAAGTTAACAACTTATGGAAGAGTTTAAAAAGTAGTGATGATTCTTTAATTAATATAATTAATCGTTTTTTGTTTTGTTAATTGTTTGATTTGATGTTAATTTAATTAAAAAATAATTTAATGGAAATAAAACTGATTTCAGAACCACTGTTTCATTCAACAATTTCTAAACGTAAATTTGAAAAATATGTGACGTCACACTAGGGACGGGAGGAGTCTCACAAATGTGACCAGCTGTGACAAGGACGGGGGGAGGGGCAAAAAAATCATGAAATTCGTGTGACGTAATTTGTGGATGGCCCCTTTGGACTAACGCTATTTCGGGGATAAGGATTTCAAATGTTATATAATACCGGC
Organism: Cenopis cana; assembly: GCA_951800055.1. Classification (NCBI taxonomy): domain Eukaryota; kingdom Metazoa; phylum Arthropoda; class Insecta; order Lepidoptera; family Tortricidae; genus Cenopis; species Cenopis cana. Next base: position 8,887,350 of record OX637477.1, on the reverse strand, counting down.
TACTATAACCCATCTTAGAGTACTTTTAATATGTGTGTAGATAATAGTACATTACTTACCAAGGCCGATAAAACAAACAATGTCTTAGATCGCAGATATTTTACGCCCGAGCCGAAGGCAAGGGCGATACATATGCGATCTGAGGCTTTCTTTATTATCGCCCGTGGTAAGTACAAAATGTTATGTCACCCCCTGGCCAGGAAGTGGGGTTTCTCGCGCGCGGAGCGTGCGATAATGGCCACTTTATGGCTAGGTGTGACATAAAGTAATGTATGCAACTGTACATAATTAGGCATTAAACACACTCATCATATCATCATCATATCAGCCGAAACTAACACACTGGTCACTAATAACCCTTAAACGTAGTGGCACCAGTAATGGACCTGGCTCCAGTAATGGACGCAAAAATCTTTCACGGTCGAAATTAAGCAACGGAAAAGTATTTTAGTCATGGCAACACTTTCAGCATAAAGAATAGGCTTCTATGTATCACATTGACAAATGACATACACCTCGGTCATTTTGTTTAAAAATGGCGCGGCGGCAAAAAGTGTGCTCCGGCATTTTTCACGAATAACCTAAGTTTCTTACAGAAATAATTAAGGAAGTAGGTTTACGTTTTTGATTGTAAACTTTATTTTCTCTAAACAATATTATTTTGATATGATTTCGTGAGAAGCGTTACATATTTAACAATACTTTTTTAAAGTGTTTATTGCATTAGAATCTAATTTGAATGATTTAGAGAGGATGTACATTACTGGTTCCTGTTTTTTGTTAATCTCCAATTATGGACAATTTCTCCATGATTGGTTTTCATACTGAATTCTGGTTACCCAATTATGGACACCCAATGTTGGACGGATTTATTGGCGAGGTAAATGTTTGAAAAATGCCACCCAGTTTTATTATAATAGTAGTTTATCGACACAAATATCATAATCCTCTAAAATGCGTCCAGAAACCGTAGGCAAATGACCTTCATTTTAACATCAATGTACTCATGAAAATTTTCTTACCTGTGGTGAAGTTTACCAGCACTAATATAATATTCATTATATTGTCCTATTTAGTACTATAATGTTTTTTTTTTAATTTGGAACAGGAAAATTAAAATTCAGTCGATACGAAAGGTCAGCTCGATATAGGTTTTTTTTGGGATAAGAATTCAGGGAGAAGGATTTTAAATTTTACATTTATTTTAAATTTTAAGAAAAAAAAAATATTTTTTTCGAAAAATCGTCATTATACTCGATTTCGACTGATTCGGGGATGAGGATTTGAAATTTTATATTAATTTTGAATTTACAGTGAAAAAAAAATTACTTGCGAAAAATCGTCATTATACTCGTTTTCGACTAATTCGGGGATAAGGATTTCAAATTTTATATTAATTTTGAATTTTAAGAAAAAAAAATTTTTTTTTCGAAAAATCGTCTTTATACCTACTTGATTTCGACTATTTCGGGGATAAGGATTTCAAATGTTATATAATACCGGCTACTATAACCCATCTTAGAGTACTTTTAATATGTGTGTAGATAATAGTACATTACTTACCAAGGCCGATAAAACAAACAATGTCTTAGATCGCAGGTATTTTACGCCCGAGCCGAAGGCAAGGGCGATACATATGCGATCTGAGGCTTTCTTTATTATCGCCCGTGGTAAGTACAAAATGTTATGTCACCCCCTGGCCAGGAAGTGGGGTTTCTCGCGCGCGGAGCGTGCGATAATGGCCACTTTATGGCTAGGTGTGACATAAAGTAATGTATGCAACTGTACATAATTAGGCATTAAAACACCCGTGTGACCTTATTATGAATAGCATAAACTACTATTATGCAACTGGTACATCATGAGGGGCATTAAAACACGAGTGTGTTTTATGAAACGAGCCGAAGGCGAGTTTCATAATAGGGTCACACGAGTGTTTTAATGCCTAATTATGTACAGTTGCATACATTACTTTATCTACACACATATTATAAGTACTCTAAGATGTGTTCAGAAGCCGAAGGCAAATGACCTGCATTGCTTACCAGTGCCACCGGTAACATATTTATAGATGCTCTAAATAGATATCAAATTTGAACTCCTTATCCCTGAATTAGTCGAAATCGAGTAAACTGACGATATTTGGAAAAAGAAATTGTTTTACTTAAAATTCAACATTAATGTAAAATTTGAAATCCTTAACCCCGAATTAGTCGAAATCGAGTATAATGACGATTTTTCGTAATTTTTTTTTTTTTTGCTTTAAGTTCAAAATAAATGTAAAATTTGAAATCCTTATCCCCGAATTAGTCGGAATCGAGTATAATGACGATATTTCGAAAAAAAAATATTTTTTTAACTTGAAATTCAAAATTAATATAAAATTTGAAATCCTCATCCCCGAATTAGTCGAAATCGAGTATAATGACGATTTTTCGTAAAAAAAATTTTACTTAAAATTCTAAAGAAATGTAAAATTTGAATTCCTTATCCATGAATACTTATCCCGAAAAAAAAACATTATTGCCGTGGCCGGGGAAAAAAGCAATAGCAGGCTGAGTATTTGTTTAATACGAACCCTGCAATTGCCATTCCGGCCGAGGCTAATGTAGTGCTTTTCTCAAAAATGGAGGAAATACGACAAAATTTGGATGAATATTTGATAAACATAACCTTAAAACGTCAAAAACATCATGCTCAATAAAAAATAAACAGCGGGATGTTTTTTTTTAACAGAATCGCAAGTGTATTGTTTTACCGAAAAACGCAAATTATTCAAGACTTAAAAAGACGTCGCGTTTCCAACAGAAAAATACGAGCTGAATTGGCTGAATACGACCTGTGCCTCCTTTTATATGACAGTTTCTACTTTTTTTTAAAGTTTGGAATTCAACAAATAAAGGAATTTATATGTGAAATTGCAGGCGGTCTACAATGTTTTTAAACCTTAAGGTGTCCAAGACTGGGTGTCCATAATTGGATTTTGTCTGTCCATCATAGGATTTTCGAAGATTTTCGACTTTTTTAGATTTGGAGCAATTTTCTCGGAACTTACAAGTTTATCCAAAACTTTTGTATGTTTATTATAATTAGTGATTATTAAGCTACATTTTCTTTGAAATAACTAACATCAAACTTATAAAATAACAGAGTTATAGCCAAAAGATGTCGACAGAGTTCTTAAGCCGTCCATAATTGGTGCCATTACGTTAATTAATAATTAATTTTTTTCCCCCATTTTTGAGACTAAACAAAAATTAGCCTGGGTCAAAGAGGCGATTGTAGGCTTCGTAGGTATTATAATTAAGCGGACTCGCAAGCTCGTCCGTATAAACAAATACTCAACCTATAATAGAGAAAATGCATTAAGATTATATCGAGAAATTATATTAGTAATCCAATAATTATAGCAATTACAAGTGTATTACTGGAAGATTTATTTATGATTAAAAGTTACGTAAATTGAAACGTAATTTTGAACGCGCAGTGACGTCACTCGAGTCTGTCACTTCAGTAAAATCAAAATAATGTAAAGAATGGAAAATTATTTATAATGAGTGATTTATTATATTCAATGAAACTGAAAACATATTATTTCTGTGATTCAAATAATATTCATGCGCTATGAAAAGTTTCACGTTTGCACCAGTGACGTGACGTCACGTCAAGCCAGTGAGCGTTTACGCGCGAAATTTGAAATGTCGGTTTTTGATTTGAATTAAATAAATTATTTGTGCTTATTTTAACTTTTTCGTGGTTGCTATCTTTACGTAATCCCAAAATCTTTAAGATATACTAGACCAATGAAATACTGCATGTTCCCCATTGCCTCCTTTCCGGCCACGGCAATAATGCTATATACCCGAACGGATGTTTATAAAACTCGGCCTTGGCGCATCAGAAAAGATCATATCTGGCGTTACTACGCAAGCAAGACAAAAAGGGAGCTACAGTCACCTTAAATAGTATGTATTCACAACAAAAACTATTACAATAATTTGCCCATTGTATTATTTTAAGCTGTTTTTTTGCCGTATAACAATGTGACTATCCCTAACATGTAGCAATTTTATTGGGTTTTATTTATTAAGTGGGAAATTGTCTCAGATTGTTTCCTGTTTAAATTGGTACACAATAATTGCTTTGATGACGCATATGGCACTCAATTGACTTACACGTTGAGCTATTATTTATGGTAATAATATAATTCTGAACATTAGTGCCAATTGAAAGAATCAAGAATTGAGTTTATTTGGAGTTGAAGAAAGAAAAGCAATGTGAGCCAACTTTAACTAAGTTTTACCTCAAATTAATAGTAAATAGTTATAAGTTACTTATTGACGACCGCTTTAGCTTAGTTGGTATTGACCCTGCCTACGAAGCTGGAGGTCCCGAGTTCGAATCCCGGCCGGGGCATTTATTTGTGTGATGAGCACGAATATTTGTTCTTGGGTCTTGGATGTTTTCTATATATTTAAATATGTATTTTATCTATATAAGTATGTATATCGTCGCTTAGTACGCATAATACAAGCTTTGCTTAGTTTGGGACTAGGTTGATTTATGTGTAAGATTGTCCACAAATATATACAAATATAAAATATCCTATTTATTTTACGGAAACTACCTACTGCGAATAACCTTTTGACATTTGGCGGTTAAGCAATGCACGTTACTAATAAAGACCGGGAAGAAAGTCATTGACCGCCGAGTATGTAATAGACAATACGAGGCATGCAATCTCTGTTCATGCCGAAGTATGTAAAATGCTTTTCCCAAAAACTGCAAGAAAAAAAAACATAATTAAATTTTCTAGCCCGCGCTACAAGGTTCGAACACGCTGGAAATTTCCTATGCCAATCCCATTAACGTCCTACTAACAAATCGCGACACTCTTGCAACGATTGATTTTGTAGTCTGTTGTCGTGAAGTTAAAATACTTTCTGTTTCCGAGCTTGATTTAAAAAAAAGTTACCGTAAGTACCGTTTTTTGATTGTTTTCTTATCTAATCACTTGAATATTTTAATAAGTAACTTTTACCCTTTATTTTGCTACTCGTATTTTCCTTTCTACTTCAGACTTTGGTTCTATCGGGCTTTATTAAAGCTTCTGTTGTAGCATAACAACGAATCAATTCCAAGGCAATTTAGATCAGCTAATTGTTGAAAATAAAAGCTCCGCAAAAGATACGGTTCGTTAACAGCATTATTAATGCTTTTTTTCGAATGCCTAGCCACTTTATTTGATAAATACCGTGACAAGTGGGTACCTAATGATGCAGTATGATTAATAATATACTACTTTTTAAATAACTATCAATAATATTAGGCATATGTATACCAATGTATATAGTTCACCTAATAACTTTTGTAAGTTAAAAATCCGCCGAAATTACTTACAAAGTGACAAAAAACTATTTCCGAAGCAACGGTTTGCGCTCTCGATGCTTTATAGGGTATTTAATATACGGGAATTATTCAGGCTACCAAATTGAATATCGACGCTATCTTTTGAAACGAATAGGAAAGATAAGCGACAGATTCGGCCAGATGCGATATCTCTATGGCTCGGGCTGATAGAACATTTGCCTCGCACACTGAATAATGTTTAAAATTTCTTTTGACCCGACTGGCAGAAGGAAGCTTATGTTTTTCAAGTGTATGTACTTAATTGTTTTATAACGCTCTGCATATTATCTTAAATACCTCACCTCACCTCGTGTTTTTATTGTTATTAGTAAGAATATTGGATTGGGTCAGTGTCAAACACTGGAACATTTACCTTATCAATCCCAAACTTGGGCATTTTCACTTTAAAGTGTATCCCCTACTTTTTTTCAGATCTCGGTGATTTTGGGTATTCTGACTCATCACGAGTACCTACTATTGATTCAGATGAAGAAAAAAAACTGTCCTTGATTTTCCATACAAATTTTCTGTGTCAGTTTTGTGACGAGCCATATAAACTGTATGAAAAAAGCGTCACAAAACTGACTTTTTTGGCGGGACACTTTTTATCTTCGCGGAAATGGATAGTACTCGTGATTCTGAGTCAGAATACCCAAAATCAACGAGATCCGAAAAAAAAGTAGGGGGTACACTTTAAAGTGAAAATGCCCACCTACATGGTGATTTTCTATAAGCTGTACATATTAAGAGCCGAGTGCAGTGTTGTCATTTTATTCGTTGTTTATTGTTGTTGATAATGATAATCAATACCTGTCCATTGAGTTGACGCTGATTTTTTTTTGCCTATTTTGAACATTTTTTCTAAATTTTATGTACAGCTACACCGCCTTAATTAGGTGTACTACCAAAAATTTTACTACAAAGTTCAATAATCTGTAAAAAAAACAAAGGACTAGAAACAAAAAATAAAAACAGTTTTACCGGTAAAATGGGTTGAATTTCACCCCTTTTAAGGATGATTCACGCGACGGCCGTCGCGCGTCCGTCGGTTTCTTGTACTACAAAACGGGCCGACCCGGAAACGGAACGGTCTAGCGTGAATCATCGTTAAATGTGTACCTACTTGTATGTTTTCTGTAATTAATTCTCATATTGCTTGCATGTTAAACACATGAAATGCATTGAAGCTAGATTGCTGCACGCATTAATTAGCGAGCAACGTGCCTGGTGTAGGCGGACACGTGCGTTATTGATATTACGAATAAATAATCGTTAAGATTGTAAAGAAATTTGCTTTGAACAAGCATTTTTAATATCTGAAGTGCCCAGATTATGAAACAAAATTCATGATATAATTATTATACACTTTTGGTGGAGTGTACGTACACGCACGTGTATTGTACTCGAGAAAATAAGGAGTTGTTAAGCAAAATTTGGGGCTTCCTTCTTTGGGGACGACCTAGTAATTTTGAAAAAAAAGTGTCCGAAGTGTTCAATAAAGAAACCTACCGGTCTCAGAATCTTTGCTCAGTATTTTCTCGCACTGCCCTTATGCGAAAAAGCCTGTTTTGTTCTGCCAGCAAAATTTACAATAAATTACCAAATACATTAAGAAGGACGCCAGTACATTTGTTTTAAAATGAATCTCACCAAACTCTTGACTTGCAAATGTTATTATTCTTTAGCGAATTATTTTTTGGACAATTTAAATTAATTTTTTATTTGATAATTTATTGTAATGTTGACTATTTTATTTTTATTTTATTAATTATAAGCAATTTGATTTTATTTTTATTTTTGATGTTATCTAATACGAATTTAATAATTGACATATTTATCTTTAATATTATGTAATTTAAAAATGAATTTGTATGCCTAACGGCGAAACATAGAGCACATATTTTGTACCTACCGCCACCGCCATATATTGATACCTATGTTTACAAAAACCACTGAGCAACTTTGAAGAACTTGACTTTGAAGAAGGCTCCGAAATAATTAACGATTAGAAAATTAAAAAATATATGTCAACTGGGAAAATATCCATTTTCATCTTATTGTGTTAAAACGAGGTTGCAGTGGTACATTTTTTGTAGTTGATTAAATTTTCTATGACCTCCGTTTCTGACTCTATCTTTGAAAGCAAGCAAGTCGGATAAAATGCGGATTAATGAATTCTTCAACACTTCCTTTATTCAAAATCCTTTAGAAAGCACTCGAAGTATTCTTTGTCACTTTTTATCAAGGTCTTGACGAATTGCTCGAGACTCGCAGGCTCTAAAGCCTTTGAAATCTAATAAACGAGTTACTCACGTCTGTATCGTCGTCTATAGGTATCGCTCGACATGTTGTTGTTGTGGCCCGAAACATCATCATCCTCCTAGCGTTATCCCAGTACAGTTGCATCCTGAAGGATGCCTGGGGTCCGCTACCTAATCCCAAGATTTGGCGTAGGCACTAGTTTTTACGAAAGCGACTGCCATCTGACCTTCCAACCCCGAGGGGAAACTAGACCTTATTGGGATTAAGGTTTGTCAAGTGAGTGGGCAACTTGACTGTTAGAAGTTCTCAAGCCGCCCGAAGGCCTCCAACTTGGCTTAACGACTGCTGCCATAGACAGCAACCGGGATCAACGGCTTAACGTGCCTTCCAAAGCACGGGAGCCCTCAGTTAGTAACCACTCAAAGCGGTCACCCATCCAAGTCCTGACCGCTGCCCACGTTGCTTAACCTTAGATACCGCAAGCGGTACGCAGGCGGCGCTGGGCCATGAGCGCTCCTGTTGTGGCCCGAAACATGTCGAGCGATATTCGACGATAGAGACGTGAGTAACCCGTTTATTAGATTTCAATATGTCTGAGACTCACGGAAGTTTTCTATCTAAAGCCTTTGTTTTAGACTAGACGTTTGTACCAAAGAGTACATTATTAGTCTGTACTAGCCGACTTTGATATTCAACACCACTGTCACTGTATCACTGTCTCTTAAAGTACGAGTACGGCAACGCCGTTACCATATATCTAAGATTTATGGACATTGTTGGTATTGTTCATTACATATAAATAAATATTACATCTAGAACTAGGTGAATGTGGACTACCCACATATTTTAGTCTTATAAGGTTATATGTTAATTTTTTTTTGTACAACAACTACCTATGCCTAACCTTTATTCCGTATAAGATTTAACCGTATGTTATGCGTCATACGTTTTAATGAAAACGTATCAAAAATCGTTAGTGTATGAAAAATATCTGTATGACTCAAAAGTACAATTAGTACAATATTTATCTGTAGAGCTAAAGTACAGAGAGCAATCTGTTGTGGGATATTAATAGGTACCTAACACTAATCGAGAATATCTTCCGTGTTTTACATCATTATTCATTATTTACTAAAGTGCTATCTATGCACGGATAGCGCAAAAGCGCTTTCACAATCTCCTTACCATGATGGCACTCTAGTAAAAGATGTAAAACACGGAAAGATTTTATAGTTTAATTTACCCGCAGTCTAAATTGCCCCGCTGCACTTAAGGCGATATATCGATTGAAAGAGACACCCTTTGTTTTTCGCTCACGACAAAACGGGATGCAACCCTCTCCGAGAATGGCTTTTTAGACAAATCTCGTTAAATATCTGACTGTGTGCAGGTTTATTAAATTTCCTCTTGTCAGTACCTAGATGAGGTAAAATACCATCATATTAACTTAATCGTGTCTTTTCATAATGCGTTGTTTTAGTAGGCTGAGAAAAAAAAGGAAAATATAGACTCGACTTTGGATTTATTTTCTATCGAGAAAATTTTAAGCAATCATGTTTCGCTATTGTCAGTACCACGATCATATAGTCAAGAAACATATATCTGAAAATCAGCCCCACTGTTTGCTAGTCTGGGCAGGAGGCTAGCGTTTCAAAGTCTCCAAATTTCTCAGTGTAGCGCCTTAATATAAACGAAAAAACTTACACGATATTAAAATTCAATGCTGTATATGTATTCGATTCGAAATATAGGTTTTCATTAATTTATCACAAGCCAGAGCTCAACTCGGCATCTATTTGGATAAAACTCTATTCTCTTTAACCCCGCAACCCCATGCTATCTCAAAGAGCGATTCAGTTATCCTCGTTCTGTTAGGACCTCACGAAATCTGCTTCTTACGGTTCCATCTTCCTCAACAAAATTCTATAATTCTTCCTTTACTTTCCAAGCTGTTCGGCTTTGGAATTCTTTATCTCCTGAATTGAGGCGTGCTAAATCTCTTGATGTCTTCAAAAAACAGCTTAAAGACCACTACTTGTGTCTCCCATGACACATTTAGACTCTGCTCCTTTTGACTTTGTGGCTGACTGTATATGTTTATGTATGTTTATTTGAATATTATTGTATTTATGTATGTATATTCTTCTTAATTTAGTAAAATAGTTGTAATTATTAGTAGGTTTCTTATATTAACTCTGCACCACCTACTATCAATTTATTAGATTTCATTTCCGTTACCCCAAGGTTGTCTGGAAGAAATCGCTCTTTAGCAATAAGACCGCCTGTTGTTTGCCTCTACTTATTGTATCTTTTGTATTGTACTGTGTCCTTTAATTGAGGTGTGCAATAAAGAGTATTTGTTGTTGTTGTTGTTGTTATGACAGACGAAAGGAGAAAATGTGTGGGAAATGCTTATCCTGTGCCTAAATCCATAAAATAGATTCGTAAAACGTGAAAAGAGTTAGTGTAAACATAAACGTTCCACTAGTATTGCATTAAGATACATTATATTGTAATGCAAAGAGGAAATGTACATGACCTCAGTCATCACTCGTCGATATTTCCTCGTCCTCCGCCACAATTAGGTATTCAAGCGGGCGCTGATAAACGCTCGTGGCAATGAAAGGCCGAATTAACATTTCCAACGTGATGGCACTCATGGCCGGGTCCGTGTCGCCATCTGTGTTTCAAGAAACATAACTTAGCATTATTAATGTGCGAGTAGTAAAAAACCAAAATTACGATTGTTCCTTAATTCATGGCTCTTACTCATCACATCACATTATCCCTGTTGCAGATTGTGCTTCAGAGTAATTTATTAGGCATGCCACCGCGTGCTGAAAATGTATTTCAAGCCACCTACTCGACAATGCCAAATTATATATCATGCAAACCTTACCAAAAGCAATATACAAATCATTATAGCCCTTGGCTTTAGCCGGGTGGTAATGTTGTTCTGAATTTCATTATAATCCCCCGGGTAATAATGATATTTCACTTGTCATAGTCATATCTTATTGTTATGTCGTTAAATTAAAGTCTAATTCCGTGATGGCTCGCGAGTCTGGGACCGCGGACACATTTGTTCATTTTGACTTGTCAAACACCCTATTGTGGTCCAGTGTAATTTGAAAATCGAACGTATTTGTATTGGCCACCACAAGCTGAAAAGAACACATTTGAAAAACAAAAGCCGCGAATGTTACAAGTACAAAGTACCTTTCTATATGTTACAAGACGCTGTACCTGTAGTATAGAGGAAATAACGGCCGCAGAAAAATACGAAATCATTGATAAAAAGTTTGTTGTCGAAGCTAAAACAGAGACTTTCGTTTCACTCGGTAAATTAAACCTGTAAGTACTAATATCATAAATGCGAAAGTGTGTCTGTCTGTAATTTTTTCATGCTAAAACCACTGAATCGGTTTAAGATTTAGATGAAATTTGGTACGGAAATAGTTTGAGTCCCGGGGAAGGACATAGGATACTTTTTATAAGGGGGGGAAGAGCGATAACTAGGTTTTGTCTTAGGCGCGCTTAAGCCCCTCACTGCACTCAGGTACAGATTCCGCCCGCCAAGTCCGGCGGATGCAGCCTTAATGTGATGGCACCCGGGGCCGGGGCCCTGTTGCCATCTGTGTTTCAACATGCAACTTCGCTTTGTTAATGTTGCAATTTTTTAAATCAAACTTATGTTATGATACCTACTTTATTTGACTTAGATTAGAACCCCTCCCTAAACCTCCAACCTTAAACCTCCTCATCTCAGTATAAATAATATAATAAATAAATATTTGTGGACAATCTTACACAAATCAACCTATCTAGTCCCAAACTAAGCAAAGCTTGTACTATGGGTACTAAGCGACGATAATATACATACTTCATCATCATCATCATCATCAGCCCACTTTCGTCCACTGCTGGACATAGGCCTCTCCCATGGCATGCCACTGAACTCGGTCTTGAGTTTTTTGTTTCCAACCGCTGCCAGCCACTTTGCGTATGTCATCGCTCCACCTGGCTGGAGGGCGTCCTACACTACGTTTGCCAAGCCGTGGTCTCCACTCCAGAACACATACATACTTAATAATACTTATATAGATAAATAGATACTTAAATACATAGAAAACATCCAAGACCCAAGAACAAATATTCGTGCTCATCACACAAATAAATGCCCCGGCCGGGATTCGAACCCGGGATCTCCAGCTTCGTAGGCAGGGTCACTACCAACTAAGCTAAAGCGGTCGTCTAATGCAAAGGTCTGAAATAGATCGCTCTTTAGCTATAAGAACGCGCTTAAATAATAATAATAAAATAATAATAAATTAAATTGTACGTAAGTACCTATTTACATTGTAATTGTAATTTAAAGGAAAAATAAACGCATTTGTATTTGTATTTGTATTTGTATTTACATTTTAGGTACTTAATACGATAGGTATAACTACTTTAGTGCTCTTGCTCAGATTTTATATTTAAGTATAAAGTCAAATACAATACAATATACTACTTTAGTATATATATTGTAGTCTTTGACCGAAATCCAAGAACTGACTCTAGCATTTTTTTTAACCGGAAATAAAATTTATTCTTTACAACATAATCAACATTAAACACAGAATATACAATTAGCGTTTTATATTTAGATTCAAAAATATTTAAATTGCCCTTACTACCATTACCATCTGACTTACGACCAATACCTTCCGAGTTCCAACCCAGACGGTAAACTACCTACATCTCATTAATTGGCATTAATAACTAGATTGGGATTTAGACTTGGTACTTAAATAACTAATAAATAACTTGTAAGCGTTGAGCCAAATCTTAAATCCAGGTGCTTATTTGACTAGTCACTGAAGAATGCCGCCAGCATAGGTGCGTAGTAAATTACAAATACCTTACCGTGTTACGTTACGCACGGGGGGTAACATAATTGCTCCACCTGCAAACTAGCGAATGTTCACTGATGTAGACATAAATACCATTTTTGTTGTCCCTTTGATGTGGATTACAAAGGAAGTAATTTACACTTAACAAAACCGACTCAAAGACATACTTACGTTACGACCGAACTTCTGTAATATCATAAAGTCCATTTTTTAAGCAAAAAATAATATTAAATTATTATGGTTGCCATAACAGAACTAAGCACAAAGCGGAAAAAAAAAATGTTGTATAGGAAATCCAAAATGGTTAATATCCCACTTTCTTAAAGAACAAAACACGTGTGTTTTTTGAAGTCTGGGAGTTATGAATCTTGGGAAGATCTATAGACAGCTAGGCTAGGGTCGATGTGACTCTTGTGTTTCGCTTTCTAGTCTCAATACTATTGCGGGCGTTATCTATCGCCTCCTTGTTACTGTAAATTTACTTATTAATATTATCAATACATGTAGCACTAGTTCCTGTAATTCGAGTAGGCTTGCAGAACAAGTTCACTAGGTTAAAGGTTAAACTGCGATTTTTCTAATAAATTAATATTAAAATCACCAGACACAAAAATATACTTACATACTGCTGTTAAAGACACTAGCGAGCATTTAGAAAATTTCGATTGTCTCGAACACAAAGGGACTTTTACTAAACCTGAATGGCCATTTTCTGGACCAGCCTCAGGTACTCTATCAGTGGTAGAAGGTTTTCCATTATTTACTAGACATCCTGTATAAGTTTAAGAAATATGTACCTACCGTTTAAACCGTAATGGATTAAAATATACAAAAAATATTTCCACAACAACGAGTTTTAAAATAAGTACGCAAATTTTATGCTGGACTTTCAGAGATATAAAAGTGGTCAACCTCTACATTTAAGTAACAACTTCTACATACTAAGAAGGTGCTTCAAACATTTTTATTACAATCAGACAGAAGTTCTAATACGCGAGGTAGGAAAAAATTAACCGCTAAACAGTAGTCACCCGAATTTTGTGGCGCCAATTATAGCTCAGACTTCTTTGAAAAAATATCCCTGAATATAACCTATCTCCAACGTAACGAAACTGAACTTTTCCAATATTTAGAAGATCATCTTTATTTTCACAATGAGCAACAAAAGAAAAATATCGATAATTTTGAAAATTAAATCTGTCAACGTTGCTAAGTCGCTCTCTCCGTTCCCCAAGTTCACACATTTCACGTCCTGACCAATTAAATAAATAGCACCTTCATCTTATTTCTAATAAATAATCTAATAAATAATCCTTGGCCTTGGGTCAATCCAATCACAATTATACCTACTCTGAAATTGAATGCAAAATAATTTCAAGCATTTAGCGTAACGGATGTCTGGCAGTACAATTTAACGAAAGTGGAAAACTTGGCTTATTTTGCTAAATGTTTCTGAGCTTTTTCCAGTATTGTTTGGGCGCGAGACTCAATCTGTGTGATTGCCGCGCCGCCTTTGACTACGTCCCTAAATGTACTTTCAGTTTAATGAAACACAACCCTTTCATTTTGCTTAAGTTCGCAGAATTAATTTTTCATAAAAATTTTGACAAAGCTTTCATAATTATAGTACAGGGGGCCGATTTTTGAGTGTCGAACGCTCGACTTTTCACTCGAGATCTGTCAAAAAACTATGACGTTTTGACAGATGTCGAGTGAAAATTCGAGCGTTCGACACTCAAAAATCGGTCCCCCGTTTTGCTGCTAAACTATGTTAAATGACAAAAATAATATTCATCTGCAGATAACAAGTCAAGTAGTCATCTGACATCTGAATAGCTGAGGCATAAAGAAAAAAAAAAAAAAAATATGGCATCCTAAACGGTGTGCTTCGTTTCGTCGACAATAAAACCCGTTGTTACTAAATATGTTACAAATGTGCAGGATTCCTTAACAATGCTTTCGCGTGACCAACTCAATGGATTTTAATTAGTCAGACTTGTCAACGGTCCCCAATTGTCATTACTGTTTTGAACAAAAGAACGTGTCAACTAGAATTATATGACCATAATTATTGTCCATGAAAGTTACATTGTACAAATATGTACACTAGTTGTGTTGTTTCTTTTGTAACGAAACATCACGCGCCTTACTATTAGTTCTTGAATAAGAGAACTGTTAACTTTCGTGTGTAGAGTCGTGCGAGTCATGTCTCCATTGTGATGTATATGATACCCTGAGAAGGCAGCGGACGGGAAAGCCTTTAGCTTTGAGAGCCTGAGATTGATCGTATGTGAGTCCGGCTCAATCACCTATCGTTAAGCTCATATACGAGATACTGATGCAGCTCTCTCATCCGTAACGGTATCACATTATTCAACGTGCAATATATTTGTACCAAGACCTCAATTTTCTATAGATATTGGTACTGGTGAATATTTAGTCTACTGTAACTCTGCGTTATGTTATTTTGGTTTGTTCGGGGCCTGTGCCGACATGAATTCTGAGAACTTTTTAATCAATGTTTTTATTAAGTCCCCGCAAGATAAGAAGTCAATAAAGACACCTGTCTTTTCCGTATATTTTATACCCTACTAGCGATGCGCCCTGACTTCGCACGGTTGAAAATTATACCTACATAATTATAAACCTCTCCTCTTGAATCACTTTATCTATTACAAAAAACCGCATCAAAATCCGTTGCGTAGTTTTAAAGATCTAAGTATACAACGGGACAGACAGCAGGAAGCGACTTTGTTTTATACTATGTATGTACTTAGTGAAAAGTCACTTGTAGGTGCTTGTAGGTTATAAAATGTAGGCGGAAATGACAGGTGTCAGGATTGACTTCTTATCTTGCGGGGACTATAGTACATTATATGTCTTGGAAACCTACTTCAAATTAAATGTCACCTACCAGAATATTGAATGCCACGGTATTTCTCAAACTGCGTTAAGATCTGCACACGTAAGTGTATCTAGAGTGTCGTCTCCTTGCAATTTGTACATATGAAATTGCATTTATCCCAATTTCTTTCAATCCGGTGACGTAATTTGCAATACTTTCCCCTTCGTGTTGGCACCGCAAGCAGAACTTATACGTTGTTGCGCTACTTCACCGGGTTTAGGGGCAAAGTGATTCAAATACAAATGTTTATTTGCTGGAATATAGTTACAGAGATTCTCACGGATCTTCACCAACTCATCCAAGTTTTTTTAACATTAGGTAGTATTTAGGTCCAATGCAGTTAAGGAATATTTGTAGTTTTGTATTAAGCCATATAAAGTAATAGAATATTGTAGATAGTAAGTAACTAATGTAGCTAGCAAAGGATTCATGGCTAAGAACACAGAAATATATCAAGATAGAAGGAAAGAGTGTACGTACCTCGCGTGGCGAAATTACGTACCGGGGACACAACTGCTCGCCGCAAACTTCAGTGTGCTCCCGATCGCGTTATGCGTGCGACGCCAGGTTTTAAAAACAAAATGGTTCGTTGCGCAATAATTAATTGTTCAAACACTTCCAAGAAAGTTGGAGCTGTTAATCGAGGTATTTCCTTTCATTGGTAAGTACAATTTGTTCTTAAATATCTGTTAATAATTAAAAAACGAAATATTTTATTATTTTCATCATAACGGTAGCGGGCGATTGTGTGTCAACGCTAGCTTTCCATTGCGGCTTTAATTTGACGAGCCAGACTTGGCGTGCGTTCAAAACCAGCAATGTAAAAATAAGCTATTCAAACTGTCGAGTCACGTTCAAGGTCGATAGTCATTTTTTCTGTCAAAACTAAAGAATAGTGCTGTGCACTGCGATTTTCTTACTCGATTATTAAAATTGAATTTGAAAACAGACGAAATAATAATTACGTTCTTATATTATTATGCAGCTATATAATGTACGTAGTGCAAAACAAATATTATTAATCGCTTTCCTCTTAGCTTTTAATATTTTTTCGCTGGACTTCTTTGATTTTTCCATGGTCTGTAACAAAGAATATATAAAAAACCGGCCAAGTGCGGGTCAGACTCGCGCACGAAGGGTTCCGTACCATTATCTATAAAAACGGCAATAAAAATTATATCTTTTGTATGGGAGCCCCCTTAAATATTTATTTTATTCTTATGCATATTAAATTAATATGCATTTGTTGTTATAGCGGCATCAGAAAAACATCATCTGTGAAAATTTCAACTGTCTATCACTTTTCATGAGATACAGTCTGGTGACAAACGGACGGACAGCGGAGTCTTAGTAATATGGTCCCGTTTTACCCTTAGGGTATGGAACCCTGAAAATGGTACACGTTTATAGGTACTTAGTTAATAACTGGAGCGGCTAATATGTACAAATTACTAAAATGTAACGCAATTTATTGGTTATTAGGTAGGTACCTACCTACATTTATATTTTTCGATTTAAATTCTGAGCTTACACATTTCCTCTGTCAAAACATTTCTTCTGTCGAAAAAAAAATCATTTCCTCTGTCGGTTCTTATCGATATTTTAAATCGATGCATAGAATCGGTGCCGAGTTCTAATACTTCTAATCGATCCTTTTGAATCGTTTTCGCGCGGCTTATGTTTCTCATCACTAAATTACGCTCGTGACGTCAAAGTACCTACGCAAAATGTTACACGCTCGGTCTCCCTACAAATTGCCGAACTCTTTCCTTCTATCTTGATATATTTCTGTGGCTAAGAACTTGTGCTAACTCATCCATTGTAATTGTAGGAAATCAGGTGTCGTATTTGTACTCACGTTTGACGGAGGTTACATATGGATTCTTTTACAGTCACGAATTCACGATCCTCGTCGCTATTCTGTTGTATATAGGTATAAATATCTATGGAGACTGCGACTAATATTATGTTTACGTTTATCATTTATACTTATACTAAATATTAATACTCGTAGTCTACAGAATCAAGTCGCACTCAATTTCATGACACATCTGTTTATCTCGATGGTGTTCAACACTCATTATTATCTGAGCGCAAAACAGATATAGAGATTTTAAGCTAATGCATTTATATTGTTCATTATCGGCTGTATCGGAAATGCTGATTACCTACAGTTAACTATTAATATCAGTGACATCCTGTATCCTTCACTTGAATATGAATAATATGATATTCCCTAGCTGTCAGGTTTCGTTATTTTCTTTCTTTTACTTGTTATGTATTTGTTTTCTTGTAACTTGTTATATAATATTATGTTTTACCTAGAAATAAATCTTAATCTAGTAAATAAATTAAGAATGTTCAAAAATTTTGAATTTTAACTGTCTGTATTCTCTGTTGAAAATAAAAAATATAGGTACGCTGCGTGCATTGGATTATTTTGATCTAATGTTAATTTTGATATGTAAAAGATTTTTTTTTACAATTACGTCAAAGTGCATGCAGTTTTTTTGAATTCTGTGGCGTTGCACACGTTCCGTAAACTATAGTAACAGATCAAAATGCCCCACACGTTGCTAATTTACTTACACCACAGCTAGACCACAGCGCCAGTAAAGTCTCGGCAAACATCACAAACTTAATTAAAACTACATATGGCGCACTTCTAAAAATTCAAACTAGTTCAAATAAATGTAATCAAAATGTATGGATCGTGCTGCGAGTTCCCTTGAACGTCGGAGTAGGTCAAGAACTAAGTATAGCGACTAAAAACTTTTTTCGTGATAGGTAGGTAGTTACCCATTAAGTGAGCACTTGTAAGATATTATGGTCTCCTAAGTGGATATCTAGCAGTAGGTACAAATTATTTTCACTAGATTTCTACTAGAAAAGAGTGAAAATAAACAAATCGCGACCATCATAATGAGCACACAAATTAAAATTTCTGATTCTCGGAAAATGCGGAGAAAAGCAGTTTTTGCTTGACGTTTACTTCTAGCTGCAATCCATTAGCAACATTGCCTGCTTATATTTTAATGTTAATAAGTATTGCATTCCATTTCAGATAGGGCAACTAACAGAGCTGCGATGGCAATCGGGTGGTACAAAAACTCAAGAGGGCAACAACATCGCAATACACGTCATTCCACCCGATGGCGAAGAAGATGACGAGTTCGTGCCGCCGCTGCGTCCACGTCGCAAGATGAGCACCCCACTGAGCGCGCTGCCCGGCGCCGCTGACCGGCTGCTCGGCATGCCCAGTAAGTATACTGGGAAGACAGACAAGAAGATTTCTTGGATATTTAAATATAATAAACGGGTCACTCACGTCTGTCATTCATTACTCACGTGGTCCTAGACGCGATGTCATCGCGGCTAGTTCTCATGATTAAGGCTTCGGCACACCGGCTGCCGGTCACAGCCGGTGTGGCCCAGCCATTAATGGACCTCGCTCGTATCGGTCCGAAACATGTCGAGCGATATTCGACGTTAAAGACGTGAGTGACCCGTTTATTATATTCTAATAGTATGTCGGACCTCACGGGAGTTTTCTATTTAAAAAAGGTCTCATAGGATATATATTATACAGTCAGCATTATAGAAGTAGCTACGCATATGAAGACGTCTTAATATAGAGTTCATTTATGTGACTACATATGGAAATACATATAAGCACCTATTTTCAGGGTGGTTGCTAAGATCAGACTTCAAAAGTAACTTGCTTTTTACGCTGTTGTTGTATTATTATCCTTGCAATCCAATTAGTCTTGAGCGAACAGGAGTACATCTGAATGTTTCCTGTTCTTTCCTTTCAATTCTGTTTGTTTCCTTTATACTGTTGTTTTATCAGATTATACTGTCGAGATATCTATTGACATAATTTTTCAGCAATTCACCAAAGTACTTTCAATACAAACCATTCAATACTTTAACAAAGAATAGAACTAGGAAAGGAATACCAGTTATATTCTTCGCATTGTACTCACAATAGTAGTGAACACATCTTTAATCGTTTACAGACTTTAAAAAATGACAAGACGACAAAGAGAAGTTATGAATGAGTTATAAATATTAATATGCCTTTCTTGGCAGATAAATAGCTCTCTTGAGGATTTTAACTTTTGTAACTTGGTACGATAATACAACGAATGATTTAATAGCGCTCTGAATTTTTTACAACCGTGAAACAGCTGTAAATTTTTCTTTGCAAAAAGCACTTTTTTTATTATCCTGTATATGTGTCCCACCTAGGGTTGCCATACGTCAGGATTTGTCCTGCCATGTCCAGATTTTCGGCCCTTTGTCCGGATTGCGGCCGGACTTTGCAAGTGTCCGGAATTTTAGGAAAACCTTATTTAAAAAAAATGTTTTTACGCTACATTTATTTTAAAGTTTACACAGTTTTAATGAATGAAATGATAAAGTACGAGTAGTAAGTAATCAATAAAAATAGTAATATTTCTTTGAAAACAATATAAAATAGGATAAATTACAGCTTACAGCCAAAGAGATCTCAATCAATTCGCCAGTCCCCGCATGCCAAATCTCAGCGCGCTTGAAACATTTTGAAATTTTTGTCAAAAAAAGTCAATAAAAAAAAAATTCATTAATAAAACGGCAAAAAATAAGTATAAATAGGTTTGTGAACTATGATATTGAATTATGGAGGTCATAGTCATATCATATGGGTTATGAAAAAAATCCTGCACCGAAGTTTCGCCCCTTGTTACAATAAATGTCAGGACTTTTAGGGGGATGTCCGGATTTTTATCAGGACATTTCAATTTTCCATATGGCAACCCTATTCCCACCGCCATGCTGCGCCATCGTCATAGAACCCCAGGAAAAAAAGAGAGCTGGGGGCCGATTTTTGAGTTTCGAACGCTCGACTTTTCACTCGACATCTGTCAAAAAAGTATGAAGTTTTGACAGATCTCGAGTGAAAAGTCGAGCGTTCGTCACTCAAAAATTGGCCCCCAGGCCTTTGCCCAACAGTGGGACACATATACAGGCTAATAAAAAACGCGTTCTAGTCCGCACTTGGCAGATTGCTTTTTGTTCAAAAGCACTCAAAAGCATATTATTTTGCATGCATAAATTATCTCTCGACGGACAGGTATTTAATAATGTACAGCTGTGATAAAAGTTAAAGGATAATAACCTACTCTATTTGATATACTAAAACATGGGATAGGTACTTGGAAACCATTATAGGTAATGTGTTTTTCAGATCCATAAAGATAAATAAGGGACAGCGGCTTACTCGCGATTAGGTATGGATGAAACATGAAACACATTTACACTAATCGGCTTATCAATATAAAAGCATTCGCCGGAATCAACCGGAATCCAATTATGAATCAAAAGCAAGGAGTCCTCGGAAACCCGATGGGATTTAACGAATACATACAGAGATATATCTACAGTAAATCTACTAGCTTATAGAACTCTGCATCGTCTAACTTATACATAATTGTTATTAATTTTTGTTGGCGAAGGCATACATCTATTTCCATGCCAAATTTTATCTAAATCCGTTTAGCGCAAAGAGGTAAAATACATTTTCACCTCACTAGCTCGGAAAACCCATTTTTATTCTTTACAAATAGCATAACTGCATTTTATCCACAAGAGTGCAAAGAATATTTGAAATCCGAACGTGTGCCTACTGTGTAGTTACTTTTTAGGGTTCCGTACCCAAGAGGTAAAACGGGACCCTATTACTAAGACTCCACTGTCCTGTCCGTCCGTCTGTCCGTCCGTCTGTCCGTCCGTCTGCCACCAGGCTGTATCTCATGAACAGATGAAATTTTCACAGATGATGTATTTTCTGTTGCCGCTATAACAACAAATATACTAAAAACAAAATAAAATATATATTTAACAAAAAGACTTAAAAAACTTTGCTCGTTGCCTCCATCAGACGCTGGGTCTCTAAATGTATGGGAAAACTAAAATCCGACTCGCACTTGACCAAAATTCTACTTGATATTATTTAACGTTATTATTTATAAATAATGGTACGGAACCCTTCGTGCGCGAGTCCGACTCTCACTTGGCCGGTTTTTTAAACATAACATTATATAAAGGTCAGTCCGGCCAGACAGGACAATTTTCGGCCACCTGTTTTTTATTTATTTATTGCATTGTCTGATCAAATCAGGTGGTGTGGACTCAAAAATCGTCTCCTTCCAATTTAATATATTTTAATTTTTCTTTATTAAAAAAAACATCAATATAGATAGACTAATTTTCGACTCATTCTAGGGTAAAGTTTCCAAATTTTAAGTTATATTTATTTGCAACTCAGGGATAACGAATTCAAATTTATTTATTTTTTTGCTAAAAATCATCTCGTCATTATACTCGATTTTGACTTATTCAGGGATAAGGATTTCAAATTTTATATATTGCTTGTTTTGAATTTTAAGTTATATTTTTTTTATGAAAATCGTCATTATACTTACATCACAATAGTAGATTGTACAACAAGTGCATAAAATGCACCATTTTACACGAGATGTTTATCCATCCGAGCAAGCTTGCGAGCGAGGGTGGATATAAAATCGGGTGTAAAATAGGTTTTATGGACGAGTTATACACTCTACTTTTCACGTCAGTTGCGAGGAAATTAACAAATAATTGAAATAAGGTTATGTCATCACATTTACACTCGTGAGGTCGTTAACCTCGTTCGATGGAACGCGGGCTGCCGCGCGCACACTGGCAAGCTGCGGGCGCAGCGCACGGGGTTGATCGTGTGGCTGTTGGACCGATTGCCTTGGTCTTCAAGTTCCTCGACGAAGATCTTACTTTATGCACTAGAGCATAAAAAGCGATTTTATGTCGTCTACGCACGACTTAAAGTCGAACTTTACGAGCATGAGAAGTGAAAAAGTCATTTTCGACTAATTGTAGGGTAAAGATTTGAAATTGTATGTATACATATATATCATTTTGAATTTTAAGTTTTAAGTCATGAAATATTTTTTGCGAAAAATATTCATTATAGATACTCGATTTCGACTAATTCAGGGATATGGATTTCAAATTTTATATTTATTTCGAATTGTAAGTAGTAATAATTTGTTTTATTTCTTAATTATTTTTTTATTATGCCTTTTTTCTAATTTTTAATTATCATTATTAATTTCTTTTAGTTTTTATTTTTATTTTAGTCGCTTAATTCGTTTTGTTTTTTTTTTATTTTTTAGTTTAATTTTGTAAAATTATTTATATACATATCTTAATATATATATATATATATATATATATATATATATATATATATATATATATTGCTGTATGAAATGTATTTATTAACTTTTCCTTTTTTTAATTTTTGATTTAATTATTATTATATTATATTTATTTCATTATTTCTTTTAGTATTAGCTAGCTAGTAGGCTGATAAGTTTCTGTCAATTTGTTTTTTTTAACCACATGTCTACCGGTGACGCGAATACAAGTCAAGTAAACAAAAACATTGTTTTGTTGTGTTTTTTTCGCCGTCAACCCACAGGTGAGTTTAGGGCGCGCTAATATTTAATTTAAAGTCGGTTACTAAATATGGTTATGTATTTAAATATTTATATTTTACGAGTTTTTATTTGGTTCTTTAGAATCATAATTTTAAATATTAATAATTATAAATATAGTTAGAAATCAATAAAAAATATCAGCCATTGACCATTTTTTTTATAAAAGAACTAACTTGTAAGTCTTTGATTGGCTGATTTGGCTGTCGATGTGTTTTGTGATTGGTGGATTCAATAAGCTGAAGCATTGGGATTGGTTAAATTATGCTTCGTAAAACATAAATATGTATTAATGTTAACCCTAGGGGCGACATGACCCACTTTCAACCTGCTTCTTAGGTCAAATATGACACTTTCAGAGTATGAGGAATGAAATAGTCGATTGTTAACCAAGGGTTGAAAGTGAATCATTTCACCCGAGATATTTTCGCCAAAAATAGTCCAAGGGTGAAATGGGTACTTTCACCCGAGTTCAACACTCTACTTTTCATTTCGACTATGAGGAAAATAATTGAGAAATAAGATTCATAGTAAATGATACGCGCGCCCAAGCGCGGCTGGGGCGCAGCCCCGGCCTATGGAAATAAAATAAAAAATACTTTCCACCCGAGCGTTGGAAAAGCGATTTTCAACCCGGCTATCTACTCATTAAAAACTAACTTTCCGAACAGGAGAGATGAAACAAACATTCCACCTTTGCCGCCAAATGATACAATATGTTTGCCGTGGAATTTAATATATAGTTATGTGTATAAATCTTTGATTATTTATTTTCTCGCAATCGAAGTGAAAAGTAGAGTGTCTAAAAGCCATGTTACCGCTCGAACTATTTTCTCTCAAATAACCATCTCGTTGTCATATCAGTCATATGGTTATTTTAGACCCTAAGGACCGTCGGCGCGACGGTAACGAATGCCGCGAAGAACTCTGAAATGTATTTGGGGCGTGAAATGTAACAGATTTATTTTGAAATCTGCGTCTGGCGAATCTCAAGAAATTGATTACGAACCTAATGGTCGTTGGACGTCTTAATTCGTATCTGTGTCCGTTATTTATCGTGTGTAGACTAGGGTTGCCATACGTCCCGGTACGCCGGGACATGTCCCGGTTGGAAGCGTGGTGTCCCTGTGTCCCGGCCAACAAGCAAATTGTCAAGGTCAAAGCCTAGTAAATTAGTAGGGACCAGCTGGGCAAAGAAGCATGCATGTACGTAGTACAAACGACTATAAGCCTACCGCTTAACATTAGACAGTGCATGCGCGGCGTGCAGCGCAAGAAGGGTGCCGTCAGCAGGTAGCAGATGGGGAACGGACGGACGCACCCCGCTCGCTCACTATCCTTTGACTTTGAGGATGTGGCTAGCGCTGATGTCCGTTCGAATTTTTCTTATTGATGTCTACATTACTTTTTCTTTAATTTGTCCCGGCTTTGGTCCCCGTATTTGTGCCAACCCTAATTTAGACTCATCCCTAACTGAATAATAATGAAACCGCCTCGCCAAAGTTAGCCTTGATTACAATGTTTCATGTTTCCGTATCGTGGAGCGTAATTAGAGTAAGTACCTTTTTTTCAAAAGTTGAAGGGATATCAATCAAGAAGACTAAGATAAAATGTATTTTTATCCCCTGGAAACTTTCATTAGGTTATTAATGCCCTCGTCCTACTTCCTTAACATTCTTAGCCATTTATAAAGTCGAATTCTAAAATAACTGGAGGATGACTCTACATATTTGTTACAAACATTAATGTTTTCTAACCGATTCAGTAGAAGGAAGGAGGTTATTAGTATCTTGTATGTTCAGCGATATACTTCTTCACCATCTTATCTGATTTGGTAAAAATCGCAGTTTTTGCTTAACCTCGATGATTGATAACACACAACACAATGAACACTATATTTTTTATGATTTAATTATAAATCTATAAAGTCTTATAGAGAAGTCAAAAAACTGGCGTTAAGTAGAACGGACTGGGGAGAACTGCACCGACAAGAGTGAAACAAGTAAATAATGATGATGATTCGCCCTAAGGTTGACTGGTAGAGAATGCTTATGGCATAAAGTCCGCCTTTTGTACCATAAGTTTTACTTTTGTGCAATAAAGATTAAATAAATAAATAAATAAATAAATGATGACAATTATATAGTTTTCAGATTTTCCCCTGTACTTGTAATATAAAACGATATTACTTGCCAAATTTCATAGTTCTAGGTCAACCGAAAGTACCCTCGAAATTTTGATTCCCTTGAGAGTATCGAAATTTACGTTTTTAGCGGCATATGGACGTATCTTTTTTTTTACGTTAACTTAGAAGTTTGATTTTTTTACAGCATCAAGGAACTGTATATACTTGAGTATATAACTAGATTTAATATTAAAATCGATGCCTCCACGCATTCTCAAGATAAAGGCTCTTGACAGACAGACGGACAACAAATTGATCCTATAAGGGTTCCGTTTTTTCCTTTTGAGGTACGGAACCTTAAAAATGCTTACGACTCATTTAATGACCAGTGAATTCACTGTATTTTTACCGACTGCCATCAAGGAGGAGGTACTAGGTATATTCGATCCGTGTTCCATCATAACTTTGTCAATTGTTAACAGATTTTGATAATTCTTTTTTTGTTGGTTAGAGCTTACGTCGGGCGTGATCCCATATAAATTTGGTCAATATCTGATTATTTTTATAGATGCTCAGCGTACTTCGCCATCCCGGTCGCTGTCCCCATTGGACCGCACCAAGCGCCGCTTCAGCACCATGGTCTCGTCAGCCACCGCCGCGGCCGTCTCCCGCCGACTGTCGGCCACAATCGGCTGGTGTCTGGCCACGCCCACACAAGTCAAGCCGCAGATCGTGCGTCAGGGTCGCGCGCTGTGTCTGCAGTACATAAGGACGCAGATTAGAAGATCCTCCATGTGTGCTAATAAGGTACGGTCTACCAATTCTTGATTTCTGAGCCGCTTCATACCTTTTCACACCATGGTCTCATCGGTCACCGCCGCGGCCGTCTCCCGCCAACTGTCGGCCACAATCGGCTGGTGTCTGGCCACGCCCACACAATTCAAGCCGCAAATCGTGAGTCAGGGTCGCGCGCTGTGTCTGCAGTACATAAGGACGCAGATTAGAAGATCCTCCATGTGTGCTAATAAGGTACGGTCTACCAATTCTTGATTTCTGAGCCGCTTCATACCTTTTCACACCATGGTCTCATCGGTCACCGCCGCGGCCGTCTCCCGCCAACTGTCGGCCACAATCGGCTGGTGTCTGGCCACGCCCACACAATTCAAGCCGCAAATCGTGAGTCAGGGTCGCGCGCTGTGTCTGCAGTACATAAGGACGCAGATTAGAAGATCCTCCATGTGTGCTAATAAGGTACGGTCAAACAATTAGATTTCTGGGAATTCTGGGCCACTTCGCACCTTGTCACAGTGAAATGTATATCAAAACCGCTAGAGATCTCATATGAATGTCACTGTGACAAGGTACGAAGTGACCCAGAAATCAAATTGGTTGACTGTACCTCTAATCAACATACGTATTAATACATACGCACATACGCCGCTTCAAGGACAAAAACGGGTGATCAATAAAGCCTTCAATAAACAAAAAGTAATTGAGAGCCGGAACAAACATGTGTCTGAAATTGAGACTCGTCTAAAAGTACTTTCAGAATGAAGTCGACTTAATTTAGTCCGTTTTAACCCTACAAAAACATACATTTGCGCGTTCACTGCTAAAAAACTGCAACAGATAATGTTGGAACGCAATACTTAGTGTCGACATTTCGAGTCAAGTCCAGTTTCACGGCTATTTAGAGGGTAAGGCCAAATTAGCCTCGATGAAGCTCGGCGTACTCAACAGATCGAGGCAGTATTTTACTCCGGCCCACCGCCTTCAGCTGTACAAGGCGCAGGTTCGTCCACATATGGAATACTGCTCATCTGTGGACAAAGGCACCCCAGTAGTCCCAGTACCAGCTTCTCCTTCTGGATCGCATTCAACGGAGAGCGACTCGAATCGTCGGCTGCCAGCGTATTTTAGATCGGCTTGACTCTCTTTGGCGTTGCGTAGAGATAGAGATGTAGCCTCGCTCTGCATTTTCTATCGTTTGCATCACGGGGAGTGCTCCGAGGAATTGTTCGATCCGGTCTCTGCCGAATATTTTCGCCATCGTTCCACGTGACAGCTTTTCCATCCTCACCACTGAGTCAAGGTGTACATTCAGCAACAGAGCCAATTTGCTTCACGAGACACTTTTTGGATTTTTTTTATTTTTGCTAAATAGGTATATTTCTTAGCTAATTTATCCCTTCCTGACTCTGGCAAAGGCCCATCAAGGCTGCCATTTCTCTTTTATAATAATAAATGATTGGTAGTCCACATAGACCGTGAGCCAACAACAGGTCTCGATGACCAATTTCCTCTCGCATGAAAACTTGTACATTTCATTGGTGGTTTGAGGAGTAGAAGCCTCCCAAAGAGGTAAAAATTTTATCGCCTGGTCCACGATCTAACAACTGTGCATTTCTTGATAATTTTCCTGCCTCTCCCAAACAGTCTGTGGACTGAACTGTCGCCCGCGATATTTTTGGCGTTGTAGTTTTCTTTTTTCGTTAGAATTGCATGAAAATTGGTAGGTTGGAAGAGCTCCTGATTCTGTACTCACTTGTAAGTAAAAAAAATTACAGTATGGCGCCGAAAAAAAAATGTCCCATACAAAATATCCACTGAGTTACGAAAATCCCATACGTTTTGTCACTCAATGGAAAAAAAATTGTAGGACATTGTAGGAAATCGTGCACATATTGTTCAAAATCTGGAGCTCTTCCAACCTACCAATTTTCATGCAATTCTAAAAAACAAAACTACAACGCCAAAAAAATTGGCCCATTCCCGGTCGAATATGACCTGGAAACCTACAATAATCTTTCCTTGAAGGTTTCCAGTACGCTCTTGCGTACTCCCATCTGTAAAGCCGACAACGCACTTGTGGTTGTAGTGAGTTCTTTGGTGTTGCGGGTGTTTATGGACAACGGTAATCGTCTGCTCGTTAGCCTCCTATTTATTAACGATGATGCCACAACATGTTCATTACGACTATTTTTGCCTTTTCTGTTGTATTGGTACTTACTTACACTTACATTCGTTAAGCGTAAACATGATTCTACAAATTATTCAATTCAATTAGCGATTTGACAATCGAATCAAATTGTATAATATGTAAATGAACATAATCAGCGAATTGCCGACGAAATATGTTTGCTTTCTATCTACATACCTATAAATCAAAATCAAATATTTATTCTCCAAATAAATAGCTCACGAGGGCACACTTATACATACATATACTTACCTAACGGTAATTTTATATTTTAAAGGAAAACTTATAATAATAATTAAAATGACTTAATTTAACTCCGGATTGAACTGAACATTTCATAACACGAATGTTATGATTTTTTTTTAAGGAAAATCAGGGTGTAAGGATTAAGGTCTCTTAGAATTAAGAGTTTCCTTTTTTCCACGTTGCAGCAAATTGTGGTGAAACGCTTGCAACAAATGCTCGAGACTGAATGCGGGGAGGAGGCGAACTCCAACATGGAGACTGGAGTGTTTGCGGGCTTGCGGGCGCTTTGCGCAGCCCTCGAGAGGAAGCGACCGGACGCCTTCAGACACGTCGCGCGGCAGGCGACGCGGGCGCCGTCCGCTATGCTACGCTCGGACACCGCCTTAGCAGAGCTAGCTTTGGCGCTCGCGCGACGGATCACAAGAGACAATATTACATGGTCAAAGGTAAACCTATGTTTTTATATACTTTGTAATTTCTTAGTTCCAACATTTCACAAATCACAACATCCATTGAACGTAAACGCGCATCCATCGGAATTATAATGAAAATCACGTGATTAGGGCTTATTTATGATTAGGGCTTCTCAAGTACATAGGTACTTACCTAATTTTTTTTTTGTTTTCTCTTAAACATAATCTAACTTAAAATGTTTCCGTTAAACATAACAAACAGAGATGATATGATATCAAACGATTTCAGAATACCAAAAACAATACCAATAAAAATAAATTAAATTATACGATGTGAATAAGAGTAACAATTTTTGTTAAAGAATGATTGATGACTGATACAATATGTGATAAACATGTAATAAAGAATATATAGACCAGAAAATTTATTTGACCAACCATTCGTTAATAATCGGGCAAGCAGGCCACGCGCAATGTGGCGTTCCGTAGTTAAATTGTCCACCCGTTACGAGTACATAATCTATACATATAATAAAGCAGAAGAGGGTCGAAAGTCTGTACATTGAAGATATTAGTAAAAAAATCGATGGAGGGGTCTAAGAATCGATAACAGAACACGTTTCAACTGTTTTTAGAATTCGTGTCTGTTTGTCTGTTTGTCTGTTTGTCTGTATGTCTGTTTATATGTCTAACTATCACGCGAAAACTAGCGAATGGATTTGAATACAGCCTTCACTAATACGTTTATTGGATCTTCGGCCAGGTTATAGGCTATAAAAATCATACAGGTTAGGGATGAAAGGGGGTGAAAAGAGGGGTTAAACTTTGTATGAGAAGTCTTTCAGTTCATGATTTACAGGCTTGAAAGTTGGTAAGTATATACAAGGACGCAAAGTAAATAGAACCTCATTCAAACATTGTATAATAAACAGATAGTATTTGAAAAAATGGGGGGTGAAATAACAATACCTCTGCCTCTCAAGGCTATAGACAAAAATACAAAAGTCCCTCAAACCATATTAACTGTTTGAAATGAGAGATCTAATTATGTTGGTCCGTCAGTCGCTATCAATATTCACAAACTTTACTACGCAACCTCGGTTTTTTTTTTGTTTTCGATGGAGGGTACCTTACCTACGCAGAGCGGCGGGCTCTCGGTTGCATGGTAGCACTTGCGACATGTACTACCTATATATTAAGTATGCGCATTTTTGTATAAAATATTGTTTTTTGAGGTGCTCATTACAAGAATGATACTTATCCATTTTCAAATCGAAGATGGCGGACATTTACTTATTTACTTTTCTTAATAATCGATATAGGTGTCATCTTTGAGGTTCTTCGAGGTGCCGATTAGTTGCGTTTTCCGTCAGCAAAATGTATAAAATACGTTCAGCGCGTAACAGACATAAATTTAGGGTATATTGGTATTCGTTATTAAAACATACATACCTACGTAACAATAAACATCAAGTATGACCAAATTCGAACAGGCGGATTGGAAAGCAAAAAAAACCGGCCAAGTGCGAGTCGGACTTCGCACATTTAGGGTTCCGAACCGACCGCAAAGTTAAGTTGGTTTTTATAGGAAAAATAAGGAAATTTCAAAGAAAAAAATCTAATTTATCAATATATTAGTATTTGTTGGTAAAAAATACGTAATAACAATCATTATTACCAAATTTTAAGTTTATAGGTGTTTGGAAAGTTAAAAAATTCATCGGAACAAAATTTCGTAAATTCCAATAATTTATGAACAAAAAAAATATCTATTCAACTACCTCTTTACAAAGCCACTTGATAGGTCAACAAATTTTTTTTGTCCAATATTTCGCGCTCGCTGCGCTCGCGTTTTCATCTACATTGCTTGATGCGTATGAAGTATTTTCTGTACCTGCATCATAATGTTGAAAAATTTCGCGCTCGCTGCGCTCGCGTTTTCATCTACATTACTTGATGAGTATTTTCCGCACCTACATCATAATGTTCGATAATTCTCGCGCGCCCTACGCTCGCGTTTTCATCTGCATTATAGTTGATGCTTATGAAGTCTTTTCCGCACCTGCATCATAATGTTCGAAACATTTCGCGCTCACTACGCTCGCGATCTCATCTTCATTTCTTGATGCGTATGAAATATTTTCCGCACCTGCATAATAATGTTCGAAAAATTTCACGCTCGCTGCGCTCGCGTTTTCATCTACATAACTTCATGAGTATGAACTATTTTCCGCACCTGCATCATAATGTTCAAAAACTTTAGCGCCCGCTACGATCGCTTTTTCATCCAAATTACAGATGCGTTTGAAGTCTTTTCCGCACCTGCATCATAATGTTCGTAAAAATTTCGCGTTCGCTATGCTTGCGTTTTCATCTGCATGACTTGATGCGTATGAATTATTTACCGCACCGGCATCACAATGTTCGAAATATTTCGCGCTCGCTGCGCTCGCGTTTTCATACACATTACTCGATGAGTGTGAAGTATTTTCCGCACCTGCATCATAATGTTCGAAAAATTTCGCGCTCGCTGCGTTCGCGTTTTCTTCTACATTACTTGATGAGCATTTTCCGCACAACCTACATCATAATGTTCGAAAATTTTCGCGCGCCGTACGCTCGCGTTTTCATCTACATTATAGTTGATACGTATGAAGTCTTTTGCGCACCTGCATCAGAATGTTCGAAAAATTTCGCGCTCGCTGCGCTCGCGTTTTCATCTACATTACTTGATGAGTATTTTCCGCACCTACATCATAATGTTCGTAAAAATTTCGCGTTCGCTACGCTCGCATTTTCATCTGCATGACTTGATGCGTATGAATTATTTTCCGCACCGGCATCATAATGTTGGAAATATTTCGCGCTCGCTGCGCTCGCGTTTTCATACACATTACTCGATGAGTGTGAAGTATTTTCCGCACCTGCATCATAATGTTCGAAAAATTTCGCGCTCGCTGCGTTCGCGTTTTCTTCTACATTACTTGATGAGCATTTTCCGCACTTACATCATAATGTTCAAAAAATTTTTACGCGCCGTACGCTCGCGTTTTCATCTACATTATAGTTGATACGTATGAAGTCTTTTCCGCACCTGCGCTCGCTACGCTCGCGTTTTCATCTACACTATTTGATGCGTATGAATAAGTATTTTCCGCACCTACATCGTAATGTTTAAAAGAATTCGCGCTCGCTGCGCTCGCGTTTTCATCTTCATTACTTGATGCGTATGAAGTATTTTCCACACCCGTATCAGAATATGCGAAAAGTTTCGCGCTCGCTTCGCTCGCGAGCGTTTTCATCTACATCAATAATAAGTTAATAACATATATTTAGTCCTCTGTCATGTTTCATGTGGGCGCATTGAGCCGGCGTGCGCAATGTTTGTCGAGACAACCCGGCGAAATACGGTGTAGAAGTTGATATGGATAATGGATATTCACGCGAATGAAGTCGCGGGCAAAAGCTTAGATAAATAAATTTAAAACCTGGACTACCCGTGCGAAACTGGGGCGGGTTATAAATGCGAAAGTGACTCTGTCTGCCTGTTTCCTCTTAAAATGCTCAACCGATTTAGATGAAATTTGTTATGGATATAGTTTGAGTCCTAGGGAAGGACATAGGATACTTTTATCCCGGAAATCATCCCTTAACGAGGTTTAAGTTAGAATGGAAGAGAGATAACTAGGTAAGCGCATGAAATAGAAGAATGAAATAACATTTTAACGCGATGACGCGAATTCTACGCAGACGAAGTCGCGGGCAAAAGCTAGTGTGAAATAAAAAGTATACAAACTTATATTTAATATGTTTTTGCAAGAATTAACAACATCACCTAAGGTTTCGAATTACGATTAATAACGGGGAATTTACTTATTATTATTTAATTTTTAATTATCGCGCAGTTTTAGTTGTTTTCTACCCACACACCATAGCGATTCTAACGATTTTAACCTCTTCTTGGTTCGCTTTTTCCTACAGTGTCACCGTCACTACTAGGTCGTTTCAATCGCTTCAGGTACACCTTCTGAAGGCAGGAACAAATCATTGGATTGACTTGCATAACCCTCGATGAGCTAAGCCGGAGACGGACGGACGGACATGGCGAAACTATAAGAGTTCCTTGTTTACTACGGAACCCTAAAAACGATTACGTCTTACCCTCGTCACTGCAAACATCAATAGAAAAATCAAATCAAATGTTGGAACTAAGAAATTACTAAGCATAATTCCCAGTTCGACAAGGGACTTCATAGAATGCTCGAGACAACACATGGTCACACGTGACTAGTAATTTCCGGCTTAGTTTCCGATAAGTGAAAAGGTTCAGAGTGGTGACTGATGTACGAGGATGAGGGCGAATAGAGCAGAAACAGCACAAAGGAACGTAGATAATGGCAGTGGCTAACGAACTATACCTATCCTATTTATACTAGCGGCCGCCCGCGACTTTGTTCGCGTCGCGTAGAACAACGTCGCGTTGTTTTCGTAATCAGCGACCGGATAAACCAAAGAAACAATACCCATGTCAATTTTTGACTTTGTAACCGCATTTCCCCCTTTTAGGGGTTGAATTTTCAAAAACCCTGAAACATGTATTTACTTATTTATTGTTAGAAATACTCGTGTGAAGTTTAGAATTAAATAGTCGAAACTGGGGACTGATTTTTGAGAGTCGAGCGCTCGAATTTTCCCCCGACATCTGTCAAAACGTCATAGTTTTTTGACAGATCTCGAGTGAAAAGTCGAGCGCACGACACTCAAAAATCGGTCCCCAGATCTGGTTTCCCCATACAAACTTTGGACCCTCATTTCATCCCCTTAGGGGATGAATTTTGAAAAACCCCTTCTTAGTGGATACTAACGTTATTAAAACTAACTATTGTGAAAAATTCAGCTCTCTAGGTCCAACGGTTTGGGCTGGGCGTTGATTTAAGTGAGTCAGTCAGTCAGGACTTTTTCTTTTATATATATAACTCTGATATAACTAGACTAGCTGTTGCCCGCAACTTCGTCTGCGTAGAGCTCGGTTTTTAGTTAAAACATCTTAATATCCAGGAAACGGTATAATAATTGTGGTACTTTTACCCGGTGATACATTTATATGCTGTACAAATCGTATGCTGTATAAATCGGTCAACCCAAATTCTCAACCCCTCTAAAAATCCCTTTAGGTACCTACTTATCGGTTAAAAACTCTCACTGACTTAGGCTATTTTTTGTGTGAGTTGACACGTATCTTGTCGTTCTCTCTTCGTTACTGTACATATTTAATTATGGACCTGAAGAAATTTCGTTTCAAACATCTATCCAAATCCACAAATCCTGAAATCATCTAAACAGTCTTATTGTGAAATGAAAGTCTCTCAATTAAAAAAATGTTGCTCCCCATACAAACTTTGAACCCCTTTTTAACCCACTGAGGGGATGAATTAAAAAAAAAACGCCGAAATTTGTTTTGTTGTATTTAAACAGAGATTTTTTTTTTGTTTCTGTAAAAAATTTGAAGTTTCTCTATTAAAAAAATGTTGCTCCCCATACAAACTTTGAACCCCTTTTTAACCCCTTGAGGGGATGAATTAAAAAAAAAACGCTGAAATTAGTTTTGTAGTATTTAATTAAAACAGTTACTGTAAGAAATTTTAAGTCCTTCACTCAAAAAATTTTTGCTTCCAATATAAACTTTGAATCCCTTTTTAACCCCTTTAGGGGTTGAATTTCAAAAAACGCAGAAATTAGTTTTGTTTTATTTAAACAGAGAGTATCTGTAAGAAATTTGAAGTACCTTCACTTTAAAAAAAAATTTGCTCCCCATATAAACTTTGAACCCCTTTTTAACCCCTTTAGGGGATGAATTTCGAAAAACGCTGAAATTACTTTTATTGTATTATTATAAGGAACTTTCATACAAAGTTTGAAGACTCTCACTTTAAAAAAAAATTGCTCCCCATACAATATTTCACCCCTATTTTCAACCCCTTAGGAGACAAAAATTTTAAAAACGCAGATACTACTTTCATTGTCTTATTTTAAGGAGTCTTTGTACAAAGTTTCAAGTCTATACCTTTAAAAAATTATTGCCCCCCATACAAACTTTGCACCCCTGTTTTACCCCCTTAGGGGTGGAATTTCCAAAAATCCCGTCTTATCCCTTGCCTCCGTTATATAACCTAACTATAGTGTAAATTTCAAATTTCTAGGACCAGCAGTTTCGGCGGGGCGGTGATTAATCAGTCACCCATCAACTTTATATATATAGATAAATAGAAGAGCGCTTAAACAGCATTTTTTACTCTTACTGCATAGAAGGAAGGTAGGACTGGAGTATAAAACTAGTGAGAAACACATTAAAGACCAACCGTCTTGTACATACTTATATCAGGCCCTGACCTCATCGTTCTTTCATTCAACTTCCACTCCCTTAAGGGATGATTTCCGGGGTAAAAGTATTCTATGTCCTTCCGCGGGACTCAAACTATCTCCATGCCAAATTTCATCTAAATCCGTTGAAGAAGTAACAGACAGGCAGGCAGACAGAGACACTTTCGCATTTATAAATTAGTATATAGGTTGGTAGACGAATGCGAGACAGGGAGCTTGACCGGGCTCCGGGTCATACTTGATGCAAACGTTGTCGATTGCAGTTCAACGCGGTAACGCTGCAAGCGTTTTGGGCACCTTTGCACCAGGTATGACTCGGGGTGGGTTGTTAGATTAGAATAGTTGTAAGTTTTGTTTTTAATTATTTTTTATTTATTGTAAACCATATTTGTTTAATGATAGTATTTTTAACGTTTTTTTTATAAAAGTCGTGTAGTCGTGTCGTAAATGTCGTAATCAAAAAAGGATATACCTACCGCAAAATATTTACAACCTGGTAAATAATTATTAACGTCTGAAACTTTTTCCAGATAGCAGCAGTATTCTGCATTTGCGGGGCACTATCAAGAGAAGCAGCTGAGGCGGCGGACGGTGAACCAGGTCTAGAGTTAGTTGCAGCGCCGGCCGCGGCGGTAGCTGACCTTCTACACGAAGAAACAGGCTCCTGGATAGCAGCTAACGGAGGATGGGTATATACGAGCAGTTTTTTTTTTAGTTTTTATTATTATTATTACAAACTGTGATCTACCAATAAAATATAACAATAACTTATTAAAAATAAAATAAAATTACTTGGTATTAAATTACTTGCACTAGAATATTTATATAGGCAGACCGCAGATATTTCATTTTCGGTTCGCGGCAGACTTTCTGCTCGTTCATAACTATTTATTTGCATAAAAGTGAGTTAATTAAAAAAGTTGTTACATTAAAATATTTACACATGTCTCATCTTTTTTAGCTGTCCATGCACAGCATGCAAATTTCACAAGTGTTTTCCATAGCCTAATTTACAATTACAGCTAATAAAAGGTCGAAGATGTATTATTACCTAAGAATTCGTTTACAGAATAAAATCTATATGATAATCAATAGCCATCGAAATAGTGCAGTTTTAAATTTATTATTAAGCAATCAATCAATCATTTATTCACTACACATACAAGATAGATGCCTCGGAAGCTTACTGTAGATAGTGACACACATTGAGTAACAATTTTTTTAAAGTAGTCGTTGTCAGCTGCTTACCTACAACAAGCTTGTTAGTATTCCTACTGTTTCTTGGAAATACTTCTTGGGCTGTTTTGAAGGAGATTTCAAAGATATAGAGGCAAAGCTATGGAAGAATATTCAATTTAAGAAATAGTGGCTTACAGGAGGTCATTCGGCCCACTCCACACACGGCACGAATACACTTTTTTTGAAATATGAAGGTCCTTTGAATTTCTATGCTATTTCCCCATACGAGTCCATACCTCAGCACTGGCTCCACGTAGCCGTAATAGGCCGCCATTACCGTTTTGTGAACCGTTATTTGCCGTAGTCTATTTAAAATTCCTTCATTCATCTCATTGACGCCCAGAATCACAAAATTAGTTAAGAAATAATCATTTATCAGGTTTATTTAGGATTTAGCCGCCCGTACCCTTCGCGGGGACTAAATTCAGACAAATACAGCACAAAAAAAAGAAAGTCTATTTAAAACGAATACAAATCTATTTATTTTATTACATGTTATATACATATATTCGATATGTTCATTCCATTTTAATCCTTATCAACTAAAATACCAAGAAATTTTACATTACTTAAATTATTGAAATCATGTCCGTTATAATTAATAGTCAATGTCAGGTTAGATTTATTAAAGTTAATATAATAATTGGTTTTATTTAAGTTTACTTGCATATTATTATTTTGTAACCAATTGATTACCGCTACACAATAATCAATTATGTGCGCGGTCACCCCGCTCTCATTTAAAACTAAAACTTAATTTTTACTTTTGTAATTTTTTGTTTTGTATTATGAACTTGTTTATCATCGCCATCAGTGTCGGTCTCTACTCTCTACGATGAACACGACACACGTGCTCATCAAGACATTACAAGTTAGGTAGTTTTTAAACGATAATTATATTTTTCACTTTAGAATGGGCTGGTGGAGCGCTTGCGAGCTAGCGAGCGTGATCAGCGATCAGAGAAGACACTGCGAGTCATGGTATCATTATTCGCCATGGCGTTCGTCATCCTACTGCTGCTGAGATGGGTACTACACGGACATACAGCATACTACGATTAATATGATAAACGATATGACCTATATCATAAAGACATTACTATAGACCGACTGTCTATACAGTGTCTGACAGGGGCAAGAAGGAAGATGTCAAAGGGTAGCGGGCTTACCCTTCCGCACGGTCTCAGTTGAGCGGTCGACCTATAATTATGTACATTTTTTTGTACATCACCTCTGTTATGTTAAATTGAATCCGGGTCATCCGGGGGACGAGCCGGCTTCGTCAAAGCTCCAGGCGCTGCCTACTCGTAACGTTAGGCCCAAGTATTTCATGAACTGACTACTACTTAATTACCTTGGCTATTTTAGATACTGTCAAAATCCAAGATTGGTTGTCTTGTCTTTAATTGGACTTCTGCCTCGTACAGAAGTAGCGAGCACTGCTAACCTGCACGGCAATAGCTGGAGGCTCCCGACCTCGCCGCAATCCATGTAGCCAAAACGCGTCGGTCTATGTGGCGCAGTGTAAGATGTAGACTGCAGATGTTGTGACATTAAAAATTAATTTTAAAAAACCTACACAAAACATAGCTAAGGGACCTGCGCCATCAAGACTTCCGATTTAAAAAAACCGAACTCAATTCGATTCATCCGCTAGGGAGCTACGATGCCATAGATAGATACACATACATTGCGGTTCAGGGGTTAATAATGTGCCCTTGTCAAGTAAGAACAATAATTGATGTCACAGAAATTACGCCGAGCACAATAGCAGTCAGAAACCCTGTAGTATTAAATGTTTTGTCGCTTAATGCAAAGTAATGAATCATAGTGTTTAGCGTAGATTTAGCTGATATTCCTCGGGGCAGGCCGGCGACGTACAAAAGTATTGTTATGGATAGGCTAATTAATTTAATGATAACTATTATAAGTATAAGAAATGTAATTTATTTTTTGTTAAATTAAAATGATATTCATAAAATGTGTGTTTTAATCAGTCTTAGAAAAAACATAGGTAGGTAGTTAATCTACTTGCTTACAGATTAAATAAGTAATAATGGGATTTGGAATAGCCTCGAAGATGGCAGACAAGACACTATAAACCAAATCCATGACAAAATATATCGCTCCGGTATCTCCGGTAATAAATAAGAGTTGCATTGCGACATCTTTAGCTATTTTATTAGCTACAGTCAAAATCTAAGATTGGGTATCTTATTTGCCTGGAAGTATCCCACTGGAAATAGAATAATTATGCTTAAGAACAAAAAATCAACTAGGTAGTGTTGACAGGTCGGTTAAGCTGGAAACGCACAGACAGCGGTGGCGGCGCGGTGCGGAGGCGGTACCGGTTGTAATGTTCGAGCTTATATGAAAGGGTCCGCACAGAACGCTTTTTTCCCGGCCGGTTTTCTGTGCGAACCCTTTCATATTAGTTCGAATATTACAACCGGTACCGCCTCCGCACCGCGACGCCCCGCCCCGCTACCGCTGTCAGTGCGTTTCGGGCTTTAGCGATAGCGACTAGATTTTACAAAATCGTTTTGTTACTGACCTAAATACTAAATTTTAGTCATTAATAGTAAAGTTTAGCTGGGATTACTAGCCGAACCTATGTTTTACCCTAGTTTTTGTTATCCTTACAATTTTTTTGCCCTACAAATTATTGGTTATCCATGGCATGGGCGAAAGCTAAGGGTTTAAAAAAACTAAAAACGCATAAGTTGATAACCACTGATTGTAGACCCCCGATCGAACGAGTCAAAATCATTGCAAATTAGCAGTTGTATAAATTATCCCCTTCAAGAAATAGGGTCAAGGAACCAAAAGATGAACACACCCCAATAGTTGAACATTCGACCGAAAAATTGCAATAAAAAAATCGTAATACATCTTACCTTTTCGGAATATTTTTTTTCTAACGCGGCAATCCTTTGTCGAGGCTGGTAATTAAACTCCCAGGCTGTAACCGTACACACGTGGCTAAAAGCCGCTGTTGAATCCAGGCCTCGCGCCAAAAACTCCGTTTGTATGGCGATCTTACTAAGGATAGCGCTCTCAAATTTAAGCATTAAATTACGTATAAAATTGAATATAACGTATACTTACAAGGTTTTGAGTGAAATAGATTCTTGATTAATGCCTTTGCATTTTTATATATTAGATAAATATATTTTTTTAATAATATGGGAGATATTTGCTGTTCAAGTTATGGTTCCAATTTTGTGTACCTGAGCTAATAGTTGAACGGCGTTCAACTTTCGGGCATAGTATCGTTTTTTCAAAAATTGATTTAAATTCCTACTGAAAAGATAATAAGAACCTCTATAGCTTAAATTAATCGTTTCTTTGTCGTTGATTTTTCAACCAAAAGTTGAACGCAACTTTCTATTGACAAAACGTTTATTTTGGAGTTTGTTTTACTATGAAAAATACCATTGTTCAACATAGAACCTGAGGCCAGAACTTGAACGAATAAAATTTACTAGTTCAACTTCTGGCTACTATTCCAATATGTGAACACTTTGTTGATTTTGGTTCGTTCATTTCACAGCTATCGTGTCCAAAACTTGAACTAACATAATTTAGTCGTTCATGATTTAGGCAGTGG
The DNA here is from genome assembly GCA_951800055.1 of Cenopis cana. Lineage (NCBI taxonomy): Eukaryota > Metazoa > Arthropoda > Insecta > Lepidoptera > Tortricidae > Cenopis > Cenopis cana. The sequence continues at coordinate 8,847,344 of OX637477.1, read as the reverse complement.
TTAGTAAATGAACGTCTTTACTCCAAAGTTACTAATTAGCATAAAACCTGGCAATTTTACCCATCCTTAGCTTTCATGTTCTCTAGTTTACTGTATTATTTTTGTAAATATTATTTATAGTATTATGTAAGTTCGCAAATTATTTGTTTTGCTTATAAATGCCCGGACAATGCATAAATAAATATGTTTGTTCATTATACACTAATATTTCATTCATCTTTATTAACATACACCGTTATCAATGGAGTAAATTGGTGCGAAAGTGTTCGTTCATCTAATGGTGTCAAAGTGTTCAGAATTAGGGCACACTGTTCAACTTCTGGGCAAATTGGCATACTTTTGCTTAGATTATTTTAAAAAAAATACTGTATTATAATAGGATGATTTAAAATATTGGAATTCAATCTCGATTATATACCGATTCATATAAAAAAATTAAACCTGTATATAGTAGGTTACAACACTCCGAAAAAAAATCCTAAAGTTGGGTTAGTCGCTTAAGTGTTCATCTTTTGGTTCCTTGACCCTAGGTCGAATTACCAATCACTGTATAAGCACACGGCCTGACCGTTGGCACCTAAGCGCTAAAACTTTCACAAAGGTTGTATGGAGAGAACTTGCCCACCTCTATACCTTAAAAACCGGCCAAGTGCGAGTCGGACTCGCACAGGAAGGGTTTCGTGCCATTATCTATAAAAACGGCAAAAAAATCATGTCTGTTGTATGGGAGCCCCCTTAAACAGGGGCGTATTTACCCTAGGGCCAAGGGGGCCACGGCCCAGGGCGGCAGGCATAGATGAGCGGCAAAGCCACCCCTCGCCAGGGCCGGCCCAAGGGTGGGCTGTTGGCGCGGACGCGCCAGGCGCCGGATGTCAACGGGCGCCAGCCACCGGATATCAAGGGGCGCCAAACTGGCAACGTGGAAAAATTTAAATCAAAGGGCGCCCAATGGCCATCTCGCACCACCCGGATTTAGGGCTAGGCTAGGGCTGGCGCTGCCCCTTGCATCCTTCTTTGGGTGCCTTTTCTCGTCACCTACAATACTAGTAGTTTTTGCCATTTTAAGTTTCCGTACCTAGACAGCGAATACGCAGCGCCAGACAAAAAAGTGAAGATACATATTATGAAGATGGTGTCAAAATTTTTCAGGGCGCTGCTATGCAACTTGTAATCAGGGGCATCAAAAAACGAGCCGAATGCTAGTTTTATAATAAGGTCGGACGAGTGTTGTAATGCCTAATTATGTACAGTTGCATACACTACTTTATCTACATCCATATATTAAATCCTCTTTCATGACGTGTTTCGTGTGAGCACGTTGAGCCGGCGTACGCCATGTTTGCCTCGACAGACCGGCCCGCCCGCCGCCGCCAGCCCGCAGCTGTGGCATTAAGGTTGTACGTGACCTCGTAATGGTATAATATTTGGTGTCGTTTCTCAGCGTGCGCTCAGCCCCGGGAAGCTAGCACGGTATATTATGAAGCGGGGTCTTATCTACGGTTTTTGAACTTATTAAAGAGGATTTACTATATGGGTGTAATTAAATAATTATATAGTATGATTTTTCAGCGCTAAATGTCGAAACATAACTTAGTAGTAGCGCCAGCTAGTGCCCGTGAAAACAATTATATAGTACGGCTTTTCAGCGCTAGATGTCAGCACACAACTTAATATTAGCGCCATCTAGTGAACAAGAAACAAACTACATAGTTTGGCTTTTCACCGCTAGATGTCAGGTCTTATACATTAATTTTAGCGCCATCTAGTGATAAAGTAACACTTTAAATAGTTTGGCTTTTCACCGCTAGATGTCAGGTCTTAAACATTAATTTTAGCGCCATCTTGTGATCAAGTTACACACTAAATAGTTTGGCTTTTCACCGTTAGATGTCCAGGTCTTATGCATTAATTTTAGCGCCATCTAGTAATCAAGTATCACACTAAATAGTTTGGCTTTTCCTCACTAGATGTCGCATAATTAGTGTAGTTCGTTCTAGATGTTTTAAATGGGGGACCGTAGTCTTTGCATTCTACCATTTTCTTTTGCGAAATTACATGCATCAACATGGTACATACAAATTGTTTTGAAATAGTGCCTTAGACATTTAAAAGGGATTGCTTGGTATAACATAGATATATTTATTGCCGTAAAACGCTGGCATAGTGGTAAATACCATTTTTAGGGTTCCGTAGTAAACAAGGAACCCTTATAGTTTCGCCATGTCCGTCCGTCCGTCCGACCCCCGTTTCTCTCAGTAACCGTTAGTGCTAGAAAGCTGTAATTTGGCATGAGTATACATATCAATGACGCCGACAAAACGGTAGAATAAAATCTTATAAAAAAATTTTTTAGGGTACCTCCCCTACATGTAAAGTGGTGGTGCAAATTTTTTTTCTGCCAAACCCCATCGTGTGTGTATCGTTGGATAGCTCTTTTAAAATAAAAAAGCTTTGAAGTGATAATTTTTGCTATGGTCAAGTGTCCCCCCCCCCCCCCCCCCCCTGCCAACTAAACGGTGGCTACTAGGCATGTGAAAAAAATCATGGTAGTAGTATATACGATGAATTTAAAAGGAAAACTATCACAGCTAAAGAGAGTTAGGTGCTCCAACTCGGGAGGTATCTCCCCTTTACAGAAGACTGTCATACAGGACGTGCTAACGTCACTGCCAAGTATGTACTCCAACTGGGGAAGTTCCTCCCCAACTGGGGAAGTAGCTCCCCTTTACAGAAGACTGTCATACAGGACGTGCTAATGTCGCTGCCAGGTATGTACTCCAACTGGGGAAGTTCCTCCCCAACTGGGGAAGTAGCTCCCCAACCGGGGAAGTAGCTCCTCTTTACAGAAGACTGTCATATAGGACGTGCTAATGTCGCTGCCAGGTATATACTCCTAGTAGGGAAGTTCCTCCCCAACTGGGGAAGTAGCTCCCCTTTACAGAAGACTGTCATACAGGACGTGCTAATGTCGCTGCCAGGTATGTACTTCAACTGGGGAAGTTCCTCCCCAACTGGGGAAGTACCTCCCCTTTACAGAAGACTGTCATATAGGACGTGCTAATGTCGCTGCCAGGTATATACTCCAAGTAGGGTAGTTCCTCCCCAACTGGGGAAGTAGCTCCCCAACTGGGGAAGTAGCTCCCCTTTACAGATGACTGTCATACAGGACGTGCTAGTGTCGCTACCAGGTATGTACTCCAACTGAGGAAGTACCTCCCCCAACTGGGGAAGTACCACCCCTTTACAGAAAACTGTCATACAGGACGTGCTAATGTCGCTGTGTACTCCAACTGGGGAAGTTCCTCCCCAACTCGGGAAGTTCCTCCCCAACTCGGGAAGTACCTCCCCTTTACAGAAGACTGGCATACAGGACGTGCTAGTGTCGCTACCAGGTATGTACTCCAACTGAGGAAGTACCTCCCCAACTGGGGAAGTAGCACCCCTTTACAGAAGACTGTCATACAGGACGTGCTAATGTCGCTGTGTACTCCAACTGGGGAAGTACCTCCCTAACTGGGGAAGTACCTCCCTTTTACAAGCAATAAACAAGACACTGTCTTCATTTCGTAATATTAACACATACATTTCGGAGCATGTTTGAGAAAAAATATTTATTCGTGCTAAATCATTCGAATAAATCATTCGCGAATAAATTATTCGCGAATAAGAATGATCATTCGAATATTTATTCGTCATTCGCGAATAATTTGGTTATTCTTATTCGTTATTCGAATAAATTTTGCCCATCTCTGGATGGGAGAAGTATTCCATCTACTTTTGACAACCACGGGGGAATACTCTTAGTTCACAATGAAAGCGTACCAGGGCACCATAAACTAGTGGCTCTGTGAGCTGTAGACCTCGTGAGTGTTTTTTTTTTTATTTCCAAAACTATGTTGATTGGTAAAACTAAAAGGCTTATCACACTACCCTATCGGTAGGGCCTTAACTGGAGGAGGGAAGTTAAAGCATTTCACTCATTAGAGCGAGATAGTTTAACTCTCCTCCCCGAGTTAGGGCCCTACCGATAGGGTAGTGTGATAAGGCTTTAAGTTGTACGTGACCTTTTTTAACTGGTAACCCTGAAATAAATTCTGTTTTTTTTTTCAACCTTTGAGCTATACAAATATAGCGTAAATCTATTTAAAAACGATTGAACTATAAAATACTATTTAAAATATACTTATATTAAGGTGCGACGCAAAAAGAGAGGGGGTTTTATTTAAGCTTATGATTATGACCTGTAATTATTCTTGGATACATATAAATAAAAACATAGGTCCATTGTAGAAATGTGTAGGCTAACTTTTTTATCATAAATATTTATTAAAGGAAAGATACTAACGGTTGAAACCAAGTTGAAACCATTGAAATATATGTGTTGAAACTAGCCGAATAGAAAGAACCAAGAACCGGACTAGAACTAGAATATTTAATTTAATGAATTGGCAACATTCAACTCTGTTACTGTCATGTCGGAAAGAGAAATAAATTGAAACAATTTGAGAATATATATCAGAACAAAAACAAATAATTGTTTTCTGCCGCGGTGTGATTTAGCTGGTCCTCGTTACGGCTAAAATTCCCGTTACTTGTAAGTTTCATCTAAACATACTTTAATTACGGATGAAATTGGTCATTTACAAAGAAAATAAAAATTAGAAAAAGAGGTTTCTTTTTACGTGTGAAAGAAAGAGATAGTCGAACGGAGTTGTCTGTCAATCTACGATATTCTAATTTTAATTGAAGTATTCCTAGCAATTTTTAATGTAAATCTATTCTTAATGTATTACACGATTACCTATATTTATTTAAATAAAGTATACACGTAAGTAAGTTCATATAAAACAAGACATCTCAGCAAAGTAAGTGGCCTTTGCAGCTGCACTTTAGTATGGAGTCCCAGTGTGTTTATCATTCGAAGTGACGTTTGCTTATTCGCAATGTTTAATAATATTTTAATTTCAGATGTTAATGAGGAATCACAATGAAGAATTCCTGTCCGTGTAAATGAACGATACGTGAAGGAAACCTTATAGGTGTCAGTTTTGTTTGTGTAATTACCAGCAGTCGAAATGATGAAAAGTACTTTAACTAAAGATAAACCAGGCAAAATGAGGATCAGAGCCTTTCCTGTGAGTAAACTCTGTGTTTTTGCTGTTGACATTGAATCTAATACAACCTGACATAAACTAGCTTCTGCATTTCCATCCCTAATGGTTGGTCATTTACATGAGGAGGTCATTAGATCACCGTCACTAGTTCATAGGTATAATTGTTAAAAATGACGTGTTCACTGAACTTATAGTTTATTTAGTGCATTTATTAAAAAATATATATGAATTTCACTGATTTTTCACCTTGTTGCAAGTCTTTGAGTAATTTTATAACATAACATTATGACATGCTTAGTGTCTGCTCATCATAAATCGTCTTACAAAGATGACCAACTAATAACTGTAACAAATTTGTTAAAGCATGTGTGGGACAGAGAAAAGACATTGTATATTTTCATGTCAAGCATTAAGTATTTCATTCTGAATTATCTATTCTTATTCTATTAACCTCTCTCTTGTCTCTGTCAGTTTTCGAATTTTAACCTTAAACTGTCTTAGTAACGGTTAAAAAAGTAAAATTTGAAACTCTCGCACTTTGTCTTACTTATATAAAAGATTTTTTAAAAAAGGTAAATTTAAAATATCACAGACCTCTGTAAAGAAATCCTATAAGTATGTTCTAAAGATTAAAAACCCAGGGTGATGGATGATTCATGAAAAATTACCACAGTAGACAATGGCTTAATCTTATAGAAAATGCACTATTGACAATTTGAAGCTAATGCCAGTGATTTCAACTTAGGGCCATTTTATTAATTTTTAATTTTCATTACCCTTTGTTGTATGACATATGATTATAAACATATGACATGTTTACACATAAAGCCACATATGGGAAATGCAATAGTTTATATGAAACCATTTTGTCATAATTTAACAGTTACAATGGACCCCTATTTCTGGGCTGTTTGCCCCTCGGGCATCTTTAGCAACCTAACAAACCTAACCTACTTGTACCTATCATTTAGTGTGTGGGTAATGTTGCGTATGATTCATTTTGTGTTGTGTTGTTTAGAGTGGTTGAAATGTGTTATTTTAGTTTAACTAAAAATTTTGTTAATATACAATCACACGTCAATTCTATTGTAAAGTAAAATCACAATGTACATGTCTTTTAGCTACCCAAAGGTTTTTCAAAGGTCTTTTATAAGGCTAAGGATAACTTGGAACTTGGCTAGCTACAGAAAGACTAGGCGGGGCAGTGCCCCGGGCCCTCAAGCTCTGGGGGGCCCCTAAATCTGATTAGCAGGCCTATTATTAAACTAGCAAAAAATTCTCCCACCTTTAGAATCTAAATAAAATAGGTTGCAACACTACTTTAATAATGTATGGAGGTTACAATATTTGTGTCTAACAAAATTCGCCTTAATGTTGTAGGTGGGGACCAATACAATTTTTTTCTCAAAATAAATTTCTACTGCAGGTATAGTAGAGAAATATTTTGTGGACAATCTTATACAAATCGATCTAGTCCCAAACTAAGCAAAGCTTGTACATACCATTAGTTTTAGCGACGATATACATACTTATATATATAAATAGATGATTAAATGAAAATGAAAAATAGTTTATTGGTCATTTATATTATTATTATATTGGTCGTTTATAAAATTAAATACATAGAAAACATCCAAGACACAAAAACAAATATTCATGCTCATTATACAAATAAATGCCCTAACCGGAGCTCGAATCCGGGACCTCCAGCTTCGTAGACAGGGTCACTAGTTCACTACCAACTAGGATAAAGTGGTCGTCAAAAAAGTGACGAACATACCATTCCGCGACTGTACAGTCAGCGTCATAATAGTACGTAGCAGCCTGCACCTGCGCCTGTTGTTTGCCTCTACTTATTGTGTTTTTTTGTGCTGTGTCCTTTAATTGAGGTGTGCAATAAAGAGTATTTGTTGTTGTTATTGTTGTTGTAGCAGCCAAAGTGTCCAAATACTTCGGCACACCATACAAAATATATGGTGTACCGAACTATTTGGCCACTTTGGCTGCTACATACTATATAATATGACGCTGACTGTACAATGTTAATTATAAAAACTGCATTCAAAGATATTAAGTGTTCATACACTGCCTGGCATCAAGTACCCATCATGTCTGTACAAGTGTACACCTCTGGAAGCTGGAAGTATTTTATGAGGAGAAACTGATAGTGTAGGTTGCAAAATATCTTATAACAATAAGCTGCATTGCCATTATGTCCAATATATGTACTCATTGTATTGTGTATTGAACACAATACTCTTTTCATTACACTGCTTGCAAAGGGTTTTATTTTGCTTCAAATAGACTTTCGTTTGTAATGCCCTTCTTAAAACTCTTAAAAATGTACAATGGGATATTATTGCACACCTTAATAAAACAAAATATATAATAAATCGCAGTAATTGGAAAAACCGGCCAAGTGCTTAGTTTGTTCTATTACTTGTTAACTAGTACTGTAAATTCATTAGGTATACTTATATAGTACTAACATAATTTGTTTCACATCCCCAATAACCACCAGTTACATGATGGGGTTTAGCAGGTAAAAAATTGCACCGCAATATAAGTGTATTCCAGACTTTATTACCATTTTGTTGGCATAATTGAGATGTATACTCATGCCAAATTACAGCTTTCTAGTGTTGCCCAACAAAGATGCAGACAGACAGACGGACATAGCGAAACTATCCTTGAATGTTTGTTAATAAAATAGGTTTAATTCAAATTGATTGATGTCTTTTTAATCTATGGCGACAGCATTATGGTTATTACTTTTTAATTTACAAATGTGTTGACAGTATTTCAAAATTGGAATGTCTAGTTGTTTTGGTTTGGAACTTGGTAAATTATTTGTATTCAATATGTCATAAATTATATTTTGACAAGAGTGAAATTTTAATCAAAAGCCAAACATTATTTGTGTTTTCGTATTATAACTGTTTTGTGTTTTTGTTACTTCTGTTTTAATTTTGTACAATGCCGGTGTAGTTATATAAGACATATGATAAATTCAAGATGACACGAAAATTTCAAGTATGGAATTATTCAGAACCTTACTATCAAATGTATCCAGACACATGGGTCTGTAACTGAGGATGCTACAGCACTTTTATCTCACAAGTGCGGATTAGCCATAGTTGTTATTGTGACACATACAATCACATGGACAACTCGGACTCATAGCGCATATGCTGACGCACACAGACAATGTGCGTGTATAGAGCTCAACACCATAGATAACAACACACAAGCATGGCTCACCCGCGCTCGTGGGATAAAAGTACTATACTAGATATACCTATGCGCTGTGTAAACTGTATTATACTATTATAAAAACACCTCTATTGCAGATGACTATGGATGAAAAGTATGTCGAAAGCATATGGAGCTTACTAAAGAATGCAATACAGGAAATACAAAAGAAAAATAATTCAGGGCTGTCTTTTGAGGAACTCTATCGTAATGCATACACTATGGTCCTCCACAAACATGGCGAAAGGCTCTACACTGGCTTAAAGGAAGTGGTCACCCATCACCTTGAAACAAAAGTAAGTACCCCCATTACCCCTCTTGTTAACCAAGATTGGACAGTCTTGGTAAACAAGATGATTTTTTTATAATCAACAATATAAACATACCATATTGCTCATAGGTTAACTGGTAAAGATCCCTTACAGGGACAAGTTCGCCTTTGTACTTGTATAATCTGTTTTGCCTATATTTTTTTACCAATTCATTGGCATTAAAACTTTGTTTTAATTTTTTAATTTAGCATATGTTCGAAAAACAAACTAATTATATACTAATTTTAATGAATATACTAATTTCTGAAACAGAATATTCAAGTGATTAAGACTCTTCAATCAATACATTTGACATAATGTATAAAAACGAATAAGCACGAATATTATGAATTAATTTATTGCATTATGTTTCGAAACGTGACGTTTGTTTTCACACAATTTATTACCAGTGTTTTTATCTCACGAGCGCGTGTGAGCCATGGTTGTGTGTTGAGCTATATGCATAGAAGCTATGACTTGACATTGTCTATGTGTTCTTATGTGTCACAACTTTAGAAACAAAACACAACACAAACGAACACGTTTGCGTTTAGTCTTAATCAAGAAGTTTAGATGGTATTGGAGGTTGCGTGCCGAACATTCGGTTCAAGCTAGAAAATATGACCTTGAATGACGTCACTGTTAACTTGCATCTCTTTCATTCTAATATAAGATGGATCTAATGAAAGAGATGCAAGTTAACTATGACGTCATTCAAGGCCATATTTTCTAGCTTCAAATGAATGTTCGGCACGCAACCTCCAGGATGTATCTAAACTTCTTGGTCCAAAAAATAGTTACCACTGAACACCACTAGAGGCGCTGCTCGCGTTGCGTTGAAAGTGAGACTCGTGAGTGACTCGGAAACGCAAACGCGTTCGTTTGTAACTTTATTTTACTAAACGGTTAAAACTCACGTATTAATTGTCACTCCGGGCGGCATGTTCGTTCGTTTGTGTTTTGTTTCGAAAAAACTTATTGAAATTGAAAGCTTTTATTTCAGGTCTATTAACGACCCATATTTTTTGTTAGTAACATTGTAACTTAGGTATAGGTTAGTAGACAATTGGGTATACACTATACTAGAGGTTGTGCAACTGCAAGTGTAACATGTATCTACTGTTGTTCTAGGTCAGAGAAGATGTCCTGCACTCTTTACACAATGGATTCCTGCAGACATTGAATAATGCCTGGACAGATCACCAGACCAGTATGGTGATGATACGCGATATACTTATGTATATGGACAGGGTATATGTGCAGCAAAATGAAGTGGACAACGTTTACAACCTCGGACTTATAATATTTAGAGATCAGGTAACTAACTTTATTTTATACATTTTTGAATATTTAGAGATCAGGGGACCGATTTTTGAGTGTCGAACGCTCGAATTTTCACTCGGCATTTGTCAAAACGTCATAGTTTTTTGACAGATCTCGAGTGAACATTCGAGCGTTCGACACTCAAAAATCGGCCCCCTGGTAACTAACTTTATTTTATACATTTTTGCATTTTTCTCCTTGTCTTTGAGAATGGCACAATTTGAATTTGGCATCAGAGAATAGAAAAGTTATTATTTACTAGCGACCCGCCCCGGCTTTGCGCGGGTGCAAATTATAAATATAATCCATCCTATTGAATCACTCATATCTATTTAAAAAAAACCGCATAGTATATAGTTTAACCCTTTGACCGCCAAAGCGGTAGTGTGTCGTCGTGCCCACCACGCCAAGCACTGTCTTTTTTGTGTAATGTTTGAATCAATAAAAACAAATTAAAACAGTTCATAAATGATTTTATTCATGATCGAAGTACACCTTCACTCCGGCCTTCCCTTGGGTTGACGGCGAAAAAAACAAAACAAAACAAAACAATATTTTGTTATGATAGCGTATATCGGCGACACCGGTAGCCAACGAGTTAAGTGGTTGTTGGCGTGGTGGGCACGACGACACACAGCCACTTTATAGGTTCTTGGCGGTCAAAGGGTTAAAGATCTAAGCATACAACGGGTCAGACAGAAGGAAGCAACTTTGTTTTATACTATTTAGTGATAGTATTAATAATCAAAGAAAACTGTGTGCGTCAAATACTTACGATCTGAGAATTCTTTCTTTTACCGCCTTTGATAAGTAATGTACTATAATGGTTTAACAGGGGGGCATATAGTGCGCGCCATCCACGACGAATGGCTCCTCCACAGCGCATCTCATACAATCAATCGCAATAGGGATGATGACATTATAAAAGAAAATCAATAAATCCAAATTTTCTACATAAAGGCTCAAATTCTCAATCAAATGGCGATAAAAGTAATTCAAAAAATAAATTATTACGTAATTATAAGTCTTCAAGGTTTTAAGAGTGGGTATTTTCTGTTGCTTTTCCGCAAAACGCACCTTTATATTGAACGATCGTCATTTACTATGGCGCTACTCAACAGTGACGTCACTGTTGAGTAGCACTTTCTCTAACTACGAACATTCTAATCGTTGTAGCTTCGTTATTTTTTGAGATATTTGAATAGGATTTTCACTATTTGCCATAGTTTTATGTCTTCTTTCTATTGAAGAAACAATTTTTTTTGAGTCAACATCCCTATTGTACGGAACGGGTGGCGGAGGGGCGCGTCGTCGTGGATGGCGCGCACTATACAGAATCTCTAAATTGAGTATTTTATTTTGGAATATGTCTTGTAATACTGGATGTATGTCAGGTGGTCCGCTACGGCTGCATCCGCGACCACCTCCGTCAGACGTTGCTCGAGCTGGTGGCGCGCGAGCGGCGCGGCGAGGTGGTGGACCGGCTGGCCATCCGCAACGCGTGCCAGATGCTAATGGTGCTCGGGATCAACTCGCGCGCCGTCTACGAGGAGGACTTCGAGAAACCCTTCCTGCACCAGTCCGCAGAGTTCTACAGGGTAAGTAAAATACTAGCTTTAATTGTCAGGGAGTGGCCATCCATTAAAGGGATGATTTCCTGGATAAAAATATCCTATGTCCTTCCCCGGGACTCAAACTATCTCCATCTCAATTGGTTTAAGCGTGAATAGGTAAAAGACATACTTTCTCATTCATAATTTTAGTATGAACTTTGTCAAGGTTAATTTTCATAGCCTCAATATGAAGCCGATATTATAACGTTATTTTTATGCAGAATATTTATATCGATATTTTAATCAATAACATAATTATATCGTTCTGATATCGCTAGGGTTAACCCGTTGAGGGTTGGTCGTGCGATACGATAGGTTTACAGTTGGATCACTTTCGCACGTTTGTTACAGATGGAGTCTCAGAAGTTCCTGGCGGAGAACAGTGCGGCGGTGTACATCGCGCGCGTGGAGGCGCGCATCGGCGAGGAGGCGGAGCGCGCGCGACACTACCTCGACGAGAGCACCGAGCCGCGCGTCGTGGCCGTGCTCGAGCACGAGCTCATCGAGCGCCACATGAAGACCATCGTCGAGGTACAGTCAGGCTCACGAGCTCCCGGCGGTGTACATCGCGCGCGTGGAGGCGCGCATCGGCGAGGAGGCGGAGCGCGCGCGACACTACCTCGACGAGAGCACCGAGCCGCGCGTCGTGGCCGTGCTCGAGCACGAGCTCATCGAGCGCCACATGAAGACCATCGTCGAGGTACAGTCAGGCTCACGAGCTCCCGGCGGTGTACATCGCGCGCGTGGAGGCGCGCATCGGCGAGGAGGCGGAGCGCGCGCGACACTACCTCGACGAGAGCACCGAGCCGCGCGTCGTGGCCGTGCTCGAGCACGAGCTCATCGAGCGCCACATGAAGACCATCGTCGAGGTACAGTCAGGCTCACGAGCTCCCGGCGGTGTACATCGCGCGCGTGGAGGCGCGCATCGGCGAGGAGGCGGAGCGCGCGCGACACTACCTCGACGAGAGCACCGAGCCGCGCGTCGTGGCCGTGCTCGAGCACGAGCTCATCGAGCGCCACATGAAGACCATCGTCGAGGTACAGTCAGGCTCACGAGCTCCCGGCGGTGTACATCGCGCGCGTGGAGGCGCGCATCGGCGAGGAGGCGGAGCGCGCGCGACACTACCTCGACGAGAGCACCGAGCCGCGCGTCGTGGCCGTGCTCGAGCACGAGCTCATCGAGCGCCACATGAAGACCATCGTCGAGGTACAGTCAGGCTCACGAGCTCCCGGCGGTGTACATCGCGCGCGTGGAGGCGCGCATCGGCGAGGAGGCGGAGCGCGCGCGACACTACCTCGACGAGAGCACCGAGCCGCGCGTCGTGGCCGTGCTCGAGCACGAGCTCATCGAGCGCCACATGAAGACCATCGTCGAGGTACAGTCAGGCTCACGAGCTCCCGGCGGTGTACATCGCGCGCGTGGAGGCGCGCATCGGCGAGGAGGCGGAGCGCGCGCGACACTACCTCGACGAGAGCACCGAGCCGCGCGTCGTGGCCGTGCTCGAGCACGAGCTCATCGAGCGCCACATGAAGACCATCGTCGAGGTACAGTCAGGCTCACGAGCTCCCGGCGGTGTACATCGCGCGCGTGGAGGCGCGCATCGGCGAGGAGGCGGAGCGCGCGCGACACTACCTCGACGAGAGCACCGAGCCGCGCGTCGTGGCCGTGCTCGAGCACGAGCTCATCGAGCGCCACATGAAGACCATCGTCGAGGTACAGTCAGGCTCACGAGCTCCCGGCGGTGTACATCGCGCGCGTGGAGGCGCGCATCGGCGAGGAGGCGGAGCGCGCGCGACACTACCTCGACGAGAGCACCGAGCCGCGCGTCGTGGCCGTGCTCGAGCACGAGCTCATCGAGCGCCACATGAAGACCATCGTCGAGGTACAGTCAGGCTCACGAGCTCCCGGCGGTGTACATCGCGCGCGTGGAGGCGCGCATCGGCGAGGAGGCGGAGCGCGCGCGACACTACCTCGACGAGAGCACCGAGCCGCGCGTCGTGGCCGTGCTCGAGCACGAGCTCATCGAGCGCCACATGAAGACCATCGTCGAGGTACAGTCAGGCTCACGAGCTCCCGGCGGTGTACATCGCGCGCGTGGAGGCGCGCATCGGCGAGGAGGCGGAGCGCGCGCGACACTACCTCGACGAGAGCACCGAGCCGCGCGTCGTGGCCGTGCTCGAGCACGAGCTCATCGAGCGCCACATGAAGACCATCGTCGAGGTACAGTCAGGCTCACGAGCTCCCGGCGGTGTACATCGCGCGCGTGGAGGCGCGCATCGGCGAGGAGGCGGAGCGCGCGCGACACTACCTCGACGAGAGCACCGAGCCGCGCGTCGTGGCCGTGCTCGAGCACGAGCTCATCGAGCGCCACATGAAGACCATCGTCGAGGTACAGTCAGGCTCACGAGCTCCCGGCGGTGTACATCGCGCGCGTGGAGGCGCGCATCGGCGAGGAGGCGGAGCGCGCGCGACACTACCTCGACGAGAGCACCGAGCCGCGCGTCGTGGCCGTGCTCGAGCACGAGCTCATCGAGCGCCACATGAAGACCATCGTCGAGGTACAGTCAGGCTCACGAGCTCCCGGCGGTGTACATCGCGCGCGTGGAGGCGCGCATCGGCGAGGAGGCGGAGCGCGCGCGACACTACCTCGACGAGAGCACCGAGCCGCGCGTCGTGGCCGTGCTCGAGCACGAGCTCATCGAGCGCCACATGAAGACCATCGTCGAGGTACAGTCAGGCTCACGAGCTCCCGGCGGTGTACATCGCGCGCGTGGAGGCGCGCATCGGCGAGGAGGCGGAGCGCGCGCGACACTACCTCGACGAGAGCACCGAGCCGCGCGTCGTGGCCGTGCTCGAGCACGAGCTCATCGAGCGCCACATGAAGACCATCGTCGAGGTACAGTCAGGCTCACGAGCTCCCGGCGGTGTACATCGCGCGCGTGGAGGCGCGCATCGGCGAGGAGGCGGAGCGCGCGCGACACTACCTCGACGAGAGCACCGAGCCGCGCGTCGTGGCCGTGCTCGAGCACGAGCTCATCGAGCGCCACATGAAGACCATCGTCGAGGTACAGTCAGGCTCACGAGCTCCCGGCGGTGTACATCGCGCGCGTGGAGGCGCGCATCGGCGAGGAGGCGGAGCGCGCGCGACACTACCTCGACGAGAGCACCGAGCCGCGCGTCGTGGCCGTGCTCGAGCACGAGCTCATCGAGCGCCACATGAAGACCATCGTCGAGGTACAGTCAGGCTCACGAGCTCCCGGCGGTGTACATCGCGCGCGTGGAGGCGCGCATCGGCGAGGAGGCGGAGCGCGCGCGACACTACCTCGACGAGAGCACCGAGCCGCGCGTCGTGGCCGTGCTCGAGCACGAGCTCATCGAGCGCCACATGAAGACCATCGTCGAGGTACAGTCAGGCTCACGAGCTCCCGGCGGTGTACATCGCGCGCGTGGAGGCGCGCATCGGCGAGGAGGCGGAGCGCGCGCGACACTACCTCGACGAGAGCACCGAGCCGCGCGTCGTGGCCGTGCTCGAGCACGAGCTCATCGAGCGCCACATGAAGACCATCGTCGAGGTACAGTCAGGCTCACGAGCTCCCGGCGGTGTACATCGCGCGCGTGGAGGCGCGCATCGGCGAGGAGGCGGAGCGCGCGCGACACTACCTCGACGAGAGCACCGAGCCGCGCGTCGTGGCCGTGCTCGAGCACGAGCTCATCGAGCGCCACATGAAGACCATCGTCGAGGTACAGTCAGGCTCACGAGCTCCCGGCGGTGTACATCGCGCGCGTGGAGGCGCGCATCGGCGAGGAGGCGGAGCGCGCGCGACACTACCTCGACGAGAGCACCGAGCCGCGCGTCGTGGCCGTGCTCGAGCACGAGCTCATCGAGCGCCACATGAAGACCATCGTCGAGGTACAGTCAGGCTCACGAGCTCCCGGCGGTGTACATCGCGCGCGTGGAGGCGCGCATCGGCGAGGAGGCGGAGCGCGCGCGACACTACCTCGACGAGAGCACCGAGCCGCGCGTCGTGGCCGTGCTCGAGCACGAGCTCATCGAGCGCCACATGAAGACCATCGTCGAGGTACAGTCAGGCTCACGAGCTCCCGGCGGTGTACATCGCGCGCGTGGAGGCGCGCATCGGCGAGGAGGCGGAGCGCGCGCGACACTACCTCGACGAGAGCACCGAGCCGCGCGTCGTGGCCGTGCTCGAGCACGAGCTCATCGAGCGCCACATGAAGACCATCGTCGAGGTACAGTCAGGCTCACGAGCTCCCGGCGGTGTACATCGCGCGCGTGGAGGCGCGCATCGGCGAGGAGGCGGAGCGCGCGCGACACTACCTCGACGAGAGCACCGAGCCGCGCGTCGTGGCCGTGCTCGAGCACGAGCTCATCGAGCGCCACATGAAGACCATCGTCGAGGTACAGTCAGGCTCACGAGCTCCCGGCGGTGTACATCGCGCGCGTGGAGGCGCGCATCGGCGAGGAGGCGGAGCGCGCGCGACACTACCTCGACGAGAGCACCGAGCCGCGCGTCGTGGCCGTGCTCGAGCACGAGCTCATCGAGCGCCACATGAAGACCATCGTCGAGGTACAGTCAGGCTCACGAGCTCCCGGCGGTGTACATCGCGCGCGTGGAGGCGCGCATCGGCGAGGAGGCGGAGCGCGCGCGACACTACCTCGACGAGAGCACCGAGCCGCGCGTCGTGGCCGTGCTCGAGCACGAGCTCATCGAGCGCCACATGAAGACCATCGTCGAGGTACAGTCAGGCTCACGAGCTCCCGGCGGTGTACATCGCGCGCGTGGAGGCGCGCATCGGCGAGGAGGCGGAGCGCGCGCGACACTACCTCGACGAGAGCACCGAGCCGCGCGTCGTGGCCGTGCTCGAGCACGAGCTCATCGAGCGCCACATGAAGACCATCGTCGAGGTACAGTCAGGCTCACGAGCTCCCGGCGGTGTACATCGCGCGCGTGGAGGCGCGCATCGGCGAGGAGGCGGAGCGCGCGCGACACTACCTCGACGAGAGCACCGAGCCGCGCGTCGTGGCCGTGCTCGAGCACGAGCTCATCGAGCGCCACATGAAGACCATCGTCGAGGTACAGTCAGGCTCACGAGCTCCCGGCGGTGTACATCGCGCGCGTGGAGGCGCGCATCGGCGAGGAGGCGGAGCGCGCGCGACACTACCTCGACGAGAGCACCGAGCCGCGCGTCGTGGCCGTGCTCGAGCACGAGCTCATCGAGCGCCACATGAAGACCATCGTCGAGGTACAGTCAGGCTCACGAGCTCCCGGCGGTGTACATCGCGCGCGTGGAGGCGCGCATCGGCGAGGAGGCGGAGCGCGCGCGACACTACCTCGACGAGAGCACCGAGCCGCGCGTCGTGGCCGTGCTCGAGCACGAGCTCATCGAGCGCCACATGAAGACCATCGTCGAGGTACAGTCAGGCTCACGAGCTCCCGGCGGTGTACATCGCGCGCGTGGAGGCGCGCATCGGCGAGGAGGCGGAGCGCGCGCGACACTACCTCGACGAGAGCACCGAGCCGCGCGTCGTGGCCGTGCTCGAGCACGAGCTCATCGAGCGCCACATGAAGACCATCGTCGAGGTACAGTCAGGCTCACGAGCTCCCGGCGGTGTACATCGCGCGCGTGGAGGCGCGCATCGGCGAGGAGGCGGAGCGCGCGCGACACTACCTCGACGAGAGCACCGAGCCGCGCGTCGTGGCCGTGCTCGAGCACGAGCTCATCGAGCGCCACATGAAGACCATCGTCGAGGTACAGTCAGGCTCACGAGCTCCCGGCGGTGTACATCGCGCGCGTGGAGGCGCGCATCGGCGAGGAGGCGGAGCGCGCGCGACACTACCTCGACGAGAGCACCGAGCCGCGCGTCGTGGCCGTGCTCGAGCACGAGCTCATCGAGCGCCACATGAAGACCATCGTCGAGGTACAGTCAGGCTCACGAGCTCCCGGCGGTGTACATCGCGCGCGTGGAGGCGCGCATCGGCGAGGAGGCGGAGCGCGCGCGACACTACCTCGACGAGAGCACCGAGCCGCGCGTCGTGGCCGTGCTCGAGCACGAGCTCATCGAGCGCCACATGAAGACCATCGTCGAGGTACAGTCAGGCTCACGAGCTCCCGGCGGTGTACATCGCGCGCGTGGAGGCGCGCATCGGCGAGGAGGCGGAGCGCGCGCGACACTACCTCGACGAGAGCACCGAGCCGCGCGTCGTGGCCGTGCTCGAGCACGAGCTCATCGAGCGCCACATGAAGACCATCGTCGAGGTACAGTCAGGCTCACGAGCTCCCGGCGGTGTACATCGCGCGCGTGGAGGCGCGCATCGGCGAGGAGGCGGAGCGCGCGCGACACTACCTCGACGAGAGCACCGAGCCGCGCGTCGTGGCCGTGCTCGAGCACGAGCTCATCGAGCGCCACATGAAGACCATCGTCGAGGTACAGTCAGGCTCACGAGCTCCCGGCGGTGTACATCGCGCGCGTGGAGGCGCGCATCGGCGAGGAGGCGGAGCGCGCGCGACACTACCTCGACGAGAGCACCGAGCCGCGCGTCGTGGCCGTGCTCGAGCACGAGCTCATCGAGCGCCACATGAAGACCATCGTCGAGGTACAGTCAGGCTCACGAGCTCCCGGCGGTGTACATCGCGCGCGTGGAGGCGCGCATCGGCGAGGAGGCGGAGCGCGCGCGACACTACCTCGACGAGAGCACCGAGCCGCGCGTCGTGGCCGTGCTCGAGCACGAGCTCATCGAGCGCCACATGAAGACCATCGTCGAGGTACAGTCAGGCTCACGAGCTCCCGGCGGTGTACATCGCGCGCGTGGAGGCGCGCATCGGCGAGGAGGCGGAGCGCGCGCGACACTACCTCGACGAGAGCACCGAGCCGCGCGTCGTGGCCGTGCTCGAGCACGAGCTCATCGAGCGCCACATGAAGACCATCGTCGAGGTACAGTCAGGCTCACGAGCTCCCGGCGGTGTACATCGCGCGCGTGGAGGCGCGCATCGGCGAGGAGGCGGAGCGCGCGCGACACTACCTCGACGAGAGCACCGAGCCGCGCGTCGTGGCCGTGCTCGAGCACGAGCTCATCGAGCGCCACATGAAGACCATCGTCGAGGTACAGTCAGGCTCACGAGCTCCCGGCGGTGTACATCGCGCGCGTGGAGGCGCGCATCGGCGAGGAGGCGGAGCGCGCGCGACACTACCTCGACGAGAGCACCGAGCCGCGCGTCGTGGCCGTGCTCGAGCACGAGCTCATCGAGCGCCACATGAAGACCATCGTCGAGGTACAGTCAGGCTCACGAGCTCCCGGCGGTGTACATCGCGCGCGTGGAGGCGCGCATCGGCGAGGAGGCGGAGCGCGCGCGACACTACCTCGACGAGAGCACCGAGCCGCGCGTCGTGGCCGTGCTCGAGCACGAGCTCATCGAGCGCCACATGAAGACCATCGTCGAGGTACAGTCAGGCTCACGAGCTCCCGGCGGTGTACATCGCGCGCGTGGAGGCGCGCATCGGCGAGGAGGCGGAGCGCGCGCGACACTACCTCGACGAGAGCACCGAGCCGCGCGTCGTGGCCGTGCTCGAGCACGAGCTCATCGAGCGCCACATGAAGACCATCGTCGAGGTACAGTCAGGCTCACGAGCTCCCGGCGGTGTACATCGCGCGCGTGGAGGCGCGCATCGGCGAGGAGGCGGAGCGCGCGCGACACTACCTCGACGAGAGCACCGAGCCGCGCGTCGTGGCCGTGCTCGAGCACGAATCTGCCGATTTTAAGAGAAGTCTATGTCGAGCAGTGCCACTATACCGTAAACTTCTCAATGGATAATGCCTAAAATATTGAACTGAATTAATTATTTTGTACTGTGAACAGATGGAGAACTCCGGCGTAGTCCACATGCTGCTCCACACGCGCACGACGGAGCTGGCGTGCGTGTACAAGCTGTTGTCGCGCGTGTCGGAGGGGCTGCGCACCGTGGCCGACGCCGTGTCGGCGCACCTGCGCGAGCAGGGCCGCGCGCTCGTGCAGGAGCCGCACCACAACACCAACGCCATCGCCTACGTGCAGGTACTGACCCACAGAATAGTATAATCGTATTACATACAGAACGGACACGAACCGCCCGCACCGAGGTCAGTTACCCGAGGCGACGATGACGTCTTAAAATGAGTCCGTAGGAGCGGAACGCTAGACTGGCTATAGACGGTTCAACCCGAGATCCTAGAGTACTCCGATTTACTCAACGAGATTACGACAAGGATTGTTTAGTGAGTAGAAGAACCGCATAACCCAGACATACCCGAAAGCTAGGTATCAAAAACACAAGTCAAAAAGGCACAGAAAACACGGCTCACCATAAATTGACACCGTGTAAACATGTCTACACCGCCTTTATAAATTTCGCAACGCTTGTATGCCTAACATGTTCTTCACTCTTCTGTGTGTACCGTAGCGTGAGCCGAACCGACCCAACAAGAACCTACGTAGCTTTAGTGTAAGCTAATGAATCTTCACTACTGTTTAAGTGAATATCCACTACTGTTTCACTAACTATGCTTTTGTCTTGTTTGCAGAATCTTCTTGACCTAAAGGACAGATTCGACCACTTCCTACACAACTCCTTCAACAACGACAAGATATTCAAGCACATGATCGCCTCAGATTTTGAATACTTCCTCAATTTGAACAACAAGTCTCCAGAGTTTCTGTCTCTCTTCATCGATGGGAAACTCAAGAAAGGCGAGAAGGGCGTAAGTACTTTATACAATAATACAGAACAATAATTCAGAAGAATAGTTCAGAACAATTCTCAACAACAGTGTTTTATTTTCTGCTGTAATGTCTGCAGTGTATGAATATTAATGTTTTCTTTGACATGCTCTAAAGCTAAATTGAATTTAGATAAGGGACGATAGAGACCATCGTTTATAGTTATAACATGAAAATAGTGAAGTTTATAATTGCCAAAAAATATATTGTAGATTTTATAGGTCAAGTTAATCTTAATTAGGGCCGCCTGTCAGTATTACTCGTTTAATATATGATGCATCTTTAGCGAGCAGTATTCAGTAGATATTCTTATGCCTGAAAAAGGGTTAATATGATGATTATCTATATGAATAAAGCCAGTAACCAATCTGTGAAATGATCTATTATTGTACCTAACAATTATTGTAATGTCAACAGATGAGCGAGCAGGAGATAGAGGGCGTGCTAGACAAGACGATGGTGCTGTTCCGCTTCCTGCAGGAGAAGGACGTGTTCGAGCGCTACTACAAGCAGCACCTCGCCAAGCGGCTACTGCTCAACAAGTCCGTCTCCGACGACTCCGAGAAGAACATGATCTCCAAACTGAAGGTAACTGTCGCGTGTAGACGATGGCGTTGTTCCGCTTCCTGCAGGAGAAGGACGTGTTCGAGCGCTACTACAAGCAGCACCTCGCCAAGCGGCTGCTGCTCAACAAGTCCGTCTCCGACGACTCCGAGAAGAACATGATCTCCAAACTGAAGGTAACTGTCGCGTGTAGACGATGGCGTTGTTCCGCTTCCTGCAGGAGAAGGACGTGTTCGAGCGCTACTACAAGCAGCACCTCGCCAAGCGGCTGCTGCTCAACAAGTCCGTCTCCGACGACTCCGAGAAGAACATGATCTCCAAACTGAAGGTAACTGTCGCGTGTAGACGATGGCGTTGTTCCGCTTCCTGCAGGAGAAGGACGTGTTCGAGCGCTACTACAAGCAGCACCTCGCCAAGCGGCTGCTGCTCAACAAGTCCGTCTCCGACGACTCCGAGAAGAACATGATCTCCAAACTGAAGGTAACTGTCGCGTGTAGACGATGGTGCTGTTCCGCTTCCTGCAGGTGAAGGACGTGTTCGAGCGCTACTAATCTTCGACGACTCCGAGAAGAATGATCTCCGAACTCTAGGTAACTTTCGCATCTCGTTTAGCAATGGCCGAGCAGTGACGCTCGAGTAACGGTTGAAAATGAATAAGTTACTACGGCCTATGATCAGGAGTTTAGGGTGAGCAACCACTATATATGTGCGAAAATGTGTCTTCATGTGTGTGATGCATGCCCCAACATATATCTTGTTTTAAAAATGTTTAGAGAAATATTGGCGTATTAGTATCATTTTGGAATGAAACTTATATTCAGTTTTCATTTATAAAGTCTAGTGTACGCAATAACAGCCGATGTTGACGTAGAATAAAAACAGTAAAGATACGTAGGTATCTGAATTTCGATAGTGTTTGATAACGATAGTGTCAAATTATGAAAGTCATGGTCATGCATGACTCGTGATCTACATGATCTGTGCATCCCGCATACTAAACGTCATACTTATTATTATATCGTATGGCTTTAATCTTGCATTACAATACATGTTACAATTACAAATTACAATTAAATTATATCGTTAGGAGCCAGGTCCTTGCTGGGAAAATACAATTAAACAAAACACGTCTTATTGAATTTTTCATTATAATGATTAGCCGCTGTAGTACGTATGGTTTGGTTTGGTTCTTCAGAAGGAAGGCTTGCTAAAGGACGTGGAACCGCGGGACTTCCACTGTATGATCGGCGATGTGTCGCAAATAGAGAACACAGACTGAGCGTTACACCTCTCCGCGCCCCGCCCCATCCCTCCCCATATCTGCAAAATTCTTTACCTTTTTTGGGCATTCGTAAGTGTCCCCACTTACTTGTAGTCTTTTAGAGGAAATTTCGCTTAAAGTCCAAAAATGTAGAGTTCTTTGCCTTGTTCCCGCCTTCCTCTATTTGATTTCGAAATTATTCTAATTAGTCCGGTTTTAAGTTGAACAGGTAAAGAATTTTGCAGACATGAGACTTTAAGCTGTGTCCTGGAAGTAAGGAATATGTATGATTTTTGCAACAGCAACATAAATTTTAACGCAAACGAGATTCAATCAATCATTCATTAAATCTGAATATCTATTTTTATCTAAAGGAAAGAAGTGACTTGACGATACCATATTTTTATACGATACGACAATCACGCCATGAAGAAATTCTACATATTCCTGCTATCCATAGTATTTATGGTAATAAATAGTTTGATCAGTTGTAGAAACGTAAGAATAATAGATGGAAGTAGTAGCCTAATTCCGGTTCTTGCAAGATTTGTATCGTTCTAACTAACTGTATTCAAAATTGTAATTAGTGGTCTTACTGGTATTCGTTTTTGATTAATTAATGTATATTTTAAAGGAATGTGATAACAATCACGCTACCTATATTTAATACAGTGTCTTTGGTGTTGCTTTAACCTTCATATCGACTTATCAAGTCGATGTAAAGGCAAGCTACGTGCTATCAAGTACGGTTCATTTTCAGTATTTTGCTACGAAGACTAGCGTGTGAGGCACAACTTATTTACAGTATCCACCGTGGCGGTGAACAGGTTAATAAATAAGTCGCGTGTGTTTCAGACTGAGTGCGGGTGTCAGTTCACGTCGAAGCTGGAGGGCATGTTCAAGGACATGACGGTGTCCAACACCATCATGGAGGAGTTCAAGGAGCACGTGCTCTCGGCAGGGGTGAGTCTACACTCTATAATAGTACGTAAGGTAAGTTATGTCTATAATAATTATAGTACATAACTTACCAAGGCCGGTAAAACAAAGAATGTCTCAAATCGACGCGCGTCGTCGCACGTCCACGATAAAGAATAAAAACGACCATTAGTTCAAGAATACAACAACGTAAAATAAAAATACAATACAACGTAAGATTGTAATAGTACATTATTGCCGTGGCCGGGAAGGAAGCAACTGCAGGCTGAGTATTTGTTTAAACGGACGAGCTTGCGAGTCAGTTTAATTATAATACGAAGCCTGTAATTACCATTCCGGCCGAGGCTAATATAGTGCTTTTCTCAAAAATGGGGGAAATACGACAATATTTGAATTAATATTTGACAAACATAACCTTAAAACGTCAAAAACATCATGCTTCCCGCTGTTTTTTTTTTTTACAGAATCGCATGTATATTTTTCCACCGAAAAATGCAAATTATTCGAGACACATAAAAAAACGTCGCGTTTCCAGAAAAAATACGAGCTGAATTGGCTGAATACGACCTGTGCCTCTTTTTATATGACGTTTCTACGTTTTAAAAAGTTTGGAACTTGAAAAATAATAGTACATTACTTACCAAGGGCGATAAAACAAAGAATGTCTTAGATCGCAGGCATTTTACGCCCGAGCCGAAGGCAAGGGCGATAAATATGCGATCTGAGGCTTTCTTTATTATCGCCCGAGGTAAGTACAAAATTTTATGTCACCCCCTGGCCAGGAAGTGGGTTTTTTCGCGCGCGGAGCGTGCGATAATGACCACTTTATGGCCAGGTGTGACATAAAGGAATTTATAAGTGACATTGCAGGCGGCCTGCAATATTTTTTACTCTTTAATTTGGATCTGACCTTAAACTATACACTTTACCTTCCAATCTATAGCGACTAAAGTCCAGTTTGCGGGCCATTTTTGAGAAAAGTGTATACGTGTGTGTATTGCTTAGACAAACCTGCACGGCGTGGACCTGTCGGTGCGCGTGCTGACGACGGGCTTCTGGCCCACGCAGAGCGCCACGCCCAAGTGCAACATACCCACGCCGCCCAGGAACGCCTTCGACGTCTTCAGGAGGTATTACTTAAAGCATTTGAACTGGCCGATCCGTCCAAGCTTAAGGTTCAAAATGTAACGACGGTTTTGTAAAATATCGGACATTTTAGATAATTTCAACTATAACTAACACTAATTGGCTCTGTGCGCTATAGACCTCGCGAACATTTTATCTTTTTTTTATCAATCTGCCATGAAAGTTCTAAATTATTATCAAACTTGTTCACAAAATTTCACGAGAATCGGTTGAGAAATGCGACCTGTAGACTACTGTAGAGGAGAACAATCGGAAATCCAGCGAAGCTGAAGCGCAGACTTTCGTAGTACGAGTATTGTATAGATAACGCCTCATCTTCATTCTAGCGTTATCCCAGTACAGTTGCATCCTGTAGGGTGCCCGAGGTTATGGAGGCGACTGTCATCTTACCTACCAACCTAAGGGAGAAACTGGGCCTTAACCCTTTTCCATGACGCACCAACCTACGTGGTTTTGCGAAAAACGAAATATAAATTCAAAATAATTATGTATTGGAAATTAATTTAGGAGCAAGTAACTTTTCGCCGAAATTCAATTTGATTTAAACCTTAACTTTGGGTATTGAGGTTGAAATTTTAACTACACGCATGTGGTCGATAAATCGCACTATGCCTGGAAAAGGGTTAATGGGATTAGGCTTGTCAAGTGAGTGGGCAACATACTGACATTGACACGTCGCGTCGCTGTCAGCGCGTGAAAATACCAAGCCGCGCCGGAACAGGTATGCTCCAACTCTGAAAGGCGCCTTCGACCCATTCAAATGCCATTGCATAATCTTATTAGAATATTTTGGCATGCGGCGGCGACCGGCTACACTACAGATGATCCGTTTGTCCCAGCTTCTACCTGGCGAAGCACTCTGGTCGGCAGCTGTCGCTGCAGCCGCAGCTGGGCTCGGCGGACCTGCACGCGGTGTTCCGCGCGCCCGACGCCTCGCCGCCGCGCTCGCCGCCCGCGCCCGCGCCCGCGCCCGCCCCCGCCACCGCGCCCGCCTCCGCGCCCGCCACCGCGCCCGCGCCCGCGCCCTCCTCCGCGCGCAAGCACATCATCCAGGTCTCCACCTTCCAGATGTGCGTGCTGCTGCTGTTTAACAAGCGCGAGCGGCTCACGTACGAGGTAAGTAATCCGGTAGTCAATAGTTAACGGCTTATGTTTTTATTACATGGATTTATAGTTCCTAGACTAGACCGATCCAAAATTTAGCTTTGGAGCCCTTAACTTTTGACATGTCCACCGAAAAGACGCGAACCTAAATCTGACAATAACGCACTCACTCGTGTAAACCCCACTCCAGGAAATCCTGAACGAGACGGACATCCCCGAGAAGGACCTGGTGCGAGCGCTGCAGTCGCTGGCCATGGGCAAGCCCACGCAGCGCGTGCTCATCAAGCAGCCCAAGACCAAGGACATCGAGCCCGCCCACCACTTCTACGTCAACGACGCCTTCACCTCCAAACTGCACAGGTGACAGAAATAACTAATTGGGTAGATAGCTCATGTTGCAATTTATAACATAGTGTGGTTATATGGATAGAAAACCTTCATATTATCAAAAAAAAGGAAATTACACAAATTAATCAAAAACAAAACAAGCAAATGGGACTATAAAAATTAGCAAAAATATTGTTATTGTTAGCCCAAATGTAAATTGAAAAGTTACCAATAGAATTCTCATATTTCAATAAATAAATTGTATGGCAACTATGTGCATAAACGCAATATTTCACGAGCGAAACGGCAAATTCTCTTTTTTCCACTCTTTTTTTAGGAAGCAGGTGTGACGTCACGCCTGTCCGTGAATCAATATAAAGCATTTTCAGTGCTCTTCCGTTATTCTGTACTTTGCCTCTCATTTTCGTCTTTTCTGCACATCTGGGTAAATATGTGGACCCAAACAACATACCAAAAATGCAAGTTTACCGCAATTTCGAATGTAACATATGACTGGCCTACCCATAGTACCCAGCTTTGCTTAGTTTGGGACTAAATAGGTTGATTTGTGTAAAATTGTCCACAAATATTTATTTATAGTTTTTTTTTTTTCAGAGTTAAGATTCAGACGGTGGCAGCGAAAGGAGAGTCGGAGCCGGAACGGAAAGAGACACGCAACAAGGTGGACGAGGACCGCAAGCACGAGATCGAGGCCGCCATCGTGCGCATCATGAAGGCGCGCAAGAAGATGCCGGTCAGTATTACTGTTATTTAACTTTTTCACCGCCATTGACTTGGTATAAAGTCAGGACATTAGGTGCCACGGCGCGATACAATGGGGTAGGCGGCTGCCAAACTTTGCCACTTATGTTTTTGTATTACATGGATTTGTAGAAACGGATTACTAGACCAATCCGAAATTAAGCTTTGTAGCCCTTAACTTTTGATATGTCCACCGAAAAGACGCGCACCAAAATCTGACAATGACCCTAATAGGTGGGAATAACCCAATACTATGTGTTGTGCAGCACACGCTGCTGGTGGCGGAGGTGACGGAGCAGCTCCGCGCGCGCTTCCTGCCGTCGCCCGTCGTCATCAAGAAGCGCATCGAGGGGCTCATCGAGCGCGAGTACCTCGCGCGCACGCCCGACGACCGCAAGGTTTACACCTACGTCGCATAGGTACGGACAGCATACTGCGCCCTTCAACACACCCACGATTTTGCCATTCCTCACCACCTACAGAACTCTCCACACCGAAACCTGACGCGAGTAATACGCAACGTGTCTTGTGCGTAAACGCACTGTCGGTGTGGTCGATCCTTAATGGTGAAGCGCGGTTCCCGGCTCGGTTACCCTCTATCGTAGCCCGGAGCCTGGTTGTTTTAAATGAGAAATATATTTACTATTTGGAACTGCGTTACATGCTTGGAAGATTTTATTGATGGCAAAATTGTCGTGCACCAGAACATGTCTTAATCTCGTCCGTGTCATCTTTTTCTTCGGAACGACACCGCTAACTCTCAAGTTCGGCCGTCGGATCCATCCGACCGGCTTGTCGGAGCCGAGCATGACTTTCACTTTACACTTTCTTGCATCATTTTTTCGAATCTCTTTATGTCAGCCTGTCCAATAACTATATCCTTAGCGATCATGTTAGCAAGAAACATGTAATGTACACGTACTGAAGCCCTGGCAGCAAGGCGTCCCTGTTGCATGGGGCGTTCGTTTTCGATTTTGTGTAATCTGGTTGCCCGAGCTAATGTTAACGATAGTGCTATATTACATAAACGCCTCTCGAGCCAGCATTCTGCGCCGACCACTTCGGTCGATAAAGAACTGACATAGGTAATAAAATTAATCAAACAGGATCACACTATATTAACTGTTATAATAAACACGTATGAAACATAGATCCCAGTGTAAGTCCGCTTTAGTTTATTTAATAGTATTTTGTTTTAACGGATGGAAATATGTCTACTTGTCTAGAGTTAATAACACATTGAGATTTTAAGAATTTTCAATGTAAAAATAATGTAAATACCATTGTAGGTTTAGTTGGATCCTTTCGAAATGTATTATGATAGTGTTCCTCTTAATTTCCAGAAGCAAATATATTAAATTCTCTTTTGTAACAGTATGTTTTATTGTTTACAACATAAGGATAACAAAGCAAACCTTTGACCTTCCGTCTGATGCATGTTATTTCGGACAGGAGTCAAATTGTAAAGGATGATTACTCAATTGGGTCTGCCACGTTTCATTCACTTCACCCGGTACGACCATGCTATGGCAACTTAGAAGAAAAGAAATGGAACGCTTTGATTGAGCTGCAATCTATATATTGGTGACAAAATAACGAGCTCTTCAGCTCTAAGTACTGCTTGTCTTCTTTTCCAAGCCAAGGACTTCGTCGTTTTTACTCATGCTGTTAGATGTCAGTACTGCACACAGTTATGTTTAGGTAATGTACACATTGTAACAACTGTAACAAGTACCACAAACTTGTCTACTATGTATACATTAACCTTTACATTTACTTGTCTATGCCTTAATTTAGATGACGTATTTGCTACCTAAATTTATGGTACTAGGAGTTTTTTCCTGTTTAGTTCCTTATCGTTCCAATTTACACAAAATATTTACATTTCTAGGTAATGTACACAATTATGTGATAACAACATCGAGCTAATTGAGCCTCATCAATAGTTCATGCAAACAGAAAATTGATTAGAGTGCTAGTTAAATACCCCATAGACATCACATAGACATGGATAAATATATGTTGTCAGCCTCTCTTACGTTATAAGTTACGAGCAAAATTTTATGGACTATGAGTGTATATCAGCTTAAATTTGGGAGTAACGGAACGTTTATATTATACGTTGACATCTTTCATCTTTTGACAATTTTCAAAATAAAACTTCAAATATATTTATAAAAATGTTACTGACAAATCCATTTAATTTAATTTAAAATAGTTGCGTTTTCATTTAAATGCCACCATATTCGAAATAAAAAACATTGTAGTGTAATACAAATAGTTTGAGAATGTAATAGTGAGCCAGGACTCGTAATCCAGGAATACCTAATACCTATGTCATTCAGGACACAGGACAGGAATTGTTGTGTTTTGTACGGTAGCCATTTTGTAAGGGTGGACACGGAAAAGGTAATTAAATTATAATTATTTGTATTTGTGTAATTGATATGTTATAATAATAATATGACTTATTGTGCACCACAAAGTAATAACATAACAAAAAACTTAAACGAAGCAACTAAGTTATAATAGATTAATAGGTAATAAAGTCTAATCAAGTAATTCTTTCATTTTTGGCATTTATTTTCCTTTCACAATTGCAGGAACCCCTTACACAGATTTCCAAGTCCTTACCTAAAGATTCAAACAGGTTTAGGGCTGGGAAGCTCAGTTGCGGATTTGATTTTGAAGAGCAGTCATCACAGCACAAACAGGAGGGTTATAGAATGCATTTTACTGAAGTATACCACTACCCAGAAAATATGCTTGCGAGGTATTTAGGTATTTATTTTTATTGATTAGATTTGTTGATATCAGAGTGGACTGTGGGACGAAAAAATTAAAGCATAGGTACAATTTTGACCACAGTCATATTCTCTGAGGGATATGGAGGAGTTACCTACTAAAAAAGAAAAAGATACAAGCGAATTGTTATCACTTGAAGGGTTTGAGCAACAACTGGAGTAAAAATATTGCAGCCATAATAACAGCAAAACTATGTCTGTACTAATTTGATGTTACAGTGGTCAGTATGGTCGCCAGAGTTCCCAATTATGCGCTGTGTTGAGTTGAGAGACAATCTGCATTTTTCTTTTTGTGTAATTGCAGTGAATCCTCAATTCACTTCGGGGTTGGCAACGCGCTTGTGATTCTTCGGGAGTTGCAAGCGTCAATATCTTATGATGACTGCTTACCGTTAGATAGGTTGCGTATACTTATATGTTGATTTGTTTGTTTCCAGCTCATTAAATAAGGGCCTCGGCTGTGAGTACAATTTTGACCTTTTGGCATCGAAAACTCGAGGTCCATGGGGTCCCAGCGCACACAAGTTATTTACTGAAATCGTGAAATGTTTGAAGTAACTGGTGACTGACGAACCTGGTGACTTCCTCATACAACGTATCTGCATTTTTTTATATGTGCGGGCCACCTGATGGTAAGCGAACTCCAAAGGACTCAACGCGCGCGATCATTGCCATATAGCGAGAAAATTTAGGTACCATGCCTCAAGGGGCCTGTTGTAGATTCAAGTTAGTTTTGATTTTATTTATGCCATGTATGTTATTTTAATAGATTGTTTATAATAATAACACACATAAACAAGGAAATGAAGTTTCACTTGATTTTTTATTTAATATTGATAATATATTTTTCCGTTTATATGGACCTATTCCAATTCTATCCTATTATAATCTCCAATATGGACTAGTGTGGCATATCTTAGAAGTTACGTAGAGAAATAAGTTTCTAAACAGGTACGCAATGAATTTCATAATCGCGTTTAGAAACTTATTTCTACGTAACTTCTAAGATGTGTCAAACTAATTGAATGAATGTTTTATATGTGTATGTATTACCTAGTAGGTATGCATGTGTGTGTGCATGTGTAAATCAGTTTACACATCACGAGGGATAGATGGCAGCACTATCATCCAGTTTCCTAAAACGGTAGAGTTACCAGTCTATACTTTAGTATATATATTGTAGTCTTTGGGTACGACTCGGAAGGCCGCTTGCCTACAAGCCTGCATATAATAATCGAAAGCACAAGCCTCAATTGGGTTTTATTTTCAGGCCGTCACACGTCAAGATTGTTCATTGAATGGCGGGTGCAAAGTTATAAGTTAGAAGTAACAAAAGTAATTAAATTATTTCAAAATAAAACTATTAGTTATTATTTCTAGTTATTTTATTATGATAAACATTGCTCCACATATACATATCAATTGCATTAAATGGCATTTATTGACAAAAGCTTTATTAGGAAATGGAAAGAAAAAGTCCGCAGGCAAATGTATATTTAAATCCGGACTTCCAGCAAACTCGTACACTGGTGGTTTCGTGACGTCAATAAAGGTTGTATCCACGGTCAAGATAGTGCTGAAATCTTCTACGCGGAAAGTCACGTTTCGTTCTGTCATTTGTACGGATGCAGTCAAAATTTTGTTTTCAGATTTATCATTCGTAGCGCTTAGATCAGCATAAGTAAAAATGAAAAAGAAATTTGTAACTATATTACGGCATATTAATGCCGATTTTCCATCAACAAATTCACCGTGAATTGTTTCTATTGGAATAGTCTGCATCTGTAGCGGAAGCCACTGTTCATCAGCTTGACCATAAGGGTTTCCGTAGGGAGAAACAAATGAAGTATAGTTTGTTCCTAAATATTCTTGTATACTGTTATGAATATTTTTACAAGCTTGTGTGCCATTGAAAGTTATTAACTTGGGCCCCAGGAAATATCGACACTTAGTTCTCTTATTCGGCCCAAATAGCAATTCACTTTTTTCCATATTATGTGTACATTTTCCATTCTTATTGCTAGGCAATATGAAATGATTCTTCAGGGTACTGCTGTTAAAGAAATTATCCGTGTGATTGCTATTCACACGCGAAACAATGACCGGGTGACCAAGGATGTAACCTGGACTGCCACTGAAGTGAACAGCATGTTCAATCGAAATGTTAGCTAGATAAAATCGCACACTTATATCTTGTATCATCAGTGGCAAATTCATTGACACATTCTGTGTGTACAATTTCACAATAGCATTTACGATCTTTAAATTGTGATAGTAAAATATATAGTCAATCTTCAGTGCAATGTGGGCACAAAGGCTATCCGTACAGAATGGTTCGTGTATAGTTTTGTTGTATGCTGTGCATGACGTAGCGTTGCAAATTGTGACTGTCCAATTGGTGCAATGAACAGTAGAACAGTTCTGTAACAAAAAATCTTGTTATTTTGTTACCACTATTGATTGATCAATCAGAAAAAAATCATACCTAAACTCGAACTCAAAATATTCTTTATCTACACACATATCATAAATCCTCTAATATGCGTTCGGAAACCGTAGAAAATGACTCTCATTTCAACATTCAATGAATTTATGGCAATTTTCTTATCTGTGGCTAAGGCTACAGCAGTAATATAATTTTTAATTTTAATCTCATATATGATGTTAAAATATTAAACGTCAAACAAAACTGTCAAAATTTAAATGTCAAAGTTGACATGTCCCTATTCTAGTGTCACTGAAAATTCAAATTCAGTTGATGCGAAATGTCAGCTCGATGTTTTTTTAGTATATATCGCACGAAATTTGAGCTAGAACGACATGATCACATCAGAATAGGGACTCTTTACTTTTTAAAATAACATTCAGGTATCGGTTGCCAGTTCTGATTAATGCCCCTCATTATGTACCAGTTGCATAATAGTAGTTTATGCAACTGGTACATAATGAGGGGCATTAAAACACGAGTGTGTTTTATGAAACGAGCCGAAGGCGAGTTTCATAACAAGGTCACACGAGTGTTTTAATGCCTAATTATGTACAGTTGCATACATTACTTTATCTACACACATATTATAATTACTCTAAGATGGGTTCAGAAACCGTAGTAAATAAATACAATAATTGTGTTAATACAACCTTTTTTGCACGGTTGCGGAAATATCGAAATCAGAACTGGCAACCGATACCTGAATGTTATTTTAAAAAGTAAAGAGTCCTTATTCTGATGTGATCATGTCGTTCTAGCTCAAATTTCGTGCGATATATACTAAAAAAACATCGAGCTGACATTTCGCATCGACTGAATTTGAATTTTCAGTGATACTAGAATAGGGACATGTCAACTTTGACATTTAAATTTTGACAGTTTTGTTTGACGTAATATTTTAACATCATATATGAGATTAAAATGAAATATTTTATTACTGCTGTAGCCTTAGCCACAGATAAGAAAATTGCCATAAATTCATTGAATGTTGAAATGAGAGTCATTTTCTACGGTTTCCGAACGCATATTAGAGGATTTATGATATGTGTGTAGATAAACTACTATTATTTCAAATAGGCCTAGCAACAAGCACTTTTACTTCGTCAGTTTTATATACATAGTTTGAATCGAATTATTCCGAGCAATTTATTGACGCAATTATAATTTTATAAAAGTTAAATTTCTGTAATCTGTCAAACAGAATATAACAAATTCACAAAAAGATCGTCAATAAGTAAAATAAAAACATATAAAAATAGTATAATCTAGAGTTTCTAGAATAAAATCTGAATGTCAAGAGGAAAATCTAATTTAGAAAAGCAAACATCTGGATGAAAAGTTGAAATGCTTAGTGGAGGGTTGTTAGTACAGTCACCAATAAATATATCCGTTCTCTTTAAGTGCTTTAAAACATCCGAACATACCTCTACTCTACCAACCGCACGACCACTGACATGGTAATAAAACTCGCTCGCACACGAAGGGTTCCGTACCATTATCTATAAAAACAGCAAAAAAATCATGTTTGTTGTATGGGAGCCCCCTTAAATATTTATTGTATCCTGTTTTTTAGTATTTGTTGTTATAGCGGCAACCGAAAAACATCACCTGTGAAAATTTCAGCTGTCTAACTATCACGGTTCATGACATACAGCCTGGTGACAGACGGACGGACGCGTGAGTGCAATAGGGTTCCGTTTGGACCCTTCGGGTACGGAACCCTAAAAAAACACTAACACCTTGACAATAGAATCTTGGTCGGATATTTTTAAGCAGCTGATAAGCTGTGATATATTTGATGGCGACTGTGCAAGTACAAAAATATTACATGCGTACCAAAATTGAAGCATTAAAGCTGCTATCTGTGACGCTAATAATAGTAGATTCTTCAACGGTTTTAAGAATTTGTATCATTTCCAAGTGCGTTATTTTAACAGTGCATTGGATTACTTCATCTTTCAGAAATTGGACCATTTTTCTGCCAGTGCAATAATTATTTACTACTGGGGATGACACATCTGTAAAAGAGAAAATATATTAAACTGGGTTAGCTAGCGCCAAACATTGTAGACATTAACCCTTTGACCGCCAAGAACCTATAAAGTGGTTGTGTGTCGTCGTGCCCACCACGCCAACAACCACTTAAAAGGTCGGAGTGAAGGTGTACTTTGATCATAAAAAAATCATTTATGAACTGTTTTAATTAGTTTTTATTGGTTTAGACATTACACCAATTCAGCAGTGCTTGGCGTAGTGGGCACGACGACACACTATCGCTTTGGCGGTCAAAGGGTTAACCTTTTGACCGCCACAGTAAATTACGTAAGTCGTGCCTCACACCCAAAGTCTTTGTAGCAAGAAACGGAAAATGAACCTTTCTTGAGAGATGACAGAGGCGGTCAAGAGGTTAAATCCTTTCTAAAAAAGGCGTCGCGACTCGTGCCCAGGCCCACGGTGCCAGGAACGATAGACATTATTTATATTTAATATACGTGTAGCAATTTGTTACGACAACGGGCAGAGACGAGGCTGCGAGTGAAATGTGACAGCAATTCATATTATTCTAACTACAGCCAGTTGTCGTCGAGCTTCATATCTCTTGTAATAAAGATGCGTGTTCACTTTTGTATGAGATGAATGGTGATAAAAAGGTTACAGCAAGCTAAAGGTGTGTCCTGACGTACAAGCAAACGAGCATCACAGTCCAGAAAGCTATGATATACGGTCGAGTTAAAATTAAAAACCGAGGTATATCATCTCCCTATCTCACTCTTCCTTATAGCTGCATAAGTCAGGGTCGCCTTAATTCAACTTACCTAAATAATGAATAGACCCGTTTGTCAATAACCATATTGGATCACCAGATTTATAAAGAGTCTTTGTGAATTCTGTGTTATCATATGGTATTTTTGATTTATGCCATTTTAAAGTCATCTCCATAGATTTAGTGGCAAATTCTTGATCATACTGAAAATAAATTAGTTCTGAATGAGTGCAACAGGGCAATAAACGCATTTGTAATAAATTCAATAATATACCTACCTTATTAATATTGCGCTTCTCTGGCAGATTGGTTTTTGCTATGCAAAATAAATTGCTAATCACATTGCTCGCGTGTGGTCTCAAACCAAACTGCGGATAGCACACATCATTTCGCTTTCCATCCAAAGCTCCTTGGCAATTCACAAACAAATTGATTTCAGTCTCAGAACAATCACTGTCACAACAGCAATTTAAATCACACACCTTAAACTGCAAAAAAGGACTTCTCTAAGATTCTACCGGATATGTAAGTATTTATTTCCATCTCTAATCTTAATAGTACCAGAAACTAAATTAAAAAAATGTAATCATACCAAAAGATTGCAATGACACTTTTCTTTGGTAAAACTCCTCTTTGGAATAGTATTGGGTTTATGCATTGTATTATTTTTCTTATCAAATAACACAAATTCAGTGACATTCTCTATCTCTGTGCTGGTGTAAAAAGAGTCGGTTGTTGTTTCAATGTCTGTCATGGAAACATTTAAATCAAACAAATCTTCAAATGTAGTACTTAAAGTATTTGTGGTTGTTTCAACTGCATTCTCAATTGTAGCATTACCATAGTTCTCTTTTGTAGTTGTTATATTTTTGTATTCTTTTAGTTGATTGAGAGTACGGTAATACAGTGCATGGGGTTTGTTAGAGTATTCTTGCAATATGTCTCGGAACAATTTTCTATTGCTAGTAGTGTTCGTAATGAGAGGCTTTCCAGTGGGCTTCAGCCTTTCTTGGATATAGTCCATTACACAAAACTGCATCAGTATGGAAAGCAATGTAAATCCTAGGTAACTAACAACTTTCATTTTTACTTATACTCTATTCCAAACTGGCTAAAATTCCTTAAGATAATGTCAACTTGTAAAAATATGTTGCCTTTTGACTCTGTGTGCAATTTGTATCTGAAAAAATATAAGGAATTGAATTTACTGAATAAAATACAGGCATGAATATCATTATAATATCAAGATAAAATAATGTATAGGCTTACCTATCTAAGCCTAAATTTATTAAATCAGTTTGTAAAAGCTGATGTGATCCACCAAGGAAATATTGTTTAATTCTGTCTGTGAGGTTGGTGGCTGCAGGAGCCCAACATGGCACCTTTATGGAGTGATGGCCCGGTACAGCTGGTAAGCTGCAGCAACTATAGCCAACAATCCATGACCGGCTCAATGAATCCAGGCAACTTACTTGCAGGATCAATTTAGGCCAACCTATAAACAAACATTTCTAAGCATTACTTTATTTCTTAGACCTTATTTCTAATTGAAGATCAGTGAAATGCGCATTTTCGTAATTTGATAGATCAATGTAGTGGTTACCCTGGATACCCTTTGTTATGTAATGAATGTCGATGGGTTGCGTCCAAATAACCTTGTCGTCGTGATCAGGCTTGCCCGACGCTGTCTGGCCCTCTGCAGACCCGGATATCACTGTCCAATTTGATCCTAAATATAATATACTATTAAGAAAGACTCCGAAATTATTAATCTTTAAAATGTTTTAAATTAAACCTACTTACCAGACTGAAAAGAGTATCGGCAAAATAACGAAGACCTTGTCTGAAAATCTGATACACCGTACAATTGTCCTAGTACATGCAATTCAGCCATGGGATTATTGTTGTTTTTAGATTATTGTATTGATCTAGCGTGAAAGCACTGCGTAGATGTATTCTGGAATACATTGAAATACATTTGAACTATGTTTAATGCAATAATGTTGTTATATGCTGTTAGCCTGTTACCATAGCAACGACGGACTTTTAAAATGTCAGTCCTTGGTCCTTGTGCCAAATTGACAGCTGTTGCGTTTAGTTTGCAGAGTGGTAAGACGTTATTTATATTTTTACGACGGATGGCCCGGCAACGATCAATGTCACGAACTGAAAACGATCGAAGTTGGAATATCTCCCTCTGCCGTTCTAATCTGTAAGTGCGACAGAGAGGGAGATATTACAACTTCGTTCGTTTTCGGTTCGCGGTACGCCCTCAGTCGTCAATGATACTACGTGCTTGTCAATTAATATTGATTGCCGTCCCGTTTGAAGCCTATGGTCGCTTTTATACTTTACCGTGGACGTGCACGTCCACGATATTCTCTATGGTTTCATTCATAATTAGATAATTAGTATAAATTCTATAGTCTATTTGTGAATTAAACCATAGAGAATATCGTGGACGTGCACGTCCACGGTAAAGTATAAAAGCGACCATTGTCAATATCATTTACATGCCTGAAGGACATTGATGCTAGTTTTGATTGATGTAGTTTCACAGGTGCGATATTGATCGTTGCGGTGAAGCATCAATCGTTTTGACATTTATTTGAACTGTATTTAGAAGAAAATTGAGGTAATTACAAAATTTGACACATTGACGTGCCGAGCCCACATGTAGTCACGCACTTCAATGTAGTTATCAATAACGTAGATTTCTTGACGGCAGCATTGATCGTTGCCAGGCCCACTTAGCTGATCAAATGCACTTCAATGTAGCTATCAATGACGTAGATTTATTGACGCAGCATTGATCGTTGAGTTAGGCTGATGCGGTTTTCGCACGACGGTGCGGTGTGCGAGCGAGACACCGCTATGCATATCTATATCGGTGTCCCGCCTTCTTGTGTTTGTCACAAGTGAAGTGAGAATTTAACATTTCTTTTCTTTTCCATGTAATTAAAAATCCCGAAGAAACCCGAGTTATATTTACGCTACGCCACACTTACTATGCATATTAATACTTTGCCACGCTATCTTTCCACATGCATATTTTCACGTACATTTTACAACATGAACTGCTTTTCGAGATTAAAATAAAACCCTAACCCGCTGTATCAGGACCGATAATGTCCGAAGAGTTCCGTCGAACGATTTCCCGTGGATCTCATATTTACTCCTTTCTTGAGGAAATGCATCATTAATTATATTGTATCTGAGGAGTTGCCTAAATTTCTCATGGATGCCATTATCCGATTTTCACTAATTTTTGTGGGATAAATTTATACTCAATTTATACGGGTTAGGTGGCGACACTGGTTCATTACAAATTGTTCTGTGGGTTAAGACATATTCGTGTGATGAGCGCGTATATTTGTTTCTGAGTCTTGGAACTCTTGGATGTTTTCTATTTATCTCTATATATCGTCCTCCTAGGTCGATTTGTGTAATATTGTCCACAAAATATTTTTTCTGAAAATAAATTAAACAAAAATGTAAAAAGATATTTATTCCGCAAATAATCAACTTATCATAATTAACAATGACTCCATCGAATCAAAACAAAACCATTTTATCACTTTCACAATCTTGGGAAAAATTAACCTATCAGAATCAAATACGCGGCAACACTAGGTCAAATTGTATACAATGGCCAAAATGAAACACAAGTTTGAACTTATCATCCTAATCAACAAACAATCACAGGAAGGGTTGCCGCTTTGCGGCAGAGTTCGGCGGGACGATCGACATCATATAATCAAACTGGATCACTAATCACAAAGTGCTGTTATTCCACAAACACAAGTCGCGTATCCAGTCAAAAAGGTGGCAAAGTTTGACAAGATCGATCAAACTGTGCGTCATCAATATAATATAACATGCAATTAAAGATAGGGTTGCCACCCATGGAACAACCGGCAGAGATTAGTGGGATCAGTGGCGCTGCGTATAAGTCGCGCGACTTGCCCAGGGACCGCGACGCCGCCAGCCGCGCCGCCCTCGGTGCCATGCAGCTTGCTGGCCACCGTGAGTAGGGCCCTCTCCGCGAGATCCGCTACTGACCCAGTCGGCCGGGCCACTGGAATGAATAGTACAGTACTTTATCTCACGAGCGCGAGTTGGACATAGTTGTGTTGTGACGCATACGAACACATAGACAACGTGAACTCATAGATCCTACGCTGACGCACACAGAGACAATGTGCATGTATAGCTCAACACACAACCAATGGCGCACCCACGCTCGTATAGATAAAGGTATAACAGAATGCCATTCCTTTTAATAAGCTACTCATTAACTACTAAGCTACGTGATTTTAAAGCAGCATTTTGGCTACTTGAAAAAAGCTACAGCTTTTTGCATATTACAATGAGAAGCAAGAAAGCATGAAACCAAACATTATTGGAGGGGTCGTTACTGTCACATTATTCAATGAAAGCAAAAGCGATTTACGCTCACGATATTTATATATAAATATGTGCTATGAAGTTAGTTATAAGGTCAGGTAGTGAAGACATGTAGTGAAGAAACCTTAAATTAATGCACATATTCAGGCAACAAACTGAGAGAAGCATGCGATCACGCGAAACTGATTGTCATTTCTTTTTTAGAGGAAGAAAATGCAACATTCGATTAAATTAAAGTGAAGTATCATATAAGCAAGCATTCATATCAAGCAATCATGGAAGCAATTTTACAATTTGCAGTTAACATACCATTTGCATCTTTTTGCGTGGATGTGAACTTCTTCGTGGTCCATGCGTATAATGGATCACAGAGTAGGACTTCTAAAAGTGTCAATAATGTTTCATGATTGTCGCGTAGGAGTTGCATGGTCTTCTCACAGGACCTGAAAATTAAACAGGTCATGTACAAGTCAGTCAGATATTGACAGTATGTACCGTACTATGTTTATCTGTGTTTATTACTTGTTCTTACGCTGAAAAACTCTATTGCAATACTTGATATAATGAAATATTAATACCGTATTACCGTTGAAACTCGTAACTTTTCCTATATGGTGTCTATCTTTGCCTGGTTTCATTTTCATCCAAAGATGCTGATTGGTGCCTTCAAGTCTAAATGGGATTACTTCGCAAGTATTGCCGATCTTGAATGATCTTGATGACGTCGTGTTGAATTGAAAGTTGACGGGAATCTTGCTGATTGTAGTGTAGGCATCGCATGAGCATCGTAGTCGAAGTTACGAGTTTTAACGATACTTACTTTCTGAAAATTCCCTCCACTCCACTGGATCCGAATCCAGCGATCATGTCTTGAGTTAAACGGAACGGTATAGTCTCAGGTGTTGGAAGAGCTTTCCCTTGGTCAAATGCGATTCCTGCAAACATTTGATCAAATATTAAACCCCAGTGCTTACATAGCTGGTAATACTGAATATGTATTAAAAGAAACCGTACCAAAATCGATGTGTACCACTTCAGCGGTATTCTTGTCAATAAGAATATTTTGAACGTGCCTGTCCCCCAAACCCAGGATGTACCCCACCATTGAAGATGTTGCAACACTGAAAAGCAAAAATAATCAAGATTACTGTACTTCGTCGTTCAATGCAACACATTGGTACAGTCGCATCATCTTAGCATTCGTGAGATTGAGTGCAAGGTCGCTTAAATATATCTGCACAGTTTTCACGTTTTAGCTACGGTATACGAGACCGTGACCGTATGACTAAAAATACCTTTTGGTGTACGCCAGTCGCCGTTCATACCACGTCACCGGATCAAGGTACTGTTCCGTAAAGAAGTTATGGAAAACTGGTTTGAAGTTCTTTAGTATGCTCATGAAAATGGCCAATTTATCGGATAGAGTCCTTCTACCATTCTGAATAGTAGTAAATTTAGCGCGAGCAGCAGGGCAAGTGATATCCTGAAATAAACGAAGAACGGGTAACTAAGGTTATATAAGTACATAACACGTAAATTTCCATGCTTATTATGGTGTATACTAGTCAAGGTTTGCTAATTATCTTTCCAAACATCACGACAATGACTCGCCATTCATGCGGTGTTTTATATATTTGACTAGTTTTGTTTTCTTACCTGCGGACGATAACGTGCATGGGCGCCGCTGTTTCCAGTCCCCACCAAATATGCTCCCAGGGGTAGAGTGCCTTCACACCATTCTAGCACTCCTGACTGACGTGACATTGGCACCACCTAAGAAAGCAAACAAAATTATCGTTACACCACGTGTAATGAAATTTTCTACGCAGATACATTTTTTTTAACAGAGGGTATTAAAATTTAATAGATACCTTGTATGTTCGTATAAGGAGCTTATTTCGGCTAGTGACAGAATTCTTTTCGAGTAGGGTATTTACTATATTGAACACTTGTTGCATAACTGCATCTTGCCTTAGATCGTCCTCGCCCTGAAAAAAAATAACTCGTGAGAACGTTGTGTCATGTACAGTCACGAATTTTAATTAGGGACCCCCTTAAGGTTGACAGTCCTGTAAAATTGTATAG
The DNA here is from genome assembly GCA_951800055.1 of Cenopis cana. Lineage (NCBI taxonomy): Eukaryota > Metazoa > Arthropoda > Insecta > Lepidoptera > Tortricidae > Cenopis > Cenopis cana. The sequence continues at coordinate 8,806,307 of OX637477.1, read as the reverse complement.
AAATTCAACGAAAATTGTGAAATGGGTCTTAAATTAACGAGCGTGACCGTACATTGATTTTATGCGGGCAGAGGTCAATACAGCTGATGTTTAAAGGGTATACATCCATAAAAAGATAATAAAATGAATGTACCTTTACTAATACGATTCTTCTCTTCCCGTCGGAACTTCTACAATTGATTTTTTTCGGACAGTTAATTCCACCGACTAGTTCAAAGCAGTTGTCGAATGATTCAATAGCTGAAAGATCACAAATTAATAGGTGATATAATTTAATTACAATGGTAATCTGTACGATTAGCACAACCTGGCACGAGTTTACTATTTGTGTGACGTGCCATCCATCGCCACGTCTTTCCCACGCATTGCATTTAATAGAAACAAAAGGGTATAAGTATTTGTCGTGCGAGAAAGAATCGCGAGGTCAGTTGTGTTAGATGGTATAAATACATAAAAATTACTTAATTGAGGATGAATATAATATAAGTGAATAGCATATACGTTCACAGAGCACTCACTTGGTAAATACGTGTAGTTACAATCATGTCTGACTGGTATTGTGTCTATCGGGACAGGTATAGCGTCCAGTCGACCAAGTTTGTGAATCAGCTCAGCGGATGGTATCTTCTGTTTTTGGGATTTATCTTTGGTCTTATAGTTGGCGAAGCTTATTGTAGCTAAAAAAGAAAAAAACTACAAAATCATCTCTGGAAGTATTTCAGAAATTCTATGAAATCGGCGCCCAAGCCATTGCACGCTTGTCACAACGCAATTTAACGGAAATGATATCCACACATGTAACGGACAAGACCAGTGGGGCTAGCATAACATGCATCTCGTCTCTACTCGCGCGCGAGATAGGCTACCTGTCACTGTCTGATTAATGCTGTCAAAAAGTGACAGGTAGCTTATCTCGCGCGCGAGTAGATACGGAATGCATGTTGTGCTAGAGGGGCAGGATCATCATATTATCACCATCATCATGACCTAGCCGTTTTCGGTCACATTGACGTTTGAGAGCATCGCTGATATGCTGTCTGGGTCTGACGGAGTCGATTTTAACAACGAATCTTCACCCACGCACGTTGCAAGTCAGCACCCCTCCGACATAATTATTTTGAACAGCCGCATATGGTCTGGCCTTCAGCTCGGCGCGCTTAGCGTTCAATAGCACAACAAGTGCATAAAACGAATCATTTTACTCGAGACGTTTATACATCCGAGCGAGCTTGCGAGCGAGTGTAAAATGGGTTTTATGGACGACTCTACTTTTCACGTCGATTGCGAGGAAATGAAGTATATAATTTAATTAAGGTTATGTCATCACATGAATACTCATGAGGTCGTTGACCTCGTTCGGTGGAGCGGCGCGCGCTGGCCGGCTGCGGGCGCAGCGCACGGGGTTGATCGTGTGGCTGTTGGACCGATTGCCTTGGTCTTCGCGTTCTTCGACGAAGATTTTATTAGATTATGCACTAGAGCTTAAAAAGCGATTTTATGTCGTCTACGCACGACTTAAAGTCGAACTTTACGAGCATAAGAAGTGAAAAATGTATATATGCGATATGTGTTTGCTTACCGTCGCACATGAGTTCCATCTGCCCTATAATAGTAGCGAGGGCCGGAGACTCAGCCGCTAGTGCGGCCACAAGAGCCTCAGCAGCGCCCACTCGTGCTTCGGGCGCCTCAGACGGAGTCAGCGATGCTCCTGCGTGCCGGCTCGCGTTCAGAATGCGCATGTCCTTGTCAGAGTTCTTCAGACTGAAGAGGATTGGGAGGGTGTGGTGCGGATGCTCTTTCGCACAACGTTCTGGTAACAAATAATTTTCTGTCAAAAATTTCATTTTTGGTACAGCCGTTTATTGCCGACTGTACTTTTTTCCACAGTCATCAACTAATCTTGGAGACGGTTCCAATGAGCCCAAACACGATGGGTTTACCTTGTGTAGTATAGGAGTTGCTATGGCCACCAACTTGCATAAGTATACCAAATTTCAGCTCAATCAGAGCAAGTGGTTGAAAATTGAGTTGCCATATTCCACCCGGACAAACATACATTGCAAGTTAAATAAAAGCTTGCAAAAACAGGCGAAGTCGTTCTAAGGTAAACGAACTCGCGCGAAGGCTGCGTTCGCAGCAGCGCTCCAAACTGAATACGGTATTTGACACATATTAAAATTTATAACACAGTGTCACTTTTTGGATAGTTAGCCATCAAAATATCACAATAAATCGTAAATTATAAAATTTTACCAAAATCATAAAAAGATATGAAACATCAAAAACTCAGAAAATTATATAATTTTTTTTACCGTCCAAAATTCAAATAAAAGGTATCAATAGAATGCTTATGTAAAAATAAAAAATAAATTGTATAGCAACTATGTACCTAAACGCATTAATTTACGACTAAAATAGCAAAATACTAATTTTCCCATACAACGGTTGGTCGAATGCAGTGCAAGTGACGTCATTTGCCAGGTCAAATTTGTAGGAGCCTTTTTGAGACCCGCTAGCGTCGAGCTAGGTTTGTCCCTAATTTTAGCCCTTTATTGTGCTCTAAATGTTGTTGGTCCCAAATAGACATTTGATGGTCTCTAAAAACTGGTTCGATTGGCATTATAAAAAAAAATAGTCAAATAGCGTATTCTCTGCATCTAGTTTCAGACCGGGGTTGGGCAGTCAGGGTAGGGAGACCGACCTCAATACTGAAAGGTTGTTATAGTGCGTGCCATCCACGACGACGCGCCCCTCCACAGCGAATTTCATACTAATCTATGCGCAATTGTACGGATTGGGCGGTGGAGGGGCGCGCCTTCGTGGATGACACGCATTATACATATTTTTTTAGGGAATATAATAGGAAATTTTAGTGAAGCCGGAAATAATTTCCTTTTCTTATTTTTCACGACCCCATAGTAAAAGAAATGGACTGGCTGAGAATTGACAACATTTCATATTTTAAACTACTTTATTTTATGAACTAGTTAGAAAATAGATAAAAATTTAAGCCACCCGTATTTTTTCTTTTTCAATTTAACTCAATATTTCATACAAAAAAGAACACGTTGAAAAGTAGGTCATTCCAAAAGGGCGTAAGTAAAATATGACGTCATCTTCCCAACAAGAATCCAGAGCCACTCCAGAGCAGCGATTGTCTGTACTCTGTACTAAGGTCTCCCTGAATACAGCGAGGAAGATGACGTCAACTTTCGGTTTACAGTAATTTGCGATTTTTTCCAAAATTAATGGAGAAAAAAATCTAAAAAAATGTTTTTTGTGTACTTCACGCGTTTTTACCGAAATGGTTTTCGAATTAAGACTTTTGGAAATTATGAAATATTGTCAATCAGGCAAGCCGGTGTGAATCGAGTTATATGTACGTTTCGCCACTGTTGTGTATCTTTCTGCTTATCGTTGCTTTTCTAAAACAACGCAGTATCTCGAAATACTACGTTTTGCAACTAAGTAAAGGACTGGACGCGGAACACACAAAAGTTTATCGTGAATAAAACACCCATCGTTTTACGTTAAAAAATGGCCAGATGGCAGCATTGTGCCGTTATGCCATTGGTCGAATTGCGATGCCACTTTTGTGCAAGACCGTCCGCAGGCCAGATGAGACGTAGCTTTTCACGTTGACACCAAGATATTTTGCTGACTACTGGCACATCGAGAAATAATACGCACACATCCATTTACTTTTTTCTGCTATAGTGTCGTATTGTGAAATAGTTCATCAATGCACCATGAAATATTTGTGTAACAATGTAATATTTATAGAAGGGCCATTATTCAAGAGAAAGCAAGTACAAATATTTGGACTTATCAGCAAATGCACTTGTGTTTACGAAAAGCGTAGATGTGAGCAAGGTCTTGTTAGCGAAATAGGCCTGTATACTTGATAACACTGGATTAAGTATTCATGTAGTAAACTGAATTAGTTCGGATTGTTATTAAATTTGTTTGTTGTAAAATAGGTGAACTTAATGATTTAGTTGAAAAAAATATTATATTCAGCAGTTTTAACAAGCTTCCTGTAACACTAAACTACACTTACAACAAGTAAGACTCTCAACCCCTTTTTACTCTTCTGGGTACTCTTGCAAACACTATCTATATACAGGCGCAATTTCATTGGTTGATATAACCCGCATACGGGGTGAAGGAAAGATCCTTTTTTATCGGTTTTTGAATTGATCGATATACATCATGATGCATTTTCAGACATTTTTATTGATCAAGAGGGCCCGGCTCCCCGCATTGGGGAGCTATGGCACGTATTTCGGAAATCTCTCTCGTATCCCTGATGCGGGCACTAAAGACCAGCCTTATTTCACTGGTCGTTATACCGCATTCAGTTAAACGACTGTGCTATCGACTTATGCCTTCATTAGTCGTTGTATCGCATGTGGGGGGTACCTACATTATGCATTGGACGACCACTATTAATAGTCTAGTATGTAGTGACCCTGCCTAAAAGCTGGTCCCTGTTTCGAGTCCCGGTCAGGACATTTAATTGTATCATGAACCCGAAAAATTGTTTTGTATGTTTTTATTTTATTTATATGAGTATTATTGAGTATGTATATCGTCACCCGTGGTATAAGCTTTGCTTGGTTTGGGACTAGGTCGATTTGTGTAAGATAGTCCACAAATAAATATTTATTCCTTTTATTCATTGCTCTGTCTGTTATTACTTTATTAACATATACATCTAATAATCCTAATCTCTTGTATGCCTTCGAAACCTGGACTTGGTGTCTCTACCGCAAGCACATCCGCGTATTGGATAGATTTTATATCAAATGCCTGCGTGACATTATGAACATTTCCTGGTCAGATCGTGTCAGGAATTCGGAAATTCTACGCCGTGCTAATGTCGACGGTATTGAAGCCTATCTAATGCGTAGGCAGCTACTATGGTGTGGTTACATCTACCAAATATCTGAAGACAGAATAGCTGATCACATCTTTTATTCTGAACTGCAAGATGGCAAGATGAAAACAGGGCGGCCAACTCCGGCATTATACGATGTGCTGTAGCGCCACACGCGGAGACGTGATGTTGAACCATCGTGCTGGGAGTTTTTGGCTCAAGATCGGTTAAAATGGAGGCATATATAAAGACGAAGTGAACTTGACGCTAAGCGTGAGGATTTGAAGGCCCGACCACCTGCGGCCATTCACTATAATTATGTCGAAGGGGTGTCGATTTCTGGAGAGAGTGCTCGCACATTAACTGCGAAGATAGGATATCAGTCACCTGAGAGCTCGTGACCGACGCTCTCACTAGCCAGGCTCTTCTTTCTAGTCACCGAGGTCGAAATCGGCCAGGAGGATTATGATGATGATACTGATGAACCTTTACAGTGATTTTTAGTTACAGATGTGGACACGGTTCCAAAGTCTACAGATAAATCGAAATCTTGGTAAAAGACCGAGTCCAGAAACCTATACTACCAACGCCCTAGATCCCAATAACGAAACTGACCACAACAAAAAAGTTGTCATCCAAAACCTTGACAGAGATGCAATAAACATGACTATTTTTTAGCAAATTACAGTCATTGCTTTAAAACGGATTCGCCAAGAAGGGGTCCCTGTAGCAGAGTAAAGAAAGAAAGGACTCTTTGCATTAATTTCCATAAATACCTACAGTACCTAGATTTTTAGGGTGGAATCACTTTCGTCACCATCAAATCACGTTTTGCTGTAAGATTATATTATGCACATTTTATACATTGAGAGCCAGATAAGACAATGCAAAAAGATGTCATTAGATCATTTCAGATGCTATAAGTGCTAAGTATAACATGTTAATGCTGCTAAAGTATGCCATCGCATGATTTTATTCAGCTGATAAACAATGTTATCACATAATTTCAGCTGCTATAAGATGCAATCGCATATAAATTTAACGTAAATTGACTAATTGTGCTACTGTATCACTATATTAATGTTTCGTTAAGAAAATAATTTGGTAAGAATACCAAGTAGTGGAGGTAATCAAAAATATCCCATTGTTAGCGATATAATAGTTAGGTATATTTTTTGACACAAGTCCTAATAAGCCGCTGTTATGCAAAGATAAAAAATGTTTATGGTATATAACACGTAATACTCCTGTATTGCTAATACATGTTATATAAAAATATGTCTTAAAGACGAATGAGCCGTTATTCATCAAAACAATAAACCATCCTGTTTCATTATTTTGTCTTGTGACGTTATTGCTTATAAAAACGTTTCAACAACCCATAATTATTGAGTCACAACTCTGAATATGTTACTAATTTTGGATTTTTAACTCTATTTTTGTTTTGTTTTGTAGGTTTTCTTTGGTTTGTCGTATACTCCAATAAACAATGAAGGTATTACAAAAAGAGGATTTGTTTTTTGTTAGTTTAAATAAAAGTTATTACAAAGTAAGTTCTGTAAACTTTCAAACCTCTCTCCTGAAAAAACACGTTTTTTGAGATACAGTGTTGTTTCAGAAAAGCAACGTTATGGTGACAAAGTTGTCAACGAAAGGACCGGGTTCTTGGGCGAGCCGCGGTACTCGCCCAAGAACTCACTCGAATGCAGCATCTCACAACTGACCCCTCTGTATCTCAATCACCAGTTACAGTGAATTGTCGTTGTGCATGTGCCGCGGCCGCTGGAAGGGACCATTGCGTGGCCTGACTACTGGCCGAAGGGTGTCGTGTTTCGGCGGTTCCGGGGCAACCTACCGAACCCTACAGAGCTACACCGTTACGTCGCCTAAATGAATTCTTTATTTTATTTTTATAGATATGTATGTTAGTCTGAAGGTATATGCAAATATGGGCCTTGTTGCCGGAGTCAAATAAATAAATATAGTGCATCTTACTAAGTATCGTGACCAAGTTGTCAGCGAAGGGGCCGGTCTCCTGGGCCAGCCGCGGCGCGAGCTGCGGCAGCGCGGCGAGGAACTTGCGCGAAGGCAGCGCGAGCAACAGCCTCTCGAAACTGTCTCCCTCGGCGTCAAGCGCCAACGCGGGGTTGGCCAGCCACAGAGAGATCACACGGAACACTGAGAGGTTGTTCTCTTCGCAGTGCTTCAGAGATAACAGGTAGTACCTGTCACAAGTTTTATTATTTATTTATTTATTTCCATCGCATGATCGCAGATGGCGTACGCCGTGTAGTTTACAAAACAATGAGAAATAACAATGATTGGTACATGTACAGTCAAGTGCAAAAATATGTATCGAATGAATCCTCTCATAAATATGTAGGGGAGAGGGGGGCAGCCTGGTACATTTTTTACACTCATTGACGTATTTCAAAATATTACCCATAAAAACCAGTTTTAAGGCTCTACACAACAACGTATGTTATTAACCTATGTAATTAATGCATTTGCACATGTCCAAAGCTAAAGACAAAGGTACAATTCAGAATTTTGCAACTCAAGGAATAATGTTCAATAGTGCCCCAAGCGTGGGTAGCTTTGAATTTACTTGGGGCAGATTTTAAATATTGGGTTATAAGGCAACAATGTTGAGATATACGTGTTTTTTTTACCTGTACTTGTACAGTTAGTCACTAGAAATGGTCGTATTAACATTTTACTCGTATAATTTGCAGTTATAACTAAGAGGGGGTAGTTTTGTACAGAAATGTTTTTTGTAGTGTTCAAAGGTGCCTCAGGAGGGGTACCTTTGAAAAGTATTGAAATCCTACTAAAGCTGCCCCCTTGAGGCAGTTTTGCACGCACTATTGTTCAAAACTACCCTACTAAAAAATTACTACTGAAAGTTGGAGTGATTACTAGTTATGAGGCGACAACCAATTCACATTTACCAATTCCACTATTCATCACAGGGGCCAAACGTCCTTCCTTACCCTGCTAACCCCTTTATAGATAGTAATATTGTATTATAAAGAATTCTAATAAATATTATAGCAAACAACCGTAATCAGTACAAACAAAACTAATTAATTCAGGTAAATGCATTATGAGCGTTTACTAAAGTAACTGATATATTATTTTAGTTTACGTACCTACCAGTGGCGGCGCGTCAAAAATATTCTTAGGGAAGCCGGAAATACTTGACTTTTCCTATTCTTCATGAGCCGTAGTAAAAGAACTGGACTGGCTGAAAATTAGGCAAGCCGGTGGGAATCGAGTTGTATGGACGCTCCGCCACTGGTACCTACCTACATGTCAGTTTATATCGGGGCAGATATGAACATTTCTTATGGCCGGGGTAGTTTTGAACAGACTGCTAATCAAAACTGCCTCCTAATTTTTTATCAAAACTACCCCAACACCTATTTAAAAAAATAAACATCGATATCTTCCAAAACAATAGCAAATTCTCATTGTTTATTCTTCGTCACTAAAGCTAATAGATTGTACTATCGAATAAATTAAGTTTCAATTACCGCTTCCTTCAAATACAGCCTGAAAATCCTTAGAGACGGGGAGCAAAACCGCTAACGGATGACATCGAAATCAAAATATGTTACTGATTCGTTCATGTTCTGTCAAACCTCAAATCTGTCAAGTGACAGTTGTGGGGGTCAGTGTTGCGAGCCCAAAAAATGGATTTGGACCATAATCGCATTAAAAATACGTCTTTGAACGCATTTGTTCTAAGCTGCCTCCAGTGATAGCTGCCCCCCTCTCCCCTACCAAAACCTTAATACACCGACATAAGAGCTATGGGACATCTTTTTGAGCAAGTTGTATGCACCCATATTTTTGCATTTGACTGTACATAAGCAAGTAATATGTTACATTCGAAATTGCGGTAAACTTGCTTTTTTGGTATGTTGTTGTGGTCCACCTAGATAGTATTTATCCAGATTTGCAACAGTCTAAAATGAACGCGAGCTACTTTTTTTTAGTTTTGTACAAAAAAAAAACGTATACCAAACATACTTAACAAAAAACAAGTTTACCGCAATTATTGCAATTTCAGCGTTTTTTATGTACGATATGACCGGCTTAACAGGGTTTGTCATTATTCCTTCAGGATATCGTTGTAAATAGTGTATATGTATGTATAAATTACCTAGTAATTCAAGTCAGTCAAGTGTCTCAAAATAAATTACTTAAATATTAAGGCGCTCGTTTGTTTTATTCGTCAAACGCTTGCGTTCCATATAAATACGTTGTGTCAAACGCATTGCGTTGAATGAATTTATATGGAAGCGCATGCATTTGCCGCATAAAACAAATGAGCGCCTAATACTCACCTCATGGCTAGTTGCAAAAATCTTTGTTTTTCAGCCTTCGTATTCTCTATGTCTGCCTCGTCCAAGTTACTCAACTCTCGGGTCGTCATTAAATACTTTTTCTCGTCCCTAAAGATACAAAAGTAACTTTGTAACAATCACAAAATAACACAATTTCCATAAAATACGTAAAATCATGAATAAACATATTACTTTGTCAATTGCTGTTGTGTTGACGTAGTTTTCATGGAATCTGCCGCACCCTTCATACTTTCCATACATTTAAGTTTGTGTTCGAAAATTGACGAACTCATATATGATACCACCTGAAAAACAATAAGGTCAATAAGTATTTCATGGACAATATCCAATTCAAATATCAGTGTGTGTGTTGTTATCTCAGTGTTTCAAATACACTAAAATCTAGTGCCGACGCCAAATCTTAGGATTAAGGTAGCGGACCCCAGGCACAGAGGCGTATTTACCCTAGGGCCAAGGGGGCCATGGCCCAGGGCGGCAGGCTGAGAGCACAGCGTTTTTTTGGGAGCTTTTTCTTGACTTCTGGGGCGGCGAAACTTATTGGCCCGGGGCGCCATATTTCTGGGCACCTTGTCTTGACTTCTGGGGCGGCGAAACTTATTGGCCCAGGGCGCCAAATTTCAAAATACGCCCCTGCCCAGGCATCCTTTTGGATGCCACACTACTGGGATAATGCTAGGATGATGATGATCCAACAGTGTTTCAAATGAGAAAATGGTAGTATTTACCTGCTTATATTCAGAGTCTGCAAATTTTGCAATATCGTGGTAAACTTTCAGTCGCGTTTGCCTGTGATCGCTGCCACCCAAAACATCGAGACTCCTCTTTAGAAATTTGTCTATTATGTCCCTGGGGTTATCAAATTTCGATTCCGCCATCCACATGCCATATTGCCTAAAATATAAAATACACGATAAGTTGATGAAATGATGACAATCAGTACTGGACAAACTACTAACGGCATTTCAGTATACCTTAATGCTGCAGCATTAAGTTCAATATCGTCTGTGCGGTCTCCCATCATACGGATGAGAGAAAGTGCGATATCTCTATGGCCCTTGGCCCAAGATACTCTGCTCTCTACCAAAGAAACTGCATCACAATTCTGAAGATTCTTTGCGATGGATAACAGACGCTGAGCCATTTGTAGTCTTCCATTGGAAAGTCCAAATTCTGCAACATCAAGACCATCCTATTAATTTCAATGCATTGACTAAATACTATCTAATAGAATTCATGCTACAACTGAAATAAATGTAATTTTAAAAAGAAGACTCCCGTCCCCCTGTATTTATTTCGAGGATCTCGAAAACGGCTCTAACGATTTTGATTAAATTTGCTATGTGGGGATTATCGAGGGCGAGCAATCGATCTAGATACGTCTCATGTCCGGGAAAACGCCGAGCAAAGCTCGGTCGCCCAGATATCTTTAAACGAGCAATTCTTGTATTTATTTATTTATTTCGGGGATCTCGGAAACGGCTCTAACGTTTTTGATGAAAGTTGGTATGTGGGGGTTTTCGGGGACGAGCAATCGATCTAGCTATCTTATGAAATAAATGACGGGATGTTTACAAACTGCTTAGACTGGTTGACACTCTCTCAAGAACTATTTCAATGACAGCAGATGTCGACCAGTCTAGTGAGTTATGTTGTTTTTGTAAACATGCCTTCAAATGTATATTACGCTCGATAAATAATAAGCTAAAATTTTCGAAGCATGTTATTTACCGGCATATTGAAGCTGCAACGTCACAATATCCTTCAAAAATGTACTGTAAGTTTTCCCGGCGTGTTCCAATATCAGACTTCTTTGGGATATCAACGACTCCAGGTGTTTGAAATCATGAAATGACGGTAGTTTCTCAACTTTCCAGTTGTTCAATAAACTAGTTACAGTTTCTTTATTGCATCTTACAGAAAAGTAATCCTCAATGTCGCTGAACATATGCAAATTAGCCACAACTCTGTACACATTCTGGCAATTTTCCATGTTAAAATTTTGGCACCATCTGGCAACGGCTAGCTTTGCTCTGTCCAGAGGTATAGTAAGCTTGGCTCCCAAGTTTGTGTCTGTTTGCACATTCAGGCAGTCTTTTAAGCAACTATAACGCAGCGCTTTTATGAGTGATATAGGAGTCTTCATTGTAACTTTGGATTTCTCCTCTAAATCGCCAGTGTCGACGAAATGGCTCCAATCGCCTAAAACAGTTTTAATGTATAATATGTAAACACTATTGAAATATTCATGTTACCCTCGTACTCTTGTTGCAACTTGCAAGTAACAATTAAGTATACTGGTATATAATACAGTACTCTGTCAGCTCAGATCCAAATGGCTGTATTTTTTCTGGTGGAACGATCAGTCGAGATTTTAGCGATATATTACGTTTACCGAGTATGGTGCGCGCCATTCACGACGACGCGCCCCTCCACAGCGAATCTCATACTAATCTGCGCAGTTGTACGGCTTGGGCTGTGGAGGGGCGCGCCTTCGTTGATCACGTGGATGGCGCGCACTATACTGGGTGTTAATTAAAGAATTATTAACCAGATTGTACGTGACTAGTAAACTCACCAAGACATGTCAGGCAATCATACTTGACATCGTTAATTTGATCATTCTCCGGCAACGACTTTATGTACTGCAAGGCCAAATGGTGCATGCCGGATTTGTATAGCGACCTCACTACTCCTAACTGCAGATCCGTGTTGGAAGGACTGCCGCTCGACAGGGCGATGTCGTGGGAGAGGAGGGCGTCGGTGTATTGTCCCGTGTTGATGAGGTGATTACGTTTCTCCTCCTCGCTTGTCAGGTGCGCCGTGCCGCAGCCGTCGACAGCATCCATTTCACCGATAGATACGAAACACTGCAAGCATTAGCACAGAATAGTATAATAGTATTACATACAGAATGGCCACGAACCCCCCGCACCAAGGTCAGTTACCTCGTCCCTGAGAGACCAGCCTGGTGTCGATCGGGCGCCGTCGCGCCTCGCGATTCATCCGCGCCACACGCCACGCACCCGCGCAAACGATTGACGCGTGTACCGACAGCGCACGCCCACATACTTACCCACAGCGCTTACGTTCCTTCGCGTGTCACAGGTGTGGCATTAGTAAGCATAAAGACTCCGAATTGAACCGAACGCATTGTCACTCACGCGTTCGCCGCGTCGTTGCGCCACAGGATAAACAATATAAATAATAAATAAATAGTATTTGTGGACAATCTTACACAAATCAACCTAGTCCCAAACTAAGTCAGGCTTGTACTAAGCTGGGCTGGGTACTAAGTGACGATATACATACTTATATAGATAAATAGATACTTAAATACATAGAAAACATCCAAGACCCAGGAACAAATAAATATTTGCGCTCATGCTCATCATACAAATAAATACCCTGGCCGGGATTCGAACCCAGGACCTCCAGATTCGCAGGCAGGGTCACTACCAACTAAGCTAAAACGGTCAATATCCAGGTTATGTGTCAGTTTTGCGTAAGTAAACTGCGTAGTTATAACTATTGAAGTGTCAATATTGTATTATACCTTTCTGAAAATCCTTTGGATATTGTCGCCACCGTCTAGATTCGTAGTGCGCTCAGGCGAAGGCGGAGGGACGCCGCCGTTCCGAGCCACAGCCCAGAGCTCTCCGTAATATATCGCCACCAAGTTCTGATCGGCCACGGAAGCCGCCCAGGCCACCTTGTCGTAATCCAGCCTCAAATAGTTGAGGGCGTCCACAGGAGTACGGTCAGGACTAGAAAAAAAACTTATGTAATTAAGGCTCATTGGTGAATAGGGTATTAAACTAAGGTAAAAATAAATTATTTTTTACTTGACTAATAAAAGATCTGACGAAAATACTCGAAAAACATCAATTATTAATTTACTTTAGCTAATTGAAAGGTTTTATAAGCATAAAGATTTAAAAAGGACGCTGATTTGAACAAACCTACTCACACTGTCTTAGTGACGTCACTAAGACAGTATTTCCCTACAAACTTCATATTAACAAATCGTTTTTGACATTTAATAAAAGTTGCTGATTTGATTATGGGTTTAATACCGTATTATCGTAAAAATTAGTAACCTTGTTATCATTTAACGCATTTAAGTAGTCTGGCTAATGAAAGCTGCGACTAAAAAATGTTTTGTAAATCAATTGTATTATACATTATAAATAAGTTTTAGAGTGGTGAAGAGAGAGTAAATATGTACCATAATCTAAATAAACCAATTATGAACAAATAACATTTACCGTGACTTATAATGATTCATCTGCAAGCGTACGTAATTTACAATTTCAATCATGTATTGAATTATCATTTTTCGGTCGTGACCAATCACATTCAACCTGCCATTAGACCGGCCGCCGCTGCTATCCAACTCATCATCGAAGTTCATGTCCCAGATGAATTTGAAGAAATTGTTTATCTGGTCGCTGAAGATCTGCACATGATTTTCGGGAGAGCAATGGAGAAGTAACCCAACCAAGCCTGGCAGAATGTGCTTCGAAATCGTAGGCTAAAATATAAAAAGGAACATATAAACAACCATCCAAATTTAACATTGATGTTCGTATTAGTATAGTACTTTTATCTCACGAGCGCGGGTTGGCCATGGTTGTGAACTCATTAACTCCTACGCTGACGCGCACATAGACAATGTGCATGTACAGCTCAACACACAGCCGTGGCTCACCCGCGGACATGAGATAAAAGTACTCTAACATAACATTGTAATTTATACCTTTAGGTTGCATACATCTTTCAGAGTGTTTAAATAATTTGCTTCTGATACCAATACATCGAGAAATGCAGTGGTTATCCGAGCCAGCCACTGGATATGATCCTCTTTATCTTTGGGAATCCAAAAACCAACGTCCGAGCATTTTTCTAATTTACGGCTGCTCATTTTAAAAACTGCGTTGTCGATGTCATTACTATTCGGCGACAAGAAGGGTTTCAATAATTGCACATTCAAGTCTCCCAAATCTGCAAGTACATTAGGAGTAAGTATAAGCTATTCTATGAATTGCAGTACAAGACATAGAATAAGAACTTAACCTGGAATTAACTACAAAATTGTATGGACTAATCTTAGAACAACATCTATTCTTGTTTGGTCTAATTGCCCCTAAATAGCAACAAATACTCGTACAGTATATATTATATACTCAAAAAAAAAGCTGCGGTAGCCTAGTGGTTCAAGCGTGCGCCTGTCAAGCGGCGGTCGTGGGTTCGAATCCAGGCTCGCATCAATGAGTTTTTCGGAACTTATGTACGAAATATCATTAGCTTTTTGGTGAAGGAAAACATCGTGAGGAAACCTGCATACATCCGCGAAGAAATAGGGATGTCGACTCAAAAAAATGTATTACTTCAATAGAAAGAAGACATAAAACTATGCCAAATAGTGAAAATCCTATTAAAAAATCTCAAAAAATAACGAAGCTACAACGGTTACAATGTTCGTAGTTAGAGAAAGTGCTACCTAACCGTGACGTCACTGTTAAGTAGCGCCATAGTAAATGACGATCGTTCAATACAAAGGTGCGTTTTGCGGAAAAAGGACAGAACATACCCACTCTTAAAACTTTGAAGACTTATAATTACGTAATTATTTATTTTTTTGAATTACTTTTTTCGCCATTTGATTGAAAATTTGAGCCTTTATGTAGAAAATGTGGATTTATTGATTTCCTTTTATAGTGTCGTCATCCCTATTCAAAGTTGTATGTGAAGTCCCCAACCAGCTCTGGGGCAGCGTGGGGACTACTGCCCAATGCCTCTCATCTATGAGAGGAGTCCTGTGCCCAGCAGTGGGGCTTATATATTAGGCTGATGATGACTCGTACAGTCGGCCTCATGAGTAGCTAAACACTTTGGTACTTTGTCGCTTTTTATGTAGTTCAGACAAGGTAGAAAGGTTATTATTGGGGAACGGGACTTAATCGCGTACAATTATAACTAATTTACCTTTTTTAAGGTTTTTGTCCGACGTTTCGAATGTATCACAACATCCGTGGTCGCGAACTGACTGGCGTGAGCGGGTATCAACATCTTCTAGCCGCACGGGTTTTCCGAACTACCCGCACTTGGTCTTCATTAATTACATTCTCACTAGGGTTGTCACTCGCACGACACACAACACTAACAATGTCCGTAAAGAGACAAAAACCTTAAAAAAGGTAAATTAGTTATAATTGTACGCGATTAAGTCCCGTTCCCCAATAATAATGTGTAAAAATCGTGTAAGTTTAAATCAATATAAGGTAGAAAGGTGTTAAAGCCCTTGTGAGGCCGACTGTACGTTTAATTATACTGTTATATTTAGTCTTTCATCATCTATGGAGAATTTTTGTCACCAGCCTACTGTACCTAGTGTATGTATTAGTGTATGTAAGAAAACGCCGAAAGGTTTACGCCTTATTTCATCTTACCTAACGCATCTTTTCCTTCGCGATGTTTGAATAGATCATTCAGAGCCGCGACAGCCTTATTAGAGGCGGCTGGATTTTCATCACAGAGCACCTCGGAAAGGATTGCCGCCACAGCAAAAGCGAAACTTCGTTTCGGCGCCAGATGTATCACTAGCTTTGTATCTGGTGGCGGCACAGTCACTATTGTTTTTAAATCGTATGTGCCGATCTCAGCCAGACAGTTGCAGGCTTCTATAATAATCTGAGAAGAAAAAAGTATCTAATTAGCACGATGAAGTGTTTGCTATAAGAGCACTGTTGAGTGCAAGCTTCTCTTCTTCTAGGAGTAAAGTTATTGCGTGTATGGCGATAACCTGTTGTGTAAATTAATTACACAACACGTAAGAATGTATAACGCATCCTTGAAACGGTAGTACCTACCGTTTTTGAGCGTACTTAAGGTTCATGTAAATGTAATTTTCCATATTAAAAATGACAGATCTACCCAGCGGAAGTTTTGATACTTTACGTAATCAATTAGAAGGTAAAGTCTTACAAACCTTATCATCAGACGAGGATTTCACGATGTTTGTGAGAGCGTAAACCACTTGATGAATGACGCTCGTTTTGCATTCTTCGGAAAAGTTTGTCTTATTTAATTCCTCGCATAAGTTGTTCACGTGATGTTTATTTAACTTGACAAATTGTCGTAAGTTACTTAAAGCTTCGTGACTAAAAAATTACGAAAATATTATGATTTTAGTGACTATATTAGCAGTCCGAGAGCTCTTAAAACAGGATTAGGCCGGTCGCACATTGGACACGTTTTCGTACGAATACGAATAGGGATGTTGACACCAAATAAGAATCAATGAATCCGAATTTTCTCGAAAAAGGATCAAATTCTCTATCAAATAGTGAAAAAAGTAATCCAAAAGAATAAATAATTACATAATTATAAGTCTTCAAAGTTTTAGGAGGGGGCATTTTCTGTCCCTTTTCCGCAAAACGACCCGTTGTATTGAACGATCGTCATTTACTATGGCGCTCGAGGACAGTGACGTCACTGACCTGTAGCGTTTTCTCTCTAACTAAAAACATTCTAACGGTTGTAGTTTCGTTATTTTTTGAGATATTTGAATAGGATTTTCACTTTTTGGCATAGTTATATGTATTCTTTCGTATGGAGTATTAATAAATTTTGAGTCAACATCCCTATTGGTCGTATTCGTATCCAGTGAGCGCGCTCCCGTAGTACTTTCAAGGTCGGGATCGTTCGCGCGGCTTCGTACGTGTTCGGACGAGTAATTTCGTACGAAAACGTGTCCAATGTGCTACCGGACTTATACGTAAACACCGTATTACTTTCTTGCTTTTTATACAACGACGATTGCAAACAAGCTTACGGCTTGCCCCATGGTGAGCAGACACCAAGCGCATTTCCGAACTTTTGTTGACTTGAAGATTAGTTCTGTTGACAGCTAGTCCACAGATCCTTGGTCTTACACATTCTTATGGCAAATTTTATCAGTTTTACTTGAACCTGAATCCTATCCTAAAAGCTCACAGAATATATTTTCATAAGAATGAAACTATACATCGGGAAATTAGAGTAAAACATTATTTACCTTGGACAAGTGAGAGTAAAACTGTATGCTTTAAGCCTCTCCGAGAATTCCACTGCTGTCGCGCAAGATAAGATCGCTCCGTGCGGCGCATCGCCGAAATCGACTACGTCTTCACTTTGTTTCAGACTATCCTTCATATTTACAGCTAAAAAGTTTAACAATACTGCGCATTCTTTTTCAAATCCCTCTTCTTTTTTGATCAGCAATACCGATAAAGCCTTTAACATTGCTATCTGAATCAGATCTGCCGACTGTGGTAAAAACCTCGTTAGGGTAATCTTTAGCGCCTGTGTCAATACGCGTATCTCCTCTTTATTCGTTGAGCTTTTGATTGCATGCGTGAGACTATTGCATGTCAAATTGGCCACGAACATGTCCGAGTCAAACCCTAAAGGTACACTCTCTACAAATGTTATAAAGGTATACAATGCCGACACTCGGAATTCGAATACCTTCGTTTGTAGGACATTTTCCCACAATTTAAACAGTATCTCGAAAATTGTGATGGCCTGATCCGAACACAGGTACTGCATTATGTTTCCATCAATCAGTTCCTAGAAATAAAATATTCTCATCATCATATCAGCCGAAAGACGTCCACTGCGGGACAAAAGCCTCCACAAAAGAGTGATAAAATAACAAAAATATATATGTATATATGTACGACTAAATATAAAAAAATACAGTAAATGTTAATTGAGGTTCGATCACACCGATTCTTAAAATACGTTGACGGTGCGTTAACGCAGTAACGAGAGGAACTTATGAGTTAAAAACGTCACGCATCCGGCAGGTCACTGCGATTCCGTAGCATCACCGTATTTTGAGCAGCGGTATGAGCGAACCTTAAACTTAAGACGGATTAAGTAAAAGTACTCACTCCGAAATATGTTAATATTGAATTAAAAACAGCCTTCGGGTATAAGTAGGAGTCGGTTGTTTCTGGAATGCGGACTTGGAAGAGTTCCGCGGCAGCAGACGGGTCCCGTAGATGCATCGCGGCCAACAGAAGCAACTCTGGCATTGTCTCAACGAACAGGCAACTCCATTTATCGCTGTCTAGTATCTGTCTGGTCGTTTTAAACATTTTGATGGCGTTCTTCATAGATTTCATAAATGCGTATTGGTCGCCACCCGAAAAACTAAGATTGTATTTTTCGGTCACAATATATGGTAGGCACAAAACAATCATATTGGGGAAACACATCTGTAAATAAAGAAAAGACATATCATAGTACATAAATATTCTTAGGAAGCCTTAATCAAAATAAAGTAAAATGCATACTAATATAATAAATGCGAAAGTTACTCTGCATCTGGGAGACGGCCGGTCGGCCGCCCCAGATACTGCTGGGCTGATACAGTGAAAGCTGATCTACGTGAACTGCAAGCTGGCTCGTGGAAAGAAATCGTACAAGATCGGGATCAATGGCGTATACTCATATTGGAAGGCAAGACAGAGACACACTTTGGGTCGCTGGGCCAGTGAAGTAAGTACGTAACCACTGGCTAAAATTACATGGTGGTGGGGTGGTGGGGGTAACTGTGTCACTTTTGTCTGTTTAATTTTCGCGCTAGGCTCGGTTTCATATAGATCTGGTCGGTAGGTAAGGTCAAATACTTTACAGAGTTGCGGAAATTAAATCTACCATTTGGTCTAATGGATCTTTATAAGACCTGAAATTAAAACACTGAACGGTTTTAGATGAAATTTGACATGGAGATAATTTGAGACCCGGGAAGGAGATAAGGTTTTTATTGCGGAAATCATTCTGTGGGGGTAAAAAAGGGGTAATGAGTTCTACGCAGGCAAGCCGTGGGCAAAAGCTTATAAACAATATGTATAAGCAGGGGCGGCCCACTCCGCGATTGCGTCGCGCCGCAGCAAGTACCCCTTCTGGCGGCCGCTTCATACGATAGAAAGTGATGAAGCGTGTGATTCGCGGGCGATATAAAGAGATGGCCACGTTTAGGCACGTTTGGCTTACCTAACGGGGATTTGTTAACAGTGGGCCTTCTGTACGTAGTACTATTACTTATTCTGTGGTATAAGGCACATAATTAATTCAAATTATGTAAAATTGCTAGGCCTATTTGAATAAAGAATATTTTGAGTATAATAAATAATATACTTCACCTCTATGACATCCTTTTCAGTTTTGCATAATTTCGCTCTCATTTTATTCAGAAAATTGCTTTTCATCACATCGCCTTGTTTGTTCCACAGAATATCTGCGGCAATTACCCATTTATAGTGTTTTTCCAAAAACGTATCTATTGTTTGGTAGCCTAACACTTCTAATGGTAACTCTTCAATTTTTTGGTTTTTGGACAGCCAGAAATGAATTACAGCAACTACATTGTCATTGAAATAGGCGTCAATATCTCCACAAGTCACTGACTTTGTAATTCTGTTTAAGAATATCTTTACTAATGACGCGTCTAACGATTTTTCTTTCCGCATTAGCAGGAGTCCTGTAACAGCTTTGTGGATGGAAGAGTGCTTTGTTTGCGCCAAGGCGAGAAAGTTGTGAAGAACTGTTAAAGTGCGGTTTGTCGACTCGTCTTTCATAATCAATTCGTTTGTATCGGCCACCTGGAAGATGATATTATAAGATAAGAATTTGCTGTGCAGTGCGTAGTGATTACAATTAATAAAAAAACCGAAACGTACACTTATAACAAAGACTTCCAACAGCCCAGCGAAGTAAGCCTCTATATCAGAGACACACAAGTTATTTGTGATCACATTCAGCAAATAGCAAGTGTACAAACGTATGCTGTGTGTGCTGCCTCTCATCTGGTTCATAAGGGCATCCCTGAAGGTGTCGTCCATGTCATTATTATTCAATTCCACCATTCTGGCTACACATTTGAAGATCAAGGCAGCAACGTGTGGAGGGTAGTACAACTTCTCGCAACGTTGCAAGTACCCCCTGACCATTATAAAGCAATTTTGCCTAACATTGCTGTCTAGCGTCCACACGCGGTCCAGTATTTCTAACAATATCTGAAGAATGGTCTCAGTTGCTTCTGAATTTCGAAATAATGCTTTACACATGTTACTCAAAAGAGCAAATACTGAAGCTACAACAAAAAAATTAAACACAAATAAAAAAAACAGTCTCATTAAATCCATTCCGTTAGGTTTAATAATAAAGAACATTCTATGTAGATTTTACTATTGTTTTGACTTCTTATTAAGTTGTTAAGTTAGTGTTAAGGTGTACAGTGCCTGTCATCCATGAAGGCGCGCCCCTCCACTGCCCAATCCGTACATTGCGCATAGATTAGTATGAGAACTATGAGATTTGCTATGGAGGGGCGCGCCGTCGTGGATGGCACGCACTATATCTAACTGGTTATTAGATAAATAATACAATTATAATTACCAAGCGGACAATCCTCCACGCTTTGATCAATCAAAATTCTTATACAGCGCAAAGCACATTTCGTGTCCCAAGGAGACGTAAAGTCATACAACGCCGGGTCTAATATAAGTTCAAGAATGTCATCTCTGTAATCAGAACTCTTCCGACAATATGCTGCTAGTAACCAGATACAATTGTGCTTTATTGCACTAGGATTATATTCTGCGTCATTCTCGTATACTGCTTCATCTTCGTCTTTGGGCAATTGTACACTGAGTATTTCATTTATGCTGGTGAAAAAATCGGCATCGGCGCACAAGCGAACCAAAGTATTAACAAGTGGCTCGTAATTTGTTAGCCAAAGGGACTGCATACATTGCAACATGTCTATTTTATCTCTTGCATCTTTGCTCTCTTTAAGAGTATTAGCGAGGCGTTGGCACATGATTTTTAGCCCTTCTTTTAGACAACAGTACCACTCGTTTCCCTCAATCAGAGCCTGTCTGGCAGGGCTAATCTGCAACGTAACGTCTATGTAGGCGATAGCCACACGTGCGTTATAGATAAAATGCTCTGGGCCAATATCACGGTACCTCAAGCTTTCAACGTCACTAGCCACTTGGCTTTGGATATGTTCATGAACTAATTCGGCTATTTCAACATTGATTTCTAAAGGCTGTGAAACATTTTGGGAAGTTGGAGTATCATTGGTATTATCAAGATCTCCTATGCTGAATAAAATGTCTTTTCCCTTGGAATGGAACAGTATTTCGTATAAAGCATCAGGGTTGCCTTTTTTAAGAGCATCTTCCTTGAGGCTGAAATTTTCGTTTGCAATAATACGTAAGAGAAAATCCCTGACGGGTTCCAGTGACTTAACATATAGGTTTGGGTAGCCCAGAATGAACCAATCAAGGCATTTCTTCCTATCCTGGGCGCTGCTGCACTTGCTATAATATTTGTGATAAATACAGCATAATGTTTTTATGCTGGAATCTGTAGTTGGCATGCCCTTTTCAAAATACAATTTTAACAAGGGCAACACCCTTTGGAATTCAAAGTTATACATTTGAAGCAACATTTGAATGATAGCATGTACTGCCTTCGTTTTAGCGTCATCAGATGATGAGTTCCTGTAAATAAAAAGCAAACATTATTGGCAGAGACCAAGAACGAATCAACTTGTGGCAGCATTAGTTGTGTGTGTCGCAGACTCGCAGTGAATCCTCAATAATTTTATAAAGGATCGTCAACGCGCACGTGACTTCTTTGGAGTTGCGGCCGTGTATGTATGCGATGTCCGCTTATCATCCGGTGGACCGTATGTTTATTTGCCACCGTCGTATATAAAAAAAAACCTTCAATATTACACATCCAGCACACGTGCATGCGGCACGAGAAAATGGCCTTTTTTAAGCTTTTCTGACATCGAGACGTTGATATTTAAATGACGTAGGTAAGGTACCATTAGGTAGTTAAGTTACTCACCTGACACACGAGTTCCACAAACCTATTATAGGCTGCGTTGCCACTTTTTCGTCACAACGCTGCGCCTCTACTGTATTCTTTAAAACTAAACACACCAGTTGCTCCAAAATATTCCAACTGCAGAGATGATTATTGTTTGATATTAATGCCTCTGTAGCATCCAGTAAAGCCACATATTCTGTTCCTGATACATGTCGGCCATAATCTTGCACATAGGAATGTACAATTCCAAGCCTGTAATGTAGATTTTATTTTTTTAGTATTAAGAGTTTTCTTGTGAAAGTCTCCCGCTACTTTTGAGTTCGACTGTATATTATCGTCTAGTGCACATAGCAAGTACCAGCTTTATTTAACAGGGACTAATATATTTATGTAAGATTGCCCCAATATTTATTTATTACAATACAAGGAAATCAAATTAAACTACAATATCTTACCATGGCATATGATTCCTGCGTAGCTCGTTTATTAGATCAGAAAAACTTTTATGATTGTTAAATGAAACCCTCTGTCTCTTTGAAATATTTACCGTATCATCGGCAGACTGTGAAGGCATCATCAAAGTCTGAAAAATAAACACAAATTAACACGTACATTTGTAACAACGCGTTTATATTTCACCTCAGACGCAAACAAGGGGTGAGGGGTTTGGTGGGGAGGAGGGGGTATAACCATGTAATAAACTCAAACGGATGAAATAATTTCCCTGGTGTTCCCTGTAATTCGCACTCAATGCACGTAGGCTGGTGAGAATTTCTTTTGACATCTGCTCACATTGCGAACTGGGAATACCCCACGTATTCATAGCAACACGTACTGCCTATGCACATGTAATGCTGTGTGAATGAGACCACATTGGCTGTACCTACTTAGTTGCCGGCCATTATACTTTGTTTAGCACTAAATCTTTATCGCATCGGTTCATGTATTAAAAATATGCGTGCCTTACATTATCTTATTTCTCAACGATCGAGTAGGTATTTCCTTGTGTTACATCATATTATATAACTACGTAGTAATAAATAAACGTAAAATACCTGAAAGTAGACTGAAGCCGCCAAGGAGTAATAGTACCCGCAATATTGATGCAAATTGTCACAGGGATTTCTTAATCTTTGCAAGTAACTCGCCTCCAGGCAACTGATCTCCATGATACTGTTTAAATATTTATTCCATGCCATCCAATTATGAGCTAAGCTGCCATTTTCTCCTTGCAATTTCCCTTCAGGATGGTGTAGAAGTATTATGAGGTGTAATAATTTAAACACAGAAGCCTGAAAAGTAAACATTGGTAATTATAAGTAGGTAAGCTAAGCTTAAAGGCGCCGCGAAAATGAGCGCGTTAGCGGGGCGGGAGCAGTTTAGCAGTTTTAAATTTAACTATCTTTTCACTGACACTGTAATTTTTTTTACTAAACATTATTGAATTTTGACCTGTATAAGTTTATACAATAAGTAAGTGTTCAGATCATACCTTCTTCTTTTGATCAGCATTTTGATCATAACATTTCAACAGTAAAGGCAGTGTACTTTCTGTGAACTCACACATCGTGAGGCGGCTCTCGGATGAAAGCTAGAAGAGACAAACAATATGAGATTATTATATATTTTATCATCCCTGTTCATATCTAAATTAATGTAGAGACGCGCCTGACCAAGTAAACCTCTGAAGAAGCGTTTACATAAAATATTATTTTAATAATAAAAACCACCTTTCAATTTGCCATTCAGATCTCAACTGCGTCATCCGTCAAATCTTTCATTATTCGTAAACATTTCAAACTATACTTCGTTTTTTTTTCAGATTAGAAAAATCGTGCAATTGTCGTCATGCGATTTCAGGGGAAACGATCTTGTAACGGGAAAATATGCGGCGTGCTATATATGATACGTGAAATAAATGAAAATAGTATAATATTATCATCTGATGTTTTAGGGAAACGAAGAATTGCAGGCGGAAATTACCGTTAAAATTCTAATCTAAAAAATGGGGTATATATTTGGTCGTTCTTTAAGGTATGATCCCGTTGCCGACTGCATACAGCAACAGCACGTTGCGCCGCTCTCCAAATTGAACCGTAATGGTATGCGTAAAAAGATCAATTTGAAATGAGCGGAGAAGTGTCGGAACAGCACACGCCGCTCACTCTAAATTGGGACTTTTAGTCTCACGATCACGGTTCAATTTGGAGTGCGGCGGCACGTGCAGTTGCTGTATGCAGTCGGCAGCGGAATCATACCTTTATTCGTCTTCTAACAGGCAGCACCTTACACAACCATCAAAAACTAATGGCCTGGCCACGACATTGGTCTAAGGCGACCGCGGGCGCGGCGAGCGGGGCGGCGAAAACGGTCTAAGCTGTGAGCATGCCACGACAACGCAATTGTCTTAGCGGCATTGAGCGAATAGGACGTACTCAAAGGACGCAAAATGTCATTATCAAAAGTGGCCCTTCACAATAAACCATATGTTTTTGCTTATTTAATCATCACACTTCTAGGTAGTATTAACTTATTTACTAATCATTACAGTCAGTTAACAAATGAACCATATGTCTTTGCTTATTTAACCATCATAGTTAGGTAGGTAATACTTATTTACTAATCATTACAGTCAGTTAACAATCAACCATATGTTTTTGCTTATAATTTCACTGATAAACGCGTCTGTGTCCAACATCGCGGAGCGAATAAAACAATAGTAGTTTATGCAACTGGTACATAATGAGGGGCATTAAAACACGAGTGTGTTTTATGAAACGAGCCGAAGGCGAGTTTCATAATAAGGTCACACGAGTGTTTTAATGCCTAATTATGTACAGTTGCATACATTACTTTATCTACATCCATATATTAAATCCTCTTTCATGTGTTTCGTGTGGGCACTTCTCGCCGGCGTGCGCCATGTTTGCGTCGACAGGCCGGCCCGCGCCTCCGCCGCCAGCCCGCAGCTGTGTCTTAATTTTGTACGTGATCTCATTTAAGTGTTATATTTCGTGATCTAATAGGGGACGCACGCAGCAGCCGCACAGTATATCATAAAGCGGGGTCTTATCTACGGTATTTGAACTTATAAAAGAGGATTTACTATATGGGTGTAGATAAAATATTTTGTTTTTTAAAACTCCGCCCGATCCGCGCCGCTGCTAAGACCGTTCGCGCCGCTCTGACTCGTGGCATGGCTCTTTCCGCCAGTGGCTTTGATCTCGCCGCCCGCCGCGCCGCTCGCCGCCGCAGCCGGTCGCGCGAGTAAATTCGCGCGCGATTTAGCCCACAGCGAATTCTCGTGGCATGCTTCTTTAGCGGTCTTGATTTTGTTTAATTCGCTCGCCGCTGGTCGCCTTAGCCAGTCGCCTTAGACCAATGTCGTGGCCAGGCCATAACAATCCCACATTAATGTAGGTATTGTCAGGTGGCATAGAAGCAACATAGAAGTATATATCAAAGAGTATAATAGGTAAGGTTTATATCTCTGAATTTGAGTGTACAGAAAAACAGGTAAGAACTTGACCAAAATGGCATACTGTTCCATTATTATACCACACTATGTATACATACTTTTTTTTTCACTTTCAGTTTATTTAAATAAATTACAAACAATAACTTTCCTTGCTCTGAATAATAATTATAATAAAAAACTATTGTGTGTTCTTTAACACTTAAGGTGCCTGTAGAGGCAAGCATTCTCCATACAAACATTGTGCAAGTTTTTCTTTGCTTGAGTTTGCATTACACTTATGATTTTTGGTCAGTATGCTTATTTTTCTGTTAGCCAGAACCGCAAGAATTTTTTTTGTATTGTCTTGTATTTCTTGAATTTTATTTTTTTTTCTTGACATTCTTTGCATATCCAATATTGACAAGCAAAACAAAATATATGCGGGAGTGCCAAAACCGACTAATAAAACTTGCACAGAGTTTGTATGGAGAAGGCCTTGCCTCTACAGGCGCCTTAAGTTCATAAAGAAACAGGACTTTAAGTAACTTGATAGTTATGTTATATCAAACCTTTTCTAGTAGAATAGTCATTATCTCAGTGACAGTTTCCTGATTTTTTTTATCACTCTCTATTCTTTGAAAACACTTCTTCAATTGTGGCAAAGCATTTCTCAATGGTTCAACAAATTGAGTACAGTTGGCGCCGTTTTTGATGACACTGCAAATCAACCGCAGCAATGTGTAACTGTCCAGTCGTGTGTGACTTGTGAGGGATGACTTGATGCTGACATCCAGCAAATCTGGAAATGTAATCACATATCATTAATTACTGAAAACATTACATTAAACAAACACTATAATTCGTTTCTATAGTTTCAATCCATGAATTGTTGGTTCCAATCTGGGGTTGTACAGTCAGCATAAAAAGTCGCTTGACATATGAAGATGTCATAAGTTCTTATTCCTTTGTAATAAAGACTTTTGACCGTCATATATGTCGCTACGTTTGATGCTGACTGTACAAGTCATACCTACAATCAATATTCAAACCAAATAATAAAATAAAAATAAAAATGTTATACTATATTGATTTGTTCAGATTAGATAATATGAATTACAAATTACTTAAGAGGAATGCCTAGCTGCGATTTTCCCATACAAACGTTCTCGACTGTTTCCTCCCTGGTTTTTGAACCTAGAGCAATGATTTTTTCAAATAAGATCAATATCATCAATATCTATGCCGCTACGTTTTGTTTTATTGGATATTTTTATTTTAAAGAAAGTTACAGCCCTCCAAAAATCGCAAAAATGGCTTAGTTGAATTAGGTCCATAAAAAGGCGCAGTATACAAATATGACAACAAATATCCAAAAAATCAAAATGTAGCGGCATAGATTAGTTCTTGCTCTTGCAGTTTCCAAAATTTTATAATGATTGGTTGCGTTTTGGATGAGGAAACAGTCGAGAACGAAACCTCGATTTTTCAGTTTTTTGCAAGGGAATTTTAGTCCGAGCTGCAGTTGTCCTTATCGCACGAATTCGTGGCGGAGTCAGTTTCTAAATATACGTACACAGAAGGAATAGGGATGGGCAACAGTCGTTGACATATATTGTCGATACGCTAGTGGTGAAAAAATATCGATAAATCATTATTACCAGAAAAGTTATTAATCACAAGAAAAACCCTGAGTCACAATGGAAGAATATTGAATAGAAAGGTGACCTGGGAACCCTTGTCTTTGATATAGGAATAAATGCTACATAGTTAGTGGTAAAGTTATTAACGAATCATAGGTTTTTATAACCCACTAGCTTTTGCCCGCGACTTCGTCCGCGTAGAACTCGTGGCGATTAAGAGTAAGAAAAATGTCATGTAATAGAAATAAACCTAATTTTTTTATAGATCTACATATTATATAATAAAAAAAAACTGACTTCAATGGGGGAGACCGGTGAAAGATGATTATACTTAGATGGTGCACTCTTAAATTCCATACAATGAAATAATAATCTACATATTACCTATATAATAAAAAAAAAAACGACTTCAATCGGGGAGACCGGTGAAAGATTATTATACTTAGATGGTGCACTCTTGGATTCCATACAATGAAATAAAAACCGGCCAAGTGCGAGTCGGACTTGCGCACGAAGGGTTCCGTACCATTATCTATAAAAACGGCAATAAAAAAATATATTTGTTGTATGGGAGCCCCCTTAAATATTTATTCTATTCTGTTTTTTTAGTATTTGTTGTTATAGCGGCAACAGAAATACATCATCTGTGAAAATTTCAACTGTCTAACTATCACGGTTCTCGAGATATAGCCTGGTGACAGACGGAGAGCTGAGCATTAGTAATAGGGTCCCGTTTTATCCTTTGGGTACGGAACCCTAAAAATGGCTATAAGTATGTTTATAATGGTAGAAGAATAAGTATACGCTCAATTCATCATGGAATCCAACACCAGAACTCAAGTTTGACAAAAATGTAAAAAACAAAAATATACGTGGTTGAAGAGTTCCATTCTGATCATCATATACATACAGTTCTACTTCATCAAATGTCAATTTATTTAAATGTACATGCCTGATTTGTTTGTTAAAATACTAAAATGTGTAATGTTACTTATGTATGCCTTTAACATTTGAGGAGTTCCCTCGATTCCTCATGGATCCCATCATCAGAACTCGAGCTTGACAAATGATTGTCTTGAAAATCTAACTTGCTTAACAAACACAGCAAAGAGGACAATTCGCCAAACGTGAACTATGCGTCGTTGAAGAGTTCTGTTCTGAACATCATAAGCAGTCCCACTTCATCAAATGTCACATTCTTGTATGAAAATGCTTGATTTGTTGATAAAAACACAAAAATCACTGTATGTTTGCCTATAAGATTTGAGGAGTTCCCTCGATTCCTCATGGATCCCATCATCAGATCTGCATTTTGATGAACCGAATTGAGAACCTCCTTTTTTGAAATCTTGAAATGGGTTCAAAAGAAACCCATACTATAAAAGAATCACACATTGCGCACGTGAACTTTCAACCCTCGCTTAAACCCTTTAGGGAACGAATTAAAAAAAAATGCCATAATCAATGTTTTTCACTATACATAAGAAGCTTTGTGACCGAAGTTTCAAACTTCTTACTTGAAAAACAACATTTTTGTCATACAAACTTTCATCCCTTTTTTGAACCCTTTAGGGGATGAATTTTTATACCAACTCTATATCATTTATCTTGTTTTTTAATAAGTAACCTTTGTACAAAGTTTCAAGTCTAAGACTTTCCAAATGAACGATTTCCATACAACGGTTCAACCCCTGTTTCACCCCCTTAGGGGTTGAATTTCGAAAAATCCTTTCTTAGTACACGTCTACGTACTCTAAAGAATATATGTTCCAAATTTCATGGTTATATCTTCAGCGGTTTAGGCTGTGCACTGTCTGTCAATAGTTGTCTAAGTAACGCAAGTTTTATAATATGTATAGATAATATTATGGCAGGGCAGCCAAATAAATATACCACAATTTTAGCTAACCAAAAAAAAACAATATTGTTATTTGTTCTTATTTCTGTTTATTATTTTGTTTAGATGTGTAAAATAAAGAGAGATATACATATTTTTATGCCAAGATAAAACGCTATTATTTTCAATATGATATTGCTAAGTATTTCAAGTTAATAAAGTAAAAAAAAGTTTAGGCGTTATTTTATTTCATTTTCCTATTAATATATTGACGTAAATAAACATTTATTATAAAAGCATTACATTAATTTACTTGGTAAGAAAAAAAAGAGCAAAAAGTTCTGTCAATCTCTGGATTTGAACCATGAACCTCTTGATTGCGTGTCAACCATGTTAACGTCTGAGCTAAAGTGGATTCATTTTATTTGACGAAATTATTGTACAGTTTTCATAAAGTGCTCAAGGGGGGACTTTTTCTATGGTGCGATCTGTACCTACAGCCTAATTTATCGTATGCTGGGTCAGTAAGTAAATTCGCGGGCTCGCGTCTCGCGCCTGTGTGCGTGCGCTCACACATAGACAGCGCCCGCTCCCGTTCCCAGCAGCGCGACAGAAACATTATGTCAAAAATTCGAGAATTGAAAAGTTGGTCAGCTAGGCATTCCTCTTAATATTATTTGGTAGCAAAGGTGTGCACACTGAAAGTAAAATGTTGGTGGCAGTTACCTGGTAACAGCTAGGAATTTTCAATTTTTTTCCCATTAATGACCAATGAACATATTGGTGGTAACAGATAGGAATAGCCCCAAAAAAGTTCAGTTTTGATAAAGTGATTTAATTAAATATTCACATATTGCATAATTGATCTTACCTTCCCATGTTGCAGGTGTAATAAAACTCACATAATGTTCATAGGGCAACACATACTTATACAGCAACTGTAAGTAGGCATCCCCAATTGCATTGGCCATCCGTTTGTCCTTCAAGACATACAAACTTGCCTCCATTATTTTCTCACAGCAAATGTATGCTTGACCTGGGAAATACTTCAGCTTTAAAAATTTTAATAAATGTATTCAATAAAGAATAATTGATACTTTCAAAAACTTAATTTGCTTCAACTGGGAAAAATTCTAAGTGGTCAAAAAATCTCTTGCATAAAACCTGTAAAAAAGTGTTTTGTTGACAACTTTTATATGTACAATAATGCCTTGCAACTTTTAGGGGTAAAAATCATTCCAAGATTTCTGTGGTCAATGCCTAAAGCAGCATCATTAAACCAATCCTAAAGACGTTAATATTGTATTTAATAGATATGTGTAAAATTTCCGCACAATAAATTGGTCTAGAAATAAGGAAAAATAAAAACCGGCCAAGTGCGACTCGGATCCGCGCACGAAGGGTTCCATCCTATTATCTTTAAAAACTGCAAAAAATCACGTTTGTTATATGGGAGCCCCATTAAATATTTATTTTATTTTGTTTTTTAGTATTTGTGGTTATAGCGGCAACAGAAATACATCATCTGTGAAAATTTCAACTTTCCAACTATCACGGTTTTTGAGATACAGCCTGGTGACAGACAGACGGACGGATGGACAGACAGCGGAACCTTAGTAATAGGGTCCCGTTTTACCCTTTGGGTAAGGAACCCTAAAAATTAAAGGAGAAATTAAATAAAGCCTAGAAGTGGTGTTTCACCTCAACTTTTGTTTTAAAACCTCACCTCATACAAGTGGAACGTTAGTTCTGCTTATGTTGTTTCACTTCCTACACCATTCACAAAGTGACTTGTATTTATATTATAGAAGGTGTAACAGTAACAACAATAAACAAATAATTAATACCTTTATTGGATCCTGCCAAGCACAAGTGCAATAATGTTGTGCAAAGTGGTGCTGTGACATTGAAAAATGTTTTGGATGTCTCATACTTCTCCAATTCCTGTTGTAACATCACAAAATTATACATCACATGATTAAAATATTTTTGGGTCGTTGTCAGATTTAGGTGCGCATCTTTTCGGTGGACATGTCAAAAGTTAAGGGCTACAAAGCTTAATTTTTGATTGATCTGATAACCGGCATAATCTGTAATTCATCATCATCATATCAGCCGAAAGACGTCCACTGCTGGACATAGGCCTCCCCCAAAGAGTGCCACAATGACCGGTCTTGCGCCACCCGCATCCAGCCTCCACCACCATGCATGCTCACCATGGGCCTCATAAGAAGGCTCAAAGTAACTCAGAGGGCAATGGAGAGGGCTATGCTGGGAGTTTCTCTGCGTGATCGCATCAGAAATGAGGCCATCCGTAGCAGAACCAAAGTAACCGATATAGCCTTTCGAATCGCTAAACTTAAGTGGCAGTGGGCGGGGCACATTGCACGTAGAACCGATGGCCGTTGGGGCCGAAAGGTTCTCGAGTGGCGACCACG
This sequence comes from Cenopis cana, assembly GCA_951800055.1. Taxonomy (NCBI): domain Eukaryota; kingdom Metazoa; phylum Arthropoda; class Insecta; order Lepidoptera; family Tortricidae; genus Cenopis; species Cenopis cana. The sequence goes on along the minus strand of OX637477.1, from coordinate 8,774,786 downwards.
GACCGGAAGGCGCAGCGTGGGTAGACCCCCCACAAGGTGGACTGATGACCTGGTAAAGGTCGCGGGAGTCCGCTGGATGCGGGTGGCGCAAGACCGGTCATTGTGGCAATCTGTAATTCCGTGTCTATAAATCCATGTAATAAAAACGTAAATTACATGCACACAAGCCGTTAACTATTGACCACCAAATGGACAACTTTTGTTTTTCCGACTGACAATGACCCTGTTATTTTCTACATATTTTACTGTTATCTCAATGGCATGCTTTAAAGCAGTAGGCAGGTTTTTTAATCCACCAGCATCTTATTATTATTATAAAAGAGAAAAGGCAGCTTCAAGGACCTTTGTCAGAGTTAGTGATGGGATAAATTTACTACAAAATAAGGAATTAAAAAGCAATAGATATGAAAGAAAAACAAAGACTCAAAAGACCTAGATGCGAGTCTCGCCAAGATGGCGTTATTGTGATACTAGAAAAAAAGAGTAATTGAAATTAGCTAACTAGAGGTCACCATCCTTTCCATTTTTTAATCTCGACATAGTATGAGTATTATCCTTGTTTTTATTACTGAGCAAGTACATCAGAATATCTGTCAAATTGATTAGACCAGCTTGACAGGACAGCCATGCCATACCATGCCATGCCATCCCAGCCATGTTGTCAACTGTAGAAAAAGCAGGGTTTGAAATTATCAAGATAATTATGGTCTTCGATAATTATCGCGATAATATAACCTGGTATGGGTAGGGTAGTATACATTATTTTATTAGTTAAAGTTAAATTTATTTTCCTATGTACAAAAAAATAAAAGATTTTGGTGTTTTAGGCTACAGTTTTAGTTTATTATCAAAGCATAAAAATCACGATAATTATCCTTTCGAACCCTGAGAGAAACCTAACTGTCCTGCATACAATCATCACAATAAGATGTATTACAAAACCTACTGCTTCATTTCTGTGACTACTGTTTGGGAATCAACATTGAGTTACTACTTACAATATTATTAAGGGTAACAACCTTAAGACTTTGATCTTACCTTTAAGATGTATTCATGGATGTCATCAAACACATTATTCCAATTATATCCCTTTTTCTTGGCTGTATTATTGTTAAGAAGTGAGGGAACTGCGTTCCCGGTAAGAAAGTTTTTCAAGGACTCCGCATTTTTCTTCCTTTCACTTACTTTGTTTGAAATCAATGCTGCGCCTATCTCCTGCAATGAGTTTTCAAGTGCAGGAGACATTTTACTTACTTCATTCAAGTGATCAAAATAGTTTACTCCAAATACAAAGCAAATAATAGCAAAACACTCTGGGCACCCGGAGAAAACCGTAAACACTTTGAAAGTTGACATTGACAACTTGACAAGTTTTGATGCCGGACCGGATATAATGTACTCTTTGGACAGAACCGCACAATGGGCCATGATGGCCCAGCGTACAGAACAAATACAAGACGCAGCTGCGCTGGAATGAGATGAATATATATATATATATATCTTTCTCCTTTTAAGCGTAACTGGCATCATGGTACAATCATGGGCATCATTGTGTGATGATTGTGTGGCTCGGCTTTCCCGGCATATTCCCGGTTTTTCCCAAGTTTTTCCGATGAACATGACCGATCAGACATGTCAACTTAAAATACGATGTCAACATGCGCAAATTTATTCGAGTTTAAGCGGGTATTAGCCTGGCCGCCACTGGCCGCACACGCACGATTTTCCGATACGGTTTCAGAGAGAGGGGAGTTGAAGCCTCTTGCTCTAAGAGCCGTTTCCGTTCGGAATTCCGTGCGTCTGCGGCCAGGCTTCAGTTTGAGGCTCAGGCTTGAGTTCACCTACCAAGCTAGTACCTTACTATTTTGCAATTAAAACGTAAGTTAAACCGTAACGTAAAACAGGCTTGTAGTTGACCGGGAAAAGCCAAACAGTATCTAATAAGTTGGAATTATACTGCAACAAATTGCTTGTTCTCTCTCTCTCTCTCAGTCTTGGTCTCTAATCTAAGATAATTTTATGCGGAATTATCATATCAAAGTATAATAACATTTTACTAAGTCACAGACTACTTAGAAGATACTAACGTACTAACTTGAATGCGCTTTTGATTGTTCATATTTGAATATTCGATTGCCTTTGAAAACTAGACATAAAATTGAATGTATGAACAAAAAACTGGCAGAAATGCGGTAATTATTTTAATTTTATTACTTGTACATGAAATTAACAACATTGCTATTCTACTAATACTGTATCTCGGGCACTTGCATACAATAGTCTAACAGAATCGCAATATCCGACACCCCGTCGTGACCCTGTAACTGCAACAAAAGCGTCTCCAGCACGCAAAATGCATTTTGCTTTACAATAATTCAGTCCGGCCTGAACTCGAGCTTCTACTTCACATCTCCAGCTATCTTTAGGAGTTTCAAAATAATGAACAGAGCGAACAGACCGCCAGAAACGTAATTGTCTAGAAGCATGACACATTCGCGTGACAGCCACTACAGGGCAGGACGGTCGGGCGTGGGAAATAACTTTCGCAGTCCGACCAGAATTTGTCAAGCACAATATAACAGATGCATTAGAACGTTCAGCCAACTCTACTGCAGTCACGCAAACTGCTTCTGTTGGTTCCTTGAGCGGACTTTGCATTAGTTCAACAATCCCATAAGCTCGTGGCTGCCACACTATATGTTCTGCATATCTCCCGACAACCGCCGCAGCTGCGACACAATGCTCCGCCATACGAAGTGCATCGTAACAAGGAGTAAACTTTTTCAATGGAGAGTCATAATTAAATTCTAGGGCAAGGACGTCAGCACCATCAAGTATGAGATTTGCTATATCAGTAACGCATAATGTCGGAATCTGCTCGTTTATAACAGCTTTACATATACATGGCTTACCAGCATTGTTGCACTTTGCAAGGATAATTTTCTGAGCGATGAATATTTTTTCTATCGGCAAATCTGTGGCAAGAATGCTTCGATCCAAGAAAATACCATCTGCTTCGTCTACTATTTCATCAATATTAGTGAATCCTAAAGATGTTTCAATGCATCCAAACAAGAGAATATGTTTTCCCTTTTCCTTAATGAGTTCCCGTACTTGTCTTATATCGTTTCGGTTTTGCGTATTAGAAACTAACATAGCATCGACGTCAGAACCAACTGCCCATGAAATTTGTCCTTCCATCGTTTCAAAGGCTAGCTCTGCTGTAGAATCACCACATCCCAGTGATTCACGACTCTCATTTCTCTTAAGGAAATCTTCATGAGGTACTGATGAAATTCGAACAGTCATTTTAGGACCAATCGTGCCTCCTGCGGTAATTACGCATTCAACCGAATCATCGCCCACTTTAGAAATTACTAATTTAATTTTATCTGCTGATAAACTGTCTATAAAAATATTATCCCCCGCTAGAAGCTCGGTAAGGTGATCATACCCAACAAAGAGGCACTCTGCGGTTCCACTTTCGCGCCAGCTTGGATCAGTAGTCAGACGTATAGAGCTGCCTTGGTTTAGTTGCAATGTAGTACGTGGTCCACTTTTTAAATCACCAGTAACGATATCGGGGCCTCTAACAACAACAACAACCGCCAAAGGATAGACATACTGTAATTCAGCGCTATAATTATACACGGCCTGACGGATACTTTGAATCAGCTGTGTACAAGCATTTGGTTCCATATCTCTCATGTTAAGACGAGCTACAGTCATACCAGAAGCGATTAGTCTTTGAATGTTGCCTGGTTCCCGATTATTGATACCAATTTCACACATGATACCTGTTTGCAACTCCTCACAAGGATTTCTGTTTATATCTAATTTGCAATAGTGTTTTAACAGCGATTTCTGTGGAGGATAATTGTCGTTTCTTAACAACGGCGCATTTTCTAAAGAAAGATGCCAAGGAAGGGTCACATTTTCAGACATTTTATAGTATATTAAGATTAATAAGTAAAAATAAGTAAAAAGATTAAGCAAATCAAAAACACTATCTGCCGAGGATATAAATAATGATTATGACATAAATCATTGCTCCTTTGTTTCACACCTACCTGAGTATACATTATACCAGGCTGGCGCAACTAGGAAGAAAAAGTGACTTTGTGTGGTCTGAGGCATTAAAAACACAAAAAAAACATGGCGAATACACATACACACACACATACATGATACATGGCGTATCTCGCTCTCTTAGTTAATCCATCTCAGTCACATGTCAATGTCACTTATTGTCATTTCCGTTCTGTTGAATGGAGTTTTTACTTCAATACTCAAATTCGTTTGGGCTGTCATTATTTTCAGTTGTCAACATAACAAACATTATGTTACGTGGCACCGCAGATGCCATGAGTGTGTTTGATGGAAGTCTGACAAAGCCAAAAGATATAGAAGAAGGAACAGGTGATGCAGCAGTTCTCATAAGATACATACATACAAGTCCTTTGTAGATGTACGCAAGGTTCATCCAAATCAAGAACGAGTGCTGATGGATTTAATACTTTGGCTAGCGTAAATAAATGTTAATAAAATTATTTCATTGTGTTATTCTTTTGGCTAGTAAGTACCTATGTTCAAAAACTGAATAGATTCGTCCATTATTTATGTGGACGTCACTGGTCATCATTTATCGATATTGATATATAGGATATCGATATCGATATCCCTATTGCGTTGTTATGTTGGCAAGACGTACTTCCGCGTTTTCTTTTTTTATTGTGGTTCAAAATGTCTGCCAAACTGTACATCAATGTCATGTGATGGCAATATTGACAATGTCACTGTCATCAAAAACCTCGGTCTAAGTCCCGTCTCTTAGAACGTAGTGGTTATATTCTCTTTGCATTATACAATGATTAAGTATAGGTACAATACACACCAAAGAGATTATAATCACTGTCTGCCTCTCAGCAACCTCTCAGTGCCTCTCAGTGGCGGATTCGTGGCGCATTAGCCACATATAGCAAGAGTAGCATAATGGGCCATGATGGTCCTGTGTGTTCAATGAACGTAGTGGTTATATTCTCTCTGGGCTTTAGTAAAACCATTTGATCATGAAAATCGTATTGTGTGTAGGCATGCAGGGCCGATTGAACTGATAAAAAAATCGGCCTTGCATGCCTACACACAATACGATTTGGCAGTGGCACTGCAAGCAGGGCCCTGCTTGCAGTGCCACTGCCAAATCGTGTTGTGTGTAGGCATGCAGGGCCGATTTAACAGATAAAGCTGCCTACACAAAGCCCTGCCTGCAGAGCCCTGCTTGCAGTGCCACTGCCAAATCGTATTGTGTATAGGCATGCAGGGCCGATTTTTTTATCTGTTAAATCAGCCCTGCATGCCTACACACAATACGATTTGGCAGTGGCACTGCAAGCAGGGCCCTGCAGGCAGGGCTTTGTGTAGGCAGCTTAAAAAAATCGGCCCTGCATGCCTACACACAATACGATTTGGCAGTGGCACTGCAAGCAGGGCCCTGCAGGCAGGGCTTTGTGTAGGCAGCTTAAGACCGCACTACACTAGAGCCGGCAATACACAAGAAAAGATATGTAAAAGAGATGCAAGCATAGACTGTAACACACGTGGGAACGAGAAACACTAATCTGTCCTTCATCGGCACAGATATCAGTCATCGGCGATGAATGAATCATTGCATGCTACCAAGCAAATGAACTGTCAAACAAATATAATTTGGCAACACTGTGCATTATACGTCATATTTCTGTCGCAGGCAAATTGCATAATCCGCCGTATTACATTACGGCTAGCCGTTTTACAAAACAGAGCCGTTTTGTATTATGGCGGGTCAACGATTAGCCAGATTGAATACGGCTGAACGAAAATCCGCCGGAATGTATTCGGCGCTTTACGTTATTCAATTCGCCTAGCCGTGATGTAAAACAGCGGTTCAGTCGGATTGTATAATACGCCGTAATACATAACGGCTAGCCGTTTTATATAACGACTAGCCGTTTTACATAACGGCTAGCCGTTTTATACAACGGCGGATCAACGATACTGAATACAGCTCCGCTCTCACAAGTCCGCCGGATTCAATTCGCCTAGCCGTAATGTAAAACAGCGGTCCGTTAGTCGCCACTTTGACATTTTTTTGTTCAATTGATTAGGGTATTAATAAATATTCGGTTCTGGCGCTTCGCCGGCCGCTGCCGCGGCACGCTTGCTTAGCTCGCAAGGCTCGCGCGCTGTGGGGTCGCAGTTCTAACGAACACTCCTCCTCGCTCCACTCGTCGTCGTACCTAACGAAGACTCTGGGTAAATGTCCTAACCATGCGGCGAAACTAAACGTAAGCTGTCATGTTGTAGAACGTATCGCAATGACGATGCGGCTAAACGTGAACCGCCATATTGTAGAACGTATCGCAATGACGATCCAGCTAATCGTTAAGCCGCCGTATTACAAAATGGCTCTGTTTTGCAAAACGGCTAGCCGTAATGTAAACCGGCGGATTATACAATCCGGCTGCGACATTTCTATGGAAATGGTGTGGAAATGTCACGGAAATGTGACGTGTGAGGTAGTGTTGCCAAACCAAATATTTGTTTGACAGTTCATTTGCTTGGTAGAGTTAAAGTAGCGAAACTCTACTTATTAATACTTACTTTACTCTTTGCCACAAACTATGAAATTCATGAAACAAGTATAAGATGGAACTGGTGATACACACATACAAAGGTGTGTGAAGGAGATGTAAGCATAGACAATAACACACGTGGGAGCGAGAAAAAATGACATATCTTCTGTCTAGGGTTGCCAACTTGTGAGCCCAGATTTGCGGGACATTCGTGGTAGATTTGCGGGACGTGGCAAAAAAATGCGGGACTCACGCAGCCGGCCTTATTCAGATGCAAGATGCAAATGATTAAATTTTTAACCCTTTTTCGGCAGCGCGCATGAGACTCCTCTGGAGTTACAAGCGTCAATAGGCTGCGGTGACCGCTTCCCGTCATGCGAGCCGTACGTTTGTTTGACACCAAACCAAAGTGGTATAGAAAAGAAGGCGACGTGTAGTCGTGTCGATCGAGCGAGTGCATGCGCGTACACGCGCTTACGTGTTTATTTACCAGCGGTGTTTGCTTAGATTCAAATCACGCGATATTTACTCAATTAAAACAATATTCGACCCGGCTCCTTTCGCGAAGTGCTGGATGTTCATAATGGTAAAATTTCTCTGCGCGCAATCAAAAATATTCTACTATATACATTTTAATGATTGAGAAAGAAAGAAAATCTATTAAAAGACTTGTTTTTTTACCGAATTTTGTAGCTACAAGTAGGAAGGTATATACGAAACATAAGTACTATTAATAATTCAACAATAATGAGTAATTCCTTGTGTTTTGAGTAAGGTTATGTTGAAAACAAATATGGTATAATAATATGAACGTTTTACAATGGTATTAAACAAAATATCCAAAAATGGAGGCCGCAGATCTCAAACAAAAGAACAAACATGTGTTTAAATGTTGATAAACATTTAAACACTCAAGTTTTTACTTATATAACAACATAATATATATTTCAAATATCCGCCGCGCGCTGCTTAAAAAAAATCGAAACCTACTGTCTGTAATCGGGGAAATTAAGTTATAAATATAAATAATTGAGTGCTACTCAAATTTGAAACCGCTAATCTCAATACAAGGAACAGGATATTTTTTGTTTCGTAAGAAACATTTCTGAAAATACAACATTAAAAATCCGTTCTGACCCTTTTTATTTACAACGAACAAAAAAAAATCTTGGAAATTCTGACCGCACCTGAAAACGGGACAATCAGCGTCCCGCACGCACTCTGTGCGGGACGCATCCTCTAGGGTGCTGGAAACGGGACGTCCCGCCTGAGGCGGGACGGTTGGCAACCCTACTTCTGTCCCTCATCGCGTGTAAGGAACCGATTATTTGTCACCGGCCGTTGTCACCGAAATGTCATCGATGAACCAGTGGCCAGAGTATAAAAAAATATGTTACCCATAATGTTGGGTAAACTAAACCGGCTCGAATGTTAAAATTAACAGATTAAAAATTTAATTGTGACGTGATTAGAATACTATTCTGAATTTCATTATTATAATGGCTGAATAACTAAGACGTTTTAATCTAATCGTGATTTTGTTAACATTAAATGTAGGTATTAAATTAGTACACATTTATAGTGCATTTATATCGTAATTGGGAGGACATCGGATGTTTTGTGTTTGCCCGCTAATATTTACTAAGAGTTTATTTTGAAGATTCTCAATAATTAAAAACCTACTTGTCAGTAAAAATGGGGAGATTATTCTTTTTGTGGTAACCCCAGAAAAAACTGTCACAATATCTCCGTCCTTGTGTGTGATTCGCTAACCCTCCTTCTATATATCCTCTTTCTACGATGAAATTTGACATTTCGAAGGACTGACATCACACTAGCGCCTCTAGCGGCGAATTCATACGCGGTATCCCAAATCGATGGGTATCCCACATTCACAACATCAATAAAACGTAAACGCGAATTACCCATCGAAAATATAAATAAAGTCACGTAAAGTACATACCTAAAATCAACTTAACCGTATTACACACTAGAGGCGCTAGTGTGATTTGAGGTCTCGGTAATGTCACTGTTTGTGGGTGCGCTACGCGGGTTAATATCTAATTAGTATAATTGGTGACTATTTTGCAATACCTAATAGGTACCTGAGATTGATTATGGCAAATGTGAGTTACGTTACGAATAATATATTTAAAATATAAATTTATTAACGAAAATAAATTTCAGTTCTAATTTAAGACTCAAACATGGCGCAGTGATCTTATTATGAAACTCGCCTTCGGCTCGTTTTATAAAACCACACCCGTGATTTTTAATCTATCATCAAATCATCATTCATCAATAAGCATTTTTTTTTTGTCATAACAGTTGGCACCTCGTCGATAAATTTTACGAATTTTTCGAGTCTGTGCCCGTGTCCGATATGTTTATTGTTTCCTAAGCATTCTGTGGCTTGAGTTGCTTGACTGCGTGTCACGTTTGTTCTTTGGCATAAATAAATGCGTTTGATTTTGCTTTGACAAATGAATTAGATGAATATTAACGTAATTTAAAGTATAATTGAGCTCTAAAGTGTAGTTAATAGTGTTTTGCATATAACGTACATTAGTTAAATAACAGTATTTTTTTGATAATATGTACTGCGCGACCGTGAAGGTTGAGAATGTTACGTCATTTAGTTTTTAATGTGTGATATACAATCATTTATTTTGCTGTTGTAGTGAAAAGTGTTATTTTTGAGCGAAACTGTCGCTAATTGTGGAGTGTTTCTACAAGTGTAGTTTGTTATCGATGGATCCGTTCCTTACCGGCTGCGATGAGATGCCGCCATGTTATTTAGTTTGGCTGTCAACCACTGATCGTTGTTAGTCTACACTTCAACATTTTTTGCCGTAGCATTGAAAACATTGTGAGTATAAGCGCTTTTGATATTATCCTATTATTATGGGGTGTAATGTTTTTTCATTTTAGCGTGAACTCTGTACAATGAGGAGTTCCTATTAAAATATGCTATTGTTTACCGTAGTTTATTGACTGTCAAGAGTAATGACGTCATTAAATTGGAGTTATAAAATATTAGGATAAGTATCTAAAATGCGAGTAAATTTTTGGATATAAACATAATATTTATAAAATTTGTATCACAGGTTACACATTCAGAACAATGTTTGTGAAATTATCTCAAGGTTTTGATATAGCCTTGATCACCTGCCCGTTGGAGGTTATTTTTTGTTCTATCAACAATCGCTAACCTACTGTTTTCTACACAGTGTGAATTTAGTTTAGATGCTGTACATGATATCCCATTGTTCTTTTTAATTTATCTACTCTGTGATTATAGAATTCACTATTCAAGTAAAATAATGATTTTGCCTCTTCATTTCCTGCTGATATGTACATGTATATTTGTCTGCCATATTAAATAATACATTATATTATAACCTAAATAATTTTTACCTTTAGATTATAGGTAACATTCAAATATACAAATATTTCTATGATGGTTGATGAGCATAGTCATTCCCAAAATATTGCACATATCATATGTAGTGTCGATTTTACAGTCTTTGCCGCCCTAGGACCCAAAGCCGCTCCCGTGCCTACTGGGCCTTAGTGCAAATCCATCACTGCTTTTAGTTATACTTAATATTTCGATGCTGGCGCCAGGCGCTACCCCCAGGGAGCCATATATATGTATACTAGCGACCCGCCCCGGCTTTACACGGGTGCATGTATTATACATATAAACCTTCCTCTTGAATCACTCTATCTATTAAAACCCGCATCAAAATCCGTTTCGTAGTTTTAAAGATCTAAGCAGAAAGAGACTGTTTTATACTATGTAGTGATAAAACCGAATTTTGACGTATGTAAGTTTCAAAACCCAACGGCTACCAGAGAGCCACGGTTTCCGAAAGGTTAATAAGTACATTTTGGCTTTTTGGGGGAATGGATTTTAGACCATTCATAGCAACTTTTTACTTCTTAGTTGAACTAACAAATTAAACTGTATTTTGTCAACTATATAAATGGTTTTATTAAAATTTCACTGGTGTATGGTGGGGTATGAGGATAAAAGAAATCCCAGTTTGTTATAACATTGGTACAGCTTCTTGTGGGCACAAACCCTAAAAAGGAATCTAAAATGACAACTTCAATTATTATACAGCATATTACTTAGTAGGTAGGTGATAGATTTTGTTAACTTAAGTTATACCAATGCTTTTTCATCTCAAAAAAAGAATGAATTCTAAGGCCCATCACAGAGAGAGCTATAATACCTATTCATTATAGCAAGGTATCTTACAATATACTTTGCCTACTTGTTGATGGAGCCCACAGACTGAGCTATAATATATACTAGCTTTTGCTCGCGACTTCGTCTGCGTAGAACTCGGTCATTGCTTTAGAATGTTATTGCTTTACGTCATTCATTATTTTACGTCAGGTGCTTATACCTAGTTACCTTTCTTCCATACGAAGTTCCACCCCCTTAAGGGATGATTTCTGGGATAAAAAGTATCCTTTGTCCATCCCTGGGACTCAAACTATATCCATACCAAATTTCATCTAAATCGGTTCAGTGGTTAAAAAGTGAAGTGGTAACAGACAGACAGGCATACTTTAACATTTGTAACCCGCCACGATTTAATTGCATGGGTAAGGCAGTTTTTTAATCTACTTATCTTCTATAGGTATATTACTAACACCGAAATTTCTAGTCTCTCACTTTGAATACACGTTTTCCATACAAACATTCAACCCCCTAACAGCCTAATTTTCAAAAACGCTGAAATAACTTTTCTTAAATTTTAACTGAAAGTCTACTTGCCAAGTATGAAGTTACTCACTTTAAAAAACTCAGGTTGTCCATACAATGTTTAAACCCCCTTTTCACCCTTTCAGAGGGTGAATTTCAATAAACGCTGAAATCAGTTTTCTTAGTATTTAATGCTAGGTCTACAAACGAAGTTTCAAGATCCTTGTTTAAAAAAAAATTTGCTCCCTATATAAACTTTCAACCCCCGTTTCACCCTTTTAAAGGGAGAATTTCGAAAAACATTGAAAACAGTTTTCTTTATTTTCAATGGTTAGTCTATTAAGGGAGTTTGAATTCTCTATCTTAAAGAAAATTTTATTTTCCATACAAAATGACCACCCCCTTTTTACCCCCTCAGGGGATGAATTTTGAAATAAATTATAGCATATATCCTATTCTGATGTAGCAACAATACTGGAAACTAAATTTAAATAAAAGTGAAAGAAGGTATCTTCAACATAATCTTGTAAGATTAAATATAAAACAAAAATATATGCAAAGGTGATAGATCTATGGCTATGTTTTTCCTGTAAAATATACATGTATATTAATATTATGTAATAATTTAATTTTGTTTTCTCGGTAAACTTCGGAGATAAGGGGGGGGGGGGGGTAATGGTATCTTTTTCACATTTTCCCTCGTAAATCGAAAATTACCCAACGAAAAAAAAAAAAGTTTCAGAATGTACCAACCAACCCCTTAAGCCCTTTATGAGACCCCACTTGACATAGTTGCCAGACTTTAAAATTTTGAACCTGTCATTATTCACAGAAAATAAAATAAAATATTTAAAAAAAACCAACTTCCATGTCTCTGGTTTACCCTTATTTATAACAATTATAACTATTCCAAATTTCAAATCGATAGCATAAGTAGTTCTTGAAATATTTAGCAATGTGACAGACAGACAGACAGACAAAGTGAAACCATAAGGGTTCCTTTTTTACGTTTTTGGTACGGAACCCTAAAACTAGCTAAGTCCTTAACTTCAATTTGTATTCAGGATTTTCATAGGTACAGTCAAGGGCATAAATATGTATACACTTTTGGACCTTTAGTGAGGGTGGTATATTGAATCTTGAGTGAAGGGAAAGATTGTAGAGTCGCCAGCAAATATATCGGAGCGAACGAGGTGCTCCAAAATATCTGAACACGACCTTATTGTCAAGGCGTTAGAGTGCATGTTCTGTTCAGATATTTTTGAGCACCCTGAAGAGTACAGATATATTTGATGGCAACTGTACAATAGAATAGTCAGTGTAGTAGAATATTAAGGATTGAGTGTTTATGCCCAAGACGGAATAATCTTGCTACCAAGTGGCACATACTGGTGTTTTGCAGAAAAATGTTTCATAGAATGTATTGTTTCGCAGAATTTTCATTTCTTAGAAACTTTTTTTTAGGGTTCCGTACCCAAAGGGTAAAACGGGACCCTATTACTGGGACTCCGCTGTCCGTCTGTCACCAGGCTGTATCTCAAAAACTGTGATAGCAAAGATCATGGACAAGCTTTATATGATCTTTGGTGATAGTTAGACAGCTGAAATTTTCACAGATGATGTATTTCGGTTGCCGCTATAACAACAAATACTAAAAAACAGGATACAATTAGTAGTTTATGCAACTGGTACATAATGAGGGGCATTAAAACACGAGTGTGTTTTATGAAACGAGCCGAAGGCGAGTTTCATAATAAGGTCACACAAGTGTTTTAATGCCTAATTATGTACAGTTGCATACATTACTTTATCTACACACATATTATAACGACTCTAAGATGGGTTCAGAAACCGTAGTAAATAAATACAATAATTGTGTTAATACAACCTTTTTTGCACGGTTGCGGAAATATCGAAATCAGAACTGGCAACCGATACCTGAATGTTATTTAAAAAAAAGTAAAGAGTCACTATTCTGATGTGATCATGTCGTTCTAGCTCAAATTTCGTGCGATATGTACTAAAAAAACATCGAGCTGACATTTCGCATCAACTGAATTTGAATTTTCAGTGATACTAGAATAGGGACATGTCAACTTTGACATTTAAATTTTGACAGTTTTGTTTGACGTTTAAAATTTTAACATCATATATGAGATTAAAATTAAAAATTATATTACTGCTGTAGCCTTAGCCACAGATAAGAAAATTGCCATAAATTCATTGAATGTTGAAATGAGAGTCATTTTCTACGGTTTCCGAACGCATATTAGAGGATTTATGATATGTGTGTAGATAAAAATATTTAAGGGGGCTCCCATACAACAAACATGAATTTTTTGCCGTTTTTATAGATAATGGTACGGAGCCCTTCGTGCGCGAGTCCGACTCGCACTTGGCCGGTTTTTTCTGAAACTATTAACTTATTTTAGGTTAAAATTTGTAAGGTTAAAACTGCAAACCTTCATAAAAAAATGTTTTCTGTGAAATGAAAATTCTGCGAAATAATATATCTACGAAACTTCTCCCAAACTTGGTGTGTTTTGAAAATGAATTTTATTTTTTACGATACCAGTGGCCGAAATCTAAAGTTGTGTTATATTTTTAGAATCAGCTCATGGAGCCCTTTCGTTTGATACCCCACTCGATAGGTTTTTGAAGAAAAAATTTCATACATAAAACTTATGACGTCATAAAAACTCACTCCACCACTTTAGAAAGCGACAACATGCTTTTTGATAATCAGTAGAGCATGCTGATTCCAACGATACCGCTTGCCGGTATAAACCTTTTCAGTCCTACGGAAATTGCGTTTTTCCAACTTTGCCCCTCTACTAATATTTAAAATTTGTTAATTTCTAGTTTGAAATCATGAAAAGTTATTGGCCAAATTTTCTGCCGGTGAGTGTATTTTTAACTGCAGCTTTCGAGTTTACAAAAAAGTTGTCAATACAAATCGTGCTTATATTGACACGTTCTGTATGATAATATCGGAAAGAGATGGCAGTAATTATAATTCAGATCTCTTTTTGGGGTTCCGTAGTAAACCCTATAGGTTCGCCATGTCCGTCCGTCCGTCCTTCTATCCCCCGTTTTTAGGGTTCCGTACCCGAAGGGTCAATACGGAACCCTATTGATGACGCCCAGACGTCCGTCCGTCCGTCGTCTGTCACACAGGTTTTACAGCCAAACAGTTGGAGCTACAGGCTTCAAATTTACACAGTATAAGTATCTTGTTGGCCCGATGCCATACAAATAGTGATTACTTATTTTTAAATGTTTTAAAGGGGGCTCCCATAGAGCTAAAGGGGGGCGCGAAAAATGTTTTTTATCCTACCCTATCGAGTGGGGTCTCGTTGTTTAGAGCTCAGATACTTACTATATTTTTAATTTAAAAAAATATTGGAAAACAAAGGAATGAGAAGCCACCAAAGTCAGCTTTTTTTACGAAATTTTGTTCCGAAGAAATTTTTAACTTCCCAATTACCTATAAACTTAAAATTTGGTAATAATGTTTGTTATTAGTATATTTTACCAACAAATACTAATATATTGATAAATTAGATTTTTTCTTTGATATTTCCTTATTTTTCCTATAACCAACTTAACTTTGCGGTCGGTTCGGAACCCTAAATGTGCGAAGTCCGACTCGCACTTGGCCGGTTTTTCTCAGTAACCGTTAGTACCAGAAAGCTGTAATTTGGCATGAGTATACATATCAATGACGCCGACAAAACGGTAGAATAAAATCTTTAAAAAATGTTTTTTTTTAGGGTACCTCCCCTACATGTAAAGTGGTGGTGCAATTTTCTTTTCTTCCAAAACCCATCATGTGGTGTATCGTTGGATAGCTCTTTCAAAAATATTATAAGGTTTCTAAAAGCATTGATTGAAGAATTGGTTGGCGTGATATTAAGCTTTGAAGTGATAATTTTTGTTATGGTCAAGTGTCCGGGCCCCCCCTGCCAGCTAAACGGTGGCTACTAGGCATGTGAAAAAAATCATGGTAATAGTATATACGATGAATTTAAAAGGAAAACTATCACAGCTAAGTAGACATTAATAGTTAACGAGTAATAGTCGAACTTCAGAAATGTACTTTGCAAAAGCAAACTTTCGTACAATTTCCATTGATACCTTAGATAATGTTGTTAATTCTGTCAAAAACATAGTAAATATAAGTTTGCGAACTTTTAAGTCCACATAATGTAACGGGTAGACGACTACGGAACCCTACTTTGCGCGTGGCCCGACACGCACTTGGCCGGTTTTAAGGCGAAGGGTAGGGCAAGCTCTCTCCGTACAAACGTTGTGCACGGTTTTCTTCGTTTGTGTTTGCACTACAGTTATGTTTTTTGGGTGCGTGTGAACTTAGCATATCAAATTCCAGCATCTCACTAAATGATGGGAGTTCTAGTAGCATCCCAAATAGTTCTACAGTTCTAGATAGTTTTTTTTAATAGTTCAGCCCATTTTCGCGAAAAAAATGAAAATTTGAAAATGAGATGCTAACTTCGCAAATTGACTTCCAGCATCTCACCCGTTCTCGATTCCTAGACACAAAATAAGCATTGGGATTGAAAGTTCTGCTATTTCCAGGCATCCTGGCAATAGTTCTGGGCAAAAAACCAAAAAAAAAAAATTTTTTCATACATATGGCGGATTTGAAAGCGTAGTAGTCAGTATACTAGCATACATAGGACGACTCAGAGAGGTTTGAGATGCGGCATCTCAGGCGTTTTGGGTGTAATAAGATACAGTGAGCATAGCACTAGACAAATCAAGAGGCGGGAAGCCGATTTAGGAGAGTTCTTTAAGAAAACTTACGGAAATTTAAGAAAAATCAAGGTTCTACGGTCGATACTGATAAGCTACGTGTTGGTGGGTTTCAAAGTCCAGCATCTCAGGCGTTCTGGGTAGAAACGCATTCAGTTAGCTCATATCTCGACAAATAAGAAGTCTGGATGCTGATTTGAGAGAGTTCCTGAAGGAAACTTAGCAAAATTTGACAAAAATCGATTTTAGACGATGACTACTAATATGCTGTTTTTTTGGGCTAGTACGTCCAGCATCTCAAGCGTTCTGGGTATTATAAGATACAGTGAGCACACGACTGGACAAATCAAGGGACGAGAAGCCGATTTAAGCCAGTTCCTTTAAAATACTTAGCTAAATTTAAGAAAAATCAAGGTTCTACGGTCGATACTGATAAGCTACGTGTTGGTGGGTTTCAAAGTCCAGCATCTCAGGCGTTCTGGGTAGAAACGTATTCAGTTAGCTCATATCTCGACAAATAAGAAGTCTGGATGCTGATTTGAGAGAGTTCCTGAAGGAAACTTAGCAAAATTTGACAAAAATCGATTTTAGACGATGACTACTAATATGCTGTTTTTTTGGGCTAGTACGTCCAGCATCTCAAGCGTTCTGGGTATTATAAGATACAGTGAGCACACGACTGGATAAATCAAGGGACGAGAAGCCGATTTAAGCCAGTTCCTTTAAAATACTTAGCTAAATTTGAGAAAAATCGAGGTTCTACGGTCGGTATTGATAACCTGGGAGTTTGTGGGTTTCTAGGTCCAGCATCTCAAGCGTTCTGGGAAGAAACACATTGCATAAGCTCATAACATGACAGATAAGGAGGCTAGATGCTGATTTAAGAAAGTTCTTAACGAGAACTTTGCAGAATTTGTGAAAAACCGATTTTCTACGATAGTTACTGATATGCTATGTTTTTGTGGGCTTTGCGGTCCAGCATCTCAGGCGTTCTGGGTATTATAAGATGCAGTGAGCACAGGACTGGACAAATCCAGGAGCGGGAAGCCGATTGAAGCCAGTTCCTTAAGAATACTTAGCTAAATATGAGACAAATCGGGGTGCTACGGTCGGTGCCGATAAACTACGTGTTTGTGGGTTTCAAAATCCAGCATCTCAGGCGTTCTGGGTAGAAACGCATTCAGTTAGCTCTTATCTAGGAAAATAAGAAGGCTGGATGCTGATTTGAGAGAGTTCCTGAAGGAAACTTAGCAAAATTTGTCGAAAATCGATTTTCGACCATGATTACTAATATGCTATAGTTTTGTGGGTTTCCATGTCCAGCATCTCAGGCGTTCTGGGTAAAATAAGATACAATGAACACAGATCTAGGTAAATCAAGAGGCGGGAAGCCTAATTGAGAAAGTTCCTTAAAAATACTTAGCTAAACTTGAGAAAAATCGAGGTTCTAGGGTCGGCACTGACAAGCTATGTGTTTGTGGGTTTAAAAGTTCAGCATCTCAGGCGTTCTGGATAGAAACATATTGAGTAAGCTCATAACACGTTAGGAAAGTAGGCTGGATGCTGATTTGAGAGAGTTCATGAAGAAAACTTAGCAAAATTTGTGAAAAATTGGTTTTCTACGATGGTTACTGATTATGCTGTTTTTGTGGGCTTTGAGGTCCAGCATCTCAGCCGTTCTGGGTATTATAAGATACAGTGAGCACAGAACTAGACAAATCAAGGGGCGGGCAGACGATTTAAGGCGGTTCCTTAAGAATACTTAACGATATTTAGGAAAAATCGAGGTTCCACGGTCGGTACTGATAAGGTGCGTGTTTGTGGGTTTCAAAGTCCAGCATCTCAGGCGTTCTGAGTAGAAACACATTCAGTTAGCTCATTACTCGAACAATGAGAAGAATGGCTGCTGATTTGAGAGAGTTCCTGAAGGAAACTTAGTAAAACTTGATAAAAATCGATTTTAGACGATGACTACTAATATACTGTTTTTTTGGGCTAGTATGTCCAGCATCTCAAGCGTTCTGGGTATTCTAAGCTACATTGAGCACACGACTGGACAAATGAAGGGCCGAGAAGCCGATTAAAGTCAGTTCCTTTAAAATACTTAGCAAAATTTGAGAAAAATCGAGGTTTTACAGTCGGTATTGATAACCTGCTAGTTTGTCGGTTTCTAGGTCCAGCATCTCAAGCGTTCTGGGTAGAAACACATTGCATGAGCTCGTAACATGACAGATAAGGAGGCTAGATGCTGATTTAAGAAAGTTCTTAACGAGAACTTTGCAGAATTTGTGTGAAACCGATTTTCTACGATAGTTACTGATGTGCTATGTTTTTGTGGGCCTTGAGGTCCAGCATCTCAAGCGTTCTGGTTATTATAAGATACAGGGAGCACAGGACTGGACAAATCAAGGAGCGTGAAGCCGATTGAAGCCACTGCCTTAAAAATACTTAACTAAATTTGAGACAAATTGAGGCTCTACCGTCGGTACCTACTGATAAGGTACGTGTTTGTGGGTTTCAAAGTCCAGCATCTCAGGCGTTCTGAGTAGAAACACATTCAGTTAGCTCATTACTCGAAAAATAAGAAGAATGGCTGCTGATTTGAGAGAGTTCCTGAAGGAAACTTAGTAAAACTTGACAAAAATCGATTTTAGACGATGACTACTAATATGCTGTTTTTTTGGGCTAGTACGTCCAGCATCTCAAGCGTTCTGGGTATTATAAGATACAGTGAGCACACGACTGGACAAATCAAGGGACGAGAAGCCGATTTAAGCCAGTTCCTTTAAAATACTTAGCTAAATTTGAGAAAAATCGAGGTTCTACGGTCGGTATTGATAACCTGGGAGTTTGTGGGTTTCTAGGTCCAGCATCTCAAGCGTTCTGGGAAGAAACACATTGCATAAGCTCATAACATGACAGATAAGGAGGCTAGATGCTGATTTAAGAAAGTTCTTAACGAGAACTTTGCAGAATTGGTGAAAAACCGATTTTTTACGATAGTTACTGATATGCTATGTTTTTGTGGGCTTTGAGGTCCAGCATCTCAGGCGTTCTGGGTATTATAAGATGCAGTGAGCACAGGACTGGACAAATCCAGGAGCGGGAAGCCGATTGAAGCCAGTTCCTTAAGAATACTTAGCTAAATATGAGACAAATCGGGGTGCTACGGTCGGTGCCGATAAACTACGTGTTTGTGGGTTTCAAAATCCAGCATCTCAGGCGTTCTGGGTAGAAACGCATTCAGTTAGCTCTTATCTCGGAAAATAAGAAGGCTGGATGCTGATTTGAGAGAGTTCCTCAAGGAAACTTAGCAAAATTTGTCGAAAATCGATTTTCGACCATGATTACTAATATGCTATAGTTTTGTGGGTTTCCATGTCCAGCATCTCAGGCGTTCTGGGTAAAATAAGATACAATGAACACAGATCTAGGTAAATCAAGAGGCGGGAAGCCTAATTGAGAAAGTTCCTTAAAAATACTTAGCTAAATTTGAGAAAAATCGAGGTTCTAGGGTCGGCACTGACAAGCTATGTGTTTGTGGGTTTAAAAGTTCAGCATCTCAGGCGTTCTGGATAGAAACATATTGAGTAAGCTCACGTACACGTTAGGAAAGTAGGCTGGATGCTGATTTGAGAGAGTTCATGAAGGAAACTTAGCAAAATTTGTGACAAATTGGTTTTCTACGATGGTTACTGTATGCTGTTTTTGAGGGCTTTGAGGTCCAGCATCTCAGCCGTTCTGGGTATTATAAGATACAGTGAGCACAGAACTGGACAAATCAAGGGGCGGGCAGACGATTTAAGGCGGTTCCTTGAGAATACTTAACAATATTTAGGAAAAAACGAGGTTCCACGGTCGGTACTGATAAGGTACGTGTTTGTGGGTTTCAAAGTCCAGCATCTCAGGCGTTCTGAGTAGAAACACATTCAGTTAGCCCATAACTCGACAAATAAGAAGGCTGGATGCTGACTTGAGAGAGTTCCTGAAGGAAACTTAGCACAATGTGTCAAAAATCGATTTTCGACCATGACTACTAATATGCTATATTTTTGTGGGTCTCTACGTCCAGCATCTCAGGCGTTTTGCGTAAAATTAGATAGAATGAACACAGATCTAGATTTATCTCTTGATTTATCAAGAGGCGAGAAGCCTAATTGAGAATGTTTCTTAATAATACTTAGCTAAATTTGAGAAAAATCGAGGTTCTGCGGTCGGTATTGATAACCTGCGAGTTTGTGGGTTTCTAAGTCCAGCATCTCAAGCGTTCTGGGTAGAAACACATTACATGAGCTCATAACATGACAGATAAGGAGGCTAGATGCTGATTTAAGAAAGTTCTTTACGAGAACTTTGCAGAATTTGTGAAAAACCGATTTTCTACGATAGTCACTGATATGCTATGTTTTTGTGGGCTTTGAGGTCCAGCATCTCAGGCGTTCTGGGTATTATAAGATACAGTGAGCACAGGACTGGACAAATCCAGGAGCGGGAAGCCGATTGAAGCCAGTTTCTTAAGAATACTTAGCTAAATATGAGACAAATCGGGGTGCTACGGTCGATGCCGATAAACTACGTGTTTGTGGATTTCAAAGTCCAGCATCTCAGGCGTTCTGAGTAGAAAGAAACACATTCAGTTAGCTCATAACTCGACAAATAAGAAGGCTGGATGCTGATTTCAGAGAGTTCCTGAAGAAATCTTAGCAAAATTTGTCAAAAATGGATTTTCGACCATGACTACTAATATGCTATATTTTTATGGGTGTCTACGTCCAGCATCTCAGGTGTTCTGGGTAAAATTAGATACAATGAACATAGATCTAGATAAATCAAGAGGCGGGTAGCGTAATTGAGAAAGTTCTTTAATAATACTTAGCAAAATTAGAGAAAAATCGAGGTTCTACGGTCGGTACCGATAAACTACGTGTTTGTGGGTTTCAAAGTTCAGCATCTCAGGGTTCTGGGTACAAACA
The DNA here is from genome assembly GCA_951800055.1 of Cenopis cana. Taxonomy (NCBI): domain Eukaryota; kingdom Metazoa; phylum Arthropoda; class Insecta; order Lepidoptera; family Tortricidae; genus Cenopis; species Cenopis cana. The sequence goes on along the minus strand of OX637477.1, from coordinate 8,753,706 downwards.
CATTACATGAGCTCATAACTCCACAAATAAGAAAACATGCGATCCATTTTGGACGATGACTACTAATATGCAATTTTTTTTGGGATGCAACCGATTTTAGACGATTACTTAATAGGCTGTATTTTTTATGTGCTAATATGTCCAGCATCCAGCATATCAGGCGTTCTGGTAATTATAAGATAAAGCGAGCACATGACTGGATAAATCAAAGGGCGAGAAGCCGAATTAAGCCAGTTTTCTTTAAAATACTTAGCTAAATTTGAAAAATATCGAGGTTCTACGGTCGGCACTGATGAGCTACGTGTTTGTGGGTTTCAAAGTCGAGCATCTCAGGCCTTCTGAGTAGAAACACATACATTGAGCACATAGCTTGGCAAATGAGGAGGCTGGATGCTGATTTGAGAGAGTTCCTAAAGAATACTGAGCGTAATGTGAGAATAATGTTTTCTGCAATTACTAGGAATTTTCTATGTTTTCGAGGGCGTTAAGGTCCAGCATCTCAGGCGTTCTGGGTAGCAACACATACGGTGAGCACCGATTCTATGAACCAAGTGGCTAGAGGCCGATTTGAGAGAGTTCCTTTAGAATAATGAGCGTAGTGTGGAAAAAATCGATTTCATACGATTACTGCGGATATCCTATTTTTTCGTGGGCTTCCAGGTCCAGCATCTCAGGTGTTCTAGGCAGGAACACATACAGTGAGCAAATAGCTTGACAAATAAGGTGGCTGTATGCTGATTTGAGAAAGTTCCTAAAGAAAACTTAGCAGAATACCAGAAAAATCGATTTTCTACGAAGGTTACTGATATGCAATGTTGTTGTGGACTTTGACGTCCAGCATCTCAGACGTTCTGGGTAGAAACACATACAGTGAGGACCGAATTCTACAAACCAAGAGGCTAGAGGCCGATTTGAGAGAGTTTCTTTAGGATACTTAGCGTAGTGTACAAAAATCGATTTCCTACGGCTTGCTTGACTGCGGATATCCTATGTTTTCGGGGGCTTCCAGGCCCAGCATCTCAGGCGTTCTGAATATAATTTGCTACAACGAGCACAGAACTGGACAAATCAAGACGTAGGAAGCCGATCTGACAGAGTTCCTTAAGAACACTTGCCGAAATTTGAGAAAAATTGATGTTCTAAGGTCGATACCGATAAGATAGGTGTTTGCGGGGTTCTAGGTCCAGCATCTCAGGCGTTCTGAATATAATTACTTACAATGACCACAAAACTAGACAAATCAAGACACAAGAAGCCGATTTAAGAGAGTTCCTGAAGAGTACTGAGCGTAATGTGAGAATAATCGTTTTTCTGCGATTACTAAGCATATGCTATGTTTTCGTGGGCGTTCAGGTCCAGCATCTCAGGCGTTCTGGGTAGCAACACATACAGTGAGCACATAACTCGAAAAATAATGAGGCTGTATGCTGATTTGAGAAAGTTCCTAAAGAAAACTTAGCAGAATTTGTAAAAAACCGATTTTCTACTAAGGTTACTGATATGCTGTCTTTTTAAGGGCTTTGAGGTCCAGCATCTCAGGCGTTCTAGGTATAATTAGATACATTTATCACAGATCTAGATAAATCAAGAGGCGCCAAGCCGAATTTAGAAAGTTCCTTAAGAATACTTAGCAAAATTTGAGAAATATCGAGGTACTACGGTCGGTACTGATAAACTACGTGTTTGTGGGTTTCAAAGTCCAGCATCTCAAGCGTTATGGGTAGAAACACATTGAATACGTTTATAACACGACAGATTAGGTGGCTGGATGCTGATTAGAGAAAGTTCCTAACAAAAAAGTAGCAGAATTTGTGAAAAATCGATTTTCTACGAAAGTTACTGATATGCTGTGTTTTTAAGGGCTTTGAGGTCCAGCATCTCAGGCGTTCTAGGTATAATTAGATACATTTATCACAGATCTAGATAAATCAAGAGGCGCCAAGCCGAATTGAGAAAGTTTCTTAAGAATACTTAGCAAAATTTGAGAAAAATCAAGGTACTACGGTCGGTACTGATAAACTACGTGTTTGTGGGTTTCAAAGTCCAGCATCTCAAGCGTTATGGGTAGAAACACATTGGATAACTTTATAACACGACAGATTAGGTGGCTGGATGCTGATTAGAGAAAGTTCCTAACAAAAAAGTAGCAGAATTTGTGAAAAATCGATTTTCTACGAAAGTTACTGATAAGCTGTGTTTTTAAGGGCTTTGAGGTCCAGCATCTCAGGCGTTCTAGGTATAATTAGATACATTTATCACAGATCTAGATAAATCAAGAGGCGCCAAGCCGAATTGAGAAAGTTCCTTAAGAATACTTAGCAAAATTTGAGAAAAATCGAGGTACTACGGTCGGTACTGATAAACTACGTGTTTGTGGGTTTCAAAGTCCAGCATCTCAAGCGTTATGGGTAGAAACACATTGAATAAGTTTATAACACGACAGATTAGGTGGCTGGATGCTGATTAGAGAAAGTTCCTAACAAAAAAGTAGCAGAATTTGTGAAAAATCGATTTTCTACGAAAGTTACTGATATGCTGTGTTTTTAAGGGCTTTGAGGTCCGGCATCTCAGACGTTCTAGATATAATTAGATACATTTATCACAGATCTAGATAAATCAAGAGGCGCCAAGCCGAATTGAGAAAGTTCCTTAAGAATACTTAGCAAAATTTGAGAAAAATCGAGGTACTACGGTCGGTACTGACGAACTACGTGTTTGTGGGTTTCAAAGTCCAGCATCTCAAGCGTTATGGGTAGAAACACATTGGATAAGTTTATAACACGACAGATTAGGTGGCTGGATGCTGATTAGAGAAAGTTCCTAACAAAAAAGTAGCAGAATTTGTGAAAAATCGATTTTCTACGAAAGTTACTGATATGCTGTGTTTTTAAGGGCTTTGAGGTCCAGCATCTCAGGCGTTCTAGGTATAATTAGATACATTTATCACCGATCTAGATAAATCAAGAGGCGCCAAGCCGAATTCAGAAAGTTCCTTAAGAATACTTAGCAAAAGTTGAGAAAAATCGAGGTACTACGGTCGGTACTGATAAACTACGTGTTTGTGGGTTTCAAAGTCCAGCATCTCAAGCGTTATGGGTAGAAACACATTGGATAAGTTTATAACACGACAGATTAGGTGGCTGGATGCTGATTAGAGAAAGTTCCTAACAAAAAAGTAGCAGAATTTGTGAAAAATCGATTTTCTACGAAAGTTACTGATATGCTGTGTTTTTAAGGGCTTTGAGGTCCAGCATCTCAGGCGTTCTAGGTATAATTAGATACATTTATCACCGATCTAGATAAATCAAGAGGCGCCAAGCCGAATTGAGAAAGTTCCTTAAGAATACTTAGCAAACTTTGAGAAAAATCGAGGTACTACGGTCGGTACTGATGAACTACGTGTTTGTGGGTTTTAAAGTCCAGCATCTCAAGCGTTGTGGGTAGAAACACATCGGATAAGTTCATAACACGACAGATTAGGGGGCTGGATGCTGATTAGAGAAAGTTCCTAACAAAAAAGTTGCAGAATTTGTGAAAAATCGATTTTCTACGAAGGTTACTGATATACTATGTGTTAGTGGGCTTTCAGGTCCAGCATCTCAGGCTTTCTGGGTAGAAACACAAATAATGAACGCAAAACTGAACAGATGAGGAGGCTGGAAGCTGATTTGAGAGAGTTCCTGACGATTACTTAGCGTAATGTGAGAATAATAGATTCTCTGCAATTTCTAGGAAAATGCTATGTTTTCGAGGGCGTTCAGGTCCAGCATCTCAGGTGTTCTGGGTAGAAACACATACAGGGAGCACATAACTTGACAAATAAGGAGGCTGTATGCTGATTTCAGAAAGTTCCTAAAGAAAACTTAGCGGAATTTGTGAAAATTCGATTTTCTACGAAGGTTACTGATATGCAATGTTTTTGTGGACTTTGAGGTCCAACATCTCAGGCGTTCTGGGTAGCAACACATACAGTGAGCACATAACTCGAAAAATAAAGAGGCTGATTGCTGATTTGAGAAAGTTCCTAAAGAAAATTTAGCAGAATTTGTGAGAAACCGATTTTCTACGAAGGTTACTGATGTGCTGTGTTTTTAAGGGCTTTGAGGTCCAGCATCTCAGACGTTCTAGGTATAATTAGATACATTTATCACAGATCTAGATAAATCAAGAGGCGCCAAGCCGAATTGAGAAAGTTCCTTAAGAATACTTAGCAAAATTTGAGAAAAATCGAGGTACTACGGTCGGTACTGATAAACTACGTGTTTGTGGGTTTCAAAGTCCAGCATCTCAAGCGTTATGGGAAGAAACACATTGGATAACTTTATAACACGACAGATTAGGTGGCTGAATGCTGATTAGAGAAAGGTCCTAACAAAAACGTAGCAGAATTTGTGAATAATTTGAGAAAAATCAATGCTCGTGAAGACAACCACCCCATTTCGTTTGCCCGCAAATGGCATATCGGAATCGTTTGTTCATCGTTAGTTCACGTTTGTTCAGTAGGTAAAATCGTTAGGACCCGATTCTAACATCGGTTTTTTTAAAAAACAAAATGGGGTGGTCAACTTCACGCTAACCACCCCAAACCAAAATTGTTGTTTTTTTTTAGTTCCTATAGCAAGATAATCGTTAGTTCACGTTTGTTCAGTAGGTAAAATCGTTAGGACCCAACTCTTTCATACTTTTTTTAAAACTTAAAGTGGGGTGGCTGTCTTCACGCTAACCACCCCACCCCGAAATCACCAAAACCAAATATGTGGAGTCATCGGGCGTCGTTAGTTCACGTTTGTTCAGGCATTAAAATCGTTAGGACCTCAATAGTTTAGACACAAAAAAATAAAAACGAAAATTCATACTGTAGGTCTTGTTGACTGGGGTATCTCATTCCGAAGTGCAATAAACTCAGTTTCATTTCGTTTGCCCGCAAATGGCATATCGGAATCGTTTGTTCATCGTTAGATCACGTTTGTTCAGTAGGTAAAATCGTTAGGACCCGATTCTAAATTCGGTTTTTTTAAAAAACAAAATGGGGTGGTCAACTTCACGCTAACCACCCCAAACCAAAATTGTTGTTTTTTTTTAGTTCCTATAGCAAGATAATCGTTAGTTCACGTGTGTTCAGTAGGTAAAATCGTTAGGACCCAACTCTTTCATACTTTTTTTAAAACTTATAGTGGGGTGGCTGTCTTCACGCTAACCTAACCACCCCACCCCGAAATCACCAAAACCAAATATGTGGAGTCATCGGGCGTCGTTAGTTCACGTTTGTTCAGGTATTAAAATCGTTAGGACCTCAAAGGTTTAGACACAAAAAAATAAAAACGAAAATTCATACTGAAGGTCTTGTTGACTGGGGTATCTCATTCCGAAGTGCAATAAAGTCAGTTTCATTTCGTTTGCCCGCAAATGGCATATCGGAATCGTTTGTTCATCGTAAGTTCACGTTTGTTTAGTAGGTAAAATCGTTAGGACCCAACTCATTCATACTTTTTTTTAAACTTAAAGTGGGGTGGCTGTCTTCACGCTAACCACCCCACCCCGAAATCACCGAAACCAAATATGTGGAATCATCGGGCGTCGTTAGTTCACGTTTGTTCAGACATTAAAATCGTTAGGACCTCAATAGTTTAGACAAAAAAAAACGAAAATTCATACTGTTGACTGGGGTATCTCATTCCGAAGTGCAATAAACTCAGTTACAATGGTATCCTATCGATTCAAGTGCCTGAACAAACGACAACAGGCACTAAATTATCGATCTAGACTGGTACCATATGGGCAATTGGGCATTCACAAAGATTTGGCTAGAAAATCAAATAGAACAAGCATTTAACTAGTCAAACGGAGGTCCAAGTGGAAGGGTTCAAATGCCTTTACGGAATCGGGTCCTAACGACGTGAGTGCATCAACACACGTCTACAGATATTTCTTGATAGATCTAAATCGTTTACATGCGGGCGCTCAAATAGGACTAGTCAGAAAAAAAATCCGAAGAAAAATTGAACAAGTCAACTAGAGAATCTAAGTTGGAGGGGTCATACGCCGAAATAGAATCGGGTCCTTACGATTTAACTGCCTGAACAAACGACTATAGGCAATACTTAATCGATCTAGACTGGTAACTTGCGGGCACTCAAATAGGTATAGCCAAAAAAAATCTGAAGAAAATATAAATAAATTAACTAGAGTATCTAAGTTGGATGGGTCATACGCCGAGATAGAATCGGGTCCTAACGATTTAGCTGCCTGAACAAACGACAATAGGTAACACTTAATCGATCTGGACCAGTAATTTGCGGGCGCACTAATAGGTATAGTCAGAAAAAAAATCCGAAAAAATTGTAATGAAGTCAACTAGAGAAACTAAGTTGGAGGGGACATATCCAGAGATAGAATCGGGTCCTAACGCTTTAACTGCCTGAACAAACGACGATAGGCAACACTTAATCGATCTAGACCAGTAATTTGCGGGCGCACAAATAGGTATAGTCAGAAAAAAAATCCGAAGAAAATGTTATTAAGTCAACTAGAATATCTAAGTTGGAGGGGACATACTCAGAGATAGAATCGGGTCCTAACGATTTAACTGCCTGAACAAACCACTATAGGCAACACTTAATCGATCTAGACCAGTAATTTGAGGGCGCACAAATAGGTATAGCCAGAAAAAAAATCCGAAGAAAATTTAAATAAGTCAACTAGAGTATCTAAGTTGGAGGGGTCATACTTAGAGATGGAATCGGGTCCTAACGATTTAACTGCCTGAACAAACGACTATAGGCAACACTTAATCGATCTAGACCAGTAATTAGCGGGCGCACTAATAGGTATAGTCAGAAAAAAAAATCCGAAGAAAATTTAATGAAGTCAACTAGAGAAACTAAGTTAGAGAGGACATATACAGAGATAGAATCGGGTCCTAACGATTTAACTGCCTGAACAAAAGACTATAGGCAACACTTAATCGATCTAGACCAGTAATTTGCGGGCGCACAAATAGGTATAGTGAGAAAAAAAATCCGAAGAAAATTTAATGAAGTCAACTAGAGAAACTAAGTTGGAGGGGACATACTCAGAGATAGAATCGGGTCCTAACGATTTAACTGCCTGAACAAACCACTATAGGCAACACTTAATCGATCTAGACCAGTAATTTGCGGGCGCACTAATAGGTATAGTTTGAAAAAAAATCCGAAGAAAATTTAATGAAGTCAACTAGAGAAACTAAGTTGGAGGGGACATATTCAGAGATAGAATCGGGTCCTAACGATTTTACTGCCTGAACAAACGACTATAGGCAACACTTAATCGATCTAGACCAGTAATTTGCGGGCGCACAATTAGGTATAGTCAGAAAAGAAATCCGAAGAAATTGTAATTAAGTCAACTAGAGAAACTAAGTTGGAGGGGACATATTCCGAGATAGAATCGGGTCCTAACGATTTAACTGCCTGAACAAACGACTATAGGCAACACTTAATCGATCTAGACCAGTAATTTCCGGGCACACAAGGTAGGTATAGTCAGAAAAAAATCCAAAGAAAATTTTAATAAGTCAACTAGAGTATCTATGTTGGTGGGGTCATACGCCGAGATAGAATCGGGTCCTAACGATTTAACTGCCTGAACTAACGACAATAGGCAACACTTAATCGATCTAGACCAGTAACTTGCGGGCGCGCTAATAGGTATAGTCAGAAAAAAAATCCGAAGAAAATTTAAATAAGTCAACTAGAGTATCTAAGTTGGAGAGGTCATACTCAGAGATAGAATCGGGTCCTAACGACTAAATTGCCTGAACAAACAACTATAGGCAACACTTAATCGATCTAGACCAGTAATTTGCGGGCGTACAAATAGGTATAGTCAGAAAAAAAATCCGATGAAAATTTTATTAAGTCAACTAGAATATCTAAGTTTGAGGGGGCATAATCAGAGATAGAATCGGGTCCTAACGATTTAACTGCCTGAACAAACGACTCTAGGCAACACTTAATCGATCTAGACCAGTAATTTGAGGGCGCACAAATAGGTATAGCCAGAAAAAAAATCCGAAGAAAATTTAAATAAGTCAACTAGAGTATCTAAGTTGGAGGGGTCATACTCAGAGATAGAATCGGGTCCTAACGATTTAACTGCCTGAACAAACGTCTACAGGCAATACTTAATCGATCTAGACCAGTAATTTGCGGGCACACAAGGTAGGTATAGTCAGAAAAAAATCCAAAGAAAATTTTAATAAGTCAACTAGAGTATCTATGTTGGTGGGGTCATACGCCGAGATAGAATCGGGTCCTAACGATTTAACTGCCTGAACTAACGACAATACGCAACACTAAATCGATCTGGACCAGTAATTTGCGGGCGCACTAATAGGTATAGTCTGAAAAAAAATCCGAAGAAAATTTAATTAATTCAACTAGAGTATCTAAGTTTGAGGGGTCATACTCAGAGATAGAATCGGGTCCTAACGATTTAACTGCCTGAACAAACGACTATAGGCAACACTTAATCGATCTAGACCATTAACTAGTGGGCGCACAAATAGGTATAGTCAGAAAAAAAATCCGAAGGAACTTTTATTAATTCAACTAGAGTATCTAAGTTGGATGGGTCATACGCCGAGATAGGATCGGGTCCTAACGATTTAACTGCCTGAACAAACGACTATAGGCAACAGTTAATCGATCTAGACCAGTAACTTCCGGGCACACAAGGTAGGTATAGTTAAAAAAAAATCCGAAAAAATTTTAATTAATTCAACTAGAGTATCTAAGTTTGAGGGGTCATACTCAGAGATAGGATCGGGTCCTAACGATTTAACTGCCTAAACAAACGACTATAGGCAACACTTAATCGATCTAGACCAGTAATTTGCGGGCGCACTAATAGGTATAGTCAGAAAAAAAATCCGAAGAAAATTTAATGAAGTCAACTAGAGAAACTAAGTTGGAGGGGACATATTCAGAGATAGAATCGGGTCCTAACGATTTAGTTGCCTGAACAAATGACAATAGGCAACACTTAATCGATCTGGACCAGTAATTTGCGGGCGCACAATTAGGTATAGTCAGAAAAGAAATCCGAAGAAATTGTAATGAAGTCAACTAGAAAAACTAAGTTGGAGGGGACATATTCAGAGATAGAATCGGGTCCTAACGATTTAACTGCCTGAACAAACGACTATAGGCAACACTTAATCGATCTAGACCAGTAATTTGCGGGCGTACTAATAGGTATAGTCAGAAAAAAAAACGAAGAAAATTTAATTAAGTCAACTAGAGTATCTAAGTTGGAGGGGACATACTCAGAGATGGAATCGGGTCCTAACAATTTAACTGCCTGAACAAACGACTATAGGCAACACTAAATCGATCTAGACCAGTAATTTGCGGGCGTACTAATAGGTATAGTCAGAAAAAAAAACCGAAGAAAATTCAAATAAGTCAACTAGAGTATCTAAGTTGGAGGGGTCATACTCAGAGATAGAATCGGGTCCTAACGACTAAATTGCCTGAACAAACAACTATAGGCAACACTTAAACGATCTAGACCAGTAATTTGCGGGCGCACTAATAGGTATAGTCAGAAAAAAAATCCGAAGAAAATTTAATGAAGTCAACTAGAGAAACTAAGTTGGAGGGGACATACTCAGAGATAGAATCGGGTCCTAACGATTAAGTTGCCTGAACAAACGACAATAGGCAGCACTTAATCGATCTGGACCAGTAATTTGCGGGCGCACTAATAGGTATAGTCAGAAAAAAAATCCGACGAAAATTAAATTAAGTCAACTAGAGTATCTAAGTTAAATGGGTCATACGCCGAGATAGGATCGGGTCCTAACGATTTAACTGCCTGAACAAACGACTATAGGCAACACTTAATCGATCTAGACCAGTAATTTGCGGGCGCACTAATAGGTATAGTCAGAAAAAAAATCCGAAGAAAATTTAATGAAGTCAACTAGAGAAACTAAGTTGGAGGGGACATATTCAGAGATAGAATCGGGTCCTAACGATTTAGTTGCCTGAACAAAGGACAATAGGCAGCACTTAATCGATCTGGACTAGTAATTTGCGGGCGCACAATTAGGTATAGTCAGAAAAGAAATCCGAAGAAATTGTAATTAAGTCAACTAGAGAAACTAAGTTGGAGGGGACATATTCCGAGATAGAATCGGGTCCTAACGATTTAACTGCCTGAACAAACGACTATAGGCAACACTTAATCGATCTAGACCAGTAATTTGCGGGCGCACTAACAGGTATAGTCAGAAAAAAAATCCGAAGAAAAATTAATGAAGTCAACTAGAGTATCTAAGTTGGAGGGGACATACTCAGAGATGGAATCGGGTCCTAACGACTAAATTGCCTGAACAAACAACTATAGGCAACACTTAATCGATCTAGACCAGTAATTTGCGGGCGCACTAATAGGTATAGTCAGAAAAAAAATCCGACGAAAATTAAATTAAGTCAACTAGAGTATCTAAGTTAGATGGGTCATACGCCGAGATAGGATCGGGGCCTAACGATTTAACTGCCTGAATAAACGACCATAGGCAACACTTAATCGATCTAGACCAGTAATTTGCGGGCGCACTAATAGGTATAGTCAGAAAAAAAATCCGAAGAAATTGTAATGAAGTCAACTAGAGAAACTAAGTTGGAGGGGATATATTCAGAGATAGAATCGGGTCCTAACGATTTAGTTGCCTTAACAAAAGACAATAGGCAACACTTAATCGATCTGGACCAGTAATTTGCGGCCGCACAATTAGGTACAGTCAGAAAAGAAATCCGAAGAAATTGTAATGAAGTCAACTAGAGAAACTAAGTTGGAGGGGACATATTCAGAGATAGAATCGGGTCCTAACGATTTAGCTGCCTGAACAAACGACTATAGGCAACACTTAATCGATCTGGACCAGTAATTTGCGGGCGCACTAACAGGTATAGTCAGAAAAAAAATCCGAAGAAAAATTAATGAAGTCAACTAGAGAAACTAAGTTGGAGGGGACATATTCAGAGATAGAATCGGGTCCTAACGATTTAACTGCCTGAACAAACGACTATAGGCAACACTTAATCGATCTAGACCAGTAATTTGCGGGCGTACTAATAGGTATAGTCAGAAAAAAAATCCGAAGAAAATTTAATTAAGTCAACTAGAGTATCTAAGTTGGAGGGGACATACTCAGAGATGGAATCGGGTCCTAACAATTTAACTGCCTGAACAAACGACTATAGGCAACACTTAATCGATCTAGACCAGTAATTTGCGGGCGTACTAATAGGTATAGTCAGAAAAAAAAACCGAAGAAAATTCAAATAAGTCAACTAGAGTATCTAAGTTGGAGGGGTCATACTCAGAGATAGAATCGGGTCCTAACGACTAAATTGCCTGAACAAACAACTATAGGCAACACTTAATCGATCTAGACCAGTAATTTGCGGGCGCACTAATAGGTATAGTCAGAAAAAAAATCCGACGAAAATTAAAATAAGTCAACTATATATGCGGCCGCACAATTAGGTACAGTCAGAAAAGAAATCCGAAGAAATTGTAATGAAGTCAACTAGAGAAACTAAGTTGGAGGGGACATATTCAGAGATAGAATCGGGTCCTAACGATTTAACTGCCTGAACAAACGACTATAGGCAACACTTAATCGATCTGGACCAGTAATTTGCGGGCGCACTAACAGGTATAGTCAGAAAAAAAATCCGAAGAAAAATTAATGAAGTCAACTAGAGAAACTAAGTTGGAGGGGACATATTCAGAGATAGAATTGGGTCCTAACGATTTAACTGCCTGAACAAACGACTATAGGCAACACTTAATCGATCTAGACCAGTAATTTGCGGGCGTACTAATAGGTATAGTCAGAAAAAAAATCCGAAGAAAATTTAATTAAGTCAACTAGAGTATCTAAGTTGGAGGGGACATACTCAGAGATGGAATCGGGTCCTAACAATTTAACTGCCTGAACAAACGACTATAGGCAACACTTAATCGATCTAGATCAGTAAATTGCGGGCGTACTAATAGGTATAGTCAGAAAAAAAAACCGAAGAAAATTCAAATAAGTCAACTAGAGTATCTAAGTTGGAGGGGTCATACTCAGAGATAGAATCGGGTCCTAACGACTAAATTGCCTGAAAAAACAACTATAGGCAACACTTAATCGATCTAGACCAGTAATTTACGGGCGCACTAATAGGTATAGTCAGAAAAAAAAACCGAATAAAATTCAAATAAGTCAACTAGAGTATCTAAGTTGGAGGGGTCATACTCAGAGATAGAATCGGGTCCTAACGACTAAATTGCCTGAACAAACAACTATAGGCAACACTTAATCGATCTAGACCAGTAAATTGCGGGCGTACTAATAGGTATAGTCAGAAAAAAAAACCGAAGAAAATTCAAATAAGTCAACTAGAGTATCTAAGTTGGAGGGGTCATACTCAGAGATAGAATCGGGTCCTAACGACTAAATTGCCTGAAAAAACAACTATAGGCAACACTTAATCGATCTAGACCAGTAATTTACGGGCGCACTAATAGGTATAGTCAGAAAAAAAAACCGAATAAAATTCAAATAAGTCAACTAGAGTATCTAAGTTGGAGGGGTCATACTCAGAGATAGAATCGGGTCCTAACGACTAAATTGCCTGAACAAACAACTATAGGCAACACTTAATCGATCTAGACCAGTAATTTGCGGGCGCACTAATAGGTATAGTCAGAAAAAAATCCGAACAAAATTTAATGACGTCAACTAGAGTATCTAAGTTGGATGGGTCACACGCCGAGATAGAATCGAGTCCTTACGATTTAACTGCCTGAACAAACGACTATAGGCAATATTAATAGATCTACACTGGTAACTTGCGTGCACTCAAATAGGTATAGTGAGAAAAAAAATACCGAATACCGAAAATGAAGTATCTTTCTCTCTTGCTCCAATACCCAAGTGCGACAGAGAGGCAGATATTTCGTTTGTGGTTCGCGGTAGCACTCCTGTTTCCCTTCTGTCACTCCTGTCACTGTCATACTCATGCACGTCACGTCACATAGTTTTATGGGTGCGTTCGGAAACATTTTCGTAGATTATTTTATCGGTTCTGTAAATATATGTAGTATTTTAGCGTACTTTATGTATTTTGTATATTACAAGAACAGGCAAAATATATAGTACGGGTGGCAAAACCTTAGCCAGAGATAAGAAAATTTTCATAAATACATTGAATGTTGAAATGAGAGTCAGTCTACGGTTTCCGAACGCGTTTTAGAGGATTTATGATATGTGTGTAGATAATAGTAGTTTATGCAACTGGTACATAATAAGGGGTATTAAAACACGAGTGTGTTTTATGAAATGAGCCGAAGGCGAGTTTCATAATTGACCGAGTGAAACGAAGGTCTCTGTTTTAGCTTCGACAAAAATGCTTTCGCATGTCCGGATTTCCGGTTGTCTTCGTCTACAGGTCGCATTTTTCAACCGATTCTCGTGAAATTTGATGAGCAGGTTCGAAAAAAAAAAGAAATTTTTTGTCGAGTCAATTTTCTCTCCTCTACAGGTCGCTATTCTCAACCGATTCTCGTGAAATTTTGTGAGCAGGTTTTATGACTGACTACATATAATTTTATTAAATAAAGAAAAAGAGCCTACATATATGCGAAGAGTCCGAGTGATTATTCCGTTAATGAAAAAATTATCAAAAACTTTCAAACCGATCGATCTCAATAATCCATTTCATACCCAACCAGTTAAAAAATATAACTACAATTCTGACATTGTAATGTTAACCACTCTCATACGCTCGTAGAGTCGCTTTACTTCCCATACGTTACAGGCTCAAAAGACTTCAGACGATCAGGTACATTATGACTGATATGAATTAGGTATATGAGTAATATAATGAATATCATCTCATATATATACATTTCAGACGATCTCGGAAAAGGATCGTGGTAACTATCGGCGCTTTATACCTAAACAGAAGTTATTTATTAATGTGTTTTAGTGATACGATTGTGGTAAATAATCTTACCGACATCGACGCACCAAGACGCCGGGGCGTAAAGACGCGGGCATCTCCATTATACATAGGACGTTATTTGAAGATCCCTATGACACTGACAGTGACATACCATATAGTGATGTGCATGTGTCGATGCTTCAATTGTTTTTTTATCTGTGGCGGTTCTTATCTTATCAGCGTCCTCCCACGTACATTAATTTAAACCTCAAATGCGGTTATCGTGTAAAAGACGTTTCTGGCTACTAAACCGCCATTTTTAGGGTTCCGTTTCAGAATGGTCCAAACGGAACCCTATTGTTGTCACTCATGCGTCCTTCCGTCGGTCGTCTGCCACAAAAATATTTTTCGAAGATGTTTTCAACTTCCCTTTGACCTATTGACATAAAATTTGGACATAACGTATTCTTACGCCGCACCAGAAGAAAGACCAGTACCTACAGGTCAAACCAATAAGTGTTAAATAAAAAAATAAATATGTAATTTAACGTTGTTTTATTTTTACACAGTCACGTAACAATTAAAATGAAATATAAGACACGTTTTATTATTATCACTTCAATTATCGACATCTGTTATCGACGGCACCGCTTCCTTAGTCGATACAGACCAACGATATAACTTTTGCAGTACGTCACCGTGTATATTCCGTTAAGCATATTTCTGGGAAATAAGGGACAATTCAAGTTTCTTTCATATTTTTATTATGAAAATGTTACAATCCTGCATAAATTAATTAGCTACATTCCCAAAAGATGCTTATTAACATTTCGATGTGACATCGACGCTGTTCCAAGGTTATATAAATGAACTGTCACTGCAAGTGTCATAGGGATCTTCAAATAACGTCCTACGTATAGGTCATATGTTTATTAGGTTACTGTCAATTTCATACATAGAAATGATATACTTAACCATTTAAATTATAATAATTATAACATAGTCTTTTACACACCTACATAATAAATACGATAGCAGAGAGCTAGTCAACGTCTGCCGGAAATAAAAATCTGAGACAGTTTTATTAGGCAGGCGTCCGGCCGGTGACACACATCATTTTAAACCAATAACTCAGTTTATTTAGACTCTATCAACCATTAAAAGTCCCTGTAAAGTGTACACCCTGGCGAGTGCTGTCTCTGGGTACTTATCCCTTGCATTTCATTAAGGTGACAAAAGGGCCTCTTCGTGTTGGCTATGTGGTACTCGTTGGTACTTCGGCTCCACGCACGCCTCGCCTCCCAAATGTAAAAGAATTACGCTATCACAGTCTTCCAATTATAATGATATGCCCATATAAAATTATAACAATATAAACTCAATTAGATTTAAAGCTCAAGCCACACAGAGAGCGGGCGGGCGGTGGCGGCGCGGGCGCGGGCGGCGGCGGCGCGGGCGCGGGCGGCGGCGGCGCGGGCGCGGGCGGCAGCGGCGCGGGCGCGGGCGGCAGCGGCCTTTGTCGGCAGCCGCCACCGACAAAGGCCGCTGCCGCCCGCGCCCGCGCCGCTGCCGCCCGCGCCCGCGCCGCCGCCGCCCGCGCCCGCGCCGCCACCGCCGGCCCGCTCTCTGTGTGGCTTAAGCTTAAGAAATCGGCCAATGGGGCCACGCGAAATGTAGGGTTCCGTACTTGTCCACCCGATACTTTATGTGGACTATAAAGTTTGCAATATCGGGTAGAGTCAGCCCGACCCAGGTCAGACCTAGCTGAGGTTTTGCTGGACTCTTATCAGCAAGGCTATAGGTTTAGTGAACCAGCGACAAAACTCCCAGTAGCTCGATTCCACTGACACCTCAGATTTGGTTGATATCGCTCAACCAATCTCACTGGAGCGCAAATTCTTAGAGTATTCCGCGTGGTCGTGTCGGAGGTTTCCCCTGGATTTTCCTTAGGCCACTCTTCAACCGCGCACTCCTATCGTATTATTGGCCACGGCCTATAAAGAAAAGAAAGAAAAAGAAAAGAAACATTTATTCGTGATAAAGCACTAGTTAGGTTTAAAAAAAAATGCAAACATATATTTACTATGTTATTGACAGAATTAACAACATTATCTAAGGTAATCAACGGAAATTGCTTTTGCAAAGTACATTTCTTAATGTCCGACTATTATTGGTTAAATAGTAATGTCTATACTTAGCTGTGATAATTTCCTATGCCGTATTGGACTTTATTTTCTTTCATATTTTGTTAGTACAATGTATTTATCAATTTAATCCAAATAATTTATTTCAGCCTTGCACCCCATAAATATTAGTAAAACATAGTAAATATAACATATTTATAATTAAAGATTAGATTAGACATCTTCGCTTTTTAGCATCATAAAGGAATTCGTTGTGAACCCAAATCTCATATTTATGTTATTGTTAAAAATAATCGCCATTCTTTAAAAAAAAAACGAGGCATTGTCGTAGCGTGTGTGCAATGTAGGTTTGCATAATTATCCACCCGTTCCATTATGCGAACTTCAAAATTATGCAACTAACAAGATTGTCATATAACTAATCAATGGAAACGGTACAAAAGTTTGTTTTCCAAGTGTACATATTTCTTCATTTCGGCTATCCTAACCTAACCTATCACCTACTCATTAAGTAGTACGTATAGGATAGGTTTCCTTTTACATTCATTATCTATATTACTTAAAAAAATCGCATGCCCTGTAGCCAGATATTGTAACTATTCAAAAATAAATAAAAATTTGAAATCCCAAAATATTTGTGATAATTCCTGCTCCACCTGATGGGGATTGCAAGAAAAAAATTGCATACCCACGTTACTCCGTTTTGTCGGCGTGATTGATACGAGTATGTAATGCGAGATTACAGCTTTTTACTCGTAGAACTTAACACATTCATTACCGACGACTGCTACGCGCTACGCTCGTAGCTGATCACATGGTTTTTCCGCTTTGTAGCGAAAAGCTGTCCACGAACGAGGATCCCGACTATCGGGTCCTCGCTCTGAATGTGTTAAGGTTACAAGATAAGCCGCGGATGGACGGGCGGACGGACATGCCAGTTTACTACGGAACCCTAAAACAAAATAGGTAAGTCAAGGGACACAATCGTCAATTATGTAGGATTTAAATCCCAAACGGACGGAGTCAGCGCGCGTACTACTAGAGGAATTTAAACCTTCAGTGTTTGATGTAACTGTGTGGTGTGAATCCTACATTATATGTACGAGTAGGTAGGCTATTTATGGACCGAATTAATAAATTATCGATTCAGCTGGTTTTTTTTCTATGATTGTAACATTTGTAACAATTCTTGCCCCAGATATACAGGTTTAGGTACCTGCCGCTGTCTTATGTAATCTTTTTAGGATATGATTGAGATCCAGCTGATACTTTATAAAACTGTCATCTACTGGATTTGAAGGTCAGATGAGATGGCAGTCGCTTTCGTAAATATAGTACCTACGCCAAATCCTGGGATAACGTTAGGTTAAGCCCTGTCCTTGGGTATCCTTTAGGAACGTAATGATAGGGGTTTAGAAATTATTAATGCCTAATATTTATTTCATTTAAAAAAAAAGCAAGATAACATAACCCAATACATGGCACTTTCGATCCTATCTCATAATGACAGAGATGATCAATAGGTATCATCAATTAGACATAAGCTAGTCTTAAGTTTATTGTTTTATGACGATGTATATTATTATTATTATTGAATAAAAAAAAAAATTAGACATAGACGTAGAAAAACTTTATTCAACATCACATTTATACATATGTTAAAACTTAAGAAAGGGAAAATTAAAAGTAACATTAGTTCTTAATTCTCATTGGTTCTTAAACTTTTAGTGATAAGGGACCATTTGACTTTTTTTTTGTCTTGCCATGGACCACCTCTTATTTCCCGGCCCGGCGACGGCTCCGCTCCCTCATAGCGCAACTCTCGCGAGCCGTTGCTTTGTTGATTCGTAAACACTTATTTAATATTTTTCTGATGGCTTCGCGGACCATTTTGGGTGCTTCCAGGGATAGGACCGCGGACCACCGGTTAAGAACCACTGCTTAGGTAAACAGGCATGAAGGTGTCGAACATAGGAACGTTTACCTTGGTTATTTATAATAAACTAGCATTTTATGGACTTGAATTCTGTCCTATGGAGTAACGCGTAAGGTATTTTATTAAAAAAAAAAAAAAACTTTTAGTAAGAATTTTAAACTTGGGTGGATAGCCCACACGCATTTTCCAGTTATGACATCATTAATGATGGCGGGCCGGTCAATCTCTGAACGCTTATTATATGTCTTTACACCTGATATTTTTGCATGTAAATTAAGTCTATCTTGTAATCCCTTCGTCTGCGTACGTAGCCGGAGCTTCGTAACCAGTTGCGGATCGCATAATTTTTCGGCAGTTTACGCATGCAGTTGCAGTCGATATCTATTTCATTCTTTTACGAAACCTATTTTTAAAGTGAATAGAGATATGTAATTAAACTGTCACTTAAAATGTATAGTAAACAGTGATTTTGTTAAAATAACTTCTCATATTGCTCTTTTAAAAAAATAGGTAGTATATCTATAGGCAAGAGGCATATATTTTTTTCAAACTCCTCTAATTACCATACAATGGGTCATCAAGAGATTTAGGTTCGCGTCTTTCCTGTGGACATATTAAAAGTTAAGGGCTACAAAGCTTAATTTTAGATTGGACTAGTAACCCGCATCAACAGCGTCTCCGTTTCTATTAATCCACGTGATAAAAGCAAATACAAATACAAATACAAATGCTTTATTCGTCGAACATAGGTGTACACAACATAATATTGCAAAAGGTGGTAAAATTGGTAAAGTTTCACTATGTCGTACCCGCAGGCATACGAAATTTTACATGCAGTCAATCAGTAAAGACTAAGGACATGCACTTAATAAAAATTGTTTATGTCGGTCTTAAGATATAGCTATTACAATACAAATGTCAAGTTACTGGTTTATCAAAATTAATTACATTAGTTTGAATAAAATGATAGGTACGTCAATAATTACGATATGAAGTTATATAAAAAATGTCACAATATTATATTATTTCAAACTGTCCGACAGAAATTCATTGCAAGAGTAGTAGGCCTTTTTGGTCAAATATTCTTTCACACATGCCTTAAATTTACCAATGTCATTTATTATTCTTAGATGTTCAGGTAACTTATTGTAGATTCGAGGAGCCATACCTAGAACACTTTTAGACAAAAGAGCAGTTTTTGACGGATGAGCACATATCTTATGTTGCAAACGTTCACTGGTGAAATTACGAAATAAATGACTATGTCTTTTGACAAAAACTACTAATAATAATAAGCATAACTTACATGCACATAAGCCGTTAACTATTGACCACAGAAGGGACGACTTTTGTTTTTCAAGCCTTTATTACCATCCTCCTCCTCGTTACGTCTAATTACGTTTGGATATGAGGATATAACGAAATATTTGGCGTATAGGTCCCGTGCTTTGGAAGGCACGTTAAGCCGTTGATCCCGGTTGCTGTCTATGGCAGCAGTCGTTAAGCCAAGTTGGAGGCCTTCGGGCGGCTTGAGAACGTCTAACAGTCAAGTTGCCCACTCACTTGACAAAACCTAATCCCAATAAGGTCTAGTTTCCCCTCGGGGTTGGAAGGTCAGATGGCAGTCGCTTTCGTAAAAACTAGTGCCTACGCCAATATCTTGGGATTAGGTAGCGGACCCCAGGCATCCTTCAGGATGCAACTGTACTGGGATAACGCTAGGAGGATGATGATGATGATGATGATAGGTATTAAAAAAAAACGTTAGGGTGACACCACCAATTATGGACACTTTAAGAACAAGCACCAATAATGGACACTTCAAACCTTATTCAAAGATCAGTTTCAAATTGATTGTTGTATAAAAAATGGATGACTCTTATTTTCTTTTACATAAGAGTTAATGTACATCATTGGGCCTTGTCCATTACTGGTGTCACCCTATTTCTTTACCTGTCAGAAAGAACCAAAACTTGGCGTGTTCTGAAAACGATTTTTATTTTTTACGAAGCCACTGGGTACAATGTAATGGTGTGGTAGTTATTTATAGGAATAACTCAATGGAGCCCTTTCGTTTTATTATAATTACTCAATGGGTTTTTGTAGATTTATTTTTAATACAAAAATTGATGCCTGTTCTTAGTTAAGCAACGGCGGCCGTGCTCTGCTGTCTAGGACGGCAGTCGTTTAGTCAAGTTAGAGGCCCTAGGGCGGCTTAAAAACTTCTAATAGTCAAGTTACCCACTCACTTGTTTCGCCCTTGGATTGCAAGGTCAGATGGCAGCCGCTTCAGTAAAAACTAGTGCCTACGACAAATCTTGGGATTAGGTAGCGGACCCCCAGCATCCTTTAGGTTGCAAGTGTACTGGGATAACGCAAGGATGATAAAGAAGATGATGACAAAAAAAAAATAACTTGCTAAACTTTCCATCATTCAAAAAACGCTGACGGTTTAACTGCCTTATTAACCTGAAAATTCTGATAACCACTGTTTATTTGGCTTACTGTCGGTTGGGAACAAATGGTAGAAATTGGACATTAGCAGGGATTGGTAAATCCAATGCTTATTTACCTAATCCTTGGCTTCGGCGTAAGTATTTCAATGTAAGTACCTACGTAGGTGAATGTATACGGAAGCTGACTCAATATATTTTTTTAATGAATTTCACACGATTTTGCCATACCAATTAAAGTATTTAAATTACGATTTATTACGATCTTTACAAAAATATCTTAGATAATACGGCGATACTCTTGGACACGGCGCGGAAAGTCAGGAGGTTCATCTCTCTGTCACCCTAACCACCGAGCTTAGGCCCTGTATCGCTGCTGACGGCACCCTAGGTTAGGTTTTTACAATGTTTTTAATTTTTGTAAATGTGTTTTTTTTTTATATTTTACTTTTCATAGAAATAATAAGCAAGCCTAATATGATGATAAAAAAGGGGTAATAATATTATAAAACTAAATCTATAACACGACCTCGAGACATTTGTACCAAGGGTGCTGGCGAGGTTATAGCGGCCGAAATATTTAAATGAACTATTTGAAGTTATTTTCTATGCTACACACCTACACCGACCTACCAAATGTAATACAAATGTATATTTTCTGAAAAAATAGCTATCATAGATATACCTATCTCAAACTTGCTAATTGATACTGCTGCGGCTACTTTAACCCTTTACTTGGCATGGACACATAATTATAGTGTAATTGTTAAAATATGACAACAGTTCTGAGATTTAGGCTCAAAAATATGTTAGAAAAAATTATTTAAAAAAATCGTCTGTTTTCAGTTTTCCTGAAAATCAATGTATATTACAGTATACAATGCCAAGTTTAGTATTGTATAATACACGTACAGGACAAACTGAGCATGTGTGGCGTTTGCATGCCTCAGTTGTCCAGTGATCGCGAAGGGGTAGATTGCGCTTGCTCATAGAAAAAAATCCTCTTATACGCAATGAAAGATTAGTACATTTTATTGTATTGTATAAATCAGAGCCTTGCCTCTGGCGTACCAAAGGCACAGAACATCAGGATTGAAACAAAAAAGCAGTGACATTACGAAAAGCCCTTTCATTGCTTGCTTGCTATGTTTTACCCTAATAGTGCTGCGTCAGCATCAAGCACAGCAGACGAACGGTGCCATGGTTACAGCTGAGAGTGTGCACAGGTTTACCACTACCGGGTTTGTGCTCAACCTAGCCGGGCTTTATACCTGATCAGTTGAACTCTACAGGCAAATCTGCGCAAGCATACCCTAAGTGTGTATGGCCAGCTTTATTTAAACTTACTATGACTTTCCAATCATTATTATCATCATCCTCCTAGCGTTATCCCAGTACAGTTGCATCCTGAAGGATGCCTGGGGTCCGCTACCTAATCCCAAGATTTTAGCGTAGGCACTAGTTTTTATGGAAGCGACTGCCGTCTGACCTTCCAACCCCGAGGGGAAACTAGACCTTATTGGGATTAGGTTTTGTCAAGTGAGTGGGCAACTTGACTGTTAAAAGTTCAAGCTGATACAGTGATTTTGTAATTAGAACGTGACACACTTTAATAAATTCCAACTTTGTAGGATTCCGGAAGGAAGGAACCCTTATAGTTTTGCAATGTCCGTCCCCGTCCATCCGTCCATCCCCGACTTAGCTCAGTGACCACTAGTACCAGAAAAGTGTAATTTGGCATGAGTATACATATCATAACGCTGACAAAACGGTAGAATAAAATCTTGAAAAAAATATTTTTTTAGGTGATTTCCCTACTCGTAAAGTGGTGGTGCATTTTTTTTCTTTTGCAATTTTCATCATAATCCGTTCAGCTGCTGCTTTATGTGATTGAGTACCTAACCAACATCCTAACATCTAAACTCTCGCATTTGGAATATTTAGTAGAATAATTTAACATTATTCGGAATAGGCACAGTTATTTATACGTGCGTAAGTAATATAGAGTTGTTGACACTTCCGAAGATGAAGGGGGACCATTACTTGTAGCCATTTTATTGATTTGATTGGAACATATTAATGTTATATATTGAAATTAAATCGGTGTGGAATTTATATGAAATGAATGAAACTTTCATAAATTTTACGTGCCAGCTGTAGGTACATATGAAAAATAAGTATCTAAACTAATCAAAGTGAAGCAATTTCCATTTAATAGGTACCGACCGAGTCAATCAAGCGAGCCATACCTACATAAGAGTATAAATCATTATATCGATACAAATTCAAAATCGTGCCAGCATTCATTTATAGTCCCTATTCCGTCCCTATATCGCCGCATACCAGGTAGAGTCAGTCCGACCCAAGCCGGGCCTAGCTTAGCTTCTTGGTGAACTGGTTCTCAGCTAGACTAGGTTTAGTGAACCAGAGACAACCCCTTAGTATCGCCATACAGCGAGGAAACGCTGCCAGCGTTCTTGGCATCATGCCACAAAGGCCTTTTTTAGACTTTTATTCGTTTTATTTTATATTTGTAATAGTTTAATTTAGTTTTTGTTAATTCATGTATTAATCGTTTGAATACAAAATACTTGTTATTTTCTGTTCACTGAAAATAATACAAAAAGACTAAGAAGATTTAAGTCATCATCATCATCATCAGCCTATATATGTCCCACTGCTGGGCGCAGGCCTCCTCTCATAGATGAGAGGGATTGGGCAGTCGTCCCCACGCTAGCCCAGAGCGAGTTGGGGACTTCACATACAACTTTGAATTCCTTCGCGGATGTATGCAGATTTCCTCACGATGTTTTCCTTCACCGAAAAGCTAACGGTAAATATCAAATGATATTACGTACATAAGTTCCGAAAAACTCATTGGTACGAGCTGGGATTCGAACCCACGACCGCCGCTTGACAGCCGCATGCTTGAACCACTGGGCTACCGTAGCTTATAAGAAGCTTTTATTTTTTTAAGAAGATTTAAGTAAAACTTATAAAAAGCGATCTCTTCGAAAGTTGGGTCCATTGGAATTGGATTGGTGGATTTTGGAACCTTTGGGGTTGCATTTAGGGACATCGATTTTTTTTCGGTAGTTTATACATACTGTCATAAAGTAGTGAAGTAAGAGTAACGTTCCTGTGCTTGACATTGACTCATAATCAGTTTATCGGAATTTTCGTAGCATTTTTGAGCTGTCATAGGGATTTCTCATTTATCGACTGTACCAACGTACAAACATATTTTTTCTGGCTTTATAGGCCAGGCCCAATAAAGTGATATACGTGCGCGGTTGGAGATTAGCTTCAACCGAATCTGAGATGTGAGTGGAATCGAGTTTTGTCGCTGGTTCACTAAACCTAGTCTAGCTGAGAAGAGTTCAGAAAGATGCTAAGCTAGGCCCGAGTTGGGTCGGACTGACTCTACCCGGTATGCGGCGATATAGGGACGGAATAGGGACTACAAATGAATGCCGGGTTGTCACGATCGTGCGGTGGACGTCCCTGTCAGCGGGAATGGCCAAGTGCACGGCTCGTGTATAAGTGCAGCGTTCCATCTTTGCTAATCAGTAATCGCCGAGTTACGTGGGGGCAGGGCAGGGATGGGAACGTAGTTGACAGCTTTCCTAACTAACGGATTCTTATGATGGGTAGCGTTATCAGAATAACGTCTGACAAAGAGGCTCAGGCTGACTTCCATCTTATCCACTCGTCGCCTTAATCAACTGAATCGTTAAATCGTCAACTATCCCCACTGGTCTATCTATATTTCTATGACGTCAATGATAAAAACTAGTTTGCTCGATAAAAACGTTAAAAAGACATGTATTTATGAAAATAAAACGGCATGTTGACAAAATAGCACAATGGGCCATATAAGAGTGTCGAACTGTTAGCACGGTATGGTAGACCATGTAGGAATGTAGGCAGGATGACAAGTTTGATCGAGATATCACTGTGAACAAATTAAAAAGTGATAAATTGCATCTTTGCAGTCGACGACAAAGATATGCATAGGTACAGTCAGCGTCATGTAGTATGTAGCCGCCAAACTGGCCAAATAGTTCGGTACACCTTACAAAATATATGATGTACCGAACTATTTGGCCACTTTGGCTGCTACATACTATATGACGCTGACTGTACAGTTATCGTGTTATTACAAAGGAATAAGGAACAAAAATGTAAACATACTTTGACTTCGACTGTACTCAGACGTCATGGCATTGTGGATAGGAACCGGGCCGAATTGAAATCGTATGCGTCTTATACGTCTATTTATAATTATGGCTGCATGCACTAACTTTCCCCCAGTGAACATACTGTAGATTAACGTTTTTTTTAGAATCTCATTTGTTTTATGTTTACTTGCGACAAGTATATTTGAACTGTTGGCGTCTTGGAATGCTACGTGCGCCTGGTGGGTCAAAGTTAGGGACAATGCAGCGTAAGCAAAGTCATGGCATTTTTTTTTGCCATGGAAGCAAAGAACGAGCTTTTGCGGTTGAGATTGCTGACTCCCAGAAATCGGATGTCTAGGAGTTCGTTAAGGATTTGCATCGAAGATTAGAAATAAATATGGGATTGTATCTTGTGGAGCAGATTTCGCTAGCTATCAAGCGTGTCCCGGATGGTTCTATCTATGCATAATTAACTAATTAGTATTTAAGTTTGATGAAGCCTGCTATTTTGCTGATTTACATTGGTGGTTGGTGGTGTAGTGGTATTGCTGATTGTGAATTACATTACTGCCGGTTTTGTACAATGTGCAATGAGCTTCTTTTTATCCGACTGTTTATTCATTTACTGCCAATACTTAAAGATTTGTCTCGGTGCCTCCGCATACCAGGTAGAGTCAGTCCAACCCAGGTCTGGCCTGAGTTTATTGCTAGACTCTTCTCAGCTAGGAAAGGTTTAGTAAACCAGAGGAAAAACTCCCAATAACCGATTCCACACACACCCTAGATTCGGTTGAAGCCGCTCAACCAATCTCACTGGAGCGCAAAGTCTTAGAGTATTCCAGTGTTTAAACCGCCCGCGTGGTCGCGCCCTGGTTTCCCTTGAATTTTCCTCAGGCTACTTTGCAACCGCCAACTCCTATTTTGGTCCGGCTTTATTGGACCCGGCGGCCACAGTCAGGTTTTCAAAAAATACCAATTATTACGGAATAAAACAAAATATCACAGAAACTAATTTTAGATGATAATAATTTAATATATTTATTCACTCCATCAGAAAGTAACTAAATAATGATATGTATAAGTAGGTACATAGTTTGGCGGTTGAGACTGGTGCCCAGGTCACCAGGTATCCAACCCTCAGAAATCTATAACACCTTTGCGACAGTCGATCACTGCGAAATCTAAAATGTAAGCCATTGTACTAAGTTAGCTAGAAGAGATAACTAAAAACATGACAAAAGTGTGTGTATTTTATAATAATTTTTTGTTCATCGTCGACTAAATGCAATGCTAATAGAAACAATAATCTGCTAATAATTCTAATAAATAGGCAACTCGTACGATAGGACCCACATAACGCACACACACGCCTAACGCACATATTATATGTGTGATTCCCATGAAGTGTCCTGCAAAGGGATCCCTCGGCTACGGTAACCGTTTAACATCAAGGAGCATGCTAAGGAGATTCCAGACTACAATATTTTACCAAAAATTAAACGGTAAACGAGGACAGTCGTATAAAAATCTTAGAATAATGATGCTGATTTGAAATAAAAAAGATAGATCTTTCCTTCCCACCATGCCATCATTTTCATGTGTCTGTCTTTGAAATCAGACTGACGGGGACATGAAATAAAAGCCATATCCTAGAGAATCTAGAGATGTTACTGTTAGTACGATACTTAGATCTACATAAATGTCAAATCCCATACTAATCATGATATGAAAATATGCCTAACCACGTTTGAAAAGTTATGTGATTACCCCGCTGGTTATGTTTTTAAAAATGCACGATGTACGTACTATATTTGAGAATTTAACATTACTTGTTTATAGATAGAGAATGCTTTTTAAGCGATCTGTTAACAAATCGAATCAATAAAAGTGAGGCAACGAGCTTACGAATCGCCTGGAACAGAAAACGTTCCTAAGCTACGGTGTCTGCTTGTCAAATCAGACCAACTGAATGTTTGTTTGCCACCGTCATGACATTAAAAAAAAAGCTTCAGTAGCTATTTTGTGTACGACATCGCTATCTATTTTAATTATAGGTATAAGGCTAACGGCCACTCTTCCTACGCTACGGCCAGTTTGTCAAATCAGGGTAAACTCTAAAACTACTGAACCGATTTTAATGCTGTTTTCACCTGATTAAAGCTTGATTCCTGAAAAAAGTTTTTATGTATTAATTGTGTGTATTTTTGCGCTCATATATTCAAATACGTACTTAGGACGGGACGCGTCGCTGGTACGGTAATGAACAAACTCGTAGCATTTTCAAATCCAAATATCTCCGTTCACACAGCAATCCGAGACTGACCACCATACTAACTATTTATCGACTTGCTGAGACCTATCCAACGACACCACACTAAACTCTATTGGTCCGGGTACCAAAATGCCCATTGTCCTTTAACATTTATTATGAATTTTACGTAAAAAACGGTTTGTGCGAAAAATCGTCATTATACTCGCTTTCGACTATTTCGGAGGTCAGGATTATATCCGATTCTATCTCGGCGTATATGGTATGACCCCTCCAACTTAGATACTCTAGTTGACTTATTAAAATTTTCTTCGGAGTTTTTTCTGACTATACCTAAACCTATGCGCCAGCAAATTTCCTATCTAGATCGATTAAGTATTGCCTATAGTCGTTTGTACAGGAAGTTAAATCATAAGGACCCGATTCTGTCTCGGCGTATGACCCCTCCAACTTAGTTTCTCTAGTTGACTTCATTAAATTTTCTTCGGATTTTTTTTCTGGCTATACCTATTTGTGCGCCCTCAAATTACTGGTCTAGATCGATTAAGTGTTGCCTATAGTGGTTAGTTCAGGCAGTTAAATCGTTAGGACCCGATTCTATCTCTGAGTATGTCCCCTCCAACTTAGTTTCTCTAGTTGTCTTCATTAAATTTTCTTCGGATTTTTTTTTCTGACTATACCTATTAGTGCGCCCCCAAATTACTGGTCTAGATCGATTAAGTGTTGCCTATAGTCGTTTGTTCAGGCAGTTAAATCGTGAGGACCCGATTCTATCTCTGAATATGTCCCCTCCAACTTAGTTTCTCTAGTTGACTTCATTAAATTTTCTTCGGATTTTTTTTCTGACTATACCTATTAGTGCGCCCCCAAATTACTGGTCTAGATCGATTAAGTGTTGCCTATAGTCGTTTGTTCAGGCAGTTAAATCGTGAGGACCCGATTCTATCTCTGAATATGTCCCCTCTAACTTAGTTTCTCTAGTTGACTTCATTACAATTTCTTCGGATTTTTTTTCTGACTATACCTATTTGTGCGCCCGCAAATTACTGGTCCAGATCGATTAAGTGTTACCTATTGTCGTTTGTTCAGGCAGTAAAATTGTTAGGACCCGATCCTATCTCGGCGTATGACCCATCCAACTTAGTTTCTCTAGTTGACTTCATTAAATTTTCTTCGGATTTTTTTTCTCAATATACCTATTTGTGCGCCCGCAAATTACTGGTCTAGATCGATTAAGTGTTGCCTATAGTCTTTTGTTCAGGCAGTTAAATCGTTAGGACCCGATTCTATCTCTGAATATGTCCTCTCTAACTTAGTTTCTTTAGTTGACTTCATTACAATTTCTTCGGATTTTTTTTCTGACTATACCTATTAGTGCGCCCGCAAATGACTGGTCCAGATCGATTAAGTGTTACCTATAGTCGTTTGTTCAGGCAGTTAAATCGTTAGGACCCGATTCTATCTCTGAGTATGTCCCCTCCAACTTAGTTTCTCTAGTTGACTTCATTAAATTTTCTTCGGATTTTTTTTCTGACTATACCTATTTGTGCGCCCGCAAATTACTGGTCTAGATCGATTAAGTGTTGCCTATAGTCTTTTGTTCAGGCAGTTAAATCGTTAGGACCCGATCCTATCTCGGCGTATGTCCCCTCAAACTTAGATACTCTAGTTGAATTAATTAAATTTTCTTCGGATTTTATTTCTAACTATACCTACCTTGTGTGCCCGGAAGTTACTGGTCTAGATCGATTAACTGTTGCCTAAAGTCGTTTGTTCAGGCAGTTAAATCGTTAGGACCCGATCCTATCTCGGCGTATGACCCATCCAACTTAGATACTCTAGTTGAATTAATAAAAGTTCCTTCGGATTTTTTTTCTGACTATACCTATTTGTGCGCCCGCAAATTACTGGTCCAGATCGATTAAGTGTTACCTATTGTCGTTTGTTCAGGCAGTCAAATCGTTAGGACCCGATTCTATCTCTGAGTATGTCCCCTCCAACTTAGTTTCTCTAGTTGACTTCATTAAATTTTCTTCGGATTTTTTTCTGACTATACCTATTTGTGCCCCCGCAAATTACTGGTCTAGATCGATTAAGTGTTGCCTATAGTCTTTTGTTCAGGCAGTTAAATCGTTAGGACCCGATTCTATCTCTGAATATGTCCTCTCTAACTTAGTTTCTTTAGTTGACTTCATTACAATTTCTTCGGATTTTTTTTCTAACTATACCTATTAGTGCGCCCGCAAATTACTGGTCCAGATCGATTAAGTGTTGCCTATAGTCGTTTGTTCAGGCAGTTAAATCGTGAGGACCCGATTCTATCTCTGAATATGTCCCCTCCAACTTAGTTTCTCTAGTTGACTTCATTAAATTTTCTTCGGATTTTTTTTCTAACTATACCTATTAGTGCGCCCGCAAATTACTGGTCTAGATCGATTAAGTGTTGCCTATAGTGGTTTGTTCAGGCAGTTAAATCGTTAGGACCCGATTCTATCTCTGAGTATGTCCCCTCCAACTTAGTTTCTCTAGTTGACTTCATTAAATTTTCTTCGGATTTTTTTCTGACTATACCTATTTGTGCCCCCGCAAATTACTGGTCTAGATCGATTAAGTGTTGCCTATAGTCTTTTGTTCAGGCAGTTAAATCGTTAGGACCCGATTCTATCTCTGAATATGTCCTCTCTAACTTAGTTTCTTTAGTTGACTTCATTACAATTTCTTCGGATTTTTTTTCTAACTATACCTATTAGTGCGCCCGCAAATTACTGGTCCAGATCGATTAAGTGTTACCTATAGTCGTTTGTTCAGGCAGTTAATTCGTTAGGACCCGATCCTATCTCTAAGTATGACCCCTCAAACTTAGATACTCTAGTTGAATTAATTAAAGTTCCTTCGGATTTTTTTTCTGACTATACCTATTTGTGCGCCCACTAGTTACTGGTCTAGATCGATTAAGTGTTGCCTATAGTCGTTTGTTCAGGCAGTAAAATCGTTAGGACCCGATTTTATCTCTGAGTATGACCCCTCAAACTTAGATACTCTAGTTGAATTAATAAAATTTTCTTCGGATTCTTTTTCTGACTATACCTATTAGTGCGCCCGCAAATTACTGGTCTAGATCGATTAAGTGTTGCCTATAGTCGTTTGTTCAGGCAGTTAAATCGTTAGGACCCGATCCTATCTCGGCGTATGGTATGACCCATCTAACTTAGATACTCTAGTTGAATTAACAAAATTTTCTTCGGATTTTTTTTCTGACTATACCTATTTGTGCGCCCGCAAATTACTGGTCTAGATCCATTAAGTGTTGCCTATAGTCGTTTGTTCATGCAGTTAAATCGTTAGGACCCGATCCTATCTCTGAGTATGACCCCTCAAACTTAGATACTCTAGTTGAATTAATTAAATTTTCTTCGGATTTTTTTTCTAAGTATACCTACCTTGTGTGCCCGGAAGTTACTGGTCTAGATCGATTAACTGTTGCCTATAGTCGTTTGTTCAGGCAGTTAAATCGTTAGGACCCGATCCTATCTCGGCTTATGACCCCTCAAACTTAGATACTCTAGTTGAATTAATTAAATTTTCTTCGGATTTTTTTTCTAACTATACCTACCTTGTGTGCCCGGAAGTTACTGGTCTAGATCGATTAAGTGTTGCCTATAGTCGTTTGTTCAGGCAGTTAAATCGTTAGGACCCGATCCTATCCCGGCGTATGACCCATCCAACTTAGATACTCTAGTTGAATTAATAAAAGTTCCTTCGGATTTTTTTTCTGACTATACCTATTTGTGCGCCCGCAAATTACTGGTCCAGATCGATTAAGTGTTACCTATTGTCGTTTGTTCAGGCAGTAAAATCGTTAGGACCCGATTCTATCTCTGAATATGTCCCCTCCAACTTAGTTTCTCTAGTTGACTTCATTTAATTTTCTTCGGATTTTTTTCTGACTTTACCTATTTGTGCGCCCGCAAATTACTGGTCTAGATTGATTAAGTGTTGCCTATAGTGGTTTGTTCAGGCAGTTAAATCGTTTGGACCCGATTCTATCTCTGAGTATGTCCCCTCCAACTTAGATATTCTAGTTGACTTCATTAAATTTTCTTCGGATTTTTTTTCTTACTATACCTATTAGTGCGCCCGCAAATTACTGATCTAGATCGATTAAGTGTTGCCTATAGTGGTTTGTTCAGGCAGTTAAATCGTTAGGACCCGATTCTATCTCTGAGTATGTCCCCTCCAACTTAGTTTCTCTAGTTGACTTCATTTAATTTTCTTCGGATTTTTTTCTGACTTTACCTATTTGTGCGCCCGCAAATTACTGGTCTAGATTGATTAAGTGTTGCCTATAGTGGTTTGTTCAGGCAGTTAAATCGTTTGGACCCGATTCTATCTCTGAGTATGTCCCCTCCAACTTAGATATTCTAGTTGACTTCATTAAATTTTCTTCGGATTTTTTTTCTAACTATACCTATTAGTGCGCCCGCAAATTACTGGTCTAGATCGATTAAGTGTTGCCTATAGTGGTTTGTTCAGGCAGTTAAATCGTTAGGACCCGATTCTATCTCTGAGTATGTCCCCTCCAACTTAGTTTCTCTAGTTGACTTCATTTAATTTTCTTCGGATTTTTTTCTGACTATACCTATTTGTGCGCCCGCAAATTACTGGTCTAGATCGATTAAGTGTTGCCTATAGTGGTTTGTTCAGGCAGTTAAATCGTTTGGACCCGATTCTATCTCTGAGTATGTCCCCTCCAACTTAGTTTCTCTAGTTGACTTCATTTAATTTTCTTCGGATTTTTTTCTGACTATACCTATTTGTGTGCCCGCAAATTACTGGTCTAGATCGATTAAGTGTTGCCTATAGTGGTTTGTTCAGGCAGTTAAATCGTTTGGACCCGATTCTATCTCTGAGTATGTCCCCTCCAACTTAGATATTCTAGTTGACTTCATTAAATTTTCTTCGGATTTTTTTCTGACTATACCTATTAGTGCGCCCGCAAATTACTGGTCTAGATCGATTAAGTGTTGCCTATAGTCGTTTGTTCAGGCAGTAAAATCGTTAGGACCCGATTCTATCTCTGAATATGTCCCCTCCAACTTAGTTTCTCTAGTTGACTTCATTAAATTTTCTTCGGATTTTTTTTCTAACTATACCTATTAGTGCGCCCGCAAATTACTGGTCTAGATCGATTAAGTGTTGCCTATAGTGGTTTGTTCAGGCAGTTAAATCGTTAGGACCCGATTCTATCTCTGAGTATGTCCCCTCCAACTTAGTTTCTCTAGTTGACTTCATTAAATTTTCTTCGGATTTTTTTTCTCACTATACCTATTTGTGCGCCCGCAAATTACTGGTCTAGATCGATTAAGTGTTGCCTATAGTCTTTTGTTCAGGCAGTTAAATCGTTAGTACCCGATTCTATCTCTGAATATGTCCTCTCTAACTTAGTTTCTCTAGTTGACTTCATTACAATTTCTTCGGATTTTTTTTCTGACTATACCTATTAGTGCGCCCGCAAATTACTGGTCCAGATCGATTAAGTGTTACCTATTGTCGTTTGTTCAGGCAGTAAAATCGTTAGGACCCGATTCTATCTCTGAATATGTCCCCTCCAACTTAGTTTCTCTAGTTGACTTCATTAAATTTTCTTCGGATTTTTTTTTCTGACTATACCTATTAGTGCGCCCGCTAATTACTGGTCTAGATCGATTAGGTGTTGCCTATAGTCGTTTGTTCAGGCAGTTAAATCGTTAGGACCCGATTCCATCTCTAAGTATGACCCCTCCAACTTAGATACTCTAGTTGACTTATTTAAATTTTCTTCGGATTTTTTTTCTGACTATACCTATTTGTGCGCCCACTAGTTAATGGTCTAGATCGATTAAGTGTTGCCTATAGTCGTTTGTTCAGGCAGTTAAATCGTTAGGACCCGATTCTATCTCTGAGTATGTCCCCTCCAACTTAGATATTCTAGTTGACTTAATAACATTTTCTTCGGATTTTTTTTCTGACTATACCTATTTGTGCGCCCGCAAATTACTGGTCTAGATCGAATAAGTGTTGCCTATAGTCTTTTGTTCAGGCAGTAAAATCGTTAGGACCCGATTCTATCTCTGAATATGTCCCCTCCAACTTAGTTTCTCTAGTTGACTTCATTAAATTTTCTTCGGATTTTTTTCTGGCTATACCTATTTGTGCGCCCTCAAATTACTGGTCTAGATCGATTAAGTGTTGCCTATAGTGGTTTGTTCAGGCAGTTAAATCGTTAGGACCCGATTCTATCTCTGAGTATGTCCCCTCCAACTTAGATATTCTAGTTGACTTAATAACATTTTCTTCGGATTTTTTTTCTGACTATACCTATTTGTGCGCCCGCAAATTACTGGTCTAGATCGATTAAGTGTTGCCTATCGTCGTTTGTTCAGGCAGTTAAAGCGTTAGGACCCGATTCTATCTCTGGATATGTCCCCTCCAACTTAGTTTCTCTAGTTGACTTCATTACAATTTTTTCGGATTTTTTTTCTGACTATACCTATTAGTGCGCCCGCAAATTACTGGTCCAGATCGATTAAGTGTTACCTATTGTCGTTTGTTCAGGCAGCTAAATCGTTAGGACCCTATTCTATCTCGGCGTATGACCCATCCAACTTAGATACTCTAGTTAATTTATTTATATTTTCTTCAGATTTTTTTTGGCTATACCTATTTGAGTGCCCGCAAGTTACCAGTCTAGATCGATTAAGTATTGCCTATAGTCGTTTGTTCAGGCAGTTAAATCGTAAGGACCCGATTCTATTTCGGCGTATGACCCCTCCAACTTAGATTCTCTAGTTGACTTGTTCAATTTTTCTTCGGATTTTTTTTCTGACTAGTCCTATTTGAGCGCCCGCATGTAAACGATTTAGATCTATCAAGAAATATCTGTAGACGTGTGTTGATGCACTCACATCGTTAGGACCCGATTCCGTAAAGGCATTTGAACCCTTCCACTTGGACCTCCGTTTGACTAGTTAAATGCTTGTTCTATTTGATTTTCTAGCCAAATCTTTGTGAATGCCCATATGGTACCAGTCTAGATCGATAATTTAGTGCCTGTTGTCGTTTGTTCAGGCACTTGAATCGATAGGATACCATTGTAACTGAGTTTATTGCACTTCGGAATGAGATACCCCAGTCAACAGTATGAATTTTCGTTTTTTTTTTGTCTAAACTATTGAGGTCCTAACGATTTTAATGTCTGAACAAACGTGAACTAACGACGCCCGATGATTCCACATATTTGGTTTCGGTGATTTCGGGGTGGGGTGGTTAGCGTGAAGACAGCCACCCCACTTTAAGTTTAAAAAAAAGTATGAATGAGTTGGGTCCTAACGATTTTACCTACTAAACAAACGTGAACTTACGATGAACAAACGATTCCGATATGCCATTTGCGGGCAAACGAAATGAAACTGACTTTATTGCACTTCGGAATGAGATACCCCAGTCAACAAGACCTTCAGTATGAATTTTCGTTTTTATTTTTTTGTGTCTAAACCTTTGAGGTCCTAACGATTTTAATACCTGAACAAACGTGAACTAACGACGCCCGATGACTCCACATATTTGGTTTTGGTGATTTCGGGGTGGGGTGGTTAGGTTAGCGTGAAAACAGCCACCCCACTATAAGTTTTAAAAAAAGTATGAAAGAGTTGGGTCCTAACGATTTTACCTACTGAACACACGTGAACTAACGATTATCTTGCTATAGGAACTAAAAAAAAACAACAATTTTGGTTTGGGGTGGTTAGCGTGAAGTTGACCACCCCATTTTGTTTTTTAAAAAAACCGAATTTAGAATCGGGTCCTAACGATTTTACCTACTGAACAAACGTTATCTAACGATGAACAAACGATTCCGATATGCCATTTGCGGGCAAACGAAATGAAACTGAGTTTATTGCACTTCGGAATGAGATACCCCAGTCAACAAGACCTACAGTATGAATTTTCGTTTTTATTTTTTTGTGTCTAAACTATTGAGGTCCTAACGATTTTAATGCCTGAACAAACGTGAACTAACGACGCCCGATGACTCCACATATTTGGTTTTGGTGATTTCGGGGTGGGGTGGTTAGCGTGAAGACAGCCACCCCACTTTAAGTTTTAAAAAAAGTATGAAAGAGTTGGGTCCTAACGATTTTACCTACTGAACAAACGTGAACTAACGATTATCTTGCTATAGGAACTAAAAAAAAACAACAATTTTGGTTTGGGGTGGTTAGCGTGAAGTTGACCACCCCATTTTGTTTTTTAAAAAAACCGATGTTAGAATCGGGTCCTAACGATTTTACCTACTGAACAAACGTGAACTAACGATGAACAAACGATTCCGATATGCCATTTGCGGGCAAACGAAATGGGGTGGTTGTCTTCACGAGGGTAAAAATCAAGGTACTACGGTCGGTACTGATAAACTACGTGTTTGTGGGTTTCAAAGTCCAGCATCTCAAGCGTTATGGATAGAAACACATTGGATAACTTTATAACACGACAGATTAGGTGGCTAGATGCTGATTAGAGAAAGTTCTTAACAAAAAAGTAGCAGAATTTGTGAAAAATCGATTTTCTACGAAAGCTACTGATATGCTGTGTTTTTAAGGGCTTTGAGGTCCGGCATCTCAGACGTTCTAGATATAATTAGATACATTTATCACAGATCTAGATAAATCAAGATGCGCCAAGCCGAATTGAGAAAGTTCCTTAAGAATACTTAGCAAACTTTGAGAAAAATCGAGGTACTACGGTCGGTACTGATGAACTACGTGTTTGTGGGTTTTAAAGTCCAGCATCTCAAGCGTTGTAGGTAGAAACACATCGGATAAGTTCATAACACGACAGATTAGGGGGCTGGATGCTGATTAGAGAAAGTTCCTAACAAAAAAGTAGCAGAATTTGTGAAAAATCGGTTTTCTACGAGGGTTACTGATATACTATGTGTTAGTGGGCTTTCAGGTCCAGCATCTCAGGCGTTCTGGGTAGAAACACAAATAATGAACGCAAAACTGAACAGATAAGGAGGCTGGAAGCTGATTTGAGAGTGTTCCTGACGAATACTTAGCGTAATGTGAGAATAATCGATTCTCTGCAATTACTATGAAAATGCTATGTTTTCGAGGGCGTTCAGGTCCAGCATCTCAGGTGTTCTGGGTAGAAACACATACAGGGAGCACATAACTTGACAAATAAGGAGGCTGTATGCTGATTTAAAAAATTTCGTAAAGAAAACTTAGCGGAATTTGTGAAAATTCGATTTTCTACGAAGGTTACTGATATGTAATGTTTTTGTGGACTTTGTGGTCCAACATCTCAGGCGTTCTGGGTAGCAACACATACAGTGAGCACATAACTCGAAAAATAAAGAGGCTGATTGCTGATTTGAGAAAGTTCCTAAAGAAAACTTAGATGAATTTGTGAGAAACCGATTTTCTACGAAGGTTACTGATGTGCTGTGTTTTTAAGGGCTTTGAGGTCGTGGAGCCTGAGATGCTGGACCTGAACGCCCACGAAAACAAAGCATATCCTTAGTAATCGCAGAAAAACGATTATTCTAACATTAAGTTAACTAACCACAATATGGATCAAAACGGTCTGAAATAAATGATTTTTATTTTTATTTTTATTTTATTTTATTTATTACGCTCAGTATTCTTCAGGAACTCTCTTAAATCGGCTTCTTGTGTCTTGATTTGTTTAGTTTTGTGTATATTCAGAACGCCTAAGATGCTGGACCAAGAACCCCGCAAACACCTATCTTATCGGTATCGACCTTAGAACATCAATTTTTCTCAAATTTCGCCAAGTATTCTTAAGCAACTCTGTCAGATCGGCTTCCTACGTCTTGATTTGTCCAGTTATGTGCTCGTTGTATCAAATTATACACAGAACGCCTGAGATGCTGTACCTGGAAGCCCCCGAAAAGATAGCATATCCGCAGTAATCGTAGGAAATCGATTTTTTCCACACTACGCTAAGTATCCTAAAGAAACTCCCAAATCGGCCTCTAGCCTCTTGGTTTGTAGAATTCGGTCCTCACTGTATGTGTTTCTACACAGAACGTCTGAGATGCTGGACCTCAAAATCCACAAAAACATTGCATATCAGTAACCGTCGTAGAAAATCGATTTTTCACAAATTCCGCGTAGTTTTCTTCAGGAACTTTCTGAAATCAGCATACAGCCTCCTTATTTGTCAAGTTATGTGCTCCCTGTATGTGTTTCTACCCAGGACACCTGAGATGCTGGACCTGGAAACCCTAGTAAACATTGTATTTTCCTAGTAATTGCAGAGAATCGATTATTCTCACATTACGCTAAGTAATCGTCAGGAACTCTTTCAAATCAGCTTCCAGCCTCCTTATCTGTTCAGTTTTGCGTTCATTATTTGTTTTTCTACCCAGAACGTCTGAGATGCTGGACCTGAAAGCCCACGAACACATAGTATATCAGTAAACTTCGTAGAAAATCGATTATTCACAAATTCTGCTACGTTTTTGTTAGGACCTTTCTCTAATCAGCATTCAGCCACCTAATCTGTCTTGCTATGAACTTATCCAATGTGTTTCTTCCCATAACGCTTGAGATGCTGGACTTTGAAACCCACAAACACGTAGTTTATCAGTACCGACCGTAGTACCTCGATTTTTCTCAAATTTTGCTAAGTATTCTTAAGGAACTTTCTCAATTCGGCTTGGCGCCTCTTGATTTATCTAGATCTGTGATAAATGTATCTAATTATACCTAGAACGTCTGAGATGCTGGACCTCAAAGCCCTTAAAAACACAGCATATCAGTAACCGTAGTAGAAAATCGGTTTTTTACAAATTCTGCTAAGTTTTATTTAGGAACTTGCTCAAATCAGCATACAGCCTCTTTATTTTTCGAGTTATGGCCTCACTATATGTGTTGCTACCCAGAACGCCTGAGATGCTGGACTTGAACGCCCACGAAAACATAGCATATCCTTAGTAATCGCAGAAAAACGATTTTTCTCACATTACGCTCAGTATTCTTCAGGAACTCTCTTAAATCTGCTTCTTGTGTCTTGATTTGTCTAGTTTTTTGCTCATTGTATCTAATTATATTCAGAACGCCTGAGATGCTGGACCTAGAACCCCGCAAACAACTACCTTATCGGTACCGACCTTAGAACATCATTTTTTCTCAAATTTCGGCAAGTGTTCTTAAGGAACTCTGTCAGATCGGCTTCCTACGTCTTGATTTGTCCAGTTCTGTGCTCACTGTATCTTATAATACCCAGAACGCCTGAGATGCTGGACCTCAAAGTCCACAAAAACATAGCATATCGTAGAAAATCGGTTTTACACAAATTCTGCAAAGTTCTCGTTAACAACTTTCTTAAATCAGCATCTAGCCTCCTTATCTGTCATGTTATGAGCTCATGCAATGTGTTTCTTCCCAGAACGCTTGAGATGCTGGACCTAGAAACCCACAAACTCGCAGGTTATCAATACCGACCGTAGAACCTCGATTTTTCTCAAATTTAGCTAAGTATTTTAAAGGAACTGGCTTAAATCGGCTTCTCGCCCCTTGATTTGTCCAGTCGTGTGCAGTTGTCAGTGTACCAGCATACATATGACGACTCAGAGAGGTTTGAGATGCGGCATCTCAGTTTTTACGCAAAAACACACCTATTCTCTATTATTACAAGTTATTCAAACATTAGCAACTAAAAACACAAGTGCACTCAACAAATGTGGGTAGACCAAAAAAGCTAAGTATTCTTAAGGAACTTTCTCAATTCGGCTTGGCGCCTCTTGATTTATCTAGATCTGTGATAAATGTATCTAATTCTACCTAGAACGCCTGAGATGCTGGACCTCAAAGCCCACAAAAACATAGCATATCAGTAACTATCGTAGAAAATCGGTTTTTCACAAATTCTGCAAAGTTCTCGTTAAGAACTTTCTTAAATCAGCATCTAGCCTCCTTATCTGTCATGTTATGAGCTTATGCAATGTGTTTCTTCCCAGAACGCTTGAGATGCTGGACCTAGAAACCCACAAACTCGCAGGTTATCAATACCGACCGTAGAACCTCGATTTTTCTCAAATTTAGCTAAGTATTTTAAAGGAACTGGCTTAAATCGGCTTCTCGTCCCTTGATTTGTCCAGTCGTGTGCTCACTGTATCTTATAATACCCAGAACGCTTGAGATGCTGGACATACTAGCCCAAAAAAACAGCATATTAGTAGTCATCGTCTAAAATCGATTTTTATCAAGTTTTACTAAGTTTCCTTCAGGAACTCTCTCAAATCAGCAGCCATTCTTCTTATTTTTCGAGTAATGAGCTAACTGAATGTGTTTCTACTCAGAACGCCTGAGATGCTGAACTTTGAAACCCACAAACACGTAGCTTATCAGTAGGTACCGACGGTAGAGCCTCAATTTTTCTCAAATTTAGTTAAGTATTTTTAAGGCAGTGGCTTCAATCGGCTTCACGCTCCTTGATTTGTCCAGTCCTGTGCTCCCTGTATCTTATAATAACCAGAACGCTTGAGATGCTGGACCCCAAGGCCCACAAAAACATAGCATATCAGTAACTATCGTAGAAAATCGGTTTCACACAAATTCTGCAAAGTTCTCGTTAAGAACTTTCTTAAATCAGCATCTAGCCTCCTTATCTGTCATGTTACGAGCTCATGCAATGTGTTTCTACCCAGAACGCTTGAGATGCTGGACCTAGAAACCGACAAACTCGCAGGTTATCAATACCGACTGTAAAACCTCGATTTTTCTCAAATTTAGCTAAGTATTTTAAAGGAACTGACTTTAATCGGCTTCTCGGCCCTTCATTTGTCCAGTCGTGTGCTCACTGTAGCTTAGAATACCCAGAACGCTTGAGATGCTGGACATACTAGCCCAAAAAAACAGTATATTAGTAGTCATCGTCTTAAATCGATTTTTGTCAAGTTTTACTAAGTTTCCTTCAGGAACTCTCTCAAATCAGCAGCCATTCTTCTTATTTTTAGAGTAATGAGCTAACTGAATGTGTTTCTACTCAGAACGCCTGAGATGCTGGACTTTGAAACCCACAAACACGTACCTTATCAGTGGGTACCGACGGTAGAGCCTCAATTTGTCTCAAATTTAGTTAAGTATTTTTAAGGCAGTGGCTTCAATCGGCTTCACGCTCCTTGATTTGTCCAGGCCTGTGCTCCCTGTATCTTATAATACCCAGAACGCCTGAGATGCTGGACCTCAAAGCCCACAAAAACATAGCATATCAGTAACTATCGTAGAAAATCGGTTTTTCACAAATTCTGCAAAGTTCTCGTTAAGAACTTTCTTAAATCAGCATCTAGCCTCCTTATCTGTCATGTTATGAGCTTATGCAATGTGTTTCTTCTCAGAACGCTTGAGATGCTGGACCTAGAAACCCACAAACTCGCAGGTTATCAATACCGACCGTAGAACCTCGATTTTTCTCAAATTTAGCTAAGTATTTTAAAGGAACTGGCTTAAATCGGCTTCTCGTCCCTTGATTTGTCCAGTCGTGTGCTCACTGTATCTTATAATACCCAGAACGCTTGAGATGCTGGACGCACTAGGCCAAAAAAACAGCATATTAGTAGTCATCGTCTAAAATCGATTTTTGTCAAATTTTGCTAAGTTTCCTTCAGGAACTCTCTCAAATCAGCATCCAGACTTCTTATTTGTCGAGATATGAGCTAACTGAATGCGTTTCTACCCAGAACGCCTGAGATGCTGGACTTTGAAACCCACCAACACGTAGCTTATCAGTATCGACCGTAGAACCTTGATTTTTCTTAAATTTCCGTAAGTTTTCTTAGAGAACACTCCTAAATCGGCTTCCCGCCTCTTGATTTGTCCAGTTCTATGCTCACTGTATCTTATTACACCCAAAACGCATCTCCAACCTCTCTGAGTCGTCCTATGTATGCTGGTACACTGACAACTACGCTTTCAAATCCGCCATATGTATGAAAAAAAATTTTTTTTTGGTTTTTTGCCCAGAACTATTGCCAGTATGCCTGGAAATAGCAGAACTTTCAATCCCAATGCTTATTTTGTGTCTAGGAATCGAGAACGGGTGAGATGCTGGAAGTCAATTTGCGAAGTTAGCATCTCATTTTCAAATTTTCAATTTTTTCGCGAAAATGGGCTGAACTATTAAAAAAAACTATCTAGAACTGTAGAACTATTTGGGATGCTACTAGAACTCCCATCATTTAGTGAGATGCTGGAATTTGATATGCTAAGTTCACACGCACGTTTTTTGGTCAGTATGCTTATTTCTCTGTTAGCCATGTCCTGTAGTTTTTTTTATATACACTATTTTTTGAATTTTTTTTTCAGTATTTTTGAAAGTTTCTACTTCAGGTCCTTTGTATATCCAACTATGGCGGTTGTCACACTGCGAGAGGGATACCGCTATAGACTTCTATGCAAGGCTATAGCGGTGTCCCTCTGGCACTGCGAAAACCGTCCGGAAACCGCATCAATGTGACAACCGCCTACCTATGTAATAAATGAGCGGACTCACGCGGACAGCTAGTGTTTTATATTCATCACAAACACTTTATGAAGCTTTAGTTTTTAGTTTAACATTTTTCTTCCTTAAGCTTAAGCCACACAGAGAGCGGGCGGGCGGTAGCGGCGCGGGCGCGGGCGGCAGCGGCGCGGGAGCTGGCGGCAGCCAAAAGCAGCTCCCGCGCCGCTGCCTCCCGCGCCCGCGCCGCTGCCGCCCGCCCGCTCTCTGTGTGGCTTAAGCTTTAATGTGTAGCTCGTCTACACTGGCGGTCAAAAATGTCGGGTCATTCTAGTTTAAATTGCCTCAATCAATAGGTTTTGTGAAATATTCTACACTCGTTTTATTTACATAATATTATAATATTCTTCGTATTGCCCAACTGTATTAGGAATTTCCGGGATCCTATCATAAAAATATCAATGTTCAAAAATGACGATTTTTACGATATCTCGCTCCGTTACCTTAGTTTTTTTCAGAGACTAGGAATCATATAGATTGCCAATGCCTATACATTGTGGCGTAATTTTAAAATAATGGGCCTGCTGTAGAGCTTCACTATGGAGAGATCAGTTTACCATTTAATTCGTATGCCACTAAGACCTCTGCTTAAAACGTAGCGCCATCTGTTGGGAGCTTCTTCATTGTGTTCATAGATGGCGCTATGTTTTAAGCAGAGGTCTTAGTGGCATACGAATTAAATGGTAAAGTGATCTCTCCATAGTGAAACTAGCTACAGCAGGCCCATTATTTTAAAATTACGCCACAATGTATAGGCATTGGCAGTCTATATAATTCCTAGTCTCTGGTTTTTTTATTTCATGGATTTTTACGAGTCCGATTTAAACCTGGAAACGTTACTTTTTTGGCTGTTACTTTTGCAGTATAGATGTAAAATAAAATAAAGATAATCACATTATTAAAAAAACTTACAACCTCGCAGTATTTTAGGAAATATGATGGTTTTTTACCGACCCGTATTCTTTGTCCGCGTTGTAGCGTAGTTCGTATTTCCTATACGACTGTTACGATTAGATGCTGCTTTTTTGTTCCAAATTCTTAAGTATAATATATTAGACTCTTAAGTTTACCCACTTTATTCAGCGGGGTGACAGGACACGTTGTTTGTTACAGGTGTAATTAAGAGGGAACAGCAAGCATCCAAGTATCGCCACGGATCGACTAACTCCGAATCGCCCTGGTGCGCCTCTTTTCAATGAATCATTTATGCCAGTTCTGGCCTTTGAAGATGCAAGGTAAGAACTAAGAACCAATTCTTACGTATTTATTAATTGACTTATTACAAAAAAAAAATTACAACATTTAAAATTCTTAAGTTGGTTTTGATAAGGCGGTCTAAGTTTTCTTTGTGATAGTAGGTATGGATATATGTAGGGAATGCAGAACCGGTACCATTTATCAGTCCCGGGATTTTCGGTACTGGCCGGTAGAGGAACCGGGATTTCCCGGTATTTTCGGTACTTTCGGGAAATTACTTGTGGTGGTTTTGAGACGTGAGTAGTTTTAGCCTAATACCTTTCTTGGACAATATGATAATAATATCAGGGATGCAAAAAGGAAATACACGTGTTTTTTTATCAAAATACACATTAATTATATAAATCACAATGAATTTGCTTACTTTATCTTAGCGTTTTATAAAACGGACTCAAAATTATATCAAAGAGTTTACTAAATGCTTACAATTTGTTCATTATGATTTTAACTTTAATTGAATCAAGAGTCTGTCATAATCATTGCTGCCGTGGAGTGTCTTGTACAACTTAAGGTTGTAGTACAGAATTTGTCCAGAATATAGTAAGTGTAATTATTACGCCGTTATGTTACATTGTTATGAATGAAGACAAATCCTGTACAATATTCTTGACTAAAGGTATTTGCATCTCAAAAAGCGTATAAAATAACCGTAAAATTACGAGGACAGATTGTTTACACTTCACAAACAAAAATCATTTCAATAATTAGTTATTGCTTATCTCCTTCTGTCAAATATTCCTGTGTCATTTGGTAAGCTGTTTGTCACATAATTTTATTGTAACCGTGTAGGATAATATGAATAAGAAAGAAGTAAGATTCTCACTTGAAATATTTTAATAGGTGTAATAAAGTCTAAAGTGGTAAATCGTTCTCAGCGGAAGCACTTCTATAACCCATAGCGGTAACCAAAACCAACCCTCTACAACCACAGTGATACCGGTGGAAGTGTTAGCTGAGGGTGAATTAACACTCTTGCTGTACCTGTAATAGTACCTGCACAAGAGTGTTAATTCACTCTCAGCTAACACTTCATCGGTATTATTGCTGTTGTCGAGGGTTGGTTAACACTACGGGTATAAAGATCACTGCTCTACAGGCCTTCTGTAATCTTTACCTGTTGTATCGCGTGGGCCTGTTTCGGGGTTATAACGATGTTATAGCATGTTCTAACATCTTTATACAGGCATGTGTTAACACTTTAATAATCATATGGAACCGATATAAGAATGATATACAGGTATTCTTAACGCGTGCTGGTTGGGTGCTAGTTGGGCGACTACCCACTAATAGGGTAGCTGTAGAACAATCAACACGCACGTTGGAGTAAGTAATGTAAGTATGCGGGTGGAGGACTGGTTAGGTGACGGCGCTGATGAATTTGTATAAGCGGGACGGAGTAATGGCCAGCCGTGGTCGTGAATTGGCTGCTTAGAGCGATGTTTCCGTTTATAAACATCGCTTGCGTTATTTTATCGATATATCTCTTATCATTTATAGATTAGCGTATTAAATTTAAGCTGCAAATTACATTTCCCGAAAATCCCGAAAATACCGGGAATTCGATTTCGTAGTACCGGTTCCTACCTTGGTTCAAAAAACCGGGAAATCCCGGTATTTTCGGTACCGGTATTTCCCGGGAGCAAACCCTAGATATATGGTATATTATAGGAATTTCAATCTAATTCTAATGTATTATTAGATTATTACCAGGCCCCTATACCACAAAACTTTACAAGTCTACAATTTGACAAAATTGTACAATTTTCCATAGAAAAAGTTCACAAATTTGTCGAATTGTAC
This sequence comes from Cenopis cana, assembly GCA_951800055.1. Taxonomy (NCBI): domain Eukaryota; kingdom Metazoa; phylum Arthropoda; class Insecta; order Lepidoptera; family Tortricidae; genus Cenopis; species Cenopis cana. The sequence goes on along the minus strand of OX637477.1, from coordinate 8,709,110 downwards.
GCTTGTAAAGTATTGTGGTACAGGCCCCAGAGCTCGGCAGGGGTGAGCCATTTTTACGTCACTAATGTCAAGTGTAGATAATAATATAGATACACCTTACAACAAAATTAAAATAAAATTAAACTTTATTCATTATAATTTAACTAAAATGACAATACATTATGTACTAAATGAGTAGATACTAAGATTTTATATTTATTCTTAATTTTCTTTGTTATTGTAATGAAGAACTAAGTTTTTCTATATTTTATATTTTCAACGCATTTCGACGTAAAGATCTTAGCAGAAAGGCAGCCTAAATAAAATGATTTCATTAGTTATTAAATTGCACCACATCTATTATTTATTGAAAAGGTATGTCCATGTTCTGCAAACTCTGTCCTAATTTGTTTGTATTTTTTATGTGTTTTTTTTTGTGTAGGTACAATAAAGTTATTATTATTACATACATACATACATACTCTGAAAACAGCTCACCCCTGCCGAGCTCTGATTATTACTTTCAAATGAGTAGTACAGTTATCAACATTAGTTGTACAAACGTTAAAATATTTGTTCAGGACTCAATTATTACGAACACACACCTAGTGTACAAATATTTTAGTGTCTATTTTGTTCAGATATTAATGTTGCTAATTAGCAGTGGCGGCGCGTCAAAAATATTCTTAGGGAAGCCGGAAATAATTTGGCTTTCTTATTCTTCATGAGCCGTAGTAATAGAAACGGACTGGCTGAAAATTAGGTAAGCCGGTGGGAATCGAGTTGTATGGACGCTCCGCCAGTGCTAATTAGGTACGTACTCCTTCTCTTCTCCTGTTTAACTTTTGTCGCAATAGAATAATTTAAACACGTGTACATTTATTTGGGAACACTATTGTAGTTACAAGCGGAATTTAAATGATTTGGTAGGTACTATATTATATATTGAAAGGCTAGTGTCATAAAATGTTTACATATGCACCATTAAACGTAAGAATGTCTCTCACGTCCTTACATAATTAATATGACGTTTAAAAATATTTGCCCGATTGATAACCTAAAAGAAACTTCTGAATGTCAGTCAGATATTATAATTTTGATAAACTAATAAGACATGACTGCGTGATAGGTATATAGGTAATTTTGAAATCATCGAAATGAGAGGTAATATGAAATGTCTCGAGAAATAGTATTGAGTGGTTATCATGGCGACGTAGCGGCGGCAGCAGGCGGTCGCTATGGCGACACCGGAGCTCCGGCCGCCTCCGCGAGAAGGTCGGCCCGATCAATCCCGGCGGAGGAAGCTCCCGCCGCCGCTGCCGAACGGTAGTTGCGCATGCCATTCCGCGCAACACCCCACAGCCCACGGCAACACTGCGCTAATAAAGCCCCGGAAAAAGTAAAATCTATTGGAATTCATTTGAATATTTGTACAGGACTCGCGTAGTGTAGGTACTTAATTTTCTTTCTTCATAAAAGACATCTTATTTAATAATTGTGCTAGGTATGGTTTTATTAAATTTATGGTCGTTATTATATTTAAATACAGGAATATAAAATCTTGCAAACGGTGAGCGAATATAAACGATATACAAATGTATGTTATTCGTAACTGATGGGTGATGATAAAACTTAGATATAGCTCCCCTGAAGCGTATTTCATGTATTTAATTGTATCATCTTCAATAATGCTAACCGTTATGAGAAATGTTAGCTGTAATAGCAAACCTAACTTTGTAAGTAATTCGTAATCCAGATCAGACAAAAAGTAGGTTACCGTCCATTCAGTCGACCGGATATACAATATCCAAACGCTTCGGTTTATTAAATCAGATAGTCTAGTAAACCCAGATCCACGAGGAAGGAACGTGACCTTGACCCCCGAGCATAGGCCTAACCTGCCCCAAAACCGTTGTTGAGTTAAAAGTTACGGTCGATATAAGAGAGGATCGAGTTCGCGCACGCGCACACATGTCGCCGCCCGATCGATCCGCCCGCCCACGTGACGCATTACATTTGCTGGGATTCTTTGCGGACAACTTGCTATGTACTCGATATCACAATAGTTCTCTACAATATGCTTTTATGAAAGTCGAAGAAAAGTCAGGGAGCGGCGAGTTGGTCAGGGAAAAATGGGGAAGTTAAAAAAATGTCAGGCAAGAAAACTCCAGCCAGTCCGTATAAAGGCTCTTTGAAAAATATATTTTAGCGTGCAGAAAATAATACACTGAAAAGGCAAATTAAAGGGAAAAGGAAAAGGGAAATTTTGTCATTTAAAAGGCAGGAATTTCGCGTGGGACCTTCAAAATGAAAGTACAAACGGAGCTCTTGACCTTCGGTTTACACGTGTACGGTAGGTTCGATTGGGCCCGGGCCCTGCGCAATGAGCCTGTGAAAAACCGACGTATTCCAAGTTGTTTGCAAAGGTTTATTTGATGAAAATCGAAAGCATTTTGCTTATTTTAACAGCAGATGTTTTTCATTATTTGTATAATCCATAAAAAATATCGAATGCTTATTTTCATTTATTTTGCGCAATTCGTCAATACAACAGTATGATAAAATTGATAAGCTGTTTAAAGAGTAGTATAGTAATGTTTTATTAATCTTGCCAATGTTGCCATCATGTGCTAGCCATACTGCACGCCTGGCGCTTTCATACGAGCATACGACCACGACCCCTTATAATTTCTTCACAGATGTATGCAGGTTTCCTCAAAATGACCGTGAAACAGCGTATTATCTAAACGGTTTACGAACCAATGGTATAAATAAAATGAAAGCGCAACCTAAAACAATGTTAAATCAACCTGTCAGCACAATCAATGTCACAACAATAGTAGTTACACAATAGAGTGCATTGCCGGTCGCCGATGCCCGATGTTGAGTGTTTATTACACCTGTTGAGCTATTCAAGTATTCGTTTTAAACGCAGCTTAGTGGGAGAGTGAGGGCTGTTACATTACACACTTAAGCTTAAGCCACACAGAGAGCGGGCGGGCGGTAGCGGCGAGGGAGCGGGCGGTAGCGGCGCGGGAGCGGGCGGGAGCGCCGCGCCCACAGATTAAGACAGATAAGCGTCATTTAATTGAACGATTTGTCATATAGTTGTCTCTTAAGATTCTTATGGTTAACCAAGATGAGTTAGAGTGGGACAAATAATGCGACATTTTTCGGCTATCCCCGAGTTGTCCCCCATTTGAACGAAAACCAAAGTTGTCAAATCACTGAAGTTGTCAAACGGAAAACCACTTATGTCACTACAAAACTGCACCAAGGACGGTTTTTCGCAATATTATATTAATATTTAAAGGAAAGTAAAGTTTTGTGCGGGTGTTATTAGTACTCCTGTCTAGGCATAATATACTGAGTAGTGCCGCAGTGCCGGATCACGTTTAAATAGGCGAGGAAGTCTGAAGAAAGTACCAGTTTTCATCGGTAAGAAACTATTGCTATTATTTTAAAAATTACAAGTTCAATATGCAATGTAATAGTCTCAGATTAACTGAAGATGCTTATTAGTATCAAATAAGTACCCTTTACTTAGTTACAAGTTGATTTTAGAACGTTAATTGGTATAAAATGAAACTTTCGTAAACCAGCTAGTGCTGTAATAAATATGTCGACAAATTATCGATAAGAATTATTTATGTGGGATTGGAGACAAAATGACCATGCCACAGGGGGGCATTTAAGAATGTAATTTATATTTATTGTTTCATTTATATTTAGATTTCCGGAAAACAATCTTCGTCAAACATGGATTGACGCGGCAGGGCTCAGAAATTGGATGCCGAGCAAACACCACCGGACAGACAGAAGAGGGGCTAAGATGATGGTGTAGCTTATACAGTGATGTTTTCATACTGGTATAGACTATCGTGCTAACGGGCAAGGTGGCTATAGTAATTCCTAAATTACTCAAGATAAACTCGTCGTGCTTGGGATCATAAGAACCAAGTCAACAAGTAGTTGAAGACCATGGAAAAAAATGTACGTACAGTTGTAATAAAAGCTTGTATCAAAAATTTTAATTTTCATAGAAAATTATTTTACACTGAGACGATTATTACTTTACACTTTGTTAAAATATCTTTTAACATATACAAAATTGGGTACTTGTTAAGATAACCAGCCTAACATCAAACTGATCAATAAAAGTCAAGGAGGTTCTGTAAATAATTAAATATGTATAAACAAATGTTTGGTATTTCATTTCACTATTTGTCCTTTTTTATAACATTTGCAGATGGGTCTTTAATTAGTCAACCCTAAGGGTTTAAAATCAGTCAACCCTAAAAATTATAACTTTTGATATAGATGAAATTATTTAAAATGTCTGAGATTTATATAAAACTGTCGTTGGATGTTAAACTTTCTAGCCTGGACGGTAAAGTCGCTTTTGGAACGGACTAATTCGATACAACTCTGACAGTTCAAATAATTTTAAGTTACAGGTAAATTACTTTTAAGTTAACCCCTTAAAAGTAATTTACCTGTAGGTACCTGTTACGAATATCAACAGTTGGTAAATATCGATATCGATATTTTTTAAAGAATTTATGTGTCGCCGCACTAACTCTCGCCACGAAGTGATCAAAAGCGGGGACAGTGACAGATGAAGACCTGTCAGATAGCATGGGAACTATCTCCTTCTTACTCACTGACAAGTACGTTAGTGAGAATAGATCAGAAGTATAGAAAACGTTCAATTAAATGGCACTTATCTGCTAGTTCTGATATCTGTGGCCGCGCCGCTACCGCCCGCCCGCTCTCTGTGTGGCTTAAGCTTTACACAGTATTGTCTTCTATAAAATTGGTACTTATTTGGTTTTTAGTACAAACTACATTTTTATATTTTAGGAGTACCTGATAAAAAAGCCAAGTGCGAGTCGGACTCGCGCACGAAGGGTTCCGTCCCATTATCTTTAAAAACGACAAAAAAATCACGTTTGTTGTATGGGAGCCCCCTTAAATATTTATTTTATTGTGTTTTTTAGTATTTGTTGTTATAGCGGCAACAGAAATACATCATCTGTGAAAATTTCGTCTGTCTATCTATCACGGTTTTTGAGATACAGCCTGGTGACAGACGGACAGACGGACAGCCGGACAGACGAGACGGACAGCGGAGTCTTAGTAATAGGGTCCCGTTTTACCCTTTGGGTACGAAACCCTAAAAAGAGCTATTTTTGGGTTACGTGCCTTGAGTGTATTCACCCATAGATATTTGACTTTAAGGCGATATATTGATTGAAAGGGACGCGCGTATGTTTTTCTTCACGACAAAACGGGATGCAACACTCTCCGGGAATGGCGTTTTTAGACAAATCTCGTTAAATATCTGACTGTGTGCAGGTTTATTAAATTTACTCTTGTCAGTACCTAGATGAGGTAAAATACCATCATATTAACTTAATCGTGTCTTTTAATAATGCGTTGTTTTAGTAGGCTGAGTAAAAAAAGGAAAATATAGACTCAACTTTGGATTTCTTTTCTATCGAGAAAATTTTAAGTAATTATGTTTCGGCTATTGTCAGTACCACAATCACATACTTGAATTTAAACTTTCGCGAGACATGTTATAACTTTATTTTACTAAACGGTTAAAACTCACGTATTAATTGTCACTTCGGGCGACATGTTTCGAACTCTTCGGGAGTTCTTCATCAGGATGAGTGCGTCTGCGACCCGCGCCGATTGCACACTGTCGAACTACCCGCCGCCCGCCGCAAGGCACGTGACGCACGCGCAGACAGCGCGGGGGCGGGGGCGGGGGCTGACGCTGGCTGGGTGTTGCCGCCGGCATGGAAACCTGTGATCCCGATCATAGAGCGGGAAGTGCGTTATGACAATCGAGTGGACATAGTGAGTTCAGTGTGCCTACCATTGATCGGGGGGGACGATCCCTCACCACGACCTCATACAACACCTTCAGCGCCGAGCTGCCCCCCCGCCCCCGCCCCCGCGCTGTCTGCGCGTGCGTCACGTGCCTTGCGGCGGGCGGCGGGTAGTTCGACAGTGTGCAATCGGCGCGGGTCGCAGACGCACTCATCCTGATGAAGAACTCCCGAAGAGTTCGAAACATGTCGCCCGAAGTGACAATTAATACGTGAGTTTTAACCGTTTAGTAAAATAAAGTCACAATCACATAGTCTAGAATTATATATCTGAAAATCAGTCCCTATTGTTTCCTCCTCTCGGCAGAACAGCGTTTCAAAGTTTCTAAATTTCTCAGTTTAGCGCCTTAACAATTTAATAAAAACCGACCAAGTGCGTGTCGGCTGTCGGGCCACGCCCACGCGCAATGTAGTGTTCCGTAGTTGTCCACCCGTTACATTATGTAGACTAAAAAGTTCGCTATTACTCTTTGACTACTAATATTTACTTAGTTTTAACTGAATCATCACCGAACAGCCGAAACTGCCGGGGTTAAGTAAAATTTTGACATTTACATTGTAAGTTGCACATTATAACGTAGGCAAGGTATAAGAAGGGATTTTTGGAAATTCCACCCCATAAGGGCTTAAAAAAAACCGGCCAAGTCTGAGTTGGACACGCGCACGAAGGGTTCCGTACCATTAACTATAAAAACGGCCAAATAATCATGTTTGTTGTATGGGAGCCCCCTTAAATATTGACTGTATCCCGATTTTTAGTATTTGTGGCAACCGAAATACATCATTTGTGAAAATTTCAGCTGTCTAACTATTACGGTTCATGAGATACAGCCTGGTGACAGACGGACGGACAGCGAAGTAATAGGGTCCCGTTTTACCCTTTGGGTACGGAACCCTAAAAAGGGTTCAAAGTATGTATGAGGGTCAATTTTTTTTAAAGTGAGAGACTTCAAATTTTTATACGAGACTTTATTTAAATACAACAAAACTAATTTCAGCGTTTTTTCAAATTCATCCCCTATAGGTTTTGAAATGAGGTTAAAAGATTTGCTCCCCATACAAATGGGTCGACGATACCGCAAACGATGGGGTTCGGTTCGGAATAAAAAGATGCACCCCCCATGCTTTACGTGTAGTGGAGGTATTTATTACGCTACCGCCTACTTAGTTTTTCATCGACTCATCATCATCAGCCTGTTTCAGTCCACTGCTGGACATAGGCCTCTCCCATGGCACGCCACAGAGCTCGGTCTTCAGCTCTTCTCCTCCAATCCCTGCCCACTGCCTTGCGTATATCATCGCCCCACCTAGTAGTTACAGGGCGTCCTACACTACGTTTGCCGACACGCGGTCTCCACTCAAGAACCAGTCTGCCCCAACGGCCATCGGTTCTTCGGCATATGTGACCTGCCCACTGCCATTTCAGCTTACTAATTCGCTGAGCTATGTCGGTAACTTTGGTTCTCTGACATCGACTACCTATCGGAAAATACAAGCATCTTTGTGTATAACCAATCGTTTAACTTTCGTAATTTATCCGGCACGTTCGATTAACGTCCACGCGATTGGGCCGCTGGTACCAGCGCTATAACTATAATTTTCCTTTTCGTCATTACTACTTAATTAAGACCCCTGAAGGGTCGCTATACTGGTACAAATGACCGGAAATTTAGTGACACTATCTCCAGATCTATATGTTATGAATTCCCGTGAACGTCAGCTCAGCTGCGATTCCGTTGGTGGGTTGAACCGCGGTAGTCTCTCAAACACGTTAAAATATAGTAATTTCCTCTCGGAGCTAGAGCATAATAAACTTGTGATCCGACAAAATTTCATTCCAGATTTCCAGAGGAGATGACTGAAAATATATTTTGGTTAAATGTTCACGTGATCAGCTGACTGGTAATGGTAATCCACCCTCTACAGCCGGCTGTCGATTTTTTTTCCTTAAGATATATATTAGTTACAATCGAGAGGAAATGCATTTTTTTATAAGCGTTTGAGGGACTACCACGGTTCAGCCCACCAACGGAATGACGCAGCATTATGGATATGGTGCGAGAGGAAATTGATCATGGAAATTTGTTACAGGCCCGCGGTCTTACACTTTAACTCGTCCTCAACGTCTATCCAATCTCGCTATACATACCTTGACTCGAACATATCCTCGCACGCGCCAGTTTCGCGAAAAATATTTGTAAATCCCGATTTGAAAATATGCCGGCTCCTAAATAAATGAAACTTTCATTAGAACGCTCAAGCACACCTCCTGTCGTACGCAATTATTGCTGTGGGATTATTAAAAGCTAACAAAGTAGCAGAAACTTATTGATTGAGAAATGTTGTGCACAGTCGACAGGGACAGGCCTCCCGGTCCCCAACCAATATATTACGCCATTTAAGATTCTCATTAGTTGTTTCATTTGATTAGATTACTTACGCTCCCTTGAGGTTGCAGCTCATCATGTCTTGTCAACACATATTAGAAGAGTTCTATTTAAAGTCGACAGAGCGTAACATCGTTTGAATCTCAATTCTGTATGTGTACTAATTTATTTCATAGGTATATATATTATGTTTATGATTGAAGTTGTGACTAAATTATGTAATTTATGACTTGTAATTATTTTCGCGTTGAAGTTGGTACCTATTAAAACAGTTTATAATGGTAATGGAACGGTATATTTTGAAATATGTGACTGTACTAATCTTTTTAGAGTTCCGTAGTGAAGAAGAAACCCTTATAGTTTCGCCATGTCCATCCGACCACGACATAGCTTTGTAGCTTAGTAATCGTTAGTACTACCTCTAGAAAGTTGTAATTTAAGTTGTAATTTGATCATCAATTACGCCGAGAAAAAGTTGAATAAAATCTTGAAGAAAAATTTTTTTTGTTGATCTTTTAATGTGTTGTTGCATTTTTTTCTTCCATACTCCATCGTGTGCGATATCGTTGAATAAATAGCTCATTCAAAAACAATGTGGGGTTTCTAAAACTATTACTTGAGCCAGAAATCCGTTTGCATTGAACTTTAAAGTGGTTTTTTATGGTCAAGTGTGTTCCTGTTTTAATCTACTAATAAAATGAAACTATTCTGATGTTAAAGTTACCATCAAACTTACATCATGAGGAAGCCGGAAAGCCGGAAGATAGGCACCGCAACTTCGTTATAAAGCTATATACCTTATCGTAGCCGTCTTTGGGCTTATTGGAAACGTTATAAGGTGTGGTTGGAAACGTTATTTTTTTAACGTTAATTTAAATAACGAGTGCTTAGAAATAGTAGATAAAGCAATATTCTTAGGTATAACATTAGACAAAAATCTACAATGGAGTCCACATAGCCGTTATGGCGCGTAAATTAAGTTCAGCCGCATATGCTATCAGAAAAATCAGGCAACTTACCAATGTAGAAACAGCTCGCCTAGTTTATCATAGCTATTTTCATAGTGTTATGTCGTATGGTATCCTGGTTTGGGGTAAAGCAGCTGACATACAGACAATTTTTGTGTTACAAAAAAGAGCCATTCGCTCCATATATAACCTAGGCTCACGTGAATCTTTAAGAGAACTCTTTAAAGAAATCAACATTTTAACTGTAGCGTCCCAGTACATCTATGAGAATATTGTTTATGTCCTTAAGAACATAGACTCCTTCTGTAAAAATTCTGATATACATAATTTTAATACTAGAAATAAAAATAAAATTGCCACTAAAAAATTTCGTGTCCGTAAAGTATACAAATCTTTTGTAGGTCAATGTGTCCGTTTTTATAATAAGTTACCTGATGAAGTTTTGAATTTACCTTTTCCAGCTCTTAAAAAGTACTTGAAAAAATCATTGATGTCGAAGGCTTATTACAAGGTTGAGGACTATCTAACAGACAGAAAAGCATGGCCCAAACCAGATACTTAAATAGAGTAAAGATTCATATATTGTGTATTTTTTAATTTTATCTAGTTGACGCAGTTCTTGCAAGAAAACATATCAAAAGATTTATAACTAAATTTATAGTCTAAAGGATTCAATTTTTTTTTTTCCTAAATAGAATTTGATAATGCTAAGGTATACAGTTTCGAAATGTTTTCTTGCAGAATTACACACTGTACATAACTGGTTTTCTTCCTCATTTTATTCTTTGTTTTTGTGTTGCTTTATATAGATACTTAGATTTCTTGATCTTAAGTAGGTTAAGTATTATCATTTATCATTGTAATAAGCATATTTTTGTGAGAAAATGGCTGACTGTCGAGTTTCTTTCGGCGTTTCTTCTCGGCAGTGGCCTCTGTGAAACGCTAGTAGGGTTTGACTTGTAAAAGTGCCATTGCGGCCTACTTACAGAATAAAGTTCATTTTATTCATTTTTTTTATTCATTTTTTTATTCATTTTCCTTCTACTCTAGCTACTTATTGCAGAAATACTAAAATATGAATTTGCATCTGTTAGTTACTAACCTAGTTACAGTTACCACTTGTGTAATAATTTGTGTTGAGCAGTACCCGTACCAGTTGAATTACTTGTCGTTTTGAACTATCGCGAGTGTGCATAATTTCGGATGTACTCAAGGTTGACTGGTGTCTTGGCCTCATGATGACATGAAGCAGCTATGTTTTAATTAATTTACTAAGGGGAAAAAGGAATCTTAGATTAACGACTATGAGTACTATGTATGATTCAATGATGTCAATGTCATATGTCTACGTCTTAAATATACTTATATTACCTATACCTACCTAATTAAAACATATATAATGCATATACATACATTTAAATTTACGGTTAAGGATTTACGTAGAACTTTTAAATTGCTTAAAAGCTCAGGCAGGATTGTCGTTTCTTTTATACAGTAAAAAATGACACCAAGGCTTCAAGTCAACTTCTGAAACATAACGTGTCAGATTCGTTTACTCGCTTTGAAGTTTCAGCTATTAATGTAAGTGCCTGTACTGTACCAAGCCACGCCTAACCAGCCTTAATACAACCGGTTTGAATTTAGATTAGGAAAACTTAAGACTTACAAGTACAATAACATAATCAGTGAAGATTCTCGAAGGCTTTTGACAGGATTTGGCATGCTAGTCTGCTTCGTAAGCTCCCTACGATATCCCTTCTGAGTTCTGGCCTTTGTACCTGGATATCTGATTTCCTGAGTGAGTGAGTAGTCTTCGATGGCTGCTCGTCGGACCCCATGGCTATTGATGCCGGCGTTCCTCAGGGGTCTGTTCTGTCTGCGACCCTTTTCATATTAACGACCTTCTTCCAGGAGTGGTTGCATACACAGATGACAGTACGGTCATGGAGAGATATTTGTCCAGCGCAAGGGCTGGTCGTGTGAATTTCGATGTGTGAGAGAGAGACAATGGTAGAGCGAATTAACTCAACCTTAGATCTTGTCTCCCAATGGGGTGACAATAATCTGATTGGTTTCACCATGTCGCATCCTAAATAAGGTTAAGCGAAATTTCACGCCTGGGCAGCATCTTACTCTTATACAAAGCTCAAGTCGTCCTACATGGAATTTTGTAGTCACCTCTGCGATGGCGCCGCTAAGGGTCAGTTGCACCAACATACGAACACAGGCCGGTCATCGTCAAATATGGCGCCGGCAGCTGTCATCCCATAGAAATTTGTCAAACTTTCCATATATTTGACGAACACCGCTTACGATTACAGACGGTTTGGTGCAACCCAGCCTTAGTACCGACTTACCGCATTCGACTGGGTGGATCGCAGAGCCAGGATGCGCATTGGTGACAGACTGTCACTGACAGTACGGTAGTATTGAACTTAAGCTGAAGAGCGTAGCCAATAGACGAAAAGTAGCGTGTCTGTGCGTCTTTTACAAATTGTACTTTGGTGAGTGTGCTCAGGAGCTCCATGAGCTCATACCGCCTTCCCTTTTCCATCTGACATCCAGACGTACGGCTGGCTACGATCCTTATACCTGGTTTAAATTCCTCTTACTCGAACCAAGCGCTTTTCGTCATTTATAATGCGCACTGCTAAGGTTTGGAATTCCCCGCCAGCGTCTGTATTTCCGAGTTCAAATAACCTGGACCTTCTTAAGGCACGAGTGAATAGGCATCTTCTGGATGAGCTCGCTTCACCACCGGCTTACCTTTCCTCCTGGCTAGATGCTGCCCAAGAGCAATCCCATTTTTAATAATAATAAAAAAATGATGATTATCATAAAAGAACCATTGAGAAATCGGAGTACAGTCGACATTGAGATGATATTCAGAAATTTTTGGCACCCCTGACTAACAACAACGTCACTGTTTTCCAGTGATCACGGTCATACAAGTTTCCTATAGTGTTAGTACTTGCATAAGGAAACGGTGACGTTTTTATTCAGAATTTGAATGTGGGTCACGCTAGTCATCATTGGCCGTAAAGGAAAAACCCAACCGCTGCTAAATTTGAATTCTCTGCTTGTACTGCATAATGTTCAGTTGCGTAATTTCTCCCTGGATGGAGAAATATCATCTTGGGTGTTCCAACTGTTCATAAACGAGAAACTCCTGAATTTGTCTTGAAAATTCTAAATTTATAAGTAGTCGCAATTAGTCGGCCCATCCACCAAGTGATGGGACGACTTCCCCTGCCAGTGTCCAATTTATACTAGATGTCCAAAGGCGGTATATTTAAATATGAATGTACCTTGGTTTTGCGACTTTGATATTGACACGTTATCAGCGTGCAAAGTTACGTTCGCGCCGATACCGATTGTGTGTGATATGATTTGGTATGATTAACTAATTTGATCGTAATGGCTTGTGGTTACGAAGACACCGGTGAAGCGGAATTAGAATGAATGCGCGGCGCGACTCGCCGCGGCCGTGTGCCACGTCACCGTGACCCACTGACACAGATCCGCGGGGCCGCCTGCACCGATATCTGCACGCGCCGGCACCGCTCTTCCACTCGCTCTCCCTCCATCCAACAGACCGCGTCATATGTATGCACTCTTTTTAACGTGCATATTTTTGATGCATTTCTATTTTGTAATGCGTACCATTGCCACTTACGTCACGCGAGTTTTACTATCATTAAAGAGTCGAGAGCCTTGTTGGTTTATATAGAACTTGTGCATGCGATGTGGCTTATAAAAAGATGTGCACATGCGCACCTCACCTAGACCTTAACATAATTACACCATCGTGTGTCAACTCATGCTCCACATTCTGTGTCATAAGAACATGAATTTGCTTGAAAGATTACTTTTATTATTTTCTACAGTACTTTAAAGTAGACACTTATTTTATTTATATTCAAATACTTTAAATATTTACACTTTTAAACATTAATTGCATTTGTTTGAAATACTTAATTAAATCGAATAGTGCAATCATGACCTTGTTATCTAAATTGTGCACTTGACACGAATAGGTACTGTTCCGTTTCACTTTCATGTGTGCGTCACGGAGATTGGTATACATACGTAACATACATGCATTTACGAATATAACTTGCAGAGTGAAATTTATCGCTGTATTCTCGTAAACTATTTATAGTATTTAGCAACTTTAAGCACTAATTGTATACGGGACATAAACAATGGCAGAAAAAATAAGAGAGATGAAATGTAAATGCCAGATAACGTGGGAAAAGTCTTATAAATAATCACTATTTATTTTGCAACAAGTAGTATAGCTAAATGGCTAATAAACAATATCTACCTATGTATAGTCCTTCGGATTAATTCGTGCATGATCGGCTTTATTCGTCAAGTTTATGAATGTGTCGTCACGGCGAGCGAGATCGCACGAGAGCTCCATAAGATAAAGTCAGCGAGTGTGACCGTAGCAGCGCTATCAGGTCCAGTCCCGACTTCGCCTCCCGCAGCCGCCGTCACCGCCGCCGTTCTGCGTCTCGTCGCGCCGTGTTGATATTATGTGAAGTGGCGAACGAAAAGGATGTGTGTATACGTACGTCTCGTCTTTCAGTTGACTTTCATCGTCGTTTTGTAGTGAACGTTTCGCACGGATATTGATAGAAAATTGCAGTATCGCTACGTAATATATTTACCGCAACATTTATTCAGTAAACCAGAAAAGGACGTTTGGTTACGTGAATGCTTCGAATTATTTTAAACATTGGGTTACAAGTGTTTTAGTGAATTTCTGAACAAAAAATAGCGTTGGGATAAGCGTGGCGCAATGCAGTGTATGTTTGGATGCGAATTTAAACAGTGTTGTGCAGAAATATTCAAGGGAGTTAGTCTCGTGCATCGCACTAAAAAGTTGTGGTGTTTGCTGTAGCCATGCTGCCAATGGTGCATACAGAGCCGGTGCTTTTCGATTTCGGGGGTCCCAACATAGACGGAGCCGCTACTCCGTCGTCCTCAGTGCCGGCCTCGCTCACGCCGCACTCTGATGTTGACGAGCTGGTAGACATCTTCTTTGACGTGGATGTGGCCGTCAACACTTTTACAAGGTAAATAAGTCCATTCGCATTATGATTAGGTGTAACGCTTTTGGGGGAGCTGACACATCTCGCAGCCTTGACCCTGACCATTTTAGATCGTTGCACGTTGTTAATACTGCACTTTTAAGTTGTGAAACATTCTACTCTGCAAGCGTTGCCTTTTTGTCGAGTGATGTTATTCATGAAAATAAAAGCTGATTTTTCTACTGTGCATTTCGTGGCAGAATTTAGTCATGCATAGAAAATATAGGTAGAAATGGTATGCACGTCAGACTTGCGTAAATTACCTCGTATGTTCATAACATGTTCATAAGTTTTGAGACGACAAAAAAATTCGTAAAAGCAACAAGTCGATCAAATAATTTTCGAAATGTGTAATATTATTATTATTACATATAATCAACGTCTATAACTTATAAAAATAAATGTAGTTGATTTTTAGGTTTTTGTTAAAAGTGTGTTTTTTAATAGATTTTCGTTCGGTCGTCTGAAAAAGTGTCAGTTCTGACGCGACTTATTATACGGAATCATTTTTCTTTTATAGTGGTTCATTTAATACCGGCAAGATTTGGATGAAATTTACATGAAGTTTTTAGGCCCTTTTGGCCTGTTAAAAAAAGTAAATTTGTCCTCAAATAACAATCTGGAAGACTTGGGTATTATAGGGCTGGATGAAGACACTACTCGGAACTAAAAATCAAAGGAATATTTTTTTAACGCTTATAATGTGAATATATTTTTTCACGACTAATATATGATCAAGTTTAAAAAAAAATGAAAAACAGAAGGCTACTTTAAATAAACACAATTTAATTTAATTAATTATAGTGTAGTTGTTAGATAAAAATATAAATGTAATCGTATAACATTTCAGTGATCGAACAATTTGAGATTACATTCGTCTCAAAACTTATGAACAGACTATAGGTAATTATGCAGCGATCAATCGATTTCGCAAAGGTTTTCAATTCGTCGCTCATATTACTACGCCCAATGGATGAAGAAAGTCAACAAGTGGTAGCTCCGTGAAGTCGAGCGTGTCAGTGTAGGTAATGATTGGATCATAATCACGTCATGCCTGCTTACATTGGAGAGTCGCGTGATTTTAGAATCTCACTAATTTCGAAATTTACTGTATAAAAATTTCATCACATTTAATGTAGATATACCCAGAGAAGAAAGTTTTTATCACTCGGTATTCTGTATTGTTGTAGTGTAGTTCCAGTTGGGTGTGCTCTCTCCACTTTTTGCGAGGTAGAGGCACGTTGTCTATTAGCATTAGCACCCAACTCTACACGACTTCAAGAAAAACTTGAAATTTGCTGTAAGCTGAAACCTGAGAAATCAGTTTTACCGTGAAAGAGAGCGAGTGGTGCTCAGTGAAAGTGTGAGCATTGCGAGTGGTTCACTCACTGAAATGACAACAGCCAGCTTATATGATTATGTCATAATTATCAAAATC
Source organism: Cenopis cana (assembly GCA_951800055.1). Classification (NCBI taxonomy): domain Eukaryota; kingdom Metazoa; phylum Arthropoda; class Insecta; order Lepidoptera; family Tortricidae; genus Cenopis; species Cenopis cana. The sequence goes on along the minus strand of OX637477.1, from coordinate 8,693,339 downwards.
ATAGTAGCGGATAAAAACATATTGCATAGAGATATCGTTTTTAAAACCCCTAGTTAACAAGCTAAACAAGGAACCCTTAAGCCCGAAACGCACTGACAGCGGTAGCGGGGCGGGGCGTCGCGGTGCGGAGGCGGTACGGGTTGTAATATTCGAACTAATATGAAAGGGTCCGCACAGAAAACCGGCCGGGAAAAAAGCGTTCTGTGCGGACCCTTTCATATTAGTTCGAACATTACAACCGGTACCGCCTCCGCACCGCGCCGCCACCGCTGTCTGTGCGTTTCCAGCTTTATAGTTTCGCCAAGTCCGTCCGTCCGTCCGTCCCCGGCTTAACTCAGTAACCGTTAGTACTAGAAAGCTGTAATTTAGCATGAGTATATTGAGTATACATACATATCAATGACGCCGACATGACAAAACGGTAGAATAAAATCTTGAAAAAAAAAATTTTTTTTGGGTTCCTACTTCCTCTACACGTAAAGTGGTGGTGCAATTTTGTTTTCTTTCAATCCCCATCGTATGGGGTGTCGTTGGATAGCTGTATAAAAATATTGTAAGTTGTCCACCCAACTATGGAAGTAAGCCCTGACATGCACTTGGCCGGTTTTTTTTATTTTCACTAAGTAATATTCATCTAGTTTATTTTTATCCTTTCATCATCGGCTTGATCATTTTACAATAAATATATGGCGTAATAATGCAACTGTCGGTACCTACCTCCAGACATGCTGTATGCATACAGATTAAACGTGAGCGCAAATGATAACCAATACAACACAAATAGACTAGAAAGATTGTAGGTCACTACGGTGACCCGCTGATAAGGTAACATTGACTAATTATAATTACGTACTAGCTGCATTATGGGTCGTTTGCAAACAAATTGTACATAACTAAGGGCTTTAATTAAAACAAAACTTAACTATTGATTCCATTGTGTAACGATTACTCATATATTTTGTATGGCTAACTTTCGTTACACAAAGGACGGGATCGTAATTTTTTTTTCATTAAGCCTTTAACTACAGTACATTTTTTTTGCATACGATCCTTATACTTAGTGACAAACAATATGATCAATAAAAGTCCTGCAAAATCTTTTCGAAATAATTAGTGGCATCAGCTTCGCGTAAGCAGCTTAGCTCCGTTAACTACCTTTATCTACACACATATCATAAATCCTCTAATATGCGTTCGGAAACCGTAGAAAATGACTCTCTTTTCAACATTAAATGTATTAATGACAATTTTCTTATCTGTGGCTAAGGCTACAGCACTAATATAATTTTCATTATAATTTCCTATTTAATGTTATAATATTAAACGTCAAACAAAACTGTCAAAATTTAAATGTCAAAGTTGATATGTCCATATTCTAGTATCACTGAAAATTCAAATTCAGTCGATGCGAAATGTCAGCTCGATGTTTTTTTAGTATATATCGCACGAAATTTGAGCTAGAACGACATGATAATCAGAATGGGGACTCTTTACTTTTTAAAATAAAATTCAGGTATCGGTTGCTAGTTCTGATTTCGACAGATTAGATTAGATTAGATTCATTTATTTCATGATAAGAATTACATTATAAATTTGTACACATGTCAAAATTACAAGAATAGTTATCATGATCGTCATAAACAGGAAAAATAAAAAATAAAAAAATAAATAAAAAAGGATAATAACATAATGTCAACCAAAATTAAACACACATGATAATGATAAATAGTAAAAATAAAATAATTGCATCTCCCTTTCGGGATCGTCAAAGTCCATTTCAAAATACAAATTCCAATATACTAATCAAGTCAAAATACAAGTTCAAGTCCATAACAAAAAATAAATCAATTTAATACAAATTTAATAATATTTATTTACACGTCAGTAACTTAAGGTCCATATACTCTTTAACAGAGTATAATGGATTTTCCAATAAGAGGCGTTTCAGGCGGCGTCGAAATGCATCGTCAGATGGTTCAAGTCTAAGATCAGCGGGCAGTCGCTCGTAATAGGTGGGCCCAATAACACGTGGGTTCTTACCTGCAAGTGCCATGCGACGGGGAACTGTTCTCAAACGCCCAGTATGGCGGAGTGTTTTGCCAATCGCATTTACGGTGTTAAAATCAGAAATGTTGTTCCTTACGAACATAATAATTTCGAAGACGTAGAGTGAGTAGTGTGTCATAATACCAAGTCTCAAAAAATGGTCCCTGCACGAAACTCTCGACTTTGCCCCGATCATCGCACGGACGGCACGTTTCTGCATGAGCAGCACTCTGTTGGCATCCGTTGAGTTTCCCCAAATGAGTGTGCCGTACGACATCAGCGAATGAAAATGGGCAAAGTCCGCAACCGTGTAAAAATAGTAGTTTATGCAATACACAAGGTAAACCCGTCGTGTTTGGGTGTTTGGGACAGCCTCCACATGTAGTTGATGACGGCTAGCAATGGCAATAAAAGCTTGTACCAAAAATGAAACTTTGACAAAATAGTACATTACTTACCAAGAGCGGTAAAGCAAAGAATGTCTCAGATCGCAGGTATTTTAAATATGCGTAAGTACAAAATTTTATGTCACCCCCTAGCCAGGCAGTGGGATTTTCCGCGCGCGGAGCGTGCGCTAATTGCCACTTTATGGCCAGGTGTGACATAGACTTATTTCCTTATTATCGCGATATGCTGTTGGAGTTTCCTCAAGTCTTCACTCGTCTTGGCAGTGCTGAGTTGCTGACCTTACTTACCATTGAACAACTTGTTCTCGTAGCGCGATATTCGTCGTTATTTCGTACCATGTGACCTACGTATCCACTATCCACCTCCACTTTAGTCTCTGTTTCGTGACGTCAGATATTTTGTCATCGGCGCACGACATTGTCCACATGATTTGGGTGTTCAAAGCAAATTTTGACAAAGGACGTTTAAATTCTTTGTATCTCTTTCTCTTTATATAAAATATTATCTGAAGACACTTTCATGATCGCCGGTACTTCATTATGCTGAACTCGGGTGGAAATCAAAATTTATTGTTACAAGGATTTCAGGTTTATTATATACATTTTATACCATAGTAGAATGAAGGTTTATTGCTTTTGACTATAGAAACTTGTATTACAGAATGCGGATTAAAAAAAAGGTAGTTTCGTGTCTTGGGTCTTTCCTCTCGACAGACATTTTGGCCAGCTGATTCCCTCTTAAAGTCTTTAACTAATCGACTACGTAACTGAATGAGTTTAGGTCTTAGTTCGTTAGGATAGGTTATTGTATGATTATGATATGATGTATATAGTGTCTCTGTTTACTGTAATTCTGTAACCTAGATTTCTCAGATGGTTTTAAACTCACAAGAGGGTCCCCAGCCTTAATATAAAAATTTAAATCTATAATCGACTAATTTGTAATACGTTTCTCAAATGACTAATTCTGTTTGCGTCGAGTTGACGACAAGTTAAAAATATAAAAAAACTTTAAAAAAGCAGTCGTTCGAAAAAGTGGTACTTTCCGCACAGTTTGGTTGCTTAGAAAACGCACTTTTCGAGCACATACATTATAAAATCTAGGTTCATGGAATCTTCGTTGCATTATACTATGTGAAATTTTAAGAAACATAACCTAGATATTAACGTGTGGTACTTTTCCTTTTATCCCAACAAGGGAGTTTAATTGTTTTGCGAATGGATGTGACAATATATGTTTAAATGATTTGTATTTGTTTATATATCTAAAAATAATCTGTACTGTGTGTTTATTGACGTAACTGACATGGGGTCTGATTTTTTAACTTTCTTCTTGAATAGGTAATTTTACTAACTACTCCTTGATTAATTCAGGTCTATAATTTTTACCCTCTGTTGACCCGCGGCGGCCACATTAATAATAACTTATTGTATTTTTATATTATACAGGGTGGCCCAAAAATACGTTGACACGGACTTTTTAGGATATTTTTTTTTAGAACACGATTACACGAGTTTTATATAAAAGCGTTAAAAATACTGTCATTTAACTAAACAAAACACTAGTTATCTGCAATTTATCCCTTTCTGGCTTTGATACACACTTGCAAACGTACGTTAAATTGACGAGCAAAATGCCGCACGTATTAAAACGTCATTTTCGGAAAGGTCTGAATTTCCATGTGTAGTGGTACAGGCCCTTGTTTCTAAGATATACTAAAAATTATAAACCATTGGATTAAGATCAGGCGAGAATGGTGACCAGTGTGTCGATCTTATGATCCTAGGGCAATTTTCATGATAACTCCAAAATTTGCCCATATTCATAAGCTGATAAAATTAGCTGGCTACCTTACACACCTGACCTTAATCGATTATAGTACCTATTTGGTCAACCTTAAAGACAAGGGCCTGCGTCACTAAAGTTAGAAATGTATATTGCTCTGAAAGCAATACTTTCCAAAAAATTGGCAAGATAACGTATTAGGACGTGCGGCATTTTGCTAGTCAGTTTAACTTACGTTTGCAACTGTGCATCAAAGCCAAAGGGGAATATTTTGCAGATAACTAGTGTTTTGTTTAGTTTAATAATAGTATTTTTAACGCTTTTTAACAAAAGTCGTGTAGTCGTGTCGTATTAAAAAATAATGTCCAAAAAATTCCGTTTCAACGTATTTTTGGGCCACCCCAGTAGTATGCCGGTATATGTGTTTACGTACGCCTTCCTTCTTCTGTTTACTACTGAAAATTGATTTTTTTTCTTGTTACTGATTCCAATAAAATTGAACATTTAAGAAACAATTCAGCCAAACACGCGTTTTATGTTCGCACGGAATATACATGTCTATTGATTTTCATTCGGTATATACCTTTAGTAAACGTTATTTCACCTGTATAAACCTTACTGGTAACCTTATCAGGCAAGCTTTATAGCTATACCTATATACCATAGAGCAACATTTCAACTAGCAAGAAACTGGTAGGTATATGTACTGAGATAAAGATAACCCAGGGGTTACCTCTACCTATTGATTCGTGTGCTGTCGTCGATAGTCGGCACTACTCGGTGAATTCTGTAAGGTCAAGCTCAAAGAAAAGTCGTTCTTTTACGGTAAGCGAGAAAGCAAAGTTCAAATAAATCGCTACAATAAAGGTTACCAGTGACTCTATTTGGTAAAAATAATTGTAATTAAGGTCGTTGTTGCATTTGTCGGTTTTACCTCGAAAAGTTATCGTGTTTTTTAAACGGAGTAAGTACTCCAGTTCGGCCGTACTGCTTTCTGTAAATTGGTGTGAGTGTGACTAGGTACGCAAATTGCACTATAGAATGACTTGGGTAACTACACCAAAATAGTACACCACCTGCCCGACACGACAATGCCAAATTATAGTTTCTATGCCAGAAAATCTGCCATTCATGGCGGTTCTCTCATAATTGTAAAAAGCTCTTTTAAATGCAAAGAACGGAAGGATATAGTAAAGTTATCAATTGAGAGGATTGTAGAAATTGCTTGTACAGAACTAGAAAGCTATATAATCATATGTGTATACAGGCCTCCTGCATCTGACTTCTGCACATTTGAATCCACTATGGAAAATGTGTTGAGGTTAGTAACTAAGAGCCAAAAAAATGTTATAGTTTGTGGTGATTTCAATGTTAATTTACTTGAACCATCTAATAATACTGTCAAGTTGTTAAGTTTATTTAAATCTTTTAATTTGATAAATTTGTTCCTTGAGCCTACCCGGGTAGGTGCTACTAGTGCGACCTGTTTAGATAATATTTTTTGTAACTGTGAATGTTTGGATAAGAAAATTTTAAATCGTTTTAACTCTGACCACAGTGGTCAAATGGCATCTTTCTCTATGATTAATCAAGAAGAACAACCCCAAACTATAACATACCGACCCATAACTAGTTCTCGTTTGGAATTATTTAAAAATGAAATTAACCACAATATTTGTATGTTATCACTTTCACAAAGTAATTCGAATAGCATGTATAAAGATTTATTCGGCTTAATTATTAATTGCTTCAATGAAAATTTTTCAGTAAAAACTATTTCTGGGTCAAAAAATAAAAATAATAAGATAAAATTTAGTGATTGGGCTACCGTAGGTATACATAGTAGATATGAGCGCCGATGGACAATTGGCCGGCGGCGGCGCGCCGATTAAAATTGATCGGCGGCGGCGGCGTCGGCGGCGTGACCTTGAAAAAACCTTAGGTTCAAAACAAAAATCCTACATATAGGCGTTGAATACGATTTTTTTACGTATTTGATGCCGGACACGCCTGTCAATGTCATTTTTACTGTCAGGATGACAAACATGCCTATTTATTTGATTTATATCGATGCTCTACATTTTATCCCGTCCTAGTCGATTACGCTCTGCTGTATATGTAACATCTAAGTGCCAATGAAAACAGCAAGTCTGTTGCTACCTGCGGGAAACTTCGTGTCAAGGTGGTCCAGTCACATGACAAAGCTCTAAACTATGATACCAGTATGTAAACATGACAATTCTGCCTCTTGGATAAACTCTTGGATGCCTACGGAACATGGTGTTTCTAACGCAAACACACTCGCATATTATATACTTCTAGGATTTATCACAAATACTAGGCGCTGCATTATTCCCATCTTTTGGTGAACCTCGAACACATCGTACCGTGTAAGAGACAAGCAAGTTCTTCACTAAGCCAAGCAAATTTCAACGGCATTGAAGATTATTTAATACGCAGTAGTCGCGTAACTACAGGCCCATTTCGGTCACATCCGTTCACTGCAAGATTATGGAGTGTCCTGAACAGCAGGCTCTTTGGCATACCTAGAATCAATGAACTCCTCAGTGACCGACAATACGGCTTTCGTCGAAATCGGTCCACTGGGGATCTTCTAACGTACACAGAGTCTGCTGAGGAATCACATAATACCTCCCGCCCCTTCAAAGCGACACCATTTTACGGTGGCAGTTCCGAAAACTCGCGCACGAAACGCTTTGCTTTCATTTTTATTGTAAAAACGGCCAAGCTATGGAACTCCTTACCGAAATTCTCCTTGAACCTATATTATTATGGTCCTCAAGGCGAGAGTGAATTGTTTTTTTCTAGATAAGCGCATTCCATCCTAGACCACAATATCACTTACCATCAGGTAATTTGTGGTCAAGTGCAAAGCAAACGTATTTAAAATAAAATAAAGAATAATTGCGACAGTCTATGATATTTTACTTTGATAATTATAACACAAATACTACACATAGCCTATTTTACAAGTAGGTATTCCAAATTTCAAATCGATAACATAAATAGTTTCTGAAATTTAATATTTAGCAATCTGACGAACAGACGGCTAGAATCGCTCATTAAGGATCCTTTTATGCATTTTTGGTACTGAACCCTAAAATAAATAACCCTATATAACCGTAAGCTATCAAATTCCAAACTAGTTTGCCGATCGATGATAAAAGTGTGTAAAAGATAGGCTACACAGTATCTGAAACGCGCGCGAGACATAGATCGGCGCGCCGATCGCCCTGTATCGGCGGCGGCGGCGTGGGATTTTCGCCGGCGGCGGCGGCGCGGCGGCGCGGCGCTCATATCTAATACATAGAAGTAGAAATAGGCTTTATGAACTTTATGGTGAGAGGGAGGTGAACAAGAACAGTGATTTCCTGGACTATGTCAAGAGTTACTCAAACATCTTCAAGAGAGTGTGTTTTGCTGCTAAAGCAAATTATATTAGTTCTAAACTTAAAGTATCTGACAACAAGGTGAAAACTGTTTGGAATATTATAAATAGAGAATCTGGTAAATTTAAAACTCGCGATTATCAAGTCAACATTCTCACGGAAAACCAACAGGTCATGTCAAATAACGATGTTGCCTTGGCATTCGAGAACTATTTTTCAAATATAGCAAGTAGTACTACAAAATGCCTGCAGTCATCTAAAACCCAAGCTAAAGCTTTGCTTTGTGCTAACATTAGTAAATGTGATGTAACGTTTAATTTTAGTCAAGTAGATTCAATCAAGGTTGTTAAAACATTTAAATCGCTCAATTTAAAGAAAACCGAGGATTTATGGGGAACATCAGTAAAAGTTATTAATCATATCATAGATGTCATTGCGCCCCAATTAGCTTTGATTTACAATAACTGCTTATCAGAGGGTATTTTTCCTGATCTTATGAAGTTTAGTAAAGTCATACCTCTATTTAAATCGGGTGATTTAATCGACCTAACCAACTTCCGTCCCATATCGATACTACCTGTATTAAGTAAGGTTTTTGAAAAATTAATGTTAAACGATATGCTAATGCACTTTAATAGAAATAAACTGTTTACAAGTAAACAGTTCGGTTTCACAAGAGGGCGCTCCACGACTGACGCTGCATCTGTACTTATTAAACATATTTACGATATTTGGGAGAATTCCTGTGATGCGATAGGTATTTTTTGTGACCTTTCTAAAGCTTTCGATTGCGTGGATCATGGGACGCTCGTTTTGAAACTTAAACATTATGGTTTGTCTGCTAATGCGTTAAGTCTTATGTCTTCATATCTCAGCAATAGAACTCAAGCAGTTGTTGTAAATGGAACCCAGTCTAGTGGGGCAATAGTAACGTTAGGAGTGCCTCAGGGCTCTATCTTAGGTCCATTTTTATTTTTGGTTTATATAAATGACTTGCCGTCTATAGTAAGTAATCTTTGTGATATAGTTTTATTCGCGGATGATACATCTTTAATCTTTAAGGTTGACCGAAAATCAGTTGACTATAGTAGAGTTAATGGCAGACTGGACAAAGTACTTGACTGGTTTACCGTTAACAATCTGTTACTTAATGCTAAGAAAACTAAATGTGTCAGATTTTCTTTGCCTAATGTTAGACCGGTGGAAACTAGTATACTCTTAAATAACGAGTGCTTAGAAATAGTAGATAAAGCAATATTCTTAGGTATAACATTAGACAAAAATCTACAATGGAGTCCCCACATAGCCGTTATGGCGCGTAAATTAAGTTCAGCCGCATATGCTATCAGAAAAATCAGGCAACTTACCAATGTAGAAACAGCTCGCCTAGTTTATCATAGCTATTTTCATAGTGTTATGTCGTATGGTATCCTGGTTTGGGGTAAAGCAGCTGACATACAGACAATTTTTGTGTTACAAAAAAGAGCCATTCGCTCCATATATAACCTAGGCTCACGTGAATCTTTAAGAGAACTCTTTAAAGAAATCAACATTTTAACTGTAGCGTCCCAGTACATCTATGAGAATATTGTTTATGTCCTTAAGAACATAGACTCCTTCTGTAAAAATTCTGATATACATAATTTTAATACTAGAAATAAAAATAAAATTGCCACTAAAAAATTTCGTGTCCGTAAAGTATACAAATCTTTTGTAGGTCAATGTGTCCGTTTTTATAATAAGTTACCTGATGAAGTTTTGAATTTACCTTTTCCAGCTCTTAAAAAGTACTTGAAAAAATCATTGATGTCGAAGGCTTATTACAAGGTTGAGGACTATCTAACAGACAGAAAAGCATGGCCCAAACCAGATACTTAAATAGAGTAAAGATTCATATATTGTGTATTTTTTAATTTTATCTAGTTGACGCAGTTCTTGCAAGAAAACATATCAAAAGATTTATAACTAAATTTATAGTCTAAAGGATTCAATTTTTTTTTTCCTAAATAGAATTTGATAATGCTAAGGTATACAGTTTCGAAATGTTTTCTTGCAGAATTACACACTGTACATAACTGGTTTTTTCCTCATTTTATTCTTTGTTTTTGTGTTGCTTTATATAGATACTTAGATTTCTTGATCTTAAGTAGGTTAAGTATTATCATTTATCATTGTAATAAGCATATTTTTGTGAGAAAATGGCTGACTGTCGAGTTTCTTTCGGCGTTTCTTCTCGGCAGTGGCCTCTGTGAAACGCTAGTAGGGTTTGACTTGTAAAAGTGCCATTGCGGCCTACTTACAGAATAAAGTTCATTTTATTCATTTTATATATATCATGCAAAAAACCTTACGGGAAGCAAACCATTATGCTCTCGTATCCCTTGGCCAGGTCGTAATGTTGTACTGAATTTCATTATAACCCGCAAGCACTCTCCATACAAACTTTGTGCAAGTTTTTCTTTGCTTGTGTTTGCATTACACTTATGATTTTTGGTCAGTATGCTTATTTTTCTGTTAGCCAGACCCTCAAGAAAAAAAAACTTTATTTTTTATTTTTTTGTATTTTTTTGAATCAAAAACAAAAGCCGTGAGTGTTTAGGCGTTGAGAAGTACTTGGGAAACAAATAATCTCACATTCCTACTTAGATACATACATGAACCCTGAAAACATTCCTCTCCACTCCTTTTTTGGACAGTCGTGTAAAAATTAATGTGTAAAAATGTAAAAAATGTTTTAAGGCGCAGGGGCGGGCAAGGCATTCTCCATACAAACTCTGTGCACGTTTTATTCGTAGGTTTTGGCACTAAATAATGTAATTTTTTTTTTGATGTAAATATTAGATATGCGAAGAAAGTGATGTGGAATTAAAAATTAAAAAAAATATCAACGAAAAAAAAAATTACATCACGAAATAGCTCACAGAAAAATAAGCATACTGACCAAAAATCATAACTTTAATGCAAACACAAACGAAGAAAATCCTGCACAAAGTTTGTATGGAGGGAGCTTGCCCTGCCCCTCCTCTTAAATGGCAATACCGCGGATTGTCCATGGCAGTAGGATAGGATAGGATAGGACACTGGTGCGAGTATGTAATGTAGGTAGTACATGCCGCGTCCGTCTCGTGGCTCACTTGAATGAAACCATGACACTGACCGCGCAAATGAAGTCATCCAAATGGGTACCTACTGGGAGTTGAGAAATTATACTTCACTATACATTCAATCAGCAAAGTATTTAAAAGTCAATGCACTTTTAAATATTGATACTTAACGATAAAATCGTCAGTTGCAGTTTATTAATAAGATAGATCGAAAACAACTCTAAATGTTGCTTGTTATCATGCGTGCATACGACATGTATGACAATAACATTATTTATCGAGAACTAAATAAATAACCTGTTAGGTAAATTGTTTAAAACTTTGCATTTCCATGATGCAAGCATTAAAACGAATATCCTTGACCGGAGTTGTGACGAAGCTTGGACTTCCGTTGGTGGCCATGAACGCATGCGTCACCTAGTATAGCAGTAGAGCAAGACAGAGCATATGCCCGGCTATAACCATCGCCAAACTAGAGGTCTGCAAAAAACATAAATACTTTTAAACTATTTGCGTTGTTTTATTGGCAGCATCGTGAGACCGTTTATAACACGAGATTATATCGTCTAATAACCAACTTATGCATGCTATGTGGTTGTATGACTACATTGAGAAGTGAGCTAACATTGTGGCGTTAATATTTGTGTTGTACATGCGTATACTATTCGTACACTATAATGCTATATACTAATAATTTTGAGAGCGCTCATATATTATGAAGGTTTGGGGTTGAGCCAGGATTGGGAGTGTGGTCATAAACGATAGTGTCCAGGTTTAATTTATTTACTGCCTTTTATTTAAATAAATAAGTATTACGATTAGGGGATTATCTTACAAAAATTGATCTAAGTCAGTTAAATATTGAACTTAATTTATTGCAAATAAGAAGGAGTACCTACGTGATGAAGTACCTACGTTCCTTACATCTGAAGAAACCAAAACCTAGCACTTACATTTGCGTGTGTTTATAATTTATATGAGTGATAAACGACACTTAGACAACCTACTCAAATGGTCATTGCATATTTTAACGTCCGTTCGGCATACCTGTTCATTAAAATACTTCTCGTCTGTTTGCGACGGCCATACTAAATTTTAATGAGTCATTGAAGTTTATTTGTTGATATCTTCAGACTAAATTAGATTATATGTCGATTATTCTACGGGAGTCAAGTCTTTCTTAAATATTATTGCACAATGGTTACAACACCTGCGTAACCTAACTTTTATTTATTTTAGTCATATTTTAGTCAAACTTATAAATTAAGAATCTTATACAAATAGAACATTATAATCTTCTTTTAACCTACTGAGAAAACTATAGTTAAAACTGACCAAACATATGTTTGCCGAAGATATAGTTCGTACACAAGTGTAAGGCCAAGTGCTGTCAAATTAACGCAAACAAAAAATCTACCTAAACAGTCAGAGCTCTAAGTCCAGTTTTGCTTGCGTTCGTTTGACAGAATTTGGCTTTAGAGTTTTGTACGAACTATACATGGGAATTTAAAATCCGCATCCACGTCTTATACGAAGTCGACTTTGGTCGCTTAGTTAGGGAACAGTAATGGCCTGCAAGGTCAGCCCTTGTCCCTTAGCAAAGGTGGATCCGGTGCTAAAAACTTGCGCGACGACAAAGATTAGATAACTATCCGCATAGGGTGTGGAATTGAAGACCGGAAGTTAACAAGCATATCATTGTATAATAAATGCCCAGTAAATGCCATAATAATATCAACGCATACGTGTAGTTCTCATAATTTTGGTTGAATTTAATAGAGGCGGATTACATAATATGAAACGTGTAGAACAGCATGCGATGACTATACTTTCACACGAGCATTCATTCGGCTTCGATTATTATACATGCGCTGCTATCTCGCCGTAAAAACCTGTCTTTTAGTTAATAAACCCCCAAATTTAATTTATGATGCCTGGAATACGGTATTTGACACATATTAAAATTTATAACACAGTGTCACTTTTTGGATAGTTAGCCATCAAAATATTACAATAAATCGTAAATTATAAAATTATACCAAAATCATAAAAAGATATGAATCATCAAAAACTCAGAAAATTATGTAAAAAAAAATTTCCGTCCAAAATTCAAATAAAAGGTATCAATAGAATGCTTATGTAAAAATAAAAAATAAATTGTATGGCAACTATGTACCTAAACGCATTATTTTACGACTAAAACAGCAAAATACTAATTTTCCCATACAACGGTTGGTCGAATGCAGTGCAAGTGACGTCATTTGCCAGGGCCAATTTGTAGGAGCCTTTTTGAGACCCGCTAGCGTCGAGCTAGGTTTGTCCCTAATTTTAGCCCTTTATTGTGCTCTAAATGTTGTTGGTCCCATATAGACATTTGATGGTCTCTAAAAACTGGTTCGATTGGCATTATAAAAAAAATTAGTCAAATAGCGTATTGACGTTGAAGCTTTTTCAGGTAAAAGTAATTAATGCTTTAACTTCATTACTGTGACTAGCGATATTAGAAGCTTTAAAATTTCTTACTGATTTATAAAACGCATGTTTATAACAATTGTTTATATATTTAAACTTTATTGTACTAAATAAAGAAATATGTACAAATGGCGGATTTAATGCTATAAGGCATTCTCTACCAGTCAACCATTGGGTTGAACAGAAACATTTGGTGCAGGCATTTAACTTTACTAGAAAAACTTTACTTATATAAACTCGATTACTAAAATATATACTGACTTACATACAATACACATATACAATAGATTATATACTTACATAGTAACTACTTTAGTTATTCATATTGTATGTCATTTAAAATTTTCAATAATTCCCCTACGTAGTATGAAGGAAAATCCCCAAAACAAATTTGGCAAAGTCATACATAACAAATTGGCCCGAAAACCCCCACATACCAAATTTCATCAAAATCGTTAGAGCCGTTTCCGAGATCCTCGAAATAAATAAATATATAAATAAAGAAATATACAAGAATTGTTCGTTTAAAGATACAAGATTTAATAATGATAATTTGACATTTATAACAACATTGAGATTTTAGTTAAGGTTAAGAGGAGGTATCCCCATTGCAAATGTCCCGCTCTAAAGCTTAAGCCACACACAGCGCGGGCGGGCGGGTGGCGCGCGGGAGCGGGCGTGAGGCGAGCGGGCGTGAGGCGCTCGGGAGCGGGCTGAGGCGGGCGGGAGCGAGCGGGAGGCGGGCGGGCGCGTGTCAACGCGCTGCAGTGTGAAACTCCCGCCCGCTCCCGTCCGCCACCCATCCGCCCGCTCTGTGTGTTTTAAGCTTAACACGCGTGAGTTTGCAATTAACCTCCCCGCTCTCTACGCTACGGAAGCTTGCGCGTAGTTTTCGTAAACATTTAAACAGTCATTAAACCAATCATTTTATCAAAGCAAACCTTACGAATTTGTCTATAACTATTTAGGGTCTTTTATTGAGTAAAAAAAATAAAAATTAAATGTAAAATATCAGTGATATTTTCGTCATATTGAAAAACCGGCCAAGTGCGAGTCGGACTCGCGCACGAAGGGTTCCGTACCATTATCTATAAAAACGGCAAAAAAATCATGTCTATTGTATGGGAAATATTTAAGGGGGCCTTAAATATTTATTCTAAAAAACATTCCACAAAGGGGTAACTTGCGGTTTTTTTCTATCGAGTGAAATTCATTAGGTCTTGTAACTAAATACAATTTTGACTCCTTATCTAACATATTTTTTTTAGAATTTAAGACACTATATTCTATGTCTCAGATGGTTTTAAAAAACTCAAAAGAGGGTCCCCAGCTTTAATGGCAAACTCGTGCGTGTTAGAGCGGGGCATTTGCAATGGGTGGGCCTCGCCTACAATAGTTTAACAAAGTGCTGCACAACTTGATTCATGTAGGACTTTTTACTGTAATTCCGATATTTTGAAAGTAAGAGTATACAATGTTGAATTGTTGATGCACTCGCCGTGCCGCTAGTAAAAAAATAATAATCTTACAATGAGGCGATCGATCAGTTGCGAGAACAATTCCACTAATTATAAAAACGATAGACACTGTTTTGTGATCATTTATTATACGCTCTTGTGCGAGCAATTCGAATCATCCTTACGATTTTCACAGTAGTGTAATTTTACCTGTAAGTAGAATTGTGAAAGTTTTCGTAAATTCTGTAAGATAATTGTTAGAGAATTGAATAGATCTCCATTGACCAGGTATTGACACCGATTTATGTGAATTACCGACAACATGCGACAGGTTGTTTTGTGTTGGTGTGGACTTAGAGCCAAAGCGAACGATTTGCATTCATCTGTAACTTGAATGGAAGCCATAGACCAGATAGACCTGTTCCGGGTCCTGTGTGTATCGGATTCTGATGCTACAGCCAATACCCAAACTTTTCATTGGCTGTCTTGTAAGTTCATACTCGTACAAAGCTATACAGCTTTTTCTGAAGGTGAACCAAAGGTAGTCGATGTATCTTGAATCTCCGTGGAACCCTATCTTTTTTGCTTGCCAATCATATTTTTACAAGCTCTTATTGAACTTGCACTGTGTGCGTGGGTAGAGGCCAACAACAACTAGTAAGTTGTTTTCAAAATTTGCAATCCTTTTTTCAGCCACTTGCCGGTATCCGATTCGGCTGAAAACGGTCAGCTAATAAAATTGGCCCCCACAAGGGATTTGGTTGTAATACTTTTAGTGGCAGGGCAGGACCTAAGCAACCTCTATGCCTATATTATATGTATAATATCAGCCTTCGATCTTGTTTTGTTTTAGATTTATTCACAAAAATGCTAAAAATTAAGGTTATTTCAAACTGTTTTTAGCTAAACCGAGCAAGCTTGGGCAACCAAATAAAATCAGAATTGATGAGAGCAGAATGGGGTTACTAATACAGAGGTAATTTTTACAGACGTACCTTTCCTTAAACGTAGATGAAAACACTTATCAAAAAACGTTTACACCTGAAATATATTTTTAATAAATAATTGCGCAACATATAAAATGCAAAATGAGCGAGTGCTCTGCATACAATTTTGGAATATAATTGTACTCAATAAGGATAGAATTACTGTCTGACGATTACCACCTTTACGTTCCAAAGTAAGTACGTGGACGGATGACGAATGCGTTGAGTAACGATTGAAAAAGCGAAACCTTCGGCTACTACCAACTTTCACCCATTTGAATGCGAGTGTCAACTGAATTTATTTGCGGTAGGTTCTGTTACTCAAAGGAGTTAACACGTAACTATATGGGAAGGTGAGTGCTTATTTTAATTATGCAAAATCAACGCTCTTTGTTTCCCATTTTAGTCATGTCGCCAATTTTTGAAGTTTATTTCAACGCATGCGCGGTAGCGCGGTAGGGGACGTACAGCAGGTACAGGATGCAGGAAGTGGGTTTGAATAGTCTTCAAAATTCTTAAGAAGTATTTTAATATTGGTACTATTTCTGGTCACGCTTATAGCGCGTTGTTGTTATTCCGAACATTATTATTTCAAGGTTGCGCGGCCGTCGCAGTAAGGTTGCGTAGTGGGGCTCCTCGGTAGGCGTCATTCGACGCCTATCCTTGTCTCTCTTTCGCATCAAGCTCCAGCCTGTTCGGTACTTGGCATTTGATGAATATCGCCGCAATGTGAACATTACTTTTTGATTGCCATTTATTTAGTCGGCATATCTTTTATTACCATGAAATAACTAAATATACTTATTTATATATACTGAATATTTGTTTCGTTTAGTTTTTGTACCGCCATGTGTTATACATACAATATGCTTGTAAACATATTGTAGTTCCCGTACCTGAGAAGCATTAACACTTACACAAGCATTAGCACTAACTCAATTTTTTATGATTTTGCACTTTTAACGGTATCATACTTAACTTTCCGAGGTCTTTTGAGCCATAAAACTGTATTTGCCAAATTCGCCATAGTTACCGATTTCCTCAAATGTAATATATTGATGTAAGATTATCATGACTCGCTCCGAAGCATTTGAATGTAAGTGACATGCATTTTGTTGTATGTCTGGACTGGAGTTACAGTGTAAACTCAACTTAAACTAAGATACAGTGAAATGCAATTAGATATTTTAGTGTAACTCCGGCGGACTTAGTTTTAAGCCGCAAATGATATAGGTATCTGTCGCGGGCGTTGTTTAGTCAGCAGGTAGAGCTTTTCGTTATTCAATCTAGATTATTCGGACTTTAAGCCACCCTAAACTTTGCACCTGCATCATTTCGACACAAAAACGCTGCTTCTGTAAAATTTAGAAAATGGCGGTTACAGTGTTATGCTTCTCAGGTACGGATTTAAGCAAACTTGTAATAAGAATACTAATTTTATTAGCATAACATTCAATATTACATGTAACTAAGTAGGCTGATTGGTTAAACCTTTGAGTTTCACTATATGTGGTTCTTTCAATGAAAAGAAAAAGAACGTTAACGTCGAGGTGTTTTTTTTTATCCGAATTAAACTAAAACACAAGAACAGAGTAGGACCATTTTTGAAGAAGTAGAATGCAAGAAGCAAATCATGTAACAGTTGGGGTGATGATTTTACTTAATAACTTGTATATTTGCCACTTGTATTATATGCAACCGAGTCGAGTAGTACAAGTTAACCAAAACCACTAATAGCTTTTACTTTATTTTGCAATAGACCCCTGGTAATACAGCATTACCGATGTACAATATTATCTTCAAATAGACTAGATCCTAATTATTTTATGTTCCTGCGACGTAAGACCGGCTGAGTAATGTGTTGACAATGACATGTCATATTTAATTCTTTATATTTTATTAAACATGTTAATTAGAACTATCTAAGAATATACATGATCTTATTTAATATTTCATATCCAGTTTCAACCATATTTGATTCTGTAAGAAAAAATGCTGCATATGTTAAACACGTTGTGATCATGAGTCATATTCATTGTGTACTTAGGTAATCGAAACATGAAGTGTTCTTGTAAATGTTTATTAAGCTAATGTGTAGGGAAAATAATGTGAGCTAGTTAGAGAAAGCAGAACCTATGGTTCCTCCGTTACATTTTTATTCAAAGCCTATTAAGTTTTACTTCATTATCACTTCTCTGTTTTAAATTTTTGTTCAGGCCTTTGTAGCTTCATGATAGTCGATGATTATTTACAAGTTGTTTGTTTGCTGCTTCCGTAGAGTTGATTCCTGTGACCTCCAACTGGGAGACACATGGAGGGGGATGCAAGGCAAGATGAGCGTGACAGCGCCGGTTAAGAAGATAAAGAGAAAGTCAGACAGTAAACCACAATCGCAAATGTACGTATCCAGCGTTTAAGTGCTCGTTCATTGATAGATCACGTACTCCATTGTTAGGACCATCTTCAACTTGCTCAATTCATACCACATGCCCATCACTTCAGTGGGTCAGTCAGTATTCATCTGGATTCTGAAAACATGATGTGTTACCAGAAATCGCTCCTGTTTCATAAATATCACGCTCATATAAGGTAGGTATTTATGTTACAGTAGTTACATAGATTTGCTCGGTTTTATAAAGATCCAGTGGGCCTTTTGTCTCATTAAATAGTGATAACGAAGTTATTTTCTTTTTTACATAATAAACTGACATAAAGATTAGCGTATATAGCGTTTATAAATCCGAGCCTTAAAGTTGAGTTAAGAATCAAAAATCTCTAATTTCGGTATTACATTATATAAATAATGAAATGAGAAAGTTCCTTCCGAACTCTGGCGAGGGTAAGAAGAAGAAATGGGTATTTCCAAGCGACCGGATGGTATTTCTAGAATGAAATGTATGTCATTAACTATAAACAATAGGGTATAAGTTTGTCGGATATTCACAAAGAGAATACTAACCTACTTTTTCTAATTAGGAATCAGACAAACCACCCTTTTTGTCTGATTTCTAATTTACGTTCTAAAAGTGGATTAGTGGCAGTTAAAAACCAAATTTACGTTAATACAAATACTATTGTATACTTACAGTAGAACCACCAAGGATATTGGAAACCAGTCAGCTCACCCTAAGGGCTCCCCACTTATCTGTCGCATACTAATTATCAATGACATTACACAGTTTACACGAAATTAATTCAAAATGAAATAAAAATGAAATAAAATGAAATAAAATGAACTTTATTCTGTAAGTAGGCCGCAATGGCACTTTTACAAGTCAAACCCTACTAGCGTTTCACAGAGGCCACTGCCGAGAAGAAACGCCGAAAGAAACTCGACAGTCAGCCATTTTCTCACAAAATATGCTTATTACAATGATAAATGATAATACTTAACCTACTTAAGATCAAGAAATCGAAGTAACTATATAAAGCAACACAAAAACAAAGAACAAAATGAGGAAAAAAACCAGTTATGTACAGTGTGTAATTCTGCAGGAAAACATTTCGAAACTGTATACCTTAGCATTATCAAATTCTATTTAGGAAAAAAAAAAAATTGAATCCTTTAGACTATAAATTTAGTTATAAATCTTTTGATATGTTTTCTTGCAAGAACTGCGTCAACTAGATAAAATTAAAAAATACACAATATATGAATCTTTACTCTATTTAAGTATCTGGTTTGGGCCATGCTTTTCTGTCTGTTAGATAGTCCTCAACCTTGTAATAAGCCTTCGACATCAATGATTTTTTCAAGTACTTTTTAAGAGCTGGAAAAGGTAAATTCAAAACTTCATCAGGTAACTTATTATAAAAACGGACACATTGACCTACAAAAGATTTGTATACTTTACGAACACGAAATTTTTTAGTGGCAATTTTATTTTTATTTCTAGTATTAAAATTATGTATATCAGAATTTTTACAGAAGGAGTCTATGTTCTTAAGGACATAAACAATATTCTCATAGATGTACTGGGACGCTACAGTTAAAATGTTGATTTCTTTAAAGAGTTCTCTTAAAGATTCACGGGAGCCTAGGTTATATATGGAGCGAATGGCTCTTTTTTGTAACACAAAAATTGTCTGTATGTCAGCTGCTTTACCCCAAACCAGGATACCATACGACATAACACTATGAAAATAGCTATGATAAACTAGGCGAGCTGTTTCTACATTGGTAAGTTGCCTGATTTTTCTGATAGCATATGCGGCTGAACTTAATTTACGCGCCATAACGGCTATGTGGGGACTCCATTGTAGATTTTTGTCTAATGTTATACCTAAGAATATTGCTTTATCTACTATTTCTAAGCACTCGTTATTTAAGAGTATACTAGTTTCCACCGGTCTAACATTAGGCAAAGAAAATCTGACACATTTAGTTTTCTTAGCATTAAGTAACAGATTGTTAACGGTAAACCAGTCAAGTACTTTGTCCAGTGTGCCATTAACTCTACTATAGTCAACTGATTTTCGGTCAACCTTAAAGATTAAAGATGTATCATCCGCGAATAAAACTATATCACAAAGATTACTTACTATAGACGGCAAGTCATTTATATAAACCAAAAATAAAAATGGACCTAAGATAGAGCCCTGAGGCACTCCTAACGTTACTATTGCCCCACTAGACTGGGTTCCATTTACAACAACTGCTTGAGTTCTATTGCTGAGATATGAAGACATAAGACTTAACGCATTAACGCAAATGAGTTTAATAATTTTGTCAATGTAGGTAGCGTCTTGTAGGTAAAGCTAAATTCATATCCGTCACAGCAAAATATATATTTTAAAAAGTACAAAGCTAAAGTAGTAAGCACTCTGCGACTGAAAATGCACTCAAATAGGAATTACGATTAGATTGATAGAGGCTTTTGAAATGGTAATTTGAGGAGACGCGGGGATACCTGGGTTATTATAACTAGGACTTTCCAACATTCCTACTTTTAAAATAAATAAAATAAAATAAAAGTTTATTTCATTTAACAAATAGGGTCTAGCTTACAGTAAGGTTGAGGTCTCCTAGTAGGTATAGAGATACCTGTATCAGGAGACCTCGCTCTTCCAAAATATAGTACATCATAAAGAATCATATAGTTAAATGTAACTTTGACTTAGATTACGTAAGATTAGAGTAGAATTTACCTCCAAATTTCAAGCTTTGGATAAACATGAATTAAGTAATTATATATTAATTAAAACTAACTAACTTTTATCTTCCAAACTAACCGCAGTTTTGAATAAGGCCTTTGTTCTTATGCGAATTACACAATTGTTATAAATTGTTTTTCGTTTAATTAACATTTAATAAGTAACTATTAAAATATACATTTTGACTTACTTCCTGGATTTGACTTGAACTTCACTTAAAGTTAAATAATATTAAATTGAATTTATGTAGATTTGAATAGTGTTGATTTTAGTAGAGGCCTAAAGCGTAGTTCACGGCGCTGTGATGATTATTCAGGCGTATGAATTCAAGTCCAACGTTTCTAAAATATGCAGATGTCTGTGGATTTTTGTATGTGACATCGAAAAGTTGCAGACTTACTTATTTAATACATATAGTAGTTACAAAAGTTTTTATTCTGAACGATAGAAAATGGGAGATAAAAGTCATTATAAGTTATCTCAGCCCGGTTTTTGCTGCATTTTTTTCTTACACCATCGAATTAGCAATGTCGACTAAGTAGGTCCCAAGAAAATACTGCTTGCTTGTTTATCCTAAGAAGACTGTCCGAGTCGATCAGAGCTTCGACTGCGTGGCACGCTGCACAGCGTACCTGGGTGCCGTGTGGTCGATCTGTTTGTGTTATTTGATAGTGGTTACGAATATACGAATGAATAATCCTGCTGCTTATTAGCTTATCTTAGCTTGTGTTTCATTTCTGTTCTATCACTCATAAACAATGTATGATTCTGCGATTGTAGTTATTCAAAACAATCATAATGAACATGTATATAAGATTTCATTGCACGCTCATATTGCGTTGGTAAAAATCACGTTTTCATGCGATGTGATTGTCCCACATATATTATGTAAAGTCGAGTAAACTTCCCTTCTTCAGTCTAAGTAACTTTTGGATTATATTTCAATATTTGAGTCCAAAAGTGACAAATGTCGACTGTACATAATATAACAAAGACGCATGCCAGAGGGTAACAATATATCTGTTCCTGCTACTGCAGTAATTTTCATTGCCTGTGAATTTAACAGAATGCTGATAAGACAATTTACAGGATGAATAGATCCGTTCCCGTAGTTCACATAAAAATATGCCTAATAGGTCCGGGGTATGAAAAGTGCATCAATAGATCGCCGACAACGGCTTAAGTCTGTTGGATACAATCTGATCCAAATCTGTTAGATCGTTGGCTCACTTATAGGATAGTCCCGCATGTTACAACTTATAATAGAGAAGTTATATAACAATAAAACAATAAACATAGAACAGAGTAGCTATATGATTACAAACCATCAAATTATGACAAAAAACAAAAAAAAATATCTTAAAAATATATGATGCTTGATGGTTTCGAAAATAAGTAATTTTTTTTATCAACTAATAGTTAATTAAATATGCCATCACGATTCTTATGTTTTTATAAACAATCAATTGTATGACAACTATAACCTAAACGCTATAATTCACGAATTCACGACCAAAACGGCAAATTAAGCCTTTTCCCATAGAATGGTACGGGGCTGTGAACTGTGACGTCTCATTTCGCTGACAATTAGTATGGGACGTTTTCAGGGCTCGGCAGTTATGCTGTGCTTTCACTCTCATTTTTGTATTTTGTGTTATTCTAATTGTACTTGTAATTCTAATTGGTTCCATCAAACATTTGATCCTCGGATAAAAAATATGCTTATACCTTATTGAGCATCTATTTATGGGTGTTGCTACCATTTAACATAAACTGATAGCTGCATATGAGAATATACGTTTCCTTTTTTCAGAAATAAGTGTATCAACGAGAAAAGGCGGCGAGAGCTCGAGAACGAGACCATAAACCAGTTGGAAGAGCTCCTGGGCACGTGCCTAGCGGAGGTGAAACAGCCGGACAAGAACGGCATCGTCCGCGAGGCTACGCGGCAGATCGAGGAGGTGCTCAAGCGGCGCCGCGAGTGCCCTGGCGAGTGCCCGCGCGCGCGCCTCGAGCCCGTGCAGGCCGGCGAGGTCAGCTCCACGCAGCCCCAGCCGCCGCCGCCAGGCTTCCACTACTCCGAGACCACCACACTAATTGAGGTATCTATACTATAGATGACCTTTCTATTTCCAGGGGCAGAATTAATTCCCAGTATACTTAGACACGTATCCGTGTCCAACGTTTGTACCTATTGGTTTACATCTCAAGGTCACTTCACTCTTTAAAAATGGCTTACCATCAAATTTATGATGATTTCGCCAATCAATACTTGTTCAAAGACGTTGTTCGGTAACGACGCCATGACAGTAGGCAACTGGTTTTGTACGGTAGTGGATTCAGCCCATCGTCGCGAAGAGCACGTGTGTTCACCAACGCGGCGACGGGCAAAATCCATCTCAAGGTCATTACTTGATTTTAATGTTTAAAAACAAAATTTGACATCCACAATCCACATACGAAGGGTTAAATCTCGGTATTCCGAATTTCTTAGTAATAGAAACTATCGGAAAGAGGCATTGATTGTTTGTATGATGGTCTCAGTTTAATGGACTACCTATACCTATTGTTATGCGACTCATTTGTTTTTCTGCGAATCCTAAAGTACTGCCTTCATAATTACAAGGAATTGAATACCAATAGGCCGCAATGCTCGGTTTTAAACGTTGACTAAACAGGATAAAATCCCAACCAGCAAAATGGTCCTATAACTTAAACTTATACCCCAAAAAGTTTGTGTAAACGTTCCTTTTTGCTCTGCCTACAAGCTTATAGAGCCAACATGTTTTCTTACCAATTGATGAAAAGCGTCGCATTTAAGGTTAGCTTGGTAGAAGTGATAAGGATTCAGGAATGGCAGGAAATGGTTGTATTGTCATTTTACAGATCACCGCTATAGTACATGGTACTATAGATAGTATAGTGGTTTAGCCCTTTTGTTATGAAGTCGAGACGTGCGGACCCTTTCATATTAGTTAGAATATTACAAACGGTACCGCCTCCGCACCGCGCCGCCACCGCTGTCAGTGCGTTTCGAGCTTAGGGACGCAGTTGCTACCTTTTAATGCTAATGATGTCTTTAAATGGCCTGCTGTCTAGCTTATTCCACATATTTGATCCACATAGCTATAATGAAGTAGATGAAATAAACATGATGCAATTTTTGACTGAGCTGGCTGTGACGTCACAAGCGTATTTCAGTGATTGGAAAAAGACGCGGTCGCGTTAACCGATTAGGATTACCTATCGATAAAAAATGATAAAGGTCTTCTTATCGATGAGGTTAAGTCGTTGAATTATATCGACCATAATTTGAATCTAATAGACAAAAAGAAATGAGAAACTGTGAAGTGTGTTCCATTCAAGTAGTTCTAAACGATTGTTGAACATCAAAAGTATACGTACCTGTGAAAGGATCTTTTCATCGTAACTAAGTACCTATTGCACAATTAACCATTATCTATCGACGAACGTGTTGTCGCGTCACCGACCTCGAGGAGACAAAATCATAAGTTACAATTACAAGGTAGGTCGGGTCGGGTGCTGACGTCTACTTCAATATACTAAATCTTGTCATGGGTAAGAAGTATCTATCCGAAGCTCTTATCGAGTCAGCCGATAAGACCTTCCCGGCCTCTATAGTAATGCATTATTTTTCTACAAGTAGGTCAATTTTATTGTTTCGTACCCAGCGGTAGCATTATGTTACTAGTGAAATCAAATTCAAATATTCTCACGGTAAATGGTATATACCTAATAGAACTACATAATGTGTTTTGTAATACAGCTATGTGAATTACATCAAAAAGATTAACCCAGTGAAAATCGACAGTAAAATCGCTTCTTGCTTTTTCGGCTTTGTTAGTGTTGATTTCTACTGGGCTAGATGGCCAAAGAATTGATTTGACTACGTCATGTGGAATAGTACTAAGATGCGTTAAAATTTACTTTTATGGCTTTCATGTGACCTAGAGAGTAGATTCGAGTATGTGGTAAAATGTTGAAAGCTCGAGTCGTTATTTAGGGTGGGCAAGGTCACGACCACCATCGATTATCGGGAAATATATTCCGATGGACTATAAAGATACGGGTGCTAACGACATTCAGCCCCTCTTGAACAATGGCTCATCCTTAATTGACCATGTTATATAAAAATATTGGATTCTTTATTTCATCGTCAGTTATTGGTCTCCGGCAATTATTAATCCTGATTATAACATATTAAACAAATAGAATAGCAGACTTACATTGCTTAATTGCAGATAAGCTAAAACTTTCAGTTTTTCATCAATGTATGTGGATACATACGCGTTGAAGAAAGCTCTGGGCATGCTCTCATAACTCGAAATAGGCAATGCGTTGGTTCCACATTTTCATCATAAATGACGCAGTATACAGGATGGATTTTCTTATTGGGTCAGTGAGGGCAGCTATGGGAAAAGTTTTCCTTGATTTGTGGCTTTATAGTCAAAAAATTTTTTTTGGTCCCATACAAGCTTTTGATCCTGAAAAGGAATGGGATCGATAGGTATCAAAAAAAAAGTTTGACAAAAATGACCTTTTTCTCGCACCCTGTATGTTTGTTCCAAAATCTGAAAACGCCATTTTTCATTAATTCATAATCAAAGGAAGGTCTTCTAAAACCATTTTCACGTAGCAGCACGGGATCTGGTAGCTGCCCTCACTGACCCAAAAAGAAAATCTATCCTGTATAAGAGTTAATCGACCTGCACGTTTATCATCTTAGCTAGGTGGTTTTTATTTAGTATAGGTCTGCCATATGATGTAATTGTTCTATTTTTTCATTTCAGGCTCTGAAACACTATACGAGCAGTCTCGGTTGGGTTTTACTAGAAATTAATTCAAAGGGCGAAATAGTATGTGTAACCGAAAATATTAAAGACTTCATTCTGCAGGACAGAACCGAGTTGTACAAAAAACCTATATTCTCGCTGTTGCATGAAAGAGATCATGCAAAAATAAAGCCCTTGTTGAAGAATATACAAAGTTTCGGCTGGTCTGCAGGGGACGCAGGGAAGACCCAAGCAATTCAAGCCCGGCTCGCTATAGACAACTCGAATGGGACTGACGACGCTGAGTGAGTACACATTGGAAAATACTTCCATTACATTATCTTTCGATATTTAAACCTCTATTAGCATTAGCACCCATACAAATTATAAATTTGCGTATTATTGAGATTAGCATTATTATGGCTTTCCGACTCGATTCTTTTGTAATTTCATTCTGATGTGCAGTACCCGGTGATAAATATTGCACATCGTTCTTTGGAAAGAGACAATTAACGTCCATCAATCATCGTATTGCGCGTCGTTTCATATCAAATAAAAACTGGACTTTATTTCTATAGAAAACTGTTACAAATACTAGAAAAAGGATAGATATTACATTGTTATCCTCTTTTTTTTCGGCTTCGTTTAGAAAATATTTGTAAAAATTGTACAGTACTCGACGATAAGTATATCACATAAACGTTTGGAAAGAGACTCGGTCTAATTTCGGCTTCATAGAGCGTTGTCTCACACTACCTATGTGACGTTTGTCAGAAGCTAGATATCCAAGTTACATGTCATCGAGTCGATTGATCAGTGTAGTATTTATTCGATATGAAACGTCAATTAATATTTTTTTTTTCCTTTCCCTAATAATAAAGACGTTTGTAGTTCATTTTGACCTCTTCGAACACGTAGCTACTTTTGCTGCTGACCGTACAAGTATGAATCGTGGTATCGTATTAGGGAATGCAAAAACCGGTGAAAATCAAAAACCGGTTATTAACCGTTTTGACTGGACAAAAACCGGTTAACCGGTTTTTTACCGGTTTTTTACAAACTACCTGAAATCGAAGTATTGGACTATAAATCTATTATTTCTGGGTTCTATTGGTAATCCGGGCATGTTTCTAGTGATGTGAATTTGGTTTTTATCATCATCTTTATAAACTGCAAAACAAATCAACAAGTGACAAATAAAATTATGAAACATTCTAATATAATATACGGATATATATAGATATCTTAATAAGCGGCGATGAAAAGTAATATTACCAGTATAGCACCAGCAAAGTTAAGGTGGTACCTAGTGTACCTACCTACTATTTACAATGACATATTATAACAAACATTAAGTATATACATTGAAATGAATAGAAATATTTTTTTTTTAAAAAAGAGTGCATAATAACATGGGCTATTAACGAATATAACTTGTTAACTATCAAGAATAACATGAAAAATAGCACTATGTATTATTAAAGAAATACTTATTTGAAATGTGGACTTCCAGACATCAACTGGTATTTTTAATATTCACAATTTCACACAACAAACAACGCAATAAGTACACAAACACCACACTTGCTTTCACCCTCTCTGAGCACTGACTGATTAGATACGTTACTACAGGGTAGTAGCAGGAAGCAAAACTATCCAAGTAAAACAATAGGGCTTACCCGGCCATAAACCCTTTCTGCGCTTTTGACGCGGCAGACTCAAATGAAGTGGGGATATGGGAAACTAACAACATTTTAACATTATGATATTCATGTGCTCTATCCACAGTCGTAAGAAAAAGAAACTAACTTCTTTAAACGTTCATCCTACCATCCTTAAGTAACGTGATTTGAAGGTGAAAGAACGCTCTAATCTCACCATGAAGTTGTTTTTTATACTAAATACAATTTCGGTTAAAAACCGGTTAGTGGTGTAAAAAACCGGTTTTTTACCGAGCTCAAAAAGTTCCGGTTAACCGGTTTTTCGGTTAACCGGTTAACCGGTTTGCATTCCCTATATCGTATCATCACGAATGAATGTAGGTATTTTAAGATAGTTGTTGCTAGGATCTTTGATAAAGCTACGTTTGGATATGTAAAGTTCGTGCAAGAATATCGAGGCCGATTCGTCATTAGGCACGGTTACCAGTTTTATCGCAATTTTATTAACTGTAACAAGAGTGGTTGGTCGGCTGAGCTTCGTTTTTCAAAACGCTTGCACAACCATTCGCAATCAACGTACTCGTAAGACAATGAGTCGTTTATTCCGGTCGGTGTTGATCGGTCCTAGTGTTTCGTGAATGATATTGTTTTGATACCGCGTGTTCACTATGAATAGCTGTATCATGAAGTTGTAAATATCACTTCTATTTGACATCACGCGTTTATACGTATCAAAACTTAACAGATCCTACTTAAAAATGTATCAAGATCATGTCGAAATGAATTGATGATAACAGTTTTTATCGTTAGTACTTCAATCTACAGTTATATGTTATTTGCAACCTGACGTGTGATACACGTATGAATAGATTTAATTTTAAAACGTTCATGTTAATTTTAGAAAACATAATATGTATATAATATAAGCTATAAAACGTGATTTGTAATATCTCACCTGGTGGGCTAGCAAAACTAGCTGCCAAGTTGTATCTCGAGCGACTCGACGATTCCTGTCTCACTCGAACTGTGCGAATTAGAAAAAGGATCTACCCTAGATTTTCCTCTGCTCGCGTCGTGCCGCAGCGGCAGTTTTGCCAGGCCCGCTGGGCACAGTAATTGGTCGTTTTTGTAGAATGTCACCCACACGAATTGGTCCCTTTTTGTGAAGGTTATAATAGTTAATGGTTTGTTTACATGTAGATACGTGGAGGCAGTGATCCACGCCCTGCCGGTGCGCGGTTCGCCGGCGGAGCAGGCCGGCTCCGTCATGTGCGTCATCCGGCGCTGCGAGGACGCGTCGGCCGCACTGCTCCCCGCGCCCCTGCCCGCTGACGGCCCGCCCAGCGCCGCTGATATACACAACGATCTCATCGTCTTCAGATTGGATTGCAATCTGGTTATTTTAAGTAAGATTCCATTTACTACTACTATTACTACTACGCTAGCTCGATGACCTAAAGAGGATCTTGGCCTCTGAAACAAGAGAACGCCACTCTTCTCGGTTCTGCGCCACCTCACGCCAGTTGGGTACTCCCAGGTTGGCTAAGTCTTTGAGGGCTTTATTATTCCAGCGGTATCTGGGACGACCAACTGTAAAGTTGTTTAGCGCGAGTGCTTGTATTAAGAGCCGAGCTAGCGTAGGATTATAAGATCAAAAAGACAATCCTGAGCGCAGCGAGGCTTTCAAAGCACGGGAGGGCTTTGCTGTCGAGCGTAACACAAATTCACCTCCAACGCGAAGAAAATAGTTTATTTGTAACGCAGGCAGTATGTTGTACACATTTTCTATTAAGGGTTGATCTCAGCTATATCAAAGCATTTCATCGCCTCTTTTCATTAGGTAAGACTTTCCGAGCTGGTGAGGTGAAAAATATATTCGTATTGGTAGGACTCGTACTAGTTTCATATATTAAAATGTTAGTTAATAATTTATGCGTTTTAGAAATCAGTATGAATTTTGAATGTAATCAACCAATTTCTCAGTTAGGTGCGCTAGATTAGAACAACATGTTTCCATCAAGTTCAAGTTTGAAACCCATAATTTAAGTGTGTCTATTCATTTCATTCCTGACATGGAAATATGTAATTGACTGCGTTTACTTGAATCCAAAATACTACAACAGTAGTAAGAGGTTTGTAAATCTATATTCTAAAAGCAAATTTAATTGTTCCAGCTTGTGACTTAAGTGGAGTGGAAAATTTAGTGGGTACTCGTTACTTGGAACTTGTCGATACCGCTGATCGCGTCCGCGTTGCCGCGCATCTAAAAGGAGCGCCCGAGCTTAACGCGCCACCCGCCATTAGCGACCCGTTCCGACTCCGCCTCGGCGATAAAACGCTGCGAGTCATCGCGCAAACGCGCTTCTGGCGCGCCGAGGCTTCTTCTAACAACCACGACTTTATAATGTCCACGCACACGGTGCTGGACGACGACGCGCAGCCGCAGGCCGCAGGCGCGCTGCTGCCGGCCAACGGGGACTTCCGCCAGGCCATGAGCCCCGCCGACTTCATAGCCATCAACGACTTCGACCTGGACCCGTCGTGGCCCAACTTCCCGATGGGCGACATGTCCGAGGACAAGGACACGAAGGACAGCTCGCCGGGCCCGCTGACGCCGCGCACGCCCGCCGAGCCGCTGCCGGGCCCGGCCGACGAGCGCCTGCGCTCGCTGCTCACCAAGCCCCAGGTACTCCAACTTCATCAAAACTTTACTCTTGTCGGTGGAGTAACCGCCACTCTTCACTGTTATTTGCCAGTTTCTTGACTTCCCCATACGACTCGTTTTAATTGCATTGTTATGGGAAAATATGGGTTATGAAGAAAATAATTTACTAGTGGCTCTGTGAGCTACGGCCCTTGTGAGTGATTTTTTTTTGAAAATTTTCAATATCTTGCTTACTACGACGCTGGCTCAGCGACTCGAAGTGGATCTTGGCCTCCGACACTAAGACACGCCCTGCTGTTCTGTCCTGGGCAGCTTGTCGCCAATCAAAGCCGACCGTTTGAAGCTGTCACAGGTCTTTTTGGATTTCGTCGATCTAGCGATACCTTGGCCGATCGGACGTCGACCAACGGCCCAATAACTAGACTCGAAAAAAAAACCTATATAACCTCCTCACAAAATTTCACGAGAGTCAGTTTAGAAATGCGACCTGTAGAGAAGAATGTACTAAAAATATAATTGAAAATTTCCAAAATTTATATGATTTACAAAACTGTAATTTTCCTTAAGGCGACCACCGACTCGGCCTCCTCATCCGCCTCCGAAAACCGCCTGCTCAAGAACCTTCTAAAGGAGGAGGAAGAAGCGACGAGCAGCGAGACGTCAGCGCCGCACACGCCGCACACGCCGCATACGCCGCACACGCCGCACACGCCGGCCGCGCTGTCGCCGCACCACTCGGCGCAGGCGCACCGCCCGCTGCCGCACCCGCACCCGCACCCCCCGCACCCGCCGCATCCCCAGCATTCGATGTCGAATGCGCCTTTGCATACTCTTCAGCCGCCTATTCATCATAACAATTCGGATATTTTGTCACGGGTGAGTCGAGACCATATTTAAAAAATAGTACATTACTTAACAAGGGCGGTAAAACAAAGAAAGCCTCAGATCGCTGGTATTTGACGCCCGAGCCGAAGGCAAGGGCGATAAATATGCGATTTGAGGCTTTCTTTATTACCGCCCGTGTTAAGTACAAAATTTTATGTCACCCCCTGGCCAGGAAGTGGGATTTCCCGCGCGCGGAGCGTGCAGTAATTGCCGCTTTATGGCCAGGTGCACAAAGTAAATAGCGGCGGCGCGCGCCGGAGCAGAGAGTCCGCTCAGTACAAAGTGCCATTTTCGCCGCACGCACAATGACGTAACATTTACAGGCATTCTCGGTTGATTTCGGACTAGCTTAGTCGCGACTGTCACTGTCGCGTCGCGAGTGCTAGTTGTGCGCGCGTTGATCACTTGACGTCCTCGCCGCTACGTAGATAGTTTATGTCACGTACGTCAAAATGAATAACCGATATTATTACAGTTGGAATGTATTTTATTGTTTAAATACACTTAAATACAACAAAAAACGGTGCCTACACTTTCTTCAAATTTTCAAACGATATTGAAAGGTAAATAAAACGGTTTTCTCATTTTGGTAGTTACAATACCTAGGTAGGTAGGTAATTTTTTGAAACTTGCCGCTTTGATAACGACGATCAACCATTACACATTCATCTTATCGTTCGCTGGTAAAACGCCAGTATTTAAGTAGTACTATGGTTTAGTTAAGTAGGTACCTAATTAATTAGGTATAATTTTGTTGGCGCTCTCGACCGCCGCCGGTCACAAGTCACAACTCGCAGCGGGTCACGCATCAATTTATTAGGGTTCCGTACCCGAAGGGTCAAAACGGAACCCTATTGGTGTCGCCCAGACGTGCGTCCGTCCGTCCGTCGTATGTCACAAAATTTTTTCCGAAGAATTTTTAGACTTCTCATTGACCTATGAACTTGAAATTTGGTGACAATGTTCAATATTACGTATATTTTAACAACAAATACTAATATATGAATAAATCATATTTTTGAGGTTGATTCGGAACCCTAAATGTGCGAAGTCCGACTCGCACTTGGCCGGTTTTTTACCAAGATACGCTGGTTCATATTTAAATGTCATGTTGAAGAATTTTTAATTTATCTGCTCCTTTTTAAAATTCCGAATCAATACAGAAGCAACCCTGTAGTTTAGGTATGTATTTTCAAGAACGGCGGGAACGGACCTTCTGTATATTCTTTATTTTGTGCCAGGTGTGACATAAAAACATTTATTTCGAGTATCTTTGACCCATAACATTATAAATAACAAAAGACATTAAAGGTATAGGTAATTAAATATAATCTCATCATCATGATATCAGCCGAAAGACGTCCACTGCTGGACATAGGCCTCCCCCAAAGAGTGCCACAATGACCGGTCTTGCGCCACCCGCATCCAGCGGACTCCCGCGACCTTTACCAGGTCATCAGTCCACCTTGTGGGGGGTCTACCCACGCTGCGCCTTCCGGTCCGTGGACGCCACTCGAGAACCTTTCGGCCCCAACGGCCATCGGTTCTACGTGCAATGTGCCCCGCCCACTGCCACTTAAGTTTAGCGATTCGAAAGGCTATATCGGTTACTTTGGTTCTGCTACGGATGGCCTCATTTCTGATGCGATCACGCAGACAAACTCCCAGCATAGCCCTCAAATCCCCAAATCCCTCAAATATAATCTAACTTTTACAAATCCAAAAGGGCAATTTACACTTGTAGGGAAGCACTTTGTATGCCTTGTCCAGGATCATTTAAATTCAAAAGTTACTATTTAGCTGAGCCACCTTTTCAATTGTTTTGAATGACTTTTTTTTATTGTGCCATAGTTGTAAGCTCCCAGGCCCCTATTTCACCAACTTGACAATTGTCACCTGAGAATGACAATTCGGTTTACATTGGTCGGTAAGTATCGATGCTATCCAACGACCATCTGTAAGTGACGACTCAGAAGTGTACTTGGAATTGTCATTGTCAGATGATTGTCGTCCAGTTGGTGAAATAGGGGCCTAGAAATTGCTATCATTATTTTGACAGTGGCACCTGAAGCGTTAATAATTTGAAAAGGCTATAATCAATATAGTAATTGAAAATCGAAACTTCGCCTCTAAAACTAAACATAATGCGTTTTTTCCTCAGATATTGCACAACAATTCAGATGAAGACGCAGAAGAGAATAGAAGAAATAGCCAAGACGGGAGTGGGGGATCGCAGTCTAGCGCTCTGCTGAAGCTCCTGTCCAGTAGTAATGGGCCCTCAAACAACGACCATTACCTAGAGAGACTTCAAGGGGCTAAACGCAAATTCGAGGAGACCAAAGGTTGCTCCACGAGTAATGTCAAACGGGCTACGCCTGAGACTCAACAGGTGCGTTCTGGCTTAGCTACTAATTTCCTTACTATAATCTCTAAGCATTAGGATCATGTGAATTACGTGTGTTCTATCTAACTTCGGTTGGGTTGACGCACTCTCGCTGACCGAATGTAAAATTCGGTCAGAGTTATCCGTATAAAGTAAGAAGAGACTTACCATCTTACATTATAATGTTCCGTATTTTTTAAGTGTAGTAACAACGCATTATTGAGGCATTGATACAAAGATCAGAGGACCGACAAAATAAAGATAAGATTCTTCTAGGTACCTCAGGATTTCAATTATGCTTCGATCTTTGTTTTCATTGTTTACTATCCGTGAGTTACTCGAGAAATACTCGGTTTCGGGTAAGTAGAAATTGTTAAATGTCATAAGAACGCGTAGCAAGCGAGAGAGAAATATAGACAAGTCTTGTTCGAAATGCTCACTCTGTATATCTCGCGTGGTTATAATACAAGGTATAAATTCTGCAGGTGAGCTCGAGCGCAGTGTCCGCCTCGCCCACGTGCTCGTCGTCCGCGACCTCGCCGTCGACGAGCACCGGCATGAGTCCGCTGTGCGCCAAGAACCAGATACTAGTGTCGCTGCTGGCGCGGCAGCAGACCACGCCCACCACGCCGCTGCCCAACCCCAACCTGCGCGTCTTCCCCGCGCAGCGCCCGCGCGCGCCGCCGCCGCGCCATCAGGCCACCATCACCAACATGCTCGCCGCCAACAGGTCAGTACCCGAGTACTGCTGGCGCGGCAGCAGACCACGCCCACCACGCCGCTGCCCAACCCCAACCTGCGCGTCTTCCCCGCGCAGCGCCCGCGCGCGCCGCCGCCGCGCCACCAGGCCACCATCACCAACATGCTCGCCGCCAACAGGTCAGTACCGGGTACTGCTGGCGCGGCAGCAGACCACGCCCACCACGCCGCTGCCCAACCCCAACCTGCGCGTCTTCCCCGCGCAGCGCCCGCGCGCGCCGCCGCCGCGCCATCAGGCCACCATCACCAACATGCTCGCCGCCAACAGGTCAGTACCCGAGTACTGCTGGCGCGGCAGCAGACCACGCCCACCACGCCGCTGCCCAACCCCAACCTGCGCGTCTTCCCCGCGCAGCGCCCGCGCGCGCCGCCGCCGCGCCACCAGGCCACCATCACCAACATGCTCGCCGCCAACAGGTCAGTACCCGAGTACTGCTGGCGCGGCAGCAGACCACGCCCACCACGCCGCTGCCCAACCCCAACCTGCGCGTCTTCCCCGCGCAGCGCCCGCGCGCGCCGCCGCCGCGCCATCAGGCCACCATCACCAACATGCTCGCCGCCAACAGGTCAGTACCCGAGTACTGCTGGCGCGGCAGCAGACCACGCCCACCACGCCGCTGCCCAACCCCAACCTGCGCGTCTTCCCCGCGCAGCGCCCGCGCGCGCCGCCGCCGCGCCACCAGGCCACCATCACCAACATGCTCGCCGCCAACAGGTCAGTACCCGAGTACTGCTGGCGCGGCAGCAGACCACGCCCACCACGCCGCTGCCCAACCCAAACCTGCGCGTCTTCCCCGCGCAGCGCCCGCGCGCGCCGCCGCCGCGCCACCAGGCCACCATCACCAACATGCTCGCCGCCAACAGGTCAGTACCCGAGTACTGCTGGCGCGGCAGCAGACCACGCCCACCACGCCGCTGCCCAACCCAAACCTGCGCGTCTTCCCCGCGCAGCGCCCGCGCGCGCCGCCGCCGCGCCACCAGGCCACCATCACCAACATGCTCGCCGCCAACAGGTCAGTACCCGAGTACTGCTGGCGCGGCAGCAGACCACGCCCACCACGCCGCTGCCCAACCCAAACCTGCGCGTCTTCCCCGCGCAGCGCCCGCGCGCGCCGCCGCCGCGCCACCAGGCCACCATCACCAACATGCTCGCCGCCAACAGGTCAGTACCCGAGTACTGCTGGCGCGGCAGCAGACCACGCCCACCACGCCGCTGCCCAACCCAAACCTTCGCGTCTTCCCCGCGCAGCGCCCGCGCGCGCCGCCGCCGCGCCACCAGGCCACCATCACCAACATGCTCGCCGCCAACAGGTCAGTACCCGAGTACTGCTGGCGCGGCAGCAGACCACGCCCACCACGCCGCTGCCCAACCCAAACCTTCGCGTCTTCCCCGCGCAGCGCCCGCGCGCGCCGCCGCCGCGCCACCAGGCCACCATCACCAACATGCTGGCCGCCAACAGGTCAGTACCCCCGCTACCGGACTACCCCAGGCCTTATTGCAATGAGATAAGGTCTATGTCATGATATTTCTTCCTGTGCTGTGTGCATTGATTACACTAGTTTACACGGATTTCATACCCCAGCTGAAAGTTGTTATTTATTATTCATTTGGGAAGAATTATCCAAAAATAAGAATAAAAAAACTCTATCACGTCTGGTTTAAGAAACATTTATTTACATAATTTTGGTATGAATACAAAAAAAAATTAAAGATTACTAATTTTTGCCTTCTTTTTATAATCATTTGAATCAGTTTCTCTTATAATGGACCAACAGTAATCCCCCAACATGTTTTCATCCCAAAATCTTTGATTTCGTTCTTCAAAAACCTTTAAATCCCGGTGAAAACTTTCCCCTCGTTCGTCACTCATACTTCCTAAGTTTTCAGGGAAAAAACTCAGATGCAAGTGCAGAAAATGAACCTTTAATGACATGTTTCGAATGTAAAATAGGCTTTGTAACAGACGGAACTTCGGCATATAAAATACTTGCTTTATTTTTTTTTATTATATCCCAATGTCTTCGTAACACGAAAGTAACAATCATTTTCATGATTACTAGGTTCTCTCCATAGCATTGGTTGACCAAATGGAAGGTGAACGTTTTCTCCTGATGACCACTTGAGTAAGACGATTCTACAGCTTTCGCAAAACACATTGAGGCACCCACTTTTTATCTTGATTTGCAACAGGAAATCCAAAATAATGAAGATATGCATTTTTTAACGAATCTACAATGGGTCTCCCCTTTTTAGAAAACATAAACTGTCCACAAACATAACAAAAACGATCAGAACTTTGCTTACACTTTCTATTCGACATTTTAAATCAATGTCTAACAAGATAAATTGTCGTTTGAAGCGAACGAATAAACAATAAACTGTCCTCACCACGTTAGGTAGTTAAAAAAAAACATTTGACTGCAGGAAAGAATTGTGACGTGATAAAATATTTCTGCTAACACTTTTAGGTTTAAGGAAGGTAGATTAACATATTTATATACATTTATTTCGGGGTATATAAAAAAAGTTACATTTTGTAAAGTAGTGTTATTTTTACTGAAATTTTTGATAGAAGGAGAATATAATTTTAGTACTTGACTTCGCTTTTGGGCTCCGCTATGACTTTGGCAACGATGTTCCGCTGCACGCAGACTGTGGATCGTGGTGCGAACGAGTGGTCTGGTTCCAATGCCTCGGTCACACAAGCTATACGGGGGACCGATAGATCGGAACCCGACCGACACCGTCGCCGAGCCGTCATGTAATCTGGTCATTGTCAAATGTAGGTGCGCGTCTTTTTGGTGGACATATCAAAAGTTAAGAGCTACAAAGCTAAATTTTAGATTGGTCTAGGAACCCGCATAAACTGTGTCTCCATTACTATAAATCCATGCAATAAAAACATAACTTACATGGATATAAGCGGTTAAATATTAACCACTGGAGCGACTTTTGTTTTTACAACACAATGACCCAATCTTGATCGTTGTGTACAGCGGGCGGAGTGCAGTGGGCAGCGTGAACGGCGGGCCCGGCCCCGGCCCCGGCCCCGGTCCCGGCTCCGGGCTGGAGATGGCGCCGATGACACAGAGCCACCTGCAGCTGGTGCTGCAGGGCGCGCCGCGCGGCTACCCCCCGCCCGCGCCCGCGCCCGCGCCCGCCCCCGCGCCCGCGCACTCCGAGCCGCTGCACTACGGCACCACCGCGCCGCTCCACGTCTACAACAACCAGCCGCAGTCAGTACCCTAACCTCTTTAAGCCTTATTTACACACGTACGAGACATAGTTTACACAGGTGCGAGTTTCATTACACTGCGGGTCACGGAGGTATAACGAGTTCATGTGAGTCTCGTACGTGTGTATTAGGACTTTTACTCCTACACGTAAATGAAAAATCCGTTCCATCACATCACCATTTCGAAGTTTTCGAACACATTATTTCTGTACTTAAATTTCATGTATTTGTTCCTCTAAATAATTACTCAAACAGCTGAATGACTGAATGTCAGTCAAATTAAACCAGCTGACAGGACTGACTTCCCCGAGCGGCTTGATATTTCTACCTAGTTATGTTCTATTCAGTTTTGAAACCGGTTACGAAATTCCGATTTTGTACACGGCCAAAGGGCCCGTACGCCTCGAATACATAGCGGATGCACATTTAGAGTGTGGCTACTAAGTGTGGCTTCTTACCTTTAACCACCTGATACGAATAGCCACTGTCTAAAACTGTTGTTGGTAAAACACATGATGTATCATGTGTATATTTGTAAGTTTATGTTAGTACTAGTTTTATTTTATTGTCTCTTTATAACATTAAGTAAAATGTGTTACAGTACACAATATGTATTTAAATTCGGATTTACTACTCAAATTGATTGGGCTACGCGCCCAATTTTTAAGGGGTCATGGGCTTGGGCAGAATAAAAAACATATGTGGCGGTTAGTGGCACTGGCTTGTACTCACTCGGAGGTTGTTTAGCAGGAGCGGCAGCAGCCGACAGAGCGAGCGCGGCGACAGCGAAGTGCCGTGCGGCGACAGCATGCTGTCGGCCATCCTCGACGAGTTCATCGAGAACATGCCCGACGCGGACCGGAACGCGCCCGACGTAAGCGTGCTCTTGGATCTGGAGACCTATCAGCTCAAACCTGACAGCGCGGCAAGTTGATACGTGGCAAACGCCTCTTATCCTTGTTGTTGTATCACTTTAGCGGCTGATGGCTTCTTTGTAGTTAGATTATATTTTTACTTTAATCATCATCATCCTCCTCCTAGCGTTATCCCAGTACAGTTGCATCCTGAAGGATGCCTGCTGGGGTCCGCTACCTAATCCTATATCATACATCTTTACTTTAATATGCCAAATAAATGAGTATAAATTCTAGGCGATTCTGTTTTAAACTCATTAATTCGATATGCTGTTTTGTGTACTAAGCTTGTTGTCTAAAGGTTTTGTTAAATACATAGCCTAAATGTTGAATGTTTATTTGTTTTTAGTTGTTTTTAGTAAGCCATGCATGGTGGTATTTTGTGTAATGTTTGGAGACGATTGTAGTGATGGCGAAATACGTGACGTTTCCTTCAATTATTACATATAGTTAGTTATATTATTAGTTGAGTGGCTCATCTCTGATTAGCCTTTATCATAATAAATGATGCATTTACAATAAAGGCTTGGTCACACCGCTTGCGCGACGCTGCGCTGCGCGCCAAAATGTATGAAACCGTCCCGCTCGCGTCGCGCAATCTGTGTGACGTCGCTAACCTGTTAGCATACGTTCCGGCGCGCAGCGGTCGCGTCGCGCGGACGTCGCGCAACGCTGTGTTACCAAGCCTTTATGTGTTTCTGCACAATGCGACTCATGCTTACATATACAATGGGGTATAAAATAAAGGTAAAAATAAATTATTGTTTACTTTACTAATAAAAGATCTAACGAAAATACTCGGAAAACATCAATTATTTATTTATTTTAGCTAATTGAAAGATTTTATAAGCATAAAGATTTAAAAAGGGCGCTGATTTGAACATACCAATGTCCTTACAAACTTCATACTAACAGAGCGTTTTTGACATTTAATAAAAAGTTGCTGATTTGACTATGAGTAAAATACCGTATTTGATGTTACAGGGCATGAAAGACAGCAAAGCTATGATAAATGCAATAAGACAAAGTCTTATGCAATGCGAGACAGTGACCAAGAGCCCAGTGTCGACCAGTCCCGGGCCGCCGCCGGTGTACTCCGTACAAAATTTGGTAAGAAATTTTTATTTACAATCTGTTTTGCCTGTTTTGAGTGAGTTAAGCTATACCCCGTTTTAAGACTAGAATTTTAATGGTAATTTCACCTAAAATTCTTTGTTTCTCTAAGACATCAGAGGATAATATAAGATTTCGAGCTCACATGGTCATTTACAATTACATCCATGATAATGTCGCTTGCAACAGTGCCGAAATATTCGAAACTCATAAACACAAATATATAATGGGTTTATGGGTATAATGGGTAATATCCCGTTATTAATCGTAACTCGTATAGGACTAATTTCACTTCAGGAGCTTATCACGGCGTCTCAAAGGAGCACGCCGCATATTTTCCCGTTTTAAGATTGTTTTGACGTGAGCGTGTTAAGGCGCCGGGCGCCTTTACTATAAAGCCGACATCTGTTACAGGGCGGAACGAGTATGAGCGGCAGCAGCTCCGTGATGTACAGCATGAGCGGAGCGGGCGCGGGCGCGGGAGCGGGCGCGGGCGCGGAGACGGCGCGCGCGCGCGGCGGCGACCCGCAGCAGCAGAAGGCGCGCCTGCTGCAGCAACAGTTGCAGCAACATATGCTCGTCTCGAGGGAGGTCAGCCTCATTACTTAACTACTTGCTTACTGATCCAATCCGAAGACCTCACATTACGAGTAAAGGCTTGGGTACACCGCATGCGCGACGCAAGCGGGACGCTGCGCTGCGCGCCAAAATATATGAAACCGTCCCGCT
Source organism: Cenopis cana (assembly GCA_951800055.1). Taxonomy (NCBI): domain Eukaryota; kingdom Metazoa; phylum Arthropoda; class Insecta; order Lepidoptera; family Tortricidae; genus Cenopis; species Cenopis cana. The sequence continues at coordinate 8,653,379 of OX637477.1, read as the reverse complement.
CGCGTCGCGCAGCCTGTGTGGCGTCGCTAACCTGTTAGCATACGTTCCGGCGCGCAGCGATCCCGTCGCGCGGACGTCGCGTAACGCTGTGTGAACAAGCCTTAAAGTCTATGTAAAACTCTGAATGCACTGTAATAAGATCGAATTTCATTTAGCCCGTGGAAATAGTACATTACTACAGAGGCCGGGAAGTAAGGGGTTGCCGGCTGAGTACATATAGACTTTTCACGCTGAGGTATGTAGGTACTTGTCGCGCGTCAGTTATGATGGGTGGGAAGAACTGTAATATATATAGAATAGTCCATATAAGCGGCATCCGCAATGTGTTATCCGCTTATCGAAGTCGCAAGACGCGTCGCGTCAATCTTAGACAGGGCTATTTTAATGCTTAACAAGATCTAACGGCCTCCACACTTTTCGGTTGATATAAGGTTGAAATTCTTTTTGTTGAACGTATTTGTATTAAAATGTTATTGGATTTTGAACCTTATTATCTGAACAGTAAAGTAGCTTTTTGAAGGAATTGCTTTGTAACAATTCGTTCAACTGTAATGATTTTAAGTATACACTGATGTTGCATAACAAGGAAACCTATGTTGTGTTGTGTTTACTTACTGTGAAGTATATGTGATGCGATAAGGAGGAAAATGGCGTGCGCTATTCATGGTAATCACGTCCATTGCAGACGATACGATACGGCAATGTGGGTTTGGAGTAAATGTGTATTTGTTGTGTTCGCAGGCGGCCGAGCAGCCCGCGGCCGACCTGGGCTCGGCGCTGGTCACGGGCACGCCGCCCAACGTCACGCTGCAGCGGACCGACTACCACCGATACATTCACCCCACTAGTCAGTACATTTATACAATGCTATATATTGTTTCCTGAAGGATTATCATTCAAGATGGTCGCCTATTTCAGTCAGAAAAGAAAAGTAAAACTATTTGTACTTGACGAAAAGTAACGCACCTTTTATTTATGCAGTAAGCGATATAATTATGACCATTAACATATGTTTAAAAAATATAATTTTCATCTCACCCGCTCGGAAAGGCTTTCTTTATCCTTTCAAATCTGCGTGCAAAAGTCCACTTTCCACGCTAGCGTGGAAAGTGATTTTGAAATTCGAACGTTACGCAGTTCCATGAGTTCCAACTTTTTTCTATAAAGTGAAACGACAGGTCATTCCTAAGCGTTTAGAAGTATACATATCATGTACCTAATGGTGCAGTTTATTATTGTTTTGTTTTTTATAATGATATTAATAATACTTTTTCCAGCTTAATTTGATGATATTCAATAATAATTTAGTTTTATTTATAAAGAAATAACACGAAGAAACATATTTGAAATGTTTATATGTTTCAACATTTTACGCTCAGTGCAATTTCGGAACGCACCGTTTAAAAAGTTAGTTTTTAAGAAAAAAAACTCGATGCGAGCATAGATATAGTATATACTCTGTAGTTAGATGCGAGAGATTAAGATATTTAAATATTGTTTTGTTTTGTTGTTGAGTTAGAATAATATCAAAATAATGAATTTAATTAATTGATTTCAGTGCAGAAGTACTTATATTATAATTTTAACTCCTGATAAGTTTGGAAATGAGTGAAATATATTTGTTTTAGCTGTTAGCCGTGAATATTTCGTACCACAGTACTCAACAATAATGATTAGGCTCTTTGATGCATTTAAATGTTAATAATCCACGAAATGCTTTGTAACGGGTGAAATTTAAACAACCCTTTATAGAACATGAGTACATCTTGAATTATACATGAAAGTATTTCCTCGCTATGGTGAGATGAAAAGTTGTGTGTTGCGCTCGGCAGCAAAGTTGTTCGGCGTCTCGTGCCTTGAGAGCCTCGCTACGCTCAGGATTGTATTTTTGAACCACTCGCTTCGCTCGTGGTTCAATCTTACAATCCTTCGCTAGCTCGGCTCTCAATACAAACACTCGCGCCAAAAATCAACTTTGCAGCCTTGCATAACAAATAACTATTATGTCACACCTGGCCATAAAGCGGCAATTACCGCACGCTCCGCGCGTGGGAAATCCCACTTCCTGGCCAGGGGGTGACATAAAATTTTGTACTTAACGGTACGGTAATAAAGAAACCCGCGATCTGAGACATTCTTTGTTTTACCGCCCTTGTTAAGTAATGTACTATTAATGCCAGAATTTCATCACTGTGAGGGATGAATGATTCGAACAATTTTTTCATTTGTAGCTATTATTATCTTAGAATGCATACAATTTTAAGTTAAATTCTTGTATATTGTAAGTCCGTGATGGATAAACTGTTGAATCCAATAATTGCTTTTTTTGTCATCTCTATTTTATTCTTATTGAGGGAATATGAGTTGTGGGATATGTTATATATTTATATATGAGATAATTTCTATTGCAGATCAAATGGGATCAAATTATGGTACAAATAAAATAACTTCGACGCAGCAAAACCCGATGTTGACGCGGCAATTAAGCGTGAGTTCATTTTGGCTTTCATCGAATGAAATATCGTTATTAGGACATTATACTATCCTGTTTAAGACATCGTCGACAGAATACTAACAACTTATACACAAACGCATAAAATAGCAATTGAGTGAGTACGGGCGACGTGTCGTGAAACTTATTCAACAAACCTCTGCTAACCAAAATGTCTTTTGTCCCTTTTGTCATAAACATAACTGTCAAAGTAAATAATAAGGACAAACGACTTAGCGGCAATTTAGTTATAATAGGTTTGATAAACGATTATGAATAAGAATAGTTTTGCGTGAGCTGAACGGCAGCGGCTGCGGTGCAGGTGCAGTTGGGAGCGAGAAGCTGCGTTCTGTACCTCTAGCATAAGTTTTTTCGAAACAAAACACAATCGAACGCGTTTGCGCTTAGTTTCATTTTGTAAGGCAACGCGAGCAACGCCTCTGGGGGCCTTAGGTGGGAACTCTATTTTGCCATATAAATTGAGACTTAACGCAAAGTGCGTTCGTGTTTTGTTTCGAATAAACTACTAGAGGCACTGAAGTGCCGCTCAGGTGTGGCGCACCGCTCCCGCCCAGTGGTTAAGTGTTATCGTTGTTCTGACGGCGTGTCCCCCCCACAGGCCTCCAGCTACACGGCGGCGTTGGCGGCGCACTCGGCGGCGGCGCTGCACACGCCCATGTCGCAGCAGCCCTACCACCGCGCCCCGCGCCCTCAGCCCGGTGAGTACCCGACTGGACCTCACCTCACCTCACCTCACCTCCCCTCCCCTCCCCTCCCCTCCCCGATACAGTGTTTTCTTTTACTTGACCCCCTATCTACTATTTTTTTCCCTGACAGTAACCGAAACGCTTAGGTATCATTACGATTTTATTTTATCTTGCCCAATACTCTAGTGGTACCGATCGGTTCTAATAGTATTTGGCAAAGGAAATCTGGTCGTAATGAAACTTAAACATCGAAACTTCCCCCGACCGATGTACGTTTCCTACGAACGATATCGCACCTATTAAATCTTGATAACCCGTTTCGTGTTCAGTCTGATCCAATGGTTTCGTTCTATGTATGGTATGCTTTTAAATACTAAATATTTTCTTAGGTAGAATATAGATTAGACCTCCGATATTATTTTTACTTCGAAGCATGCTCCTCCCGCCGACGGCCGCCTTCAGCATGCTCTGTAGATATAGTTCCCGGTTCGGGGCCCCGACTCTCGAAACCTCGATATAACCTAATTGCATGTTTTCCGCTTAGTAATCTACTCGACATATTGAATGATATTAATACGAAGGTGAGGTAGATTTGCTTCCTAGAATCAAATGTTTTTTTTGTACGGGCGCGTCTTGTAATAAATAGCTTTTTTTTCAAGTTCAGCGTGATTCGTGACTATTATACGCGGCGAGCCGAATAATTATATTAGTCGCGCATGCGTTCGAGCCGAACTAATCGCTGTAATTTTGTTATGGTATTTATGTACTAGTTACTAGGATCGAGACGTGGAGGCTCGCGTGTAAGAATATTAAAATGAAACATCGCGCTTCGGATTTAAACCTGTGCGCCGCCGGCGATAGACAGCGATACCGGGATCGCTCGGGCGTCGGAGCGGCTCCGAAGTAGGTGGGTTGGTCGCTAGGCTGTGTGGGTAGTGGGTACTAACTGGGGTGTGTGGCAGTGGGCGGCTACTACGACGAGCCGGGCGCGGCGGGCTACTGCGGCGATTACGCGCACGCGCGGCGGGCGTTGCCGCACGCGCCGCATCCGACGCACGCGCCGCACACGCCGCACTCGCCGCATCCGACACATCCGCCCCATCCGCCGCCCCACGACCAAGTCTTGTCATGTGAGTACGAGCACCGGCACGGTTTCCATGTTGATACCTCACCCGAATGTATGAGGTTGAGGACTCGATGGACGGCCTAGAGACACCGATTCGAGTGCAATATCATGGTTTACAAAATTTTAATGTGCACTAATTAACTACATTTTGTTCAGAAGACGCCATTGAAACTATATGAAATCCGATTCGGATATCTGAAGGTAAAGTAACAGTAGTAAAGTTGATAGAGAAAACTTATCTTACTAGTATCTTTCTAACTTTCACTCTGCATGATACTTAATATATAATAATGCATTTTGCGCTTCGACCGACTTCGCTTTTACAGTAATATGGACTTTCCTGATGTTTATTATTATTATTATGTTTTCCAATTTGGATCAGTCTGTAATGTCGTTCGGATTCTGGGTGTTGATTCACTTTCAGATAACATTCTAGGCATAGTCAATATTGACCGGAAGGCAGTTTTCAGCCGGGTTTAACCAGATTCGTAGGTCAAGATTGGTTTTCTCACAAGAACAAGTCACTAATCACGCGGCCCTGAATAACATCCGTACTTATTGAAAAAAAAACAAATAATCTTTCCAGTACCTACTCCAAATGCTACAGACTAGAGCTTCGACCAATACTCGTCCCTGCATATCTTTATTCGGGCAATGCCATTGACGCGTTGCGTCTCGCGTATGAGACGATTCTTCTCAAACGCGACCCGCGCAGTGTCAACGGGGCAATCGGCCAAACGGGCCGGCCACGACGTCCAGCGAGGGCGGCAACGGCAGCGGTTTTCTTAATACAATGCGTGCGATCATAACGACCCGCAGTGCGTTGCGCGCCTCGACCGTACAGTGAACTTGATTCGCGCAAAGTAGTGGCCGGGCCGTGAGGACGCTAATCAAATTGGAGTCGCTTTGTTTGGCAATAAGTATGACAAGATTTACATGTTGTGTATGCGCTGACAGTTGGCGGGCGGTCGGTTGCAGGCGCGGGCGGTGGCGCGGGGGTGGGCGCCGGCGCGGGCGCGGGCGGCACGTCGGAGTACGTGCGCAACGAGCTGCGCGCCGTCGTGGGCGCGCGCGCCGCCCGCCCCGACCTGCATCCGCACCTCGCGCAGGACCTCGACCCCCTCATGACCTTCGACATGTCCACGCCGAGCGGTAAGCACCTCTCCTGGGCCTGTACTCCGAACGTCGTTTAGTGCCGTCCCTTATAGTTAATAACACGAGAGTGAAGGGGACCGCACGATACGGATTTCGATGCTCGGAGTAGACTCTCTGTCCCGGACGAGTCCGTTAACGCGCGAGCTCCTCCTGTACCTTTAGTATAAGTTTTTTCGAAACAAAACACTAACGAATGAGTTTGCAGTAGTCTCATTTTGTAAGGCAACGCGAGCAGCGCCTCTGGTGGTCTTAGATGGCAACTATTTTTGCCATATAAATAAAGACTAAACGCAAACGTGTTCGTTTGTGTTTTGTTTCGGAATAACTTATGCTATAGGTTCTGTATTACTTTCGAGATAGATGATTCATCATGATTATGTGTCGCTCCATATTAGCTGGCCCGAATGAAATTGAAAAAAGTTTAGAAGCGTATTAGACTCCACCGTGCAGAATGGTAACTTTGCTTTACTGCTGATTCTTGGGAACAAATTCAAAAATATCGAATTAAATGATGGGTTGCACCAAACCGTCTTCAATCTTTATCTACACCCAAAACCTTTAATGTGTTCAAAAACCATTTTTCAGTTTATGTGTCTCAAAATTTTTTATTACAATTATCTGTCACAATTTGTACTCTGCTTCGTATTTAATTAGATAATTTAAAGATCATGAAACTGGCTATAACACTAGCGAAATATCTTTAAATCTTAATAATACTAGAGATTAGTTTGTCATTGCAAACGTCAATGCGATACAATATTTCTGTTTCGTTTGAAATGAAACGTTGGCAGGACTGATAATTGCCTTGGTGCAAGGAAATGTCGACTTTAAGGCAAAGAACCTTTTCGTACGCCAACTGTACATAACTAGACCTCTCATGATGTAACAGTTGTATAAACTACTAGAATGTATGGGAAATAGTTTCTTTGGCATTTTGACTTAAGCTGCCGGCGCATAATTTAACGTTGATCGGTCCGTAATCGTAAATTGGTGCAACCCGCCCTAAAACTAACTTACAACACATGGCAAGAACATTTTGATATGAATCAACAGAAGTATCTTGCTTACAATGTTTAATATTCGTTACATTCAATTTATTTATGCCAGCCAGCTCTTATGTCAGCAGATATTGTTTTGATGTTTAAAGGTAAACCAGAAATATATGACTATTGTCAAGAGGGCGCTATTATTCTGATTTGTATGGCAACAGGCTATTATGACATTTTGATTTGTTTATCTATCAGCTCTGACGTACATTTTGAAATATTTTGCAGCTAAATAGTTTCATTTCCCAAGGGTTTTTTTTTCTCAGCAGTTTATTATATGAGTCATTCCTGTGGACATATCAAAAGTTAAGGGCTACAAAGCTTAATTTTGGATTGGTCTCGTTACCTGCATAAACGGCGTCTCCGGTTCTATAAATCCATGTAATAAAATCATAACTTACATGCTCATAAGCCGTTAACTATTGACCACAGGAGGGACGACTTTTCTTTTTTCAAGTGTTTATGAGTTTTATGACCCATATACGTTATTGAAAATTTTCCGCTCTTGACTATGAATCGTTTTGAACATTTTTGTCATTTATTATTAAATATGCAACACATTACTAATATTCTAATCAGGCTCGCGCAACTCAGTGCAAAAAAATTATATCCGAGGATAGTATGGAATATTCGAGGCGGATAATGGCGGCAGTATTGGTTATTCATGGCAATTGCTGTCAATTCGCGTTCATTTTCTAGTATGAGAGTCCCGTCTCTTAAAACGTCAGTGATTAATTGATTATATTCTCTTTGATTCTAATAAGCCGTAACAGTGACAGTGACGTGCTGACAATTTGTCATTGATATTATTGCCAGTGTAAGAAATTAGTTCCAATGAAATTCCGCAACATGGTGCATGGTCATATATTCCTGGTCGGGCTTTAAAATCGCGTGTGTTTTTTTATTTACCTAATTGTTTTCTACATCTCGATTTAATGAGTCTTGTTTATGATATTGATATATGATTATTGTTGTTTATTTGGATATAAGCAAGTTATGCCTAGTTTATGAATCTCCCAAAAACATTTGCATTTATACCCAAATAGTGCCTCTGATAAGTTACCTCAAGTAGATTTCAGACACTAGGCATTTTAAATGTACAACAAAACGTAACTGGAAGCCGTATCCGACGACACGACGGTAGTTATCATCGTCCATTTGTCGAATACGGGCTCACTTTGTTAATGATAATTATTCGTGTAAACATGACTGACTGTTGCATGAACATATTGTCGAGGTTATTTGATGTACGTAAGGATATGAACATGAAATACGGTTTTCTTAATTATATATCGAGACTAGGTAGTATTAAATTTTTATTCAATGTGTGACAAATGATGTACTGTTTACGAATAGAGAACGTTCACATTCATTATATGTATAAAATACATTTTGAAATTTTGAATGTGTAGTTCTCTTTCCGTAGCCCCACAAAGAACCCTTTTAAGTCCGTCTGTCTTCAATGTCATCACAGCGTCTATACCGCGCATGAGATTACATAAAATTATGTGTTACTGTTAGATCAGGTATAGCTATTATTTATTATTTGAGGCGGTTGCAGGGTTCAATTCTCTCCAATGAAAGGCAGGTAGTTAATGAGGGATATACATAGAATCTCTCAAGTAATGGAAGATAATGCATAAGACGTTTAAAACGAGATAGTTACCGAGGAAATGTGGCTACGGAATTCTGCCATATGCATCGTCCGATCCGACACACACACTTGGCCGGTTTCATTTAAATTTTGTGTGAATCTCACAATATCTCTTGATTTTCGTTAAAAGTGGAGTTGAACCCGCGCGCACGCGCAGCTGTACTGCGACTGCTGCGTACTGCAGATGTGTGAACCGGTGGTATTCACTGGCAATGTATGCGTGTGTACGTACGTAGGTGGCGGCGGTGTGGTGGGAGTGGGGGCGGGGCGCGCGGCCGCGGGCTCGTGGGAGCCGCCACAGACCACGCCGGTAAGCTTGCGAAGCGGAAAGCGACTCCAACCAAACCATGTAGTCACTCCACTACCTTACTATCGGTTTTCATTATTTTTGTAGACTTATATGAATACGTATTGAGTCTGCCCTGCAGCGTGTGTTGTGTCGATTCAATCATGTTGATTCTTAGACGCTGAATTAGAGAAATGTGCCAAAACTGCTTATTGGTTGTTTTCCATCTCGATGTCGCGATTTGTCGAGACGACATTTAGTCTCACACAAAAATTATATTACGTGATATTGGTACATTTCTGAAATTACTAAAAGACGCTTATGTGATGTGTTGTCTATTTTTAGAAAAAAATATGATATTACCTACTTCTAATAGTGTCAAATCTTCCAATACTTGATTACTGTACTTTTTTCTATACGACATATGATTGTAATGAAATGCGCTTATTGGTATGTTATCAAAACTTCAGAGCTTATTGTTGAGAAAGTGGGGCACGAAGCATGCGCAAAGTATAGTGTGGTGAAGGTTTTGTGGCGTAGCAGCGAGCGTCAGTAGGTATACTGTCTTGCGATAGAAAATGCTTATTTGTTTGCTTCTGAAATGTTCTGTAGCATACGAGCCATTCAGTTTATTCCGTTCTGTAGTAAAAGTGGTTTGAAAATGCATGACAAAGTTTTCAAACGCTTTTTAATTACATTTTTAATACAATTATTAGATAGTTAAAAGTATCTTATCATTATCGAAACGCTTTTCATAAATTTTGTTATCAAGACTGTTGAGGAACTCGGGTAAGACCCCGGCACACATCAAACGAAGATAGTTGGATAAAAAAGTATCCACATTATTGATATAATAGCAAGTGTTAGTCAATGCCACAGATGCTCTTTATATGGTAAGCAGGAGTATTGTTCAAATTTCTTTACGAGTAGGTCACTTTCGTCAGTTTTAACATATTATCATAGTACTAGTTATGGGGTTTTCTAGACACATGAGGTCGAGTTACTAGGGCCACGGTATAATCGTATAGAGTAAAAAGACAGTGACTTCAAAGAGATATATCGTCTTCGTCTCTCACGAGACACCTTTTCTTTGCTGTGTTTATTCATGTTTAGTGTACTTTATCTCTTTGCAGCCGACATTTTTCTATAATGTTCTGAATTAGTTTTATTCGCGCTATGTAGTATTTATTATTTGATTTTAATATAGATTTTCCAACTTGTAGCTTACGTTTGTTACTTATCATTGAGGAAAGTATGATAATAAGCATCTGGTTTATTAATGTTTTTTTATTGAATCAATAATCCGTTTAATAATTGAATCGGTTAAGGGTCGGTTTTATTAAAATCAATTAGACCTTATGTCAAATGTGATATTTGGTCTGACGGAGCTTTACGAAACCCAGCCTAATTAGAAAACAATCTCAGTTAGTATAGTAACTTTAGACTGGTAGTTAAATTCTAAAAAATCACTCCTTTTCGATCAACTTCTAATAATCTGATACAATTACCCGTTACTTGGGTAGTTTTCGAACTAACTGAAGCGAGTATTTCTCTTAGCTTGTACTTACTATACATTATACATCAGATGTAATAAAATTGATACTTTAAATCCTGTGATAATACTGTCCTCAATACTTATTTGAGTGAAAGTTTACTTTTTCAGGCTTATACTTATTGAGTGTCAACAATTGAAATGTAACATTCTTCTTTATAAAGTATCAAGAACATGATTTAGTGTCACAACCTGGAGAAATACGGCCCATTCGATAAAACAAGAGATTTGGTTCGTTAAATCTAGATACTGTGTTTTTGTTGATTTCGATAAGAGCGATAACTAAAGCAATTTGCACAGATAGTTTTCAAAACAGATAACATAATAATTTTATTTTATTCAGACTAAATATTTAAATCTAGATCGTAATGTTCCGATAAGGTGATCCATATGCATCATGAAGTACGTTCGACACTAATGGAAGCAGACTCTGGTGGTGTACTCGTACCTATACGTTATGTGACGCTTAGGTTGCAGTACGACTTAATTTCATTTTGCTCAAAACTCCAACACTCCTTGTTTCTAAAACGAATTAGTGTCAAAATCCCTAAATTCAAGGTTGGCTAATTTAATATTTCAGAATAATGGCTGGCGGAATGTTAAAATGTTTTAGTTTCTAATCGTAACAACAATACTATTCCAAAACAACACGGTTGCTAAATCCAGTGTTTTAAGAAAAATAAAATTAGGCATTCTGGATGTTAGGCATTTTGACACTAACCCGTTATGAGATCTAGGTGTAGGTATTGGGCAAAATGAAACGATTTCGTAATGAACCATAAGCTGTGTGCCGTGTATCGGACGGCCGCGGCCGGTTGAGTGACGCCATGTGTGATGTGCAGAATACTACGGAGGCGGGCTCGGCGGAGGCGGCGGCGCGCGGTGATGAGGCGCCGGCGCCGGCGACGAGCGGCAGCGGCGGCGGGAGCGGGAGCGGGAGCGGGCGAGCGGCGCACACGCAGACGCAGGCGCCGGCGCCGGCGGCGGCTAAGTCCTCGCTGCTGCAGAAGCTGCTCTCGCAGTGACGGGCGACCGCTGACTCGCACCGACACTCGCTGAAGTTTGCATTTATTACTTTATCGATCCTTCGGGTGGACGATAATCGACGATACTTAAATTCCATCGTAACGAACGTCGTCGTTCCCGGTTACGGTCTACGCGGTACCTCTACGGCTGTAAATCTCGCGGCGCCGTTCGCGAGAATAATCATAGTACACGTATTTATAGAGCGTCTTATAATTATGTCGATATGTAGTCTAGTAGTGCTAGTTATATTATGGAGTTGTAAAAATCGTTTTGTTGATGAAATATTTTTGTCTTCAGTTCTTTGAGAACGTTGTTTCAGATTGAACTTCAACATTTCTATGTAGATTTTTTCGAACGAGATTTTAGTTCGAAACGAATTATGATTATGACGGTAGCTTCCTGTAACGGAAATAAATTAGTTTTAAAAATGTAATTGACTCGTACGCCTAGTACATACATCATGTACAATAGAAATGTACCGTGTGCAATATGGTATAGATTTAAACACATATTTGGCGTTGTGAACGTTATGTAATATAGTATGAAAGTCAGATGTTACCTGTTATGACAAAGTAATTTGTATTATAGTATACTAGAGACGACAGAGTGAGTTTTATGATGAACTCTTTTCTGAATTAACACTTCTATTCAGGTATTGTAAGAAAAAAATTCAGTTCTTGTGGTTGGTACTAACTTAGTATGATGCAATAACATTCTTCAGAAGATTGATATAAAATACCATAACCACCAGACCACCATCACCACTAAAATTAAAATAGATCAATAGATTTGTTCTAAAACTCATTCTGTATTCACAATGAGACAACAAGTGAAACAAAGAATATTAATAATGATGGCGTGTAAATACTGTGTTGTTAAATTAATTATATATTATTGTTGCTTTAATGTAAATAATTTTAATCTGTGTTTCATGTGCCTATGGTATATTTAATTTTATGTTATTCACATACATTGTTTTCTTTAGCATGGCATTGCTTTATTTATAATTTGACAATTCTTCTGACATCTATACTAATGATTTTATTATATTGGTTGGTAGTCTTGTGCATGTTTGTAACGTAAGAATTTCTGATAATATTGTTAGCCCCCATTAGTGAAACATCGTCTATACTTTACATCGAAAACATCGCGAGTGTCATTGAATAATTGTAGTTGCAAAGCTACCAATCCTACTTAGATCGATACGATATTATTAAAATAGGTCGCTGGGAACGGAACTATCGAATGTATCAAATACGACAGGTATGCCACTATACTCTGAAGAAGGGAAAATCATTTAATGCTAGCGTCTCTTGTGCTAGTACGAAGTGTCTGAAGTGTGAACAACGTCGATGTTACTTGTGAACTGTACATACAGCTCTTATAAAATGCACGAAATTGATGTGTGACCTAGGTACGGTAGTTTAGATAGGAATGACCGTTCGTCATAATAAGGTTAACGTAAACAGTAAAAACACTGGGTTTTCTCGAATGTTATTCTTCAATTTAAATAATGAACTATGTTATCATTTATAGTGCAAAGGAAGGGTTTTCTTTGTACCTAGTATAAATTATAAAATGTTTCCTACAATCACTATTTCTTCGACGTTGTAATTCAAAATTATAAGGTAATGAATTCGTCTGTAATAGACACGTGCATGTATTGGCGGTCATAAATTTAATGATATTAATAATTTAAGATATAATTGGAAATGTGTACATGTGTATTCAGTAACTCGAACGCACGGGACCAGCCGCGGCTCTGGATTGCAAGCAAACGAACGACTTCGGACCGCATTAGCTCAAACAGCTCAACTACTATAGACTTCGATTTCTGATACCCGCGATACAACATTGGCAAATGTGACAATAAATCAAACGAATAAAGTAAGGTATGTACTTAAATAAACCTGGGGGGTACCAACATTTCAATTGCATAAATCCTACCGTTACTTTGCAGACTTACTCCTTTAAAGCAACACACGAGTAGCGAGTAGCATGTAGAATCACGTCAAAGAGTAAATTGTGATGTTTTAAGATTTTACCTAACTAATGAGTATCGTACAAATAGTCAGTAGAAAATATCCGTAAACCAAAACGAGTAATATGTATAGGATAAGAATATTTTTCTACCAATGAAAAGTACCATAGTTTGGAACCGTAGACTACTGACCAATTTGTTTGTCGGCGTGACGTGAAAGCAGTTTTGGGGAAACTGCGCATCGGCCCGAGTGGCGTGGCGTGGGTCACGCACTTCAACAGCGTATATAGCTAGCTAGCCTCTAATATCAACATCTGGAACTATCATTACTACAAGTGATCATTTTTTATTTCTTCATACAATTATTAGATAAGATTTGTTTTATGTACTAAAGGTAAAAAATGTAGCAATATTTCTATTCATTCCATTTATTTTAAGGGGGGCGAAATGTCAGATAGTTAAATATCAAACCAACAAAGTACAAGTGATGGCCTTTTAAAGTGACAACCTTTTACTGTAATAGATGAAGAGTAGTCAGTCCACCTACAGATACATGTATTTACATATTGAATATATGAAGTTATCGGATCGCTAGAAGGAACTGCATGTAATGCCGCCACTTATTTACGTCATAAAGCGAATAATTGTACACAAAGTTATATTTTTTGCAGATTTATGCTAACATAGTGACCTCATAACATTATGTCTCACAAATAATCTGTGACACGTCCATACACCACAAGCAGTTGAATATGTAAATTGACGAAAATGTAAATAAATATTTGCAGCAAGAACATACATGAGTAACATAGGTGCCTGGAATTTAAAATAAATAAGAGATATTTTTTCTAAGCATCCAAACAAAACGATAAATTTTGATATTGAATAGGTACTTCTATAAATTTACTATCTTGTATGAAATACAAGTTAATTATGATAAGCTGTGGTTAAGCAAAATTAAGATTTTCATTCATTATCTGTAATATCCAGTAACATTAGATTGTAAACACCTGAAAAAAGCGAATGGGCTTATTTAATTCTTATGATTTGTGTAAAGTTTGAATGAATTTGTTAAGCGCCCATCAAGAATTCACCAAAAAGGAACCCGTCTTCCACTTGTAAACGAAGGATATAACACAGCGTGCGTGAAATGGGCTACATACATATGCCAAGCTTAGGTACTTCAAATAGCTTACTTTTCATATTTAATCGGACTTGTTTGGCGCCCAACCAAAGGTCATCGAAGATATATTCCTAACATATAAATAACGTATTTTGGTAAAAAAGATTTTAATGTTTGAATGGGCTTTAAGATTATGATGATAACTATTAATCGTACGCATCTTATATAAGCAGTGTTAGAATGATAATTGTCTTGGTGTTTTGGAATGACTTCACTGCATAGCTCGATTTGATTAAAAGGTGTACAAATACCTTCACATGGTTAAAAAAATACTAATTCATCTGTACCTACACTGTAATTGTTGCTACAGTTTTCCTAGTTTATGCACTTATGTATTTTTTCATAATTACAATCCATAGCCATTTACAGAATGATGGTCCCTATTGTAAATAAATGTTTTATGGGCATGATAGATTATGTAAACTACATTAATCACTTGAAAACTATGTCTTCATTAATGCTTTTTGATTGGGATATATTATAATGTTTTCTCAAGTTATTCTAGAACTAGGCATCATCTATTACCACAGAGTAAATTTAAATTAGAGATGCAATTAATAGGGTCCAAAATCTCCATCCAAATTATCAGAAAAATAAATTCGGATTGTAAGTTAATAACGTCATTGTTAATAGTCATGTTACTGCAATTAATTTACTCTGTGGCAAAGACCTCTATTTTATCACTGAGCATATGTAATGAAACATTGATGAGTACGGGAATCTTTGTTTCTAAGGGAAAACATAATTAGTTCCTCTGATTTCGTCTACATGTTATTGTCCTTTATTATTTATTACTTATATTATATTGAAACCAGAACGAGTTGACATGCGCGTGATAATATTATATAAGGGATGACAGTTGCTAACACAACGAGGCCTGTATTCCCGTACAAGAATGATTTTATTTTTTGTATAAAATCACGCCTCTTGTCTTGGCCTGTCGTCTGCGAACAAAGGAATTCTTATATTATGGATATTTGTAAGGGTAAACTTTAGTGTACAAAGCTAATTATGTTTTTCTAAGAATACGCAAAGTGATTTTAGGTGTTGGTCAGTCGCAGAAAGGATTATTGCGTACGCGAGCTTTATTTAGTTTATCGGGCACTGCACGTGGTGTACACACAGTGTACTAGGTACGTACAGCGGTCACAGGGCCGGCGGACGTGCCGGCGCCGGCGCCGACGCCGCGTCGGATGTATACGGGTGTTCTCTACAGCGGCGCGGCGCCGGCGCGGCAGCAGCACCCCTCGCCTGACACTAGCCTCCATCTATTATGTACAACTAGTCTTGATCGGGCAATCATCGTTTTTGCGAGTGGCCGTTAAGTCTGTGTTATTTAGTTCTTCAGATGTTAGATTAAGGCCTCTTGTGTTGCTGTGCATTTCTAAGCATTGTATGTATGTATGTTCATAATATTGTAAATAGCTAAAATACATTATATTTTTACGACTAGCATACGCAACCAAAGTTGTTATAAAGTGATGGTTGATTAAATAATAAATTTAAATAAAATAGGACGTTATTTTTATTTTTAGGAAAAGATACAAATAAAGCTGTACAGTTGTATATGGGTACATCCAATGTGTCGTTGAAGCCTTTTACACAACCGCCCTGATATTAGTAAAATCGAATTTATTATTTTTTGGTAAAAAAACGGTTAAATCTTAAAGGAATATAAATTATAAATAAAATTAACAGAAATAGGTAGTGTATGAGTGTGGCTTAAGCTCGTTTTGTTCCTAGTGTCTACCTAGCTTGTTCCAGAACATATTTCTTCTCGGCATTTGTCAATTAAAAAACTTGACGCATTTTGCTGTCTCCGAGATAAAAAAAATTGAAACTATAATTTTATTCCTTGAAAAGATCAGGCATTATGAGTACATTACATTAATTTAAGTTGTATTTTTTGTACATTTTAGATTCGAAATATATTAATATCTAAAAGAAAAATGTTTTTTCTTGTGCCCTGTCCTGTCCTGTAAATCTTAATTATCAATAATATTAACATAAGTATACATATAAATTACTGGTTACGAAGGATACTGATATGATTATAACCTCCTGAGGTTCAAAGTGATAATACTAGAGTTAGATTTGTTTTGTTTCATGCAGTTCCAAAAGAAAACGAACTACTCTATTTTCTGTGACAGGAGATTCAAATTTCCTTGTATGGTGGGCGCTAGGAGGATAATATTTGTCATATTTTTTGAGTTTTTCTCTATTTGCAACTACCTCTTAAATCATTTTTTTTTTATTCTTTTGTTTATAGTGAGTCGTGTTATAGTACATTGACCCCCCACAAGGTGGACTGATGACCTGGTAAAGGTCGCGGGAGTCCGCTGGATGCGGGTGGCGCAAGACCGGTCATTGTGGCACTCTTTGGGGGAGGCCTATGTCCAGCAGTAGACGTCTTTCGGCTGATATGATGATGATGATGATGATAGTACATTACTTAACAAGGGCGGTAAAATAAATAAAAAATAAAATAAAACAAAGAATGTCTCAGATCGCAGGTATTTTACGCCCGAGCCGAAGGCAAGGGCGATAAATATGCGATCTGAGGCTTTCTTTATTATCGCCCGTGGTAAGTACAAAATTTTATGTCACCCCCTGGCCAGGAAGTGGGTTTTTTCGCGCGCGGAGCGTGCGATAATGGCCACTTTATGGCCAGGTGTGACATAAAATTTTGTACTTAACACGGGCGGTAATAAACAAAAGCCTCAGATCGCATATTTATCGCCCTTGCCTTCGGCTCTGGCGTCAAATATCTGCGATCTGAGACATTCTTTGTTTTACCGCCCTTGTTAAGTAATATACTACTATGTCACACCTGGCCATTAAGCGGCAATTACCGCACGCACCGCGCGCGCGAAATCCCACTTCCTGGCCAGGGGGTGACATAAAACTTTGTACTTACCACGGGCGGTAATGGTAATAAAGAAAAGTAATGTACAGTCATCATCTAAAGTAGCTTGACATATGAAGATGTCAAAAGTTCTTATTCCTTTGTAATAAAGACTTGACGCCTTCATATGCGTCGCTACTTTTGATGCAGACTGTACTATAATAAGCAATTAGCGCAAATCTATTATAAACCCGTACGTACTTACTAATTACCCCTACACATATGTACAATTGTACATACTATGCTATACGTCCGCGCTTCATTCGTTCATTTGTTTTCGAGCTACAGGCGGGCTTGGAGCTAATGGCTCTCTGGGTCATGCCTTTGCCTGATAACCATAGATCGGTCGTATTAAAACTATGTTCACAGTTCCTAATAATGGCGTTATCCTAGACTGGATTTTTGCGTTTTGTGTCCTTTTTGGTATTACTATTTTAGTGCTTCGAGCTCACAAGGTCAAAACTAGATTTGTGGAAGTTATGAAATGGTTTTGGCGTTTCCGCTCCAGAGTTAAACAGGAGTATGAGGTAAGTGTAAATTAGGGCCTATGTTGTAACTACACCACATTGTTTAAACGCGCTGTCGACGCGCGTTTTCCTACTACTTACTATGTTTACAGTAGGTAGTGTACAAGGTAGTGAGAAACGAGCGTCGACGGCGCGTTTAAAAAACCGGCCAAGTGCGTGTCCGGCCACGCACAAGGTAGGGTTCCGTAGTCGTCCACCCGTTACATTATGTGGACTAAAAAGTTCGCAAACTTATATTTACTATGTTTTTGACAGAATTAACAACATTATCTAAGGTATCAATGGAAATTGTACGAAAGTTTGCTTTTGCAAATAGGGTTGCCAAATTATGTGCCCCGATTTGCGGGACATTGGTTGTAGAATTGCGGGACTTGGCTAAAAAATGCGGGACTTGCGCACTCGTATCAATATTGTGAACGTATAATTGTGATGTACGTAGGATACATTATTTATTCCCGCGAGATATACATTCTTAGTGAATGATTTCCGAACTAAAATTATCTCATTACGAGTAGTACGGTCCTCCGGGAGCGGGATACGATACAAATTACTTATTTTCATTTATCGAAGTTGTGCACTCTTTGCTGAAATGAAACAAAATGCTCGCTCCAGTTCCTATAATTCTGCCGAGGGTTGAAAGCGGGACAATTGGCGTCCCGCACGCATCCTTTGCGGGACGCATCGCCTAGGGTGCTGGAAACGGGACGTCCCGCCCGAGGCGGGACGGTTATTGGCAACCCTATTTGCAAAGTACATTTCTGAAGTTCGACTATTACTCGTTAACTAGTAATGTCTACTTAGCTGTGGTAGTTTTCCTTTTATATTAATCGTATATACTACTACCATGATTTTATTCACATGCCTAGTAACTGGCAGGGGGGGGGGGGGGGCACTGACCATAACAAAAATTATCAAAAAATGCTTATAGAAACATTATATAATATTTTTAAAAGAGCTATCCAACTTTGGCAGAAAAAAATGCACCACCACTTTACATGTAGGGAGGTACCTATCCTAAAAAAAGTTTTTAAAGATTTTATTCCACCGTTTTGTCGGCGTCATTGATATGTATACTCATGCCAAATTACAGCTTTCTAGTACTAACGGCTACTGAGAAAAACGGGGGTCTGACGGACGGACAGTATGGCGAAACTATAAGGGTTCCTTGTTTACTACGGAACCCTAAAAACGCTAAACCGTGGGTAACTAAGGTATCGTGAATGAATGAATGAATAACGTGTATTTGCCTTAACATTATGTACATATGATGGTCAGGTCAGGCTTCATACCGGGACGTGTATGGCAACCCTAACTTAATTGGATAAAGAAATAAATTGAAGGATCTGTTCGATGTAGGTATCGGGACTGTAAGCGCTGATAAAACCTTGGATCCTTGTTTACTTACTTTAGGCATTGATGAACTTACTGATTGGTCTAATGAACGTATTCACTGCCGATAAGGTAAATTAATTGACGAGGTCAGTTAGAATTATACGTAAATTGGCCTAAATTTGTTGAATGAGCAAGGAACGACGAGTACCTATGAGTAATGACGGAGGGATGTTAACATGTTACAAGTAGGTAGGTAATATAAAGTACAATAACCATACATATTGGAAGTTGACCGAGTGAACTGAAGGTCTGCCTCAGATTCGACCAAAATGCCGTCCTATGTAGTACCTCTCTAACGTTTCCGTTTGCAGGTCGCATTTCCCAACCGATTATCGTGAAATTTCGTAAGCAGATTTGAAAAGGTATACTTAAATTATTTTTTTTGTCGATATAGTCTTGGTATTTAAAAAAAAATTGCCATTGGAGAATAAACCGGAACCTGCGGTCGGATTCCAGTTTGTTTTGGCGAGTATAATTTTGGAAATTTTTAAGAAAAAATACGGAACCCATTTTTTACGTTTAAGGCTGGGTATTACCACTTTCGAATTTTATTAAAACCATCTGAGACATAGAATCGCGGCAGACGTCCACAGTCTTTCATAATACAACTTTCTTTACAATTGTAGGTACAAGTTTTCATGCGAGAGGAACATGGTCATCGAGACCTGTTGTTGGCTCACGGTCTATAAGAAGTTTGATATTTTCACAGGGCCCTGAGTACATAGTTTTAATTTCAACTCGTTAACTCGACGCGTTCCCGAGATATGTGCTTGAGTCTTGACAGACAGACAGACCGACATCAAAGTGATCTTATTAGGGATCTGCTTGTTACTTTTGAGGTACGGTAAAAATTCTCCTTAGGTTCTTCAGGTTTTAGGAAGAGATCTCTTCCATCCAACCTAAGATATTTTTAGGGTTTCCCGTTTTTGGCCTCTACCCATTACTGTTATTAGATTATGTCAGCAGCAGAGAAAAGGTGCATAGAAATTTGTATGCACGGGGGGTCAGGTTTCTCTGCACCTGACCGTACTTACTGTACTTACCTACTGTTTTTTTGTACAGGTGGTACAATAAAGAGTATTTGTATTGTATTGTAATAATTAAGGTAAGTGCTAGTTAAGATATTTTCTAAGAGATCACCTCCTGCCCTAAGATTTTTTTAGGGTTGCCTGTTTTTTGTCTCTACTCATTACTGTTATTTGATTATGTACTGTAGGTACTTACTTACTGTTGTTTGTACAGGTGGTGCAATAAATAGTATTGTATTGTAATAATTGAGGTAATTGCTATCCATCCGTCACAATAACATGAATAACAAAATCGTAACGTTTTATCAAGTGGCGCGCGCCCGGTATCCATGCCCGGGCGAAGGGAAGGTTTGGGTTCGCGTTAAGTCCCGGCTCCCGATCCCGAGCCTGCCTACCTAGCCTAGTCCCGACACGGCCGGCCGGCGGCACGCACGCATGCGTGCCCTCTCGGTCCTGTTGCACGCGTACCGTTTACAAACGCATTTAAACGTTTAACTTACGTAATAGTTATTTACACAGACACTTATTTTGTCAAGCTGTTTGAAATGTGTGCAATTTTTATTCTGTGCCTTGCGAATTTTAGTGGGACGTTCTGTATAGTGTAAAATCAAATTAAAAATAAACCTTCGAGGAGGTCAGAAAAGGGAAATTAATAGCGAGTTATCACTAATGCCCTGGAATTGCCCGTGGTCGCAGGAGCGGCCGCGGCCGCCGACCGTCAGCCCGCCGCTGCACTATTATGATGAGGTTTGATTTGTTTGGTTGTTGTTGTTGCACATTATTATTGTTTTTGTTTTATACAGGGTGGAAAAAATGCATGGGCCCTGGAGGGAAACTGCCTTTAAATCTTTAAGGTAGTTTTACATAAAGGAAACATTCTTTTATTTCTAAAAGGAAACAAAACTGCATTCAAGGATTTTCTAAAATTCGCATGTTTCACCCGGAAATCGAACCGGAGCCGATTTTTGAGTGTCGAACGCTCGACTTTTCACTCGAGATCTGTCAAAACACTATGAGGTTTTGACAGATGTCGAGTGAAAAGTCGAGCGTTCGAAACTCAAAAATCGGCCCCCAGCTAAAAAATCGAAAAATAAAAATTCGCTGTTTTGTTTCATTAGTCGATACAGTCAATGTTAAAGATAACATATTATTTCTCCAAGAAACATTAGGTCTTACACGCTTCTGTCGTACAAGATATCCATAAAATTAAAAAAATCAGTTGAAATTGCTTAGAAAATCAGAGAAAATCTATGAATGCAGTTATGTGTCTTCTTAAAAATAAAAGAATGTTTCCTTTAAGTAAAATGAGCTATCTCAAAGATTTCAGGTAGTTTCCATACTCATACCTAATTTACTTTGTATTAGATTGCCGGGCCGGGCCGGCCGGCCGGCCACTTATTGTACTCCTTTTCCATTAAGTACTGTCCTTTTTTTTATTTTCCATCTTCCTCAGAGGATAACCCAGAGAAAAGTTATACCTAAATATTCACTACGCGCGGTTTGGTGTTGACCTTTTAAACCTGCTGAGAAAAGGCGCACAACCTCTACTCATAGCCAGGTAGGTATTTTACTTTTAAAATGGCTTAGAGAAATCCATTTTTAACATTGCTTTTCTACTCCGGTATTAGGATTCTAATATAAGCATAGACATATATAAGGAGAGTAGGTGTTTAATGTATTAAAAAGATAATAAGTTAATACTTATTTAATACTGCGGGAAATGTCACACCCGTGACCCGTCCAACCGGGTCAAGTATCTCCTTAGTAGTTTGTGAACCAGGTGTCCATAGAGCAAATAAAAATTTCATTGTAATCCCACCCTAATCTCAGTACGTTTCGCTCGTACACAGAAATACTATCTGTAAGGCAAACGGGAATAACGCATGCATCAAGTGGACTCACATCACATATCATTTCGATACGACAAAAATGCATTCCGAAGTTGGTCCCTAGATGTAAGTACCCCACGATTTGAATCGAAAGCTTTAGCTCCGAGAGCATGCCGAGATAAAGCGAGTAGCCGACATAATCCACCAGATTTGTTTAATGGATTTAAAGTGCTGTATGCATGTTAATTTAATGTCATATCCATAAAAGCCATATCGTACAAAATAGAGCGCACGAATGCGTATAGCATAAGGACATAAACATCTTTGTAGATAAGGAATTTCATTTGTGTATTGCGACAGCACATGATTTCAAAGTGTCGTGTTCTGTCCGGTGTCACTAAAAACTTTGGTTTTATTTTCTGGTTGACAATGGTTCTTTATTTATGAGGGTACGCCGCGTGACGGAAGTTCGTACCTATTGAAGTGGACAGCTTTTGCCAATTAATCTCCACTACCTGTGTAGTTTCCGCTGTGACCATTGGTTGACATCACTCAGATGATAGCAAAGTGTATTGATGTGTTTTGTTTGTGCTAAATATTATCTGTGTCTTGGGACCATACTGAGATACTGTCTCCTCAATATATTTTACGTCAGTTCCTATCTGACCAATTTTATCGGACGGGCACAAAAATGTGGGAGTAGTAACTAGATTATAAGAACTTTATTAAAAAAGGGAAATGAATTCAAACTCATAACCTTCTCCAGAATGTATCAAATACTTTTCTGGAAACCGCATCAAAATCGGTTCAGCCAAACGAGAGAATCGCGGACAAACATACACACATACACACATACGGGTCAAACTGAGAACCTCCTTTTTTCGAAGTCGGTTAAAACGAACTTATATGGAATACTTAGTTAAATATGTACAATTTAATCGTACCTACCTAGGACTTTATTACTACTCCTAAGCAAAGAATATATAAAGCTTGTCCATAATCTTTGTCCTAAGTTAATACTTCAGATATAAATATTGCTCATTGTACTTACTTACCTACTCGTGTCTATTCGATCAGTGTTCGTTTACATTTTCCAATAAATGAATTCTCAAATGAGTAAAAAGTCGGAAATTCGCTTGTGACTCCTCTGGAGTCGCAAATGTTCTAAAGTTGCGGAGTCTAGGTACTTACTATTAGAGACAGGCCTTAGGTATGCTTGTTTGAAATCGCCGTGGTATTGAAAATATTTGCGCCTTTTGTTACGGGGGTATGAGACCGAGGCGCATTGATAAACCAAATTGAGTACGTATTATAATGTTGACCGTAGAATGGAGGCTCTGGTGCCAGTCGTTTTCGTGAGTAACCAACTGTTAACAGTAGATTCGTTAGCATAGTTTGAGTTTGTTCTCGCTTAGCTTGCTTCAACGCCCATGATAGTTGTTGTAAAGCTTCTACCAGTTACTTGCACCGACTAAATACCCCCCGGGATCTCCGATGGAACGCTCAAGTGCCGCCCTAGAGTCCACCTATATGGGTCCCGCTATGTTTTTTATGGACGATCGCAGCCCCCAACTACGACCGTCTACGACCCCGAGGGGGTCCTTTAGTCGCCTAGCTCTTTAGCGCTTTAGTTAGGCCTTTAGTGAAGAGGGTTCTTTAATTTATTTATTTAATTTATTTATTTAATTCAAAATATTACACAGCATTACAGATTTAGGTCACTACTTAATGTGAAACGAAATATTACAGAAACAAAACAATACTAATAACAATAATCAACTACATAGGTAGATACACTGGAAGGCCTAACATATCATTCTTCATCTCACAAAACTTCAGACACTCCCTACACACAGCCATCCATCGCTACGCTAGTAAATCACACTCGGGTGTTGACACCAGAGGGCATTCAGCAGCGTCAGAGCACGGAGGTGCGGCGAGTTCCTGTGCTACACAGTCTGTCTCACAGTCTGTCTGTTTAGTCGCCTTCTACGACAGGCAGAGGATACTGTAGCCGTACTCTATGCCCGAGCTACCAGGGCAGGGCGCACCAGTTACACAGGCCTACTAGGTACTGTTTTCCACCAGTGAGGCGAGAAAGGGATTGAAATTGCATACAATCGGCGAAAATGAAATTTCCTGCTCTACCATGCCTTGCCGCTTGCCTGGAACTCTTCAATTAGAGTATTTCTTGATGCTATTAATACACACTAAAAATATACTTACGTAGTCATATTAAAATAAAATCAAACGCATTTTATAATGAACTCATCATCATTATCCCTTATGACCGGATTAAGATTAAGCAGTGGGATACCAGTCCCTGCGATCCCAGGGCAGATAACAAAAGAATGGCATTGTATTTTTTTTTTCGCCGGGAGAGGACGGCTTAAGATTATGCAATCCGTTGATACTTCTAATCAGAATAAACCTCAATCCATAAAAAACTAAGTACCGACGCGAAATTGAGTGCGGCAGTTTAAGTTAACAAGGTAAAGTTAGTGATATATGGTATCAAACCGCGGAGGCGAGCTGTGCCGGCCCGACTCAGTTAAACCTCGCTCGTGGTCCCGGCCGGCCGCACCTAGCGGTGCATCCGTACCTTACCAACGAACCTAGCGATATCGCCTATCGGACTATGCTTTTTATTTTGACAACAAACGATGGTTAGAACAATCATACATTAATTAAAAAAAAGATTTTCCAATTTAAAAATGTAGTTAAAAGTTGGTGGGAAAAGTGTTAAGTTAAGAAATGCTACAAGAATGCCGTGGAATTGCTTCTGGGGATATCAGCCTCCAGCACCGACTTGCAGAGTCAGTGGGCCGCTGCACCTAGTCCAGGTGAATTTTTCTGGAGACATGCGTCCTCCGCTTACGCAAAAGATTCATGAAAATATTTTTCCCTGTACTATTGCACTTTCAGTGTGCCTGAAACTGTAAACAGATTTCAGTGCGGGTTGTAGATATTACTTAGATTAAACAGGCGGTTAATATCTATTATAATATTCTAGTTAAATTAATCGGCAAGGTAAAATTCGGTTAAGAGAACATCGATGTGGATCATAATTATTATCTACTTTATTTACTCAAGTGTGACTGGTCACCAACGCTTGTTTCTATACGAACTGCGAGTAAGTAGTAGCTTTACTATTATTCGCCTAATCTAATTAAGGTTTTAATTGATAGGTACTAAAATAAATGTCAAACCTCGAATCTGAATTCAGTGCAAAAAGTCATCTCATCTGGCTGCTGCTCAATATTCATCCGTTTAATTAAAGGAGCGAAACCTACCCTACGTCTACGTACTCTACGTAAACTATAATGTGGGTTTTCTAGACAGTTGTTAATTAACTTAATTTCTGTGACACTAGTACAGTCTGCTGAATAGTTGTCTTTTTTCTGTATTGAAGGGTTTTCTAGGTCGGGTTCCTGAATTCCCACGCGGGGTCCTGCCCTAATAGACACAATGAGATATAATTGGTTCGGGGATGCGAGCGACCACCGCCGTCGATCCACATTAAGCTCGCTGCTCCACGCTACAATGCCTACAATACAATCTTTGTACAACACTTTTTGTCTTTATATTTTACCGTGACTCAACTTGAATGCCCTTTCAATTTTAAAATGAGTTGTAACATTTTAGATGTCTGAACACATAGAAAATGTTGCATTTTAATAATGCTAAATCGAATTACAGAATCCAAACTGGCACACGACATCGTCTTATAAGAACGTTTTGCTTTCCTTGTTTATTTTTGTGTTTATGCTTAATAACAATATTGATTTCTCAAATTGGTCATGATTTCACTCATTTCTTACACATTACACTTCTGCCACTTCGTTTGTTTAGAGTTTACTTCATTAAGAATTCATGTATAAATTAGCGTTACAACAATAGCGTCTATCAGTCAGTAGGTAACTACCTAACTACACTATTACAAGTATGCAAAGAAATGGGCAAGTCAACGCAATTCTAAATAGCAGTACCATTCAATTCGCTTATCATGACTTGGTTATTAAATATTAATTATTCGCCTATAAATAGCAATTGTTGAAGTTTCCTACGTAACGTGTACTTACAGTACCTAGGTTTATGTAGCACTGCCTAACAGTGAAACAATAGGAACCTATATGGTAGAAGCGTTATGCAATCGTAGAATACAGATCTAAATACACAACTCTACCTCTACCTAACCCATGACCCTAGTTGGAGCTATTAAATTAAGCCTAATTGTCAGTTGCAAAAACAAAAGTTGCCAAAATTTTTATTAGGTACATGGATTTATAGCAACACGCGCACCTAAATCTGACAATGACCCAATTAATTGATTTATAGATGAAATAAGATCCGAGTATGAAAGTTCAAAGGAAGGGCAAAAAATTCACAATTCTTAATTCTCCAAATCAAAATGTCATATGTTGTAGATACATGTGAATGTCAGGAAATATAAATGTACGAGCTTTAACGAGCAGAAAGAACCTGAATGTGAGAAAATGTCGCTAAGTCATCCTATTTGAAGCAAATAAATTAGTAGTGTTTGCTCTCAATTCGAATAGATGAGTAAGCACAATTTTATTAACACCCCTTCTTTTTATAACACGAACTTGTATGGCACAATTAGCACAAGAGTCACGGACTAAAAATTATCATAATAGTAGGGTGCGTCCGTTTTAGTCGAAGCGACAACTTGACAAGTCTAGGACGACCTTGGTTAAGCATTGGAGTTAACGGTAGAATGCTAATGCTAGGTGTGTGATGTCGCATCGCATGCGCAGCCGCTTCCCAAACCGTTGCGCAAGAACAAGTGCAGCGCCCACGGCGCGGGCGCCGCGCCCGGCAAGTTCATTGTCACCTACTTCAACATTAGGTACATACCCACTGACCTGCCCACTGCTTGTCTACTGATTATTTCATTACTGTGACTGGTTTCCTCCTCATTGTTCCCTGTAAACTTCCGTTTTTCTCTTATCGCTTAACCAAGCGCTTTTCATCATCTTTTATTCCCTGCCGGCGTCTGTTTAACTTCCGTTTAACTTATTTAATTTCGCGCCATATAGATTCGTAAATTATATAATATGCGTGTAAACAGTTCTGAGTTTTGTTATTTTGCCTGACGTATATCAAAGTTTTCATTACGATATTAGGCGGTCTTTGTGAAGGTAGATACTTTTGCAATGTCTTCCGAGCTTTCGTAATATCAACTTAATTAACTAATCTCGAATCTTTTAGCACCAAACCCAAACTTTAAACTAAAGAAATAAATAATTTTAGTTATCCAAACGGTTGTTTCTAAGTTTCTTCTAAGTTATATCGTTTCCGTATCCGGTAATAGTACCTAAATTGTAAGGATTTATTAATTCTCTACGTAGTTATTTTCGCAACATGATCTTACGAGTATACACTTACGGCTGTAAATACATGAGTTAAAAATATCTACATAATAAATGTGCGCCACATTAAAAGCAATCTGCTCTGTTCAAATACAGATGCTGAGTGCTCACTGAACGTGATATTCTTAACCGGGAGTGCGTGCATCTTATTTGCTCACATGCATATCTACTTGAGCTACTGAGTAAATATAATAAAACCACAGTACAATTCATTTCGTCAGTATATTGATTGCATTCAAGCCTTCCTCTCCCGGCGAAAACAATATACAGTGCCATTCATTTGTTATCTGCCCTGGGATCCCAGGGACTGATAGACGACGGGTTAAAAGGGACGTATTATGCTCTCAAATATACACTGTGTACATTTATCTCAATAGTCCGATTCTACTGTGCTTGAACATAGCCAATAGCCGCCGAGTGGGCTCGTTTTTGCGTCACGTCAATATTTACATGTTAAAGTACTGGTCGCAGTATGATGCTGCGCCCGCGTTTGCGTCTTGCGCTGCATGTCGCTATTGTGTTAGTGTACGCACTCGTACTTTATCTATCCAACATTTATAAGTTAATTAGGAGCATCTGTGTGCGCGCGCGCCGCCTGGACAATGGAGCCTTTCAGCGGCGGCGCTTTTGACGCATCCACCTAATTAACCCTGCTATGTATTAGATGTTATTGTCCGATACACAATCGCCGGTAGATGAGACTAGCCGTTATTGATTCAGCTTGACAGATGTCGTGCTGTGTTTAAACTCATTATTAGTCCTGGCCGTACGCTAAAAGATGCTGCAAATGGTGTTAAAAGCATGAAAATCGGTATGATTGATCTTTATGACATAATATGAATCAATTTGACCCGTTGGACGAAAAAAAAAACGAAAAGGAGCGGAGTTATGACGACATCTTTCTTTTGTATGGAATTAAACAAAAATGTTCTGAATCCTATCGTGTGTGATATCAAACAAAAGGGTTTTCTAAGCCGGTTCTAAAAATATATCACACCATTACATTTAAGTCACATGTCTTAAAATAAAATAAAAATAATTTTCAAAACATACCATGTATGGGCTCCTCCAGGTACGATACCGTTGGATTTTTTTTTAAATATACCTGATATGGTACCTAATATCCTCATATCCAACCTCAAGAAAGCAATTTTGGAAATATTTAAATTTAATATTTTTTTATAATTTTTCATTATTACAAAGTTTACTTGGCAACATCAACGAAGGAAAATTGGCGGCCAAGTACAAGAAACGACGAAACGGCCAAGTGCGAGTCGGACTCGCGCACGAAGGGTTCTGTACCATTATTTATAAATAATAACGTTAAATAATATCAAGTAGAATTTTGGTCAAGTGCGAGTCGGATTTTAGTTTTCCCATACATTTTGAGACCCAGCGCCTGGTGAAGGCAACGAGCAAAGTTTTTTAAAAGTCTATTTGTATAGGAGCCCCCCTTAAATATTTATTTTATTTTGTTTTTAGTATTTGTTGTTATAGCGGGAACAGAAATACATCATCTGTGAAAATTTCAACTGTCTAGCTATCACGGCTCATGAGATACAGCCTGGTGACAGACGGGCAGACGGACGGACAGCGGAGTCTTAGTAATAGGGTCCCGTTTTACCCTTTGGGTACGGAACCCTAAAAACTAGTTGGGGTTCATAATCTACGACTCTAGGATGTACCTAGTTTAGTATTTTACAACGGTAGCCGAGCGGTGAGACACGTGACTTTCATTTCAATCTGGACATCTGGAGGTCTCGGGTTCGCAAACTGTGGTCATCATTTGATATTTAACGGCGGGTTTTCGGTGAAGGAAAACATTGTGGGGAAACCGGCGTAATCTCAACAAGGTCTATTTTTCCCTCTGGGGTGAAAGGCCGGATGGTAGTCGCTTTCGTAAAACTAGGTCCTACGCCAAATTTTGGGATTAGGTGTCAAAACCGGAAAAACGCTAGGGCACTAGGAGTAGGAGGATGATGATTAATCTACACTCTACTCAAGAGCAAAAATAACGGGTACACTTTCTATGGAACTTCAATACAAAGTGTATCCCTTATTTTTGCTCTTGAGTGTAGTTTGGTCTTTTACCACATAAAGGTATCTACTGTTTTTCTCATTAATATGTTGTTTCTATTAAAGCGCTCTTAGAAATTTTGTCAAACTCATTTATATGAAAATTTTAGTAATACCGTAAAATGGGGTGAGTTGGCACAAAACCGAAGTTTAAATCCGGATAAAAGTTTATTTTTTATTTAGTTTGGTTTATTTACAAAAAAAGTGTTCGGGTTGTTTGTATTTTAGTTTTTTTATGATCTTGTGTTCATAACTTTAACGATAAACACAAAATGTTGGAAATCCCACCTCACCCCGTAGGTTAGGTAGGTTGGGGTGAGGTGGATTTCATACTAAGGCGAGTTTGGAAAATTGTAAGATCGACACTTTGGGATTATGCATATTATAGTAGCATGATTTGTAATTATAATTTATATTTTACGTAGCAGTAGGTAGCCTATAAAAAGTCGCGAGTTTTTATTGTTATCGTGGAAATGTGGTGCGGTCGTTTCGGGTTTCATTGCCGTCCACGATTATTGCGTTGACAATATCGACATCACGCCGCGATCGCGAGCACTGTGGCTGTAACCTAAAAACGTAAACGTCAACTAATATAGGTGGTCCTAAGGTTTATACGACTATTTGGTTTAAAGCAGGGCAATATAATGATACGGTCTCGCACCAACGCCACCACACCAGCCCGAATAATACCGAAATTGCTTCATTACACAGAAGCATTGATCCGTTGGCCGGGCGCAGCAACAAAATAATTTCGATGCAGCCTGTCAAGGAGTAAAATAATACGGGCGATAGCCAGTTCAGATAACCTTCCTTGTCAGTAACTTTAGCTATATATTGATTACTGAATGATAATATTAATTAATGGTGTAAATTCGAGTTAAAAAACAGCGTTACTGGGTGCGATACATGCAAATATTATGCACTTACCTAACTAATTATTTTCTTTAGCTATCACGAGGCAAAGCAATAATCTGTCGTGATATTCGCATTTAAAATTCAACTATTGTTTATTCAAATCACGTGGACGACTGTCACACCGCGCACTTTCATATTGAATCGTCAACTATTTATAGGAACTCGTAAATCTGTATACAGTTTCTATATTGCATAAGTTTTAGACAACTCTGCTTGTTTATTGTCGTCACGTGTGCTGGGAACTGCTGGAAGCTCGCTGGGTTCTGGTGTACAATCTGCATACAGATTGCTTTAGATAGTAAGTACTTAGCAACTTTTTGAAATGTTCCATGCCATACGTGTTGGGTTTGAAAAGATTATGAAGTAAATAAATAAAAAAGAGTATGACATATTTAATGCTAAGGTTAGGTTGTACTTTGTACCAAACTGTCTAACCGTAGTTGTGTTCCTTGAAATTTGATTGTATGGGAAGTTTGACAAGAAACGATTTGATGAAAGCTGCCGGCAAAAAAAATATCTTTGATCGTTCGGTAATGCACCGAGCATCAGATAGGTACAACCCGCCTTTAGCCATCACAACATACTTTCATTTTGTTTGAGTTCCCTGGTTTCAGCACCACAATGCCTAACTAACTGCATAATTACCTACATACGCGATAGCATTGCACTTTACCCTTTAGCCTGGTTTTACAAAACAAAATCGTCAATTTAGTGAGGATAAGATAAAACTATTTCGATTACCGAAGCTGTATCGAAATATACAGTTAATATGATTTGTCTTCTTATAATTGCAATGTTTTTCAATATGTGAGTGAATGAAATTAAATTACCCTTTGATATGATATGGCCGAGTGCGACGCGTTGTAACTGCGACTATGCGGGACTCTAATAGGGTTGCCATTTAGATAGAATTACAAAGTTGTAATCTAGTTTTATGTTTGACCCTTAGACTCATCTCGAGATATACAAATGTTCAGATAGAAATACAGTAGAATAGTTGATGCGCATTTTTTTGTTGCCAGCATAGTATTTTTATCGAACTATTTATAAATACCAGCAGGTTTCTAAACAGAAACACTAAATCGTGGAGTATGCAAGTACTACGCGTCAATTCTAGATTTCGTACCGTACGTACCGTACGCTACGCTTGTTATTGTTTGTTGTTGCGTACGCTTGTTTGGCACCGTCGTTGTATATAAAAAAAAAAACATTTCTGATGATAACGTCGGCTATTTAAAGGCAACCCTAGCGAGTACGGATAAACGAGATGATTTACGGCACATTCCTGCGACTCCAGGACCCTGCGCCTGCGCCGGCCGATGGGAACGAGATTACTTCACATTCGAACGATGACAGACTGAGCGCTTTGTCGCGCATTGTTCCTCTCCGGGCCTCACGAGCCGAGCGTTACTCACCCATACCAGACCATACAATACACAACAAGTGTACATTTGACGGAATGTTTGGCCAGTATACTTACATATACTTACGTACTTGAAAGGACCCCGATGCCATTGATGCCCAATTTTGATTCATTATTGATGGACGCGTTGAGTTGAATAACAATTCGACAAAACGTGGTTTTAAGTACAGGTGATGGTTGTAGGTACTTATACAAATATACCTACTCGTAATTAACACCATTTCCTGTCCATGGCCAGTGGTCACCCATCCGATTCAGTGATAAAAATACTCAAACCTGCCTGAGTTAACCAGTAGGACAAAATCCATCTAATTCTTGAATGATTTTAAGTACTTATTGTACCGATAAACGTGAAAAGTGTTTACGATTGATAGTTGTAACTCCGTGAACTCCGTCCTTAACTCAGATATGAAGTAGGTAACTATATGTTGATTGTTGACATTCTCAAATTTTATTCATATTGTTTTAATCCTTTAACCTTCGATTTGAATAAAAAGTTTCCTTTAATACAAAAAAATAATCATACATAAATTTATCCTGGTTGTAATGCGGCCAGATACAAATAAATTTATTTTCCAACATCATGCATGGTGTATCACAGACCACCGTACTATATTCTATTCGTGTTCAATTATCTAATTTGTGTATTAATTGTTAATGCATGGTTTAGAATCGGGAGCGGACGTTGCGCAATAGGAACCGTTTGTTGTGCGGAAGCCGGCCAGTTCACAGGTACTTAATGCGGCCCTAATGAACAGGCACTCCTGCCTGCACACTGCACAGCGCACTGCGCAGCCCGCAGGAGCGCCGAACTCTCATTCATTATGCGTAATGCGCAACACAAACTGTTCTATACAATACCGAACATGTATCATCTTGATTAAGGATACGATACGCTACCTAGTCTAGGTACGCGTATTTGGTTGAATGTTGATTGCTAATGAGGTCTGGTTTTACGTATCAAAGAATTCTATACTAAGTTTCTGGGAAAGCCAATCATTGAGAAGTTTTTGTGGCCGGACAATCGTCGCCGCTCGTCCCTCGTCCCAAAGCAATAAACTGTGGTTATCCATATCATCTCACAAATTACCGCTCGAACTTTAATGTCACCGCTCGTATTTCACTCCAGTGGTGATCTAGTTTTACGACATTTTAGTATTAACAGGTCGTCACCTTTGTAATGACGCCATATTGAATTACTCGGGAAGGTTTCATCACTGAAATTTTAGCTGTGTTCGCGCAAAAACATCTGGCCCAAACAAAAAACAGTACGCTTCGCGAACCATGCCCGCCAGCTGCCGGGTGTTACTTACTTTTAGTTTATATTAAAAAAAGTTTAGCTTATATTAGAAGTCGATGTTGAGTCGATGTGATAATGCTTTTGGCGTGACCGAAGCGCTCTAGCACAAAGTCAATGAAATCTTGACTACTGAGATTTCTGATCGTTCTTCGGCATCAATAAAAACCGCATGAATGGGAGTAATAAACTAAATTTGATTCCTTATACTGGTTCGTAAAGAGTAATCTAAATATAAGTACGACCACCTGGTGCCGCTAGCTCGTAACTTCGAGTGCGGGGAACATAATTTATGACACTTCAGCTCGACACAATGCAACCGCAAAAATAACTCTTGACTATTTTTCTATTGGACAAATTGTAGTCATAATATGGCTATTCTTAGCAACTGCGGTTATTTTTTAACGAACTGTGTTCTGTTATTGATGTTACCCCTATACCAACATACGGTAGCAATGAATTAATTCTGTATAAACAAGGAGCAATGCCGGCTATTGTGCTGTTACCTACCAGTAGGTACTTACTTTCAGTTTACCCTTTTACGAATGTTTACAGTCAGTAACTTTCTCACAGATTATTTAGTTTTTTTTTTATATACTGCGATAGTGGCAAACAACTGTTTGAACCACCCGATGGCATGCGGTTAATAGTAGTTTATGCAACTGGTACATAATGAGGGGCATTAAAACACGAGTGTGTTTTATGAAACGAGCCGAAGGCGAGTTTCATAATAAGGTCACACTCGTGTTTTAATGCCTAATTATGTACAATTGCATACATTACTTTATAAATAAATAAAATTTATAAATAAATTGTAAAACGAGCGACAATCAGCGACAGATAAACCGCACGCGGTTTTCGCTCGCTGTTAGTAAACATAAATGTATTAGTTTTTAAGTATTTTGGATAAATAAATAAAAAAAAAAAAAAAAAAATCTACACACATATTATAATTACTCTAAGATGGGTTCAGAAACCGTAGTAAATAAATACAATAATTGTGTTAATACAACCTTTTTTGCACGGTTGCGGAAAATCGAAATCAGAACTGGCAACAGATACCTGAATGTTATTTAAAAAAGTAAAGAGTCCTTATTCTGATGTGATCATGTCGTTCTAGCTCAAATTTCGTGCGATATATACTAAAAAAACATCGAGCTGACATTTCGCATCGACTGAATTTGAATTTTCAGTGATACTAGAATAGGGACATGTCAACTTTGACATTTAAATTTTGACAGTTTTGTTTGACGTAATATTTTAACATCATATATGAGATTAAAATGAAATATTTTATTAGTGCTGTAGCCTTAGCCACAGATAAGAAAATTGCCATAAATTCATTGAATGTTGAAATGAGAGTCATTTTCTACGGTTTCCGAACGCATACAAGAGGATTTATGATATGTGTGTAGATAAAGTAACATTCGCGTACATTTATGGACTCATTTTAACTTAGGGATGGCCACTCTATTTCATAAAAATTTTGAGTGACATGGTCAGCTGCGATCTGCGATGTGCACCCTACATCGTTGCAGTGTTTTATTAGACCAAATTTTAGCGAATATTAATAAAATTAGGCGAAAACCACGGTATATATTCCCATCAATTTTATCTGCATTTCATGCTACTGATAAACATACCTATGTCAAAGTCTTTATGGCACTTGTAAAATTTTGTATATGAAAACGCGTAACAAGTACGCTAGTGACTAATCGAGCACAGTCTTTATTATTCACTGTCCATTGGACGCCAATTATCCCAAATACCAGCAGTGTGCAGTGTGTGTTGGGCTGCGGATGGTAATTCCCGAAGCCACGTGGGTGGTCTTTACAGATAGCTATCGATTATTTCCAACTGAATTAAATTGATCGACTATACGCGATATTCATCTTTCTATTTCACTAGCGCCGAAGAGTTTGGTTCTTTTATTTCATTGATTCCTAAGATATTTAGAATTATTCTCATATATCCCCTACCAAATTATCCCGTAGAGTTTTATATTTATATCGTGGCTACCAACAACCTTGAACGCTAGATGTTTTTTATGTAAAATAGTTATATTTCCTTCTTATACCGTATGGTCCGTGAAGGTAAATCTACTTATGTTTGTCAAGCGGCCCTAATCCTTTTGGGATAATACCTGCCCGAATGAGTCGCTCGTGTTCGTTTCAAGTTGGAATATTAACTTTTTTACACATCCACTACACTACTACAGTATATAATTATATCATACAATGTACTTAGAACTTTTTTTATACTAGTTACAAGTGTGGCAGGCAAACTAGGTAACATAGATACCATGGATAATACAAATATTGATATAAAATACTAACTTCATAAGATTTTCTGATAAATAATTACCTAGTATAATAGACGTCCCATGTGTTGACCCCTTCCTACCTAATAGTTGATACTAGCGTTCCCCTCTACTGATATGAATATGAATAAGTGTCATGGCTCCGATCCACAGATGTTTGTCAGGCCCATCCAATGTGCCAACGAAGTCAAATATCTTGGAGTGACCCTCGACAGAAAACTGATTTTCCGTAGCCACATATCAGTACGAGTAGAGTACGCAACCGTGCGTTGTTCGTGTTAGGAAGGCTTGGGCCGATGATTAACAAGTTTAGCAAAAT
Source organism: Cenopis cana (assembly GCA_951800055.1). Taxonomy (NCBI): domain Eukaryota; kingdom Metazoa; phylum Arthropoda; class Insecta; order Lepidoptera; family Tortricidae; genus Cenopis; species Cenopis cana. The sequence goes on along the minus strand of OX637477.1, from coordinate 8,617,748 downwards.
GTCACTTAGAAATAAGCCGACACTTTACAAAACTTGTGTTCGACCAATCATGTCTTATGCAAGTTTAGTTTTTGCTCACGTGCCCATTACATCGCTCAAGCCGCTTCAGGTGATTCACAATCGTTTCCTCCGTAGAGCGACTGGTGCCCCGTGGTACCAGTCGAACCTCAGTCTGCACCACGACATGGGGATTAGCACCATTTTTAGGGTTCCGTACCCAAAGGGTAAAACGGGACCCTATTACTAAACGCTGTTCGTCTGTCCGTCCGTCTGTCACCAGGCTGTATCTCAAAAACCGTGATAGTTAGAAAGTTGAAATTTTCACAGATGATGTATTTCTGTTGCCGCTATAACAACAAATACTAAAAAACAGAATAAAATAAATATTTAAGGGGGCTCCCATACAACAAACGTGATTTTTTGCACTTTTTAAAGATAACGGGACGGAACCCTTCGTGCGCGAGTCCGACTCGCACCTGGCCGGTTTATTTAAATTAAGCAGACTGCCAGACGTTATTTTGACAACGCTCCCGACGTCCACCGCGTGATCGCGACAACATAGACACATATAGTCCCTATTCTATTTAGTGAACCAGCGACAAAACACCCAGTAGCTCGATTCCACTGACACACTACAGATTCGGTCGAAAACGCTCAAAGCAAGTTTTCCCTGGATTTTCCCGAGGCTCATCTCCAACCGCGCCCTCCTATCGCTTTAATGGGCCTATAAAGCCACAGTCAGGTTAAAAAAAAGAATAAATGTCAAGTATTAGGTCAGTGTCAAGCACTCGGACGTGTTTCATCATTTGAACCTGTGCACTTAGGTACCTAATAATCGAAATCGATCACATTAAGTTTTCGTCAAGTCATCGCATATGGTACAAACAACTTTCGTAACATTTGTCAAATAACAAAAGCGGCTTGTAAGTCTTTTAATTCATTTGAAAATTGATGGAGCAAGTCTGTTGCCGGCTGGCTGGTGCTCTACCGCCATCGGCAAGTCTGACAGCATGACGGACGAGCGAGCACGTCGCGCCAACCCCTCGTCACGTTCTTTTCACTTTGTGAGCATGCCGCTGACAATTTAGGCAATTAAGTTGTCACAGCACCGAATATCGCGAGGTGTTAGAACTAGCTCTAATTATAACTTTACATTATGATGATGGTTTGAAGTACAGAAACGACCGTCATAAAGTAGAGCACAACAAACGGTCATAAAAAGGTCATAAAAATAGGTATCTCGATATTTACGGAACTGATTTTAGTGTTATTGAGGTGCGCGATAATAGTAGATTGTGTCACAAATTACATATGTACGGCGTGGGCGTAGGATTATATAATATGCCCTCGCTATGCTCGGGATTCTAAAATAGAATCCTGAGCGTGGTGAGGGATTCAAGAATTAACGCCCAAGGTGGAAATAATTTTGCTTCCATGTGACACATACTGCTTTTCACCTATTGAGGATAATGAAAGATCTAAAATAACAATGGTTGTGCATTTATTTTATCAAAATCGATACAAAACTTACACGTTATTAACGAACAGTCATAGCTATCAATTTGATCTACCTATGCATTATATGCATTTCATTGTGTATATATTTTATACTGGTAATACAGGGTCTTTGCCCAAGACCAAAGCAAATGGAGAGAATTGATTCGAGCCCTACACCCCAGCAGAGGGTAACGGGATAAAGAAGAAGAAGAAGAATACAGGGTCTTTGAACAGCAAAAGTGCCACTTTGATCCCTCCTAGCAGGGAAGAAAAAGCCCTTATCCAAATAGGTGATGTGAAAAGAGTATTTGTAGGTATGTATTGCCCCACATGTAAAGGCAGAGATCTGAATTTTCGCTAATTTTTTTTTCTAAATTGATAGTTAATCTGCTTTTAGTAGACCGTAGGGTCGATATGTGTGTAGGCTGCCAGCTAATTTAATGTGCCGGTTTGCGGCCACTTGGATGAGTTGATGAACTGAAAGCATATTTTTTAATTACCATCCCAATAGCTACCAATTAAAGTCCATACGAATCACTGTTTCTTTAGGGCACGTAAAATTGTAACATTAATTGAAAAAAAAAAAACTTCGTTCTTTAGGAGGCCGCTAACTGACGCAGGCCGCGTAACAGGCCTCTAGCGACCCCATACAATTACACTGCGACAGTCATATGTTTTGCCGCGAAAATTCCGGTAGTTCAATACCATTTACTTTTTGTCTTACTCCATATGGAGAAAAGTAGGAAAACTTTAGACATCACACTCAGATTTGAAGTCGCTGCAATGGATTAAATACGGTTGGTTTTTGCAAGAATCTAGTGTGGTTATCAGGTTGTCATTGTACGACTGTCCTGTGTAATGCCGCATCTTACCTTATTAAGTACGTTAGAATGCTTCTAGTCTACTTTTTTGGTTTTGTCACACATAAATATAATATAAATATGAACATATCACAGTGATAACGAGAGGAGACTATGGACAGAACAAACCAACAGGTATATCAGTAGGATTAACATGTACGGGTACATATGAATGGGTTTCAACTAGATGTATGTCAAGTGCATTCAAAGTGCTAGCCTTCTCATTGCTACATGTCATGATATGACGTCATTCATAGGTACCTGCCATATAGGTACAATAAACGCGTTTAGATGCAAGCGAATTTAAATGCAACCACCTATAATACCACAAGCAAATGTGTGATATAATGTTGTTAAGTTAAGTAGTAATATACGTAATACCTACGTTAAACCAGCATTAGCGAAAACGCCATCTTAGAACAATTGGATCATAGATACATTAAAAAACATACAACCGAATTGAGAATCTCCTCCTTTTTTGAAGTCTGTTAAACAACTGAGACGACTGCTTACTTAGCGGTGCTGTCAAACGTGCAATGCTTTGATGGAAACACGTTGTTTAGATATGTAAACGTTGGTTCATCTCTTTCACATAATAAATAAATAATATTTCGCGCGTTCAATTTACTGACGGTTATCACATGATTGGATAATTGGATATTTTACCTTTTTTTTTACAAAAGTTAGGAAAAACAACGAATTGAACTTTCTTGTTGGTGCTTTCTCATAAACAAAGTACTGTAGTAAGTAGTTACTTTACTAACCGAAAACGTTTAAACGATCTCCGGAAAAGGCAACGACTCCTATTGTGTTGAGAGTTGTTATCATTACGACTGATTTAGACATGATAATAAGAGGTTTCGCCAAACACTCCGGCGAGCGCGCCCGGCGGGACCAAGGCAAGCTGGGCCGGCACATTTGTACGCCATTTAAGGTGTCCATTTTAACGACATAATGTCCTTTATTTATTAGCGAGTAAAATGTTGATGAGGTTACAGTAGGTATATTGTGTGAGATGTATGTTTGCGGTAATTGCGCGTTAGGCCGCGTTGCGCAAGGCATCTGGGTGTACGAGTTGACGTCACATGTAGTTTCGACACTGGACAAACAATGCCGCAAGACACTCGCATGGGCAGGGGCATGTGCGCCCATTTCCAGACAAGAGAAAATAACGTTTGTTCCAATTAAGATTAAGAGGTGCCTAATTCTGCATGCATTGAATTTAGTTTTAGGTTAGGTTAGGTTAGTCCGTGACAGGATTTTGTAACAAAGGGACGTCGTCGTGCTGCGAATGTCAGAACATCTACATACTTTAAATATGTATATAAATAAATACATATTTAAAGTATCTAGATGTATATATATATATATATATAAACTGTATATTTTCCCCCATACTCTGATTTGAATTGATTAGATTGTGTTCAGTTGACCCTGATGGCTGCGACGGTTTGCTTTATGTTTAAACTTTCGTCCCTTTCATCCAGTTAAAGTCCCATTAAACTAGCGGTGTGTCTTTTATTAACCCGTATGAGGAGATATAATTTAATAAGAGCTAGCCGTGATAAGCACTGGTTGATGAAGATAAATAGAAATTTCATCAAAGTAGAGAATGCGGCGGCAAGAGCCGTAATTAACTACCTAAGTATGCGATTAATGGACACGAAATACGGATAGCCAACATTTAATGAGCTTAGGAATCTAAGTTGTTGCCATTTAAATCTAGAATTAGTATTCAGGTTAGGTTTTAACCATGCATTTAATTGTTTCAGATAGGTAGTGTAGTGAAAGTCCTCATTGGTTAACCGTGCCAATTAGTGACACTATATATTTAACAATTTTATTAAGCACATTGACACATATCCCAGCAATTAAAAGTTTTCCTATGGAAGGGATTAATACCTACATTACAGTATATAGTTTGAAGACGGCAACTTACCTAAGTATAAGGTGTGATGACGGTAAGGATCGAAGGGCGAAAGGTTACCTAACGTACTTTACTTTGGCCAGTGTCCCGACACATCCGTTGCATATTAAGAACAAGCCGTATAAGTTGCGCTTGCACGTGACGTGAGCTATACGTAAACGGTGTCTGAATTATCCACGGCGCGGGTGGCCTCTCGGAATCTGCAGGAGTACTTACTGAGAAGCTGTAAATTAAGAAATTATAAACCAGTTGAAATACGAGCCGTTGTAATACTTTACGAACCCAATCGATAAGTTACATGTCCTTAAGTAGGTACTAAACTAACATAATATACATGGTGAAATTTTATTGACCGTTCAAATTTTCACAGTACTAAATCAAATCAATCAAAAAAAATTTCATCGCCGTCTGATCAAAAATCGCGTGACCCGTTTCGATTAACATTTGTATGGAAGTTACATAAGTTTATACCGGAAAAGGAACATTTGTATCCCATCCCCTGAGTTGGAGAAATGAGGGGCGGAAATTGTATAAGAGACGATTAATGGGGGAGAATCGCGGACAAACGCTAAAATAGTTGCGTAATTAATATTAAGAGATAATTAAAATGGAAATGGAAGAAGTTAGTCATAGAATTCCTTTCCATTCGTAGACATGTAGGAACAGGTAACTAACAAGTTATGTTGGCAAGTGTGTGGTGGACCGTGATTCCAACTTTCTCCGTGCACCGTAGATGGATGTGGCTGCGGCCCCTGTCATTCATCCGTAAACCGCGAGGACTCTCGGGCAATTGGTGCACAACTACGAGTATGTAGTAGTTGGTTCACAATCTATCCAGTTTTAAAGGGAAAAGTAAAATGTAATATTCGTGGCAGATGTTACAAACCTGTATCCAGGGGATCCGAAGCTACCGAATTTACTAACTACTATGAGTTTCAGGTTAGGTACGTTATCTGTTACGGCTGCTACTGTTTTTAAGATAGGAAATCAGCTAACAAAAAAAAACTAAAGAATATAGGTAGGTACCTCTTTATTAGAAGCAATAATCTTTTATATCAGTTGGACGAATCCAATTAGTTAAATAATAAAACAAAGTACCGGACTTCATTCATTATTAAGGATCTGAATCGTTTGGTTCCGTAATTTGATAATTTGCTGTTTGTTTGGGAGTGAGGGGACGGGCCCGAGGGAGCCCCCGACACGCACGCACTGACCTCACTGTAATCTAACCACCCAGAAGTTAACAGTCTATAATAGATGCTAAGAAACATTATATGTACCTATGTAGTTCATTGTTGTTTGCAAAACGCACGGATAATGTGCAGTGATAATCGGTTCACAAGTTTATCAAAAATGATCTCAGAACTGACGCCATCGCTTATCACGCCGACTATTAAGTAACATGATATTAATATACATTAGGTTCACCTTTACCACGTGCCATTACTTAGCCGAAGCCGCCCTCATATATAGCATGAGGGACGGACCCTCGTACAACCCTAAAGTAAGGGAGTGTCCGGTCATCATCATTCGGGCGATTGCCGACGTAGACAATATTAGTGTAAAACCCCAAGCTTGCATTGCATGCAACCATAAATTTTACTGGGCATCGAGGCAGTGATACCGACACGAAACGAAACTATACGTACCTAACAATTTATATCAATATAGGTATTGTATAATTTTCTAAGTACCTACTTTATATGTAATATCAGCAAAAAAAAAACAAAAAAAAACAAAAATACTCGTTGTCTAGCAGAGCGTGGTTTCGATCCACGGACCTCTGGGTTATGGGCCCAGCACGCTTCCACTGCGCCACTCTGCTACTTGCAGTAGGGTGCGAAATCACCCAACACAGTCTAATAATAGGTACATATCTCAATCAGTTTGCAAGCGTGTTTACTTATTTGACGAGTGATGATAGATATGTTAGTTCTCTGACTTTCGAGTTTGGATAGATTTCTTTTCAATTTTTTAATCAAAGTGAACGGTGGCTCAATTGGTAGAGCAATGGACGGATTCCAGAGGTCGTGGGTTCAAATCCCACCTGTGGTGTTGAATTTTTCAATTTTCACTTTGATTAAAAAATTGAGATTTTCGCTAGCGGACGTATCCGCTTAACAAACATTTTTCATTTTCATTATTATATTTATTATCATTAAGAGTTGGCTCGAGTATGATGAATAAGAAATTACACGTGCAATGTGTACCAACATTTCTTGTGTCGGTATCATATTGAATTACACTCATGATCTCATTAGTTGTGGAAAATATCGTTTAGGTACTCCCACTAGTTCTTTTGATAAGTTCTGTTAACAGAACTACTGGGGTATTTTGTCCCAATATGTATGTCAATCAGTATGGAATCAGGAATAAATTGCTAAAAGACAAAGTAAGGCCAAATCCGATACACGACTAAGTATGTACAGATAATTCTAAAATGTCCAACTTTTTGTATGTTTGAAATATTTGAAGTATTTCGACATCACCATCAGATGACCCGTAAGTAAACGGTGTCCCAAAAAGGACGCAACTTTTAAATTTGTCGTCATTTTTGCATTTTAGTTCCGGTAACCCTAAAAAAAAAGCTATATGTGACAGCTGATAGTTTAGGATTTTTAAAAATGTAGCACATTACACGAGAGAACAACTCTTTTTTATTTTTGAACATAAAATAATGAAAATTGGACTACTATTCTCGCAAATTACGTGTACTTTCGTTTCGGTAGCAGAATTGGCGCCCTATATCATGTGATTTAACACCATTAGATTTCTTTATATGGAGTTTTTTGAAGTCAAATGTCTATGCCAAAAGTCCTACCGTATGAAATATGGAGGTTCAATGTTGCATTCCCGAAATTCACCTACATTTGAGCAAAATGGTCGAGGAAAATTTCATCAAAAGAATTCGTATGTGCCAGCAAAATCGTGGTGGGTATTTGCCTGATGTGCTATTTCATACATAACCCTATCCTATGTTGTTAATGTTTAAATGAAAAAAATACAGTAAAACCTAAAAAAAAAAAATCCATTTTTTCAAATATTGCGTACTTTTTGGGACACCCTGTATAATATGTATATGGAAATATTGGTAATACACCCAAAATTAAAATTATAAAACAAAACAGGGGGCCGATTTTTGAGTGTCGAACGCTCGACTTTTCACTCGACATCTGTCAAAACATCATAGTTTTTTTGACAGATCTCGAGTGAAAAGTCGAGCGTTCGACACTCAAAAATCGGCCCCCTGTTTCCTCTTTAACTGTATACATAACTAGAAAGAAGCACTTATTCGAAACATTGTTTACGGTTAATTCAATAGGCGCGATCGGAACCGGAAAGTTGTTCTGCTCCAAAAGGGTCAGATTGTTTTAATTGGCCGGAGTTGCTCGTGTTAATGAATGTGACTGACCGAATAACTGCGCTCTTTCATTGAAAATGATTAAAACTTCCAAATGCCTGCAATTGAAACATCTACGACAGAGTAGGAGTTAAATCGTATTACCTACTGTACGTATTAGTACTTTTAATGACTTCCATTATTATTCATTCTTTTATATCATTTCTTCCATATTTCCATCACATGTAATAATGACTAAATTTAATAATACATATTATTAACATGTGATGGAAATATCATAACGTGTTTGTTATAATAACCGAATCAACAAAATTATATTTCGGTGAATCGTATTAAACTAACCCTCGTTCAATTTATTAAGCGTGACGGTAAAGGCATCAAAATAGACACAAATAGAAAACCACGGCAAGTTACATACAATCGTTCTACTGGATCGAGACCTATATCAAACGGAGAGACATTGGCAACGCTCTTTGTTTTGTTTTTCGAGAGGGTTTAAACTGCGTGTGAAAATAAGATTTTAGAAATGTGTCCAAACATAATTATATTCGTTTTCATAATGCAGTCAGGATTGATTCGGTTTTTTGAGTTGCTCATTCGTCATTTCGCAAATACACAGCTCCATCCGCTCATGAAAGCATCGCGTTTGTATGCTAAATTCGAGTGCTACGGATTCTCGCTACGCCGTAGCAAAAGTTTGCCTGCGCAAAAGTGATTTATACCCCATCTGAATCACGTAATGTCATTATCACGTTATTCGAACCGCGGCGTGATCGATGGATACAACGCGTCATGTCACGTCACGCCGTGAGAGCCGCGCGCCGGAGGATGTCACGTACGGTACGCTTTGAGCTCGCGCCCGCGGAACAGATGGCTTACTCACTAAATTGTTGATTTGTTTCAAAGGAAGCGAAGGACGGCAGGTATCGACTAAACGTCCGCTCATGAATACAAATGTTCCAGCTAAAGGGAAATTCATGAAATTGACAAAATCACGCCACGTGCTCCGCGTAGCTTAGCTTCCGAAAGTAGCAACAGCAACTAGCTGTGTCTACAGAGATAACGGTGAAAATGGAACGTCGTATGGGAGATGAAATATTTACCCGCTGTGTTGACACGTACTGTACTCGTAATAATTTATTAGAATACTAGCAGTGCCATCGCGTAGTCTACATTGTTTATAGAAAGACATTGTGGCAAACTCAAAAATCCTCATAATAAAATAACATAGCTCAGGCGAATAGGAGTCTTACCTATTGCTGTACCGAATAAATATGCACCGACATTTACTAACTAGATACGATAAATATTGTGCTCAATTAAAGTTAAACAATAGAGTATTAGCATCAAACAAGTACCGCTTCCGTTGATGTGTGTTCCCTAATTGAGTCTTTTATACGAGTAACATCAGCAGATCGGCCACGTACCACGTACCCTTTCACGGAAACTTCGGTTACCAACATCCGCCGTCAATATTAAATTTTACTCTTCCGTGATTTCATAAATTACGTCTTTATAAGGTTGTTTTTGTTGTTAAATGAGTTGTACATACCTATACGTTGTTTCTCCCACTTTCAGCAGTTTGGAAGTGTAGCACCATTCGTATCTACCTATTATGTTGCACGCCGAGCAATTCCCGAGTTCCCGTATGGCCGTAGTAACATTAACCCACTTATATATCATTCAGGTAATAGATGCGGAAGACTTTTCCGCATATAGGTAGATTGGGTAGTTATAGAAGCGCGGGTGAAGGTCGTCGTGCGAGACGGCGCGACCCTTTCTTTAATAAGCGCTCGTTTGGGTCCGCCGGCGGCTGGCGCGGGCGGGGGCGCTGAGATGATTCCGCCGCAGGGCCTGTACTCCGAGTATCTCGTTTTATACACTATAAGAGTTAAAGGGACCGCACTATACGAAGTTCGGATTTCGATATACGGAGGAAGCCCTCAGACTACCCTACCCTACTAGTAGGTATGAATCCTTAAGTGGGAGTTACAAGTCATGATAAAGTTTGGCCTCCTGATGGAATCTATTCCTTAGGCTATTTGTAAGTAATACCAAGCGAGGCCAAACTATCCATGCGAAAATTCCAAAATGGCGGTTATTTTAGTTTTCAAAAATTCTTATGTTTTTTAGAACTCAATAATACTTAGTGCTACACAAAAACTTTGTATCGAAAATATGTTCAGCATAGATTTATCTACAACTTTGACTCTTACCACTTTATTGATAAATCTAATAGTTCATGAGAAAAATGCTTTTCAATGTTGCGTTTCTTGTTAAAAGCCTGTTAGTCAAAAGACTTAACAAAATTTACTACATCATATGCAGAAGGCAAGACACTTTACCAAGCGATACTAGGGACCAATATAAACGACTTCATGCGAGTAAATTAAAATTTCATCCACTGGAATTCAAACTGGCGGTCCTTTTCCAAGAATTTTTTAAATGCGCATAGTTACAAAACGGCAACTGTCATTTTAGTAATATGGGTATCAATCGATTGGTACTGATACCACTAATCAAAATAAGAAAAATACTATTATAAAATTAAATATAGATGGCGGCCGGTTATTAACAAAATTGAATTGACCGCCATCTTGAATTCCAGTGGATGAAATTTTTATTTCCTCGGATGAAAATAAACGATTTCATTTTGGTCCCTAGTATCACTTGGTAATGTCCCTTGCCTTCTGCATAAGATGTAGTTTAATTTTGCTAAGCTTTTGATTAACAGGCTTTTAGAAGAAACGCAATATTGAAGAGCATTTTTCTCATGAGCTATTAGATTTATCAATAAAAAGATAAGAAATAAAGTTGTAGATAAATTTATGTTGAACATTTTTCCCATACAAAGTTTTTGTGTAGCACTAAGCATTTTTGAGTTCTAAAAAAAATACGAATTTTTGAAAACTAAAATAGCCGCCATTTTGAAATTTTTGCATGGATAGTTGGCCACGCTCAGTATTACTTACAAATAGCCTATAAGGAATAGATTCCATCATGAGGCCAAACTTTATCATGACATGTAACTCTTGTGATCTATTTATATGGGGATTCAGACCTACTATACTACCTACCCGTACACATCGTTCTGCTTCTGGCTGCCGTTGTTTATCTTTACACTTGACAGACTGGACTCATTGTCTTGTCAAGCTTGTAGACCCAGCATTATAAACGTTTATAGAACGTAATGACAGGCAGAGTAATCGTTGGCAGAATAATATATTTATGAGAGTAACAAAACGTAACAGTCAAAATCTGAAGCCAAAATGACAAATTTTTAATATCAATGTTGTGTTGGTTGGTTTCTCGTTTTCAATTTAATCGATAGGTTAGTATCTCCTTAGTAGTTTGTGTCGATAGGTTTCTCGTCGCCATTTTGGCGAGAGTTACACAATTTATTTTTGCTAAATAGTGTTATTCAAAATTTCGTAGGTAGTTAATTTATCCCTTCACTGACATTGGCAAAGGCCCTCGAGGCTGCCATTTCTCTTTTATAATAATAATCATAATAGCCAAGTGTTTGCATTTTTTCTAAAGCTTGTGAAATTTATATATGTATGTATGTAATAACTTTATTGTACACAAAAGAACACAAAAAATACAAACAAATAAAGACATTTTGGTACAAAAGCGAACTTATCCTTAAAAGGGATCTCTTCCAGTTTTTATCCTTAATTCTTTCATAATTCTTTACTCCCCTCACGTCCCACGTTACATTTTTTGTCTTTGGACACTTGTGTGGTACCAGTGGTACGTAGTTATTGTTACTGGTCAGTATTTGTGAATCAGGGCTGCTATTATCTAACTAAAACCCATCCAGTATTTGGTCTAAGCTCAAAAAATGATTAAAATACAATAGTAGTAGTTAGTTGAACAAAGTAGTCAAGTGGTTTTACTTTAACGACCTTCGCAGAAATACTTACATGGCTCAGAGCAACGTCCTACTGCAAACTTCGCTAAGTGTTCCCGGTAAGCCCGATTACATACATACAGACTTACTCAGTTGTGTACGTAATCGTGTGCCTCAAGCACGAAAGGATTTCTTTGCTAAATTGTTTTTCGGCATGATAAACAAAATCAAACTTTCATTATACCGGCAGTGGTCTAGTCCCTCTCGTGAGCTTCGGCTTTATGCCTCAGTCATTTATCAATTTTATTTTTTCTTTGTTCGCGACGTAAGGGTACTGGGAGGGATCGTCGGAAGAAATAGCTCACCGCTTAAATCAACAGACACTTTTTAGGGACAAAACCTAATTATTTATAGGATTTAAAAAAAATCGAAGAAAGTATACAATTAAGTTAAATCCTTGCATAACAGCATTTAGCTTAGGTTTTGAAGCTACTAAATAATTATAGTTGTTCCCCATAGAGATATTGTTTTCATTTTGTTACATTAAAATAACACAAACTCGGAATAAAATCCACCCCCGCCCGCGCCTTTCTCGCACCCCGCGCCGGGACGATTGCCGTCACCGTCACCCTCTCGGGCCTTTGCAATTTATTGTTGGGATTTGTCGAATTATTCAACAATGAATTGGATTCCGAGAACTAGAAGCGCCTTGTAACCCACTAAAGTGTCATTGTGCACGTACATTTCGATACACCACCCACTTCCATTCATGCACATTTTATAGGCGCCCGACATTGGAGGGCATTGTTATTGATTGCATCGCTTTATGTATGTGCCGGTTGACGCGTGCAGGAGTTTCAAAAGTGGGACCGCTTCGTTTAGAATGGAGACATCTATTTGTTGGACAGTTGGATCCTCTATTGTTTGAATTGGCTATAGAACCAGATGTTCGATGTAATTTGATTTGGTTAGTTAATGGAGCGGGTGTGCTCCTTTGTTAGAATGTGCTTGTGTAGCTACTACTGTGTTACGCAGCACTCGCTTGCTCGCTTGCTCGCATCCCTGCGCTGCGCAGGGGCAGGTGCAAAAAACCACGCCACGTGTTTGTCACCGCGGCACGCCCGCCTTGTTTATTCGGATGCTAAGCATTCTATAGTTTTTTCCGAAGCTAAAGAAAACCTGTTCAGATAAAAAAATGTTCATGGGAAAGGATTTGAGATACAAAAAGGAATGTATCAGTACCAGAAACTTTGTGCAGAAGCACTTAATAATTGAATCATCTTTGTTCTCAATTTCAAGGCACTCAGACGGGTGGTTGAGCATTGTGTGTAGATAAGAACAGAGTAGTGATTTATTTCGTATCGCAGCGGCTGTCTATCATGTGCGCAGCAAATGTGGCGCCGTCGGCGCCGGCGCCTGTGCAGAAACTCGTGACGTCATCGTGCAGACTGTTCTTCTGCAAATTGTACACTTGTGCCTAAAGGTGCTCTTAAAGTCCCCGCGATTCCCGTACATGCCATTTATAGCGTAAGACTGGCTGAAATAGCCCATTTCCTCCGCTCGCTGCAAACAAGAACGGACGTAACGAGATCTGATTTGTGGCTGTCAGTTACAATTTGCAAACGAGTGTAAAACATGTTAGAGCTTTAAGAGATAAGATCAAGCTGTTAGTAGTTAGTTATTGAATGCAAATTGCTCGACTATCGTAGGGCTTCGGAACTTGACTGAGTGGAATATATTTACCTATTTTATTGTCACGATAATGGTGAATTTAATGTATTCTAAGCGTAGATAATTTAACAGATAAACATTTAGTATCGATACAATACAAGAAAGTGAAAGTAGTTTAACGTCAATGTTATAGCAGCTCATAAAAAGCCTATCGATTAAATTGAACACATAATGCAATGATAGAGTGTTTTTTATTCTGGAACTTCATAGGCACCTATGTAAAGTTGATTTAACCTCGGTCGTCGACCAGAGCGAATGTAACAATAAACAAAGTTTATATGACACACAATCGTAATTCATGTACATTGAAGCTTTATGCGGCTAAACGAAAATAAGAAAAAGTAGTATAGTAATTGCTGAGCGCGTTGAATGGCTCGCCTCCCACCGGCCGGCATTGTGAGTGCTTGGCTCGGAGCGGAGCACGCACGCTCGGCGCGGGCAGGTACCGCGGCTCGCGACTGGGTGGCCACGCCAGTACCTGAGCTTCTAGGGCCCGTTTGAAAATTCACATTTAATAAAATGATGTACCCATCTACTGTCCACTGCAATAATATTTACATTGCTAACCCACGCCTAACAGCCTTAACATTATTGATACCGTTTATATGGCAATGAAGAGGATTATTTAGTGCCAAAATATGTTTTGATTTCTTTAGTGCATAACTTTGCAGCTTGCAGTTGTTAGTTTTCTAATAGACGATTTGAGAACTTAAAAAAGTTCATTTAAGTATACAGTCTGAGAAGAAACACGACATACCTGACAATTACGTATTCGAATCACCTCGAATAATTGAAATTGCTTTTCATGTTAGTGCATGAAGCATAATCATAACATCCGCTCTAGGTACTGTTGGGTAAGAGCTTCCCCCTACATTTTCCATTATTCCCAATTTAGTGCAGTTTCTGGCCATTCATTTTAAGAATGGAACAAGCGCAAAACTTATACGAAATTTCACAGCGTTTAATTGGTGTATGAAGACTTAATGTTACCACGTTACAGTTGTTTCCAGGGTTGGAATTTCAACTAAACAAGCAAGAGTTATAAACAATGACAGTAGAGTATAAAATAAACTATAATATAACTATAATAGATTATAATGTTAACTGCAACATAAATAATGTGATGACGTGTTATATTGTTTCAGAAAGAAGGCGTGGCGCAGGCGCACGCATTCCGCAGTAAATCGTTCCGCAAACCGCAGCCGTGCCACTGGTGCCACCATCCCGTCTCCGGCCAGGGATCTTGCTGCCGAGGTAACCCCCATTAACGTGCATAATTTTGCTTCAACTCAATTCGGTTTCACACCCCAACTTTTTTTTAATTAGCCTATGTGAGTTTGAGTATCCCCCTGCGGGCAAAGTATCGATTTAAAAAAAAAAACAACGGGTTGCACTCCGGGAGTGCAGGCAGAAGTGAAAACTCAATAAAGAAAGTAAATAACAAAGATATTCATATCCGTCTCCGTACCGGTATCGGTATCCGTAAATCCGTATCCGTATTTATATTCATACTCATGTTCATATTCATATTCGCATAATCCATTCACATATATACATAATATGTCCCCGAGTATCATTGTGTCTTACGCATCGTAAATCGTAAGACCAGCTGAGTTTAGCTGAGTTTACCCCTCCTAACATCGCAATTATGATACTAGGAGGGGTCAACTAGCTGGTCTTACGAATCGTCGCGAGTTTAACAATTTTCCCCCATCACAAAAAGTGCTCAGCGCCTTAGATTAGGTGTAAGTTTAGTATTTTTGGTGGTATGTATACAATGACAATTTTTTGATGCGATTATAAAATTTCTGGGAACACAGTAAGTAAGTAAAATAGCTTTAACTGCTGGAATAATAGGTATGACTGTTTAGGTGACCCGAGATTGATGATCGATACATTTTTTTGAGTGTTGAGCCTTATTTTAGGTTTCGAAAATTTGGTGATATCAAAAGTTATTTAGGTGATCATTTTATTTGTTCCCGTTATATAAAACCATTAAATATGTAATCAGTTCCTAACAGCTGCAAAATATGTAGGTATACAACATGTAAATCTCCAATAAGCTACTTTATGTTCTTGCTATATGAAACAAACTTGAATAAAATGAACTGACAATTCACGAAAACAGTGCAGACTTGTCAGTGCATATGTTTGTCTCACATTTTGCGATCTACACGTCATAATTGAAAGAAGAACGGTGGTTTGTGTCAAACTGTAAAGATATTTATGTCACACCTGGCCATAAAGCGGCAATTACCGGACGCTCCGCGCGCGGGAAATCCCACTTCCTGGCCAGGGGGTGACATAAAATTTTGTACTGAACACGGGCGGTAATAAAGAAAGCCTCAGATAGCATACTTATCGCCCTTTCCTTCGGATCGGGCGTCAAATACCTGCGATCTGAGACGTTCTTTGTTTTACCGCCCTTGTTAAGTAATGTACTATTTTGTCACACTCAATTGTAAAGATATTTTTGACCTCGACTGTACCATCTACCTACTGTGACATCTTAAACTTCCCGTGGCAATTTCCCACATTTTAAATTGAATAATGGTAATAAAGTTATTCTTTTCAGAAGTCATAATTTACTATATTTTTTTAGTATGACAATGGGGAAGTTTATACGTAAGGCTAAGATGCCACAGTAGGTAGATAGTACATGAACAGTATTTTATTGTTTACTTTTATCTATAAAAATCTTTCTCGGATTGGCGTGTTAACTCGTCAAATTTGAGTACAAATTATAATCACGCCGTACTGAAAGGGTTAAGTGATTTGTACACAAATAATTATTCCAGTCAGGAGACTAATAAAATTAAGTTGTATATATAATATCATTTATTTATTTTTGACTAACTTATTTATGAGTAGTATATTAAAAGAAGGATTAAATACGATTACCTATAACTTGATAG
The DNA here is from genome assembly GCA_951800055.1 of Cenopis cana. Taxonomy (NCBI): domain Eukaryota; kingdom Metazoa; phylum Arthropoda; class Insecta; order Lepidoptera; family Tortricidae; genus Cenopis; species Cenopis cana. The sequence goes on along the minus strand of OX637477.1, from coordinate 8,601,604 downwards.
CGATTTGTTTAACTTCTTCAATCACTAACTGGTAAACGAATTAGTGAAGTACAATCGTCTACAAAAAGATGTATCCATTTTTTTCACCTTGAAATGGATGCACGTTGTAGATATCTTCCTGATTTCATGTATTGGCCCAGGCTAAGTGTTGTTTTCTCCAACAATTGACATCCATGTTGAAAATACCTCTGTCCTGACTTTTTCTCAGCATGAGGACGTGGCACGATTGTATGCACTATGTACCTGCAAAACATAACATTAAATAATGAGATGAGAGCGTAGGAGGTATGTGTGTATTTTTGAAATTATGTCCCTAATTATCTACTATACCTATTTCAAAGACAACACGAAGAAGAAAGTGATGCTTCATATTCGTTTATCGTATAGCTCACGTAGTTCAATACTCAAACGTTTATATTGCTAAGTAATCAACTGTTTTCGTTGATATTCATTTATGTATGAGCTGCATAACCACCCGGCAAAACAGACTACCTACCTAAATAAATCAATTGATTGGAATATAAATATAACATCGCATCGGTGTAAACAGGGATAGTAAATAATGAATTAAAAAATACTTACTTTACTCGGCGGCGTATCTGATAACTGCTTTTCACAAGAATAATGCAGAAAATCTTATAATTAATTACGATTGGTTTATTTTCAATATGTTGACATGTTATTGACACACGTGTTATTTCAATATTTAAAAATAACCATGGCAACCATACGACCATAGAGTATTATAAAATCTGTGACCATAGAGTTGAAAATTAAATTTTTACGATAAATTGTAAGGTTCTTTTTCACGTTCAGCTTTGATTAATTGTATTGGGAGAGATGAAATAAAAACGAAACCTGCTTGAGACGGATTACACAAAATATGTCGACATCAAATATAATAGGAGGCAGCACTTTCTACGCCAAATTCACGCGAAACTGGTCTTTTCTTAAAGTTTCCTCCCCCTGTCCATCACTCTTGGCCATTAGGTATTTTGAAGTAAACTGTCACCGTATTTAGGGACAATAAGAACTACTTTCCATGAGAATTTATTTGAAATATGATCTTTACGGAAATCAGTCAGTCTGGCTATCCGATATTGGACTTTGGAAACGCTTTTTTAGGGACAATAAGAGCTACTTTCCATGAGAATTTATTTGAAATATGATCTTTATGGAATATCTTAGGATTGTCTTAAAACAGTTAGAACCTTGGCTTTCTAAGAAGACCAGCTGGGGACCCCTCGTAACATAGCAATCACGATACTAGGAGGGGTCAACTAACCTGGTCATAGAATTTATCGCGAGTTTATACATTTTTCCCCAGTACAAAAGTGCTCAGCGCCGCTAAAGAAGTTTTCACTTCAAAAATATCGGTGGGACAAAGGCCTTTCTCCAACTACACTACAATTCTACATTTTAACATCCTAACTAGATTTCAATATTTTCAATTTATTATTTGGCGCATCGCACATGGAAACGATTGGGATGCGAAGCGATGAACCAAAATAGACTTCCGAATCATACTGGCAGGCCGGAAGTAAAAGTTGTTTCAGATTTCCACTGAAACATAAGGATAGGTAGGTAGGAACCTAATTGTAATGGAGCTTCACTTCTAGCAGTAAAATATCCGAATAGTAAAGCCGTTTGATTCTAAATGGTGGCAATCTTTATAGGGAACAAGAAAAACAAAATTTGAAATACTACCTATATATAATGAAACTGAAAAATTAAGTATACTCTACGCTTCTATGTTTAATGCGAACCATAAACGTGGAGATACCAATCGATAAACCTTCCTTTCACAACATTATTAACTCAAATGGGGATGATTATGATCTTGATAGCAATTTGATATCCATTAGCCAGTTCATTACAAGGTTCAAAGGAGATTTATGTACCTACTACAAGCACTCTCGCCGGGATCCCGATCTTAAAGCTTAAGCCACACAGAGAGCGGGCGGGCGGCAGCGGCGCGGGCGCGGGCGGCGGCAGCGCGGGAGCTGCTTTTGGCGGTGGCGGCGCGGGAGCTGCTTTTGGCGGTGGCGGCTGCCGACAAAGGCCGCTGCCGCCCGCGCCCGCGCCGCTGCCGCCCGCGCCCGCGCCGCTGCCGCCCGCGCCCGCGCCGCCGCCGCCCGCGCCCGCGCCGCCGCCGCCCGCGCCCGCGCCGCCACCGCCCGCCCGCTCTCTGTGTGGCTTGAGCTTAACTTGTTAGTTGTTACAAACTTGTTGCCAGTCTGACATTCAAAGGTCATTGACGACAAAATTACTAGAACCCAAGACGAATGTTTAAATTAAATGTCACGTTTCAAATTCAATTGCTGGTTGATGTTTAGACATCAACAGTCAACAGGCTGTGAAATGCGCGGCTAATATCACGAACGACGAATGACGGTGACGTTACGTTTTATGTTCTACTTGGCATACAAGAGCGGAATCCCAAAACGAAGTTATGTACAGTCAACCAATATGATTTCTGGGCCACTTCGTACCTTGTCACTGTGATATTTGCATGAGATCTCTAGCGACTTTCATATAGATTTTCACTGTGACAAGGTACAAAGTGGCCCAGAAATCAAATTGGTTGACCGTACTTGTAAACCTATTAGGTACGTAGCTCTTCGCCGCTTGGGTAAACATTTGAAAAAATATTTGCTTATTCAAGGAATGTTTTTATATGTTGTAGGCAGAGGCCGCTTTGGTAATTCATACCCACTTCGTACCGTAGCGAGTGATGCGTACATAACCCCCTGTGTCAATAAAATAACAAAATAACTAAGGTTCTATTGGTCTTGATGTGATGAAATTGGAATCGATTTCGATATTTATTTATGCCGCGCCCTTGCGCACGAGAAATGTAAAAAGCGATTCCAATTCAATACTTTTTTTTAAGATTGCAAAGTTCATTTTGTGAGTTGAATTTTGGGCGAAATTTTGGACACAGACACAGTACATTTTTGACATAACTTACCGACATAAGATCTAATGCAAGCCAAAGTGTCTGATGATATGTATAAAAATACCTAATTATTTTTGTTTCAGTTTGTAAATATGTGTGTCACACATCCTGCGAAAATAAGGTAAGTTTAGTATAGTTACTAATTCAATATGATTGGCAAACACTAGTAGATTAATTGAATATGTTTGGCAAACACTACGTTTTTTAGTTACAGTCAGCAGTAAAAATATTTTAACACCGACTAGATAAAGCAGTATTTACAAAGATACTAAATATTTCTCAAGATACTATAGGTATTTTTGCAACACAACTGGGAATATAATGGGTGCTGCCCTCTACCATACCTCTATGATAAGTACGTATGTTTAAACCACTTAGTAGATGCGTAGCACGCATGCGCGATGAGTATTATTTGTTGGATAATGCCACTAGATGGCGTGGACATAAACAAACGCATAGTGTTTTATACTTGGCTTTATCGATATTTCCGGATATATAGAGCGGCACATTTAGTTGAGATCGGTCAGTATGGGTTATTAAAACATACAAAGATCTGGGGGCCGATTTTTGAGTGTCGAACGATCGACTTTTCACTCGACATCTGTCAAAACTTCATAGTTTTTTGCCAGGGGGCCGATTTTTGAGTGTCGAACGCTCGATTTTTTTCTCGAGATCTGTCAAAAAACTATGACGTTTTTACAGATATCGAGTGAATAGTCGAGCGTTCGAGACTCAAAAATCGGCCCCCAGGTCTCGAATGAAAAGTCGAACGGTCGACTTTTCCCTCGAGATCTGACAAAAAACGATGACATGCTATTTTTGACATTCGAGCGATAGAAAATTCGAAGTCGAGTGGTGCTGACCACTCGTATTCAATTCTATCAGTAGAATTTAGTACCCACTAAGTAATTTATCCCGAACCTATTTACTTTCTACATGAATTTAATATTACGCTAATAATATAAATTTTGACATGTATGTGTGTGTTAATGGCACGAAATGAAGACATGAAGTTTCTTGCTTAGGCATGGTGCCCTACCTACACTACCTACTACTACGCAGGCCAAGAAGTAATGTATGAAAACCCCAAGGAAAAAGACCACCACTAGACTGTTTAACCATACTTGCACATTAAAAAAAGGCGACATCGTAATTCAAGATAAATATAAAATTTGAAATCCTTATCCCTGAATTAGTCGAAATTTAATTCTTAATCTTTAAAAATAATCTTTGTTTAGTTCGGCCACCAACCGTGTCAGTTGTAAAGAAGCGGAATGAAGAGACTAGTAATTTCGTCACGTAACACATAAATATTACAATTATTACTGTCCTTTTTTGTAACTAACAATATGCAAAATATCGATAGTCAAGCTTTCCAATGGTGACTCTCAAAAATAGCTCTTATTAGGTTCACGCGACAATAATCGTGACAATTTGCCGCGTGTGACTATTTTCTACCACTCGCTTTTGAATTCGAGCATTCGAAACTCAAAAATCGGTCCCCTGTTCTTAGGAACCATGTCACCGATTTTAGTAACAAGAAAAACTGCATACAAAGATAAAAAAAAACTTATCTCAGTTCGGGGCTTGAACCCGGTCGTATGGAGAATGTTCACTAATTTAGAATACCATTTTTCTCTATTCTCTGTTGAAAATAAAAAATAGTAGTTTATGCAACTGGTACATAATGAGGGGCATTAAAACACGAGTGTGTTTTATGAAACGAGCCGAAGGCGAGTTTCATAATAAGGTCACACGAGTGTTTTAATGCCTAATTATGTACAGTTGCATACACTACTTTATCTACATCCATATATTAAATCCTCTTTCATGTGTTTCGTGTGGGCACTTCTCGCCGGCGTGCGCCATGTTTGCGTCGATAGGCCGGCCCGCGCCTCCGCCGCCAGCCCGCAGCTGTGTCTTAATTTTGTACGTGATCTCGTTAAAGTGTTATATTTCGTGATCTAATAGGGGACGCACGCAACAGCCGCACAGTATATTATAAAGCGGGGTCTTATCTACGGTATTTGAACTTATAAAAGAGGATTTACTATATGGGTGTAGATAAATATATGTAAGATAATTATTTCGATTCGTCAATTAGTTTCCAAGATATTGAATTTTAAAGTGACGCGCGACGAACCGCTCTCGTGACGTCATAGTGCAACACTCGCCATACACGCGTTCACTCCGTTTCGCACGCTTCCATACTAGACTAGCGTTGCAAAATGACGTCAAACGCGGTTAGCGGGACTCACTTTAAATGTAAATCAAAACTACTTGGTATTTTTAAATGAAACAAAAACTAATGTATTTGTATGAATCAAAGCTTTACCGTAACAAACTTTCAAGGGATTTTGCAGACCTATTGACATTCCTCATTGAAAAATAAAACTTACATCATTTCTACTTGGATATCGATTGTGTAGGTCATAAGCAGTAAATGTTACTATAAAACATGATATCTAAAATGAATAAAATGCATACCTATCCTCCTTAATTGAGTAGGTAGATGTTCGAAATGACAATTATGTTTTTTCAATACCTACTCGTACAGTGTTTATCTCGTTTAGGTTATTACTTATTATTTTACTACCTACTAGCTATTACCCGCTACTTTGTCCGCGTCGAACTCATTCATCGCGTTAGAATTTAATGGGAACAAATAAAATGATCACCTAAATAACTTTTGATATCATCAAATTTTCGAACCCTAAAATAAGGTTGAACACTCAAAAAAAATTATCGATCAGCAATTCCGAGTCACCAAAAAAATTCTACCTATTTTTGCAGCACTTGCACCTGTTTTACTTATTGCGTTCCTATAAATTTATAATCTATTCAAAAAAATTGTCAAGTACCACCAAAAACACTAAACTACCACCTAATCTCAAGCACCTTTTTTCATTAGAATTACATCCAAATATTATACACATCGCATGCTACATTTTAGTAAACAGTTACAAATTAATTGTTTTTAGCACTATAACTATTATAGTCATTTCTAAAATGTTATAAATTAGAAAGTAAAATTCTAAATTAATTTAAAAAGCAACGCGCAATGTGGCTGTGTGAAATAATAACACGTATACTGCTATCTCACTCAATCAAATACAAAGAATTGTCTGAAGCATAAAACCTATTGATATGTCGTTAGAGTGAGAGGTACCTATTGCTGTTTCATTCTAACTACCTATTGCTGATGGTTAAACAAATTGCAAGAAGTTTTATTATTAATTTTTTAATGCGTTGACGTGAGCGCGTTTGATTGAAAACTTTTATTTGAAAATGAGTTTTGTTGATTTATTAAATTGTTAGTTTGTTATGAAAATGGATAAAGGTCCTCAAATGAGTTTACTTTATTAATTTAGATAGACTTTAATGGAAAATTAAAGGAAGTTAATAGGTAGAAATAGGTATAGGTAGGTTTAGGTTATGTTAGTTTTGCAACGCACCGAAGGGCCAAAACAACTCAAAATAGGAGCTCCGCGCCAGCGGAGATCCGTCAATACTGTTCCAATGTCCACTAGTTTGAAATAAAAATAGATGTCATAGAAAAATACTACTACCTAGGCAAATTGACGATTATCAGCGAATAGAGTAGAGGCAAAAACATCTGAGAAAAAATAGCTGTATGCGACCAGTAAGGAAAGCACTGTTGATTATGTTATGTACGTATTGTACGTGTCTCATTAAAGTTACAGAAATTTAGAAGCTTCTATAAAATAAAATCATTTAGCGCTGTCTTGCTCGCACGCGGTGCGACGTGCGAGCGAGACGGTCCGTATGGAAAACCGCATCAGTGTGCTAGCAATGAGGTTAGACTAGATTGGAACTGCTTTGCGCGTCGGGCGTTAAAAAACAATTGCCGCATGAAATTTAGTGATCATGTAGTATTTCTGGGTATCGAAAGAATTATTTGGGTGTAAATAATTTTAATAGGATTACGAGCCCTGTAATATTTGGATGTAAATTATATGAAATTTGGTGTTTGAAATTAGGTGATCATTAAGTATTTTTGGGTAGTGACTAATTTATTTGGTAACAATTTAATTTAATAGGTTATCGACATGTTACTTCTTTAAGTTGCACTTTATATTTAAAAGGAGTTGAAGATTTGGTGCGAATTTAGTATTTTTGGTAATCAATGTAATTTTTTAGAGCATCATTCGGCAACTAATTTGGTGGTTCGTTAAATGCTACCCGAATTTAATTGCTAATGTTTTATTTCAGGCGCATATCCAATTATCACTCTTCGCTACAAAATTCCACCTATTAAGGCTTGATTTCCGGGATAAAATAGTAGATTGTTAACCAAGGGCTGAAATGGGTGGTTTCACCCGAGTTAAACACTCTGCTTTTCATTTCGAATACGAGGAAAGTAAAATATTTAATATGCATTTTCGTTTCATTTTTCACAAAAGACAAGATGTAAAACAATATTGACATGACCTAAAAATTAGGAACGCGAAATACTTGTTAAATTCAATAACAATAGAAATATGCACAAACATTTTCCAAATCAGTGAAAAAAACATTTTGGCGGGAACTGTTGACGGACGTTAATGGTGTTTGTGTATGGACCATATTATATCACTTATTTTTAATTTAAAAAAAAATCGGCTTACGCTCAGACTAATTAGACTCGACATCAAATAATAATACCTACTGAACGAGATGGTCATATACAACTTTATATAAGAGCGACAGAGAGAGACATATGATTTGTTGTCCTTGTCATAGTTTCCCTTTTTTATCTGCCGCAAACCAAAAACTATTGACATTACTTTCGACTGTGGCAAAAAAAAAACAAACAAACAATTTAAGGAGGTTGTTTATGGTTAGCAATCAGGCATTTGAACAAGTATGGGATCTCTGTAGAATCTGTACTATGTGGCTGTATAGGTTAGTGCCGTTGCCCAATTTAACTCCGATTCACCATATATTTTTTTTAATACTTTTCTGCTCTAGAGCAGAAATGGACCACTTTCAGCACGCTACTTAGATGAACAATGACCCACTTTCAGAGTATGAGAAATGAAAAGTATCTTATGTCCTTCCATGGGACTCGATCTATCTCCATACCACACCAAATTTCATCTAAATTGGTTCAGCGATTTAAACGTGAAGATGTAAGTAACAGACAGACAGACACACTTTCGCATTTATAATATAAGTATGGGTTACGTTTTTCTTTTAACTAAAATCGATGACACGCTTCCTAAGAACATAATCTTTATATGTCTTATAGTTACAGACTTGCCCGAACTAACCGATCTAAATGTGCCACCAGGGGGCCGATTTTTGAGAGTCGAACGCTCGAATTTTCACTCGAGATCCGTCAAACAAGTATGATGTCGAGCGAAAAGTCGAGCGTTCGACACTCAAAAATCGGTCTCCTGGCAATAAAATTGATTCAATTGTACAATGTTCAGACAAGTTAAACATTTCTGAAATAAACTACTGTTAAAATGTGCAACAGAGGGAAAATAATTAATTGTACATCATAACGTGGTAAATAAGTACTTAAGTAGGCATACCTACCTACCTATGATTGATCTAATGATTATTCAGTAGTTACCTAATCTACATAAGTACATTCATCATTCCTTTAATCCAAAAACGTCTTCATAGTCAGCAATGATACTAATGATTTCCGTCATACGAATACATATGTAGGTAGCTATCTGTGATTTGAAGCGGTCACACAAGTTATTTCGCAGTTCTTTAGACGGTCTTTATTTAAATTTATTCACAAAACAGATAATATTCCGGTTCAGCTTGTCCATGTTTAGCTAGAGAACGTTTGATGACAATCTGCCGGCCCCCGCTCACGCTTCCATTGTGTGCTAGCGCGAACTCACTACACCGACTTATGATCAAATTGGATCCCAAAGGGATTGTTAAGGCTAACGGCTAGCAACAAATTGGTCTGAAATTATTTATATCTTTATTCAAAACCCGCTTCTGCTGTCAGAAAAGTAGCAAATAGATTTTTTATAGTTACCTACTGTTCATTTGACAGTTGACATACTATTAAAAGTGAGAAAACGTATAATCGCATTTTATGATTTTGGCAAATGTTCATTTTCCTGAATTTATGACTAAAATAAAAATAATAAACGCAAACTCTTATTCCAGTATTCAAACCGCCCTCATGGTCGTGTCGGAAGTTTCCCCTGGATTTTCCCCAGGATACTCTTCAACCGCGTAATCCTATCGTGTTATTGGATCCTATAAAGCCACAGTCAGGTTAAAAAAAGAGTCCGTAATGTTCAGACCAACAAACAGAACACAATTATAAATCTATGCAAGTTTAGACGCCATTGCCATTTCTTCCGTACAATAAAAATGCAAATTTTATTTAAATTGTTTGGTGACGAATAGTGACTGAGAAGAGACTGGCTCTTTTTGTGGTTTTTGTGGCATTACTTAAACTACAAAAAATAACGGTACCTACATAACTCGTCGTACCTACTCGAAAGAGCGTGGTTGAAGTTTTTAAACGCCTTTGAATTTAGGTACCTACCGTCTATATGTGCACTTTAAGTACAGTTTCACTGTGACAAGGTACGAACGAAGTGGCCCAAGAATGAAATTGGTTGACCGTACCTAACTACTAGGTACCTAATATGACAAATGTTTTCTAAAGTCATACGTGTTCACCTCTAGCAACTAGCATCGACTCGAAACATATTGCAATGCAACGGTGCATGTGGTAAGGTACCACCTATTTCAATATCTCGTGTCGTGGAAAACTACAATTAAAGGAGATTTATCTCCAGTCGCGTCATGAATATTTAATAGTAACTAAACTAATAATTATTAAAACGTACGTGAATAGATATCGATATGAAATATTAAGTTACATTAATTAATCGCTCCGGACTTATTGGAAATTCCCGGTAATGCAACTTATTTCCATCCGGATATGAGAAATACTTAATTTATGTTTTAGGTTTCTTAACCATGAGTTGAGAGGGTTAATGATACGTCGATTACTTAAAAAAATCCTTAAAGAATCCTTTCAACATCTGTGGCGAAATTAATGAATTAGGTTTCAAAAAGTTTAATATCAACTGAGGAACACTTCAAGCCCAGTAGTTTGTTTTCATTAACTTTAACGTCTCTAGAAAGAAAGTTAAAAACTTTTTGAGGGCTTTCTCGAGTTCATTTGGCGCCTCAGAAAATTCAACTGGCCTTGAGCCGCTTGGATAATTTTGTTTATTCCAGTATTATTCACAAACGTTGGTTTTGGTTGTCCATTGTCCAACACCCAATCGGTACGGACCAAGTAAGTAAAGTATATACATACAGATACCTAGTTAAACATAAACCATAATCAGTCTTGCATTTTCGCAAATCTGCATCGCTAATGAAACACGCCCACTTTGCTTTGACTACTTATTAGTTGAGTTATTCACTGTTAAAGTTGTGCAGTAGCGCCAGTGGCGCTGCGAGCACTACAAAAAAGAGGTAATTAATAGAAGTTTTAAATTTGTATTACAGTTCCGCATTATGAAAGTTTAATAACGTTTGTAATTAAACGCTTATCGATAATTCCTAAATATTTACAGCTTTTAGATAAATTAATAACGAGCTCTAACCGTCGCAAAAGAAATTACAACTCGGAAATGGAAAGTTAAATAATAGAGCCGTATTATGTACATAAATACTAATAGATACATATATCATTATCAATAGTTGTTTAAGAATCCAAAACATATTAAAGATATAAATTCGCAGTTCTTCATACAATAGGTACAGTCAGCTGCAAAAAGATATAGGTAGGATTAGTCTGTTCAAAAATAATTTCGCTAGACTCTATTGGCCGTTAATAGAGTCTAACGAAGTTATTTTTGAACAGACTATTTGTGTAAATCTTTTTGCAGATGACTGTAGGTACATACTTATATTAACAAGCGTAAAAGGGTTAATAAAAAGGGCAAATACAGAGTTATTTTCGCAATTTATAATATTGTTATGGATTAAGCGATGGACGAGATTTTGATTTTTTTGATTTTGCCGCACAAATCAATAGGCTAATAATTGCAATTTATCGTACAATATTTTGTGTGTCAAACGAGCTGCCAACCAGCGTCTTATCGGGCACGATCAGCTATACCCAATATTCGGGGGACATTTTGCATTTTTTTTTCAGTCCGGACGCACGCGCGGCGCGCCGCTGCTTCTAAATAGGTACCTACCGGAACACTGATCATTTTGTGAGATACATTTTGATTCACCCAGCAACAATAAAACTAACCTTCGAAGTAAAAACAATAAGCCCTTGACCAAGAAGCGTTTGTAATATATCGATGGGCCGCCAGCCACTTGTTTAATTTTAGAGATTAAAGGGTAGTTATCCGTTTTATAACCAATTTTATTCTAGCCGACGGTCGGTACAAACTACAAAATACACGTAATGGACTGATCGTGCTTACGCTAGTGTTCAAAATAATCAGTTCATTCAATAGTTTATTGATGAATTGCAATGTGACAGGGACAATTTTCATACAATGGTCAATGAGCTCAAGTAATAAAAAGGCCGTGTTGTGTTGTGCCGTTATGCGTGAGTCAACGAGTGACGTACTTGTTTGAGCACTTGTGTACACACACCTTGGTGCATACACTTTTAACTTAAGTTTTTCTTCTGGGGTTCCAACAACGATGTTGATGAACAACTTGTTTTGTGCATCTATCCATCCAGATAAGTACAAGAGTTTGTCTAGCTTAACTTGCATTATGTCACTTTATACATATTATGATGTTTTACTTAATTATACACGTGGAAATTCAAATATTTATATTCAAACTTCTATTCTTACTCAAACTGGTACCTACCTACAGAGGGACCTTAATTACTCTTCGGAGAATTTCGCTTCATGAGTATAAATTTAGACTTATCAATTTGAACGACACCTAATTCGTACAATATGTGATTACTGGTAAGTTTTCAAGTGAACATGATTGTAGAATGTAGCTTTAGGCGGGAGGTGAAGAAAGAACACTTTGATAACTTTCACATGTCGCAGAGAGTTGTTGCACTGTTGGCTGACGAGTGTATAATGAGGTAACTTTCTAAGGCGCGCGCTCTATTTATAGGCGCGCTTATCCGCCAATGAACGTGTAGCAACTCAAGGCGGCTATGCCGTTTATTTAACCAATCAGTAATTCGACAGATTTGTACATGATATAGTTATTCAAATAATATTATTGAGTTACAACAGTATTTCGAGGTATGGATGTGCCATTCCAACCTTTATGACGGTTATTGCCGTTTCCTGCCTAAGGTTTGTCTAAAACTGGTACTTGTATTTATATTGACTTTATTAATTATTCATTCGACTATCGAGTACTAATGCACCAGCTTCATAGAGGAACGTCACCTGTGTATGATACGGCGGAGGTAAGTAAACAAGGTAAGTATTTTACGATTTATTAGTTTACAATACGATTAACTTAGGTTAGATTAAGCTAGATTTACACATTTAAGATATTTACAGCAATTTTATTACAGAAAAAGATTCTTATACTAAACACATTATTCAGCTTAACCTAATGAAATGTGAGCTAATCTCGACATTCCGCCCCACGTGTGCAAACACCATAAAAATAGGAGAGATTATATACATGATTAACTTAAGACTATGAGACGGGAGGCTGGACGGCGTATGAGGCCCGCTGCTGTGCGGACTTCGGTGACTCTGACTTTGCCATCTGGGCCTGGGTATACACGGGTTATCTCGCCTCGCGGCCATGCGCCGCGTGGCATCGTACCGTCCACTATGAGTACCACATCTCCTATCTTGACGTTTTGGTGCGTGGGATCGTGACTGTTACGGGGTCGCAGCGTCTGCCGATATTCGTTGGTCCATCTAGACCAGAATCTGTCGGTCAGTGCCTGCGCCGTCTTCCATGATTTTTCGTCTATTTTGTTATCGCTGAATGTTCCGAAGGGTGACATCGCGTTCGACCGCCCTAATAGAAAGTGGTTAGGGGTCAGGGCTTCCTGTCTGTCGTCCAGTCGCACGGGAATTAGCGGCCTGGAGTTAACCACATGCTCGGCCTCTAGTAGCAGTGTATGCAGGACTTCGTCCGGTGGATGCCTCTCCTTGAGTGTGACGCGTAAAGCGGATTTGACCGCCCCAACTAGCCTCTCCCAGGCGCCTCCGGCCGATGGGTTGCCTGGGGGGATCTTTTTCCACACTATAAGCTTCGCTGTGACGAATTCTTTTATCTCGTTATCGGCGGCCTCTACTGCTTCGGCTATTTCTCTTTCAGCCCCATAGAAACAAGTTGCGTTGTCTGTGTAGAGTACAGTCGGCTGGCCGCGGCGGGCCATCATCCGTCGGAGCGATAGTATCATCGATGACGCGGATAACGAGGGCACGAGTTCTAGGTGTACAGCACGAGTGGTAAGACAGGTGTAGAGTGCTACCCATCTCTTTTCATGTCTTCTTCCAACAGTCACTTGTACTGGTCCCATATAGTCGCAGGCCGTAGCTGTGAAGGCGGGTTGATTAGCTAGCTGCCTTTCTCTAGGTAGGTCGCCCAGGGGGATCTTAGTGGGTACCCCCCTGTACACGCGGCACCATTGACATTTGTTACTAAGGTACCGTACGGCCCCGCGCAGTCCTATTATGTGATATCTTTGATTGATCTCGTTCATGACAATAGCGTGATTTGCATGATTAAACATCGCGTGGTAGTGTGCAATGATTAATCTTGTCAGTGCTTCTTTAGCGTGTAGGACTGGCGTGCACTGGTCTCTGTCTAATCTTCCATCTAATTGCAGGATACCGTGTTTGCTGATCTTCACCGCTAGTTTGTTCAGTGACGATTTCTTCGGAGTACGCCGCCCAGCCTCAATTGTTACAATTTCATCCCTAAACGATTCCCTCTGACTTCGTTTAATTAACAAAAGTTCGGCGATTTTGAGCTTATCGTTTGTTACGAGTGGGTTTGACGCTTGACCGTGTGCGGCGGCCTTGAAAGCTTCCGCGGCGACTAGGACGCGGGCGGACGCGCGCAGCAGGCGAGAGTACTTCGAAAACCTACTCACGTCTGGTAGGTATGGAAATTCGTCGCGTTTTACTACCACGTTCACTGGCTTAGCCGTGCGCTCCTCGCCCGTCGGCGCGAGGGGCGCATTGCTCTGTTTCTCTACTGGCCAGTGCTCGGGGTCCAATAGGATAAAATCGGGGCCGCGAAACCATCGGTGATCTTCGTTAAAATCCGCGGGAATATCGCGCGTCGCGTCGTCCGCGACGTTAGACGCACTAGGGACCCACCTCCAGTCGCTCGGGGATGTGGTGTCCTCAATTTCCGATAACCGATGCGCTACGAAACATTTAAAAGTTCGCGGGTCCGACCTTATCCACGCGAGTACCGTTTTAGAGTCCGTCCAATAAAACGATTTTTCTATCGTATAGCTCGACTCTAATTTTACCGATTGCGTGAGGCGGCTCGCCATAGTAGCCGCCTGTAGTTCGAGCCGCGGGATACTGACGTTCTTCAGCGGACACACGCGTGCCTTTGCCGCGACTAACGTGGAACACCGTTTGCCTGTATCGTCTGTTCCTACCATGTACACGGCGCAGGCATACGCGTTCTCGCTCGCATCCGAGAAGGTATGTGTTACGACTGCTCTACCCCGCGCGGGTACGTACCGTTGTACGTGTATATCATGCAAACTTCTCATACCGTTTACGAAAGTTAACCATGCCGCGTGATCGTCGCGCGTGATCTGCGTGTCCCAGTCGATCCCGGTTCTCCATATCCTTTGAATTAATACTTTACCCGTCACGGTAATAGGAGATATTAGCCCGGTAGGATCGAAGAGACTCATCACGCCCGCGGTCACTTGGCGTTTCGTAGGCACTACGCTGCCGTCTAAAATATCGCTCGGCGTGTTTCTGAAATTCACGTTAAAGCCTAACGTATCCGCTCTATTATTCCACAGCAAGCCTAGCGTGCGCTCACATTCGTCGCGGCCTATCTCAGAAACATCGCTCTTTAGCACGTCTGTTACGCCGTGTAACACCTCCGGCGCGTTCGAGGCCCAGCCGCGCAGGGTAAATGAGGCTTTATCGAATACCTTCATCATATCGTTTACCAGCTGCGTCGTCTGTACCGGGTCGTCGAAACTAGCTATCAGATCGTCTACGTAAAAGTTTCGTAAGGTCGTATCGTATACTAGCGGATATTGCTCAGCGTAGCGCTCTGCGTTTTTATTTTTAACGTAAATCGCGGTCGTGGGTGAAGAGCTGGACCCGAAAATGAGACTTGTCATTCTGTATTCCTCTACGGGGCCCGACCGCCTCTCCCCCCTCCATAAAAAACGTAGGGCGTCGCGATCTTGCTCTATAATTTTAATCTGTAAAAACATCTCTTTTACGTCCGCTATTACGCCTATTTTACCTTCTCTAAATCGAATCAGAACGCCGAATAGAGACTGTAGCAGGTCCGGTCCCGACAGAAGCGCGTCGTTCAGGCTTTTGCCGGCGGTTCGGCATTTTCCGTCGAAGACTAATCTTACTTTTTGTTTAGCTTTGTGGATCGTGTGGAAATGGGGCAAATAGAAGCCTCTGGACGGATGTATGGGCGCGTCTATTTTTTCCGCGTATCCCTTGTCTAGCAGATTTTTTATTTGCTTCGAGTATTCTGCCTTTATGGATTCATCTTTATCTAATTTACGCTCGAGCGTGTGAAGCCGCTTGAGCGCCTGGTCCCTATTATTCGGCAGAGACTCGTTGTCCGATTTCCACAATAATCCGGCCCTATACCTATCTTGACCGGGTATAGGTTCACACGTACGCTCTAGGATTTCGAGCGCGCGTCTGTCGGGGTCGGCCTTAGGGGTTTTAGGTTCCACGCCTAGAGATTCGATGCTAAAGTGCTGTTTAATTAAGTCGTAAGCCTCTTGGTCGTTACGCAACGTTAAATGATTAATTAAACCGCTTGGCTTGCGTGGCCTATCTAGTTGTCCGTGTAAAACCCACCCCAATTTCGTTAGCGAGGCTACCGGCAAGCTGTTCCCATTGCTGATAAGCTGCCTCGTTACGATAAGGTGCCAGTTGTCTTGGCCGATTAAAACCGTGGGTACCGCGTTCTCGTAACACAACTCGTCCCGCACATCCTTCAGGTGCGGGCACTTATCTAGGACATCCCTAGATACGGTCTGCGGACTTAGGTTTAATCGGTCAATCGTGTACGCTGACAACTTTCCTAAATCGCGGGATAGCTGTCCCCTTATCGATACGTCTACCCTACACGAATCATTATCGGACACCGTGTTTCCCCCTATCGCGACTAGCGACAGCTGCTCGCTGTCCGTACGCGGCGAGATTTGGTCAGCTACGTGCCTCTCTATGAGGCTGAGGGATGAACCTTCGTCCATTAATGCATACGTACTTACTGTACCTAGCGTGCCGGTTAGTTCCACGGGAACCACCTTCAGGTAGGTTTTCGCGTCGTTAAGGTGATTAATCGATCCTACGTTCCCGCGATTACTATCCTCGCGCTTAAATCCGTGCAGCAGGGTGTGATGCGCAGCCTCGCAATCCCCCTTGCCGCACGGGTTGTACGAACACTTGTACGTTTTAACATGACGCGTCCCTAGACATCGATAGCAAAGTTTAAATTCTTTGGCTTTGCTCCATCGCTCGTTCACGGAAAGCTTAACGAAGTCGGCGCAGCTCGCGATCGCGTGTTCACCATTACACATGTGACATCGTTTGCGCTCCAGGTCCCCCGGCACTGTCGCCGGGGGGCGTGGCCTATTTTGCGCTGTAGGTTTCCTCGGTGGCTTGCCTACGTATGCCGCCTTGGGTTTCGAGTGATGCGGTTTTTTCTCCCGATAGTTCTCCGTGTATGAATCCCTATCCCTACTAGGTGAACGCCATTGCGAGCGATATGCATTGTGTACGGTCGCGTGCACGTTATGTCGAGGCCTCGCGGTTGGCCTCCGCGCCCCAGATGCGTACGTCAGTCCCGCGGCCTTACTACTATCCGACAGGAATTTGGAAATTGCTACTAATCCCGGCGTGCTCGCGTTAGCTACCCGATATTTATTCCATTCGTAGCGCATCATAGGATTTAATTTATCTACGAGTCGGCTTACTAGTTCCGGCGCTAGTAAGTACTGCTCCTGCTTCAACGATTTTATAGTAGCCACGACGTTTGCTACTTGACCCGCGAACATGGTGATGTTAGAATTGTCCTCAGCAAGTTTAGGCAATCTCCTCACTTCTTCTATCTCGGCTAACACTATAGCCTCGGAGTTTCCAAAGTGCATTTCTAACATGTCCATGATCTCGAACGGGTCGGGTGAGGTGTATAACAACGCTTTTACTGCATATCTCGCGTCACCTCGTAATGCGCGCCTAATACGCCCGACGTTGGCTACGTCCGAAAATGAAGATTCCGTATCGTAGAATTCCGCTTTAAATGCTATCCATTCTGTAATTGATCCGTCGAAGCTAGGTAGCTCGGGGATATGCCTGTGAGGCGTGTACTCGGGCTTACTGCGCGTGATCGCAGTTTCTAAACGAGCCGATAGCAATTCTACGTCTTTATTTTCGAACTTAACCTCGTCCACGGGCACACGTTTTGCCGGCCGCTCTTTCGATTTAGTGCGCACTACTGTATGTTCGATGCGATTCTGTTCCTCGATCCAACCTTCGAGGCGCCCCTCTGTCGCGGCGGCGGGAGGGGGCGCGGGGTGCTCATACTGCACACGTGGAGCCTATCTAATAACTATTGACGTACCTAACACAATAAAACAAATGAGTGATCAAACAGCGACAAATATAAAACAAAATTAACACTTCAGCATAAAAGAAAAACACAAAAACGACAACGCGGTAATTTAAAACACATCAATCAACTAATACTTGAACTATTCATTCGCAATTAACACTGTAAACATCCCGTGATTCTAACACTCATTTGAACGAATACGTGGCACTTAATTAACACTTTCACGGCAATTTACACTTCACAAAAACACTGTAACGTTCCTCCGTCCCTATGCGCACGCGCTTGCCCCCTGTATAGGCCTGCACGACGCTGCCTACTGGTGCCCTAGGGCCTAGCCGGGTTGCTACCACGGGGAGCCGGCTAGGATTTAGGAGGTTTAGGGGGAGCTGCTCTGGCAGTGACACTACAGATGAGTGAGCGCCCACCGCTGGCTAGGAATTGCCAAACGGCTGCACCGGCCTGGTCTCTGTCCGTTAGACGGCATAGAGTCCCTCACCACCTGTAGCGTGTACCAGCACACACAGCCGAGCAAGACGAACCACCACCGTGGCGCGGTGTACACGCTCGAATGCACACGAAGACCCGGAGCCCAACGAGCCCGCGACACTACTTGGCACCGTGAGGGTAATGCCCGGGGAGGGTCGGAATGTCGCCCAGGATTCGCTATCACTAAGACTGCGTCACCCGCGTTACTTTTCCGTCTACGTGGATAGCCATAGGCCTTCCTACCGTAGAATAGCTAGCGGCGGCTAGCCCAACAAGATTTTCGCCCTTGCGGACTACTCTGTCTCGTTTACGATTGAACGTCTGTGACAGTTCTTCTTTATTCTTTCTTCATAACTGCTGGCCCGCTGATATCCGGCTCGAAGGACCATTGTAGAATGTAGCTTTAGGCGGGAGGTGAAGAAAGAACACTTTGATAACTTTCACATGTCGCAGAGAGTTGTTGCACTGTTGGCTGACGAGTGTATAATGAGGTAACTTTCTAAGGCGCGCGCTCTATTTATAGGCGCGCTTATCCGCCAATGAACGTGTAGCAACTCAAGGCGGCTATGCCGTTTATTTAACCAATCAGTAATTCGACAGATTTGTACATGATATAGTTATTCAAATAATATTATTGAGTTACAACAGTATTTCGAGGTATGGATGTGCCATTCCAACCTTTATGACGGTTATTGCCGTTTCCTGCCTAAGGTTTGTCTAAAACTGGTACTTGTATTTATATTGACTTTATTAATTATTCATTCGACTATCGAGTACTAATGCACCAGCTTCATAGAGGAACGTCACCTGTGTATGATACGGCGGAGGTAAGTAAACAAGGTAAGTATTTTACGATTTATTAGTTTACAATACGATTAACTTAGGTTAGATTAAGCTAGATTTACACATTTAAGATATTTACAGCAATTTTATTACAGAAAAAGATTCTTATACTAAACACATTATTCAGCTTAACCTAATGAAATGTGAGCTAATCTCGACAATGATCATGTTTTGCTAATTTGTTACGGTCACTTCGATAGCGGCGGCGTGTTGGTTTCTCCAATGAACATCATCACTCATTGACCTCTTTATCAATCGATGAGTATTTTTAAAGACGTTTCAGATTAATTTGTTTTTCTCTTAGTTTACATTGTATACATTGTACCTACATTGTACGTTTAAAGTAAAGTAGGTAGAGTAAGGAAATTTGCGGAATGTTCACTCGAATAGAGACAGAAGGCTTTCGCGGAGTAGGAAGTTTGTCGTGAGTGAAACCGGGCGGCGCGGGCGCAATGCAAATGAAGATGCCGGGATGCTGTTCGATATTGTTTATTGAGAATATTCACACATTCTTGCTAGTAAATAAATATAAATATTCGTATATTCCTCCATAACATGTTTCACGAGTCGAGTTATGTAGAAAACTGAAAGTCCTTTTGATGTACATGTGCCTAGGTGCGTAATATGCAGTAGAGTAGGTAGGTATGTACCCAGTCACTTTACCAACATTGTTAGATAATTAAAAGGCACGTTATTAGACTACTGTAATTAGTAAAAGAACTGTTGGTTACGAGCCGTTTAACAATAAGTTAATTCGTTATGACATGTGAACACGCAGTGAGCGTGGATTATAAGAGTTCAACGATTCTTTTGGGAAGTAGGTCCTAGTAACACACGTGGTATGCGATTGAATATGTCCAGTTTCCTCGTTTCCTGGGAGCCCTTGGAGCTGGAGGCGGGTGGCGGCTGGATCAGGTGCAACGCACGCGGCGGGTTGCGCGCTGCGCGTGCGCGTCGCCCTCCAGTGCCGCCGCGCGCGCCGACCGGCCCACGCGCACGCGAAAACGCTTTCGCGATACCGACTCTACTATCTCGCCCACCAATTTCACATAAACTCCTTTTAGAGCTAAGAAAGCTATGCCCTTCTATAAATACTCTTTACTTAATTAACGCGCGGTCGCGGTACTCCAGTGTCTACACTTTAGTGGCAATTTTCGCTTAAAGATTATGAAGTATGCCTAAAGGAACTCTCATTTCGATCTTAAAACTGAGTAAGTTGAGATACAAGCTTACTATTGAAGAACTATCGTCCAATATTAAACAAGATTTATGTAATGACGTAATCAGAATTAGTACCTAAACTGATCGTGTCGTACACATACGTACATACTTAACACCAAAGCAAACATTCAAGATTGAAATATTAAGTACCTATTGTTATTTCTTATCCACTTCAGAAGTAATTTGTATATAATATATACTTATAGATTAGCGTGTTTTAAATTTATGTTTTTCAACACTAACCAAACATTCTAATTATTCAAAGTTGCTGTTTATCAAAAGACAAATTTCAAGGTGACAGCGATATTTTGTTATCACCAAAATTGAGGCACGATTATTTATTGCTGCCAGCGTCGATAGTTAATGATAAGCCGGTGCCGGTGCCACAAGATCTCGTGTATTCGGTGGTCGATAAAACGGTTCCTTAAGTCACGTAGTCTAACAGGTGCTGAATCTGCGGCAGTTAATTTAGTTTAGAGATTACTATCGCCTTGACCTTAAACAGGAGTGTTAACTACATTAAGTTGTCATTATTAGAGACACGTTCTATGAACGGGACATCGTTTAGACTTTTTAGTTACAAACACTAAAATCCGGCTAAAATACCTAGTTAAGTGAGACAGTGTGCAATCCCATCGCTAATGTCGTTGTTAACTGAAGAAAGTTTATGCAAACGCAAAGCTGCTGTGATCGTGATGTGAATGTTACTCCAAGTGAATGCAGACTTTGCTCCAGGACTCAGACATGTATCATAACGGGCGCCTCGGCAGCAGCAGCAGCACTTCTACCTCTTCGGGAGGATCGGCTGATCTGCGGGTAATTGACAACAACTAAATTAATTAAATTATATCTGTTCGATGTGATTATACGTTACGTGAGGATACGATCAATGAAAATAATGACTCGGTAGGTATCTTTATTATAGTTGATTTTAAAAGTTAAGTACTTACTTATTGTAATAGGTATAAACAGTAAATTAAATAGGCCCCTACTCAATTAATACTTAGGTCTAACTGAACGTCAACAACTTCAGGATTTTTTTTCAATTAATAATGGGATTGCTCTTGGCCAGCATCTAGCCAGGGGGCAAAGATGAGGCCAACGATGAAGCGAGCTCACCCAGAAAATGCCCATTCACTCTTGCATTAAATAGGTCCAGGTTATATGAAGATTAGGTAAAGTAAAATACAAATATTTCCAACAATGACTGTATGTTTCAGAGTTTTAAAAAGTCTTGTTCAGTATTGGTGTCAAATATAGTGTTTAGGTGACCCCCGTGACATGTATTAAATTCCGTACTTTTATGAATGCGGCATAGGTAAGTACATTAAATTGTATCGGAACAATGTCAGCATTGATTGTGCGTGCCCTTACGGCGCGGGTCAAAGATTTCTAGACAATGATATAGTCGAGTCGACGCAAGCGTGAAATAGGGATGAGAATCGTTTGATTCATCATTTTTTTCGTGTCTCCGATGAATGAAATCTGATTCTTGTAGCAAATAACAGATTCTTCAAGTAATCGAATCGACATACATGCTAAAAAAAAATTTCAACGTCGTTCAACGATTTCAACGATTTTTCTCCAGGCTAAAATCGATTCATCGTTATCGAATTGATATTTAGCAACCCTAGTGCATATTTTACGAATGAAGCTGCGGACGGTACCGACACCGCCGCCCGCTTACCTCGGCTCGGCCGCACATGCTCACAGTTCAATACACTAAGCAATTCGCCCGATGAACAAATAAAATGGCAAGACCGTGACTTTGAAATACGCGGGTCAGGTGTCACTTGACACAGGCAGGGTGGATGCTCTTTTGCGATGCATTCCTAGAATTGCGCATTGTAGTTGAAAATTAACTCTAGGATACTGAGTTGATACGCGATAATATTTTCAATCACTGTTAATTAAATATTTACATACCTATTTCTATTAAATTATTAAGTATCCCAGGCCTAAAAAGTACCCTAATGAATTTGTGTACCTATACTAAACTGAATCTATAAGTAGTTGAATTGTTTTCTACATCACATTCAAGTATAATAATGCATATTAGTACTTTACTTAGCTCAAAGGAATGCGCTCCCAAGATGCGTGTGGGGACGGAACGGATCCAAAAATGGCAACAGTGATTCAAGAACACAGCATCCCGGAATGCGCTCGCACACCCGTCTCTCTTATAGCTATAATACCTATCTATTGCCTGTTAATTGTCCTGTGATATATGTCGTTATATGTAGTAGGTATAAACGCATAAACTTTACTTATATCTTCGAAACATGTTTTAGATAATGTTTTCTTCACATTTTATTAAGAGGCCTTGTAAATTTACTTAACTGATAAAATAGGTAATAATAAAATTTATATAAATGGCATTATTTTCAATTTTCTCAACATAAATATGTATGAAATCTGAGCCCTTATTGTGACCTAATAAAGACTCTCTTTGTCCTGCGTGTCGGCCTTAATAAGGGCTTTTGTTACGTACCTACCTACTTCAAACTTGGAACCATGAAAGCCCTTTGTTTATATGACTGCTCACTGTTAGTAGCTTCTGCATTTAACGGTAACACTCCAATAAAACAAGCATCAGTAAGTGTCTAAATATGAATTGAGTGCAAGCTCGTCAAGTATTTCTTCTTACACTTAGAAAATTAGTACCTAAATAAAAAAAATCGTAAGTACCTACAGTGCCCTTACCATGAGTTTGTACATGACCGTACTCGCTATAGCGACTGCGTAAACATTTGTATGGACAAAAAAGTACAGCACCTCTGGCGGTTACGCAATAGAACTAAGAATCGGTATACTAAATCGTTTATCACATATCATAAATCCTCTAAAATGCCTTCAGAAACCGTACATATAGGCAGGCAATGACCAGGGGGCCGATTTTTGAGTGTCGAACGCTCGACTTTTTACTCGAAATCTGTCAAAAAACTATGATGTTTTGACAGATGTCGAGTGAAAATTCGAGCGTTCGACACTCAAAAATCGGTCCCCTGCATTACAACATTCAATGTATTTATGATTTTTTTTCTTATAGAATAGGTAGAAGGTTACAGCAGTAGAATAAAATTATTACGATTTCAAATTTGGAACATCATACAAAACTATCATAATTTAATTAGGCCCGTATTCTAGTATCACTGAAAATTCAAACTCAGTCGATAAGAAATATCAGCTCTGGGGGCCGATTTTTGAGTTTCGAACTCCCGACTTTTCACTCAACATCTCGCAAAAAAGTATGGAGTTTTGACAGATCTCGAGTGAAAAGTCGAGCGT
The DNA here is from genome assembly GCA_951800055.1 of Cenopis cana. Taxonomy (NCBI): domain Eukaryota; kingdom Metazoa; phylum Arthropoda; class Insecta; order Lepidoptera; family Tortricidae; genus Cenopis; species Cenopis cana. Next base: position 8,578,044 of record OX637477.1, on the reverse strand, counting down.
TCGACACTCAAAAATCGGCCCCCTGTATATTGTTTTAGTATTCTTGTCACTAGTACGTATAGCATTGAATAGTTGGTAATTTTGCACAGTACATCAGTATTTTTGCTACGTGCGGCTTAATTTCTCCTCCTAGAGATTAGGTATGAATATGTTCGAACTTCGAAGTTGCGCGTACTGCAGTGTTGTTCGCGGGCCAATTGATAAGTTCATCAGTGAGGTGCAAATTGCATCGGATCAGGGTGTGGGTGATATGTTCCGGTACCCGGTCGATATCTTAAATGTCACCTAGTTTCCGGGTACGTTGCCTTGTGCCGAGCGGGAGATTAAGTACGGTGTCGACCGGTCTGGGCGACACGAAGGCATGCTGATGCCACAAGCTCTACATTACGGCTATGCTATGAAAGTACCTAATTCTATCCTGAGGTGTTAGTGTTCTTGACGCACAATGTCTTTTAATTATTGTATTGACTAATATTTTAATGTTGAGTAATAGTATATAATGGGTACCTTCCCCAAATTTTGTATACGTATACAATTACAGACGATGCGCCATGCGCCATTAGATTAAATTAACCTCGGTGTCGTATTTTGTTGTATGGGTACCTACAAAATTTAGACGTCATAATATGTATAACATAACCATCCTACCTCTTGCTAAATTGCTAATCTTTATATATATACCTATATCTATATATGTATATATAATTCTCCTGTACGTGTGTTTGTCATCTTACTCCTCCTAAACGGCTGGACCGATTTGGATAAAATTTTGTGTGTATGTTTGAGCTGGTCCCTGGAAGGTTTGAAAATACTATTGTACCCGGTAGGTGGCGTTGCGATCGTTTTACGTTCGGACAGGACAACGTCTGTCGGGACGGCTAGTGTTGAATTAGTATGTAAAATAATAGTACCTTTTATTCGTGTTAACCTTAAAATAAATAACAAGTTTCGCTCAATCTTCATTAATAACTCATTGACATACTTGTATACATACATTTACTTATTCAAGCCTACCGAGCCGAGAGTCTGGAACGGTAACAATGCAAGGTCGTTTCGCTTGTTGGGGAATTTGGCGAAGCACAGGGTCAATCGATCCGCGAGAAGCGGACACGAGAAAGCATTTAAACATTTTGGATGATTTAAGAGATGCTCGAGAGAAATGAACAAATATAACACTATATATTAGCACGATAAATCCGTGAGTCCGCTGGCATTCCTTACGTCTGTGGTGTGCGCCGATTGTGTTAGTTTTATTTGCATGTTCATTACTAAGTGTATATAGCGTCTATATTTAGGTACTTAGGTACTTTAGGCCCTCTGTGATCTGTAGTCCTAGGGGGTTTTTAAGTTTCCACCTCCCAAGTTGAAAATGTTACATATAAATTCTATTAAAAGTCTGGTTCCAAACTTTAAAAAAAGGTAAAATGGCCCTATAAAGATATGGCACACGTCATGAATATGTATATAGCCGATCAAATGCGATTTGTAGAAAGATACACTTGCGATTGTGTTTAAAAAAATAAACGGCGAAGACTCACAAGCTCGTCCGTAACAAATACTCAGCCTGCGATTACCTCCTTCCCGGCCACGGCAATAAAGTAATATTTCCATACTATAAATAAATGTGAGATCTAGTTTGGTGCGTTAAGTTATCCACTAAGTAACTAGCAGGCGTCTTATTTTACCATAATAGGTGCTAAATAACACTGAAAATTGTTTATTTCCTGCGAAATTTAATTATCACAGTTGTACCTATGTCGGCACCGCCGCGCCGGTTTATTTCGCGCCGATGTTGTCGAGTAGATAGAGCGGTCCTTGTTACTCGTTATCTCGGCTAACACTGGTGTCGATTATTTCTCTTCTCCTAAATACTTATGAGTCTTATGACCGGCACTCGTGAATCCAGCTTTTAAATTCGATATTATAAAAACCGGATGCTTTCAATGTTTGTTCGTTTACAAAAAAATGCTACGAATCAAATAGGTACATTGCAAAATATTCAATCTGATTTTTTAGTAACTTGATTGTTGTGGAATTTGATGCTATCGATGTGCTTTAATTATTCCAGTTCAAAGCGATATAAAACATTTATCGCTGCCGATTAACCCGGAACTAACTCGTCCACAACAATTTTCCGATATTTAATAACTGGGGGCCGATTTTTGAACATTATAGTTTTTTGACCGATCTCGAGTGAAAAGTCGAGCGTTCGACTCGACTTTTCACTCGAGATCTGTCAAAAAACTATGATGATTTGACAGTTGCGAGTACAATGTCGAGCGTTCGACACTCAAAATCTGAGTTTAGGGCGAGTTTACTTTAGATTAAGTAGTAGTACTAAGACGAATAAGGAAGTACTCAACTCGACATAACGAGATTGGTTAGATAATCTTTGTGATGAGATGAGAATGATGAGAAGCGTTATTTATCCGGGACTTGGCATTAGCTGCCTTTTGCTAAAGGGGGCAAACAGTTTGTAAGACGGGTCGGAGTCAGGTGTTCCAATAATAATACGAGCAGATATACCATTCACAATCTTATACCATTCCGATTAGGAAGGTATGTAGGTACTTGTTTGCCATTGTTTTTTCAATACATTACTTAAAATTGTTAATATATATATAACCTACATACATTAACATTAGTTAACAATAATTGCGCAGGGGGAAAATTAATCCAAACTAAATTTGACTGGAGATAAAAATATCTCTTTAAATAGATGCCGGGAAAACTTGTTCGATTTTTTGATCGTAATCACTAGTAGGTACGTTACATGCATATGTCTATAAATTCTTTCCATCTTGAATTATGTACTTACTGGCAAAGATTATGGACAAAAGCATTACTAGTAAAGTTTTACACTAATCACTTTATAGCAGGCGTATTTTTTGCTCGTTCACATCACGATTCGACGCCAGGGACATGGATTACAAAGCACGTAATCGATTTCTTGTTAGCAAGAACGTTTTCTGATTGACACTAAACATTTTGGTTGTATGTATTATTAAGCAGCATTTAGTTTAGACTTAAGTAGTCACTTCGCTAGTGAGGAAATAATGCCATGGGAAAATGACTTTTGTTACTAGTATATTTACGAAAAAAAAACATCGTGTTCAGTTAAATCAGGCAACTTGCTTTATTAATAGGTAAGCAAAACGGGATTATGCAGATACTTATTTAGATAGTCGTGGGTAACAAAAAATATATTTCCTGATTAATCCAAAACTTTATTCAATAACTATGTTATTTAACATTTCCTAATTAGTATCATCAGCTAAACTAATTATACAATTCGGTACTAAATGTCGAAACTGGGGGCCGATTTTTGAGTGTCGAGCGCTCGACTTTTCACTCGAGATCTGTCAAAAAACTATGACGTTTTGACAGTTGTCGAGTGAAAAGTCGAGCGTTCGACACTCAAAAATCGGCCCCCTGTGCAGTAATATTTTAAGTGACAAATAACCTCTACATTTCCTAAATCTAGTACGCACGCAATAATAATAATAACATGAACGTTTACGGTAACAATACTAATCGGTGTATAATGACGTAATTACCCGATTTTCGGGCAATCTACTGAAATTGATCTCGCTAAATGAGCATCGTAAAACTTCTGTTATGCGGCCCACCGGAGCGTGCGTAATGATGAGTACCTAGTGTAAAGAAGTAACGCAGATGACAATGGAATTGCCGGTACCTTTTCTGTATATTCCCATGAACTGAATTTTGCCTTTCATAATCTAAATGCCTTCGAAACATATAATGGCTTGTAGGTATTTGTTGTGATTCTGATATATACTTGTGATGTGTGATGATTCTTATACAATAGAAAAGATAAATTACTTATACAGGCACTGTATCAAAATGTAAGTAGAGTGACACCACCAGTAATGGACACTTTGAGCTGACAAGCACTGTCTTGTCGATTACTGGTGTGGTGGTGTCACCCTAAGTACGGTCAACAAATTTGATTTCTGGGCCACTTCGTACCTTGTCACAGTGACAATCAATATGAAAGCCGCTAGAGATCTAAATAAATGTCACTGTGACAAGGTACGAAGTGACCGTAGGGCTGGCTCGTTCCTCGCTCAGCGAATCGGAATTGGCATTCAGCGAGGCAACGCAGCCAGCCTTATGGGAACCCTTCCCAGTGGCAGCGACTTGGGCGATGCATGCCCTTACAATTTAAGTATTTAGTGTAGGTTAGGTTTAAGTAGTTGTTAGATCTATTCTTGTTTTGTTTCTTTTCTATATTATGTGTTTTTTGTGTAATAAGCAAGTAAATTGTTACCAGGTACGAAGTGGCCCAGAAATCAAATTGGTTGACTGTCCCTATAACGAAAACTGAAAAATTAACGACTTTCTATTCTTATTACGTATAAATAGTTGCAGTCTAAAGTAATTGAAGTGAAGTTTATTAACCATTACAGGTTTTAACTGCATTCGTGCACGAAAGCGGGTACTCCTTTTGCATTTTGTTTTCACTTAAAATATTTCGTCGTACCCTTCTCGATTTATCGCGACGGCGACGAAGTGAACGTACGGAGGGAATGTGTCGGTATCTGCGTGGTTTACACTTTAATTTGTAAAGACAGCCGATGTCATCTCGCGGGGATATTAAGCTGTTACAGCGGAAAGGGGCACACTCGTGCATAACCTGTTTTCAGAACTACTAACTTAAAATACCTACATAATAAAGAAAATGTGTATCTGAATCGGTTGAGTGATCATTTCAGGATTATATTTTGTAGTTAGGTACATAATATATCTGCCTCTCTGTCGCACTTGCATATTTGAGCTACTTACCTCTATACTTCGTTTTCAGTTCACGCCGGTAGGCCCTCTGGCTTTACTAATTTGATCACGGCCACGATCTAAGTTCCTATGAGATCTAGGATCTTATAAATTGCCTACATAATATTATTGGGTTCTTTATTTATCATACACCTATCAAGTGAAATGTATATGTAACATCATAAAAAATTTATTTATGTTTATAATTGAAAACGGTTGGTAGAGTTATGCCATCATTCCAAAGATTATTTTGTCACGCCTCGGATTTGTTCAGCGGCGTTAATTATTCTGTCCACTGTAAGCTCTTTATAGGTGAAACCAGGCATTACACAAGAGCATATCTCGGAATTGGATTGTCAGAATGTGAATCCAATTCGAGGGCCACAGGAACGCCGCCGGCCGCGGACCGCCCGTTCCCGCGTAATTAATAACAACATGCTACAAATTGTGTCTTAACTGCCGACGCATGGTAGGACACGCCGACGGAAATGAAAATTATACGCCCGTCTTAATTACAGATAAGCTAAAATAACATCTGCATTACATAACATAATTCCAACCTCTACTTACAAAATACTCAGAAATATAAGGTAAAATCACAGGGTGTGGTATGTTCATTTACACATTTGCATGCACATATTTGCATCTAATGTAAGCATCAAGAGTAGACGTAGTGAATATTCATCTCTCTTAAATTCGGATATAGGTATATATTGCCTATATAACCTGTAAATACGTGTTATGTTCCTGTTGGTGAAGATCGCTAGAGTTCCAGCAGATGACCCGTAGACACAGAGAATGTCAATAATCTAGAATCATAGTCTAATAAACATTCAAGAAGCAAAGAGGTGTTGGTGTGGTAACGTAGCACAAACACCCAAGTCTTTGATTCGTCATTCGTCGATTACGTTCGGATTCGGCCGCCCCGTGCGTAATCGCGGCCAACATAAAAGCTTCAAGAACTATGAAAATAAACTGCCCGGTATTAACTTCGCGATTTCCTGATCGACCTAATAAACATCGGTAAGTGGAGGCCTGCAGTCGATCAACAGAAATGGGGCCGTGGCGAGCGCCTCATGGGACTAGGAGTGGTTAGCTCTAATAGGTTTATTTTAACGGCAATGCGGCAGGCAACTGAAGCGCCTGCCACGCGTCTTCCAATTTCCAATACCTGGAATGGAATGCATTTCTTGCAGTGGCAGTTTGTTCGCCTGATTATAATTCACTCACTGCCAAAGCATACGTTGTAAATAATGAGCCTGCTGTAGCCGGATTCACTATGGATAGATCTCTTTATTGTTGATTTCATATGATACTTCGACCTCTGCCTAACCTAACACATTGGCGCCACCTATGTATACAAACGGAAAGCTACTATTAGATAATATAACGCCAACGCGTGTTAGATAAGAGCGGTTTCAGACTAGCGTTTTTTTTTTTGCGCGTATACGGTCGTTTCGTTTCGGCATGCATTTCGGGTTTAAACGCGTGCACGGGCTTATTTCGGCGTTTGCTTTCGAAACGGTGGTGAGTTCGAGTCAGTTTTACTTAGTCTTATATGAGCTTATAAGAGCGTTAACGCTCATGCGTAGCAAGGGACGCGCCTATAGCCTATACGCGACTAGCAGTAGTAGCCGCTACTACTACTAGTCGCCGACTACATGCAACTCCAAAAACGACGTAATACGCGCACCGTATAAATCGCTAATCTGAAACCGCTCAGTCATATGTTAAACTGTCATAGGTACAAAATGAAGGTGGCTATTACTGCACGACCAAATAATTCCCAGCCACCTAATTACTGGCCACGTTATCCGCGTCCATGTACATTTTGTTCGTGGATTACTCGGCTGGACAGTACATGGACGCGAATTACGTGGCCGTAAATTACGTGGCTGGGAATTATTTGGTCGTGCATTAATAGCCACCCAAAATGAATGCTACAGACTACAGAGACCTCTCCATATTGAAACTAGCAACTTGTGGCGTACGATTAAAATAATGAGCCTATTATTTTAAAAGTACGGCACAATATTTAGACAAGTAAGTAGATAAGTATTGTTAGGTACTTTCTACCAAGAAGTGCGTTTCATTAAGTTCTCACCTTATCTAACTTAAAGTGCCATTGCGCGTACCTAATGATAATAAATACCTACCTACAAAATAGCTTCTCATGTCTGTGAATGTTATTAGTGGCGCAATTTGTAAATGTCCAGTCGCACCACGTCACACGTGAAAGATGTCCGTAATACGTTATACCGCCGCATGTCTACGCTTTTCTCATTGTTAGTATTCAATCGTAAGTAATTCAAGTTCACACTATTGCTCCGTCGGCTACTACCGCGTTAAATTTAAGCCGAGGTGACCGCAATGTGAAAACAAATCACTTTGGAAATTACCCATCGGCCACTCGAGTGTAAGAATGGGAGTGAACTGGTTTACTTAATTACGTAAATTGATTTGTTTGGCTCATCTTGGAATTAACACTTTGTTGTCCAATGGTTCGTGCCAAAGCCCATTTTTAGAAATCATTCCTTCAATAAACTTCATAAACATCACAAACATAAACGCTTCACGCTAACTAAGCTGAAAATTTTAAACATTATTAATTCGGTTATTATGTAACATAAGAAAATTGATGGTTAAAAAACTGCGTTCATTAAAACGTGAACGCTAATTAGCATTGGCGAAAAATATTTTCCATTTCCGACGGTAGATCGGTGTGGCACGTGTTAGCAATTACCTATCGTACCGTGTTGCACCTCGCTGAACTTGGCTTCAATTACAAATCGCCGTATATTAGTTTATTGCCGGCAATAACCACTAGGTATAGCGAATGTAGGTGAAGTACCTATACATAATATGTCTGATCTGACCTGGGGGCCGATTATTGAATCTCGAACGCTCGACTATTCACTCGACATCTGTCAAAACGTCATAGTTTTTGACAGATCTCGAGTGAAAAGTCGAACGCTCGACACTCAAAAATCGGCCTCCAGATCTCGAGTGAAAAGTCGAGCGCTCGACACTCAAAAATCGGCCCCCAGATCTCGAGTGAAAAGTCGAGCGTTCGACACTCAAAAATCGGCCCCGTGACATGAGTTTACGTTGTCTATTTGTTCGTACGTGTCACAACTACAAACATAAGTAGCTAACCCGCGCTCGTGATATAAAAGTACGAGTACTCTACTAGAGGTACTGTTGAGGTGAATAAAATACTCTACTAGAGGTACTGTAGAGGTGAATAAAGTACTCTACTAGAGGAACTGTAGAGGTGAATAAACCGAAACCCGCCCACGGAAACATACGAAATGTCTCGTTCCCCTTAAGGTTTTTCGCATGAAAAAGTTTTGTCACAGTTTTGCTTTCTTTTGTAATGACTGAAATATGATATATTTTACGATTTCAATCCCTATTGTTCCGCCATTTTGAAAAATATTAAATAATATCGAACATATAAATTATCAAACATGCTAACAAAATTTCACGAGAATCGTTGAGTTGAGAAATGCGACATGTAGAGGACAACACTGGAACAAACTGAAACCCGCCTACAAAAACAAACGAAATCGTTGGAAAGATATATTTCTTTTAAATTTCCAAAAACTGACACGACAAATAATTATTTCATGTTATCATATTTATATGTAAATAAATAGTGGCTTCAAGTCATCTCCCCTCCCAACTTCACCTGAAGACGCCGCTGCCTGCCCATATACGAATTACATATTACGTGTAACGTATGTTTTCTCCACTTTACCCATCATTATGTCATTATCACCAAGAACCTTTCACCATCGCCAATATTTATGGGAAATGGTAAAATATATTATATCATTATCAAATTACTTACGAGTAAACTAATCGAATTTAGGTAGGTAAGTATTTCCACATTTCTAAAGCTGAAACTCAGTCTCAGTCCATAATTTGCATTTAAACAAAATAGTGGCCAGCAACGGCATTCGCGATACCGTACACCAACGTACTATTTACCATAAACAATGTGTTTTTCAATATGCATAAATTTCCCGAAGTTTCACCTACAGAGCGGACGGCGAGTAATGGTGGCCCATAACGTACCTAGCGAGTGCCGAGCACCTGCGAATACTATAATTTATTCTGAATATGCCTTTAGAAATTCTCCCGCGGATTCCGTGAAGGATGTACGAGTATAGGATATAAATCTTAGTACGGCGATGCAGTGATTGCCTGTAAACCGGTTGTTTACTTACTCCTCAAGATAACTTTGAATTAGGTACATTAAATGGCACTTGAACCATGGTTCTAGTCTAATACAAGCATGTAGAATAATAACGGATTTGATTCTTTTCTATTCTTTTGAAATAATATGATATATGCAGGTATATACTTACTAAGTTATTAGGAGAGGTTAAATTTAATATAGGTAGGTCTATACAGATCGATGGTACCTACACTAGTTGGAATACTATAACATTTATAACCATAGTGCACGGCATTATGACAAATGGAGAGATATCGCGATAATAGACAATAGCTACAAATTACGGCCCTTGGGCGGACTGATTTGCGCACGCGCAATCTAACTTGTACCGGCATAGTACTCAACTCGCGCACTTTGCGCTGTAAATATCAATAGGTACAGTCGAGGGCATAAATATATATACATTTTTGGACTTTATTACAATGGAATAAGGTGAAAATATGTATACATATTGATGTCCTTGACTGTACATAGCCGATTACAAAACACTACCTAAAGTGTCAATTTTCACAATATTGACATATAGTAATGTGATAATTGAAACAATTGTTTAGCTAGTACTTACGTAGTAACTCTCTACATCACGATAATTAAGTGACAACATTATTACCTATAACGTCAACTGCGAACTACGTGCCTAATATACTAATTATATATTATATATATTATATTCGTACTTCACATTTAGGTACAAGCATATTTAGGTACCTGTTTAGAAAATTCAATACCGTAGCTTTAAAAGCTAAGCTTTAAAAGCGCAATGCAATATTTCAATTTCACTACACCAGGAGAGTTTTGGCAAGGCTGAATCGCAAATAGGAATAGTAGAGCAAGGTCGGCTCAGCGGCAGCGCCTGCTGTTGTGCTCCTACATATTTGATATAGGTATCTGCAGATCTATTTGCAGTGGTGACAGTAGAGCGTGCGAGCTTGTCGATTAAACGAGGAGGTTGGCATTGATGACGACACATTGACATCATAGGTAGCTACAGTTAACCAATTTGTACCTTGCCACACAAAATCTATATGAAAGCCGCTAGAGATCTCATATTAATGTCACTGTGACACGGTACGAAGTGGCTCAAAGTTCATATTTTTTGACCGTACCTACCTTCTTGGTTCCAATACGCTCGACATCCTCCTCCTAGCGTTTTTCCTGATTGTTCCCTAAAGGGCCCTGAAGGACTCAGCCCACTTTTGACAGAACTTTGGACTTTTGAGTCTAAGATTTGGCGTAGGCACTAGTTTAACGAAAGCGACTGCCATCTGATCTTCCAATCCAGAGAGAAATCGAGACCTTGAAATGTCGTAAGACTGAACCTTAAATGTCACGAAGGAAAAATAAATGTAAAATTAACAATAGGGTTTTCTTAACGCAAAAAAATATGGTTATATAACAATACCTTAGATTGATTGCAATAAGAGAAGTACATAATATAGCCTAAATGCCTACAAAAATTTACGTAGTCATTATTCGCCAGATACGATTCATATCTTTCATCTAAGGTTTCTATACATAATCTAAGTAGACAAGTCCTTATCGACTCTAAAACGTAGAATGCTCAATCCTGCTTAAACCAGCTCAATCTTAAATTTTATTAATATCTGTAACATAATATTTGTGTTCTCGCATTTTGATCTATTGCATTTTTCCTTTTTGTTTAATACACTTTTTAATTTTGTGTAAATGCCTCGAACCCTTAAGTGCTGTTGCATGCCTGTTATTGGTACATAAATATGTTTCGTGTCCTATTATGTCAATGTGCTATTTTTAAGGTTTATGTACTGTTGGTGTGTCATATATAAATAAAATAAAATAAATAAATAAAAATAAGTACTGTAGTATTCGTAAGCACGGTATAAGGTTACTTTTCATTAACTAAAATATAAATAACATTATAAAATCAGACTAATCTAACTATAAACTAAAATAAAGCTAAATATTTACAAATTTCATTTGTCATGCTTGAAAAGTGTGTCATATTTAAGCTTCTTAAACAGTACATTTAGTCCCTAAGGGAAAATATGAACACATCTATAACTAATATTATGAGTTTAAAAAAAAACAAAAGTAAACTTTGTACATTTCATTTTCTCGCAATCGAAGTGAAAAGTAGAGTGTGTAACTAGCCCATAAACCATATTACCACTGAAACAAATGAGAAGTATGAAAATCTACATATTGTGGAATGCATAGGCCGTAAGTTTCGAATGGCCCCATAGATTAACCCTGCTGTAGAGCGTAGATATTCGCCAAGATATTTTTTCTTTTTAAATAATTATTTTTAGTACAGCCAATTGCAAAAGTAGCGAACTAGACAAGTCGCTCAAAATATCTGACATCTGAGTTTTTCCCTATAATGTGCCTGGAAACAAAATAAAGTGGCAAAGAAAATTAGATACACCCTAACTGCAATATCTAATTAATAGCTGACTGTACTAATTGGGAAACACACGGACACATTTTTCCGCTGTGCCGCTAGCCGTAGGGGGCAGTTGACCCAGTTAATAGAGCAAGGACTGTTTGTTTCAGGTGTCGGGCGCTATGGAGCTGGCAGACCCCGCCAATACTGCACAGATATTGACACAACTGCAGAATGCTGTAAGTAACGGAAACAAACTTCTATCTATACTTTATGCTTATATATACTAAAAAAAGTAAAGTTTGTTTGTAATCTAGTTGGATATAGCGACGAAAATACGAACCCGATTAAAAGAACATAAACAAATGTATACCTAGGATAGGCCTTTAGTATCGACGGGCTACATGTCTCAGGAGGTTCCTCTTATATATTTAGAAAACGCAGGCGGAACCGCGAGGATTGCTAGAACTATGTACTCTATGTAGGTATGGACAAAACTGGCAAATAATTAAAAAAAACTAGTTTATGGACGCACGCAACTCCATAGAAGCCACAAACACTTGCATTGAAGATTATTCATTCATTCATTCAATTGTTTCGATAGCTGGAGACAAATACAGGTTCCATACCTACTCTCAACACAGAGCATCCGATCCATTAGGAGCGTTGGTGTACTTAAGCATTGGTATTGATACCATCAGAAAGGTTGAATGCATGTTTGCCACAGTCAGTCATAGTAAAAAAATATAAATGTAACAGCGGGTTGCTGATGCACCTATACTAATGCGAGAAATACTTAATACCTTAATGATGCAGTGGTGTATTTTAGGAAGTTAAGTCTGTAAAAGGCTTAATGAACCCGACCGTTATTAACCTTACTTGGTTAATTATGTAAAAACAAGCGCACCTAATGAAATTTTAAAGGTATATGTATATTGTAAAAACCTTAAAATCAAGCCGTAAATGGTACTTAGCACCAATTATCTTGTGAAAATGCAATATAAATGAGCCGCTTATGACTGTTATCGGAAGTGTCACAAAGAGTCTGATCGTTAACTTTCCAGTTTTGGGCCTTCAAGAATATCCGCAGATACGAGCTGCGAGATATGGTTGATGTAAGCGGCTGTTTGCAGCTGGAAATTGCTGATATTACTCCCCATTATGATTATGATTATGGGACGTGAACAAGAAAGTGGCACGATCGCCGACCGGAGCCGGCCGGGCGTCAGACGTGGCTCACGCGTCGGTTTAATTTTCACACCACTTGGGAAAACTCCCGGCCTCTTCCGACCATTATTTTATATTATTTTCGCCTTAGTCTTTCGCCTGTTAAAGGAAATTGCTTAGAAATCAGGGCTGGCTGTTCATCTGTAATAGTTATTTGTTATGCAAGTCTGCAAAGTTGATTTTTGGCGCGAGTGTTTGTATTGAGAGCCGAGCTAGCGAAGGATTGTAAGATTGAACCACGAGCGAAGCGAGTGGTTCAAAAATACAATCCTGAGCGTAGCGAGGCTCTCAAGGCACGAGACGCCGAACAACTTTGCCGCCGAGCGCAGCACACAACTTTTCATGTGAGATGAATATTATTTTTTTTCATAGCGAGGAAATACTTTCATGTATTCAAGATGTACTCATGTTCTATAAAGGGTTGTTTAAATTTCACCCGTTACAAAGCATTTCGTGGATTATTAACATTTAAATGCATCAAAGAGCCTAATTATTATTGTTGAGTACTGTGGTACGAAATACTCACGGCTAACGGCTAAAACAAATATATTTTCATCATTTCCAAACTTATCAGGAGTTAAAATTGTAATATAAGTATCTTCTGCACTGAAATCAATTAATAAATTCATTATTTTGATATTATTCTAACTCAACAACAAAACAAAACAATATTTAAATATCTTAATCTCTCGGATCGAGTTTTTTTCTTAAAAACTAACTTTTTAAACGGTGCGTTCCCAAATTGCACTGAGCGTAAAATGTTGAAACATATAAACATTTCAAATATGTTTCTTCGTGTTATTTCTTTATAAATAAAACTAAATTATTATTGAATATCATCAAATTAAGCTGGAAAAAGTATTATTAATATCATTATAAAAAACAAAACAATAATAAACTGCACCATTAGGTACATGATGTGTATACTTCTAAACGCTTATGAATGACCTGTCGTTTCACTTTATAGAAAAAAGTTGGAACTCATGGAACCGCGTAACGTTCGAATTTCAAAATCTGCGTGCAAAAGTCCACTTTCCACGCTAGCGTGGAAAGTGGACTTTTGCACGCAGATTTGAAACGATAAAGAAAGCCTTTCCGAGCGGGTGAGATGAAAATAATGTTACCTATATCGAATGGATGATGTAAGTAAGGTTACTGTTTTCACTTGTCAATCTTGTCATACTCGTAGGTTTGTTGTTCTTGATTCTCTACTTTAATACCTAATGAATCGTGTAGATTTATGGATAATCAAGTGAAATCACCACGAACTGCACAAATAATATAATAATTGAATAAAAAGTGTTTATATACTTAACTAAAGAACAATTAACCATCACTTGGTTGTGAGGTTTTATGAACAATAAAAAATAAATGGCTGCATTTTTATTCTGCCATTTTATTGGCTTATCGAATAGACATGTTTAATTACAATGGTTCAAGCTTTGTCGGAGCATGTACCCGAGTTAGGAACGCTGTGGCAAGGATTTAGAAAGTGCTAACGACACTTCAAACATTTAACTGCTCCACGGCGCGGCGCTACATTCCAACCTCCATGTCTTCCTGTTCTTAAACAAATATTACTAACCCTTCAACTTAAGTCGATGTATCGTATTTCTCCTCATTTATGAACTGTAACGGATCATTTTAAGTAATTTACAATTGTTATAGTTGTAGGCAGATATAATAAAATAAGAATGTTCTTAAGTATACGTAGATTTACAAGGACACTGTCATTTTGTATAGATTTTTTTGTATGTAATAGTTAAGTGGTTATAAATTTTGCTTGCACTTGAGTGCAACAATTATTACTGTAAAACCATGAATACGTCAGCCAGTACGTCGCATAATATTTCTTCGTTAATGTGACCTCCTGCGCTCAGAAGATCGTTTTAATTGAAATAAATGTCGCCGCCCTGCCCTTCGCACGAGGACTGTTAACAATTATTCATTAAGTTTCATTGGTAATATACAGACACATTGCAGTTTCATCGATTAAAATTACGTACAGTCGGTACCTAACTACTCGTTTTGATTATGATAAAACGTATGTATTTTGATTTATACATACATTCATATTACAACTTGTTTTAATTTACAGTAAGTACCTAGTTAAGAGGTATAGATAAATAGATTTCAAGAGTAATATTATTGTCCAACAATGTGACGTTATTTTGGTGTAAGGTTGTAAGTAACTCGTGATTAAAATGCAAATACAAGTTGACTAAGATATAATTTTGCAGAGTTTTACAATTTGTCATCGTTATCCCTGGGTTTAGGTTTAGGTATGTCGTTTAAGGAGACATTATTTCATACACACTAATTCTTCATATCTACGAGTAACAAAGCTAGTTAAAAATAAGCATACAGTTAACCGCTGCAGCCGTATGTTCAGTTAATTCAATTACAATAATATTATTACTCAAAGCACGTTTCATGTGGGTAATTGACACATGTCAAACGCAGGTCGACTTTGATTTGTCCGTTTTAGAACATTGTTTATGGAAACAACGGATGCTGCGCTCATTCAGTCGAATATAGTGACGGTTTGCGCAAACCGGTCGCCTTGTTGATTGGCTAGATCTAGAACATCATAACAATAGTTCTTTTTCGATAAACCTACATTAACGGCAATGACAACTTAATGAGTATTGGTTGGTTAATCAACACTAATATTCTTAGGTACATGTACCGGATTTTGTAAACTGTTTGAATACCCATCAGCGTGTAGGTAATCGTTTGTTATTTTATTAAGACGAATCGTGTTTTAAAATGACTAACATTGCAATTGCAAGTCATTTACCTTTAAAGCACTTAACTGTAAGGACACCGTAGGTATAATGCAAACAAATTGGTGTTGATGTTGATTAATGTGCAAAATATTGGAGGGCGGGAGTGCCGGTTCCTGTTCTAGTGGAGTGCGAAGGTGACGCGAGGAGAGGTGACGATGACGCGGTGGCGCTGCGGCAGCTCGGCGACCGCGACCGGGCAGTGCGCGGCGGGCGTGCGACCTGGCCGTACACCGCACCACCTACACGCGCGCCGCGCGACGTACCCGCACCCCGCACATGCGACCTTAACGTAAAACGCGGGAAAACACCGCAGTTTGCCGCTTCTTTAAGACTCCCAATTAACTCTCCTA
Organism: Cenopis cana; assembly: GCA_951800055.1. Classification (NCBI taxonomy): domain Eukaryota; kingdom Metazoa; phylum Arthropoda; class Insecta; order Lepidoptera; family Tortricidae; genus Cenopis; species Cenopis cana. The sequence goes on along the minus strand of OX637477.1, from coordinate 8,562,279 downwards.
ACAAGTCAATAATCCGATTATTTTCTTTGCGTGCGCAAAAAAAGTTAACCCGGTGAATATTAAGTGTTGTTTTCAAGTTCCGAAAATCTCGAAAGTGATGTGACTGCAAAATAATGAGGTTCCCCGTCTGAAACGTCTGACGTTTGCGCAGCGCCGCCGGCGACCACGTCTCAAAGATGAAGTTGTTCAAGAGGAGGATGTCGTTCAGTGGAGATAAACAGAAACGGGTTTCCCGCACAGACGACCCCTTTGAGCACGAGGTACCTAGCATACTCGACCGACACTTTCGGACAATACACCTCTATCTACCCTTCCCCGAGTTTATTTTATCAAAACTACACGCCGTAGTTGTATGTAACTTATCTAACACGTCCATGAGATTAATTTAGTCCTCGTCAGTCTTAATCTATTAAGATTAAGATGGCCTACGGTCAAATACATAATATTCGATTTATTTTAAGAGTATGCATTAATAACAGTAACGTGTATCAATCAAGCGTTTCTTCTTTGATAAGGTGATAAGGAAAACTAGCTCGCGGTTGCGCGCACTACGTTTGACTGACCCGCAGTTTCAACATAGAATTGATAAGAGTTTTATTACAGTTTGTTTTTCTAGTGTGCAGCGTTCCGTACGCTTTGCAAAGTAAATTGAAAGGCAAGGTTATCTTATCGCTGTCGCGACGCTCCGGAGCGGAGGCCGCACGACGCGGATCGAACCGCGAGTTTAGCCTCTTGCCATTCTCCCTGACAACATAGTTTTCGAGGGTTCATTGTTGCTTCCTCTACCTACTAATTGGTTAGTTGTGTGGTCTGATAGACTAGTAAATACACCTCTCTATATGTTATATGTTTTAGTCCAGCTCTTGTATAATAGGTTTTAGTTTAAATATTATAAAAGCCACTGGAAAATATTGTACTTACCTAATCGAGCCTGATTCAAACCGAGCATCGTAGCCTAAAGATGCTTGCAACTCCAGAGGCGTTACCATATGCTTCTTTTTTAAAGAGCCTCATAGGTACCTACTGTACTCCGTCGGACATCTCGGAAGCCGGGGCGTTCGCAGGAAGTTGTTCCTTACTTAGTTATTAAAATGATATCCAATATACAGCATTACGGGGACGTCCACCGCGCGATCGTGACAACACAGACACATATAATCCCTATTCGTCCCGCCGGTACCGCCGCCGCATACCGGGTAGTCAGTCCGACCCAGGTTGGTCCTAGCTGAGTAAAAAACAGCTGGACTGTTCTCAGCTAGGCTAGGTTTAGTGAACCAGCGACATAACTCCCAGTGAACTCGATTCCACTCACACCTCAGATTCGATTGAAGCCGCTCAACCAATCTCACTGGAGCACAAATTCTTAGAGTATTTCAGTGTTATGTCAGCCACTCGCGTGGTCGTGTCTGAGGTTTCCTTTGGATTTTCCCCAGGCTACTTCTATCGCTTATTGGGCTCGGTCTATAAAGCCACAGTCAGGATAAAAAAGCATTATTCATTAATTCATCATCATATTCTGATGGTAGATTTATTAAGTACCTGATTAAGTTAAATGTTTATATCCTTGAGTTAATAAGAATTACTATTGATAGGAATTCATATATTTATTCTGCTTCAAAACATATATAGCTAGTCACTATGCCAATTGTGAAATGCACAACAATAACATTTAACGTTATTACAAAAGCACGAAGTTTGACCTATGTACGGCACTGATGTAAGATATTCATCAGATGTTAAACGCGCTCGTCAATGTCAAACGTAATAAACAGAAGTCATAGTCCATACCTATCCATCAGGTTAATTTTATGTTAACGCAATTAAATCGACACGAGCATGACGCATGTACCAGCTGTAGTATGTTAGGTTTGTATACATACTTACACATTATATATTTTGTAAACAATAACGGCATAGGTGTCTTCAGCTCTTTATAACTTATTGCATTCGTCATTTATATTTGGTCTACGATCGTTTATTTCGGTATAACATTTGAATTAATAATAATAAACATTATAGAAACTAAAATTGATGTTCACACCACCTGCTCGACAATGCCCAATTATATATCATGCAAACCTTGCCGAAAGCAAATCATTATAATCCTTGGCTTAAGCCGGGTTGTAATATTGTACTGAATCTCATTATAAACCGCCGGGTAATAATATGATTTCAATTTCATAGCTCTAATGGTTATATGCTTAAAGTCTAATTTCGTGAAGTCCGCACAGCGGCGAGAGAGCGGCGGCACACCGGCTCCGTGTTTTGTTTGGGCCGCCGTTTGCAGCGCGTCAAGCAATTATTACCTAAGTACTGAATTTGTAGAATGACATTTTGGAGTTTTCTTATAATTCTCAAATTTCATTACTTTTATTGATAAAAACACTATATAATATACATGCCTTAGACCGTAGGGGGGCTAGGCCCTTCGCAGCCGTTAGTAGATAAAAGATAAAACTATTATCGCACCCACAAAGCCACTTAATATGTGTTTCCGTGCCCTATCAATTTTACAGGATTTTCCAATTTTTCCATTTAATTTTTTTCAAATTCTATTAGGTACATAAGTAAGTTACGTTACGGTTTAAGTAAATATAGAGTAAATGCCTGTGCTATCTAACTGTATCTCATTCTAACGTTCAGGTAACTCGTGTTCTACAAATAGGTACATGATTCTAGAGCTATTTCAAATTTCATGGAACAATATGCGTGTAACGTTCATACTTAGAATTCCAACTCTCACCATGTCTTACGATTTCTCCGCAAAAGAAAACACACGGCACTCCAGTGTCCACCTGCCTACATACATCCCGATTACTGACAAGCCAACACGTGTGTGAACACTGTATTTTATCATGACGTAGTGTTTCATAATGCATTACATAGCACTTCCGAACGTAAAACATTATTTAACACTCGTCATTGCTGCTGGATCTGGCTAGTATCCAAGACGTGATTTCCGATAGAGCAAAAAGTATTAAACATTCCCCCAATGCGATGCCAATTTATCCCACAAAGCTATGAAATCGGTAACCACGAAAGCGTCGTGGATAAACGATAATTCGAGATGTCGTCCGTGTTCCCCAGTGTAACAAATCTAATTTGGCGTGTTAAAGAACACGATGCGGTCGGCTGGAGGCGTGGATAACTTTATTAATTCCTCGAGGTGGCTTATCTCGCCGATACGTGTCGAAAGTAGTAACGAAATGTTAAGTGCACGTGTGCGCCTACGCTCGATCACCGATGTGCCGACGTACCGCGACCGATGCAGGCTGCGGCCCACGTGGGATGTTTATTATCTTATCTACCTGCTCGTTAATCCGTTGTGCTATTTTCACACAATGTAGAGCAAAGATTTTGAAACTTTTAACGTTGTTCTGCTACAGATACAAAAGGCCGTTTTATTCGATTAGCTATGTATGTTACGAGAGGGGTTAAGATGATCGCTTATATATTGGACATATAGCATTCGTCCCTTACTGTCAAGTATGTAAGTGCGAGAGGGACCATAGATTAGCCCCTCAGATCTGTTAAATTTATGGCTACTCATTTAGGAGAAATTATGTTTTGTCATTGCGTACCTAAGCTTGTGTAATTGTGGAAAATACCTACTCATAAATTAAAAGATATACTGATTTCTAAGCTATTGTAAGATCTATGTCATGGGGTTATCCAGTCTAGAAAGCGTATCGCTAGCGCCTTACTCGTTTTGTTATAGCCAATATCCTGTGTAGAACCGATTTCAGAACGTTATGTGTTACAAAGAAGTCCACGTAAGAAGGCTCGCGCGTGACGAGCATGTTTAAAGATCGACTTCGGATCGACACTGGCTATCTGTTTATGCAGATGATCAACTTATCGTCGTCGTCAACATACAAGCTGTAGCTAACTGCATATGTACGAGTACATAATGATACTTCGTAATATGTAATGTTACTACGTACCTAACGTCGTCACACTTCAGTGGACAATTCTCCACATGTTAGGATTAAGATTCTTATAAGACAATTGACATAAATAGGAGCGCTCGTGGCCCAGCGGCGCTTGCGCACCGCTTGCGCTTGCTAAGGTTAAGCAACGTGGGCAGCGGTCAGGACTTGGATGGGTGACCGCTTTGAGTGTTTACTAACTGAGCGCTCCCGTGCTTTGGAAGGCACGTTAAGCCGTTGATCCCGGTTGCTGTCTATGGCAGCAGTCGTTAAGCCGAGTTGGAGGCCTTCGGGCGGCTTGAGAACTTCTAACAGTCAAGTTGCCCACTCACTTGACAAAGCCTAATCCCAATAAGGTCTAGTTCCCCTCGGGGTTGGAAGGTCAGATGGCAGTCGCTTCCGTAAAAACTAGTGCCTACGCCAAATCTTGGGATTAGGTAGCGGACCCCAGGCATCCTTCAGGATGCAACTGTACTGGGATAACGCTAGGAGGATGATGAAGACAATTGACATAAATATTTAAAACAGTCAATTTCAGCTTATTTTCGAACTATACCTAATAGATATTAAAATAAAACAATACACAGGATTCAAGTGTATCTGCACTTAACTTAGGCTTTTAGTTTAGTACAACACTTAAAATTAATTATACTTAACTTGTTGTTGCATTAGAGAGTTAGAGAGTCACGGTAACAGTAAACGTATTTTGTATGAAACGCACTGAGCGAAAAAAAATACTAATTATTAGTAGTTAAGTTTTAGTGAATTCCAGGACAAGGAGATTATATACTGACGGTTACAAACCAGTTTTTGATAATAGTAGTTATTTACTAATACCAAAAAAATTGTCCTTGTTTTGTAACCGTTAGTATATAATCTCCTTGTCTTGGGATTCACTAAAACTTACTAATAATTAGGTAGTATTTTTTTCGCTCAGTGCGAGGTACCAGAATGGCGCTAATTTCAACCCGGATCTGCAACCCTATTGTGTACATGTATACTTATTAAGGCTTTCGCACTTACCTACATCCGCCTGCTTAATGGCATGTCTAATGAATGATGCTGTTCACTTTTTACTCTAATTGAATTAACGGCTCAAGAGGACGCCTGCGTTATAGTTAGTTAGTTACTCTATATTCATACAGAACGTGGATTTATGTACATTATTATACTACACAAGAGTAATGCTTACTATTAACTAATGAATGAATTAATGAATGAAATAATTTATTCCAGTACATGTCCATATTGCAGTACATACTAGAGATCAAATTAAATTAAAAGATTAAAATTAAAATAGTCATAATCATCTAATGTTTGCATTTATTTATATAATATCAAATAACAATGACTTGACACCGTAAATTTAAAACGTAGGTAGGTACTTACTGTTGGAAAACGAGACAGAAGTAGCTATCTCAATTCAATTATCTTGAGGATCTTGTCTACTTTTTATAATATATGTTTTATCTACAATGTTTAATAACTACACATATCTATCTTCACTAAGATAAACGTGAAAGTGTATGGACTAAGAAGATTTTTGTTCGTATTTTACGCAAAAACATTCCGGTCGGTTATTGTAGTGTAAAATACGTACATTAGAATAACATACCTACAGTACTTAGGAAGTCACGTAAGAAACTAGTAGCTAATAAATACAGACACAGAGACACAGAGTACAGTCGAGGGCATAAATATGTATACATTTTTGGACCTTATTTCAAACAGTAAAAAAGTGTATACATATTGGTGCTCTTGACTGTAAATACTTGTCAGATCCGATATGATAGCGTTGGATTTAATACTCAAGATTGTATTGTGGTTGGCAGGACCGAGCCCGGTTTTCCGACACGAGCTGGCAGATCCACCGGAGCTGGCGGCGGGAGGGCGAGCCCCAGTCGCCGCCGCCGCTGCGCGCCGCGCAGGAACCCGCCCCGCAACCACAACTCCGCAACGACCATGGCATCTATGATACTATTACGGTATGTATTTGGTTATTCTGTCTCAGCTAAACAATATCACGCATTATGAAATAGCAACTAAGGTAAGTATATATATAGAGTCGACATTTTCAGACATCTGTCAATCTTTCAGTCTCCGGAAAATTTGTAGCATGAATTGGATGCTTCAATAAGATAAAGAAAATCATGTCCATTATACATGTTTTCTTTTATTGGCCTTCATTCAGCAGTGCTTTAGGTTTTGGTTGTGTTAGTATATGACATAGGTACTCACTTATTTTAATTCAACGTACCGATACATATAACATACAAGCAATAATCAGATTCGATAATTCCTCAAAGTGTACGCCCATATAACTATAACCCCTATAAAGCATCAGGTAAGTACCTACACTATAGTGTTCTCCCTAACATTTAATATGTATACAACCTGGCACGGAGTCAGGTAATAAGAGCTCTATATTTTACTTCCTGCGCTTGAAGCACATATAAAGCTCTGATAAGACTTATTGTTTGCTGGAATTAAAGCATGAGCATGTTATCCTTATTGCAATCATAATAAAGTTTAATTCTAGTACCTAAGCTGAAAGAAACACAACCAACATTAAGGTGTACAATTTAAGGCGCTACACTGAGAAATTTGGAGACTTTGAAACGCTGTCCTGGGAGCCGATTTTTGAGAGTCGAACGCTCGAATTTTCACTCGAGATCCGTCAAAAAACTATGACGTTTTGACAGATGTCGCGTGAAAAGTCGAGCGTTCGACACTCAAAAATCGGTCCCCTGCCCAGACTAGCAAACAGTAGGGGCTGATTTTCAGATATATGATTCTTGACTATATGATTGTGGTACTGACAATAGCGAAACACGATTGCTTAAAATTTTCTCGATAGAAAATAAATCCAAAGTCAAGTCTATATTTTCCTTTTTTTCCTCAGCCTACTAAAACAACGCATTATTAAAAGACACGATTAAGTTAATATGATGGTATTTTACCTCATCTAGGTACTAACAAGAGGAAATTTCATAAACCTGCACACAGTCAGATATTTAACGAGATTTGTCTAAAAAGCCATTCTCGGAGAGGGTTGCATCCCGTTTTGTCGTAAGCGAATAACAAAGGGTGTCTCTTTCAATCGATATATCGCCTTAATATGTGGTTGCATCAATAACATAATCTACTCGATGAATTAGGTCTTGTGAAACAAGATTTGCTAACTATAAATAGCAAAAATAATTCATTACACGTTCTATTAGAAGTGTACATTTATGTCCTATAAATCAAAACGTGGTGTGGTATTTCTAGGCATTTGTATATACTACCACACAAAGCTGTTCGCGTAGTAACTATTTATTCTGGATAAGGCAGTTGACTTTCTCCAATGTGAGGCTTGCAAGAATGTTTTACCTTATTTTAATCAAATTGCCTAGCTGGTTGTACTATACCGATTGTCATCAATAGTTAAAACAATCTTGTATGTACATACTTATAATTATGACTATCATATATTTCATATTTTAATTGACATCATGTGGCGAGCAAATAAATGTATATATATGGTTTTTGGCTGCAACTTCAATGTACTTGGTTTATTCCACGTTTATTCAATAGAAAACAGTACAGAATCCTAATAATATTAGGTAGTCTATTTACTTAATGCGCTTGGTTCCTTAATGGAGCTTTAGAGTTGCTTGAGAGTCGGGCTTTAGAGGCGTAGCCGCGAGCTCGGAGTTCCTGTTGTTTAGCTAATGTACCTTTGTGTTAGCTCGCTCGTAAACTCAGGGTTAGTGCCCGGGCCCACCGACGTTTGTCACAGTAATCAACTATACATATAAGTGGAACATACTCAAGGTTTCTACTCTAAGAAACATGTAAAATAGGTTTTGGAACATATAACGAATCGTCATCCTCATTTCTTTGTGACTCATTGCAAGCTTCTAGGCTGTGGTGACCTGCTTATCACCAGGAAGACCGTAACGCTTCTTTGTAACGGTCGTGATATAAAAAATACAATTATAAGCACTATCCATTGAAAAAAAAATCTAGTGTTTAGAGGGTCGTCAGCGCTAGTTTGACACGAATTGGGCCGGATACTACGGTCATTTATCGTGAGACTGCTTGTTCCAGGGACCATAGAGCAAGCTATTTGTTTCGAATCTGAACGTCGGCGCCCACGCGACGCATGTTTTGTGATTTCTCTATTCTATTCTAAGTAGAATTCCAGCATGAGAATAATATCAGACAACATATAGGTACTTAGACTTGTTGGAAGGGACACCCATGTACTTTTTATACTATGTCGGAGGCAAACATTGTACGCCTGAATACAAACAAAATCGAGTTTTTCCTCTCGTTATTAAAGATCTTCACTACGGCGGATGATATCATTTGTTTATTACGAAATACCACGACGGTATCGTAGAAAACGTTAAGTGTCATTACATTACGCATCAGACGCGTATTAAGATAACCTTGGAGTACACTTTTTGTATATGTACCTATTTTATTTATTTGCTTAATTGTGGCTACGGGATATAGATAAATAAATATTTGTGGACAATCTTACACAAATCGACCTAGCCCCAAACTAAGCAGAATCTGTACTATTGGGTACTACGCGACGATATGCATACTTATGTAGATAAATAGAAACCTAAATACATAGAAAACATCCAAGAGTCAGGAACAAATCGTGCTCATCACGCAAATAAATGCCCTGATCGGGATTCGAACCCAGGATCTTCAGCTTGGAAGGCAGGGGTGGTAGTGAGTAGTAACCAACTAGGCTAAAGCGGTCGTCAAATATATTTCTTTTAATATAAATAAATATTTCTTTTAGAACGTCATGCCTAATGACATTTTCCGGAGAGCGTGAACTAGTCTCGGCAGTGTACCCCCTAATGGCGTTCTAGCCGACTATAATGGAGTAATTGTGCCATTGGTAATTGATGGACTACCTCGACGGGGCTTCCTTCCGATCTACTAATGTCGTCAGCTACCGAGCTTCTCCAACACTGTAAACTTAGGCGACTTCCTGACTTGGCGGGGCGTGATGGATATGTGACATTTTCTTCTTTGACGTAAACTTACTGACGTCGCAAAGATTCTCACTTGACATAATACTGTCAGTATTACGTTTGCGCAGTAGTAATATCATGCGCAGAAGCGGAGCAGTACCGCCTTCGCATCGTCCCGCTACCGCGCATCCCGCGCCAGTCAGGAAGCACTCATTTAAATGTAGGGCGCAGTAAAAAATGGTATCGCGACGACTGACAGCTGACACTGACATTTGACACTTTTCCCATATCGTACAGCCTCCGCACCGACAAATCAGGAAATCGCCTTATGTCTACTTGTACATGTACAACTAGGGCAGTCTAGAACTCTACGAATAACAGTATTGAAATTAACTTAGAAAACATATAACAAGTCAAGAACTTGAAATATATAGGTATCAATGAAAAATTTGACAACGTAATTTTGTAATGTTGAACTGGTAGTTCTATATGTATAAAACTGTGTTTTAATTGAATCCCGTATTGAAAAAATATGTCGTATCATTTACCTATTCAAGAAACGTTATTTATAGTGCTAAATTAAATCATGAAGAAACTCACACGAGAGCTATGAATAATGTATGCGTTCAAAGAAAAGGATACGCAGATGAGCGGTATTTTAGCTCCTGAAGCAACGAAACTGAATAATTTAGACCGGCGCGGCGGAACGTCGTGTAGATAGTGGGACGATATCCTGAGACCTTTTTGTTTTTAACTTGCGTCTCGCCTGAATGCTTGCGGCAAAAAATAGCCAGGTTCGCAGAAACATCACGTCCAATTTTATAGGTGAAGTTGTATAAAAAAAAAACTGCGAAACGGAAAGAATGAAGGAGTGTTGCCTGACATCTTACGTAATGCTAAACTCAAGGCAAAATGCGTGATCTAAGACCTATTCGTATGCGACGCCTTGCAAATTACGTCGGCAACCAACGATATTTGTTTATTCAGCACGATAGCGCTCGAGGAGTTTATGGAATTTTAATGGTTTAATGTTCGTCCCTTGCCAGGCGTGAGAGGTCAAGCACTTAGCAAATAAATCTGTGGGAGATTTACGTTGGATATATGTTTGTTGTAAAACAAAGATCTAACCTGCACATTATGTCATTAGACTGGAATGTGGTAAATAAATCTACTCAAATGATGTCATTCTTTTGGTTAAGAACAAAGGATCTTCTTATGCATTATACCTATGGATCTAAAGCAATAATGCGTTGACAGCTAAGCTAACCCTTAGAATTACCACCATACAAACGGATCCCTTTTCGTGGCCCACGAACGGGAAATGTGCTACGCAGTAACGTATAGCTGCATTTTGCTGACTTGTGGAGGAAAAAGCACGTACATGCACGTATGACGCCTATCTAGGTATCATCATAGGCCTCTCTGAAATTATAGATGTAGGTGTAGTGGTGTATAGTTCAACGTCAATCCTTACGAAAACTATTTGTCGGTTACGCTGATGATGCCGAATATTTCGTGGGCTGTTCGTTACATGAGTAGGTTAAAAAGACGTGACCACCCGCCGCTGACGAGATAGCCATCGGGCGTCAGGTGTCGGTGCAAAAGGCCACGGGATGGCAGCCGTCGCCATAAATAAAATTCGACACTTAAACAATGGAGGAGGCCCTAGCGCGATCGCGCGATACTGTCCGTCGCGTCTCCGCAATCAAAACAATACCCGATGGGATGCGATCGGGCTCCCGGTTAGTAATTTGATATGGTTCATATTAATACTTTAAAATATTTATGGAGTCAGTATAACAAAATCTTACGAACTGGTTTCCATGTAGATAATTACCTAACTTTTAAAAACCGGCTAGATGTACCGATAGGGCAGTATCACAGTAATAGTAGATCGTCAGGTGCATTTTACTTTTGGTTAGTAGTAACGAGTACATAATTATACGCACCTAATCATACAGTAGCTCTAGTATAAGTTTTTGCGAAACATTAACTAATTCGAACGCGTTTGCGTTTTGTCTCAAAATGTATGAAAGTGGTATGAAAACGTGAACAGCGCCTCTGGTGGTCACTAGTGGAAACTAAAACAGCGAGTATAACATTTGTTGCTAACCGATGAACGCGCGTACTCGTATTTCAAACTCGGTGAGAGTGTTTTCATACATTTTGAGACAAAACGCAAACGCGTTCGAATTAGTTGATGTTTGGAAAAAACTTATACTAGAGCTACTGATGTTCTTATCTCTATACATGTAGGACTCATGACTGAGTCCTAGTTGAAATAATAACTCTTCTTAGTAAAATCTCCAGTTTATTTATAACTTTAATCTTTACACTTTCATAGCGTCTATCAAACTAATACATACGTCAACTCATTCGCCATTCCAAACCAATTCAAACTCCATTCGAACGTTACTTATTCATCATCAAGCAGCCAGCACCTTACACAGCTATCAAAAAGTACCAATCCCACATACATACATTAGATACTGCATTGCGTAGGTAAGGTGAGCTGATTCGCGGGCGGCCGCTTAATGAATAGGGAAAAGGATCAGGAATGCGGCAAAACTCTAGTTATCAGGTACACATAATTATTTATTATGCTTAAGCCTCGCTATCTCGCAAGTAGCATGATATTTCCCCGTATCCCTCTCGCCGGGACGCCGCGGGCCGGCGGCGTATCGCCGCGGTTATCGTGAGAGAGTTCGCGATCGGACCAATCTGTTATCTAACACAACCGACCCGCGGTCTCTTTGACAGCCGATTATGGGCAAAAGCAATTCATTTTAATTACGAGACTATCGATGAGAATCTAATCAGGCTCTTTAGTAATTTTCGCTGGGTTAATAATGTCGACGAGCAGCTTTTACTAAGAAATGGTTTCGTTCAGATAACATTAAATTCGTTTCATTTCCTGTTTTAAACTTCTTCGAAATAACTGCAACAAAACATGACTGCATGGTCTGCATATAAAAGACTTACTGAATGTAAAATATCAGGAACGTTCATTCCTTAGATTTTGTTACGTAAATATTAAGTTAAGGCGGTAAATATTTGGGCGGCGGTTGTTGTTGGACGTTACGCTTGCATTCGCTTCTTCAAACCGATATTTACTTTCCGCCTACACGAGCGCAGGTTACATTCAAAAGCTTCTTGTTTCGTGTATGCATGGAAAAGTTGTTTAATTGGTCTTGCCGTCATCTCGGTTCTTGGTATCTACTGTAGAAGTTGTTACGATACGAGGCTGGCCATACTTACAAACTTACATGGTCTAGATTCGTTACGTATAATACATAAATATGAATTATTGTAGAATGCCTGTCAAAGCGGCATTCTTCTGGAAACAGTTGGTTTTTCCAGTGACTCTTGATCACGACTCGCTCGGAGTCACATGATGCTGTGATTTATTTAATATGATTGTGATTGTGAATATACTTATTTGGCTGATAATATAAATATATTATCGTTATTATGTGAAGTCAGTGTTTTCTTTCAGCTATAGATCTCCTCCATAGATCCCTCAACCCATACTACTTACGTGGAACCCCTACAAGTACCTTACGCTTATAAAACTACGCCCGATATACGTATTAACATATGTATATATATATATGAAAACAGTATTCTGTAGTGTATGAACTTACAAAGTGGTAAGTCATGTACAATTGATTAGATAGTCCAAGAAGTCATTTGTGTATGAAAGAGGCCGCTGCCGTATATTTCGCAACATTTAGGGCCGCCGGCGAAATTATTTGTACGTGATTGGCATGCACGAGTTGGCCCTTAACTTCGTACGGTTGACAGGAGCCGTGGGAACCACTTTTGTGAATAGAGGAAGCGTGTTGCCGAAGTAAATATCGTAACCGGTGTAGGTCAAGCTGGGGGTTAGGTACAAGAAATAGATCGCGTTGTAAAGGAGCGGCACGTTCGAGCCCAATTTGTAAGGAATTTAAACCTTTTTATAATGTACTTGATTTAATTTGTTTATTTTTATTTTTAATGTAACTACTTGTTTTATTTTACATCGGCAGACAATGTGGCTACATACTCTTTTGCATATTAAAATAACAACTTTGTTCTTTTTTGGTAAAAGGCGATGTCCATTGTCGATGTATTTAACATAAAATAATCTCTAATGGTAAAATATTAGTGTGAACGAATCAACGAAATTAGAATACTTATCAAAAAATGTGTAGTCTGTAAAAGTTATTAACCAAAATATCTTTATCTACTAGGTACATTGTAAAAAAAATACTAACTCACAACAGGATACATAATCTCCGCCGGTTTCCGGGTACTGTAATAAACAGAATATCCATCTAAACTAACTGCAACTTTTACACGCACTGTGCAATACAGGAAGACAATATTTTCATACGAGTTATTTCGTTTCAGTAAAGCTGCTTTCACACTGGTTAACGTTACGGCACTATTTTATACATGATTAGAATTTTAACGGTCATTTTTGTTCACGTTTCCTTCGTTTCCCTAGGTTAACAGAGAACTCTATTGTACCTACTTATTTTAGTGGCTTTTATTTAGCACGTTACGCTTTATTAGGTTTAAGAGTGTTTTCTCTAAAATCGCATTACGGATAACGCACGAATTATATAATGTGAAAAAACGAAGTATAGTTTGGGACTATTTCGATTTGTGTACTATTGTCCAAAAAACACATATTTTTATTAATTTATTATTATTTATTTATTTTATTTTTCTTAAAAAAACTAAAATTGACAGGAGCTGTAAATTGGTCTTTAAAAATTATGTCCACTCGTACCAACAACGATACCTTACGAGTACGCTAATTTGAATTTGAATTTGAAAAAACGTCAATGGCATCTTGCGTGTTTAGTGCAACATTGGTGCAACAGCGACGCAGTCTGGCGTCGGCGCGTCGGCGGCGGCGCGTGGCGTTTGTTTACGGAAGTGTGCGTACCCGCGCCGCCCGCCTAGCGCGGCGGGTTCCTGAATGAACACAATGACATGAAATACGTGTGATATATGCATTACGCAATACATGTATAACGGGACATACTCGTACGCCGAATGAAATCGAAGTACAAAAGAAGATTATGCTTAACAGTCATTGCTAAGATTATTGCGGCTGTTTTCTAGGTTCTAGAACAACGCATTGCTTAGTAGGTACTAAAAGTTTATCGGTGCAAGTATTGGGGTCAATGTCGAATGGCGTGCATTAAACGCGCATCTGTGATCCGAGCGCGGGAATAAAAATAAATCCCGTTCGAGCGGCAACGCTGATTTCATGTACCACTCTTTATTTTTTATTTACTTTTTTACTGGGTGCCGCTTCCCATCGGATTTGTTTGGCGTGAAATTGAGCAGTAATTGCAGTCTGTTCATGTACTTATAATATGTATGTTTTATTGCAATTTTACGTAATAATCGCATTTGGCTATGTTTATTTATTATTTATTTATTATTAGTGTTTGTACATAGTATTAATAATACTTAATCTAAGTTATTAATAATAATTAATAGTCATGTATGTAGGTATTAGTAAATATTTGTATTTACTGCAGTTAAGTACAATGGGAATAGAATCAGTTTAGTTAAAATTAGTGTATCTACAACAATGATATTCCGTTATTTTGGTATACATAAGTACTGATTTCCAAAATAGGTTTACAATTTTAAATAGTATACGATACAATCGTTACATAATGAGAGCTGCTGAAATCGAGTACCGCGTCTAGGCCACGAGCTGCCTAACTAATGATAAGCTTGTCGAGTGGCCTAACTAATCTAATTTATAAAGAGTTAAAGTAAGGTGTCCCTAAATAGGCGCCTATGGATAACCACCCAGCTTCTTATGTATGAGTATCTACGGGCTTACTGGCAAAAAGCTCAATAAGTAGGTGGCGGAATGGAATGTAGGTGGTATGTCTGTACTTATTTTGTCATGATTGTTAACTCTTCTGCGGAAACGTAAATTATAAAGCCATTTAAAAACTTCTCCTTTATGGTTACTACTCTACTCATAACCCTTAAATTGCATGTTTAAGCATAATTCGTGTAAATTCGTGTTATTAATGTAACGAAGAGAGAAAGGCTACCTGAATATTATTTTTTCTACATTTTCATTTAACTAATGACAATGTTACGGTGATTTGAAAATGGAACCATAGTCGATGTCATAGAGTTATCTATGGCCGCTGGCAGTCGCACCGTAACGTTCACACGGGAAACCGGCGCTCTGTTTTGATATGTGTTTTTACATCTAGATATGTTTTAATATGTTTGTAGACAATATATTGTGTACAACTATCACGCAACGTGTTTAAATTTATCAGGTTATGCGCCTCGCACGTGGTAAAATGTGAAGTTGTGTGAATAAATTCGGTGAAAAATCAAAATTTACAAAACAGTGTCGCATCGCGCGCGGCCGATGTTCCGAAACAAAATTTTGACAGTTGTCACTATTGTGCAAAAATTGTGAAAAGATGTCTACAAATAATAATATGGCCCTGATCGAAAGACTGCAGGGAAGAGAAAACTTCGCGACGTGGAAGTTTGCCGTAAAAACATATTTAGAACACGAAGAATTGTGGGATTGCGTGACCGCAACAGACGACGTGCCGGCTGACAAGAAGAAAGATATTAAGGCAAGATCAAAGTTGGTGCTTCTGGTGGATCCAGTTAATTACATCCACGTGCAAGATGCCAAAACAGCCAAAGAAGTTTGGGACAATCTGTGCAAAGCATTCGACGACTCCGGCCTTACCCGTCGTGTCGGGTTGTTACGAGATTTGATAACAACAACACTAGATAATTGTCAGAACGTCGAAGAATATTTTGACTAAAATCTTGACGACAGCACACAAGCTCCGAAACATTGGTTTTGAAGTAGCTGACGAATGGTTGGGGACCCTGTTACTTGCCGGTCTACCTGAAAACTATAAACCAATGATAATGGCCATAGAAAGCTCCGGTGTTGCTATAACAGCCGACTTCGTAAAGACGAAACTGTTACAGGAGATCAAGAATTCCGAGTCTAGCGTATTTCATGTGAACAAATACAAGCCATCTGTCAAACAATACAACAAAGGTCCAAGGTGCTACACCTGCAACAAATATGGACATGTAAGTAAGAACTGTAAATTGAAGAAAAATAAAGAAAATAAGGATAGCTCATATCTGGCTGTGTTTTCGGCTACAACATGCAACGATTCTAGTTGGCTGGTCGATTCGGGTGCTGGCCTTCACCTGACCATGCACAAGGACTGGGTTTATGATAGATCACCACCTCCTATCAAAACTATCCGTGTTGCTGACAACAAGGAGCTGCAAGTTGAGTGCTGTGGAAAAGTAGACATACAAGCAGTACAGAGAAATGGCACCGTGAGCACAATTCAAATTAAAGATGTACTCTATGTACCCGGGCTATCCACAAATCTTCTCTCCGTCAGTCAAATAATTAAGAATGAATGCGACATCAAGTTTGACAGCAACGGCTGCAGGATTTTCAACAAGGAAAAGAGGGAAGTAGCATCTGCAAAGCTTGTGAACAACTTGTACAAGTTAAATATTGCTCCCGCCCAAGTGTTTCTTTCCGGAACTGTCAGTGGTGACAGTGACAGCTATCTGTGGCATCAGCGACTGGCTCATCTCAACTTCTCCGACTTAAAGAAGCTGGAAGAGCATACTGAAGGTGTGAAAATATCTCCGGGCATCCAGGTCACCTGCATTCCTTGTCTTAAGGGGAAACAGGCAAGGCTTCCTTTTTCTAATGAAGGCTCCAGGGCAAGTCAGCTGCTAGAAGTCATTCATTCCGACATATCGGGACCTATGGAGGTGAAATCAATGGGAGATGCAAGGTATTTTCTTACTTTTGTTGATGATTTCTCTAGAAAAGTATCCGTTTACATACTTAAGAAAAAGTCAGAATGCCTAGATAAGTTTAAAGAATATAAAGCCTTGGTTGAAAATCAACTTAATACTAAAATCCGAACGCTTCGCAGTGACAATGGTTCGGAATATACAAGCAAAAGCTTCTCTGACTATCTAAAGCTCTCAGGAATACAACATCAAACATCTACACCATATAGTCCTCAACAGAATGGTTTAGCAGAACGCATGAATCGGACACTACAGGAAAAAGCTAGATGTATGCTAATTAATGCCAATTTGCAGAAAAACTTGTGGGCTGAGGCAGTAGTAACAGCAGCTCATATAGTGAACCGGACACCGACGCGCTCACTGGACTACAAAACACCTGAAGAGAAGTGGAGTGGCTCCAAACCAAATCTAAGCCACATGAGGATCTTCGGCTGTGAGGCAATGGTGCGTGTGCCTAAAGAAAAAACCAAGAAATGGGATTCAAGGTCACGTAAGATGATTTTTATTGGTTATTGTGAGAACACTAAGGGGTACCGCTTTCTTGACCCCATAACCAAACTTGCTTGCAAGAGTAGAGATGTAGTCTTCCTAGAAGGCTCTGTGAAAAGAGATATTGTACCAGTACCGAGTCCCAGTAATAAGAAGGTACCTGTGTCACTGTCAAATACAGAAAATCAAACAGTAATTGAGAATGACATATCTGATGATAGTGATGAGTGGAGCTCAGACTTATCCACTCACACAGCTATTGAGACAGGTGAAGCCTCCGATGATTCTGAATATGTACCTGAGGAAACCGTTGAACCTTCCTCAACGTCAAGAATGACACTTCGTCCCCGTAATAAACCTCAAACTATGCCTGAACCTAAGACTTATATGTGTACTAATGATGTATCATCATGCATGGTTCCACAGACATATGCTGAAGCGCTGTCATCCCCAGACTCCAAACTATGGATCGAGTCAATCAAGGAGGAGCTGAAGGCTCATGAGGAAAATGGCACATGGCAGCTTGTGGAGAAACCGGAAGGTGCAAGGCTCTTAGGATGCAAGTGGGTGTTTCGAATTAAGGATGAACCGACAGGACCAAGGTACAAGTCAAGGCTCTGTGCAAAAGGCTATGCTCAGAAAGATGGCATAGACTATACTGAAACATTCTCACCGACCGTCAGATATGACTCAATCCGTCTGTTATTATCGATTGCAGCTGAGAAACATATGGATATGTTGCAATTTGATGTTAAAACTGCTTTCTTGTATGGAGAGTTGCAAGAAGAGATTTTTATGAAGCCACCAGAGGGCATCACTGTTCAACAAAACCAAGTTTGTAAACTTGTGAAGTCATTATATGGACTGAAACAAGCACCGAGGTGCTGGAATGCCAAGTTTGACTCCGTGTTGAAGAAACATGGCTTTGTAAATAGTCATGCCGACCGATGTGTGTATGTAAGCTGTAGCAGAGCAGCTAAAGTATATCTACTACTGTATGTCGATGATGGACTGTTATTTTCTACAGATTCCAGAATACTCACAGAAGTTGTGAACGACTTTCAAACAGAATTTGCTGTGAAAATATGTAAATCCTCAAACTTCATCGGGATGCAGATTGAGAAGTGCGATGACTACATCTTCATACATCAAAGAAAATATATTGAACAGATGCTGTTAAGATTTGACATGAGTAACGTCAACCCGATTAGCATACCTGCTGACCCACATGCTACATTAGAGAAGAGTATTGAGCCTGAAAATGATAAGGAGATACCATATAGAGAAGCTGTCGGCTCCCTTATCTTCACTGCCATAGTAACCAGACCAGACATAATGTATGCAGTGAGCACAGCAAGTCGGTTCCTGAACTGCTATGACAAAACGCACTGGAATGCAGTCAAGCGGATCTTTAAATATTTAAAAGAAACTATGTGTTTTGGACTTTGTTTCAGATCAAATGCAAGTAGCACTCTAGAATGTTACTCAGATGCTGACTACGCCAGCGACCCCTTGACGAGGCGGTCCACCTCCGGGTACGTGTCCATGAAGAACGGAGCAGCCGTGACGTGGAGCTCACAGCGGCAGCCCACCGTCAGCCTATCCACGACGGAGTCAGAGTTTGTTGCATCTTGTAATGCTACTAAAGAAGCACTTTGGGTAAGACAGTTAATGCTTGATATTGGCGAATTCAAACAAGATTCCATTGTACTTAACGTTGACAACCAGAGTACGATCTGTCTTATTAAAAACTCTGATTTTCACAAGAGATGTAAACATATAGACATAAAGTATAATTTCGTAAAAGAAAAATATGCTGAAAAGCTTATAGATCTGAAGTATGTATGTACTGACAATCAGTTAGCCGACATATTTACAAAAGCTTTACCTAAAGCTAAGTTTCAAAACTTTAGAAGTAGATTAGGAGTTATTCAAAATCCTAGCAATTGTTAAGTGACTTGAGTGACTTTAAAATGTGTTAAACTTTAACTTTGTGTTGAACGTTAACTTTGTGTGTTGAACTTTATAGGTACAGTTGCCTACATTGAATTGTTGTTTGTTGAAGTACAGTTATGCTGTTTATTTTTTAATGCTAGGTATAGTAGCCTATGTCGTTTAATGTTAACTAATGTTGTTTCTGTTTTCTCACTAAGGTTCAATTTTCGAGGGAGTGTTACGGTGATTTGAAAATGGAACCATAGTCGATGTCATAGAGTTATCTATGGCCGCTGGCAGTCGCACCGTAACGTTCACACGGGAAACCGGCGCTCTGTTTTGATATGTGTTTTTACATCTAGATATGTTTTAATATGTTTGTAGACAATATATTGTGTACAACTATCACGCAACGTGTTTAAATTCATCAGACAATAGTACATTACTTACCAAGGGCGATAAAACAAAGAATGTCTTAGATCGCAGGTATTTTACGCCCGAGCCGAAGGCAAGGGCGATAAATATGCGATCTGAGGCTTTCTTTATTATCGCCCGTGGTAAGTACAAAATTTTATGTCACCCCCTGGCCAGGAAGTGGGTTTTTTCGCGCGCGGAGCGTGCGATAATGGCCACTTTATGGCTAGGTGTGACATAAAATAATTAACACCCATGTTTACATAGGTTTCCATTCTGCTATGAATATTATGTAATACATATATACAGCCTCCTAGCCACAGTCGCGGACAGAGTGGATGGGGCCTTCCTGCAAGCCTGGAATGGCTTACATCTGTCACATAGGATAAGTTACATGTAATACTAACATAGTTTTTAAGGTTCATTGTTACTGATACGATATGGATATGGACATTTCCGAAATAAATTATTATTGATTGATTGATTGATATATCCAACAACAATTATTGATCTCGCTAGAGGACCAAGAGGCGTGTGCGGATGAAAAGTGAAAATAATTAACTAGCGCTGACAACGTTGCATCAGGTTGCATGGGGCATTGTCATTTTGTAAAGATTGCGGCAAGATAGGAGATGGGATAGGGGTTATTCACTACGCATCACCTTGATTACTTCAAACGAGCCAGTGGATATCAGACAGATTTACGAAACCCAGCGTCAAGTTATTAACAGGAGCAGTGAGTTGAGGCGAGACGAGTTGTGATGATGAAGCTGGTAGCGTGGACGCAGATGCGGTTACTAGGCAACGCGGCGTCGCCAGCGCGGCGCTGCGCTCGCGAGAGCGCCGGGACGCTGCGGCGCCTCAGTCCGCTCCCGACGGGCGCCGCCGCCTCCGCGCACCGCGCACACCCGCAATTATACGCTCGGAAACATTATTTCGCGGAATAATTACTACCGTTCCTTAAATATAACTTCCTGCGGACATTTTAAAAGGCAAAAGTTTTACACATGTGACATCGGAATAGTTTCATACTTACAGTAAAATGTCTATATATAAAAGTGTAAAACTTCGGTAAATGTTAGAAGAATGGCTGAAAAAAACAAGATGTTCTTAATCGCTTCGTTTGTGTGTTTTTGATTAATTTAACTATGTATCAATTGTGATCATTTAATGTAGAGTTAGGTAGGTACCTATGTACTTGTGATCATGTAATGTAGAGTTAGGTTCTCTACTGATGTAGAGCTTGTTCCTAAAGAGATACGAGAGGATTAATTATCAAGATAGTGAACAATTAGTATATACCTACATATATAGTTTTATTTATCTTTCTCGTTTCATATCAGACTCGTTCCATTTTCTAACTGAACATGATGTTATTGTTAATATGACTTTATTTAACCAGCGGGTTAATCACGTAACGATATGTACTACCGTTGGTACGTATTTAATGCCAGTTTTAGTAGGGGATTTGACATTTAAATCTATCGTACTAACGGTCGAAAACGTTATGTGATTACCGTGCTGGTTTAATTACTATACCAAAACCAAACGAATAACTCGAAATTCGTAGCAGTGGCTTTCAGACTTCATGGGAACTTTTATTACACTAGAAGTTTACCTTTCATGTTGAACTCCTAGAAATTATTATGTAGTTACAATTGTTTATGTTAATCTCTCTAGGCTGCCATTCTTAGAGACACCAGTTTGAGCAAGTTTTCTCACCATTTCCTGAAATCGGTCACATATAGGTACATATACCGCGGCATCAGAATAAATGGACGTCTCGGCTGCAGTCCGTGGCCATTCTCCGACATGTGACGATCTTTTATTTAGACGAAGCGCACCCCCGAGGTCGTTCACCCCCGCGTGAAGGAAGGTCAGGGTTATACGTGTCACTGTTAACACCCTGTTAGTACACCGTGCCGTGGTGTTACAGTTGGGGAAATGATGGGGTGATGCGTTTAATTGAAGTCCCGTAAACTAAGCATTCCATCATAGGCTAATCTTTCATAGATATTACATATATCATTCATGACATGACTTTGACTAGGTATAAAATCTGTTCTTTACCTTTCAATTTTGGAACAGCTTCTTTTAAGAAAATAATCCGTAAATGTTACTTTGCAAGCCAAATCCATTATCGTTAAATCACTGATCCTGATAGGGATTAAATTACTCGTAGGTATACATCGGAGTTATTCAATTTGTTATACGGGAAGTCAGGAAGTAGTGATGCAGTCGGCGTAATGTTTAATGTGCACGCGTGGGTGTCGCAGTGCAGTGCTGCTATTCATAACGTGTGCCGAAAACTCGTCTCAGACTGACCGGTATAAAGTCTGGCCTCTGAATACGGATAGTCGTTTCGAATGTCGAGGTCGCATTATGTTAGTTACATGTAGTGAATTGACTCAAGTCTTGTTGTAAATCGTTTAAAAGGGGCGCACGCCCCCGGGCGCCGGCCAACTCTCCCATCGCCGTCCGGAAGAAATACGCTGTAAGACCCTCCATGCGTCAAGTAAACATACAGCCTTCTACCGTTAAACGACCGTCTAATTCCCACTTACAACACGTTCCTGTGGTCTCTACTCCCTGCTAAAGAGTGCTTTGTTTATGTTTGTGTAAGGAAAAGGAGTTATTTTGTTTTCAAAAGAATCTCCAATTAATTTCAATTATATTTTAGTTTACTGGGCGCTTATGTCGTACCTAGATGAGAAAATGGGACTTAACGAGTGCATGCACAATTACCAAGACATTTGTCTTTGATGGTTAAAAAGATTATGAATGAGTGAATATGGGAAACAGTACAGTTAGATAATAATGCGCCGCTTGCGACGTGGGGAAGCGAATCCGAGCGGCGCGGACGCAGCGCGTGCCCTGCACCGGCTGGCATTCGCGCTGTGGCGAGCCGTCTTCCACCTCCAGCGAAGCTACACAAAGGCGTATGTCGCCCGGTCCCGCTCCCGAAGCGTCGCCACTGCCCCGAGGAGGAAGCCCACGGTGTGTATTTATGGGTCGTAAACTTTACACCCAAAATATGAGCCGGCCTACACACTGCTGGCCGGTCAATAATAATTTGAATGAACACGACATACAACTAACGTTAGTTGTTATGTTATGATGCTGCAACATAAAACCGTCGCCCTACGCTCATATTCGACAACCGTCGTGTAACAGGTCAAAATGAAACATGGAAGTTAATACTAAATATTTATCAGGATATATTGATATCCCAATTCCTTTACACGTTGACCGCTTCATGAAATGAGGGGTTGGGGTGGTTAACCCATACATCCACTTCCTTAAGTTAGTGTAGTAACTACAATGGAGCTTAATGAAACTTCCAGCTGAGGGACTATAACCCGAAATTAAACTGCAGTAATCACTTAAGCCACACCTTTTCTACACTCATTTATCAGCTTTTATGGCCGACGTGTCCATCCGATCGCGATAGGCATCGAGCCCGCTCTGTGATCAACTCACCTCAGATTTTAGTTTTACAAGTAGTAAACATGCACAATGCTAACGCCGTGAAAAGTTCAATATAGTAGATAACTGGAGACTAAGTCAGCTATACGTACGTAAGTATAGTAGGAGCTAGAGTGAAAAATACTTCGTAATGTTGTTTCTGAAGCTCATAAGGGATAAGGATAATTTTATTTCGTGGCATGCTTTGCAGCGAATATTTTGCGTATATACATTGTCGCCATAGACAGAGGGCTAATGAAACTAAACTCTTATAATATTCTTCAAGCATAACGCTACATTTCGTTTCCCATCAATGCGCGCTATTCTCTTTGTGTAATGAAATACATCTGTCTGATCAAAGTCGAGCCGGCTGTTGCGGCAAAAAATGTTCGAGAATTATATTACCTACTACTTTTGATTTCGTTTTAATGACAGCAGCTGTGACCTTGCCAGAGAACTTAATCAAGGATTTTATCTAGGCGTTCCTTTTCTTTTTAGGCGACTTCCTGATTTGTCGGTTCGGAGGCGGTACGATGAGAAAACTGTAAAATGTCAGTGTCAACTGTCAGTCGAGGCAGGACCGCTTTTTACTGCGCCCTTACATTTAAATGAGTGCTTTCTGACCGGCGCGCGGCGCGGTATGCGCGGTAGCGGGACGATACGAAGGCAGTACTGGTCCGCTTCTGCGCATGATATTACTACTGCGCAAATGTAATACTGACAGTATTCCGTCAAGTGGGAATCTTTGCGACGTCAGTATGTTTACGTCAAAGAAGAAAATGTCACATATCAATCCCGCCCCGCCAAGTCAGGAAGTCGCCTTACTTGTATTACATCGTCCGTCTTGTAAACTCGATTTATATTACTTGTTTTAGACGCGAGCTGTCAGCGCCCCTGCTACTCCCGCCGGTGCAATATTCGGAAGGGATCAAGTAAGTACACAGCTTAGTCTGCGATTACACGAGCCAAGCGCTATCCGATTTTCTGAAAAAAGTAGTAATTAAGATGTCACGAGTTAGGTATTACACGTGGGACAAGATGATTACTGTGTAAGGCAAGACAAATCTCCTTTCAACGCGTGTCTCCACCAAGCAATTATAAACATAAATGTGCGTCATTAGTTGTGACGTCTCAAGAAAAAGGGAAACTTAAACATAATGATTCACCAACACAGGTATGTTCAGTAGTCCGCCCTATTATCTTAAATTATCTCGGAGCAACCATTTAGTTATGTGGCAGTTTAAATTAATATCTTTATGCTCGAATGGGTTCAATTTACGTCGAACATAAGCAGAGCTTAAGGTATGACTACGCTAATCGGATTAGCGTCGAGCCCGAGGCTCTACTTCGCGTGCGCCTACGCACGGCTTGTGTCACTTTCACGGAGTTATGCGCCTACGACCTCTCACATGGACGCTGACTAGTTGCATCTGATACAAACAAGACATTATCCATGTCACCGTTTAACACATTTTTACCACCTACTTGATAGGTTTCTACGGGCGTAAAAATATGTATTGAATGAATTCCCTCATAAATAGTTATGTACCAAAACCTTAATTCACCGACATAAGAGCTATGGGACATCTTTTATATCTTTTATATATTTTTACACTTGACTGTAACCTAAAATTTATAAAATTTTGCTTTTCATGACAACTCTTCACAATTACCTATCTTTATATTTATGAAGCCCAATCCCTCTCATCTATGAGAGGAGGCCTGTGCCCAGCAGTGGGACGTAGATAGGCTGATGATGATGATGATGATATTTATGAAAATGAATAAAATTTATAGCTAAACGGCACTTATTCATAATTGGTTGTAATCATTATAATTATGCCCCATTTGGTGTAGACACGTTCGCCGCAAACACGGAAATTAACATACCTACTGTATCTAGATGGAAACTGTCAACTACCTGATATATATTATTATACTCTTTGCTGTCAACGCTACAAATTTGAGTGAGGTGATTAAAAAAAAAAGTAACTGGTTATAAATATGTCTGTGTATTTATATCCTGATCAATTATCTAATCAGAATTTCCTGTTATAAATTGATTTCGGAATTAGTAAGTAATGATCTGAGCGAATTTGGGTAATACCCAACATTAATAGTAGATTGTTTGACAAGGGTCTAAAGTAAGCCATATTACCACGAGATGATTATTTTCCCGAACGTAGAGAGGGAAAATTGTTCGACTGGTAATATGGCTTTTAGGCCCGAGTTATACACTCTACTTTTCACTTCGATTGCGAGAAAACACATAAACACAAATTATCCACCTTAAATTAATAATTTAACTCTTGGGTGTATGTCTAATTTGACAGCATGTTTTTTGAAGTGAAAACTTCTTTAGCGGCGCTGAGCACTTTTGTACTGGGGAAAAATGTATAAACTCGCGATAAATTCCAAGACCAGGTTAGTTGACCCCTCCTAGTATCGTGATTGCTATGTTACGAGGGGTCCCCAGCTGGTCTTCTTAGAAAGCCAAGGTTCTAACTGTTTTAAGACAATCCTAAGATTTTCCATAAAGATCATATTTCAAATAAATTCTCATGGAAAGTAGCTCTTATTGTCCCTAAAAAAGCGTTTCCAAAGTCCAATATCGGATAGCCAGACTGACCGATTTCCGTAAAGATCATATTTCAAATAAATTCTCATGGAAAGTAGTTCTTATTGTCCCTAAATACGGTGACAGTTCCCTTCAAAATACCTAGTGGCCAAGAGTGATGGATATAATACCAAGGGCCTGACACGCTTTGTAAGAGAAAGATAGCCTTATTGCGATTCCTATGAGAGGAAGTAGAAAATAGTGCGATGTTTTGTCCTTATCACCGATCGAAAAAATTTGTATTTGTGTCAAAGTTTTGTGTCAAGAAGATTGTAAAACAAATTGGCAATATTTGGTAGTGCATTTTATAAATGGAGAATTAATGATAAGTTTGGTTTAAATGAATAATAATTTACCAATTATCAGATCCGTAGTGTTTGGGTGTTCAGTGCAAACATGGTGGGGTGTTCAGTGTTGGGCTGTAGGTAAAAGCAAACTCGACCGAAAAAAGGCGGATGTTACATTCCATGCGTAATTTGCGTAAGTACATTTTCTTATAAAGCGTACGTATCATTAAATGTAAATGGATTATGCGAATATGAACATGAGTATGAGTACAGTACAGATACGGATACCGATACGGATACCGATACCGATATGAATATCTTTGTTATTTGGGTCATTGTCAGTCGGAAAAACAAAAGTTGTCCATTCGGTGGACAATAGTTAACGGCTTGTGTGCATGTAATTTACGTTTTTATTATATGGATTTATAGACACGGAATTACAGATTATGCGGGTTATCAGATCAATCGAAAATTAAGCTTTGTAGCCCTTAACTTTTGGCATGTCCTGTCCACCGAAAAGACGCGCACCTAAATCTGACAATGACCCATTTACTATCTTTATTGAGTTTTCACTTCTGCCGGCACTCCCGGAGTGCAACCCGTTGTTTTTTTTTCTAAGGCCAGCACCATATGCCTCGCTATGCGTGTTTGCTTTTCGTATTCGCCTCCCTTTCTTTTGCTATATTAAAGAAAGAGATGAACCATGCGCTTTTTTTTTCTTTTAAGAGGAGTAATTGCTTTGACCATAGACACCGCTTAGTCTTTAAAGAACTGAAAAACGTCTTTCCTGATTGGTCGATTTTAGTACAGCTGTGTTCTGGTTGGTTGATATTTTTACCAAATATGTTTTAATCTGTCAAATTACTTTTCTGTCATTAGTGGATTTAATCGGTGAAGTATTTTGATTGGTCAAATTAAAATGTTTTGTAAATCATAAATATGTATACATATTTTCCCTAGGGCTTAAATGTACTACTTTAGCCCCGCTTCACAAGTCTAATATGACACACTTGTAGAGCATGAGAAGTGAAAATTATATTATATTGAGTACTTACGCAGATTTTAAACATTAAATAAATTAAGCATGCTTTTTTACGATGATTAGATGACGATTGATAGTACGTCGGCTATAATTTTGACATCGTATTTAATATACTAAATTGAAATACATTAGAAGATTTAGGAGATATCGCGAATCCTCCAAGTTAAGATATTTTATATTTTTAAATAAGTATATAGTTGACTATAACAAATCATAAATAATACTTACGCATACGAATTTATTTGTTACAATCTTCTAATTAATGTTTCACGGAGGGACTACGGCAATATTACCTACTCGTAGGTTTCGTAGGAGCTCGTACGTGATTAGACGCTCCGCCAGCTAAGGCGTCCTCATTACCGCGGCTCGGGGACTGCAGCGATCCAAGGGCGCGTTATATAACCTCCGTAATCAGGGATAAGATCTAGCGAAACATCTACTGGTTTTATTAACTAAATTAAGTTTCAGGAATTGGTAAAGTTAAAAGTAGGTACTTAGTAAATTATCTAGAAAATGTTGTAGGTATTATTAATTGATAGCAGCGCAGCCTTTTACATTAAATGTAAAAACTTATATAGGTTTAGGGAGCAATTAGCAGTCATGTCCAGGTGTTCGAGCCGAGCTTCTTCAACAATTCAAGTACAACAAACAACAACACAACAACAAGTACAATACAAATTTTTACTATACAAGTATGTTAGTGTTGTGTTCCTGGCTGTGAACAAGGTTGCCAGAGCTCCCTGCACTGTGTTGAGAGCGAGGGACTTTTTGTGCCTTCTGCTGTCAACGCAGTGAATCCTCAAATTTTATAAAGGGTCGGCAACGCACACGTGACTCTTTTGGAGTTGCGAGCGTCTATAGGCTGCGGTGTCCGCTTACCATCAGGTGGACCGTACGCTTGTTTGCCACCGTCGTAGTATAGAAGAAGACACCTTACATGTTTGTTTTTTAAACCATATTTAAGCATGTTTTCATATTTATCTACCTGGTTCGTTGTCAGACTGGCGCGCGGTCGGCGAGTTTCCCGGCGGGCGGCGGGTCGGGCCGGCTGGACCTGTGCTACGTGGCCGAGCGCATGCTGGCGCTGCACCTGCCCGAGCGCGATGCGCACGCCGAGGCGCAGGCCGCGCACATGCTCGCCAACAAGCACGGCGAACACTTCATGGTCAGTTTAAAATTACACTACAAACAAGTTTGCAATACCTCTAGTATAAGTTTTATCGAAACAAAACACACGTTTGCGTTTGGTCTTAATTTACAACGCGCTGCTCGCGTTGCCTTACAAAATGAGAATAAATGCAAACGCGTTCGTTTGTGTTTTGTTTCCAAAAAACTTATACTAGAGGTTCTTAAAAATAATAACTATAATCGTCTAGAATTCTCCTGAAATCCTTTCTCGTCCGGTGTCGTGTTATAAATAAAATAAATAAATAATAAATATGACGCTTATGGATTGTGTGGATCCCGTAGCACCCGGCTTAAAGATTAGACAAAAGTCATCTTCACGCAACACGTTTGCGTCTCCGATAATCGTTAATATCTAACCCCTGCCGCGTCACGTCAATGTGGGTTTCGTCTTATTATTGAGTGTTTAAGGCGAGGGGTAGGGCAAGCTCTCTCCATACAAAGTTTGTGTAAGTTTTCTTCGTTTCTGTTTGTCCTACAGTTATGGTTTTTGGTCAGTATGCTTATTTTTTGTATTTTTTTAATTTGTAGTTCCTTGAATGGTTCTTAAATTTCCTCTTCAGTTCCTTCGTACTCGTATATTCAATATTTAAAACCAAAAACAAATTTATTCGGTAGTGCCAAAACCGAGGAATAAAACGTGTACAATGTTTGTATGAAGAATGCCTTGCGCTACCCCTGGCGTGTGTGACGGAGAGGACGACCTTAGTTAAACCAATGAATATCACATTCCAGGTGTTCGAGGTGAGTTGCAGCGACGGCAGCGGCGCGGGGCGCGCGGCGCGCGCTGCGTTCGGTCGCGCGCGCGCGCTGGGCTGGGCGGGCGCGCTGGCGCCGCCGCTGGAGCGGCTCTGCGCCGCCTGCAAGCACATCGAGAGCTGGCTCGCGGCGCACCCAAGGAACGTGGCTGTGCTGCTCGCATGGTAATTATGAGGCTAGGCAGACTAAAGGCAATCTTTTAGCATCCAAGGGCCACATTGTACGCCGGCCGAACTTGTTAATCATTTTTGACATTGTCGGTTGTCAATAAGGACGCATACCATACGGCCCGCGGGCCTGATGCCGCCCGCTGATCCTAAGGCCTAAGCTTGCTTCCGCGATGAAAGGGAGGAAAATATTGATTCTAGACTAATCACGGCCTTAGAATGTGCTACGTCTGGCAAACTCAGTTAAGGCACAGATTATATAACAGTTCTTGTCAAAGTACAGTCAAGGGCACCAATATGTATACACTTTTGGACCTTATTTCAATGGAATAAGGTGAAAAAGTGTATACATATTGGTGCCCTTGACTGTACCTAACTGACAGGATTCTCCTTAGTTTGAAATTAACAATTATAAAATTAAAAAAATAATAAATTTCTAAATATTATGTTCTCACTAACGACGACCAGTTTCACTTGACATTAGAAGAAGTGAAAACACTTTAGTTCCAATTGGCTTACTTTATGTATAACTGTAACTGTGCAGGGGTAATCGAGAGCGATTGGGCGTGTTGGTGGCAGCGTACATGCACTACTCGGCGATCTGCGGCGCGCCGGAGCACGCGCTCGACCGGTACGCCATGCGGCGGTACCTCGACGACCGCGTGCCAGTCTTCCATCTGCCTTCCAACAAAAGGTAACTTTCCTACTACAGTAAAAGCTCGCTCTTCGCGGCATAACCCTTTGAACGCCAAGAATACTTAAGAGCCCACATATGCACATACAAAAAAAATATACTTATGTGTCCTTTCAGTATATTCATCTTGAACTATTTTCCTCCAGTCTGTTAAAAATGAAAACACGATTTGCTAAAATTTTCTCGATACTTTTATTTTTCAAACATAACCCTTTTTAGGGTTCCGTAGTAAACAACGTAGTAAACGACGGACATGGCGAAACTATAAGGGTCCGTAGGAACCCTTATAGTTTCGCCATGTCCGTCCGTCCGTCCGTCCGACCCCCGTTTTTCTCAGTAACCGTTAGTACTAGAAAGCTGTAATTTGGCATGAGTATACATATCAATGACGCCGACAAAACGGTAGAATAAAATCTTAAAAAAAAAATTTTTTTAGGGTACCTCCCCTACATGTAAAGTGGTGGTGCAATTTTTTTTTCTACCAAACCCCATCGTGTGGGGTATCGTTGGATAGCTCTTTTAAAAATATTATTAGGTTTCTAGAAGCATTTTTTGATTAAAGAATTGGTTAGCGTGATATTAAGCTTTGAAGTGATAATTTTAGCTATGGTCAAGTGTCCCCCCCCCCCCCTGCCAGCTAAACGGTGGCTACTAGGCATGTGAAAAAAATCATGGTAGTAGTATATACGATGAATTTAAAAGGAAAACTATCACAGCTAAGTAGACATTACTAGTTAACGAGTAATAGTCGAACTTCAGAAATGTACTTTGCAAAAGCAAACTTTTGTACCATTTCCATTGATACCTTAGATAATGTTGTTAATTCTGTCAAAAACATAGTAAATATAAGTTTGCGAACTTTTTAGTCCATATAATGTAACGGGTAGATGACTACGGAACCCTACCTTGCGCGTGGCCCGACACGCACTTGTTTTCAATGTTTTTGGTTGGATCTTTAAAACTCTCCCATCTTTAACAAAGATCTAGGTATTATTTTCGATCCCAAACTTACCTTTAACCAACATATCATATCACTTGCAAAAGACTACTATAAGAGGCTGGGTTTTATTATACGCAACGCAAAAGATTTTCGTGATCCCAAAGTAGTGCAGTTGTTATACACATCACTGGTCAGAAGCAAAATTTAATCAGCGTCTATCATTTGGAGTCCGCATGAAAAATCGTACATACTTCTTGTAGAGAAGGTACAGAAAGCATTTCTCCGCTTTCTCTACAAGAAAATGTACGGATATCACCCCTTCCTATACCCCACCAAATATCTACTCGGAATGTTGGGCTCCAATTCCTTAGAGGTAAGACGCTGTTTCGAGCTTTTGACCACTGCTTGCCAGATCATGAGAGGCGAGTCTGATTGATTTGGTCTCGAGAACATGTTGCTTGTATGTTCCGGACAAGTACCTGCGGGCCCACCGCCCGAGGTCACCGCCTCCTGGCGGGGGAGGCGGTTCGCACGGCGGCGCACGAGCACTCGCCTGTTGTTAGAGCGCAGGCGCTCCTCAATCAATGTATGTCCTATGCACCAGATTGCGACCTATATTTACCCATAAATGGAGTAGACTTCGCTCCACCCTTTTAAATTTCTGTGAAAATTACCTATAAATGTATTGTTCTTTGTTGTATAATAATGTGTAAATAGATTAAGATACCTACATTTAAATTTATCAACGCCATGGCTTAAGCTGTAATGTTGTTAAATTATATTTCAATAAATAAATTACAAATTACAATTGTTTTTGGTTTAATAGTTGTAAAATGATAAGTTCTCAAACCTGATAAAAAAGATTATCCTTATACATAAATGTACACGTTTAGAATAAACATCAATATTGCAGAGCGGGATTTTTGCAATAAACCTTTACTGACACTTAATAGGAGCCATATCTTGTCCATCATGTGATACGGTACTTCTCTCTCACGTGCGCGGGTGAGCCATGGTTGTGTGTTGAGCTATACACGAACATTGTCCATGTCTGCGTCAGCGTAGGAGCTATGAGTTCACAATGACTATGTGTCATGTGTCACAACAACAACCATGGCTAACCCGAGCTCGTGAGATAAAAGTACTGTACTTACTCAGAACCTCTAGGATAAGTTTTTTCGAAACAAAACACAGACGAACGCCTTTGCGCAACGCGAGCAGCGCCTCTGGTGGCCTTAGATGGTTACTATTTTTTGCTATATAAATTAAGACTAAACGCAAACGTGTTCGATTGTGTTTTGTTTCGAAAAATCTTATACTAGATGTACTGTACTTAGGACAATATGCGTAATGTGGCAGGTACATCGACACGTTCGCCGGGCTGCTGGCGGGACAAATCCGCGTGAACGCGGCGCCGCTGCACCTCACGCACGTGAGCGTGGCCGGCGCGCTCGCCTCGCCAGCCAACCCCACCATCGCATTCCTCAAGATCTACGAGAACTTCGTCTGCGTTTATACCTCCGGTAATTATCTTGACTAGATGTGGGTTACAGATGCACTTCGACCCAGTGGGATCTTTTGTGCCATTTCCCCCTCTTCTGTGCCTATTCTATTCCAAGCTGCTCCCCAACATTTCCATAAACTGGATGATGGAGCTCAGCGGTAGTACTCTGAATTTCTTTGGTTCTGTTCAGGTTAACCATACGGTATTAAACCCATAATCAAATCAGCAACTTTTTATTAAATGTCAAAAACGATTTGTTAATATGAAGTTTGTAGGGAAATACTGTCTTAGTGACGTCACTAAGACAGTGTGAGTAGGTTTGTTCAAATCAGCGTCCCTTTTAAATCTTTATGCTTATAAAATCTTTCAATTAGCTAAAATAAATTAATAATTGATGTTTTTCGAGTATTTTCGTTAGATCTTTTATTAGTCAAGTAAAAAATAATTTATTTTTACCTTAGTTTAATACCCTATTGCCAAAGTCATTCATTCAACAAATATTTGTTCCTAAGTTCCGTTGTCTCGTCATCCTCGCCACACATAATTAATAAAAGACTTGCTACTTCACTAATTCATCCCTTTAATTCACCGAACATCTGAAGTCCTGGAAACAAAACAATTGAACAAAGCTAATTTATTTTAAGATACCCTGTAAGTTATTCTAACATCACACCAATAAGTCTTCAGTAATATCCTGTAAGTTATTCTAACATCACACCAATAAGTCTTCAGTAATATCCTGTAAGTTATTCTAACATCACACCAATAAGTCCTTAACCTTGCACTTGATATTTAAATACAGCTGCTATTCGAACATCATTCTGCAATCGTTTTTAAATCACCAAACTTCAGAATGTACACTAACATAAAATCGCATACGCTTTCACAAAGCCACCCATTTGTTCTGGCAGTGCACAATTGCTTAGTTGTCGTACGTTTGATCCAGGCTTGTACATGGTGAGCGGCGGCGGTTGGACGGTGGGCGTGGGGCGGCTGGCGCTGCGCGGCGACGTGCTCGTGCGCGCCTACCGCCGCCCGGCGCACGCGCAGCCCGACACGCAGCGGAGACTAGTCTTCGCCTGCCAGTTCCACACCTGTGCTGTGACCGACCACACGCTCTCCTTCACCAAGCAGCAGTTGGATCATGCCGCGCACGGTAACTATCACTATCTTACACTTAACGAGTGGAGGACTGTGGGCGATGAACAGCCCGGCGCACGCGCAGCCCGACACGCAGCGGAGACTAGTCTTCGCCTGCCAGTCCCACACCTCTGCTGTGGCTGACCACACGCTCTCCTTCACCAAGCAGCAGTTGGATCATGCCGCGCACGGTAACCATCTTTGTTTTTAACCTGTATGTGGCTTTATAGGCCAGGCCCAAGAAAGCGATAGGAGTGCGCGGTTGGAGAGTGGCCTGGGGGGGACTCAGGGGAAACCTCTGGCCCGGTAACCATCACTATCTTACTTACACTTGACGAGCGAAGGACTGCGGGTGAGAGACAGCCGGCGCACCTCGAAGACATACTAGTGCTGTGGCCTGTTCTTATCCGCCAGCCAGCTATAGGTACGCATGCCGCCGTAGTCGACCGCACAGTCCGTACACTTTCCTCATACCTTCCGCGCACGCTCGGTAAGTATCGCTATCCTATTCTTAATTTTTTTTAAACCTGACTGTGGGTTGAATAAAGCGATAGGAGTACGCGATTGGAGAGTAGCGTGGGGAAAATTCAGGAGAAACCTCCGCAACGACCATGTCAACCATGTGGGCAGCTTTTAAACTGGTAGAATAAGTACTCAAAGAGTTTGCGCTCCAGTGAGATTGCTGAGCGCCTTCAACCGAATCTGAGGTATAGTTTCCAATTACGCTCAGTCTCTAAGAACCTTGCGACCCGAACAAACTGTGTACTGCGTGAGGTAAGACGAGATGGATTGTAAATAAAATAGTTTCACTAATATTGCCGGCGACACACTAAGCAACAGCTGAATCATGCCGCGCACAGTAACTGCCATTCAACTCGACTCATCGCTTAATAATTATTTCATATAAAACTTTTTGTTTCTTTTTTTTTATCTTTATGAAATACATAGCCTTTGCCCGCGACTTCGTCGGCGTAGAACTCGTTTATCGCGGTAGAATTTAATTGCTATTTTATTTTATTTCAGGTGCTTACCTAGTTATCGCTCTTCTATATAAATTTCGATCCCATTACGAGAAGATTTCCAGGATAAAAAGTATCCAATGTCCTTCCCCAGGACTCAAACTATCTCCAAACCAAATTTCATCTATATCGGTTCAGCGGTTTAAACGTGAATAGGTATCATACAGACAGACATAATTCTGCATTTATAATATTAGTATGGAGCATACTCATAGATACTATCCATGAATAGTATCGACTAAATATTTGAACCTCCGTCTGTACGTTTTGTATCCTTTTGTTTACCGTTAATTGCGCATACAGCGTGCGAATGTGAGATTAGAGTTAAAGCAGCATTGTAATGGTATGTGCGGCTCAACAGACCCGTCGTTTCCCGGAGACGGCGCGGTGGAGCTGGTGTTCGCGCGCAGCGAGGGCGGCGGCGGCGCGGCGCCCGCGCCCACGCCCGCCGCGCCGCTGCGCGCCGCCCCCGACGCGCTCGCGCGCGCAGACTCGCTCGACCACCTGCGCCCGCTCTCCACGCTCACTGATGATGACCCCGGTAACTACAATTGCACACATACCTGGGCTTTACACGATGCAAGAGACTGCATGCAATTAGCATTACATTGCAGGCTTTGAACGTGTCTATACGTTAAGACGTAAGCCTCGGTGACCCCCTGCCACGCAATGTAATCAAAATCGCAGACAAGTTCTTGTACCATGTAAATCGGCCTTAACAGATGTTTCTGGTTCTACTAGGTGGTACAGGAGACGCTTCTAGTTTGACAGGCTGACAGCTAATGCGCACTCTTACACTTGACAGTATTTACCGTAGTGACATGGATAATTGGATAGCTATACCTAACTACAGATCCTGTCTCCACAGCACCCGGTTTAAAAATTAATACAGGCATATTCAAGCTCGGAAACAAAACAGAGTGTACGGGTGGTGTACGGCCAGTCGGCCAATCAATTTTATTTTTATATTCGGAGGACTGAGTTCTGTTCCGTACGCTGGCCCTGTACCAAACAGGTGTACAGATGTAGTGCAAAATGATTTTCCTTCGTACTTTATCGGAAAAGTTCGTATTTATCGTGCTCTCTTAATTAGCTTCAGTACCCATCTTACAGCTGTAGGGGTAACTTTGACACTTTAACATATGACACTAAACAATAAAGTTCCATAATAATGCATATGAAAACGTCACTCATTTAATACAATCATTGATTGACAGTTCGGGTGCCATCGTATTCCGATTGAGATCCGAGTTTTCCCGAAAGAAAATCATTTTGCAATACATCTGTACAAAAGAAACCCTTATGGTGTAACTGTCGTTCTTTCTGCTGCGAATCTGTGTCACATCGCTAAACATCTCAAAAACTATCATGCTATCTGACTCTCAAGTGACCAGCTTTTTCTCAGTCAAGCTCCTAATTTTAACTATTGTCCGAGTGCGAAACACAATTTTCAGCCGAAACCGAAACCGAATTTCGGCTTTTACTACAGTTTTAGCCAAAACCAATTAACACGATTTTCAGACGAAACTGAAATTATTTATATAAATTTTATTCCGCTACTTACTTCATAAATAGCTTAGAATATACCTAGATACCTACATATCTAAAAATTCTAGTGTCCGACCGAAGCATGACGCTGAAACCGAATTCCAGCTTTTGTTTCAGTATCAGCCTAAAGCACAAGACATTTTGGCCGAAACTGAAACCGCAACTTCTTTCGGAAACAACATTCCTAACTCTACAATTTTTAACCGACTTCAAAACAAGGAGGAGGTTCTCAATTCGCCTGTATGTTGGTTGTTGGTTTTTTATTTGTATGTTTGTTACGCGATTACTCCGCCATTTATGAACAGATTTGGAAAATTATTACATCTAGTATACACAAAGGTTATATTTGTCGTTATGTGATATTGTAACTTCCCTAAGGACCTAATTGAACGTTTTCAGATGTACTTATACTAAGTACCTCTACTTATTGTAGATTCCTAACCAAGGGTTGAAAGGGAGAAGGGGTTGGTTTCATCCAAGTTACACTCTCCTTTTCACTTTTTTGTATAGAATGAAAACAATTCTTTTTCACAAATATTGAGCGAGGTATCAAATGAAAGGGCCCCATATTACACCATTATAAACAGTGTTTTCGTAAAAAAAAAACAATTTCAAAACACACGAAGTTTGGACTCTTCCTGACAGGAAATGGCTGAATGATTTTTTCTTGAATAAACACCCGGGTCTAACAGTCTAAAATACTTACTAAGACTACTTAATCTCCTTACCCGAAAAAAAATTCTCCATACGCGAACTTCCCTACAGGACCATAGCCAACTCCTGGACTATAACTGAAAAGGAGTGTTATGCGAGACAGCGGCGTCGGATGAATTGAACGCTTGTTTTTTTTACACCAAAAACAAATTACTTACAAATAAATGAAATATAAATTAGTTATAAAATGAAATTAATCGATTTTCCTTTTTAAATATACAGTCAGCCCATGAAAATGTCGAGCATACTTAGAACCTTGTCACGTCGAAATCTAAGAAATGTTTAGACTGAAACGTCATAAAATTTGAAACCTCTTTAATTTGACAAAGTACTATAGTTAAAGTGCTCAACATTTTCGTTGGCCCACTGTACTTAATTTACCTTAATGACATAAAATCTCTTCCAAAATAGTTTTTGATTTGGCTGAATGCTGACCATGTTGAAAAAAGTGTAGGAACAATTAAAAGTTAAACCGACTTTTTAATCCCATCTCTTTTATTCATGATTTCACTATTTAGTTGTTTAATTCAGTTGTATTGTTTTAATAAAAAAATGTGATATGTGCGATTTATACGATTGTTAAATAAATGTATGTAAACTACACGATAATTATAGACCAGGAGCAAAGGCCACCGTACTTTACTCATGATACAATGGAGCTAGCAATTTACTCATCTGACGATATTTATTAGATATTTTTTGTGTAATAAATGGTTTGGTAGAAGTTATGCACTTTGTGATTTAGTTTATTTTTATGGTTTAAATTATTCTTTTTTTGAAGTATATCAAGAGCGTGACTGATCAAAGTGTGTGGTGTCCAAGATGTATATATATTCAATGATTAAAATTTTGAAGAAGAAAGACTGATTCTTATTTAAAAAAAAGTTTATTCGTTGATGAATCTAAAACGAAGCGTTTTATTTATGAAATCCCTTAAGGCTGGATGAGCGCACTTTTGAGTTTTTTTAAACCATCTGAGACCTAGAATATAATATTGTAAATAAATAAATAAATATAGGTATAAACTTGATAAAAAAACTGCAAAGTAACCACTTTTTGGGCTGTTTCATTCAAATATATTACTGTTATAAAATATGAGTACTTAATATATATTAATTTTTGTAGTCAACTAAAAACACTAAATAGTTAGATAATAATAATAATATTATAATAATATAAGCCTTTTATGCTGGCCAAGAGCAATCCCATTATTAATAATAATAAATAAAAAAATACATTAAAATTACAATTACACTCTTTCGACAGCATCGGTTTTGTCTGTTTGCCGTTTGGCAAAGGCCTCCTCCATCCCTTTCTTCAAATCTCTCAAATCTTCTTTAAATAGTTAGAGTTTAGTACCTAACCAAATTCGCATGGTTCTACGCGCAGAGCTTCCGTAGAGAGCGGGTTGGTTAATTTCAAACTCACGTGTCTTAGAGCGGGATATTTGTAATGTAACCACCCCTTAGATTCCCCGTCTTCCCCTACTTGCGAAAGTATCATTTTCACTTGCAAAATGACACTTCCGCACCGAACAAAATGTACTATTTCAACTCATATTTGAAACTTTGTTATTATGTAAACCGACGACACTTACCTACGTATTCGATGAAATTGTTTTAAGAAAAAAGATAAAGGCATAATATATTTTTTGTATATATTTAATCCTCTCATCTATGAGAGGAGGCCTGTGCCCAGCAGTGGGACGTATATAGGCTGATGATGATGATGATGATGATGATATATTTAATTAATAAATATTATTTATCATCAACGAACTCTTTAGAGATGTTTTACTGTTCCACTACAATACGGTCTACCTTAATTAAATAAATGAAAACAATAACAGTAAGACGGTAAATATATAAAATGTATTATTCCATTTTTATTAACTTAGAAAGGGCTAATGAAGTCTTCAATTGACCGTTACTCAGGTAGATCAGCAGTATTGGCTAGCGACAATATAATTATGAGGCGGCATCAGGTCGCAGTCTGTGGTGCCGCAGGTGTGGGGCTATTTTAGTGAAGTAGATCCGCCGGAGCCGTGCGCTGGCCGCCCGTCGCCGCCGCCCGCCCAGTCGCGCGCCCACCGCCGACCGGCACGCGTACCCACTCGTCCCATGTGTCAGCCAAACAAATCAAACACTATTCATCTACGAAAATCCTCTTATAAACAAAACTATAAATGCCTTCGGACAAAGTTCAATAACCCCGGTCATCAGTTACTCGTGTTTCTTAAACTTCGCTAATACGACAATCGGAAACGAGGTGAGTGGGACAATACAAGTTTACACTTCGACACAAATCGTCGATTTACACAATCCCGTGCCTACGCACTTCTTTAATTACTTTCTCTTATAACCCATGCTTAACGACACCTTTACAAAAACCTAATTACTTATTCAAATAAATCATCGAAAATGGTGTCGTAGTTACCTAAGTAGAAATAAGGAAGCGTTGGTCATATATGTGAACAATGGGCGCGCTTATTAGTGAAATGAACCAAGCTTTGTGAGAGTTCCAACGAGATCCGCGCATGGAGATTCGGCTCGGAGTGCAGCGGCGCCTGCGGCTTCGGCTAATTGACCGGCGTGGTGAATCGGTGATGGATGTCCCAGCGCTTGCTCGTCTCAGCGATGAGGAGCGGGCGCGGCGCCCACCGCCTCCTTTCGTCACACATCAACTTAATGCGATTCGACTGGCTCCACCGAGATCACTGGCTCGCACTCGCTCATGTGTTAACTTTTGCCCGTAGAAAGCAAATCTGGTCTGACGTCACTGATTCGATTACTTGCAGTGGCACTCCAGCCTAGTAATACGATATGGTGAAAACTGGAAACTAACTAAGCAGTTTGCGGCCTGTTGAAATCCGCTAAAATAAGGTTTCATATCAGTGCCTCAGATTTAAGAATACCTGATTATTTTTCACGTTTATTAGCATACATTTCATTAGTAAATAATTTTTCTTCCTAAGTGCTTAATATTTAGGTCCATTCATATCGGAAAAAGGTTTCAATGTTGTAGAAATGTTCATGTAAGATAAGGACCTACCTTGTTGGTTGCTCGTAGCTCTCAAGGTTTGGAAACAAAAACATATTTGTTAACACAACGAATCTTCAAGTCAATAAAGGGCGCGTATGATTATCCTGGAATTCATACGCTACGGTGTCTATCTTCAATTAGGCAGGCCGTAAGCTTAGTTGCCACAATAGTTGTATCTTTGTAATGTTTTTGCCTAATGAATCCACAGTAGGCGTTTATAAAATCCTCATAGTGCTTGGCTTTTACTTCTTCGAGAAGGTAAAACGATATAGTTTATTCATATTACAGATTTGCCGACGTGGAATACTACTAACTAAATGAATTTACCGCGTAGCATGTGGATAATTAACTTGATATTATTAATTTACGATCATGATATAGGTACGAAATGTTCGATGAAATAAATTATGTGCATTAGCACAGGATAGGTAGTTCTTTTTCTCTGTCTGTGTAGGTACTGCCTTAGTTCCTATTACTTCATAATTTAAGTTAATCAACTAGTACAACATTGGTATGTTTTACACCTATAGGTACCTGTCGTTTGGTATATATCATAGCTAAAGTCGTGTACGTAGTTATATACATATTAACAATAATTTATCGTGTTTGCTTTCAGCTTGACGAACAGTTCATATCACAGGTGTGCTAGTTAGAGTCGTGTCCTCGTGTCGTCACAGAATCGATCTCATTCACTAACTGTTTTTAATGTTACCATCTCTTTATCAGCGAATAAGTGCGATAATTCAATGTCAAAGCTATAAAGAGTGTATTAAGGCTAATGTGTTAATATATTAAAACAGATGATGGAATTTCCGATAAACGTTTGATTACAAAATGGTGCGCAACGCAATATCGCGAAGGTTTGTTTGCTTTACTTCGGCCGTATGTTTAAAGGTTTGAGGCGAGGTCACCCGCCCGCCGCCCGCCGTGCAACCAGACCACGCTCGTTAAATCATCATCTAATGGAGTTACGGATCGTATTCAATGTCACGTTCATTTAGTCAGATGAAACCTAACTAACATTCTCGGAAGAACCACTCCCTCTAATTAGTTAAGTAACAGTCACACTAACCCATACAGTAAGTTATAAACTTAATGGGTTGAAAATATGCCAGCAGGACTTCATGTAAGTACTTTATAGGTAGGTACCTATGCCCTTCATGCCTATGGTACATTTTTATTTTAATTGTTTGAACAATTTAAATAAAGGTTAGCTGGAAATTTAAATAGAAACGACTACTTACTAACTACAGTTACATAAATCGTAACGTAAAGTTTAAATGTCATGTAGAAAAATATGTATTCAAATGCACGTATTCTTAGTATAAAACTAATATTCGTTGCATCTTTCTGGATCATTAAATAAAGAATCAAGTTAAACCACTCCAAAGTTGGAGATAGTAGAGAACTTCGTAAACAAATGCATTAGGGCCGGCAAAAAGACATAAAAACCCCAAACTGGTTGCGATTTGAAGCCAACGAAATGCTAACAGATAGGTACCTAAACAGCGGATGAAGGTGCAATTTGGAGCCGGGGTATTGCTTAGATTTTCGTAGAATGGTCAGTGGGGCGGGCCGGTGATGTCATCGTGACCGGGCAAAATACTGACGAGGTTACATTCGTTCAGACAATGGTTATTTATTTACATTAACTAAAAATCATCTTCGATATGGTTTTTGTTTCTCTAGACGCTTTTTTTGGATTTGGAGATTGATAGTTTTTTTTCCTGATGCTTGTTCAGTCATTTGCTCCCGGATTTTTTTAGGGACTCTCTAAGCGAGCGATTATTGTGGTAGTCATTATGAAGTAATATAGGTGCTG
Organism: Cenopis cana; assembly: GCA_951800055.1. NCBI lineage: Eukaryota > Metazoa > Arthropoda > Insecta > Lepidoptera > Tortricidae > Cenopis > Cenopis cana. The sequence continues at coordinate 8,520,725 of OX637477.1, read as the reverse complement.
GGGTAGCATTATTACTGAATAAACCGCTTTTTATTTAATGATAATAAAATGAACAAACTTTTTTATGAACTAACATATAAAATACTAAATAAGGTACTTGAAATAAAATGTTTAAAATGTCAAGTCTTCCTCGATTTTTAATTTATGTTTTGACAGTGGGCGTGACACGTCCGACGGACGCACATCACGGTCACGCCAATGTTCACCAGCTAACGAACGATGGCGGACAATAAATCTTGCCGCGCCATCGCCGTTGACCGTGCGGGTCACTTTCTACACTTCCTATTGTGGCAGTTGTGACTTATTAGACAACGTTATCAAGGGCTCTACATTCTCGTTTCTATATTGTTGGAAATGAATGGATGATATGATAAATTGTAAACGCTCAACACCCGCAGCATAATTATACTTACTTAGATGGTTTATGGCTCTACGTCGGTATGTTAATTATGGAATAAGATTGTTTTAATATATTCCTACGTCTCTTAGATTTTGTTCTAGGTATGTACTTATCGGAAAAGTGCTTTAGTCGCCAATAATTATCAAACGTCACACTTAGTAACTCGTTTGGCTTAATTCCGGTACCTTTAGGACGTGATCAAATGATGTATGTCGTATCATCATCAGCCTATATATGTCCCACTGCTGGGCACAGGCCTCCTCTCATAGATGAGAGGGATTGGGCAGTAGTCCCCACGCTGGCCCAGAGCGAGTTGGGGACTTCACGTACATCTTTGAATTTCTTCGCAAATGTATGCAGGTTTCCTCACGATGTTTTTCCTTCACCTGTATGTCGTATACCGTGACTTAATTGGTTCCTCCAAGTGTACGTACATAATTATATGCACATGTCGGCTTCATAGTACCTTAATATCTTACCTTAACAAAAAAAACATTAGTGTTTGTAGAAACATCATTAAATTTGGAATAGTTGTTATTAATTATTCTTTTTTGGCCTATTGTTTCATAAATGTAAATGGGTTTGCAAAATTGGTATTTAAGAGTGTCGGACATGATTCAGTAGTGTCGGTAGGGCTCGCACCGTCGACCGCGCGGCACATCCTCTTCCTGCGCCGACGCTAGTTTCGTAACACTAGCCCGAACCAACGTGTTATTTCGGTTGACATCACAGAAATAACCGCATCTTCTTTAACAGCCGACGCCGACGGTCACCAGACGCTGACGTTGATATCTTTACACTAATTGCGTTATTGACAACCCTACTTTTAGTATAGTTGTGAAATCGACTATCCATTACATTGGCTCCGGGAATGAAGCTAAAAATTGTAATCAGACAGTGATAAACTGATAACTACTTTTTTTTTTGTTAGTGTGTGAGTGTTAGTACTGTTAGTATAGTGTTCGACCGAGGTGTTCGGTCATTTTTTGCAGATAGGTAGATCATTTTATGTAGGGTTTGGGTTTGTAGTACCTATCCAAAACCGAAGATTCGGTTTTGATTTCAGCCATTTTCGGCAAAATATCTGCTTTCGGTCAAGGCCGAAAATTAAGCAAAACTCAAAATTCGTTTTCGGTTTGAGCTGTAATTTTCAGGTACCTAAGTATTACCTACTGAAATTGGAGGAGTTACGAGCGCGAACGGCTCATCTTTAAAAGATTAATAATTAAATATTACTCGTAACTCGTATTTAGGTACTTAGATTACTGAGCGAGAAACACGCAGTCATTATGCAAATGAACCATATAAAGATGGTCTCAATTCCTTATATGTATTAAGTATTTACTCGCTTGGCAAGTTTGAGGATCGTTAAGACGCTTCGCTTGTTCCGCCAAAATGTTAGTTTAACATGCAATAATTTGAGGGTAAATCTGACACTTGCATTTCGTATTCAAATTTGATGTTCCATGGATTGATTCGAATTTGTTTGACGCGCTCCGTCTCAAGCACGCAATATCAATTTGGAATGCGAAATAAGTGTCACTTAAGATTTCTTGTTGTTAGTGTTATTACCTGTAGGTATATCTGCCTAGTAAACCGGTTAAATAGCTTTTTATAGTAATGTTATCAGTTTACGTAAAAATATTAAAGTATAATAATAATAATTTTGCATATACCTTCATTAGGAGGTCACTTCCTTATAAAGGTTAGTTGCATTGAATCTACCTGCAAAATCCTCGGCCTTGAAACTGTTTGACAGAATCGAGGTTATCGTGATTAACAACATAAACAGCCTGTTATAAAACTACTTAAGTATTTGAGTATTTTATATTGATTTGTTCAACAAAATAAACTAAAGTAATTTGGTACGTAGGTATCTTACCTATTTATGAATTTTAGTCATTGGTATAGCATTAACTTACAGTTAGTGCAAAAGTTACGTGTCCATAATGAGATGTTTCCTCGAAACTGTTTTTCATCTCAGTGCTCCCGCCGCACAACGGTGTTATCCCATCCCACAGTTGACGGGTAACGGGAAGCACCTAATCCTTTTATGGCACCCGAGTGGCTGCATCGTGCAGTCGCCTGCGCACCTGTGCCTGCACCCACGAGTGCAAGATGCGCGCATTACTCAATGAACCAAAACGCATTGACGATAAACATGTGTGAACGATCTCGTTACTACTACAACGTATCTGTCAGAGTTAAACGAAAGGAAATTGCACAGTACATACACTAACTTATTAGGAGGGGCCACGAGACGCTTATTGGAGCGAGTCGAATCCAATTTAGAAGCCGTCATTAATTAAACCGAAGCTAAACAGATTGACATAAGCCTAGGCGGTTAAAGGATATTACAAAACATGCCTACTCGTATAAATGCCTATCGCAAGTTATCGTCACTCAAATAGAGACAAAATTGTTGCTCATTTGTAAAATGACGTAATGACCTTGCACGAAGATTTAAAGGAAAAAGTTGATTAAATTTTCTTAGAGATCCCACGTGATGATTTATACGTTAAGCCTAAATAGCGTTGATTTTGTTTGCGTTGAATTGGTATCATTGTACAAGTACCTAGTATGTGATTAGATACCTATAATACACGTCTAATCTAGTAGGGAAGTGTAGGTAGTGTAAATATACAAACGTGTTATTTTAATTACTCAGACACAAGATCAGTTTCATTTAAATCCCAAATGGAGTGATTGATAGTAACGTTTTGCCATAGGTGAAAACAACGGCAGCGCAGAGGGTTCCGGGTCGGGCGGCGAGGCCGGGGAGGGGGCTGAAGCGGCGCACACGTTCGGTCCCCTCGACGGGTCCATCTACGCCACAGTGGTGCGCGCGGGCGGCGGGCCCGCGTCCCTGCTCAGCGCGTCCATGGACTCGGGCATCTCGTCGGCGGGGCGGCGCGCGGCGCCCAGCCCGCCCGACGAGCTCGACGCGTTGCTCGGCGACATGCTGCGCACCGTCAGCGCGCTGCCCGACGCGCCCGGCGTCTCACAGCCAGCCGATACCGCGCAATCGCACGCCGACCGTGCGCCCGACATACCGTATCACGCGCGCGCCGACTCCGCTCCCTTCACATACGGAGCGCCAGGCCTGCGACCCGGCATGCTGCGCGCGCCCAACCGCCTCGCCAGCCCCGAGCTGGTGCGGCGGGCTCTCGGCGGAGACCGCTCCTACCGGCCCATCGAAGACGACGATGACGAACGTGTCGCTACCCCTGAACCGGCGTCGCCTCGCACCCCTGTGTCTCCACGCACCCTTCGGAAACTCGCCCATGAAGACGTCACCACTACCACCACCACTACAGTACCACCGGCGGCCTCTCCTTTACGCAATGGCAGGTCAGTGTTACATAGGTATATCTTATTTAAATTAGATTTAAATGGTTTCTCAGATCGGAATATTCTAAATAAGTCTGTGTTAAGTATAATAATCCAGCTTAATCGGTTTAAGGGGGGAAGGAATTAATGCAAATTAATCGTTATCGTTATAAGAATAAAACTAATCAACTCAGGTTGGCGTAATAAAACTCTGCCGTAAAGCGGATGCATGGAGATAAAGGATTAGGTATGCTGCTTTATAAATAATTCAGAACCAATCGCGCAACTTCAATAAATCAGCCATGTTTTGTGCAATCATCGGTAAAGAAGTTCTGTTTTGTATTCTTAAAGCAAATACCCTCACTTGTTTATAACTCTTTTAGCGGCAGAATAGTAAAAGTCATTAAAAAGTTGGGTGAAGTTAAAATCAAAAGGGTTCTGGCGTTAAATGTAAACATGTGTTCCTGTTATGTGCAGTAGGCGGCGGCCGCGGCACTGGAGGCCATCGCCGCCTACTGCTCCTTCAACGAGCTACTGGCTACTCATAACCTCACTATTTACGCTGTATTTAGCGAATACCGATTATACTATAAAAATAATCAAACCTCACCTCTAACCGTGATCAAAGTTAAGCATTGCGATTAGATCATCAATGAACACATGCATGAAAGTATGATCAGCTTCGTATATATACCGGATACCATCTGTCCGATAATAGTTTGATGTTTTTATGGGTTTTTCCCTGAAACAATCAACTTATGGATCAACCATTTAGAAATCCTAAACTCCCTTATTCATAAAATTAACAAAGTGTTTTGTCCTATTCCCACAAACACAAATATGAAAGTGACAGCAGATAAAGGAAAAGCAATATAAGTAAGCAGCATTTTAGCTGAAATAGGTTTGATGAATTAACGTTAATGAATATGGGAATGGGGGTTGATCTTTTCTCGTTATTCTTTACCGTTGTCCTTAAGTGTAAGTAATCTGCAATAGACACAAATAACTCGTTAAACTCTTCCTACATGTCAATATTATATTCGATATCATATCGCGTAAATTATGTGAGTAGTTAGGTATACTTTAGTATATATATTGTAGTCTTTGCATATAAGTAGTTACAGTGTGTTTAAATGTTGTTAATTAAGAAATTTATTTATGTAGTTTTCTTTCTCTGGACCCATTTCAATCTCGATGAAGAGATCTATAAATTATACTTACCATACCATAAACCAATCTAGGCCGTTATACGACACCACAAACCCATTTCAGATCATGGCTTGTGTAGGTGATTTCGTACGTTTTATGGAGCTCGATGCTAAGCCATTAATTGTAACATAAGACATGCTTAATTGTGCTCTGTCCCCCTGGCTTACTGAGACCTTTAATGTCTGTTAGAACTGATTACATGGAAAAAGCATGAAAAATAAAACTAAACTTTGATCCCATTGATCATTTATTGATAGATGCGTGGGATCGAGATTCCGTGGGCGTTAATTGAATAACGAACAATGATCATAACAAAAAAGCAACCATTCCATGTAAGCCACTGTTGTGGTGTTTAAATAATGATTTGTGGCTCTATGGTACATTAATTATTCGAGGTGCGATTGACAGATAAAAGATACCACAATGATTCAATGGATTCTCTACAATACGGTAACTGACCTATTGACAGATTAATGAATGTCGTATATAAGATTTTTATTAAGACCATCTGCAGCTTCCTTATTTTAACCCTTTGACGGACAGAGGGAATGTATCGTACGTTAAACAAAAGCTAATCATACATAATAATATAATGATTTTTATCTCGGAATTAAACGTTTTTGTAGAAATGTTAAACCGTTAAAAGGTCAATGGACCTTTCAAATGAATTCCCCTTAACAAAATTAAATATTATTGCTAAAAACCTTTTTCAAAGAAGCATTACGTAAGGAAACAGAACATACACATGTAAACCGGTTGCTATAGATAGATAATAGCCAATCACCAAGTGTGTCAACAGTAACAAGGAGCAAATTACTGTTATTACTTAGTGCAAGGAGCGCGCGTGTGGCGGTGCGGGTATGGTACATACCTACATTACTTATTCTGTGCCTTGCCTACATCGTCTCTCCTTTTGCGCATGTGACATAAAGACTCCTGTTTGTTCGTTATACCTAATCTCATTCAGCCTTACAACGCTTATTTGAATATTTCGAATAACAGCGTCAACAAAGCCCCTCATTCATGAACCTGTTCTATGATTAAATATAGCGGTAATTGGAACGGTTTATTTACATTTGATGATAATCTTGTTGAGTAAGTAGGCAAGTTTTTATTTCTAATAACTGCTTTAGCTTACTAAATGGCTCGTAACGACATACAAGATTATCGCTGTCGCATAAACAACAAACAGCCACATGACAGCTATCGAGCATGATAAACAACAAGATAAATAAGTACCTAAGCATAATGCGATATCGATCTTGTCAATCACATGGACGTGGTTACAACGCATTGTAATCAAAACAATTATTCTGAAAGGAACACTTAACGGTTACGTAATTTGCTGTACGTAGAGATGTGTTGTTCGTATTTTTTAAACTACCTACAAGGAGGTGTCCCATAAAAGTGATATCTAATAATCGTCGTCTTATTTCATAGCAAAGACTAAGTAGTGAAATAAGAAGACTACGATAGTAGTAGATGGACCTATGTATTAAAAGTATGTGGGATACGATACAACATACAGTACTTAAAGTTTGTTGACACGTAACTGTTACACTACCTATGTAACGTATGTATGTTCTTTTAGGTATCGTTTTGAGATTATGTTAAATTTATGTGTCTTAATGCCTACCAAGAAGTCACCAGACATTACATGAAAGCCTACATAAACAAATACATATTAAATTAATTGCAATAGAAGATCAAAAATTTACTTGACATTTAATAGTATCTGCGTCATATTTTAATATCCGGAAGTATGGACGTGAATTAAGTTAAGTGACGGGTGTGGGCCGAGCGCTCAGCCGTTCCGCAACATTACGCGCAGCCACATGCGCCTGCGCCCGGCAAACTGCTTATTGCGAATTATTTATGTGGCGCCTACTGACTGATCACTTTAGACAAACTGCGTCCTGCAGGGCCTTTTCTTAGAAACTCTATTCGCTGACAATTTATAAATCGATACGATGGACGCAAACATCTTTCGCAACTCCCACGCATATGGTCACGCACGAAAGTCTTAATCATTGCTTAGGCCATTTCAAATAATAAGACATTGCTTAACATAATGCACTAAATCAGTAAGGTACGGCATACATGGGCCGGCTTATGAGAGTCGAGTCGGCTCGTAGAAATTGATTTGGAGCGATGGCGTGTGATTGCGTCGCCGCTGCCATCGCGACCCGAGCAAGTTGCTATTTCGAGATAAACGTCGCCATAAACGGGCGCCCGTCGACCGCGCCACGACCAGCACCCGGTGTGCTATCGCTCCGTACTTCCCATACATAGCGCCTGCCTATATTGAAATAAGTGCCGTTTCTTAACTGATCTACGAGATTCCTGTTATACGCATTTTACGCAAGAGCTGAGAGAGAGAGAAATGTTGAGTTAATTTTCAATATTCCTGCCAGTTTAGAATCTATAATAATGTTAATGACATTATTCTAATTAACAACTGTTGTGCTGTGCGATGTGGGATATCCTCGCCTCCTCCCACTATCGCATACTTACATAGCGACGGGCTTAGCATATGCGTATTTATCTTTGCCATATATGAATACAAGCCATCGTCAAGTCCTACGCAGAAAAAAAAAATAGGTAGTTACTTCATGTTATTTTATACCAGCTGTACAAATAAACACAAACAGGTTCGTATTCCTACTTAGTTGTAAAGGTACTAAATTATAAACATTGTGGGTTAGTTAGGTTATTTGAAAATAACACGCACAAATGACTAATTCTAAAACAAGCAAGTAGCTAGTTGGTCCATTTCGTAAATATTCCTTATGTTGTTTTAGGTGGTTAAATGGAGACGCAGAATGGATCGACCGATCTCCAAGCAACGCCCGCAAAGCCATTGAAGAAAATGGGACGTGGCGGTCAGCTAGCACCTTGGGATGGCACGAAACCTCCAGGGCAAGGGAACCGCGAAGGTCGGAGAGTGCTCTGGAAGGCAGCACGGGCCTTACGTGGCTACAGCGGCAACAGCAGAAGCTCAGGGAGAGAAAAGAAGCGAGAGAGAGGGTCGCCCGGTTGCCCCTTGAATGGGACGCTCCGGCCCGACACGTCCGTCGCTCTGCCAGTCACCGGTAATTATACATATTTTAAGAATATCCCAATACAAAAAGCATTGTTTACTTATGTTGTTTAAATACTCTGTATTGTGGTTTTCAGTGTGGACGGCTACACGAGCGACACAACCGCGTTTGCCGACGACGATGATGACTTCAGCGTTCCGTTGCACGTCAACACGTTACGAACTCCACTTAGAAACGATAGTATCAGTCCGCAAGCACCTGACAGGTAAATATCAATAGGTGCCTAACCGATCCGCCGGTGCAGTAATTTTGTCTCACGAACGCGTGTGAGCCATGGTGTGTTCAGTCAGATACATGCACATCAGCGTCAGCGTATAAGAGCTAATACAATTTCACATTGTATATGTGTCATTAAACTACAATGGCAAACCCGCGCTCTTGAGATAAAAGAAATAACGTGTGTAACGTGATTGACATTTAAATGTCATGTTTTTTGCAGAACCTCATCTAAAAAATTCATGTACGAAAAGATGACGTTGCGCGAATGGAGTGGCAGTAACACGCCTACGTCCACGACTGCGCCTGGTCTTCTGTCGCTTGCAGAGCCTGGCAACAATGACACTATCGTAAGTCCTACCTTAAGTATATGATTAGGATTAATTAATACATTTCTTAGGTAAATAAAAAGTCTTAGTACTTGTTAAATAAACATGTTTAGTAGGAGTAGTTCGTAGCAAATAACTTGTAGACTATATACTTCATTACTCTACTCTACGGACTCGTTTATTGCAGTCGTAATACCACCGGTAGCCCGTGACACGTACAGAGGGTTTATAGTTTGCCTCATACTCGTACATTCACAAAACCTGACGCTAGATCACTTGAGACTCATTTCACAAAGGCTTAATTTAACCCGTCGTTAAAGCGGAAGTCACTGTCTAATAAAATAAAGGGGCTTGCGCTTGTGTTGCAATTGCAATGTATCCAGTGGTGTGAGTGTATTGTCTGTGGCAGGAGGTTTCCCCTGGATTTTCCCCAGGCCCGTCAACCACGCACTCCTATCGTTTTAAACGTGCCACACACTGGAGCGGCCTGCGGTGGCAGACATGACAGGCCGCGTGTGTCTGGATGAATGTTAAGATAGTCATAGTCTACAAATGACCGCCACCGCCACAACAGGCCGCTGCAGTGTGTGATGGGCTTTATTGAGCCCGTCAGGATCAAATCTAAAAAGAAATAATCTGTGGCAGGTCCGCGAGCGCACGGAGAGCTGGTCGCGGTCGGAGTCTCGCGCGGGCACGCCGCTGTTCCCGACGCATCCGCGTACGCCCTACCCGCCCACGCCCACGCCCTCGCTCAGCGCGCGCCCGCCGCGCTCGCCGCCCGTCACCAGGTAAGTACATACGCCGACAACTAGAGCTACAACCCACCAACTCTCATTTTCTCAAAAATGGCCCGCAAAGTGAACGTTACTCACTAGTCTCACTACATATTGGAAGATAAAATGTATTCTCGCAAGCTCGTCCATTTAAAACAATGTAATACTCCGCCTGCAATTGCCTCTTTCCCGGCCACGGCAATAAATTGTCTTATCAAACATGTCCAGAGAAATAGAGCTTACATAACACGAAATGAAATGAAAATGAAAATATTTTATGTCACACCTGGCCATAAAGTGGCCATTATCGCACGCTCCGCGCGCGAAAAAACCCACTTCCTGGCCAGGGGGTGACATAAAATTTTGTACTTACCACGGGCGATAATAAAGAAAGCCTCAGATCGTATATTTATCGCCCTTGCCTTCGGCTCGGGCGTAAAATACCTGCGATCTGAGACATTCTTTGTTTTATCGCCCTTGGTAAGTAATGTACTATTATTGCTGAACATGGGTGGCTGGTACAGGTTGTTAGTGGCTGACATTAATAGTTCCAACATGCTCTGCCGTCTAACGATAGCCGACAGCGAAAGCCATCGTTGCGCAGCTTTTCGAATTTGTAGGTCCGTAATGGGTTTTTTAATAGAAAATTCCCTGTGACCCGCACGCGGTTTGATACAATGATAACCTTTTATTGAATAACAGGAAAGAGCGCGAAAGCAGCCCCGAGTCCGAGTACCGCATATACAACGGCAGCTGCGGGTCGCGGCGCTCGAGCGCGGGCGGCTCGGAGCCGCAGCACGTGGCGCCCGACCGCGAGCGCTTCGCCCGCGACACCAGCCACTTCTGGTACAAGCCCAACATCTCCCGGGACGACGGTCAGTCACGCTTCCTACTCTTATCCGGCTCGAAGGACCGTGTTTCATTTAGTTATTTACTAGTCTCTGGTAATAGGCCGCCAACTGAATTATTAACAGGTGGGCTAGCACAACTTACTGCCAAATCATATTAAATCCAAATTATATAAGAGGAGGGTAGATTTTTCTCTACTCGCGTGGCCTCGCAGCGGCAGTTGTGCTAGCCCTGGCGCGCTGGTCGAAATACGCTCTTTTCATACAATGGCACATTAACTAATCGACATTATGAACACAGCGGTAGCAGCGCTGCAGCAGCTGGAGGACGGATCGTTCATCGTGCGCGACTCGAACTCGTTCCCGGGCGCGTTCGGTCTGGCGGTGCGCGCGGGCGGCGGCGTGCGGCACTTCCTCGTGGAGCCGGCGGCGCGCGGCGTGCGCCTGCGCGGCTGCCCCGACGAGCCCGTGTTCGGCTCGCTGTCGGCTCTAGTCTACCAGCACACCGTCACGCCGCTCGCGCTGCCCGTGCCGCTGCGGCTGCCCGACAGGTACTTACTTACTCCGTTGGCTCAGTGACCCACATTGGATCTTGGGACCGTAGGGCGCTCGCGCACCTTATTTTGTACAGTAGCCTGCAAAGAGATGCACACACTTTTTCACCTTCTTCCTAGCTGCTTGCAGTCCTAAAACATATACATCTCTTTGTAGTCAACTGTATGATCTCCCAGTTTTCTGCGTTCAAGATGCAGGTTTTTGTCTATTTCCTGACGCAAAACCACGCTCATTCTTAACAAGTTAGGTCGACGAGTGATTTCATCAAAGACTTCAACCGAGTTCGATTGAGATTTTGTATCAGCACAAAACTCCTCTGTAAAGTGTAGTTTCCGGTCCAGGGACCCGTGGAGCGGCGGGTCGGCGAGCGCGGCGGCGCGCGCGCTGCTGGCGACGGGCGCGGCGTGCCACGTGCTGCTGCTCGGCTCCGAGAACACGGAGGCGCTCACCGGGCCCGCCGCCGTCAAGCGCGCCGTCACCAACATCATTCTCAAGAAGGTGATGCTAACCTCGTTATAACAGGGTGGATGTAAAGATTAATGAATTAAGTGTTGGTACAACTCGGGAAACCGCTAATACTCGTGCTGGCGCATGCTCCCCATATAGACACTTTTGCTGCGAGACACGCACCCTAGGAACAAAATTGTATGGATATATCTTGATCTCCGATCACTCAATATATATTACAAACCTGGGGTCAATTTTAACAGTGATTAATCTTCATTCGTCTCGGGAAAGGATAATTCCGTTGTAATTAACGAGAAGGTCGACATTATGAACACAGCGGTAGCAGCGCTACAGCAGCTGGAGGAGGGGTCGTACATCGTGCGCGACTCGAACTCGAAAAAAGGCATGTCGACCGCTTACATTGAGACCGCGCGGAAGGTTTGCGGGAGGCAGAGACCAGACGCCCGCTACCTGTCCGCTATCCTTCGACGTCTCCTTTCTTACCCCTGTTCCGTCACAGGCGAAGGCTCATTAAGACGGTCGATCTACATCCGAAATCTGTTTGTTTGATACAGGTTGGGGCCCACGTGGTGCACTTCAAGGTGTTTGGCGGCGGCATAACGCTGACGGACGCGGCGCGAAAGCTGTTCTTCCGGCGCCACTACCCCGCCGCCGCCGTGTCGTACGCGGGGCTCGACCCCGACGAGCGCCGGTACGCGCACGTCGACAACGGGAACAAATCAGAAAAGTAAGCACACCCTGCACACCTTATCATCATAAATTTAAGAGTTAGACTCTTGTCGGTGTAGCTCTCTCCATCTGACTCTAGGCTCTCAGTGCCGTCTCCTTGACCCCCTTGCACGACATGACTGCTAATTTTGCTTGTATTCGTTTCATGTAGCTTATCCTCGGTCTTCCCCTTCCCCGCTTTCCTTCATATTCAATTTTGCCTTCTATGATGTTCTATAAAAGGCGTCGTGTCGTATATAAGATGATCAATCATTTTCCCTCTTCTATTTTCTTTACTTCCAGCAGTTTCCTTTTCTCCCCTACTCTCCTCAGCTCTTTAACCTTATACCCTTATCTTATCTAGATGAGGGCCTTGCGGATACTCTTCGACCCAATGGGATCTTTTGTGCAATCGCCCTCCCCCTTTAGGTATACTCCAAGCTACTCTCCAACCTTTCCACAAACCGGATGATGGAGCTAAGCGAGAGTACTCTGAAGTCCTTTGGTTCTGAGTAGCCATTGCCAAAGTTAGTCATTCTTTGTCTGGCAAGGGCGTGACATTCACACAGCAAGTGTTCTATTGTCTCGTCAATCTCGTCATCCTCGCCACACATCCTACAATCTGTGTTGCCCGATATCTTGGCCAAGGATCCTTTGACCCCGAAGTAGTACTGTCATCTTGAAGGTATAGAGGGAAATCCGCCTCAAAGCATTACCCTGTATACCCCTTTTTTAGCGTAAAATAACAGTACTAAAGTGACCACCACCCAGATATGATTCTGAGCTGTTTTCTGCTGAATTCCCAAAGCTTGCTGGTTCAGCTTGATTCCACCCCATCAATGAAGAGCTTTGAGTGCCTTAATCCCACCTCATTTTGTTATGGTCCTAACCGTATACACTGGCCCCTTATCTTGATATGGTCGCAGTTATCACGTAGCTACAAGATAAAGCATCTGTTACTTTCTATCGAGTGGTATTAGAAAGTGACGTCGAGTTTCTTCTGCACCCTCCTGGGTGTTAGGGGGTTCTGCCAGTTCGCCTCTATAGCTACTACAATACGTTTGATTTTTGTAAATAACCCCATTTATTCTGTGTACAGACGAATCTTCGCGTTCGTGGCGCGCGCGGCGACGGGCGCCGACAACCAGTGCCATGTGTTCGCCGAACTCGAGCCCGAACAGCCCGCCACCGCCATCGTCAACTTCGTCAACAAGGTATTCCTAATTACAACCTTATGATCTAAGTGAGAAGGTTCAAATTATAACGTCTGTCTAATTTTTTCTTTACATTATTTTGACTAATGTAATACAATAGTTAGTAGCAAGATACGATGCATTCGTGTCTTTTTATTTAGCTTAAAAGAACTGTGAATGATTCAGGCCTACTTAGTTATCGCTTTTCCATACAAACTTCCCCGGGCTAAAAAATACCCTGTGCGGTCTTCCCCGGGACTCAAAATATCCCCATACCTAAATTTCATCTATTTCGGTTAAGCTATTTGAGTGTGAAGAGATAACAGACAGACAGACACACTTTCGCATTTATAATATTACCTAGTATGGATTAGATTCAAATCCAGGCTAACACTTTAATAGCGATTCGATATAAATTATGTTGTTAATTCTTACATACTATCTTATGTTTGTTATTTCTCATTACAGGCATTACTCGGAAACTCACAGAAAAAGGACATCATTTAAATAGCAACTGACATCGAGTGACGATGTCTGTATCGGTCGAATACTCATGAAACCTGTTCAAAGGCGGCTACTAGGTCGCAGTCGATATCTTTGTGATACGAGAGATAGGCGAAATAGGTACATATACTTATCGGGAGAACTATTGTCGGTGTAGACATTGAGTTATATTAACTACATTTGTGCATGGAGATCGTGTATCACAAATTGAACTTGGTCACTATGAACAATTCATTTTATCGTAACTAAATGAATTAATTTCAAAGATTTTATTTTTAATACGCTTCGTATTTCACCAAGTACAATTAACCAACCCTATTGTTAGTTAAGCTAAATTAATATAAATGTTATATTAATACTGTAGCATAAGAAACTAACTAGTCTCATATAGTAATATAATATATAATGTAGTGATATCAAGCGTGCCTATATAATGTTTAAAACGTCTACATTGTCAACTTGTGATCGCGGTTGAACATTAAGGAATCAACAGTTTCATGAAAAAAATTGACCAAGGTGATGAGATGAGAAACCCATCTGATCAGAAATTCATTACAATAATGCGGGTCAGTCGCAATTTCGCAAATCGTAAAAATGAAATCTTTAATCCTGTAGTTAGACGCAATTTTAAAATCAATTTGAATAAATAATGCAAATAATTTATAAGTCTTATTGCTAACACACAAATATGGAATCAAAGAACTTCATACTATTCCAGTAAACGTACAACGAATAATATGAGTACAAGAATAGAAGGCTAAGAAATGATTTATACACAAAGTTTTGAATAAGAAATAACAAATACTGCATTGCGGCCTAAAAACTACTCTTAAGGGCCTAATAGAAAAGCAAGTACCTACTCGTAACTACTACTAATGCACAGTTAAATTCATAGAATCGTTAAATTAATTACAAATTATTATATAATTTGTTCCATAGTATGACTCCAAAAAATGCGTAGGCGCAGTCCGTACCTTTAGGTAGTAACTAGTTGGTATATGATATGAACGATATGAAATATATTTGTCATTTTCTGTGATATGGTTCATTCATAAGTATTGTGTACAGTCGACGTCAAAGATATGTTTACATTTTTTACCTTATTACAATGGAATAAGGTGCAAAAGTGTAAACATAGATGTGACGTCGACTGAACTTACACTGTTGTGTAAAAATACTGAGGTACCTTTTCCCAGAGAACGACACTTACATACACGCTGTTGCCTTGTACAACGACAGACGATAGCAATGTGATGGGATATCTCCAGTGAATATGATATGCTAATATTATGTTATCGATGAGTACAGTCAATGGCATAAATATGTATACACTTTTGGACCTTATTTCAATGGAGTAAGGTGAAAAAGTGTATACATATTGGTACCCTTGACTGTATTACTATCAATTACAGTTTATACTCCGTAATCAATACTTGACGCCATAGACAATTGCCTTATAAAAGTACACCAGTGATCTAAATAAGAATATTATTTTAATTATTTAATGATATCCATGTATTTAAGATATTAATGTTAAATGTAACACATTTATTGTACCTAATAAATAACTGTTGTAAAATGTATTTATTGGTTATAATACACTATTTGAAATAAATTGCCGGTTATTTTTTTATTTCAAGGAACTAACTACTTGTAACATTGGCGGTAAACTGATGTAATATATATAATTTTAATTACAAATACCTATTCTAGAACTAGTATCTAAAAATGCGACGCGATGTGCCGTACCAGCCATTGGCACTTCACGTCAGTTGCCTATATATATATTATTTTAAATATTGAAAGGAGATCATATCGTAGCAGCATAGTTTAAAAATGCGGTCGTCTGTATTTGCGTACGACGCGGCGTAACCGACGCATGCGTCATTCGTCGGAGCGGCCGAAACGCAGATGTCCGTAGTCGTCGAATACGTCGTCGGCGCGTGCGGAGTGGCGCACGGCGTAGTCGCGGTAAAGCGGGCGGAAGTCCTCGTCGTCGTCCATGGGCAGGGCGCGCTCCTTGGCGTCGCAACACGTCGACAGCGTCGCCAAGGTCACGCTCAGGGCCAGGGCTACCAACGTCGTGAGCCGCATTTTAACTACAAGTTTAGAAAATCCTATTAACAATAGTCAATGTTTCACCCACATTTTCGACAGTTTTTACGATTTGCAGAGGATTACTCTGGGAAAAAAGAAAGAAAAAGAAGTTTGGTAACACAGTGCCAAGAAGTTTGGTACCTAAGTATTAAATTTAATTACCAAAATGGGTACCGCTCAGCATACTGTCATGAAAATCATGACCCCGATTTTCAGGAAAACCAGGAATAAACAATATCAAATTATAAAATAGCATACCTACATACAAAAACGGATAGAGAGGTATGACAAACAGAGTCTTCCTCATCATCATTGAGATGATTCATCAACAGCCTATACGTCCCACTGCTGGGCTCAGATCTCCTCTCAGAAGCGGATTATCCCTACGGCAAACCAGGTACACTTGACTGAACGAAAACATCGTGACCGCTAGCTCTAGTATAAGTTTTATCGAAACATTAACTAATTCGAACGCGTTTGCGTTTTGTCTCAAAATGTATGAAAACGCTCCCACCGAGTTTGAAATACGCGCGTTCATCGGTTAGCAACAAATGTTATACTCGCTGTTTTAGTTTCCACTAGTGACCACCAGAGGCGCTGTTCACGTTTTCATACCACTTTCATACATTTTGAGACAAACCGCAAACGCGTTCGAATTAGTTAATGTTTCGAAAAAACTTATAGGTACTAGAGCTACGTGTCACGGAACAGTAAAATATCGAACTTCGAAAAACTCATAGGTACGAATACGATTTGGACCCACGAACGACGCCGCTCGCGCTCCTACCATCAAAGATACGCGTGACGTCATTTATGGCGCTTTGCGTACTTATGGTCGTAAAGGCGTCGTCGGGCGTCGTATTTCGATCTAGCACTTTTGAACCTTAACACATTCATTGCCGACGAGTGCTACGCGCTACGCTCATAGCCGGTAACATGGCTTTTCTGCTTTGTAGCGAAAACTGTCTACGAACGGAGAGCCCGATATCATATATTCGGCGCTGACAGTGTTAGTGAACAAATAGTAATAATAGAGTCGAAGAGAAGACCACTATTGGCTTACTATTGATACCTACATACAAAACCCGACATCTTTAATCCAGTATAGATACCTACCAAGTATAAGTATAAATAATATATAATAACTCACCCGTTAGCCCAAGGAGACGGTGAATTGCCAAATGCGGGACTGGAAGATCAACAGGCAGTTTTTATACTATCCCATTGGGTAGAAAAATAACTCCCCCTTCTTTAATATTCCCCTCGCATTGAGGCCTCTCTGTAGTCTGCACAAGCACCGTAATTAGAATTGACACATTGCAATTATCTCGACAGCCAATACTTAATCTGTTATTGTTTTGAAGACTTTGAAGTGGCTTTAACAGTGCTTTAACATAAATAATTTTATAGCAGTTGTTTGTTTAATCAAAAATGTTTTCTCAATAAGTTTGATAGTATTTGTGCCATTTTCAATAAGCCGTAAAGTAGGCCGGTTACGCGAGTAGCGTCAGTTTGCGACCACCTATAGAAAGGGATTTCGTCAATTAAAGATCCTTAATATTTTTACAAACCCTAATGAAACAGTAAATAGTATGTACCTACGTAAGCATTTTATTTGGTACCTAGGTACTTATTATGTGGGAATCGAATAAAAAAACGAGAAACTAAGTTCATCAACTCATCCAAGTGGTTGCAAACCGGCACACCAATCGAACTGGTCCCTAACCGAGCTTAAATAATTACCAAAATAGAAATCTGAGCCAAATACAGCTTATATGACATTTTATTTTCTTTAAGTATAAAATATTTTAAAACATTCATTTCATTTAAGAAAATTAGTGGACGGTTCAGAAACTTCAAGTCGTTTGATTTTTGCCGCTAGAACACTCACCACAGAGCACCTTTAAATGATAGAATGAAATAGTTATAAAGCTATCCCATTCTATGGCGTCAGTTACACGGTCAATATTATCACGTGATACAGTATTGGCCTCTCTGTCACTTTCATGTTAGTGAGAGAGAGGCCAATACTGTATCGTGTGATAATATTGACCGTGTCACCGATGCCTATCAGATGGCTGTGTCCCTGCACCAATCAGCGTTCGATAATGAATAGTATCATTATGTAAGTGTAGTTTTTTTTTTATTAGACCATAGACATTTATAATATAACCTGATTATTAAAAAAAGTTTTGCCGCCACTTTCCGTTCTCAACTAATCAAATTTAGCATTACTTTTCTCTTTTCATGATAATAAAACTAAACAAACATGGGAATAAATACAACAGAATTTGAAACCTTTGAACAGCAATTCTTGGAATTGATTGCTGAATTTGAGTCTATTAGCGTGAGTAGTATTAGAATTTAGTTTTAACTGTTGTAATTTAACTTAGGGCAGGCAATATATATCAAATATATTACTCAACCAGTATACAACGTAAAAACTTCCATCTTAACCTACATTGATGACAAACTCAGTTTTCAATTTATGATTTGCCCCGTTGGTGCTCCCATGAAATACACGCATTGCTTAGATATCAGAAAAGCACTTGCGAGAAGCCGTCCAGTCGGAATCGACGCGCGCGGAGGCCGCGGAAGCGGGGCGGGACGCCGCCGAGCGCGCCGCGGCGGAGGCGCGCCACGGCGCGGCCGCCGCCACCGCGAGCGCCGCCCACGCCGCCGACGCGCTCGCCAAGGCCCACGAGGAACTGGCGAACGTCAACACGCAAATGGACATAACGGTGGGTTTGGGTATTGACTTCGACCAATGTCAGGACCATTTGTAATCGACCCTAAAGGGGCTCCAGCTAGCAGCCAGTTTGTTGGAGGCCCCTTTTCTGATATATAAGATCTGGGGGCCGATTTTTGAGTGTCGAACGCTCGAATGTTCGCTCGAGATCTGTCAAAAAACTATGACGTTTTGACAAATGCCGAGTGAAAATTCGAGCGTTCGACACTCAAAAATCGGTCCCCTGATCTGTATCGTTTTCCAACCAATTTCAATACATCAGTTAGCAAATATGAAAACTTAAACTAAAACAAATCCAGTGTTGGTGCGAGCGACCAATGCGTCCTTACAACTCTATTCCAACCGGCTCGCCTAATTTTCAGCCAGTGCAGTTATTATAATACGGCTCATGAAGAATAAGAAAGGCAATTTATTTCCGGCTTCCCTAAGAATATTTTTGACGCGCCGCCACTGAGATTTGTTGTGTACCTACCTACCTAGGTCACATGAAGTTGATTTATGCACCACGATTTAGTAAAGGAAATTCAGCTATTAAACGTTTTATATTATTTAACTTTTTATTGACCACAAACTTGCAATGCATAATACCTAAGCTATATTTTGGAGGTTTGTAAATTTGTACGTAAGCATCAAAATCTATATACCAAAGCCAAAGACCGTCACACGTGCACCCTTAATTTAAGACATAAAGATAAAATAGCCCTTCCTGCAAGTAACTTACAGATAAGCAACAAAAGCCCCCATATGATAGCCATACGGATTTACAATAGTCTTCCAAAGGATATAGCTGATGAGCCCAAATATACGAAATTTGTTAGTAATTTAAAAACATATTTAATAGAGAAATGCTTTTATTCGTTGCAAGAATTCT
This sequence comes from Cenopis cana, assembly GCA_951800055.1. Classification (NCBI taxonomy): domain Eukaryota; kingdom Metazoa; phylum Arthropoda; class Insecta; order Lepidoptera; family Tortricidae; genus Cenopis; species Cenopis cana. The sequence continues at coordinate 8,501,374 of OX637477.1, read as the reverse complement.
TAAATGTAAATAGCTACTATAAATATAGTTAAAATATTATTAGAATAATTTAGGTGTAAGTTCTTTATTTTTGTAATGTAATGTCATGTTCAAATTTGCAATACCCGTACAGGGTTTCATGTTGTACCTTAAACTAGCATATTTTAAGACCTGCTGTATTCACATGAGAGCAATAAAAGTATTAAGTATTAAGTATTTTTATCATATATCATCCCTAAAATGCTGAATTTAATTAGCATTATTTCGGTTAGGCCCGGCAGCGTAGCTTACTAGAAGAGCGCTGTGCCGAACTATCGCGACAGCTGAGCGGGCTGGAGCGTGAAGTGCAGCAGTTGCGGCCACTGCAGGCCACACACTCTGCGCTGCAGCGGCAGTATACCGAACTGCAGGACAGAGTCCGTCTCGCCACGGAAGACGCACGAAGGTATGCCCGACAGGTAGAACCTGGAGCTCGAAGCGAAGAAAGTTATTTGGCTTTGATTGACTGATTTTGATTGTCTCTTGGTTTTCATATTGTCTTGCTAGAGGTGAGAATTTGAGTATACTACTCAGGGATAAAACTGTTTTTGTTTTGTCTTGGGAGCGCTTAAATACCTTAACATCACGCAATGTGGCTATAGCGCATGATGGTATCGAGAGTATCTCGGCTTATCTCGAGCTGTGCGTCTTTTTTTGATAGGTGCTGTTAAAAAGTGACGGATAGCTCAAGATAAGCCGACAAACTGACGTTGCCATCATGTGCTAGCCATACAGGACTCAGTCTTAATTGCACGCCTACGCTACGCCGAACCGGCCCCCAGTACTCAAAGACTATAATATGCAGTACTTACTTAAAGGTAATTTGCACGTTGATCGTTGAAAATTGTTAAATTTTACCTCACACGCCGAATCGGCCTGCAGTAGGTATAGAGGTATAGGTAAGGTAAAGTCGCACATTTAATATTATGAAATTCATAAAGATTACGAAATGAAACTACCTAGTTAATTATCCAATATTGTAAGTAGGTATCCACAATTTTTACTGCAAATTTCTCCTAATTTCTTGGACATGGTTCCTAACAGGTAATGGTAATAGGTACACGTAAGTATTTCAAACCTCATGTTCACGAAATCTTTATACCTATTCATCTATAATTGAATCTAAGTCATGGTCATGAATCATAGGAAGCAGCTCCTAACCTTCCTCAGTCGAGTGAACAGCGTGCATTGGAATCTAATTCACAAGACTTGCGATGGTGTCGTTGTGGTCTGTTACCGCTCAGCCTTTTAAAAACAAAGTACAAAACATGTTTAACTAACATACCTAGGTATGAATATTATCCATGATGAGATTGATGAGTATGATGACTAATGATAATGACTCTAATGAATATTAAAAAACACACACATTTTAACTTTTCTCTTTTAAAACTTACACCATCATAGAATATTATATTACTAACCTAATATCAAATAACATAATAATGTAAACATAGCGAGGCGACACGACTCGAGAGCTCGCTCCGGCGCGTGGAGCGGTGCGCAAGCGGCGGCGCGGAGATCCGCGAGCGCGCGCGCCTCGCCGCCGCCGCGCACGCGCGCGAACGCCGGCGCACCGCCGCTGAGCTGCACCATACCGCCGGCGAACTAAGACGAGCCAACAGTGAGTACCTACTACCATCGTTAACACAGCGATAAGCATCGTGGCTAGACTGCGGGCCACGTGCCGGTGGAAATTAGCCGTGCAATGAAAAATAATTAGCGTGTATTTTCTTTTCAGCTGAAATAACTCGCCTGAGTACACTCGTAGCTGAACTCCAGACCCGTTTATCCGAGGCCAGTATTAGGGAGTCTAAGGCGGAGGTAGACCCGGACGCCGAAGCACTGAGTGTAGCCAAGGCTGCCCTGGAAGCCGAGCGCGCGGGCTCTGCGCGGCTGGAGCGGGCGCTGGCCGCAGCACTGGCCGACAACGCGTCACTCGCTGCTAGCTTGCACGCCAGGGACAACACGCAAGCCACTTTAGAACGAGCACAACCTAATTCTCCAGCTAAAGACGAGAGCACCAAAATCTCACCAATTGATTCTTTTCTAGCTGATTAAGAGGAGGGGTAGGGCAAGCTCTCTCCATACAAACTTTGTGCAGGATTTTCTTCGTTTGTGTTTCCATTAAAGTTATGATTTTTGGTCAGTATGCTTATTTTTCTGTTAGCTATTTCGTGATGTAATTTTTTTTTCATTGATATTATATTTCAATTTTTTTAATTTTTCATTTTTTTTTAATATTTGAAAATTTCCACATCACTTTCTTCGCATATCTAATATTTACATCCAAAAAAAATATTAGATTCGTTTGTGCCAAAACCTACGAATAAAACGTGCACTGAGTTTGTATGGAGAATGCCTTGACCACCTCTGCGCCTTAATTAAAAAACTCTATCTATACATGAATAGTTACATACATAATTCAAAGTACGAATTATATATATTAGATTAGTAGTATAAGTAAAACATTCTGCTTAAATATATGTTTTATTCATCACCCGAAACACTTCGGTCTACAAGGTACTGGACGTAGGCCACCCACAAGGTTCATCCATCCTAATCACCCAACCCAACGGAACTCTACAAAACCTTCAGCACTTCAGCAGGTCATTAGTCCACCTTGTGAGTCTCTTGCCTTGCGCATTGTGAATTGTGATCGCAGGTCCAAGGACTTTTCGAGCTCATCGACCATCCCACCAACAAATTGCTGCTATTACTAAGTACTTATAAAGAAAGTTGATATAGGTATCATTTTAAATGTATGGCCCCATTGTGCCATTTAAATTTATGGTGTTTGTACGCGTTCATTATATGTGTACCTACGTGCGTAATACGATAATACCTGCGTACTAAATTCTAATTATAAGCATGGGAATATGGTTTTATTGGCTGCTAAGTATAATGAGTTCGAAAGTTATATCTTCGGATCGCACATCACTCTACAACAATCGCATTATATCTTATAACACAATCGTGTGCAAGAACCTGTCGTGGCTCGCGTAAGATGTATTATGTAGTCTTTTCACTCCAAACAGGTTTTTCGACAAAACTCGCACGTCGATATATGACTTACATGTAAGTTGTAAGGTGTTGTTGACATACGAATAGCAAGAGAATATGCACTTCGGTCTTAAAGTAGCGTAGCACAGTGGTGCCGCGCTCTAAGAAGAGCGGTCATAGGAGTTTCGCGCACCTAAATGCTAATTTAATGCAACTTAGTGCATCTAATTATATTATATTATAGTAAATTGAGTTAAATAATACTATAATAAAGAGATTATAGTATAATAATAGTATTTATTCAGTTAATAAATCAGGCTAATGGTACAATAAGTAACCATATGAAATTCTACAATTAACACAATAAGATTATACAAAAATATACAGAATTAGTTTATACATTTATATTTAAAAATATTAAAATTAACTTATTATCTAATTATTTACTAGTTACAGACCCAAAAACTCATTAAATAATTACATTTTAGTTTACAAATTAACTGGAGTCTGTAATATGACGTAACTAGTAAAATTCCATCCTCTATACCTGAAAATTTGAATCTGAAAACTTCTGTTTGTACTTATTATGCCCCGTATTGCCGTCAAACCCCCACCCCTACCGCATTTACCAATTAAAACGAATTATTTGTTTAGATCAATATTTTCGAGAGCATTATTTCGAGATTCTAGAATTCGAGATGTGGGATGGTCCAACAAAGACTGTTATTCTACTTCGGCGGATGATTCCGAGACAATCTTGATTAGTGGATACCTCTTCTTGGCATCCAAGACTTTTTTATGCGATGGCAAAATATTAGGACACTTCGAATTTATAACGACGTTTAATAAGTTATACCGATGCTTTGTCAACTTGGCCTCAGTTCAACTTCGTCAGTATTGAATTGCACAGATGAAATGTTAGATTTTATAGAATGAGTAAAGAGTTTATAGTGGATCTATCCACATTAGCCAACTCCGCCAATCTGCGCCATTTTGATCTCTTGCTGCAGTCCATAAGGTTCTTTATGTGCTGCTCGCCGCTCGTAGAACTAACTGCCGCAGGCTGCTGTTGGTTCATATCACTTGTAGTTGACAGATTGCAGACTTCTGAACTGTTCAGCCAGGTGTTCTGTTTTTCAACCATTCGGGATTTGGTACGGTTGGATTGTTTCCAGTAGTTTTCTATCTTCTTACAAAGAATGGAGATTTTCTTCCCCATAATCTCGGTATCGATATTTTAAACATCTGGTACTAACTGCGACAGAGTTTGATAGACTCGACGACCTCTATCAGCACTTGATTCACTGTCATTTATTGATAGCCAAGTATCAATACAAGAATTCGTGCAAAAGAACATTTTAAAGTTGTATCTAATACAAATCAAAAAATACTGATATTTCGTAGCACGTTCTACGCACCTGGGCATATGGCGTAGACCTTCATTGTTTCACACGGAGGCAGATGGTGGCAGCCAATTTGTTATGTATTTTAATACAGACATATCAACGAATATGCACATGTATAAATTAGCACGGTCTTCGGCGGGGAACTTAGGTATAAGTTTCGACAAACATCAACGAAACTAAAAATATATCTAGTTTTATTGTGTTAGCGTAGCACCTCATAGAAACAAATTTGCTGAATGAAAGTTAAAAAAAAACCTTTTGAAATACAAAATACATACCTTCAATTTGAATATCCATTGTATACAACACGTCTCAAATAATCGAATTTAGGGAAAAACCCTTGTCGCGTATTGTGCTTATGAGATGCTTAATTGCGCTAGTAACGAGGACTTATCCGATGCGTTCACTTTAAGTGAACAAAAGTAAATATTACAAATAAGTAATTGCAATTCTATTTATACCCTCAAATACTATGACTAATAATGAGTAATTACACGCGGTATCATGGCGTAATTCAAACATCATGTTCGGAGCCCTATGACCTACTACGGGCACCACTGCACAGTAATAAAACTAGATATATTTTTAGTTTCGTTGATGTTTGTCGAAACTTATACCTAAGTTCCCCGCCGAAGACCGTGCTAATTTATACATGTGCATATTCGTTGATATGTCTGTATTAAAATACATAACAAATTGGCTGCCACCATCTGCCTCCGTGTGAAACAATGAAGGTCTACGCCATATGCCCAGGTGCGTAGAACGTGCTACGAAATATCAGTATTTTTTGATTTGTATTAGATACAACTTTAAAATGTTCTTTTGCACGAATTCTTGTATTGATACTTGGCTATCAATAAATGACAGTGAATCAAGTGCTGATAGAGGTCGTCGAGTCTATCAAACTCTGTCGCAGTTAGTACCAGATGTTTAAAATATCGATACCGAGATTATGGGGAAGAAAATCTCCATTCTTTGTAAGAAGATAGAAAACTACTGGAAACAATCCAACCGTACCAAATCCCGAATGGTTGAAAAACAGAACACCTGGCTGAACAGTTCAGAAGTCTGCAATCTGTCAACTACAAGTGATATGAACCAACAGCAGCCTGCGGCAGTTAGTTCTACGAGCGGCGAGCAGCACATAAAGAACCTTATGGACTGCAGCAAGAGATCAAAATGGCGCAGATTGGCGGAGTTGGCTAATGTGGATAGATCCACTATAAACTCTTTACTCATTCTATAAAATCTAACATTTCATCTGTGCAATTCAATACTGACGAAGTTGAACTGAGGCCAAGTTGACAAAGCATCGGTATAACTTATTAAACGTCGTTATAAATTCGAAGTGTCCTAATATTTTGCCATCGCATAAAAAAGTCTTGGATGCCAAGAAGAGGTATCCACTAATCAAGATTGTCTCGGAATCATCCGCCGAAGTAGAATAACAGTCTTTGTTGGACCATCCCACATCTCGAATTCTAGAATCTCGAAATAATGCTCTCGAAAATATTGATCTAAACAAATAATTCGTTTTAATTGGTAAATGCGGTAGGGGTGGGGGTTTGACGGCAATACGGGGCATAATAAGTACAAACAGAAGTTTTCAGATTCAAATTTTCAGGTATTGAGGATGGAATTTTACTAGTTACGTCATATTACAGACTCCAGTTAATTTGTAAACTAAAATGTAATTATTTAATGAGTTTTTGGGTCTGTAACTAGTAAATAATTAGATAATAAGTTAATTTTAATATTTTTAAATATAAATGTATAAACTAATTCTGTATATTTTTGTATAATCTTATTGTGTTAATTGTAGAATTTCATATGGTTACTTATTGTACCATTAGCCTGATTTATTAACTGAATAAATACTATTATTATACTATAATCTCTTTATTATAGTATTATTTAACTCAATTTACTATAATATAATATAATTAGATGCACTAAGTTGCATTAAATTAGCATTTAGGTGCGCGAAACTCCTATGACCGCTCTTCTTAGAGCGCGGCACCACTGTGCACTGTGCGTAGGTAGCAAGTTTTCTTCCGTTAATAAATTTACAGTTATTCTCTACATATATATGTGCACGCTAAGTGGAATAGTATTATGAATGCTGGCGGCCGGCCATTGAGCAGCTTTGAGGTAAAACATGTTCCTAGGAATGTGCGCCCGCTTGCAGCGACGATTGTCTCTACTCGTTGCGTCCACTCGAGACTGCATAATAAGTAGGACGTACGACTAATTAATAAGGAATCCTTTATGTCTAAGGAAACCTGTCTGAATGTTATTCAATTCAATTCAATATACATTTATTTCAGGCATTGCCCATAAAGTGTATTATTGCTAACACAAGGTTATTCCACGTTACAAATATTTACATATTACCTCGTTATCGTGAAATTACAAATTACAATAGAGATTTAGAGTTGTTTAGAAACGATGAATTGTGCAAATTTATTGTCATTTTGCATGGCTACTAGTCCGTTATGCAAATCATAACATAGAGCGCGTTGCATCATAGGTCGTTTATTTGGAAGTTACGAGCATCAATGATTGGATGTATGAGGTGGTCGGAGCGCGGCCCAGTCCAGTCCGCATACGACGGATTTTCGCAAGGCTTCGCGGCGCCCACGCAGCGGTGGGGCGCCGCCGCGCAACCTGCCGCACTCAGTTGCACCGCATCGAGCACAGGCCCCGCGTCGCCGCTCTTCGTCACGCTCTGCACAAATACTATGTGCATCCGACAGAAACGATCTATCAAATAGTGTTAAGTTACTGTTATTAAGTTTAAAAAATTACTCTAGTGTTACGCAGGTGAAATATTACGCTCTGGATATTTTACTTAGTGGAGTGAAGTGTGTGCGCAATCTTTATTTTTATATGAAACTGGAAATCAGAAATTAATGAGAGAGTCCTTTTTAAATGCACATATTAGGCGTCTGACACCGACGAAAGGTCAGGCACTAATTGGTTCAAGAGTTGGAGTATTAAGAGTTCGTAAGTATGGAACAAGTCCGTTAATAGTTCCCGACGATGCAGCGATTGTTTGGTTGTTAGAGGTAAACATCGCCCGCGGTTTCTAAGAGGTAGGTACTTACCAGTACTTACTCGCTCATGTGTCTGCAGAGAAAGTTAAGTTAGGCATTATTGTGTAAATTCTATTGTAGAGGCACTTTTTTCCTTAATGTTGCTTTAAACCCTTGCTTTAAAACTTTTCAAGCGTGTCCATTTCAAACTACAAACCCATTCCTGGTTAAATTTTAAAAAGATGATTTAGGGAAAAGTTTATAATACCTAGTTACTTACCTACATTTATTTCTCGTGTCGGATGCCAAAACTCACTTTGGGTCGGCGAGCCATTGTAGTTAGTTAATTATTTTAGTGTTCTAATTCATGGAAGAGCGTTAAAAACACACATTTTTGCCAATTTTGGTAGAGGTTCCGCCAACGCCTGTGTTGATACAGCGAAGTGAGTCAGACAGGCTGTGACACAAGGACGGTGAGCTCAATACGTAAACATATGAATTTAATTCATATAGGTAGCTCGCCCACTACATCTTCCGTAACTCATGTAGTTAGTTATTGTGACACACGCACACATGTCCAGAAACACAAAATACCATTCCTCAAGACTACAAAAAATATTAACCATTGATGACAAACATGATTCACTAATTACTTACATAAAGATATTTTATGAGTCATATATACCTTTATAAAGACATAGCAGTAACTTACATTGATACAATAAGTAAACTGTTGAGTTATACATCGGTAGAGCTCATACTTCTTACCCTTTACTAGTAGAATCAAATGTTCATAAACTCTACCAATATGTTGCCGTCAATTTCTTATTCATGGGGGTCAACTTCGTGGACAAGTAAATATCCAAATTTAATCGTGTTACGAGTCCAAAAGCAATTATTTTAAATGTGCAAATGAATATCAACCACGCACCACGCTATATGCGTGTACATTCCGAGCACGCATGGTCGTCCAGAAGGTTGTTAAGTTTCCTTATACAGGCAGTAACAGCTGTTTAAAGTTACCCCTTGCAAATCTCTAATCAATTATTTCATAGGGACGATGCTTTAATTTTAATAGACTGTGATGTAGTCTCGGAATATGAATAGGTAGCTTACTGAATAAAATAAACTGCGCTACGCACGTAAGTTGATCAGAAAATCAGAATTAGATTATTCTATTCGGTATTAGGTAATTTGAGAAATAAGTATTTGGCTCTACTGTAGTAACTAACCATGCTCAATTAATTTTATGTCACACCTGGCCATAAAGTGGCCATTATCGCACGTTCCGCGCGCGAAAAAACCCACTTCCTGTCCAAGGGGTGACATAAAATTTTGTACTTACCACGGGCGATAATAAAGAAAGCCTCAGATCGCCTATTTATCGCCCTTGCCTTCGGCTCGGGCGTAAAATACCTGCGATCTGAGACATTCTTTGTTTTATCGCCCTTGGTAAGTAATGTACTATATGATAGACACTCGTAGCAGTTATGAAGACTATTTTTTATAAAGGTTTTTTTACGCTAGCAAATTTTCACATACAGTATATTTTATGAGCGTAAATTTGTCGAATAGAGAATTTGCGATGTGATGTAAGCAATTAGATTTTCATTTTCAACAAAAGAGGTATTCTAGGATTTTCCGGTCTTAAATTTTCGTGATAAATTAATGTTTCCACGGAGCAAAATCCGTCTTAATGTACCTATAAGTTCTTATTAGGTAGATAATCAAGTTGTCTTACTACCTATGTGTAATGAAAGTAATTGTTTTCAGAATCATGAGGTCACTCGCATTTCACATATTTCTTATAAGCCTGATTGGTCCAGCTGCAATTGAATGGTGAGTTTATAGTTTTATACAATGTGTAGGTATTATCTCTTACAGTAATATACGTGTCGGAGTTCATACATCAGTACATCACATACCGGCCTTTTGAGCAGATCAACGCCACGAGATGTAGATATTAAGAATAGAGATATAGATTAAGAACATTAAGAAAACGTGGTTTAATATTGTAAATACCAAGAGAAGGGTGCTTGGGAGTGATCTGCGTTTAGTCAATTGCGGGTAAACATTTGGTAAAAAACTGCATTAAGAACTAATCTAATCCTTCTAAAGTACCTAACTGTAAATATTAGATGCTTATGTTAGGTATGTGTTATGTAGGTACTGTGAATAGTTGTGTAATATGTACGTACTTTTCTATATGTAATAAGCCATAACACAGCTCTTTTGCGCGGTAAAATAACAATGAAGTATACAACCTATCTATTCTATGGATTGTTTTAGCGATAAAATCCCAATCTATTAACCTACTTTTTATAGACCCGTTATTTTTATAGAGCGTTTCTGGCCAAATGTAGTGTGAAACAGACAATAATCGAGATCGTGCTGATGTATTATACTTTGCAGCTTATCAGTGATAGGGCCTCGAGTGATCCGACCGTACAGCGCTTACCGCGTGGCGGTCGCAGGCGGGCCCCGGGCGCAGAGCGTGTATGTGGCTGTCGAGGGCAAGAAAGCTAATGGGGAGTCCTACTCACAAGGACGGGAGGTGCAGGTCCAGGCTGCCTCCTCCAGAATCGTCGATCTTGAGGTGATCATTGACTAACGTCGAACATACCTGTTTGATTTCTATATTGATTCAGCTGACGCTGCCTCTTGTATTATTCGATAGAAACGATATGTTTACGTGCTAACAACAAACACCCATTTTTCCTATAAAGAAACCGTGAGTCACTAAAGGTAGGTACATACATACATAATACTTCTTTCACACACTTTTCGTACCGGCTGAGCAGGTACGATGAGATCATAAGTTATTTTTCAATGTTTTCAATATTCAACTGTCTAGAGAAAACCTATAAAACGGGGAAAACATATTTTTATGTGTCATGTGTGTAGCGTAACGAATTATTTAATATAAGACTGACTAACCAAAAGTCGTAGGTAGGTACACAGGTGCAAAAATATGGGTGCATACAACTTGCTCAAAAAGATGTCCCCTATAGCTCTTATGTCGGTGAATTAAGGTTTTGGTACATATTTATGAGAGGATTCATTCGATACATATTTTTGCACTTGACTGTACCTATTTCTTAGGGAAATGTTGGTCGGGAAAAAAATCTCCACAAATATTTGGGAAATAAGCATTAAGTACTTGCTGAATAATACACTACGAGTCGACATCTGTTACCTATAATGTTTATTTTTTTAAGATGTTTCTTTTTGTAAGTATTGCTGGATGATGCCCAAAAACAAATTGTGTGTTTCACATGTTAGATAGACGACCCTGGACCCGGTAACTATGAACTGATGGCGCAGTCGAGGTCCGGCGCGCAGTTCTCGTCGACGGCACGGCTGGTGTACCAACCGCGCAGCTTCTGCGTCTTCGTGCAGACTGACAAGCGCGTCTACCAGCCCGGAGACACCATACAATTCAGAGTCGTCGCTCTTGACAAGTAAGCCATACCTTCTCTAATATTAGGTAACCTAAGTAGACCTCCGTCGGTCAGGTCTTACCCAGAGCACATACCTATTTCATGTTGCACCTACTGACTGGATTTGTACCTCAGAGTCTACCATTATAACTCACAATTATCTGTACTCCAAACATCAGGTCATTTTATAAACTGAATACATTTTTGAGCTACCGAACTTGTACAGCGAACAAGGCGCTCAGCATTAGTCAATCGTATCTAATGAACAATGTTACTTGGTATAAATTTCATCGGCAGCACCGTAACACAAGACACTTTCGCTTTCGATACCCTCGCCGATGAGGAGCTAGAGCGCGTAAGATTACGTGTGATTACCACGGTTATTGACCTCGCTCGCAGGTATCTGCTGCCCCTGTCCGTCCCAATCGATGTGAGCGTGATGGACGCGGGAGGCTCTCCTGTGAGGGAATGGGGCGCTGTTTCCTTGGAACGAGGGCTTTTCTCCGATGAGCTGGTGCTTGCTGACGAGCCAGCGCTCGGGGAATGGACTATACAAGTAAGGAAGCCGCCGGCGGAAACACAGATAGCTATCGTGACTTTGAATTTAACACCCACTACGAGATGACCTTAGATTTGGTGTCTTGAAGCGCATTTACATTTGCACATTTCAAGTATAGGTAGTACGTATTATTGACTAATTTATATGTGGATAGACGTGAGACGTGTGGAGTGTGTGATTATAATATATATCAGAGACAATTTTAAATACAAATAACTATTCGGAAACTCATTTGAACCGAATGTATTTGTGATTAATTAATTATACCTACCATATTTAAATTCTATTAAGGGCCGAGTTTTCAATCTCCGGATAAAATTATGCGTGGGTTAAAAATATGCCTGTTTTCTTCTGAAGTCAAATGAAACAAAAGGATGAAGCTATAATATTATTTATCTGACAGATAGGTATTTTAATCTTGAAAAATCGACCCTAAATAACGATATGGTTCAAAAATGACCAATGCTCAATAGTCTCGTCAGCACAACTAAAATGCGGCAAATTTTAAAAAAATCGCGTGCTGGTAACCCGGTATACATAGCAACGCGATAGGTACTTATACAGCTTATTTGTTAGGTAAAATTAATGTTGAATTTGGAAAAACTTGTGCCACGACTCACTGGTTAGACACTAAATTTAGAATATCAGAAACCAGTTTGAAATCCTAATTAATATGTATACTAAGACCGGATTCAATCAAACAGGAATAAGGATTGACCCTTTGTTGTTTGTCTACCATTCCTACTAAAGTTGCGTAATGTAATCATTTAACGTGCTGTTTTAGGTGGAAGTCAGGAACCAGGTGTACTCGCGCCAGATTCTCGTAGCCGACTACGTGATGCCCAAGTTCCAAATGGACATGCAGGTGCCTAAAGAGGTGTTGTTCAGCGAAGGCCGATTCGCTATCAACGTCACCGCTAAGTATGTTTGTCCCTAAGAAGTACTTATCTAGTTAAATATAATTTATGCTGCATTGAAAAATATGTTTCCCTATCAAGTAAAGACGTTTTAATTCAAATATGCCGTTGGACAATGCAATTTGCATTGCGCAAAATGAAATATGAAGCTTGGCAGATCCTAAATTTTATTCCTTAATTTCTCGATAATATTGTGTTTACCGTTTTGAATTGAATGAATTTAACATCATAATAGAGACTAGAGTAGTAGTCACGCACGTGGCGTATTAATATTAGATCGTAACCGTATTGGTTAAATAGCTGTAGATTACAATACAAGTTACTATAAGTTAATTAGGTACCTACCTACCTGTCTAATTTGTAACGGACTCAACTCAGATTGAAATAAAATAAACAAAGAGAAAGAAAATAAACAAGCTATAAAGAAATACTTAAAATTTGAGTAGGTAGAAGTGAAAACAATCATCGATAATAACTTCCCATTGTAAACAAAGGAGTTCTATTTTCTCCGTGAAAGCTGTCAATAATCGTAACAATGATGGAAAACTTGAGGAAAACTCATTATTCAGAGGAATTAGGTTTTATTGCAATTGATTGTAAAGCTGTGGCGAGTTGCGAGTTCTAAGCCGCAACATTTTTACAGCGCATCAAGTCAGAATCTAGGTAGGTACCTAAAGTAATACTACGTAACGTTAATAGTTAACTAAAGACTGCGCAAAAAAATTTGAATATAACTTCACGTAATTATCTATAATGGATTATTTTGCGGGTTGCATCATCTTTGCGGCGTAAATTAAAATGCATGTATTAAAATGTATTTTTCGACGTCGTTTGCTTTTACAATATTTTGATAAATAATTTTGCGTAAGAATCGACTCGTAGTACCTACCTACGCGTATAGCTCATAATCTCATTTGTCATCGATATAATTGAAAACAATGTTTGTTACTCAATCACGCAAAAACGGTTGAACGAATGATGACAAAACTTGGTATACCTAAAACCGACTAAAACGAGTTTAAAACCTGGATTTACATATAGGATACTTTTTATCCCGAAAATCATCCAACAAAGGAATGAAATTGGGAGTGAAACTTTACGCGGACGAGATCGCGGGCAAAAACCAGTTGATAATAAAAGCAAACCTCCCATTGTAACGCGAAAACTTCCTAATCGACTTAATCTAGTAAACATTTCTTTCAAGGCCATTTTCCCACGGAGGGCGAAAGATATGAATTCACTTCGCAATCATACGAGTACCTACATAACAATATTCAATTGAAATTGCATGTCCATTCCCTACTAGTTACCTACTTTACCAAGACCACCGCTACAAGTGCGACCACCTACCTTACGTATATACACGTACAATTACCTACAGAAACAATAACCTAGACTGCTCAGCACAGTTTATTTTATTTCGTTTTCTATACATATTACCTACCTACCTAAGGCCCCACCTGGACCCATGACCGGGCCTATTTAAGGCAAGAGTGAATAGGCATTTTCTGGGCGAGCTCGCTTCACCGTCGGCCTCATCTTTGCCTCCTAGATAATGCTGGCCAAGAGCATTCCCATTATTAGTAAAAACACATTATTTTATTTTTAGCCAGATAATTATTGCAAACTATACCTAGTCCGTGGAAGTCGATGATCGTAATAATTCTGACGAACTTAATTTAACGAAACTTATTTCTTTCAGTCACTTCAACGGTTTACCAGTAAGGGGAGAACTGACCTTATCTGCGTATGCCGTCTTTTTCTCTGATATTCTCCAGCCAGTTTTCTCGAATCCCGCTCGAAAGGTTGTCGAATTCAACGGTCACGCTGAAGTGACCTACGACCTCAAGACTGACTTAGACCTCGCAGAGGACGCAGCAAGGCCGCTGGTAGTGGAAGCAGTATTGGAAGAAAAAGACACACTCATAAGACAAAATGTTTCCTCGAGAATTCTTTTGTTGCGGACTCCATATAGACTCAAGGTCACTGCTCCGGAGTACTTCAGGCCTATGTTACCATATACTGTCCAGGTTAGCAAAGTCATGGCATTTTTATTAAAACTCCCCTACTGTGGAACGAATTCGGGCATGGACAAGACACTTCAGTTTTTCTGTTACCATCGGTAAAAACTAGCTAGATTCAAGGCCGAATTATGGATTTAAAACGATGAAAAATAACTTTCTGCTTTCAGATCGAGGTTGTGGATCCAAAGGGTCAAATAATAGACGTGAACGATGACGTCACTGTAGAAAGACTATGGGATGATGGTGCGCCCGTTAATACAACTACAGTCTCGCTGAGAAAAGGTTTAGCAACCTATACTGTGACGCCTGCTGAAGCGTACGCCGCGTTTACACTCAACTTAGTGGTAATGCCTGAATTAAAGCGAAGTTTACAGGAATCGAATTTTCTATTCTATGATAACTTGATAACAATGATGGTACGTATAACTAATTCTGGGTGTCAAATCTTTCAGATAAAGTACAAGGAAGTCACCGAGCGGGTTATAAACGTAATAAAATCCGCTGGCTCGAACGGACAGTACCTAACAGTGGAACTGTTAACTCGGGATACCTCCGTAGGAGGCGAGATGCGGGCGCGAATTTCGTCTACCGACCGTATGGATCTCCTGCACTATGCTGTTATAGGACGTGGAGATATCCTTCTTGCTAAGACTGTAGAAGTAAGTTGGTCTACTCTTCTGTAAGTTCGGTTATGAGTTATCTGTAGACCAAACCAAATACATATTTCCGTTTTACAGTTGAACCCTGCACGCAAAAGTGTGGACGTGACGATACCAGTGCACGCGCGGATGGCCCCCGGCTGCGTGTTGCTGGCCTGGTATCCTCTCTTGGATTCCTCTCTGGATGTTGTAGTTGCCTCCGCGATATACGCTCCGCAGAGGAATCTTCTCCAGCACAAAGTAACTATCAAATATTATATAGCCAGAAGTGTCACGAGACAACTAGCTGGAATGAACTTTGATCAAAATCAAATTATCGATCTTCTTCGGTATTTAACTAGGTAGGTACTGAAGAAAAGTATCGTAATCGTAAGCGTACGTCTCGTCGGCTCATTTGTCAAGGGAATTGAATGTAACGGGCTATACCTATATAAGGAACATTTGTTCGAGTTGGGATATACCAATTATGTATTGTTATCTGTTCAGAAGGTGGAGCCTACACGTTAGAGTGTTTCAGGTGGAGCTGTCAGTGGGCGGCGCGGGCCGGCCGGGCGGCGCGGTGGAGCTGCGCGTGGCGGGCGAGCCGGGCGCGCGCGCCGCCGTGCTGGCCGCCGACGCGCGCGCCGCCGCCGCCGGGCTCGCGGCCGCCGACGGCCTGGGCAGCGGGCTCGACATGCACACGGTAACTCACAATGTCTGCCCAATGTTCATTGGCCTCCTCTTTCCCCTAACGCCCAGGAGTCAACCTATTAGCAAATGGAGACCGCTCCAAAGCTATAAAGATTTAAAAAAAATGGCCTCCTCTTCCACCTTGTCCTCCAAAGACCTGTCGGATTGCGTTAATTGGTTAAACGTTCGAAAATTCAAATTTCAAACGCCAGATTGCTTGTGAGAGATTTGAAATTGAGGTTACATCCATGATTCTTTCCGAGTTTTCCGACTGATTCCGAAGATGTCTGGTGTCTTATCATCGCCGAAAGGAACTTTCCAAGATTTAACTGGCTAAATATCTCTTTTCTGAACAGATCGAAAGGGAAGTAGAAAGCTTCAGTGGCTTGAAGCATTCTATATTCAAGAATGAGGACCATTTGCCCGGCATGGGAATCGACCTGGGAGGCAACGCTACATTTGACGTATTCACGGTTAGTATCTAGGTATTTCTGTACCCTTCAAGATTCCTGCTCGGAGTTTTAGGATTTCATTTCAAACTCACTGAAAGTAAGCTGCTGCTAGATTTTTGCGAGGGGATTCGGACTGGCCGGAGTCATAGTTTCATTTTGGTAATACGGTTGGCGCGGTTACTATCAGAACTCGAAGTTTATTTCTCTTCATTTATGAATTTCGCAGTGTCTTGGTATTAAATCCTGTAAAAAATTAATATTTGGCATATCAAAATGTGTTTATCTAGACACATTTCCTATAACATTGGCGTAATTAAGGTTGAATTTTACCTGGCCTGGTTTTCTCACAATACCTGTCAAAACTTGAGTACAAAGATGTCTTCTCTACTATGCATACTACTATGTACTTTCAGACCTTAAACATATAATTTCCATTCCAGAATGCAGGCGTAGTCATCTTATCTGATGGTTTTGTTATGAAGAGCGATCCCAGAGGTAATTTATTACATAGTTTTGGGTCATTACTTCTAATTTCTCTTCTGCTTCTAACCATCCTGGCTCTATCGCTGATTTGTGTTTATTTATTGCAATATAACCGGCAGGCAAGCCACCACCGCCGAGTCTTCCAGAGACGGGCACCCGGCCTCCGCTAGCCGGACCATACGCCTTCAGTCGCCTGCCGACTCCACCCACACCGCGCTATTACCTCAAACTGGCACCTCAGCCAACCTGGACACTCGCTAACTTCGCAATCGAGTAAGTATTTCTCGAGGCACAAATATTCGCAATCGCAACCCATATTAACTAAATCGAATATTGTATGTTATCTTCTGTTTTAGCAATGACGGAACAGGATCCAAGACCAAAGAATCTCCTACGACAAGTGGCGACTGGCTGGTGGGAGCGTTTGCGGTGCACCCCGAGCTTGGTCTAGGCCTCGCTTCACCACAAAAGTTCGCCACCAGCATACCCTTGACCATAACTGCAGAGCTACCAGCCAGTTTACAGCGCGGGGAAGCAATAGCGGCAGTCATCACCCTGAAAAGCACACTGACAGTCGACACAAGCGTTGAAGTTACCTTCCACAATTCGGAGCAGTACTTTGAATTTGAACCTTTGGAAAACAACATCGATTCCAATAAAAGTGAGTCAACTTTACCTGGCTTTATTACTTACTGCGACATCAGTTATTCGCACTTTATTCGATTCTGTCATTGTATGTATTTGTACCTCTTTTCAGAAATCGAGGTGTACCGCCGCCTACGACTGACAGTGCCTGCAGAAGGTTCGGCCAGTACGGCATTCTTGGTGAGCGCGACGCGGCTAGGCGAAGCGCCTATTATTGTGGAGGCCACCGGTGAAGGAGTATCTGCTTCACTCTTCAGAACAATTGACGTTAAGGTATTGACATGTTAGAAGACAACACTCAAGCAATACAATCACTGAAGCAATGTCCCACTTAGGTTTAGCCTTTTGTATTACCACTTTAACATACCTATACAAGTGCTATTACAAAGTACTGCAAGGTTTTGGACCCCGTAGACTCTTTTTCGAAACATAATTTAAAAAACCGCGTCATTACAGACTGCCCGCCATTTATAGGAGTCCCCAACGTCTGCATTTGCAGCATGCAAGCAGTGATACCCAGCAGGCGCCCTTGTGAATGCCCAACCGGCGATATTCTTTACTTACGTCAATTTCAGGACGGCTACGAAGAGGAGATCTCCTCCTGGGGCCTGCTTGACGGGCGGCGCGGTGTAGCGCGCGCGAACGTGTCGCTGGAGCCGACGCCGGGCACGCGCGCGGGCGCGGTGTCGCTGCTGGCGGCCGGCGACTTGCTGGCGGGCGCGCTGCGGCTCGCACGCGCGGCGCCCGCGCCGACCGCTGACCCGGTGCATGCCTTGCGGCCTATGGCGGTGGCGTGTGTCCTGCTCGACTACTTGCAGGTATTTTCAACTGTCGGAACGGTTTTAGGACGACTTTTTACGAAGGCGGCCGGCAACCTTTTTTAATAGTGTAGTGTATGTATGTACTCACAAACGACAACTGAGATACCAGGTGCTGCTGCGCATCGTATAGCGACATACCTATATCATATTTACCTGCCGTAATGTGCGAACGTATCTGTGGCTCTCGTATTAGCAAGCCACGAATGCAAGTGCCGCGATTCAATGGACGCTACATAAATCATCTTTTAAAGGCCAAAGGTTAAAGGCCAATGTATGTACAATATGTTGTTTACAGCAACGTCGCTGTCGCTGAGCTAATAGATTCTATGTTGTTCTGTAGGCCATTGACGAGGAAAATTCAGCCATAACAAACGAAGCCCGCGCTAACGCGGCTGCCGGCTACCAGCGGCTCATGGCTTACCGCCGTCCGGACGGGTCCTTCGCGCCCGACACGGACGATGAGTCCATCGGGGACGTCTGGTTAGTATTTACTGACAACACCAACTTTGTTATATATTTTCCTCACAAATAGGGCATACAATTTCCCGGGAATTCTCGGTACTGCAAGCCCTACTCACAAACTGACCCGTTTTAACTAACGACTTGATAGCTCAAACATTCAGGGTTGGAATTTTATTATTATTTTTCCAATCTTCTTTAAAATTTCGAGAAGTAGTCGGCTGAGTCGAAACCTCCGCTGCACGAAGATGACATTTCGGTTTGTGTAGGCTGACGGCGGTGGCGGCGCGTTGGCTGGGGCGTTGCGCGCGGCACGTGGCCGTGGGCCCGGCGGCGGGCGCGGCCGCGCTGCGCTGGCTGGCCGACGCACAGGGCGCGAGCGGCCAGTTCCGCGCGCCCGACCTACTGCTCAACCCACACGCACAGGCTGCCTTACCCACTGCGGCGTATGCGCTGTTGGCATTCACGCAAGCACAGGTGAATCACTTATATTTGATACTTCAAACTCATAATGTTTTTCATATTTATAAACAGAATTGTACCTACTAGAAGAACCCGCTACGAATGCTGACAACGGTCCCAAAAGATTGAAAAAATATTGAAGAAAACAGACGTAGAAACTCGACTAGGATTAGGCTTCGGGACCATACCGGTGGAAACATGTTTAAAATTTATATCATTTTATCTTTTTTAGGGCAACGATATATTCCTAAAGCGCGCCGTCCAACAGACGTCAGACTTCGTGGCGAGTTCGCTGTCACCCCAGCAAGATGCGTATTCCCTGGCGGTGGCGGCTGGCGCTCTGGCGGCCGCGAAGCATCCACAGGCCGCCACGGCACTTGAAATGATGGATCGTTACGCTAACGCTTCAAGTAATAACAACTGTATAGACAACCTATACATATCCTTCACATATTTTATTCACTGGACCAAATAAACAGCTTATTAACTTTTTCATTAAATGACTTCTTTTCAGGCTCAACTAAATTCTGGTCTCGCAAGTTGATCGGCAACGAATGGCGCAATCCGTGGTTAAAAGGCAACAGTCTAGAAGCTTCCACGGCGGCTTGGGGTCTTCGTGCCATGCTATCTGAGAGACTGGTAGACGAGGCGGTCCCTGTTGCTAGATACCTTCTGCAGGCTCAGAATGACCTTGATCCTGACGTGGTAGGTTCATTATAAGATTTATAAGTCGTATTTTTAGTATCTTTATTTGAAAATGTCGCGTCTGTAATCCTCTCGAATTATCCTTAATGTTTTCAGCTGGATTCCCTCGCAATGTTTGCCAAGACAATCAGATCTCCCACCAAACTTCGGTTGTCGGTGAATGTGACAGGATCCGAAGAAGCGAGACAATTCAACATAGATGACGAAAATGCTCTTGTCATTCAGACACAACTGGTAAAAATATTGTAGTAGTAAATAATTCTCGATTGGTTCTAATTCTGATCTTTGTCATGAAAACTGTTGTTTCCTCTTTCCAGGTACGCGCAGCTCGCTCAGCGAGTGCAGTAACGCAAGGTCGCGGAATGGCAATCGTAGGGCTCTCGACCAAAGGGAGCACCAATGTGACGGCGGCGTGGCCTCGGTTCAATCTCGACCCTCGAGTGGACCAGGTCTCCACCAAGGACCGCTTGCAACTATCCATTTGCGTGGGGTCCGTATATCAATTTTGATTATACTGTTATAATTTCTGGCGGATGTTTATGTCCTTATGTTTAACTTATTGTGTACAGATTCGTTGCACTTGGGAACGAAACGGAAAGCGGATTGTCTCTGCTGACCGTGCAGCTGCCTTCCGGATACCTCGCCGACATACATACTCTCACTGAGCTAACGGTAACAACACGATGAAGTGACCATTGTGCTCCTTTCAATATTTTTTTTAAATCATAGTCCCGTATTTCAATTGGTGATGATAATTACATTACTGCAAAGGTCTCGAGATTCAGGCCGAGCCAGGTTTAGTTCTTTTCTCAAAAAAATGCGTGGAAATATGATCGAACTCAGATTCACGCCATTTCACATTGATGTCCTCAACCCTAACCATAATACTGGCGCCCAACACGGGGCCGCTATGATTACTATACCTACCCCGTATTTTGCCGTATCCATCTTAATGCCCTCAACCCTGTCGGTAATACTGGCGCCCATCACGGGCCACTATGATTATTACCCCGTATTTTGTCATATCCACCTTAATGTCCTCAACCCTAATCGTAATACTGGCGCCCAACAAGGGGCCACTATGATTATTAGTATAACCCCGTATTTAGCCGTATACTTACACCCAGTGGCTCTCCCCAGGCGAACCCGCACGTGTCGGCCGCGCGGCTGGTGTCGTCCGACGCGGCGGTGCTTGCGTGGAAATATGATCCAAATCAGATTCACGCCATTCCTGTCCTCAACCCTAACTGTAACACTGGCGCCCAACATGGGGCCACTCACTATGATTATTATTAGTATAACCCCGTATTTTGCCGCATAATTGTATCCAGTGGCGCTCCCCAGGCGGCCCCGCACGTGTCGGCCGCACGACTGGCGTCGTCGGGCGCGACGGTGCTGGCGTGGCTGCGCGCGGGCCGCGCCGAGCGCTGCGCCACGCTGGCCGCGCCGCGCGCGCTGCCCGTCGCCAGGCAGCGCCCCGGCGTCGCTACTCTCAAGGACCTTTATGATTCTAGTCAGTACCTTCTTATACCATTCTGCAATTCTTTCGGAAAAACAATCGCCAAACCAGAACGAGAAGCGATTTTTGCGTTCATTTGCAACCTCAAGCCCGGATTTCATTTGCAAGCTAGGTACCTAATCCTAAGAATTAACGTAGGCGCTCCTTAGTATTGTAGAGACTGTGAAGATTTTCAAACCCAGAGAAACTAGACCACGTTAGATTAGGCTTTAGTGAGTGAGCAACGTGATTGTTGGAATTTTTCAAGTCATCTGCAGACCTCGATCTGTCCTGGACCTGACGCCTGTTTATGTATATAACAGTAATCAAAGGCTTTCATCAGCCTTCTTAAAACAGCGAAGGAGATGGCCGGGCCGGCATAATGTCGGAACTGTCGTCACTCCGCAACTAGCCCATATAAAAGCTTGTTCGGATGAACTCTCGGTTAATTATGATCCCGGGTTGTTGTTGCAGGTCACCGGGCGCGCGTGTTCTTCCAGCCGATAACCACGCACGCGTGTAACGTGTGCCGCGCGTGGCCGTCGTGCGCCAACGTGTGCGGCGCTGCATCGTATCAGCGGTCGGACGGCGACGTTGCCGGTCCGCGCGCCGCGCCCGGCGCCGCTGCGTTACACGGAGCGACGCCCGTTTTAGTAGCGCTTGTCGCGCTCTTTTTCACTCTTATATAAGTATTATATAAGTACTACCCGCCAATTATCATACAGGACACAATAACAATGGACGTTTACGATGACGACGATATTATGACGATACGATGAGGATTCGAAAAAAAATCTTGGATTGCTTGGGCTTAATGACGCAAACTTCAGGTAACAAATTTACAACATATGTAACAGAAACTTCTAAAATTCGTTTCAAAAGTTGCTGTAGGTATGTATGTAGGTACTTAGTAGTGTCAAAGTACGCATTTCCGATATGCAGGGTGTAACAAACTTGTGGTATTAAGATTAATAAGACGAAAATGAACCTGAATGCTTGCTATTGATAGCCTTCCGCAGGCGTACATAGTAAATGATTGACTATCAGATTGATTTCCTAGGTAAGTATTTCATCAAATTGTTGGTACCGAGTCCCCGAAACGGCCTATGTAGATATTTCAAAGAAATTTTACAAGTTAACCCGTCTGACAACTTTCTGACAAAGTATAGTATGGTAAGTTGTAGGTGCATAATTAATTAGTTATTCTCTAATCGACTAATGTGATATGTAACGTAGTTAAGGATAGTATATACTTAGGTGTCACCAAACGCTGTGTATTTTGACTAATTGCCTAGTTTAGTCTGATTTGTAAGTAGGTAGTTTATTTAACTGTACATAATTTATTAATATATTAAATAAAATGACGAATATGACTGATGCTGGCAACACACTTGGCAGTTTTGCATAAATAATTAAATTTACGTGTTGCATTATTACACAAAAAATTGTAAGAAAATTATTTGCTAAAATTAGTATGAGGTATAATTTTTATTGTTGGATTTTAAAATTCGACATAACTTTATACTTACAGAATAATATGTATTTTCTACCTTTTGTATCTGAAACCGCAAGTTTAACTAAAGTAGGTACTGTTTCATAGAATGTAAGAAAGTGGTTGCAAATACAGATAATAAAATAAACTATTGTGTAAGTTATTTTGCATTGTATTCGTTTGAACGGACAAAACCTAACAGTGTAAGTGTGTTGGTAGTATTATTAAGTTTACTACGTGAGAATATTGCAAATTTGAAGACCGTTAGAATGAAATGAAATAAAGTGAATTAATAAATCTGACTATTTATTTCCTCGAAATACGTTAATTTCAAATCCCACTCAAGGTAAAATATACAAAAAAAATTGAGACGACTTCCTCTCGTCAGGTGAGAAAAGTGTGATCGTACTTCCGACTTAACAAGTAGGTAGGTATATAATCAGTAGATAATAAGTAAGTATACTAACAGTTCAATTATATCTCCATTTTTCTTATCATCCAGTGGAAGAATCCCAAGATTGAGAAAGACATCGTCAAGGGGACAGTTGAAGCCTTGATCCACGCCCACAAACTGCAATAACAAATAGTCAACAATTATGTAAATTATACCTCTTGTCAATTGAAAGATTCATTAATCTTTCAATTGACAAGAGGTATAATTTACGTAGTATTGTAGCATTCTACAATACTTATGTTGTGTACTTATTGATTCATAGAGCTATCAGAAAATCAAAATAACTGGACACAGTTCTAATATCTTTTGACAAAGTTACCGCACGGTATTATCAAAATGAATGTAAGTAAAATAAGATTTATTGGACTTGAACACAAAGAATAATGCATAATTTAAAAAAAAAAAATGTGGACAATCTTAAACAAATCAACCTAGTCCCAAACTAAGCAAAGCGTACTATGGATACTAAGCGACGATATACATACTTATATAGATAAATATAATACTTAAAGACATAGAAAACATCCAAGACCCAAGAACTAAATCTTCGTGCTCATCACACAAATAAACGCCCCGGGCGGGATTCAAACCCGGGACCTCCAGCTTCGTAGCTAGCGACTGCGTAAACGATTTAGTATGGACAAAAGTACAGCGCCTCTGGCGGTTACGCAATATAACTAAAAATCTGCATACTAGTTCGTTTACGCAGTCGCTAGCGAGTACGGTAAAAGATTTCGATACAAACTCATGGTAAGGGTACAGTAGCCTTTTTCGGCTAATATGATGATGACGATGATGATGATACGACCAACTCACTCGTAAGGGTCGTCGGAGACGTAGAAGGGCTGCGTGGGCAGCAGGCCGCAGTCGGCGACGAACACGCGGCGCAGCGGCCGGTCCTCCACGTCCGTCGGCGTGTGCTCCAACATGTGAACCACGTTCTGGCCCTCTATCACCTGCACACGATTTCATATGTACAAATTTCATACAGAATAGGTATACGTATAGTATGAATAATTTGAACTGAGCCGATCAATGGTACAATAGACACAAAGGATACAATGCCAGGTTCATTTAAGACACAATACCATTGTGTTATTAACCACAAATTAAGATAACGAGCTCGTAGTAAAAGCAGATTGTATTTCGCACGTTTTGCATTTAGATACATGGCGTGGCGCGTGGCCTTATCTGTTCTTAAGAAATACACAAGTGTTGAAGGTGCTATTATCCTCTTAGGCCATTTTAAACCTACTCAACAAGGTATAAGGTTGAAAATTCTATATACATGAAATGTAGTTCCAACCTTTTTTTGTAAGGTAACTAATTAGCGGCTACCTGAACTAAAACAGATGAAAGGCTCTATATAAATACAATGGCTTTTGCATCTATTGTACCATTCATGAGCTCAGTTCAAATTCATCAAACTGTAATTATAAATGTAGATGTAGCCCTATAAACGGGTATTCATTTTAAAAATGAAGTAAAAAGACAAACGAACACCTTTATTTAGAAAAGGAGCCATACGCCATTATTAACGATGCACTATGCAACGCAAAACGCATTGAGATGGCTATTCCCCGAAAATTAACTACACTAGGTATAAAGCAGAATTACCTTCCCCACAACAGTGTGTAAATTATCAAGCCAAGGAGCCCCTGTTGTCGTAATTATAAACTGACATCCATTTGTATCTTTCCCTGAAACCATAAAGAAAATTAGACTTAAAAATGTCAGCCCTTGAGTAAGATTCGAGAAGTTACGAAAAACTATGTAAATATCTACCTTTGTTAGCCATGGACACAAAGCCAGCCATGGTGTGTTGAGTGTCTAAGTTTTCGTCTTCAAATGTTTCTCCATATATACTAATAGATCCTGCACCATCGTCAGAAACTACATCACCCCCTGTAATACATATCAAATAATAATTAAAGTTACCTAATTACATAAAATGTTATGAGATTCGAATTAGTATAAATTAGGAAATGTGTATACTTAAAATTACTTGAACTGTCCGAGTTTGTAACAAATTAGGCAGTTCAAAAAGCGACTACTGTCCACGCGTGAAGATTCAAAGTCCAATCCAAGTTTTATAAAATGTCGGACATTTTAAATAATTTCTACTATACTACTTCTTGTTGTACTATTTGTTGTTATAGCGGTGACAGAAATACATCATCTGTGAAAATTTCAACTGTCTAACTATCACGGTTCATGAGATAAAACCTGGTGACAGACAGACAGCGGTCTTAGTAATAGGGCCACGTTTTACCCTTTAGGTACGGAACTCTAAAAATGTTATCCTATTAAGTACACATTTCCTAGAAAGAAAAGTATTTTATGTCACACCTAGCCATAAAGTGGCCATTATCGCACGCTCCGCGCGCAAAACAACCCACTTCCTGGCCAGGGGGTGACATAAAATTTTGTACTTACCACGGGCGATAATAAAGAAAGCCTCAGATCGCATATTTATCGCCCTTGCCTTCGGCTCGGGCGTAAAATACCTGCGATCTAAGACATTCTTTGTTTTATCGCCCTTGGTAAGTAATGTACTATTTTTTAATAATTTTGATATATATATGGCACTCACCCTGAACCATAAACCTCTTAATGATCCTGTTGAATGAAGTTCCTTTGTATGATTTTCCCTTGATACCTTTTGTGGCCAGAACTTTAAAATTCTTCACAGCTTTGGGAGCCAAGTCACCAAATAATCCAATCACTACCCTGCCCAAAGGCTTACTCTCCTCTTGGATATCCAGGTACACTTGGTCAGTCACTCGAAATTGGCGCGACTGTAAAAAATATTACATCATTCAAGTGCAAACCTAATTACAGTAACAGAATTGTCTCCTTCAAATATCAGTTCAACATACCTCAACCACATAAAGACACTTTGTAAAATATGCCAGAAACAATAGCTTCTCATAGAAAAACATAATGAATTATATAAATAGCCAAGTAAGGTGCAGCACCCAAGCAAGCACTTTGAGGTTGAATCAATACTGGACATTTGTAGAAGAATAGTAACTAATTGGATAATAGTCTTACCAGCCAGCCATACCTATAATGAAGCCATACTTGGTGTTATGCCCTGCATTACTGAAATCATTGTGCAATCACCACCTATGAAAAATTTTACCAACTTTTGGAGCAATAATAGACCCTGATTTTCTATGTAGTCATAATGCTTCATCCAAAGGTACTATACATATTTCCACAGTGCCTGCATTTTCATAAACTGGTTGTTGAGTGCTTTCTGCAACCATATGTTTGGTGTGAAGTTTTACATGTGACTTAAGTTTATCACTGCGACTGAACTCTTTCATACAATCCAAAGTATCTCGGAAAGGGCACCTGAAGAGTTTCTTTTTTTGATGTGATTTCATATGCCGTTGAAGCAGGTCCTTTCTCTTGAACTTATGTTTGCAGAGAGAGCATGCAAATTGTTTATCCCCATGCTTTAACATGTGCGTGGAAAGATATTTTTTCATGTGAAAACTACTGTCACATATGTTGCACTGGAAAGGTTTGTTCTTTCTGTGCGTTTGCAAGTGCAACCGCAATCGTTTATCACTAGCAAACATTTTGTTACAATGAATACAAATTTTCTTATGGTTCTCAGTCAATAGGTGCAGTGAAAGTTTTTCTGGGTTTTTAAACACTGCATCACACTGTGCACACTTGTGCCTCACTGCGGCAGAATCATGTACAACTTTTTCAGGTTCGATGTGGGTTTGTTGATGAGCAGCTATATCTTCAAGTGTATTTAATGCTTGGTTGCAAATGTGACATTGGTAAACAGTTGTGGGATGGCTACTGGAGACATGTTCCAGCAAACACTCAATATTTGAAAATAACCCAATACAGTTACTTTGAATACATTTAAACTTTTTGTGAGGCAGATGCTTCTTTAAATGCATTCTAAATTGACTGTAATTTGGTAATGTCAAATCACAATAAGCACAAGAGTAGCTTAAGAGCTCGGCATCTGCCGATTTTGGAGTTGTCTCAGTGAGACCATCAGGCCAGACCTTGTGAGAGGCTATGTGCCGTTGTAAATGTGAATTTTGGACAAAACAGCGGCCACAGACTGGACATTGATAAGGTCTATCACTGTGTATCTTCAAATGGGCCACTAAGGATTTAACCTTTTTAAATGTCTTTTTACACCATTTACATGACTTTTCATCCGACAAGATATCCGGAGGTGTTACAGGGCTACTTGTAGTTACTGTCTGATGTGAATTACTTTGTGATATATTTGTTACAGTATTCTCATATGATGATGTTTCATTTATGGAAGACTCATTTTTACATTGTTGCTTTTTGTGGGCTAAGAAAACATGAAGGGAATTAAAAACTAATTTACAAACACCACACACAAATATATCTTCATTAATAGAATCAAGAACCACCACTTGTGCCATTACTAAAGTACTTATTATAAATATAATAATTGTTTAAGATGTTTACACTTGGTTTACGCAACCGGTCCGTGCCTACTTTGAGTATAGAAATACAAGGAGAGGCCCTACAGAAACATAAAAACATAACTTATCTCTTTCTTTCCAATGTTCAATTGCATATGGTAAAAGAGACTTTACGTTGCTCTTATTCCGATACACTTTGACACATCGATCAACTCATCAGCTGTTTACTGACGCATGCCATGACGCCATATTTGTTGCCACAGACGTGCCACAGACAGTGCTGTTGCGGCCTAAGTTTTTAGTGATGCACTCAGGTATTGTCGATACTACTGAATCTGATCGCTCTAGAAATTGGTTTAGCGGTTTAAGCGTGAAGAGGTTACAGACAGTTGAGACGGACCATGATGAATATTGAAGCAAATTTCAAAGATTAGGATTACCACAATAATAATATTGACTCCACTTTATGATATTAATCACCATATCAATAACCGGCCCCATGTAGTCTAGCTTTATGCCAGATATTTAATAATCTAGTAACCCCAGAGCCGGCTGTCAATGTCAAAAACAAAAGTAGCAAAACGAGTTTCGTGTTTCGTTTGAAAGTTCTCTTGATCAGCCAACAACCCGTTCACTTTATTTCATCCTTCGAATACACATTCTGCTCGGTGGAGGCTGACGACTGCCACATCATTGTGTTCCTGAGTGAGTTTCTTCCTACTTTCTATTATAGTGCAAAGCAAACAACCTTCATGTGAGTTCAATACGGTAACTTGTTCCTAAAATAGAGCGATCATAGGGTACTCCCTATATAGTAGAGTAAATTGCCGGAACTTTTAATCAATTTCCTCTCAGAGCCATATCAGTTTGGTGTTAACAATTGTAAGAATTAAGAACAATCATATTGTTGTTATCAGGAGTTGCAAACGCATATATGTTAAGATAATCTAGTCTGTTTATCATTTGAGCACAGTTTAAAGTCCACTATTGTAATGACGGATGATTGATTGAAGTTTAATTTTGATCAATAAAATCTTACTTGGTATTTTTCTTACACTTGCAGACCTTGAAATAGAATGATCCGTGGAGTCCATAAAGTTGTAAGTATTATCCAAAGTGAATAAGGCTCAAAACATACTAAGTTAAGCTGGATCATACATAACAATAACATTGTTTACACACTTTGTTTTAGTGTGGGCACAATGCCTTTATTTTGGAGCCGTACATCAGCTCACTACAGCTGTCAGCTCACCTTACTTCAGCCAAGACCTACTCCACTGCTCAGAAGCTGCCTCGGCTACCAGTGCCGAAGCTAGATGATACCCTTAGTAAATACTTAAAGACGGCTAAGCCACATTTGAGCAATGAGGAATATGATGTGACTTGCAATCTTGCTAAGGACTTTGCTACTGGAGTTGGGCAGGATTTACAGGTATTATTATGTTACTTTTTCATTGAACTTCTTGTCTACCAAACAAAAAAAATGGATAATAAATAACCATAACATGTGTATGGAAATTACCGGACTTGGTAGATGACGGATTAATGTATGTACGGGGTGTGTTACTTTTATTTCAGGGTTTATTAGAGAAAAGAGCACAGCAGCACACAAATTGGCTTGAGGAGTGGTGGCTTAACACCGCCTATTTGGAGTACCGGGATCCTGTTGTGGTATACTCCAGTCCTGGTTTAGTCTTTCCATTCCGGAAATTCAATAGTCAACATGACCAGTTGCGATATGCAGCAAACACTTTGCTTGCTGCACTTGATTATAAATCATTAATTGACAAGTAAGACTAGCAATAATAATTACTGTAAGTAAAAATTACTTAGATGAGTGTTTGTATTTATTTTATTTTATTTTACTTAGGCAAGGTAACAAAATGTAAATTATTTTTAACCTATTTAAAAATAGCTTAATGAAAACAGAATTAAATTTACATTTCAATGACAACCAAGCACAACATGTTAAATAATAAATTACAAAACTAAACATAAATGTGAGACTAACTTTCTTAATTACATAAATTAAAATTAATGAGATCGTATGAGATCATGGTTATTATAAACTTAACTATAAGACAATTTTGTAACACTACTTTTGAATGAATTGAGGCTTAAACAAAAAATATCAACGTCCTTACAAATATTATTGTAAGATGTGCACATACGTGCGAGTGGACTATGTTGAGTGACATTGTTGGAGGCTACAGGTACTAGAAACTGATCAGGACTGCGACTTGGTTTAGGATACACCCGGAACTGTATGTTACTGACGAGATCGGAGTCTATCATATGAAAGTGTCATAAAATAGTAATTTGGTTCAATGACTTGCTGCTAGCCAAATTACTATTTCATAAGAATTGCAAGGAAACATGAATGGGTTGTGAACAACATGTATTTTAAGACATGTTTACAGTGTAATCTCAGAAATACGAAATTCATGGTACATTTAATAATTCAAATATGATATTTTACCTGTATTTATAAAAAATCGTTTACAGCGAGAAAATTCCTGTTGAAATGATGGGTAAAAATCCTTTGGATATGCAACAATATAAGAAAATATTCGGAACATGTAGGATTCCTGGTGTAAAGAGAGATTCATTATCATATAACACTACCAGCAAACATGTTACCATCATCCATAATAATCATGTAAGGAAACAAATTAAATACATTCATTTAATTAATTGTCATTTATTACTTACAACTCGTTCACTTCGAGAAGGCCGCAACTTTGTGACATAAATATTTAACTCCACCACTATGAGTACCAGTACCCATCAATTCATGGTTCTCCGGCACGGGACGGAACGGCCGAATTGAAGCGAACGCGTAGTACTTATGTAACTGAATTAGATTCTAACTGAATATGAACTTTCAGATTTTC
This sequence comes from Cenopis cana, assembly GCA_951800055.1. Classification (NCBI taxonomy): domain Eukaryota; kingdom Metazoa; phylum Arthropoda; class Insecta; order Lepidoptera; family Tortricidae; genus Cenopis; species Cenopis cana. Next base: position 8,470,843 of record OX637477.1, on the reverse strand, counting down.
CATGTTGACCTCTGGGGTGACGATGGCAAAATCCTAAATGAAGATCAAATAGTGCAACAGCTGCAGAAAGTAATAGAGATGTCCAACACCCCTGCACAAGATGGAATTGGTATTCTTACCTCTGAAAATCGAAATGCTTGGGCAAAAGCTTATGATCTGCTGATTAAAGGTTCTTATCATTATCATTCTACAGCATGCTTTGTAAATAAGACAAATTTCATAAACATTTTATTAATATTTCGTATGCAACAGATACTTTTTTGATTAAACCGTCATCTCTCGAGCCTGGTAATCCCCGAACACGTAACATTGTTTAATGTTATTGTTTGTTTGTTTTTTTTAGCCAGGAGGTAGCAGAATTGTTAGAACTCTTGTGATCATTTATCATCATTTCCATAATAAAAAAAACTTTGTTAGTACCTATTCCGGAGTTAAACAATGCAGACTTTAGTGATGTATGTCTACATTCAATTCTAAAACTATATTTTAAAATCTGTTTCAGATAGTCAAAATAAGGAATCATTGTGTGATGTGCAGTCGAGTCTAGTAGTACTATGTTTAGACCGGCCGGCGGGCCTGTGGAAGTCGCCTGACAAAAATGGTCGCCAAAATATCGCCGCAGCGCAGACTATACACGGAGGTGGCGCGGGCCTCAATGGAGGGAATCGGTGGTTCGACAAGACAGTGCAGGTATCATCAAAATACGTAAATTATTAGTGTTAGTCTCAGTTGCAATGTCTCATCTAGTATTCACTTTAATCGAATGTCAGTGGTTCCTCAAACTGTGTGCGCCTCACCACCCGACGTCATATCCAGCCATTGTGACAAGGTAGTGATGGCAGCGGCTTCAAAAACCGTATAGTATCACTTCATGTATTGGTTTCCAGTTCATAGTGGGCGCGGACGGGGTGACAGGATTGACTTACGAGCACTCCCCAGCCGAGGGTCAACCCATTGCCGTATTGACAGATTTCCTCATCAATTTTATGTAAGTGTTTCATTTATTTCATTTTTGTATACCATAATGTCCAGACAGCAGTCTTAGTGTCATTAAAATAAAGTCGAAATCGAACGAATCTTCTTAGTTGTCGACTATGCACACTTCGCTGATAGATTTAGAAACAGAGCCGATATTGAGATAATATGGTACACGGTATACATAAACTGTAATGGCATATTCGCGTTAAACACATATATAATTATTTTTCTATACTTCGTAAATAGATTACGTCATTATCAAAATGTATTGTCAAAACAACAAAGTTACATAATATGTATAATAACCTAAACTAAAAATAAACTAAACTAAAAACTACATAAATAGATTTATAGGTAAAAAAATGGGCTCAAGCTCGGAGCTCGGCGGTAGGGTGCCCAGAAGGCTGACCGCATTGCCGCGTTGAATAGACATGCTGAGGCGCTGAGCAAGGTACGCACCAGCCTTCTGTTCACCCGTGGCGTCCACGAGACGCTTCGCTAGCTCTTTATAGATGCAATGAGCAGAAGGTCCCCACGGCCCTAGAGTTTCCACCCCAAACGGCTCAAACATGCAGCCACCGTCAATGGCGGCATATTTGCGCCGCTTGAGGTGCTCAGCCGCGTCGGCGGCAGCCCCAGCCTTAACCGAGGTCCCTGGAAGATGGGACGGAGCCAGGGTATCCACACATGTGGCGTCCCAGACTAGCGGCCGGCCCAACTTCCAGGGTACCAGGGTCATGCCATCTGGCCTCTTGCCATCGTCTCTAGCCAGGCGAGACGGCTCCAGGATCGCCGGTGTTCCGGCGCTGGCAAAGGCTCGACGCAAGATGTCATTAATTGAGGCATGTCGCGCAATGCGACCAGCACTCCTGCTGCAGGAGAGGCCATGGAGACCTGTAGGTATTAGCAACACTAGCTCCAGGATCCACAGTGGCACTGGTGTGGGGCAACACATGTCGCTCATTATCATAAGTTATTTATTAATTGAACATTATAGATTGTGTTTCAACTTAAGGCTCCGTATAACATATTCTGACGATTTGGCTAAAATTAATGAGGTCGTATCTCATAATCTATTAATATTTATCTACATTTTATTACAGATTATGAAAGATCATTTCATTCTGAATGGAATAAGTGTGCTACTTTCTAAATTTTCTTATTTAGTTTCGAATAATCTTGCTTAACCTAACAGCTGTTTCCTCGATTTGCGCTTGAAGAGGCTTTAAAAACGACCTAGTTAAGCTATATATTGGTGCCAAACCGGCTTGAAAAAAATATGCACATGTGCAATAGATACTCCTCTTAGGGATGAGTGCAAGGGTTTTTACAAGTTTCATACAAAAATGTTATAAAAACAGAATATTAAAATTGGTAAATTTTCTGAAAAACTTCAAACTTCATTGCATCTTTTAGTAATATTAAAGCTAATAAAAAGGTTTTTGAGCATATGATTATGATAAAATAACTTCTATTTTATGACTTGAGATAATAAAAAGTAGCAACTAAGATAGAAATATATTAATTCTATTTGATTTACAACATGCCTTTTTCACGACATTTTCATTGACACGGTCATAGTGACTCAGTACCGGCCGAGCGGCCGTCGGAGGAGGATGTATATACCGTTTTTTGTGGCTATTCACAAAGCTTACCACAACCCCCTCAAACAAACCAATACAAATTGTGACCTCCCATTATGTGTATTTATTATGAAAGTCGCAGTCAAAGTATACTAGGAACGTAATTGTGAACTAAATCGAGACAACTTATGAATCACATAGCTGATAACGCAGTTGTCAATTGATTTTCAAGTACTGTCCTTGATACTTGGTAGATTTAATTTATTTGTCTACTCGTGACTTTTTATTTATTTAGAAAAATGCTTTATTTTGATGAGCATTTCATTATGATTAAAGTCAGCGATCAGCATCTAGTGGTTTAACCTGGAAGGTAATCATTTAGCAACTAGCCATTTGTCAAAGTAAAAAACTGTAAGGCCAAGTGCTGTCAAATTAACGCAAGCAAAAATCTACCTAACAGTCAGAGCTCTAAGTCAAGTTTTGCTTGCGTTCGTTTGACAGAATTTAGCCTTAGAGTTGTGTCCGAACTATACCTAGGTATACGATGTAGTTCTGCGAAATATTGTCTCTCAGAATGCTACAATAAGCATCTGATAAAGTATGTAGATGCAGACATCTGAAAAATTCGTAGTCGCACGTACAAAATTCGGCCGCAGAAAAACACAAAAACTGACTCGACAAATAAATTTCTTTTTATTTTCGAACCTTTTCACCAAATTTCACGAGAATCGGTTTAAAAATGCGACCTGTAGATGCGGACGACCGGAAATCCGGACATACAAAAGCATTTATCTGGAAGCTAAATAGTCCATGGGCCACCCAAGAAATCGGTATAATTTGGGGGTACTAAGTTTCCTTTTACAGGAGTTAGATAGGGTTATTACGATGTTAAAAAACCATGATTGCCATCTCAAAATGGTAGCTAACAAAAATGGCCGCCAATCCAAGATGGCGGATATTGAGTATTACAAAATCAATTATAACTTAAAAAGTATTCGTCTGATTTCATTGTTCTTTTTTTTAAACCATAGTTCTATATCCATCTTGGATTGGCCGCCATTTCTAGTAGCTACTACTTTGAGATGGCAATCATGGTTTTTTCACATCATAATAAGCCTGTCTAACTACTTTAAGAAGGAAACTTAGTACCCCCAAATTATACCATTTTCTAAAATTTGGCTAGCTGGCCCATAGCCCAAAAACAGAGACCTTCGTTTCACTCGGTCAAAAAAGAAATACTTCCCGGGCTAGGCCCTCAATTTTGTACGAAATTTCTTTACAGTTCTCTCGGGTTATTCCGCCTGAAACGTTATACTTTGAATCCTGTTATAAAACGCACGTAATGACGACAGTTCATTGCACGTGTGAGAAATAGTACATTACTACAGAGGCCGAGAAGTAAGGGGTCGCCGGCCGGATATTTACGAGGCTGGCAACCCCTTTTCACACCGAGGTATATGTATAGTGCTTCTCTCAAACATGCAATGAAATTAATCAAAAAAGCTCCTAGAAATCAAACTTTAATTTCTATAGCAACTGAAAGTAAACTAGAAAAAAATTAAACTGACACCTATATTACTATTTATTTGTCGACTTCTAAACTTTATTAAAAGTAGAAACAGGCGTATAAAAGAAAGAGTGTCTACTCCGAAATCTAAACTTTGCACATGCCGTCCCTTTCACTCTCGCGTGAAATGGAAGCCACTAATACCAAGTACGGATTTCGAATATCAGAGTACAGGCCCGGTCGTATTCAGCCAATTCAACTAGTATTTTTCTGTTGGAAACGCTACGTTTTTGTATGTGTCTTAAATAATTTCCGTTTTTCGGTGCAAAAATACACTAGCGATTCTGTTAAAAAAATGAACGGCGGGAATGGGAAAGCATGAACTTTTTGACGTTTCAATACCTTTGGTGTATGTTTATCAAATCTTAATTCAAATTCCGTCTTATTATATATCCGTCTCATTTCCGTTCCGTCTTATTTTGAGAAATTGATTTTTTTTTAGTTAATGGTAGTGGCAGAATGTCTTAACGAACTAAAAATCAATTATTGCTTATAGTTTTTTTTATAGCTGAACGCCGTGATGCTGAGTCACAAATGAATGAGGAATGAAAATTTTAAAATGAATTTTAATGAATAACTATAGGGGTTGTTTTTTAAATATTTTTATGTATTCATCACAGATATAAATATATCAAACTACATATTTTTTAAAATAAAACGTACAGGATATGATCGTACCATATGTATACATATTTTCGAATCAAAATGGGCATTTTATTTACTTGTACTACAACTAATATTATTTCATACAAAGTAATATTATTTTTTAAGTAAACAAAACGATCAAGATTTTTACGCCAGGCAGTAGGTTACTTAGGTAATTAAGTAATATTCTGCAACGCTTTGACCTCACCGTAGGAGAACCAATGCTTCAGACCTCCGATTGCGTGTAGTTATTACGTGTCCTAGTATCAAGATATACTAGGGGTAACTGGTGAGGTTATCGATGCTTGACTATTGTAAATAGCTCGCCAACGCCATCTATCGAGTAAGATTTCGTGAAAATGATGAAAGCGCAAAGCTTGACGGCCTCTTAACCATTTTTATATTCTAATACAATTTTATCTAATGCCGTCTATTGGGGCCTCCGTAGCGGTAGACGATGAAATATAATTCTTTGTTTATTGAATATAATATATAATCATTTTGCAGAGATCAGAACAAGGCAGCAGGAAGGTCTGCCTCGTCCAGCCCTAAGCCGCCAAAACTTCTCAAGTTCAACGTGAACTCAGAAGTAGCGGGCATGATTAAAACAGCACGAGGCAGTTTAGACAAGTAAGTTAAATATTGCGTGTAAGTCAACAAGAATTCGTAGAATCGTTATAAAATACTGTTTCATTTGTTTACAGGTTAGTAAATAACCTTGAACTGAACTGCTTTACATATGAGAAGTATGGGAAGAATTTCATCAAGTCACAAAAGATGAGCCCAGATAGCTACCTGCAAATGGCTATGCAGTACGCTTTTTACAGGTATGTAGCCGCCGCCATCATGTATTCCCACACCAAGCTAGACATTGAAAATCGTTCCAGTATTTTATTCAGGGAGTACAAGAGCACCTGAGTAAAAGGTCCCCCATTCTTTCTGTGCTTGTATCCGTGCCTGCTTTTGCGAGCGAGCGATTGCGAATGCGAGAAGATATAATAACAAAATAAACAAGTATATTCTTACCAACAACTAAGGTTTGAAAAGAGTTCTTACAGGTCGGCAATGCGTGAGTGACGCCTCTAGTGTTGCAAGCATCTATTGGCGACAGTAACAACTTTCCATCAGAACTATTATACGTTTTTTAGAAAAAAAACACAAACGAACCTGCCCTCTGGTGGCTTTAGGTGTAACTATTTTTTGCCATATAAATTAAGACTAAATTCAAAAGCCTGTGTTTTGTTTCGAAAAAACGTAGGTATACCAGAGGGAGAGGTGAGCTGTCAGCTTGTTTGCCACCAACCTGATATAAAAAAGTAGAAGCGACTGTTTAGGGAATTATTTTAGAGACGTAGTCAATACTCAAAGAGTGAATTGGGTCAAGCCGCCTCGTGGGAAGCCAGTTCTGTCAAGCTCAGATGTAATCTTTGAGTAATGATTGTAAGGAAAATCAAAGATTGAATGAATTAATCAGGTTGCACAAGACGCCGGGCGCGCACTACGAGTCGGCGGCGACGCGCATGTTTTCCGGCGGGCGCACGGAGACCATCCGCTCGTGCTCGCTCGAGTCCGTCGAGTTCGCGCGGACCATGCTGGACGCGCAGTGCTCCGCGAAACAAAAGAAGGCGGCTATGCAGAACGCTATCAATGCGCACAAGGATTACACAGTTATGGTAGGTATATAATATAAAAGTACACTGAGCAAATGTAGCGAGGCGTCGTCGGCGAGGTGTTAAGGATGGTCTAAACAAACTCATATTCCCTTGTAATAATGACGGCCCTTCCCTTGTAATATTTTGAGCCCTGCGCCTGCCTAACTACTTTTGCTACTGCTAGTAAAAACTGAGTTTCGGGTTTTCTTACCGAAAGGCTCTCAACGGTACGCTTTGTATGCGAGTCTGTCTTGCAATTGGGTCATTGTCAGATTTAGGTTCGCGTCTTTTCTGTGGACATATGACAAAGCCAAGGGCTACAAAGCTTAATTTTTAATTGATCTAGTAACCGGCATGAACAGTGTCTCCGTTACCATAAATCCATGTATTAAAAACGTAACTTATGCGGGATTTACATAACGAAACTAGTTTCATGCATTTTTAATTACATTGCGGGCTTTGATCGCCCTCGTCTTACCTAGGAAGTCCGCAGCCCGCAATCTAATGAAAAGTGCATGGAAACTAGTTTCGTAATCTAAATCCCGCATTGCATGCTCAAAAGCCGTTAACTATTGACCACAGGAGAGACAACTTTTGTTTTCTCAACTGTAAATTACCCAATTGATCTATTTTACTTAACTAACGAATTTTATAGCAAATTAATGTAATACTCTTGTAATAACAGCCAATGTCTTTGATTTTAATAAATATGTAGTTCAATGTATTTTTTAGGCTTTACAAGGGCTCGGTGTGGATCGTCACCTTCTTGGGTTGAAATTAATCGCGATGGAAAATGGCATTGATCTGCATAAGCTGTATTCTGACCCGGGATACGTAAGAAGTGCCCATATGCGCCTGTCTACCAGTCAGGTAATATATACGTCTCACAAAGACATAGTCTTCCAGTTATATGGCTTTGGTTACTACCTTATAACATTGCTTAAATTCCAAGTTTTACCTTTGTACTGCTACCACGAAATTTGTACATTACTTTTTTGCTTGCATGGAGCTCTATTTGAAATTGACCTAATAATTGTAAACACTTCCGTACCGGTACTCGTTTCACTTCACCCGTATAAGCGTTTTCTTTGCTGAGCGATGAACGGACGCGCTACCTGTCAGTCTGGCAGATACAATGGCAGATAAATATTTTCCATTCATTTGTCGCTGCGCCGCTTTATTTAACATGCATTATACATAGCAGTGCTGGCGCGTCAAAAATATTCTTAGGGAAGCCGGAATACTTGGCTTTTCCTATTCTTCATGAGCCGTAGTAAAAGAACTGGACTGGCTGGAAATTAGGCAAGCCGGTGGGAATCGAGTTGTATGGACGCTCCGCCACTGATACATAGAGTATATTATAGAGAGAATGGACGCTTTTATACATTATCGTCGACGGCCACGGCATTTCATTCATAAATAGACCATATACTATAGAGTTTAGACTAATTACGAATGAAACCATGGGTCGCTTTACTTTAAAAGCGTCCATAGATAGAGTTTTATCGTGCCGTGGACGTCCACGGTAAAGTATAAAAGCGCCCATGGACATTTTCTAATAATACCCGTATACCATTATTGTAGGTGGCGTGTAAATGCGACGGATTCATGTGCTACGGCCCGCTGGTGAGCAACGGGTACGCGACGTGCTACAACCCGCGCGACAACGACGTCAACTTCGCGACCTCGGCCTTCAACGACAACCCAGAGACCAGCTGCGACAAGTACAGGGGCGCCCTCGAACAGTCCCTACAGGACATGCACGATGTGCTGTTACAGTCTACACAGTCCAAACTGTAGAACTATTATGAAGAGGATGACACGTTGACGCGGCCTGAGGGTCTACTCCGAGCATCGAAATCCGAAATTCGTATCCTGCCGTCTCCTTCACTCTCGTGTTATATATACACTATAAGAGTGAAAGGGAAGGCACTATACGAAGTTCGGATTTCGACGTTCGAAGTACAGGCCCTGTGCTGCGTTGGGTATGACAGATTAACAATAATACGAACTGGGCGTGGTGTGTCAATACAGCGTTCCCTAATCATCGCAGAGACACATGGGTACAAGGGGAGGTAATCAAGGACTTTTTTTATACATTTTGATATTGTTATTCCTTCCTGAATGGTACTGATTACTGTTAAACAAAAATTATAAATTACACCGTGGAAGTTTTACGACTGTTAATTTTAAGTATAAGTGCATTGGATTAAGATTATTAAGACTGCGCGGGTAAGGTATTCTTCAATAATAATTAAGTATTAACCAAGAAAATTGTTACTATATATATATATATGTTTTATGTTAATTACTTCGATATTAAAATTATATACATTTTTAGTACGCATATATTTTTATTTTTGTGTATTTTTTTAGTAACCGTTGTCCAATTCGATAATAATTTCCGAGGGCCTACCGCAACGAAGTATCTCCCTCTCTGTCGTACTTGATTATTCGAGGGACAGAGAGGGAGATGCTTCGTATTCAGTTCGCGCTAGCCCCTCTGGTTTACCATAATTTACTCCAAATCCAGAGAGTTATTTTATAGTCGCAGGAAAAGCTCGCAACGGTGTGTAACTGGAACCTGTCACTATCACACTATAATTGAACAAGTGATGTATTACAAATTGGAATTTGTACTTTTTGCCATATACATTTTGTCATTTTTTTTCACTTCAATAAAGCTTAATTATTTGATTCTACAGTTAATGCACTGGAGGGCTACCGCGACTCGAAAATAGACATGAGTAGTTCACGAATGAATGATTCAAATGAAGTGCTTCACCTCGAGTAACTCTTTCATTCACTAGTTCAGTTCGGATTCATATACTTCAATACTTCAGTTCGTTCAGTTCATGATTCATAGCTTTTACCACCTACTCATTCGCTCCGAGAGTGACATAGACGACATGATTGAATGAATGACTGATATGTTTACCCAATCTATATCGTAGATGGATCTGTTGAGATACTGAACGAAACTGAACTAGTGAACTAAATGAGTGATATGATATACTTCACAGTGAAGGAATGAAGTATATCACTCTTTTCTTTTTGTGACACATTTTGCGCATGTCTACTCGAAAACGAAGTATCTTGATCTCTGTAGCTCGAATATGCAAGTGCGACAAAAAGGCAGATACTTCGTTTTCGGTTTGCGGTTGCCCTCCAGTTCATTAACTGTAGACAAAATAAGTTATGTTCACAGCTTAGGAGTCACCTATACTCGTACTTGCAGGGGCGTATGTACCCTAGGGCCAAGGCCCCGGGCCCAGGGCGGCAGGCATAGAGGGGCGGCGACCTGGCGGCGAAGCGGCGGCCCAAGGGTGGGCTGTTGGCGCGGACGCGCCAGGCGCCGGATGTCAATGGGCGCCAGCCACCGGATATCAAGGGGCGCCAAACTGGCAACGTGGAAAATTTTAAATCAAGGGGCGCCCAATGGCCATCTCGCACCACCCGGATTTAGGGCTAGGCTAGGGCTGGCGCTGCCCCTTGCATCCTTCTTTGCGTGCCTTTTCTTGTCACCTACAATACTAGTAGTTTTGCCATTTTAGTTTTCCGTACCTAGACAGCGAATACGCAGCGCCAGACAAAAAAGTGAAGATACATATTATGAAGATTGTGTCAAAAAATTTCACGGCGCTGCTATGCAACTTGTAATGAGGGGCATTAAAAAACGAGCCGAAGGCGAGTTTTATAATAAGGTCAGACGAGTGTTGTAATGCCTAATTATGTACAGTTGCATACACTACTTTATCTACATCCGTATATTAAATCCTCTTTCATGACGTGTTTCGTGTGAGCACGTTGAGCCGGCGTACGCCATGTTTGCCTAGTAATACGGTCATTCTGTGTCAATCAATGTATGGGGGAGTCAAACAAATTAATAAAGTTTTGAAACTTATGTGGTATGATACCTTTGGGTATGGCCTTTAAAACTCACAACTCTCCCCTCCCCACCCCTTGACGCTTGCCGCCGGGCCGTAGAAATCAGTTCCTTCGCGCTATAAGAATTCCAATTTTATCTGGTATTTACTTCGAATCATAATAATCTAGGGTTTTTATATAGAATGATAAACGGGCTATATATTTATGTAGTTTATTTTACTAAAATTGCTATATTACATGTATAATAAGTAAAAGAACAAACTACAATAATATGTACAATTTTTCTATGAAAATTTGAAGTTTTTGATTACGCATTTTTCGGTTTTTTGTAAATACAGGTTATAAATGATATACATGAATGAAATACTCGTCCCTAAATTATATGAAAATGATATTGAACTTAATCTAGTAGCTATAGGCAGGTAGAAATATAACATAGGCTGAACCTCAGCAGCCGACCCTGTTTACCCCTCTTTTTGGTAAGTAGTCAGGTGTTGATCGCGTGCCCAGTAGACTTAAACAGCTTAATTTTACCATAGGAACAATCGTGCCAGGCGGCTTTGCCCGAGATAAAAGTGGAGGCTCACTAGCACTATGTCCCCCACTACGTATTTTTTTGCATTAGTGTTCATTTGCATTAGCTTCAGCTTTAAAACCCTTCATTCTATCAACATAAGACATATAACCAACACCTTTTTCATATCTGTAATAGTTTACGAAAAAAACTGAAAAAACCGGACAACGGTACATATTTCTGGGTGAGAGGGGGTGAAGCGTCAGGTGGAGGGGAGGGGAGAATTGTGAGTTTTGAAGACCATACCCAAAGGTGTCATGCCAAACAAGTTACAAAACATTATTAATTTGTTTGTACGTGACCTCGTAATGGCTTTTCACCGCTAGATGTCAGGTCTTATACATTAATTTTAGCGCCATCTAGTGATCAAGTAACACTCTAAATAGTTTGGTTTTACACCGCTAGATGTCAGGTCTTATACATCAATTTAAGCGCCATCTAGTGATCAAGTAATATACTAAATAGTTTGGCTTTTCAACGCTAGATGTCAGGTCTTATATATTAATTTTAGCGCCATCTAGTGATCAAGTTACACACTAAATAGTTTGGCTTTTCACCGCTAGATGTCAGGTCGTATACATTAATTTTAGCGCCATCTAGTGATCAATTAACACACTAAATAGTTTGGCTTTTCACCGCTAGATGTCAGGTCTTATACATTAATTTTAGCGCCATCTTGTGATCAAGTTACACACTAAATAGTTTAGCTTTTCACCGCTAGATGTCCAGTACCTTTAACATGAGTTTGCATTACCGCACTCGCTAGCGACTGCGTAAACGATTTAGTATGGACAAAAGTACAGCGCCTCTGGCGGTTCCGCAATAGAACTAAGAATTGCCATACTAAATTGTTTACGCAGTCGCTAGCGAGTACGGTAATGCAAACATTGCAAACTCATGGTAAGGGTACAGGTCTTATGCATTAATTTTAGCGCCATCTAATAATCAAGTATCACACTAAATAGTTTGGCTTTTCCGCATAATTAGAGTAGCTCGTTCTCACACCACTAGATGTTTTAAATTGGATGAGGGACTGTAGTCTTTGCATTCTACCAGTGTTGCAAAAGTTACCGATTTATCGGTAGAACTCCCGATTTCGGTTAGAAAATACCGATACACCGATTTTAGGTGTCAATCTCCCGATTTTATGCCCATACAAGGTTTTATTAATAAAATCAGCGTTTTCTTTATAAATTTTAAAACAGGCTTACATGTTCGCACGAATAGCGAGGTGATTAGCGAGTTAACCCAAGCACGCATGGATGTGTACACGGAAACTCGCCTTTCAATATAGATACACCCTATAAAATAAAAAATAAACTGAATTTTCAGCGTTTTTTTAAAGTACCTATCTAAGTATTTTCATCGAATTAAAGATACTACACGGAACCAAAAATATCCATAAAAATCAAATTAGTGATTACATGTAATTATTTCCAGAAAAATTGGTAATTTTAAAATTTTGGCATTTATGCACATGTAAAATTAATTAATAATGGTCAATATCACTGTAAAAAAGGATTTTAAAGTGGTTTTCATAAGAAAAAGAGTTCCCGATTTCTCCCGATTTTTAGATGTTAGTAACACCGATTTCACAAATGTCAATTTTGCAACACTGCATTCTACTCAAATTATGCACATTTTACGCATCAACATGGTACATACAAATTGTTTTGAAATAGTGCCTTAAACATTTAAAAGGGATTGCTTGGTATAACATAGATATATTTATTGCCGTAAAACGCTGGTATAGTGGTAAATACCATTTTTTCATTCAAAGTCTGGGGACTGACATGACCACTCTGTTACACGATTTATTAGGGATACTTACCATAGTTAAATACCAATTTGATAAAACAGTAGTAGGAGATCCTAATTATTCCCGTTTTCCAATCACAATATGTAATTTTATTAGCTGTAGGTACGTATAACATTACATTTATAACATCTCATTTCTAAAGCGGACGTATGTAACGTAAACTTAGGTGGCGACATTTTATTGTTTCTGAACACTCCGTTCCGCAGGTCGGCAATTTGACACTTTTGAAAGATGGACATCATGGACATGACAGAATTGACAGATGACTAGAAATTATTTTCTGTGATGGTGACGGTGTTTGTTATTATTGTATGAATTTAATTTAGAATTGTTAGACGTTGTGATATATTTATCGAGTATCAAATTAACGACTGCAAAGTGAATTGTAAGTTATACGGTAATTTACAATTGCTAATAATAAACTTTTCTTTATTTATAAATAAACCGCTTTGTTTCACGCGTGGTATGCAGATACACTATATACCGTTGGTTGTTTCACTAAAATATTATGTTACAGGTATAGGAATAATGACTGTGAACAATACAATCGCACATCAACGACTTATACTTAGCGGAGATCGTGAAAGGTAATATTCTTAGTGTTACATCTTTGAATAAACTAAATAATCATATGAACACATATGTAAATATTGATAACAAACAAATATTGATTACGTGTTATTTTATTAGATTCAAAGAGCTACTACGACGAAGATTAATTGAATGTGGATGGCGTGATCAAGTGAGGATGCTGTGCCGGGATATGGTTAAGGAGAATGAGGGTGGCAATGTGACCTTTGACATGCTGGTGAACAGAGTGACGCCACGAGCCAGAGCTTTAGTACCCGACACAGTGAAGAAGGAACTACTTCAAAAGATAAAAACACATCTTCTTACTCAGAAAGACCAATGAGCTGCCACTTGGTTTTATAAGTCAAATAGTAATGTGAAACATGAAGTATTACTAATATCTCTTTGGATGTACAGTCTAATAGATCTTATTAAAGTAATCATTAATAGACCAAATTGTACTTTCAGTTATATTTTTACAAGGCTGCATCAGTCACATCCAAGTGTGTGTATGGATGTAGTTGTATGGACTTTGCTCAACAGATTTTTTTTTATCAATACTGCTGTTTTGTCGGAATTTTAGAGTGGATTAATAATGTAACTTAAATTTGAGTTGGACATATGACATGATTGAGTGGAGACAGGTAGTGTAGTGCAGAAATGCCCCAAAAGGGTAGGAGCAGGAGCATACAAATACTATACCCAATACCCATGCCACATGCCCAGACATAATTTACCTAGACAGACATTATTTATGCTGTGGTTTTGTCTGTAATGTCTTAATTTAATGAGATTGAATCATGATTATGCAAACCCTGAATTAGTTGGTTATCTACAATACTCCCTAAACTTGTCCTTGTAAGGCCCAATGTGCATCAGAATACACTCAGTTTCAATAGAATTTAGACCTTTCATAAGATTTGTAATGTTTGTATTTCTTAGTTTTATTCAATTTAGTCAATCTAAACTAATTTTGGAGGTAATTTTTATGAGTTTTAGCTATTATATATTTAGGGAGTAGTTTGTAAAACTGCTAAACCACTTAAAATGAACCTCCAGGTCTTTGTACTAACGTTATTTAGTACACTACGTGTACAACATTTGTTACTTGTATATGCGACTGTTTGTGTTCTTAAATAAATTAAATTAAATTAAATTTAAATTAAAATATATATGTATACCATACTGTACCTTTACCATATTGTACCTTTTGTAAGGTCATGGGCTATAATCCATCCTGTGATCGACCTTACCTATGTGATTGTGGCATTACTGCACTGCAAATAATTTTCATTAACTATTTCCTTTGTACTGCATTATAAAATTAATATAGTGGTTAGTGAATGCGTCTGCATAGTTTAAGTTAGAAGGTGAACATGTCTTAACATTTAATTATTATGGAATGCACCAACAATATCATAAAATAAATAAAACACTTTTTACAACCAACAGTATATTTCATTAATAAACATTTATACCTTGAGATTAAACAAAAATATACATATTATATTGCTTATACATAATACTGCTATTAGATTCATATATGTCATGAATGTATTGCCACTTGAGATTGCTGTCATGGACTTGTGCAATACCATTGTTGGGACTGCAATGTGGTAGACAACACTAAATAAATATACACACAGGGAAATAATTATTGCAATACACATTAAAAACAAACATTATTACATGGCAGTTAACAACCCTGACTTGATAAAGTGGTTAGCATGATGTGTGGATGTGCATTGGTGCTGAATTGCTGATATTAGTCACTTGATTGTATTATTACTCTGCAAAATAGGCATTACTGTAGTTACACCGCCATTCATCCATCACACACGAGATTTATGCTGACAGGTCACCATTATTGCTGCAAGAGATTGTACGAAACGTTACTTACATTACTTGAGCATGAATGGTATTTTGAAAACATACGCCAAACACTGCATCATCTAAAATTGTCGTACCCATGAAATTGAAAAAGTTACACTGATAGTGAGCCACACCTGGGTCGGGTGGAGCTATGTGATAGAATGAGAAATGAATACCCATACCCTGTAGGTCTGCTGTTCTGTCCCAACAGATTAGCCATACATACTTTGCGCTGCATAATCGATAATATTCAGCACTATTCCATAATAAAATTAAATTGCAGAATTTAAACCTATAGATTTACATTATTCCAAACAATACTCACTGAGCGATATCGATACGTACTTTAATATGGTACAGGTTACATCAAAAATATATTTGAGCAAGTAAATTATTATGCATTTCTTAATATGACAACATCTTGCCGCATAGGGATACAACTCCGATTCTATTCCAAATTCATAAAATCGCAAGCGTAAAATTAACTTATAAAATATATAACGCCTTCTGCTTGGAAACATTAAAAATAATATGCAATTTGTATGAAATAAATATTTCATTGACATTCCCGAAAAATTATATATTGTGAAATTAAATAAATTCAATGCATTTGTTAGTCCATGCTAAGAATTTGTAACAGAGAACTGTGCTGTGGTGCTTCACATAGTTATTGGTTTTGCGGTGAGAATAAATATTTCAAAAACTTAATCCCAAATTGAGATTAATCGATACAAATCATTGATTTAATTAAAATGAAAACAAAATAAATGCAATCAGAATTGTGTTACGTTACATCAAATTCGATTAACTCCATGGAAATGCTTCAGTAACCAAAATGAATAAGCCAATAATTGTTAACGCAATTCCAGCCCAAAAAGTCAGTCTGTAAATGCGCCTTTTCAGGATAAAAAAAAGATATATTAGATATACATTTTCACAAGAGTTAATTGAAACAATGAGCACTTTTTCCTATGTAAAATCCTTAAAGCTCTTAGTTAGGTACCTGATCTTATGTGATACATATTAAACAAAAAAGAAAATCTATGTACACATAATATAAATGGAATGTAATTTGGACTTTTACCCTTGATCAGGTATATTTTTATTAAAACTTAATAAAATAGCTATAACAGTATCAGTACTCTCTTAGATAATAAACAATTTAAACCTTAAAATTATATCTTTAGGTACTTAAAATATTTTCCCTAGGTACTCATCAAGTAATTGATCAATTCATTTATTTATACAATACTGGTTGTTACAAATGAGCAATGCGGAAAACGGGAGATTCCAAACCTCAGCGACTAAATATTAATTTAGGTTTTTTTCCAAAGACCAGTTTTCCAATCAGTTCTTTATAACAATACAACTAATATTTTTTTATTGAGCTATATATATGGTACAATTTGCGTGTAATTATGTAATAATTAAACTTTAAAGTAACGAATTAAAATATACTAAAACGTTCAGGGTATTTAAGTTATAAATACATTGATGAAGATTCATAATTTCGGATATTTCATAAGTTACGTAAATAGTAATAATTAATTTAATATATTTTTGTCAGATGACAGAAATAGGGGTCACTAGTATAGTTGTCGCAGATTCTAACATGGCCATGAGCCATGGTAGTCCCTGACCATGGCCCTGTAGGGAAGTCCGTGTACGAAGATTTTTGTTCCAGGAAAGGTGAGTGAGTGAGGTGAGTCTTAGTGCCTAAGTATTTTAGACTCGGGTGCACAACCGTCACCTAGTAGTACTAGACCTAGTACATTTTCCAGCTATGATGTTCTCAATTTTATGTATTGCTGTATGACGGTTATCCAACCGAGTCTAAAATACTTATTATTATTATTATTTATTTAATATTCAGAGTATAAAAACATAAAATTAACGGGGTCTCACAAAACTGTCGGAACAGTTTGTCTGTGTGATCCAGTAGGGTCGATGCCATAGATTTACAAAGACTCCTAGTCACCTTTCCCGGAAAAAAATCTCCAGACGTAGACTTCCTTTACAGGAGCATATCCAGGGACTGAGCTAAGGCTTTTCTAGCGTTAAAACAACATACATAAAATTCTATACAAAAAATCTATAATTGATCAAAATACTAGAAGAAAGAAAAACATACGACTAAGAATAAAATAAGCTGCCAAATCATAAGAATGGATACATGCATAGTACAATGGCAAGTGCCAGTGCACTTAACAACAACGTTTCAACATAAGCTACCTTTGCTACATAAATTTTTCGAATAAACAACAAAACATTCGAGGATTATGCTACTCACAACCCGCACTCCACGCGCGCGCAATTTTGATTCCTTTGGCTCTTTCTACGCGAATTCAAACGAAAACCTATAGTTTTATTTAGGTACGTAAAATAGGATCCTTTGCCACCGATAAATATATTTGACACACAACGAATTGGAGGGCAATATAGCACTTTTCTACTCCTGTACCTAAAATAAGTACAGGAGTAGAAAAAAATAATTATACATATCAACATGGCCGAGTATGGCGAGGTGATGACCGAGCGAAGGTCACCTCCCGTCGGAGACCATAAAGTACCTTTAGGAAACAAGGAGTTAATATTAATCTTACTTTTACCACCTACATTTCTACATGTGTACCTATTACAACATAATTAATATCACGTATTTTGTAAATAAATAACATTTAAATTACATGTAATAATCGCGGATTCTCCTCGATTACCATGATCGATTCTCATCTCTTAATATTACAGATTAATGTTTAGCTGCTACTTACAGTTACCATATACAAACCGCGCCTTAGATATACTTATGTATGGAAATTAAAATAAATGGTATTCATAATCAAGTCAGGAACTTCGACGAAGCGACGCATCGAAACGACACCGGGTCGGAACTCCCACACTTCAATTAATCACGTCAGCGTCACACCGGGCGTTCACTTGATTCCGGACCGCGTCGACGCCCCATTATATTCAGAGATATCAGAATAGAAGAGGATGGGATGTCCTATTTTTTTCCTCGCAGGCCTTAGCGCCTCTTTTAAAATGTGCACACAATATTGCGAGCATTAGGATTTCACGAACGCAAATGTGTTCTAATGCTTAAATCGGGGCGCACACCCGCCGATTAACTGCGAATATACATTAAGCACCCAGAAATGCAATTGGTTACTTTTTTTGAGCATTCACGGCCGACACACCACACTTCTTATATTTTGATACCCGTGTTTGGCATTTACTCGGGTCCATCGTCAGGTATAGAGTCCGGCTCGCACAGTCCCCGGTACACTAGATTATAGCGTGGAGACGTACGGCCGCGCGGGCCAGGGCTAGGAGCGGCGCGGGGGCGGGGCGCGGCGCCGCGCGCGGGGGGCGGGCGCGCGCGCCACCAGCACCAGTGACGACGCCAGCGCCAGCCGCACCGGCGCCTGCTGCCCGCCCGGCAACCTGCGACAGGGGACGATATCTGTTCTATACATACGACCGCATTTCGAATGCAATCGAGTTGAAAGACTTGGGTTGGGTTGCACCAAACCGTCTAATAGTAAGTGGTGTTCCTTAATCTGACGGAAAGTTTGAGAAGTTTCTATGAGATGGATGACAGTTACCAGCGCCATATTTAACACTGATTGGTCACCACAGACCATGAATGTTACATACCTGACGAGCACGGAGGTGACGGCGGCGCGACCGTCGCCGGTGGGCTCGATGGCGACGGGGCGCAGGTCGGGCGCGCGCCGCCGCTTGCCCCCGCCCGCGCCCGCGCCGTGCACCACCACCGTCACCGCCGCGAACGGACGCTTCGCCATGTGCAGCATCTGTACACATTTCAATCGTCAGTACCTCTAGTATAAGTTTTTTTCGAAACAAAACACAAGTGAACGCGTTTGCGTTTAGTCTCATTTTGTAGGGCAACGCGAGCAGCGCCTCTGGTGGTCTTAGGTGGTATTTTTTTTTTGCTGTGTTCATTTTGTTTCGAAAAAACTTATACTCGAGGCCCAGAACGTTCAAACGTCCGATTACAAGAGGCTTACGATAGCAGCTAGAGTGTCCGAATTTTCACAAAACTGTTGTTTGGATATCAAAGTAGCGCCATCTATTGAGGCTCGTGCCTGTATGTTAAGGTTTTTATCCTAGGCGCGTTTTATATTTTAACATGATGTTTTTGTATGACTTTTCCTGTCGGTATTGTCAAATATCTCTCTCTTCCGTTAGCATTCAAGTTGGACGTTTTATTATAGGTTATGGGCAATATTTGTCCAAGAAAACTGTGTGCTAGTCAAGAATTAGATTACTAGGTTCTGTGAAAATCTTTTCTGGAAAGTATTTACGAGTTATCTGTGACAGTGTCTGAGCCTGAGATTTCGCAATGCTAATGAATCTTCCATGTAGTTTTAAAGAACCGACAATCGAGTACTTTACAATCTCAAATATTTCGTTCACTATACTTGTATAAAAGTCTACGTCTTATGACTGATGAAAGTGATGAACCTACGTGCAACTGTAAGTGAGCTGACAAATAATTTTTTTAGCAGTCAAAGAAAGAGGTATACGTACCTCGACGACATGTCGCCTCCTCGCCCGCCGCACGTCCGCCGCCTGCTTGGCCTTCCACGCGACCACGCACGCCGCCAGAAACAGGAAGAAGCACGAGAAGAACACGGAGAAGAACACGAACAGGTCGATATGAAGCTGGTCCTGTCGGAAGAACACCAGGCCGAAGCTCGCCGCGCCATCTTCAGAATGCCGCGCGCGGATGATTATATAGAACTTAGTATGTCCCAACTCGTGGAATCTCTCGGGCAGGGTCAGAACGAGACGATTCCGCAAATCTTGCACGCGCAACAGAATGTTCTTCTTATCCACCGTTATATACGTAGCGAGCTTATCCTTCGCTTTGTACTTCGCTAACGTGTATTCCGTCTTCTCGTAATGCCACGTCATCCTCGGCGATTCTTCAATGTTGTCGTCGAACGTCGGTTTCCGGTAGGGCTCGTGCTTGTAGTAAGCCGGGTCGATTTCTACCACATGTGAGCCGCGGGTTCCGTTGACTGAGACCACGAATGAGCTGTCGTTGGGGCTGAGGTACAGGTCGACGGCGCCTTGAGTCACGTCGACGACCACTCGTATGTCCACGTTCATGTAGCGTGGGTTTACTGCCACGAACACCGTTTGACCGGGGTATAGAGGACGCGGTTTAATCTTGCACTCATCTGAAATTTAAAAAAAAGATATACGAGCAGATCCCTCGATCTACAGCCAACACTCGGAAGAAAAGTATGGAACGATTTGGAAAATATACTGTCGTTCTATTTTTTCTACTCAAGTCTGTTGGATAAAATTAGAAATAATTTATTGCCACAGTTTAAAGAAATAAAAAAAGACAGTGTCGTTACATCAATACATTAAACTAAAAAAGATACTACTAATTACAAACTAAAGAAAACATCATAATAAAAAATAAACTAAAAACTGGAGGCAATGGGTCCCAGTCTCAGCGTGTGCTGGGCAGAAAAAAACTGTCCAGTGCTGGTTTTCAGACCGAGCCGTGGTTTTCTGTCGTCGGTCGCAAAAGAAACTAGAGAGTTCTGTGAAAGGCGTGCTCCGTGTTAATTAGTGTGTAAAAAGAGGTGCGCGAGCTCACCCAAAAATTCTATCTAGGGCTATACATTACACAACGTGGCGTACTCACCAATGGACTTGCCGTCAAAGCATAGTTTATTCTCTATGTTGATGGTCTTGTAGCACTGGTGTCCGTTGCGCGGGTCGCCCATGTAGAGGTCGCGGCACTTGACGCACTGGTAGCGCCAGCACTCCTGCGCAGAGTTCTTGCTAGAGCTGGCGGTCTGGCAGGACGCGTCGCTCTCGGTGTTGTTGCCGCAGTTGCACTTCTCGCCGGTGACAGGGTCGCACGTGTCACCGTGCCCGTGACATTCACATCTGCACAACGCATCAATATTTCAAGCCTTAAACACGCTGATATATCCAAATGGATTGGCGTGCTGGATTTCAATCCACATGGAAATCCACGATCAGGATGCCGTTTTAAAAACATTATGTTATTGATATTCACGGAACGATTTTGGAATGCAGCCACGCTATTTGGAATGTTGGAAGGCTCGTCATTGGTTACCTTTACTCATAAAAATGGTGTTTGAATTTAACGTATATTTTAAATCCTTGAAATTATCAAAAGCCCATCAAGGTCGATGGTATAGGAGGGTTTATTAGTACAGTTGAAGAATCGACGCTTCACGGAGTTATAGTGTAAGGCACTTGTCGCACCGCGGGCGAACAGCGAGTACTTTCATAGTAATTCTACGCGTTTTGTCGCTCAAGCGAGTAAAATTACTATGAGAGTACTCGCTACTCACAGGCGGTGGGACCAGTGCTTCATCCCTGTTATCAAACAACCCCCCTGACAATAGTCTGGATACAAGTGGGTGTGATAAACATATCGATATAACTCACGGTCGACACGGATCGCTGAGATTCTCCGAGCCCCTGAAGTACCCCTCTATACAGCGCTCGCACCGCGGGCCGTCCGTGTTGTTCGCGCAGCGCACACAACGAGCCTTCGCGCTCTGGTAATACTCGTCCAGGTCTGTGGAGTCCCGCGCCTCGCCCTCGCTCGTGCAGATGCTCGTGTGTCCGTGACAGTACACGGAGCAGGGGATGCACTGCCCGTTATCGGTTGGGTCGCCGACGAAGTTGGGTTTGCATTTCTCGCATTGGTTGCCCTGGAGTAAAAGTTACAATTAGTAGTAGTAGTAGTTATACACTTTATTGCAAAAATCAAGTACATACAAAAAAAATCAAACTTAATAGACAACTACACACAACAATAGAGTATTTGACACATGTTAAAATTTGTAACATGGTGTCACTTTATGGATAGTAAACCATCAAAATATCACATTGAATTGAATTTTTTAATTTTTTTTTACCAAAATAGAAAAAAGATATTTAACATCGAAAATTCGGTAAATTATGTTTTTGTTGTCATCCAAAAGTCAAACAAAAGGTATCAATAGAATACTAAGTAAAAATAAATAAAAAATGTACGGCAACTATGTACCTAAACGCATTATTTTACGACCAAAACAGCAAAATACTTATTTTCCACGGGGCACGGGGGCGCCTTTGCACTTGCATTGGATAGTGCATTTGGCGCTCGCAGCCGACGTCGCAGGCCACAGTTCGGACTCACCATGGTGTTGTTGTAGCACTCGATGCACTTGTCGAGTTTGTCGGGCCCCTCACAGTGCGCGTGCCCGTTGCACTGGCACTGGATGGTGCAGTTGGCGCCGACGTAGCCGAAGTCGCAGCGGCACACGTCGGGCTGCACGCAGGCGCCGCGCACGCAGCCCTGCGCGCACACCGCCGCGCAGCCGTCCGGCCCGCGCCGGTGCCCCGCGCCGCACGAGCACACGTAGCCCGCGGGCAAGTCGCGACACACCTGTACCCACACGTATGGAATGAGGATATAGTTACAACATAAAGATGTTTCATACATTCGGCTTCGTTTGCCCTATCT
The DNA here is from genome assembly GCA_951800055.1 of Cenopis cana. Classification (NCBI taxonomy): domain Eukaryota; kingdom Metazoa; phylum Arthropoda; class Insecta; order Lepidoptera; family Tortricidae; genus Cenopis; species Cenopis cana. The sequence goes on along the minus strand of OX637477.1, from coordinate 8,448,161 downwards.
TTCGTATTTTTTACGATATTTAATCTGGTACACAAATAGACTAGGATCGGTCGAATTTGAATGGCGAATTTTTTATAGCTATCAACTAAACCAACATTTTATTTTAATCTACGCAAGCGGCTCTAAAATTAACAAACATTTCTAAAAGAACAATGAATCAGAACGATTATAACGTACCTCAGAATCCGCTTTACACTGGTGATGATTATTCTCGCACTCGTTCTCCGGCGGGCAGCGCGTGTAATGCCACGAGAACGTGTCGTCGGTGCTGTTCAGCTGGTGCGCGCCGGCGTACACCGCCGCGCAGCTCGTGCGCGTAGAGTACTCGAGCGGCGAGTCGATCGAGCCCTCCGTGCAAACACCTTCGCCGTTCGCACCCTCAATCGCGCACCAACCGCAATGCGAGTGGTGCAGACACTCCGTACACTGCTCGAACGTATCACAAGGCGCTGGGCATTTGTTTTTATCAGCTTTAGTTAGTACGAGACCGCAGACGCCGCCTGCGCAGTAAACTGGTTGGTAAGCCGGTGAGATACATTTCCCAAGGTAAGTCGCCCAGTGGCATTCCGCGAAGCCGCCTTCAGCGCCGTCGGAGCTGAGACACGTTTGACAATCGGTATACGTAGTGCAACGACTGGGGCACTCCTCTCTGGTTCTCGGCCGAATGCTAGCGCGACCTTGCTCTTCTATTGAAGCGCACGTCCAATTGAATACTTCTGATGGTTCTTCTGAAATTCTTGTCATTTGTCCTACAACAAATCGTCCATCAGTGAATACACTTCATAAATACGTATAATGAGATGACTTTTCAACTTTAATATACAAACTCACCTTCCCTGTTAGCGCCGCGAGTCCACGTGCATTGATTGTTGACGCATTTCTCGCAGTCGGACGCGACGCATCTATGCTCGGGGCACTGGCCCACTTCACTGATGTAAGTAGTGCCGGCGTTGCACTTTATGCTCGTACACGATTCGTCCGTAGGAACGCATTCGCCTGCGCAAAATTGGAAAAGAAATTTGAATCCAAATATAAACATCTTTGCAATGCCAATATTTTGTTCAGAGGGTGTGTTAAACTCATGCTCACTCTACGCTATAAACGCGTGGTTAGAAAACTGAACTGTTAATCAAGAAACTTGAAATCGCGCGTTGTTCTCGGAGCATCTAACCAACTTACCGACTGCGGCGGCACAGGATTCACACCAGCGGCAGGCGGGTTTCTCTTCAGGATACAGTGGCCAGGCGGCGAGGCAAGACGCGCAAGTAGTAAAGTTTTCACACGCGCGCCTCGACACCAGTTCCATATCGCACGCTTCCCCAGAATTCGTCGACACTCTATCACTGCTTTCACACCCAGGCTTGTGAACTGAGAAGCATTTTGTATAGTTTCCAGCACTGCAGAAGCTGCAGCCCATTTGACTACGACACTCCAACTTGCTACCGCTCCATAGGGAGCAGAGGTCTTCAGGAAGCGAGATGCGGGTGACTTGGCAGTGAGCGCTGCCGGTCCAGCCGCCGATGATGTAGATGTAGCCATCGTTTTCAGACTCCATGTCGATTGCCATCGCGTGAGCTATTGTGGGCGGCGGTGGATGGCCGACTATACTGATACCTGTAATGATAATAAAGCAAAATGGATTCTCATTGACAATATTTAGATTCAAGACATTTATTCAACAAATAGGCCACAAGGGTACTTTTACATGTCACAATCTGACTCTATCAATTAAAAGAATACAATTGTCAAAATTAAATTAATAAAATAATAGAGTTACATGTCAAAAAAACTAAATGAAATGAATAAAAAATAAAAGCATGTAACTGTAACTCGTTTATGCAATATCTTCATTATGTTTTATTGCTGTTGTGTTTGTTATATTAAGTCAATGTCGCTAAATTAACGTACCTTTGACAAGCCTGACCCACTGGTTGCAACTGTAGATGTACGCGATGAGAGAATCCGACCTGTGGTCGGGATCGCTGCGGCCGCCGAATACTACCATGTATTCGTTGGTGGTAACGGCCGAGTGCAAGTAGGCCGGCTGCGGCAGATCGTGCTGGTGGTTCCGTCGAGGGAAATTCGGCAGCTCGCTCCACTTCTTAGTCGGATAGTGAAACGCAAATAGCTTATTCGAAAGCGTCGTCCCGTTGTAAGAATACAATATACCCCCGTAAACGTACAAACTCTGCGATGGAGCGTGGTACACGGTGCTGTGCCCTATGACACCGGCCGGTTTTGAACCTCCGCAATTCAATCTTACCCATTTATCATTGTCGAGATCGAATTCCCACATATCGGCCATCATACCCTCCTCTAAAGAAAAGCCGCCGATTAGCACCAAACTCTCGTAATCTTGATATTTTTGAAGCGTTAGGGTGTGTCCTGCTAGTGGAGGGGGTTGTTTCTCTTTGTTGTTGATAATATTCCATCTTTGGTCTTTCAAGCTGAATTGCCAGAAGTCTCCAAGAGTTTTATTCTGTCCATTCTTTTCTTGTAAACTGAGCCCACCGTAGATATAAATGTTTTGTTTGGAATGGTAAATTTCGGACGCGTGGAAATATCGGCCTTCCGGCATTTTAGCTTCAGGGGTCGCTTCGACAGTTACTTGCATCCACGTGTTATTTTTTGTGTCGAAAAATCTGATATCGTTCAACGGTCCGTGAGAAAGCGAGTACCCACCGAACATCCAGAGTCCTCGCCTGTCTGCTACTAAACTGTGACCGAACCTAGGCAAAGTTTTTCTGAGGTGATCTAATCCATCCGACAAATATTCAGAATTGAAAAGCTCCGTAAACTCAAGTTGGGTTTTGTCGAGTTTTATAGAGCAGTCATCTCCGCCGAAACCTTCGTTACAGAGACAGCGTCCGTAGCTAGTATCGCAAGTTCCCGCGTTATTAGCCATGCTGCAATTATTACGACAAATGTCCACTTCGCAGTCGGGCCCGCCGAAGCCTTCGCGACAAACGCAGTGTCCTTTGGTACAAACTCTTGGCCAGGGACAGTAAAGACCGCAAGCGAGCGACTTGTATACACCTTCGAAACCTTGTTCCACCTGACCCTGCTTGTAGTGCACCGTCAGGTTCCCACTACGAGCCTCCACGATGCCTGACGATGCGCCGTTGCAGAACACCCCCAGGAGCTGGCTCTGCTGATTATTGCTCATATCCGGTACACCTCCGAGCCCGTCGTAGACATATACCGCGTTTTCATCGCAAGGTACATTCAAAGTGGAAGAATTTATAGTGAACTGAATGATGGCATCCTTCATATCCCCAGCAGATATAATCCATAGACATTCTTTTGATGGCCCAATTATCTTTATGTCTGGATCACTTTTATAGGAACCAATGCCTTCAGTCTGAGACGCGTTCAGCATTCCTCGAGGCTCGCACTGGTAGTAACACTTTCCGCCATGCCGGGGATCACCATAAAACTTTTGTTTGCAGCGCTCACAGTTCTGGCCCTCCGTATTGTCCTTGCAGATACACTCGCCGGTGGCGACATCGCAAAAGCCGCGCGTCTCGTCGCCGTGATCGTTGCAGTCGCAGCGGCGGCAGCCCTGGCCCGTAGTCGCGTTGCCGTGGCTGCCGGGCTTGCACGACTCGCAGAACTTGCCCTCGGTCCAGTCCTGGCACTCGTCGCAGCGACCGACGCCGGTGCGGCACGTCGAGTGGTTGTGGCAGCCGCAGTTGATCGAGCAGTCGGCGCCCGTCCAGCCGAGGTCGCAGTGGCACTTGTAGTGCGGCGCTCCGAGGCAGTACCCGTGGATACAGTTGTTGTAGCAGGTCTGCACGCAGCTCTTGCGGCCGTCGCCGCTGTAGCCCTGCTTGCACTTGCACGTGTAGGAGCCGTGTGTGTTGTTGCAGACGGCGTGTTCGTGGCAGTCGTGCAAGTTCAGCCCGCACTCGTCAACGTCGGGGCACTGTGCGTACGCCCAGCCCGCGTCGGCGGCCGACACGTTGAGCAGCGACGCGCAGTCGGCGTGCGCTCGCGTGAAGTCGCCCTCCGTGCAAGCGCCCGTGATCGGGTTCTCGTGCGAGTGGCACCAACCGCAGCCCATGCTGCGCAAGCAGGTGGAGCACTGCGTGTGCGCCTGGCAGGACTTGCACTGGCCGGCTTTACGCGCCGCCTCGTCGCCGGCGGGCGCGGAGGAGGCGCGATCGAGCCACTCGCGACACAATCCGAACTGATACTCGCTGGTGTAGACGCTGAAGCTGAAGCACTGGCGGGTGGCCTCGCACCATACGCATCGCCCGCGCTCGTCGAGGCAGTGCTCGCAGTCGAGGCGCGTGCGGCAGGGAGCCGGGCACTCGCTGGCCTCGACGACGGCGCCGCCGGCGCGGCCGCGGCGGGCACAGCGCGCCTCGTCCGCCCACCACTCGCAGTAGTTGCCGGCGACGCAGCGCTCGCAGCTGATGTAGTTGGAGCAGTTGGGGCAGGCGGCGGGCTGCAGCGTGAGGTAGCGCCAGGCGCCCGCCTCGCCGGCGCACGCGGTGCGCTCGTCCGCGGCGCGCGACTCGCACTTGTTCGACAGCTCGCACCAGCCGCACGCCGCGTCCGCCAGGCACAGCAGGCAGTTGTCGTAGTTGTGGCACTGCCCGTCCGAGTACGGCTCGAGGAACTCGAATGTGAACACCTAAAAAGATAACACAAAATAAGAATCGGCCAATTATATTTGGCGTGCTTTGTCTACGAGGTTAAGGCTTACCTTGGCGCTCTCAGTTGTTTTATTATGAAGTAGTTCCATTTTTGCATGATGATGCGAGGGATAGAGTCCGGTATGTAGCGTGTCATTGGCGTGCATGTCGACGGCGAGTCTGCCGGGGAAGAGCGCCGGCCAGTCGACGGCGGAGCAAGCAGATGGATGGGCCGTCAGGTTCGCGACAGATTCGGTAATGGAGCCGAGTGCGAGCGATATATTCGAATGCCCGGCGCATACGTGCAGAGTCTCCCCAGTTCCGTTCCAGTATTGAGGGATACGGAGCCAACCTCTCAGTCGAGCCTCACTAGGCCCAGTGAAAATGTGGTTGCTGCCGCCGCCCGTACTCCAATCTACCGTCGTAGCGTTAACCACCGATACGCCATCGGGGTGATTCCAGTCTGCCGGCTGTTGGTATCTCAGGAAAGTGAGCCCGGGCCGCTTGTCTAAATTTTTGCATTCTTCCGGAGTCGTCACTTCAGTACCGGTGGTGCCCCACCACCCAGGATTTTGGGATGGAGTATCCTCTCCGCAAACGCCGTAGTTATCTAAAAATAATACAAATGGGCACTGAGGGCAACTATATTTTTTTATATCATAACTTAGCATTACCTAATTTAAGTCCAAAGCCCATAGTGGTGCATATTCATTATTTCATTTTAACGTGTCTTGGGCTGCATGTCATAAGTAGCTGTTTTTTTTAGGTAGCAGAGTTAGAGACATTGGGTCGGCTAGACCAGACTATACAATCACGCGCACCGCAAGGGGCTTCTGACTTTCTTATACAGAAGAGGCAGCCACATACCATCTTTGTGATGGCACCTAGCGTTCTGCACACACCAGCTGCACTTGTGCAGCCCTAGCTTGGTGCTGACCGACGGCAGGGGAGCGCGCGCGCCGGCGCGGGCGGTCGCCGGCCCGTGGATGAGGCAGGAGTGGCACTCGCCGAGAGCCGGGCAGATGCCGCCGCAACGGATGGACTGAAGGTTAGTAGTGCAGTTTGAGCCGATCGTTCTGCCGTAGCATGTCTGCGAAATGTTACAAAATTATAATTTCCTGATTTTATAAACATTATGACAAGGCGACACGAAACGAGCCGTAGTGGGAGCATCAAACAAGAACATCTTATGTTACTTTGTTGAATAGCAGATGTAATATTATAGAACTAGACTCACAATCAGCCGAAAAAAATGGCCCCCGTAAAAGTACCGCCCGCAAGACTCGGGCGTTACATTCGTGTTGGTATTTGTGGTTACAAATTTGACACTTACGACTAACAGCTGTAAGTCTTTTTTGTACGAAACTATTGGAATGTAACTGACAGTGTCAAATTGGGCCACATTTTCTGCCATATTTTTGTTCGGCATTGCGTGACTATTTCTAATTATATTATTCTTATAATAGAGTCTATTTCAGTGTCTATTTTTAATAATAACTTACATCATCCGCCGAGCACCAGCCGCACTCCGGGTCGGCGAGGCACTCCGGCTGAGTCTGGTGGCGCGGACACGCCGACTCCGGGTCGCTGTTGCTGATGCCTGCCTGCCAGCTAGGCACCACATACGCCAACAAATCGCCTACAAACGACGTGTGTTAGGAAATGAGCTGTTAGAATGTAATATGCGCTCTATGACCCTGTTTCCAGTCTACACTATCACATCATCCAACCAACGAGTCTGGCCAACTCTACTGTCACATATGCAAGAGAGTATTCAAGAGCAAGTTTGGTCTAGCTAGCCATATCAGCCCTCACAATAGGGCAACTACATCAGGGTCGCCTTCATCGAAATCGATGAGGAGGAGGACTATATATTGTAAATTACATCATCATAGTCCATCCATAAACTAAAAGACATTTTGCGAGTTACACTGACCTTTGAAAATGAATAATTTTCTCAACTGGTCTTCTCCTCTTTTCTCTTCTATAGGAAAAAAGTCAGTAGACCAGGATCATTGCAGGAACCCCGAGTATATATATACTAAGCTGCCAGATTTTGTAATATAGACTGGCAAGAATGGGGGCGCGGCTTCATGATTTAATAGGCGAGGACAGCAAGGCTAAAAATTATGTTGATAATCTTATATCTTACCATTCACGTTTCCATGGTATCCACCAGCGATCAAAAGAGTAGAGGGTGGCTTCAAAGCCGCCGCGTGAGCGAAAACGCCTTGACGTTTAGGATAGAACTCGCGAGGGCTGCCCAGCACCTCCAAGGGAATCCACGAGTGGCAGCCCAAGTGGTAAAGGTACATTTGCCCGTCGTAACATATTTCCTCCCTGTTGTGGCGATGTGAGTAACCACCAAACACTACCAGGTAATTCCCTGAAATATAGGTATATTAATCGTGCTATGTTGTAATATAACAGAATAGAATTTAAGGGCTATCAAACGTTTCTTCGTTTAATTACCGATTATTGTGGATGTGTGGAAAGCTCTTTCTCTGGGTACGTATGTGTCCCGTAAATGCGCCCGAGGATAGTGTATTTCACTCCAATGGTGATTGTCTATATCAAATGCAAACATTCTGTCGGACAGTTTTGAAAATCTGTAAAAATAAAATCGATAAGTACTTAAATAAACATGGGTATCACTGTACGCCACCACGATTTCACGGATTTTAATTCTTGAGCCATTTAGAGCTTATTTTATACTGGACACTTCATAGCTGAACTATTAAAATTATAACAAAATAAGTAGACACCTATAGGTAAATGCCTCAAAAAATAATGTGCAGATTGAACCCACCTCGCTACACTAGCGACTACGCCACCATATACTAAGATAGAGTTGGAGTACGAATGATAGACCGAGGAGTGCGCGACCACCCTCACGTCTAATTCCTTGCCGCCGCGAACTTGAACCTTCTCCCAGCTTTCCGTATTCGGCTCACTTAGTTTTATTTTATACATACTGAAAAGAAAAATACTGTTATTAAAAGTCCAAGTAAATACAATTCACAGAAGGATGTTTAATACTCACTTAGAAGAAAATTCACCATCCACAGTACTGCCTCCAAAAAGGTATAGTTCATCCTTTACAGCCGTTAAAGTATGTCGAGTTAGTCCGAGAGGTATGAATGAAGAATTCACAGCTCTTAATGTCCATAGATTTGTTTCAGCGTCATACAGCCACAGCTCCGATGATAAACTACCATCGGATAGCTTCCCACCATACAGAGCAAAGCCTGTTTCAAATGCGCAAGCGGAATGTCCGTATCTCGGTTCGGGTTTGGTATCATTAGATTTCATTATAGCATTAGAGAAGTCTGGTTTATCAGTGAAATGCAAATAACTTTCGGAATATGGAGTAGGCGAATGAGAATACATTAGAGGTAATGTGGTTTTGTCATGGTGGGATACCGAAGATAAAAGTAAATTAAATAATGAGCTTCTATTGCCTATTTGCCAGCTGCCATCAGTGTTGCCCTGCGATTGAAAAGTGTAATTATACATTTTTTACAGAACAAAAGACTGCTTTATTGTGTTATTGTTATAATGTGATGTGAAATAGTTTAAACTGGTAATAAATTTTTCATGAGTTACCTCTCTGTAATTATAATTGCTAGGTTAACAACCCAATCATTCGTCAAGATAAAGTTAAATGTAGTCAATGCAGGAGAGATAGCTCAACGTGTTAATTCTTACATAATATGTAAGTAGTAAAATAAAATAAAATAAAGAGATACCTTGGTAAAGAGAGTTAAAAATGACTGATCTATTTCCTCGTTAGTAGGATATCTACGTAATACTTTTCCGTTTTCATCATACCATTGACTAGTTGAAAACCTGAAAAAGGCAATAATACAGGTAAAAAATATATACTTATGTCTGTATGTTTGCAACAAACTTTGAGAGTAATGGCCCAGTTTTGTGGCGGATTTTCATCGGAATTTTATTTAAAATCGTTTTACATTCGTTTTAGTCTGTACAATTTTAAATTTATAATAAGCAGTTCACCGTACGAATGTAGTTTGATAAGATTGCACTATTTTTTGTAATATGTTAATATCTACATAACTCACACACACAACATACGTAACACATAATACTTACTTATAAACTTCTAGTAAGCCTAAAACTTTATTCAGATCATATCCTCCAAACACATATAGAGAGTCGGTATGGTTGACATAGACGGCCGAGTGCGCGGCGCGGCGGGTCATCCCGCTCTCAGAGCGCGACAGCCAGTGCCAGCTGTTGCCCACCTTGTCTTTCTTCTTCAATGAACATGATTCACCGGAAAAACTGAAAAGCACGTAATTAGTTACTACTTACAATCACGTTGACCTTCACAATATCAGTTCGTTGCATAATTGAGGAGGAGGATAACTGGTATAAAATATTAGTTTACAAATGACCATGATGACCTTAAGACCTTTTCTGTTCTGAAACGCAATGGCATTAGATTGATTAGATCAATTGAAGCAATAAACGCTAGCGTGACCACATTTATGACAATTAGTTCCAGTAATGTGAAACTATTGAAGTTTATTTGTTTTTCACAAAGTTTTTTTGTTTATTAATTAGGACTTCAGTTAACAACTCACTGTCATTTACCAATAAAAATGCTAATATTGTGGATATATTTAAAAAACCGCTTTTTCGAAATTCTTTAGTTTTTTCGAAATTCTTTAGTGTTTTAGGCAAACAGTGGAGAGCATATTATTCACTACAAATCATTAAATTTAATTAAATTGTAATCTAATCGTATAAAGTAAGCATCTTACCCTTTTTTACATAAGCATCTATCTCCTTTGCACTGTCCATTATTTGAGCATTGGTTCGGACAGAGCTGAAGGCTGCAATCCTGTCCTCCGCGGGTGCCAAAACAAAAGCACTTGTGCTGCACACACAAACCATGCCCGGTGCAGTTGTTTGGGCAGTCATGTATGGCATACGTAGCACGGAACCCGTCCAACACATAGTTGGTATCACTATACAGCAATATTAACATCTGCAATATTTACATGTTAAAGTTAAGGTATGATTCCGTTGCCGACTGCATACAGCAACAGCATGTTCCGCCGCACTCCTTATTGAAATGTAATCATAAGACTAAAGGTCCCAATTTAGAGTGAGGGGCGAGTGCTGTTCCGACACTTCTCCACTCATTTCAAATTGAGCTTTTTATGCATACCATTACGGTTCAATTTGGAGTGCCGCGGAATGTGCTGTTGCTGTATGCAGTCTGCAACGGAATTATACCTTTATTATGACACTATACTAGGGAACAGCTACTAACCTAAAATTATAATATTATGACACCATCAATATTTTTTCCAATGAGAGAGAGTACAAGTGGTCTTATACAATAAATTAATTTAGATTAAAATAAATATTTACTTAAATTTTTATTATTGCCTTTCGAAAGGGTATGCATAATTCATACTTGTTTATTCTCAAATTGTACTACTATTCATAGTGTTATTTATTACTGTTAGACTATATGTGATCAAATTGTGTGCACTTGTTTGTGATTGTAATGAAAGTACATCATTTATTTCAAAGTCAAAGCCAAAATATTTTTTATTCAAACAGGCCTAGCACACAAGCACTTTTGAATCGACAGTTTTATATTACATAATTTGAATCTAATTATTCAGAGCAATTTTTAATGCAATTATAATTTTTAAAAATGTTGAATTGATGTAGTGTATGTCAAACAGAGTATAATTTGATAGTTAGCGTCAAAAGAATGGTTCACAACGGAGTGAAAATAGGAGCACCCATTTTCAAGGAATTTAATAATTTACTAATTAATTTTCTGTTATTAAAATGTCATTAACACAAATTTAATCTGATAAACACTTTATAGTAACCTCAAACTGAGTGATACGAACATTGATTGTTTATAATATAAATGACATTTTAATAACAGACAGAAAATTATTTAGTAAAGGTGTAACTGAAGTAATTCAATGGCAAAAACACTCACATATCCACTGGAGGCCGTCACATTTTGAGGTTCCGTTTTTCCACTAAAACTTCCCAACAATGGTGCATCAAAGGAGTCTCCGTCATACACAAACACATAATCATATGAACATTCTGTGCCCATACGCAGGAAACTCAGTGTTATAAATTGATTCTTATTAGCTGCCTTGATAAGCCATTCACAATGGGAGTCCTAAAAGAAAACAATGGTTACTTTGTGTTGGAAGAAGAAATGGACAAGTGTAAAGTAGTGTGAAGGTTAGGATGACTGACTTGAGTGTAGTTGGAGTCGGTGGGCCCGTCGGTGATGACGCCGCTGGGCTCGGTGAACACCCTGCGCGTCTTATCGCAGGGGGCCGAGGAGGCGGCGCACACCACGGCCAGGCAGATCCAGCTCGCGACGAATAAGCCTACTCCCTTCTCCCGATTGCGTGGGAAAAACATGCCTCTTCCAATTCACCGCAAAACATAAGTCAACCATCAAAGCCATATAATCGTGTATTCGCAACTAATAACACTAAATGTAAAATAAACAAGCACTCATTTAACGTAATAGATGACATCTACTTCAAGGCTAACCACTTTAAAAAATGAATGCCACAATGGCTCTTGAGATCTTTGATTTGATTGAATATAACTATTATTTCCGCATTATAATGACTATGAATAATAAATGTAAATTGTTTGCTTGCACTTTCAAATGTGTTTTTCGTAAAAACAAACAATTCACCTATCTCACAGTCAGATTTGACATTTGTTTGACGTTTGTAAAGGTTGCCAAAGATTTTTAATTGTCATCGTTATGAGCACTGACCCAGGAACAAACAGCCAAGTTTGTCAACTAAAGATTTATATATTAAATAGAGACTTTTTTTGCTGGAATAACGTATGCCAAAAAAATATTGCAAAATAATAATACATTACTCTATTAAATATAATATAGCCAGTTAAACCAGTTAACAGCGTCGTCCAGTCTATCGGTGCGTTTCATTACTTATAGGTACGCGCAACAAATTTGGATTTCTGTAGGCCTAACATGACGGCCGCGAGAGTATATCGGCTAGAGATAGACTATCCGTCACTTTCTTACAGCTACGGGCCACAAGCAATCTAGGGTTCCGTATTTGCCCAACCCCATAAGTACATTATGGACACTTGGCTAAAACAAAAATTAACACTAGAACTTTTTATTAATAATTGGATTGCTTTTGGCCAGCATCTATCTAGCCAAGGGGCAAAGATGAGGCCGACGTTGAAGCGAGCTCACCCAGAATCACCCATCATCCAAACAATGGGGTATGGAAGAAAAATGCACACTCCTAAGGATACACTAAAAAATATTTTCTTTTATAATACCCTTTCAAGCCAAATTACAGCTTTTGAGTACCAACAGCTACTAAGCTAAGCCGCGGACGGACGGACGGACGGACATATGGTGTTATAGTTTCGCCATATGTCCGTCCGTTGGTTACTACGGAACCTTAAAAACTGGTCAATTGGGAGTCAGACTCGCGCACCGAGGATTTTTTTTATACAACGACGTTGGCAAACACGCATAGATAAGTTCCACCAGATGTTAAGCGGACACCGCAGCCTATAGACGCTCGGAACTCCAAAGGAGTCACGGGCGCGTTGCCGACCCTTCATAAAATTTGAGGATTCACTTAATATTTGCAACCTTAAGCTCTTCGGAAAGCTCATACGTCATCAAGACATTAATTTAGGTACAGTCAGCATCAAAAGTAGCTTGACATATGAAGATGTCAAAAGTTCTTATTCCTTTGTAATACAGACTTTTGACGCCTTCATATGTGTCGCTACTTTTGATGCTGAGTGTACCTACCTACAGTTACATTAAAATATAAAATATTACGCACATTAAACTACTTTTATATTTATTTATTTATTTATATTAACTAGGAGAACCAACAGCAATACAACAATATAAAAACATGAATTAAAGTTAATTAACTAACGTTAATTGACAACATTTCAAATTTTCAAGTTGGGCTTTTTATGTCCAAGATCGATAGAAAATGAAATTTTAAGGTCCACGTGTTTTTTTATTTCTCCCGAAATCCTAGTTTTCATTCAAAAATATCTAATCTAAAAGTAGCGAATCGAATTATGACGTAATTTTTATGCATTACCTATGTTTGACAGCATAGCTCCTTAACAGTCGTAGGAATGACGTCACACTTCCGTTTTATACATTTTGGCGGTTTTCTTCAAATCCAGCGAAGAAAAAATCTAAAAACTATTTTATTACGTTCAGGCAGCATTTTTACCGAAATGGTTTTCGATTTAGGCACAGAATAAGTATTAGTACAATCATTATAAATTATAAATTTTGAAATGTTGTCAATTAACAGCAGAGCCAATTACAGGATCTTACAGATAGCAAGACATATATATAGATATTCTAAGTAAGATGCATAAACACCAATTTACGAGAATCTCTCATTATATTTTATATCAAAATACTAATAAAATTAGCTAGGTATGAAGTAAGTAGGGCATAGGCAAGAGATGCGTATCGATCGCACGCACCGCTGATTCAGCAGCCGACGGCTGGAGAGCACTGCTCCCGCAAACTTAACTAGATGCTACAAAGCAGTGGCGGAGCGTCCATACAACTCGATTCCCACAGGCTTGCCTTATTTTCAGCCTGTCCAGTTCTTTTACTACGGCTCATGAAGAATAAGATAGGCAAATTATTTCCGGCTTCCCTTAGAATATTTTTGACGCGCCGCCACTGCTACAAAGGGAGGTTTTTTTTATACTACGACGGTGACAATCAAGCGTACGGTCCACCTCATGATAAGCGGACACCGCAGCCTATAGACGCTTGCAACTCCAAAAGGGACACTAGCGCGTTAACAATCGATCCTTTACCTATAAAACTTGAGGATTCACTGTGTTGACAGCAGAAGGGAACGGTCCACTTGGGAAAGCCAGGGTTATCTAAAATTCATTCATTTAATACCATTGAATTAACTATTTTTACCAGTCAACTTACCCGGTGCAAATTACAAGTTGAGCTAACTCTTCTCTCGTAGCGCTGGGATATACCTAGGTAAAATTGCTTGCAGGATGGAGGTAACTTTGCCACTATATCGTCACGTGATTAGTTAATATGGTTATTCCATCACAAACTTACCACTGATTGAATGCTCTAAAGTCTAATGGGATTAAAAAAGTAGTCTACGTAGAGACCGCACAGCTCTTTTTCCAGTAGATGACTTCGAAAAATGAACATTCATGCCCATAGATATATATGTTCATGCCACATTTAAAATCAAACCGTACCTAGTTGGATATAGTTAGTGTACTATAGTACATTACTTAACAAGGGCGGTAAAACAAAGAATGTCTTAGATCGCAGGTATTTGACGCCCGAGCCGAAGGCAAGGGCGATAAATATGCGATCTGAGGCTTTCTTTATTACCGCCCGTGTTAAGTACAAAATTTTATGTCACCCCCTGGCCAGGAAGTGGGATTTCCCGCGCGCGGAGCGTGCGGGAAATCCCACTTTATGGCCAGGTGTGACATAAATATTATAAATGCGAAAGTTAACATGTTCGGATGTTTGTTACTCAATCACACAAAAACAGCTAGACGGATTATGATGAAACTTGGAGCTGGAGTTTATAGGTAGACTGGATTAACATGGGATTAATTATAACTTTTTATAACGAAAATCATCCCCAGAAGGGAAGGGATGAAATAGGGAGTGAACGAACTCGCGGGTAAAAGCTAGTTTTTAAATAAAATAAATCATTAGATTGAAAAAAGCGAGCTGACTGACGGTGAATATAATCTAGCAGCCCTCGTAGATATTTCGAGATTAAACAACTAATTTAGTTTTTTTTACTGCATAATCGAGCCTCACAAAAATTGTATTACTTATAGTGGATAATATAAATATTTATTTCGAGACAAGAAAAAACTACTAACAAACTATAACTAATGGATATATATTTATAGTACGGTCATTCTGTGTTATCAATGTAGATATGGGGAAGTAAAACAAATTAACAATTTAATGAGGATTATTTTTGTCTTTAACACCTTTTTCGTATCTGTAATAGTTATCGAAAAAACTGAAAAAACCGAAAATTGGGACACATTTTATGGTGACAGGGGGTGAAGCGTCAGGTGGAGGGGAGGGGAGAGTTGTGAGTTTTGAAGACCATACTCAAAGGTATCATGCCACAAAAGTTTCAAAACTTTATTAATTTGTTTGTCTGAAAACATAGAAAACATTTTCATCTACACTACTTGATGCGTTTGAAGTCTTATCTGCACCTGCATCATAATGTTCGAAACATTTCGCGCTCGCTACGCTCGCGTTTTCATCTACAGTAATTAATACGTTTGAAGTCTTTTCCGCACCTGCATCATAATATTCGTAAAATTTCGAGATCGCTTCGCTCGCTTTTTCATCTACATATTACTTGATGCGTATGAAGTATTTTCGCGGCGATAATATTGCATTGTCACTGAACTTACATAAGTATGCCAAATTTCAGCTCAATCGGATACCGGCCTGTGGTTGAAATTTGAGTTGCAAGATTCCACCCGAACATTCCGAACAAACATATTTACATACATTGCAAGTTAAATAAAAGCTTGTGAATAAGGGAATGTTGACCTTTAAACTTATTTGCGGGTATTGGTAAAAATATCACAGAGGAGGCAGTAAAGTAGGCCGCAAGAGTTGCGTATCGACCGCACACGCTGCTGACACAGCACGGTCTGTTATTAACAATGTTTTCCAGCAACTCGCTTGTCACGAACCAGTGTAAGTCTAATCTTCGATTACTAGTAGTTGTAACGACTGTCAGGATCAACTTGTATTTAGGAATGAGTGGGGAGTTGTGTTGAAACAGATTGCGAATAGCATAGCTGGCTTGAGGGTACCGTCACAGTGAGTACTTACCGACGGCTCTTATAATAGACGCCTACAAGATACTGGCTACGGACACAATTGGGTTAACTGTATTTTATTAAAACAATATTCCCTGGTTGTACATACATCGTGGTCGACTGGGATATGACATGCATGAGAGAAAATTTCCTTAATATTTATTAAATTTAATAGTCTTAATATCGTTGGTGTACGAAGCAAGTAATTCTTAGAAAATGTTTAAATGCAGAATTACTAACTTTTAAAAATAACATAAAGTCTTCTTTCAGCAAAATATCCTATCTACGATATTTAAGGTACTACCGTGTATATGATATACCTACTCGAAATCCAAAATGTCGAAGTTGGAATTCATTTTTTCACCCGCTGCTGAAAAGTACCGTCAACAATCGTTCCTACACAAGTTTTGGGCCACGTCAAGTCTTTATAAAATGCGCATAGGCTTCTAATCATTAAGAGGTATGTTGATATTGAGATAGTATAAAGACGCCAAGTACCCATTCACATAACACCATCATGATATCGATTCAGCACGATAGCTAGTTCTATTTATTACCATATTTACGAAGGTGAAAATTAATAAATCTGCACCGCACGTGGAGGGCTGTTGAAGTTTTTTCATCCGGAATGAAGTGATAACCGCTAATGACACCCTTGAGCCGCCGAGTCATCCGCCATACTCGAGAGATGAATTAAATTATATCGCATTTTAATTATCCTGTTATCTAAGGACTGTGCGCTTTGAGATAAAATGGAAGGGGAGGACTGTATTTAAGTATACCTTAACCCTTAACACCATATGACTTAGCTTGTAGACCAGACAGAGACTACGTAGTAGACTGCCAATCTTGTTTCGCTCATCTCATAAGCGTCCATGGTTTTAGTGAATTTTTTTCATAACTTTCTTCTGAATCTTATAATTTACTAGTCTAATTACTCTTCTAAAACTAATACGTTACGGAGTCGTAGGTAGATAGTGTGTGTGTGTGTGTGTGTGTGTGTGTGTGTGTGTGTGTGTGTGTGTGTGGAAAACTCATTGGAAAACTCCTGAAAGTTACCAACAAGTGAAGGCTACTAATATTTCTGAAGCACTGTCAGTGTTCACCAGGTGGCAGTGTGTTCTTGGCACACAGGCTGCCCAGTCTTACGGGCGCGCGTGACGACCCATGCTAAGCACATGTTTTACTATGTAAATTAGCTGACCACCGCCGTCCATTTTTTAAAACACACAACAAATATTGTCGCCCATGTTTACTTTGTCCGGTTTTCACTCACACCGGGCGTGCTTATCAAACTCTTTTAATTTCCACCGGACTTGATGCCGGTTTCGTTTATTGTAATTGTTCTCGGTTTGGTGTTGTGGTTTGGTTTGGTGTTTGGTTTGGTGCTTATTGCAAACTTTGTTGTTATTGCTGGTAGAATTATTGTTTGTAGAGCTAGACAGCGACTTTTAATATGATCTGACGTTAACGAATAACGAGATCGTAGATTTTTTAGACAAACGCTAACACTGTAGGTGGGTATTACGGTCCTGAGAAAATTCAGTTATGTTACTTACAATTAGATGGGTCTATTTAACTAAACGTACTCTTGTGACTAACAATATTTAGGACCACCAACCAACTTGATACCCACAACGTAATTTCAATGTGACATGTAATATTTAACGATATTATCAAAAAAGAGTATGAGTATTCACTTCTACCTCTACGGGCGCTAATTCCGTAATAACACGTCGCTCAAAAATACCAAACTTATTCCAACTGTAGGTAGTCAAACATTACACATCTAGGTACCTACTGAATTATGCTCCATTTTTTGAAGTCGCGCGTATTTTAACGGAACTGGGGGCCGATTTTTGAGTGTCAAACGCTCGACTTTTCACTCGAGATCTGTCAAAACGTCATAGTTTTTTCACAGATCTCGAGTGAAAAGTCGAGCGTTCGTCACTCAAAAATCGGCCCCCTGGACCACAAAAGCTTTTTCACATCGTCACGACACTGCCAAATTATGCCAAACAGCATCATGCCACCAGATGTCGCGAAACCGTTATTTTCACGCATCTCGGAGCGGAGGCCGGGTGCCCAACTGCCCAGGGCTAGGGGTCCGCGCATCACCATACAAATGGCACATTAGCGCCGCCGGCCCGCGCCGGACGCACCTTATCTGCTCTCAACTATATTTGCTCGTCCCGGATTACCAGAGATTTACCACGGTCACCACGTTAACAGCCGATTAGCCGTCCTCTGCAAAGAGGACTCGAATTTAACGCCTTGTACCGGCGCTTACCTACATTTTTAATCAGGCATCGAAATTTTAATAAGTAGTCTGTTTCAAGCTTGTGAGCTCCATTTTTGCGGGTAGAGTACAGTCAAACTGTTGCATTCAACAATTTACGTAGTATACTGTAGGTTACTCACTAAATCAAAAATAAATAAGGTATTTAATGTTACCCTTGCTGTTAACAAATACTGCATACACCGATATTTTAGTTCTGAAAATTAAAAGTCCGCAAAATAAAGAATGACCCCTCGCTAAGTTTTAATGTGAGCGAAAGAATAGGGTGTAGCGCAACAATTGGAAGGAAAATAGTTATACGGAGACGGTGGTGCGATAACGCGGCCTAGTTAGCTATAAATCAGAGCATGTCGATGCGGGGCCGGCCTGTCCTCCCATTGCAGCTCGCGGGTTGATTTGTCGCGTCCACCGCCTCGAATACGAAATATGACCAGTGTCGGCGCCGAACTATGCACGCCGAAGTAACAAACAAATGTCCACATAATTCAACAAGGTTTCAATGCACATGAAATTAGCTTAGCCTTGGCCTTGTAGTATATCAAACCTTTTGTGATTTTTGCTTTACAGTTTACCTCATTGACCGAGTGAAACGAAGGTCTCTGCTGTCCGGCTGTTCTCCTCTACAGGTCGCATTTCTCAACCGATTTGAGTGAAATTTAATGAGCGTTTGATAATTACATAGATTTCTTTTGTGGAATCAGTTTATGGAAATTTTCAGAAACATTTTCTTTATTTACGACCACCGCCGCCGCCGGTTTTTGACGACCGCTTTAGCTTAGTTGGTAGTGAATCTGCCTACGAAGCTGGAGGTCCCGGGTTCGAATCCCGGCCGGGGCATTTATTTGTGTGATGAGCACGAATATTTGTTCTTGGGTCTTGGATGTTTTCTATGTATTTAAGTATTTATTTATCTATATAAGTATGTATATCGTCGCTTAGTACCCATAGTACAAGCTTTGCTTAGTTTGGGACTAGGTTGATTTGTGTGAGATTGTCCACAAATATTTTATTTTTTTTATTTATTTCAATAATTTTGTATAATTCTGTGTGTGGATTTGGATTTGTTCTCCTCTCGATCGCATTTCTCAACCGAATCTCGTAAAATTTTGTGAACATGTTCGATAATGAAGTACATAGATCATTTTTTTCGAGTCAGTCTTTAGAAATTTTCACAAATAATGTTTTTTCACTGCTTTCGTATGTTTCTAAGGCGGATTTCGGTTTGATCTCCTCGACTGTCGCATTTTTCAACCGATTCTCGTGAAATTTTGTGAGTAGGTTCGATAATGATAAAGAAATTATTTGACCAGTTTTTTTAAATAAAAAAAAACACTCGCGAGACCTACAACCCACACCCACAGAGTCACTAGGTAGTATCGTTTAAGAGTTTGTATAACTCTCATAAACGTAGGTAAAGGTAACAGGGGTAAAACGCGACTATACCTACTTACGGTTTGCTTTATCAAACCCGAGTAATGTAAGAGTTATCATTCTCCATGAATATCTTTTCATGGAGAATGATAAATCTTATCTCATATTAATTGAACATGCAGAACATAATTCAGCAGTATAGGTACATAGGCTAGCTTCTAGCATTAAAGGAAATGTAACTACGCCTGGCTACAATAAGATAAAGAGGCTAATCCACTTGGATAGAGGATGATTTATAGGAATACATCATTTTCTAGGTACAAAAGTACTGACAAATTGATGTCAACGGTGCATAGAGTGCTCATACCGCCCCCCGCGGCACAGACGAGCACTGACCCTTACTCAACTGTACGGTGTTAACTGTGACCTAATTTTAGATTAATACGCTTACGGAAACCTCACTAAGCAGGTTCAAATAGCTGGGGGTCGGCCGCCTCCGTAATACTCGTACGGTTCAATGATAGCGTACAAACGAGCTAATAGCTCCCGATGTTTATTTTACTTTCATCTGTATTAAGCAAGTTTGGCGACTAAGTAGATTTATAGTTTCCGCCCCGTTCATTATCCGTATTGAGAAGAGCGGGACGCGCGGCATAAATCTGAATAGAGCGCAGTAAATAGCCGATCGCCCCCGAACTTTGCGACTTTGACACAAGTTTGGAAAGTTTTTCCGGAACAAGTTCTCAATGAGCATCTGATACGGATAGAGCTAATCTTTAACAGACACATACAATCTATTAATAGTCGTGCTTTTCTTCAAGAGTCTCACATCTGACTCGGTACAAATATATTTATGATTAGATGTAGGTACGCGACGTTTGATCTGAGTTCAAATCCCGATTGTGTTTTTCACAAAAACTCATAAGCCATAAGCCGCGAAGATAACCAGTTATAAAACATATTAATATCACGCCAACCAATTCTTTAATCAAAAAATGCTTAAAGAAACCTTACAATATTTTTTGAGCTATCCAACGATACCTACTCACACGATGGGGTTTGGAAGAAAAAAAATTCACCACTACTTTATATGTAGGGGAGGTACCGTAATTTTTTTTACGATTTTATTCTACCGTTTTGTCGGCGTCATTGATATGTATACTCATGCCAAATTACAGCTTTCTAGTACTAACGGTTACTGAGAAAAACGGGGGACAGACGGACGGACGGACGGACATGGCGAAACTATAAGGGTTTCTTGTTTACTACGGAACCCTAAAAACAACCCTGTAATAATTTGACTTTATTGGTACGGTTACGGATTACCTATATTGCTTCCATTGGCCAACTTATTCGTCCACGGTCCATACCCCGCCGAATAAAAAAGAATTATAGCGGAAACCATAACCCTAGCATACAAATCTCTGCAGTCTAAATATTCAGTTTATCCCTTCGTCGGAATATTTGGGTGTAGTTAAGAAAAACAACAGCGTCATAACTCTCGTACCGGTTGATCAGATACCAGCGTAATGGCAGTAATGGATCCTGGTCAGCGGCCCGCATGCAAATAAATCTGCGGCCCGATGCAATGATGTGTGGAAAATGGGGCTCACCCCTTGCCCTGCAAACTGCCCGCGCGGACTCACTGCCGCGCGCAATAAAATAAAATAAATTAAACCAAACAATTCCCTCCTAATGGTTCTTGACGATTGACAAACCTTTATAGTTTCATGGGCTAGTTTATTGTTATAGTAGCAATAACGATATGAATATAAAAACTGCATCACGGTAGATTAACAAAATTCTAAATAGTTTTAACACTTATTACCTAAGTACTTACATATTGTTCAAGGCAGTTTAGTGGGGCAAATTGCTGGAACAAATTGTCTTATGAATGTGGACACGGTGGACAAAACTCCATTTTTTCCAGGGTATAGTTAGGTACAAGGCTATATGTTTTTGATAGGAACCAACTTCTCCGTCGGCCATATTAAATGAATTAGGGGTGGAAGAATGGTCATGAAACTGACATGAAAATTCGCTAATAGACTAAGCATTAAAATTTAAGAAAACAGTTTTCAGCGTTTATCAAAATTTGGCTTTGAAGGGGAGAAAAGGGAAGAGAAGAAGGGGGTTGAAAGTTTGCATGGGGAGCAATTATTTTTAAACGAATATTTTTTATTTATTTTTTATTTACCAATCACCAAATAAAAAGAAAACTGATTTTAGCGTTTTTAGGGTTCCGTAGTAAACAAGGACCCCTATAGTTTCGCCATGTCCGTCCGTCCGTCCGTCCGACCCCCGTTTTTCTCAGTAACCGTTAGTGCTAGAAAGCTGTAATTTGGCATGAGTATACATATCAATGACGCCGACAAAACGGTAGAATAAAATCTTTAAAAAAATTTTTTTTTTGGGTACCTCCCCTACATGTAAAGTGGTGGTGCAAATTTTTTTTCTGCCAAACCCCATCGTGTGGGGTATCGTTGGATAGCTCTTTTAAAAATATTATAAGGTTTCTAGAAACATTTTTTGATTAAAGAATTGGTTAGCGTGATATTAAGCTTTGAAGTGATAATTTTTGCTATGGTCAAGTGTCCCCCCCCCCCTGCCAGCTAAACGGTGGCTACTAGGCATGTGAAAAAAATCATGGTAGTAGTATATACGATGAATTTAAAAGGAAAACTATCATAGCTAAGTAGACATTACTAGTTAACGAGTAATAGTCGAACTTCAGAAATGTACTTTGCAAAAGCAAACGTTCGTACAATTTCCATTGATACCTTAGATAATGTTGTTAATTCTTTCAAAAACATAGTAAATATAAGTTTTCAAACTTTTTAGTCCACATAATGTAAAGGGTAGACGACTACGGAACCCTACCTTGCGCGTGGCCCGACACGCACTTGGCCGGTTTTTTCAAAATTGCCATCAGGCAAACTTGATCCTACCGTCTAAGTGAACTTACACGTCATTCAGAGTTCAGGCGTGGTCCGCTGAAATAATTGTAAAGAAACTAAAAAACCGAGTACCTACCTCGCAAATTATTGTGTATGGCAGCTGGACTCGTCTTCTACTTACCTGCTGTTGTTTTTATCAGGGAAGTGGATAGCGATAAAAGTCAGAGCAAATGGCAGTCAATAAAATAAATAGCGATGGCAGGGTGTTCTGTAAATAAGTTGGTGCCCTGGCGGCTCGGGGCGACGATCGCCTTTTTTATTGGCGCCTCGATTGCTCTCGAAACAACGAGTGTGAGCGGCGGCGCATATTGCACTGCTTCGCTGACGCGACAGATTATACGCGAAGATTAGAAACGGAATTCAGGCTTTGTCTACTGAAGCACTCCAACTGTCCCAAATATTAAATTCACCGCAACATCTTCAGGCACACTTGAAACGTTGCTTTTGTTTACTCGCCAATAACAGGGTTTCCACTTAGTGTTGTTTCATTTATATGTATGACGGCGTAACCGTCTCGAGCGCACTCACTGTCAATACTTATAAAATTGCGTTGGGACGGAATAATAAAGTATTCAGTGCGTATCGCGAGCCTGCGTCGAGATAGATGTATTAATTTGTAAGAATTTGTCGCCGGACCCTCGCCCCAGCTCGTATTCCAATCACGCACAACAAGTTCCGTAATTGCACCTAATAATTTCTTTAAATAGACCGCGGAGTAAACCAAGACACATTATTAAGGTAATCCCTTTTGTCTGCAGAACAGGATTTTCATTTCATATTATTAAGTTTCAATGTTTGCGGGTTTTTATGAATTTGTAACCTACGGAAGAAGCTTTAACAGGATGGTACAGGTCATTAGTTCTGATCTCTCTTCTTAGTTCTGTTTTCTGATCATTCAGAATTAGATAATTCAACATGTATTAAATCGACCAAATATTTTTAAATCACTAAATAACATTACTAAATTCTTATTCAATATGCTCCGCGATACTCCTTTATGTTATGTGTATTTTGACGACCGCTTTAGCTTAGTTGGTAGTGACCCTGCCTACGAAGCTGGAGGTCCCGGGTTCGAATCCCGGCCGGGGCATTCATTTGTGTGATGAGCACGAATATTTGTTCTTGGGTCTTGGATGTTTTCTATGTATTTACGTATCTATTTATCTACATAAGTATGTTTATCGTCGCTCAGTACCCATAGTACAAGCTTTGCTTAGTTTGGGACTAGGTTGATTTGTGTAAGATTGTCCACAAATATTTATTTATTTTTATTTATTTATTTATTTAAACAAGCAAGAAATCGGTACCTAAATTGGTCGTAATATTGATAACATATCTGAATTATCTAGGTACCTACTATATTTAGCGGGTTCGTCTATATATTTCGATAAGAACGATCCTAATCCGCCGCGCTCTATTAGTTTTTTGTGATTGTAGTTTTACTGCGTCTCATCCCGTGCGCCGATGGCATTATTAGGACTAGTGTTCTCAACACTCATCCCCACAGGAAGACCAATATAAGTCCACCCTTCGTCTACGCAATGTTGGTTCGAATATCGAGGCCAAGTTACACTGGAGACGAGAGTGGCGGGCTTGCACAGGTTGTGAATGGCACAGTAGGGCTCCGTGGCGGTCCCGCGGGGCTCGTCAGCCGGACAAAGCTAATCCAATCACGGGCCTCGACGGCTGCACACGCCTTCGCATTACGACCACTGCCTTTATAGCCCACGTCAATGACGACAATACTAAAGAAACACAAATTTTGCTGAATAGTGAACACTTGTCCAATTTGTTTTAGTGTGACATAAAAAGGCTAATATTTGATACGTTGATACCTAGCCAGTTATTTATTTTAACTTATTTTAGTTAACTTTGCCACACACAGTACGAGAGTAATATACTGATCAAACCATGCTTGCAGCAAAAAAGTTGGTTTAGGCGAGGGGAGATCAAAACCAAAAGCGTATTTTGTAACCCAGTTAACAAGTAATCAACTTTAATTATTACAAAAATAATTATTATAAAATCAAGGCGTCCATTATTATTATTACATATACAAGTTACTTTCTATTTACATCCAAATTAAAATTACTTGTGAAGCATGCATACCAATTATAATAATGGTTTTACCTGCAGCGCTACGACGCCGCCCGCGCTACGCTACGTCGTAGAGCCGTAGCGCCGGTGGAAAGCGTTACCTAATTTACCTAAGACCCTTACCTTACCGCTATCTGCTGCGCCCGCGCTCTGATTATGCTAATTTCTATTGTAATGCGCTTATCACGACTGTCTTGCCGACAGACAGGATACAATGCGAGTGCAAGTGTGCCACAGAATTAAATATTAGATAATTAAACAAGCATGGTGTGATTCTTGAATTAAAATGAAAGAAAATTTAATGAAATGGTACCTATATATATACATACATACATATATATATATATATATATATCCTCGCTAAGAATTGCTCTTTTAAA
This sequence comes from Cenopis cana, assembly GCA_951800055.1. NCBI lineage: Eukaryota > Metazoa > Arthropoda > Insecta > Lepidoptera > Tortricidae > Cenopis > Cenopis cana. Next base: position 8,423,491 of record OX637477.1, on the reverse strand, counting down.
GATTTTACTCATAATTAATTATTCGAAACCACGGGTAGTGTGACTATTACATATTTTTACTTGAATGATAATTCCCGATGAAAAAATTGTTCAAGAAAAAAATGAGTTAGTTTTTGGTAACTACTACTTAGCTAACCGTGATTGTCATCGATTACTGAATTAGTTATATTGGTCCCTGATCACCGTTTTTAAAAATCATCGTGTAGTTTTCATCGCAATTTTGAAATCTGTTTTTTACGAGCAACGTAAACAAGTTTGTTGTTTTTGGTGTTTCTATTTTTTGTCGAATTACCATTGCATTCGATTCGTGACCCCAACTGCACATATGTGACAGTTAGTGATCAGTACGACTTAAATCCCTTAAATCTCATCATAACAACACCTAATAGGTAGACTCCCTGTTAGAGAATCACACCTTAGCAGCAACTTTCCTTCAACTGATAAAATAGCACCTGTAGAAATTTAACTGTATCCAATTAGTCACGTCCTGTCCTGCCTGCGGCTTGCTACCGAATAGTGTGGTAGGTGTACCGATGGCCCGTGGAGCCCTAATGGACCGAGGGGACCCATAAGTCAGCGCGGTCATCCGATAGCGGGAATCAATGACCGCCCCACTATGATACATGGGATTAACCACCGTTTATAGTTTCTGCGGCCGACGAATTAATATTGCGGAAATATCTCATATCAATTTTTACGACCGTGTACGTTACATTAGTAAATTAATGGAGGCAAATTTATTCCTTCCGCTTTGAGATAAGAACTCGTTAGGTATGTCATGTGTGCACTAGGGCTGAAATTATTTTACGTTATAGAAAAGTGCGGCGTTGGAGTTTAGTGCAAAATGGAATACAATAGAATATTTGTCGGACAGGTGTCAGGAGCATTGTTCGTTCAGGGGCTGAGCTAAGGGTCCGCTGGCGGGGGCTTGTTAGCGCGAACGTGCCGCGGCGCCGCCGGTAAACACGTGGGTAGATAACAATCTACTTGGATTGCCTCTATATTTCATTTTTCCCGAGTTCCCCGCGCTAACTAGATAGAGGAGCTTCACACGGGGCATAAAGGAAATACGGGCCGCTTCTTTTGTGAATTGATCCAATGTTTGCCGTAAAGAAACATACGGTGTTTGTTAAATTAACTTGACACAAGATATCTTTATATATTTTTCATAAAAAGGATGAACAACATTTTTTACAAGTCGTCGTTTTATACGATTTTCATGCAATGAACATCGTGTGATAAACTATAAACAACTCATAGTCACAAAATAGGTGAGCCTGTGGGAATAGAGTTTGACCGGCACGGCACTGTTATCCGCGGGTGAAGTGGAGAGCGGTGTGAATGCGGTGTGAATTACGGTTAGTTAGGTAGTGTTGACAGTGCGGTCAGCCGATGACTTGTGCACACAGCGGTGACTCGGCGAGGCAATCACGGACACCGGTGGCTACGCACCCTGCATACGTGCGGAGTCGAAGGAACTACGTCTACTACGAATACCTAAGATTCGAGCTGTATATTTGTTCCATCTTTAAAAAAATAGTAAGCAGTGTTGTATGTTCCACATACGTTATCTATAGTAGTTAAAAAGTCGAAGTTAAAGTCGTTATTTTCAAGTACGAATAAGTTACACTAATCATAAGGTATTTTTTCCAGGTAATCTTTAGTTGAGCAACTATAACTATGTAATGAAGAATTAAGTATGTAACTTTAACAAAACGCACACGCATTATCCATATAAACAAAGAACTGTCAATTATAAGTTACAAAGTAAGTAAATAAAGTAGAAAGCATTAACTTAGTTCAAGTGTTTGAGCGGTTCACTCCGTTCACGTAATGGCCGGAAAATGGTCTCATCCAGAGTACCATAGACAATATTCTGTAGTATCTATGCATGAAACAAGGCGAAGGGTGGCGTTGCGCGCCACTGATACCCGTTGAAGGAGTTTTATTATTTTTAAAGTGCGCGCTCGTTTGCACGCGAATGGGCCACTTAACCACGGAGACTGGCTCGATGCGCCGCGCGACTCTGCTAACTGCATTCAAGATTCGAAGGATAATATATCCGCCACGGTCTTTCCCTGTTTCCAGAGTAAACTCTTCAAGGGACGAAGACTATAAAGCTGTAATAGCTTAACAACGAAACTGATCGTGTCGTTAACGATTTCATAAAATGGTCACGGGTTTATGTGCTGGGTGATACGCTGGCGGCCAATCGGCAGCTTGGCAGGCGCGGGGTTGCAACACTGCCGTCTGAAATAAGAAGGTAGTACGAACGTACAGCATTTAAACACTGTTACTGGCCTTTTCTACTGGGGGCTGTATAGGCTCAGTAACTGGCAGACAGAGGATCGCCGTAAGGCCGGGAACGTGACTGGAGCCCGCGATGTGCAGCTGCGAGTTTGCGCGTATCCATCTTCACACGTCATAAGAAAAAAGTCGAAGTTGTTTGTTTTATTATAACTAAGCATGACAAATTTCTCTCAAACTTACTTTTCTTAAGTTTTTATTGTTAAAAAATATTTAGATACCTATCGACTAAAATAATTATCTGTCTTCTTTGGTAGAAATAAGTAATTTTTCGGAATTTTTCCTCATTCGGAATTAGTCGTACATCATTTTACTTAGCACTGCCGGCACTTTGTTCCTTGTGAATATAATTAATTTTTGATTATTATGTATGTCTTTCCCGTTCACGGGACAATGGTGTCCCGGACCTTTGGGAGGCGTGCGCGGAGCCGAAGTACCGAGGTACCGAAGTGCCATCGAGTACCACATAGCCAACACGTAGAGGCCCTTTTGACAATTTAATGAAATGCAAGGGATACACCGAGCGGATGCTGTCCCTGCGTCCGTGTCATGGGACGCACACAGAGATAGCACCCGCCAGGGTGTATAGGAACTATTGCTGATTGATGGAGTCTAAATGAACTGGGCTATTGGGTGAATATGATGGACTAATGGCTGGGCTATTGGGTGAGACAACGGACGCCTGCCTAATAAAACTGTCTCAGATTTTTATTTCCGGCAGACGATTATTATTATTATGCTCTTTATTTATTTTGAGTCTTAGGTTGGGTTTTTACAATATTGTTATAAAAAGTAAAATATAAAAATACACTTACAAAACAAAAATATTATAAAAACCTAACCTAGGGTGCCGCCGGCAGCGAGGCAGGACCTAAACTACCGGTGGTTAGGGCGACAGAGAGAGGAACCTCCTGACTATCCGCGCCGTGTCCAGGAGTACCGCCTTCTGTATCTGACCCTTGACCCAGCCATCTAGCGAGAGTCTCTTGAGGTGTTGGTCGAGACTCTTCGCTATTAGACCGTTCGCAGAAACGACTATCGGGACAATGGTCGTTGAATCAACATCCCACATGGCGGTTACCTCGTGGGCCAAGTCTAGGTACTTGCTGAGTTTGTTTGTTATTATTATTATTATTTCTTTAGCACTTTTGAAAAGTCACAATAACTGTACGAACCGAACAATGTCGAAATTAATATAAAATAAATAAAAACTGTAATAATAATAAAATCATGTAGACCTGCTCGCGTCGGTGAACTGGCTACGTTTCGGGGATCTCTTCGGGGAAACCGAAGGTTTTGTCTGTGCAATTGCTGACGAAGTTATCATGACGAACAACTACCGGAAGTATATCCTGAAGGACGGTACGGTCGACATTTGTCGGGCATGCCGCCGTCCCGGAGAGTCACTCAGGCATATTATTTCCGGTTGTGGTCATCTTGCTAACGGCGAGTACTTGCACAGACATAACCTTGTAGCCAGGATCATTCACCAGCAACTTGCCCTTCTATACGGTCTTGTGGACGTCGAAGTGCCGTACTATAAGTACACACCTGCGCCAGTTCTGGAAAATGGTCGTGCCACGCTCTATTGGGATCGATCTGTCATCACGGACAGGACTATTGTAGCCAATAAGCCTGATATCGTGCTGATAGATCGATCGAAACGCCAGGCAGTGCTCGTTGACATCACCATCCCCCATGACGAGAACCTCGTGAAGGCCGAGAAGGACAAACTCAGCAAGTACCTAGACTTGGCCCATGAGATAACCGCCATGTGGGATGTTGATTCAACGACCATTGTCCCGATAGTCGTTTCTGCGAACGGTCTAACAGCGAAGAGTCTCGACCAACACCTCAAGAGACTCTCGCTAGATGGCTGGGTCAAGGGTCAGATTCAGAAGGAGGTACTCCTGGACACGGCGCGGATAGTCAGGAGGTTCCTCTCTCTGTCGCCCTAACCACCGGTAGCTTAGGCCCTGCCCCGCTGCCGGCGGCACCCTAGGTTAGGTTTTTATAATAGTTTTATGTTTTGTAAGTGTATTTTTATATTTTACTTGTTATAGAAATATTATAAAATCTAACCTAAGAAAGACAATAAATAAAGAGATAATAAAATCATGTCAATAGAGAGACTTAAAATTAATAACAACTGTTTGCGCTGCTGGTTCTTTATAATTAAATAAACATTGATTTATAAGAAAACTTTCATTTATTCAGTAATTTGTGATATAATTTAGAATTTTACATAGTTTGCTTAGGTCTGACATATTTCAAGTAAAGATAGAACGTAGTATTTTAAATATTTGACATTTACAACTCGCAAATAGAAAAGGTTGCATATAACGCTCGAACATACCGCCCACCAAGAACAGTTATGTTCTTCTTACCGCCCACCATGGCATTATACAGAATTAAGTCATCAAAACAATGATAAAAATATAAAATGTTTATGAAACTGACAAGAACTGAGCAATATTTCACATTAATATAAGTTGGAATCACAAGCTTCAAACGATTTGGATAACAAACAATGTTAACAGACATCAATAATTATAAATGACAAGATACAAGTAAATATTGTAAAGACATTGATGTAGATGACAGAAACACACATTGTAAATATTGTAAAAGACAATAAAAATGGCAGAATATTCATTGTAAGCATAGAAATTTACCCTATGCTAGCATGACTTAATCACCTCAAAATATGCAATCAAAGTAACTGTAAATTGAGAAATATTTGACAACGTAGTTCTTTTGTTTCATGAATAATTTATAGCTAAGTACACAACTTCTTAACATTGCTAACGACTATTGACCTTTTGACACAACTGGACCAGGGTGCCATTATCGTATTAAATCATATCGAGAGTGAAAAATAATCCTTCGACTTAGTATAATATATGTATCACTTACTTGTGGCTCCCTGATGCCCTTAATCCAGTGTAGTAGCCATGTTGTTCCATACTTGTACTAATGAGACCACATATATAACCAAAAAAACTACCATATGACTCCGTTGTAATGTAGCTGTCACCAGAACTTCACCATAATACTATACCTATATAGTACAGTGTAATAAGATAAACGTAAGATACAATTTCTTGATAAAAGTTCAATAGTTACATTAGTTTAAGGGAAAAGCTGACGATTGACCATTAATGAATATAAATATCTTCAACTTGTTACGTAGTTCCGTTGCTGAGCTATACGAAGAGAATGATTGGTGCCTCCATATCATACTCCGAGACAGTAAGCCATGCATAAGTTTACTTCGATTGATTAGGACTCATCTTCATTGATTAGGATTCATATTCTTTGATTAGGATTCTTCTTCATTGATTAGGCTTCTGTCTCAGGATGAATTGCATTACGACTCGGCAGTTCACAACATAAAAACCATAATGTAACTACGCTGGCTAAAACTACGGGGACTCGCCGTGGCAAGATGTGTACCGCAGTATGTTTCTTGTTTAAACTCTCACCTGAGCCACGTCGACAATAGCACAGGTGAAATGATGTTACCATTTCCTTATGACCCGAAATATATCAATATTTCTTTACATTATACTTTGGCCAGTAGTTTAGATAGGATTAAGAACTGCTCGAAACCTAGGACGAACATGATTATGATTTACAAAGCTTAAGAGTTTTTTCGTCCTGGCTATGATTAACTAACTTGATTAACTTCATGGGCCAAAAACCCGCAGGTTACGATAAGAATCGTTTGAATAAATACCCATGAAGCTTCCCTTATACCCTTCTATGAATTGCAGACACAAATTGTACATAACTAAGTCATAATGTTCTTTATTTGATTGTCTCGTAAGTTTGATTCTTTATAAATACATTACATATCTCCTAGTAGTTCGTAATCAGAAATCATGATGTAGGTATCAATTGTCCTGGATATACTACATCTCTTCTAATAAATCGGTAGGAGGTATCTATCATAATAAATTCATGATAATGTGAATTTCTGCTTGAGGAGTAGATATTTCCTTCCAATAGGTAAGTGTAAGTTACTCATACGTAGCTACCTACTAGTTTCAAGCTCTCTTCACTTTTAAACCAAACACACGATTAAATTATCTAAAATGTGTATCTAGTAGTCACAAAATTATTAAAGTGGTTACTTACAGAATAAGCAGAAGCTCTTCCTGAAGGATCCAATTCAGTAAGGTTTCTTCCTTAATCTGGCACCACCATCTGTCAGATTCGTTCGCATACGTACTTCTGTACTTATCAACATTTCCATGTCGCTATGTTCTTCAGCTCCGGTTATCCTAAATAAACTTTCTGTGAAGGGGAAGTAAGTGATAGTTCACTCAATACATATAAAACTTACCGTGTATGTATGTATTTAATTGATAAGTACTTTCCCCCGCCCAGAAACACTGCCACTCACAGGCAGTTTCTGCAACTACAGTACCCACTTGTTCAGTATACATAGTCAATGTAGAAGTCAGCAAGACCTAGTCCAGTAATGTTTAATCTATTGACATTTTCTTTCAATGACTACCTTATCAAATATAAGCTTACCAGTTTACAGAAATAATTTTATAACATAACAAGTTATTAGAATAACTAGACTACTAGCTCCAGTTTACTTCAAGTTTTCCAGTTCTCATGTCATAGATAAACTTCATGCTGTAGGTATTTCTAGGCTAAATCACGTTTCCTGTAAGTTAGCCAGACCGCATCGATGCTGGATAGCTGCTGTCTGTGTGTCGATACTCGAAGACGAAGTTCTTGTATTGTTATAATAATAATATCCCAGGATGACACATCAATATCAATATTTGTCAATGTACTCAAACATTCACTTGTCGTAGGTATCTAATAAGTATTTACTCCACTAGATGAATCTTTTCTTCATTTGTGTCCAGTCCAATACTGCTCATAGTTCGCACTAGTAATGGGTTTAGGTCTCAATAATTGCTCTGCTTCACCTGACAAGTGACTGGTACGGTTGTTGCGGTTGCAGTTTCGTTGAGGCTTCTTTTAACTCTGTTTGAGTATTAAATGTAACTTTCTCCCATTTTGTCGTAGGTACTTATACTTCATCCTTTTCAATCAAGCGCTTCTAATCGGGTTTCCAAATATGTAGTAGATATACGTGCTTTCAGTGACTTTTTAAAATTAGTCGCCGCTTTAGGAATTTCTTCCTTAATCGTTTAAATTTCCGTATAAAAAAACTTGGACTTATCACTTTTAATCCGGCTCGTAATGGACCATTATGTTTGCGCTGCTGGTTCTTTATAATACAATAAACATTGATTTATAAGAAAACTTTCATTTATTCAGTAATTTGTGATATAATTTAGAATTTTACATAGTTTGCTTAGGTCTGACATATTTCAAGTAAAGATAGAACGTAGTATTTTAAATATTTGACATTTACAACTCGCAAATAGAAAAGGTTGCATATAACGCTCGAACAACAACATACATTAAAACAGCACTTTCGAAGTCACACATTAAAAATAACAAACAAAAAAAGATGTCAATAATTGCACAAAACAATACATAAAATAAAATAACAGACCTTCAGAGGTACCTATTACAAAGCGGAAAAAAACATGATATCGGCTACGCGCTAAGAACTTAAATGTGTTTTGTGGCTGAATTAAATTTGTAGCTCTGTCACAAGTCCCTTTGGATACAGAAACTAATATAAAGAAAAGCGACAAAGCCACACACGCAGTGGAAACGCTCACCCATAAAGAATAAAACTGAAAAACGCTGCCTCTTTGAATATCACGCTTGTCAAATTTACTACAGCCCTATCTGTACTATCAATGGGTTATTGTTCAACCCTCGTCTTTCCTCTCACTTTTATTTTATTATTATTGAGGTAAAATATAGGTCTAAACTATTTTATTTAACTTCCAAGTAGGTAATACTCAAAAAATTTACCCCGCAGCTGAGTTCATGTTCTTCTTGCTTTTAAAATAGATATATACTTAGGTACCCTATGCCTTCCTACAGCCTACTTATGTCCATCTAGAAAATAAATGCTAATCAGAGCGATTTGGGACTATGTAATACAGGAAGTAGCCTACCTGTATCCGAAGATATAATATATTCCAAATTGACAATACCCATTCTAAATGTCGATGAACGAACATTCGAAACAGATAAAAGATGTCCAAAGTCCAATTTCAAAAACTTTACGTCTATATAATATGTAAGTTAACTATTAAAACAAGCGAAACGAATGCTTTTGAATTAGATCTGATAAATATTTAGGTAACTTATTAAATTTATTTTCTACGGTAAAAAAGCCCTACTATTTTATCTTTAACTAGACGAGTCTTAACAACACAATAATAACAATGACAGTTAAGTATTACGGTTTAATTCGTATTTATGAGCCGTTTAGACGCGCGGCCGCGGAACCACTAATTTGCAACCCTCCGCGGTGTGTGAACGCATTTGATTCTTATTCATGGGGCTCGCCCCCGCGACCTAACGATTTGATAATGTATTCACTTGATAAAGGCGCAGTACACGTATTAAAGCCAGTACTTAAATAAACTACCACATTTCGTGTTCATATTTTGACGATTTTTTCTAAGTTTGACGCTTTATTCTTCCCTAAACACATTAAGAAAGTTTTTATTTTATTTACAATATTTGTAGACATTTTTATTTTCGAATGGCATATTCCTATAATAGTTATTTTGTCTCTTTAGTGAGCTACGCAGATGTTGGATAAAACCGTAATATATTTATTTACTAACCTATTGTGGAAAAAAAAACGACTAAGTACAATTTCCATGGTAGGGTTTTAAAGGATGTTGGTCAGCTGCATGTTTTCGAAGCGTTAGCATCTTAGCACACTCAGACATATTGGAAACTAACCTCTATCCGTTTCTGAGTGTACTTTATTGACGTTACTTTTATGATGTTAAGGTACTGCTTATGATACTTTTATTGTGTTAAAGGTACTTCGCGGCCGTAGCATTAAAAAACCAATTACAGCGAGTCAAAATCGCGCCGCTCCCGCCTATTTGTCAGACTCCAAAGGGATAAAAAGTATATTCTAAATTTAATTTCACGCAATTTAAAAATTTGGGGGACAGTCAGAAATATTATTTTTTTATAGAGCGCTGGTTCAGAAGTTTATTAATCGGGTGACTGGTGCTACGACACGGGCGTGGACCCTCCGTGAAATTACTAAATACATTTTACTTGAGCTTGTTGTTTAAACTTGATGACTTAAATATCGTCTTACATTTTTAAATCATTGTAAATTAATGTATATTGCAATTACATTTGTATCATTACAGAATGGACGCTGTTTGCTGGGAAAAAGCGCTCAAAATGATAACATAACACAAATTTTCAATAGGGTTTATTGCATAGGTACAGGCAAATGTGCATGCAAACGAGCACCTAAATATAACCGTGCTTACCAAAAACACACTCACTCAGTATGTATACAATAGTTAATTATATTTTTGTAGTTCTTTTTAAAGCATTATATTAATTTCTGTGATCTGACCACCACACCACCATGGTACTAGGATATTTTTTGGGGAAAAGGTAACCTGTTTTTAACATAAACTTTTAAACAGGTAGACAATGAAACAGTTAGAAGAAGCATGTCTGGGGCGGTAGCTGCGAGTCGCCCTAATACAATAACGGAACAAACTGCGCTATAAAATATCACCAGTGAATAAATCAGATGTGTGCGACCCCTCCGCCGAACCACGATTTATGATCATGGAATATCATGTAAGAGATAAAATATTAATTGTTACATAACATAGACAGGTTTCAACAAACATATGTCGTATTTTACAAAATTAGGTTCCGTGTAACTTATCGTAACGCTAACGATTCTATTTTTTTCATTTATCTTCCTGTTTTGTTAGGGTTCCGTACCCGAAAGGTCTAAGGAACTAAACGGAACCCTATAGCTGTCGCTCACGCGTCCGTGCGACCGTCCGTCATCTGTCACACAGATTTTACAGCCGAACGGTTGAAGCTATCATCATCATCATATATTTAAGAGCCTAGCTCTTATCAGTGGAGTAATCGCCACAAAAGCTACGGGTGCTACGCCGTAGCGCGTAGCAGGGTTTTTCCGCTCTGTAGCGGAAATCTTACGTAGTGGCATGACGCATATTAAATGTGTCGTCATGGGCCTTGAATGGGTTAAGTCATGGTGAAGGCACGAGTGAATAGGCATCTTCAGGGTGAGCTCGCTTCATCGTCAGCCTCATCTTTGCACCCTGGCTAGAGCTGGCCAAGAGCAATCACATCTTTGATTTAAAAATGCGAAAAATCGCGAATGCGTTCTATCGCGGTTCCGAAATAATATAATTAATTTTTAACATACTTACAATTATTTTTATAACGTTAAGCATCGGAATGAAGTCGATGTTACTGATCCTGCTTCGTTATGCCAGAAAAAAAATCTTAACAATCTATGTAGGTATAGTTGTATATTTGCGTCAGCGAAGTGCCAAAAATCCTACACGGTCACACACATAGTTAGTAATAGGATTACCAGTAGAGGGTTCCCTAACTAAGAACGTCACGCTATAGTTCACCGATGAGCAAAATGCGAGGCGTGACCCGCGCGTGACGTGAGCGGCGACGGTGTTCGGGCACACTATAGCTAAGGGCGGAGCCAATGGCACCACGTTAATAACAAATACCACTTGTATTAAATGAGATCGTCGACGATCTGCCACAGCTCTAGTTCATCATAAGTACGAATGTGTTTAGTTAAGCATTTGACCACAATCTAACCTGTGTTAGGTGACGATAAGAGTGAGGATATCTATATCTCAACGGGACACTCAAGATTAAAAGCCTAGGGAAACTCTTATATGAGTTATGAGGCCAAACACGGAGTTAGCTTTCACTAGTGCTAAAGGGAGTGTGTCAGTCAATCAATACATTATTTTTTTATACGACGACGGTGGCAAACAAGCGTACGCTCCACCTGATGGTAAGCGGACACCGCAGCCTATAGACGCACGCAACTCCAAAAGAGTCATGTGCGCGTTGCCGACCCTTTATAAAATTTGAGGATTCACTGTGTTGACAGCAGAAGGGATAAAATGTCCCTCGCTCTCAACACAGTGCATCCTCGGGAGCTCTGGCAATTAACCTTGCTCACCTCCACTAATACAACACTACATACTTGTATAGTAAATAATGTTATTATGGCTGTGGTCTTCTGCAAGGCGGAGGTTGCCCAGTTGGTTTGCTCCAATTCGAGCAAGAGATGAAATTTAGCTGTGCCCTACCTCTCTACTCCACGAACCTCTCTATTTCCACGAATGTATAATGTTAATAGTACCTATCCGACGCTCCTGCCGCCGCCCCCGCTGTCACTGAAGCGCTAGCCTTGCGTGCACCCTCGCACTGATTGAGCCGCGACAAGTTAAACGATTTGAAACAATTTAATAGAGATCAAAAATTCACGATCCCGCAACGCCCGCACTACCGTTTGAAGTTTTTCCTCTCTAACGGGATTATCGAGGAGCGGAAACTTAGGGTGGGATATTTTATGGCTTTTGTGGATTTTCTTTCATATTTTTCCGTTTTACCGATACAAATGGGACTAATAGATTTAACGCTTAATTAACTGCAACGCGGAACTTTTTATTTAATTGCGAATTTACGGAAAAGTCTGCTATTGAAATTCGTAAATTGTACTGATTTTCCTATTGTTGTATGGTGTTTTCGTATATCTAGCGCACTACAAACGTAGGCACAGTCAAGTGCCAAAGTATGGGTGCATACAATTACTCAATAATAAGTCTCTATCAGAATTAAGGTTTCCGTAACTTCTAGATTCCATTTTATTTCCATTAAAACATGAATGAGAAGACATTACGCAAGATTTTCCAAATCATACAATGATTACCTAATTGAAAATTCCTTCCTATTTTTTTCTGCCAATGTATAATAAAATCGACGCGTAACTTAACTTTCATTTGACAAATCTCGTACAATATGTGGGTTCATACGTTACTTTTATCGACCGAATAACGCGGGCTTTACATTATTGCAGTCCCTGATCGAGTTCACGTCTCTACTCCACTTCTTAGCTGGAAGGCTATCAACGTAAATATCTGCAGATTTCAAGCGGCTTCCTGGCACATGGTAGCAATGGCACTTGGCGTTTAAAAATGCATCTTACGCGTTAAGTCCTAAGGTGTACAATTTGTCGAGTTTCTGTATGTAGGACTTTATCGTAGTAAGAAATCGGGCGATATGCGATTGCGTTATGATAGGATCAGGGTTCAGCAGAGCGTGGCCCGGCGGCGCTGCGAGAGACTCCTGCGAGCATGTCTCCGTATGACGTTAATGTTCGCTCTAAACGCGGCAACTCTTCTTTATTCTGTTTAACTTATAGCCTTCGTTGGTAATGGAATATTATCTGAAAAAAAACCGGCTAAGTGCGAGTCAGACTCGCGCACGAAGGGTTCCGTCCCATTATCTTTAAAAACTGCAAAAAAATCACGTTTATTGTATGGGAGCCCCCTTAAATATTTATTTTAACCTGTTTTTAGGAATTTTTGTTATAGCGGCAACAGAAATACATCATCTGTGAAAATTTCAACTTTCTACCTATCACGGTTTTTGAGATACAGCCTGGTGACAGACGGACAAACGGACAGCGGAGCCTTAGGAATAGGGTCCCGTTTTACCCTTTGGGTACGAAACCCTAAAAAAAGTTGAAATGCGAGGCAAGTAGAACTTGAACTTTTTATGGGAGAGCTAACCTACTAAGAATTGATTAGCAATAATTACGAGTAACGTCGAGTTCTATTTGAAGTGCGGGGATAAAGTAAGGTAGCTTTAAGAATAAAATTGTACGCTCGAAAGGAGTAACTGTTGATTATATATATACTGTAAGACCACACACAGTTAACAATCAATAAATACTTTGCTTAAACTCGCGGAAATTGGTTTTATTTGAATTGAGAAGACCAAAATATGTTTGTATACAAACAACTTAAGGCGATATATTGATTGAAAGAGACGCGCATATGTTTTTCGTTCGCGACAAAACGGGATACAACACTCTCCGCGAATGGCTTTTTTAGATAAATCTCGATAAATATCTGACTGTGTGCTGTTTTATTAAATTTCCTCTTGTCAGAGTATCTATCAAGAAAATTATAATCAATCATGTTTCGGCTATTGTCAGTACCACGATCATATAGTCAAGAATCATATATCTGAATATCAGTCCCTATTGTTTCCTCGTCTGGGCAGAACAGCGTTTCAAAGTTTCTAAATTTCTCGTTGTAGCGCCTTAATTATAATTAAAGTTTATTAATTGTCGATTATTGACGACAAAATAAACTAAGTATCTCTATCAGAATTTTATCTGCTGCACAGTGCAAGTTATTTCGAGTACTGACGCACCTGTACCATGCAACATGCATGCATGCATGCAGGCTTTACCAGTCGGGATTACAGCTCGCATAATGGGGCAGAACACATCTTCCCCAATCGGCTCATCCGATAAACATAACCGACCGGAACGCGGTCCCCCACGCACATCAATCGCGCTATCGATTTTATAAACTTATAGCATCAATTTCAATCTAAAATCAAAACTATTTTTTTCTCGGTGAAAAAATGATAACGCGACGCGCGGCAATAAATGTGCAAGTTATGCTGCACGTATGAGTCAAATTCATTTGCTTGAGTTTATCTGGGTGCAGTTTTGGCCTGTTACCTTTTTTTTTTATTTGTGTTTAAACCGCCCGTGTGGTCGTGTCGGAGGTTTCCCCTGGACATTCCCCACCCTCACCCTCCAACTGCGCAGAGCTCCCGAAGTTGCTATGTGTTGAAGCTGGGAACACAACGAATTCTCAAAAAACTAAATGACTCGGCAACGCGCTTCTGATACTTCTCGAGTCGCAAGGGTCCATAGGTTACTGTGTTTGTTGATAATCAGACAGAGAGTGTGCTTGATCGCCACTGTCCTAGGATGAAGAAAAAACACAAAACATGAACGTTTCTTTTGTATGTGAGTTTGATATAAAACGTAAGGCGACTTCCTGATTTATCGGTGCGGAGGCGGTACGATATGAGAAAACTATCAAATGTCAGTATCAACTGTCAGTCAACTCAGTACTACTTTTTACTGCGCCCCTACATTTAAATGAGTGCTTCCTGACTGGCGCTGGATGCGCGGAAGCGGGACGATGCGAAGGCAGTACTGCTTCGCTTCTGCGCATAATATTACTGTGCGCAAATGTAATACTTTCAGTATTCCGTCAAGTGGGAATCTTTGCGACGTCAGTAAGTTTACGTCAAAGAAGAAAATGTCACATATCGATCCCGCCCCGCCAAGTCAGGAAGTCACCTTACACATACCAGGCAATACTTACTACTAGGTACCTAAATAATTGTAACATTTTATTAATTTACATAACAAGAACCACACATAACGTGTCCCACTTTGTACTACAGGATGTAAGATAACATGACAATATAGAATTACATTCGGTTATAAAATTACATCAATATGCGATGCAAAACAAATAATACCATGAATCGGTACGCCGCTCGAGGTACCTACGGGCGAGTGTCGCGTAGCGGGCGGAGTCAGCATTTCGCCAGGTTTCCTGTTGCACGAGGCGACTGCCTGTATTGTCTCTTGAATTTTGCAATTACACTCAAGAAATCGATAAATTATATTTTATTTTTAGATAGGTAGGTAATGTGTATTACCTATGTTATGACGACTGCAGTGCATTTGCGTGTAATCGTGTGACAATATCGATACTGGTAGTTCATATTTAACTAATGTGAATTATTTCACATAGATACTTAGAAAGAAGACATTATCATCTAAAAGTATCAAATATTTTTACTTGGTCGCTCACATACAAAACTAAAATAACTGATGTATACTATATAGGTATTTATATCTAAAGTTTACGTGCCGGACCGTTGAGGAATCGATGTTATTCATAACCGACGGAGTAAAATAATCCTCCGGATTAATTATCAAGGTCCATCTTGATTAAATTTTCAAGGAAATCCATCAAAGACAGTATCGCTGTGCCATTTGTAAGTCTTTGAAGGAGTCCAATCCTTTTCATCCTCCTGAGACGCTGTGAAGACCCGAAGGGGATTATATTTTATTTTTACAGTACAACGCAAACACAATCATGACTAATCGGATCTCGGCAAATGGCCGGTCATTTGGAGGAACGATGGGACTGGGGAATGTTCTAGTGACTATCTAAAGTATTGAGATAATAGGTGCGGGGGAGCCAGGGGTCGTGAGGAATAATGTAAGTGTCCTGGCGACATTTGCGCCGAACTGCCGACCTCCTCTTACTTATGCGGTTTTTAATATTTTTATTGTAATGGCGCCGGTCACTTCAGGACAGTGAAACTTTAGAGACGGCATACTCACCACTATATTTACCACAGCAAACAGCCTCTATTAAGTTAAGTATTTATTTAATTTTACGAGTAATCCATTAGCGCAGTCACATACGTCTCGTATGTTTTAGTAACTTATGCCAGGAGAATAAGAATTACAATTCTACATATGTACATCAGTGGCGGCGCGTCAAAAATATTCTTAGGGAAGCCGGAAATAGTTTGCCTTTCTTATTCCTCATGAGCCGTATATACTAAAAGTACTGGTGTGGCTGAAAATTAGGCAAGCCGGTGGGAATCGAGTTGTATGGACGCTCCGCCACTGATGTACATACGCGTAGGTATATTAGTAATTAGTTTATATCTTTCTTTCGTGTCACCTAATATTCAAGTGGGCAAGCCCATCAAGTAAAAATTTAATCAACAATCGGTAATAGTACATTACTTACCAAGGGAGGTAAGTACAAAATTTTATGTCACCCCCTGGCCAGGAAGTGGGTTTTTTCGCGCGCGGAGCGTGCGATAATGGCCACTTTATGGCCAGGTGTGACATAAAATAATTTACTTCGCTCACTCGTTGGCTCCCGGTGTCGCCGATGTACGGGATCATAACAAAAGATTGTTTTGTTTTGTTTTTTTCGCCGTCAACCCAAGGGTTTTCTGTTTAAGTTGGCTGTCTGGAACAACTAAAACTTTGGAAGAACAAGTAAAGATACGAAAAGACATAAAGTTACGATCACCGTAAACTCGTATATATTAACGTTCTATATCGCCTATGTGATTCTCCACAGTTTTTGGTATTTTTCTAATGTCCGAGGTAAAGGTTGTAGAAAACGTGTAAAAAACAGCTGCGGTGTCCCCGACACCCTCGTGGTCACCATTATTGTTCTGTCTTGCTGACTAAAAAGGACGCATATGCAGTTTACTCGAGTGCATATACGGCCTTTCAAAGAGCGCAGTATATAGAGTAGCCGTAAAACTGCCCATAAAATAAGCGTCGCGCCGCCCTGGATGCGCCGATACATATCTCCGCACTTATTGAAACTTCTGTTTCCTCCAAATAAATAATTTCGCTTTTAAGAAGGCAATTTCCGTGGGTGCTAGCAGGAAGCGATACAGCATGAATGATGGTTCGAAGTCTGGAAAGCAACACAATCTGATTCGGCATTTTTGTCAGAACTCCAAATAACAATGTGAAATTTTGGGTTCCAATTTTAAGGCATTGTAAAATCACATAACATAAAAAACAAAAAACATATAAAAAACATTTATAAAAAAAAGGTTTAAGTTTAAATAAATAGCGTTGCGTCATAACATCACATAAAATTCTATTAATAATAATATCAATACCAACTGTTTATTGAATAAGCGTTAAGACGAGTTTTGCTGCAAAATTTACTTATGTACCTAAGCTTAAGAACTACGTTTTAAGGATGATTCACGCTAGACAGTTCCGTGTCCGGAACGGCCCGTGTTGTAGTACAAGAAATCGACGGACGTGCGACGGCCGTCGATTTTTGCACGAATCTGCGCATTAAACTGATAAAGGAGCTCTGTCAAATAATTAATTACAGGATAAAACATAATAAAAATTATATCGAATGGAATTTAATTTAGTATAAAACAAATGTAAAAATAATAAAATTACCTTCATTTCAGACTGGTCAAACGTAATATATGAGCTGAAATAAAATCTGTCAGTGACCATTTATGGCGGAGGACTCCTGTTATTAAAATGTAGCAGAACGTCAGAGGCGAGGGCGGGCGGCGCTTGGCCACAAAACTATTGGCTGCAGCAGGCCCACTCCATACAATGCACGTTGCACACAGAATGCTTATCCTCTGGCGATCGGCGTTAATACAAATGATAGTTATAATCTAGCCGCTGGTCTAAGGCCGTACAGTCATTAATATACTTAAGTAATCTAATTAGTAGGTACTACAAAAGAGCTTACTATTACAAAAGAGCATATGTGATTTCTTACACATAGCATAAGCTAACGCACTAAAGTTCAATTTGAAATGACATCAATGAAAATTGTACTGCGACAAAAAATATTTGACGGTAGTATTTGAGATACTCTCTGTTTACGGAACACACTAGGTAGAAGGTACATATTTAAAGCTTTTAAGAAGCGAGGCTTCGGTTGCAATTCAAAAGTTCGTGTTACGACTTGTGACCATTCGAAACAGAAAGTGCTATTGTTGCACTATAAATTTTATTGCTTACAGTTTTAGAAGTAAGTACTTTAGTTGAAGAGGTAACAAACAGACAGACAGACACACTTTCGCATTTATATAATACTAGTTTTTTCCCGCGACTTCATCCGTGTGGAACTCGTTTATCGCGATAGAATTTAATTGCTAATTTTTATGTCAGGCGCTTACCTAGTTATCGCTCTTCCATACAAATTTCCACTTCCTTAAGGGATGATTTCCGGGACAAAAACTATCATATGTCCTTCCCCGGGAATTAAACTATCTCCATGACAAATTTCATTTAAATCGGTTCAGCGTTTTAAGCGTGAAGAGGTAACAGACAGACAGGCAGAAACACAGGCAGACAGACAGAAAGACACACTATCGCATTTATAATATTAGTATGGAGTATAGACTAGTTTCTGCCCGCGACTTCGTCCGCGTGGAACTCGTTCATCACGATATAATTTAATTGCTAACTATTATTTTTATATCAGGCGCTTACCAAATTATCGCTCTTCCATACTGACTTCCACTCCCTTAAGGGATAAAAAATTCCCCGGGACTCAAACTATCACCATGCCAAATTTCATCCAAATCGGTCCAGCGATTTAAGCGTGAAGAGGTAACAGACAAACAGACGGACAGACAGACAGACAGATCGACACACTTTCACATTTATAACATTAGTATGGATTAGTATGGATTGAAACCGATTGCAAGTATGGGACTACTAGATAATAATTATAAAAACAAATAAGTATAATAATAAAACCTGAAAGTATTTATGTAGCGGCGTTTTAGTAGGTGCATGTCATTAGTTATGGAGGGATGAAAAATGAGGCATGCTATAGTTCCGAGTATTATACCCGTTAGCCGTTTTTTGCAAATTTTCGTCTAGATTAAGGCCTACTGTATTGCAATACTCGCTGTGTAGGGATGACGCCGCCGCCGGCTGCGGCCGCGCCGCGATCTGATTTATGCCTGGACCAGCAGTATTTTATTCCACGGGCGCCTCAACTGAACTATAAGTTTCCGTTCGGCAGGCCAGGGGGTAGCCCTGTAAATATTGTCTCCGCTCACTGCATCAATACCGATGCTATATTTATTGCGCTCCTTTGTAAGATAATTTCGTAATGGATCGGGGTCATTTGATTCTTATTTTTCGTGTTGTTTTTATCTAGTTACAGTCGCTACTAATTTGTCCAAGAATAAAATGCTTTCAATCTTTCAACTTTGCTTTATTGTATCAACTTGGGTTTTTTTAATATGGCATTAGTAAATTTAAATTAACATATCAACCTGCTAGGTTTATATAAAACCTAAAATAATCATGTTAATAATCTTAAAGATTTATGGGTTCATAGTTCGTATATGTAAGTAGGTACATTGACTAGTAGAGTGAGTGGTAAGCACTAGTAAGCAAAGCAGTGTTATTGTTTAAGTAAATATATGGAGACGTCCTTGAGCTTTCAGAGTCAATTATCCGGACTCTACGTTTTAGTGTTGCATAAAATTATATTTTTAAATAAAGCTTAGTACCGATTCTTTAAACTTATCTGTAATAGGGCCATAGGGCGTCAAAAGCGACGCGGCGCAGAACGAAGGCAATTTGTCCGTCACTGGGTCTGTACCGGAGGCGACAAGGCAGAAGGGTATTTTACACCCTTACCTTTGTACATATTTAAAAATAATGATTATGACTGCGTCATAGGGACTGGCCATTAACAACTGCAGAACATCAAGGTTAAGCTTTAAAATTACCAAGGTGTTGCAACTTCTTCAGAAATTCCTTCGAGTTGATACGTTGTTACGACGATATTTAACGTAATGCCAGCAACGAAAAACAATTTCTATGTTATTCCAATTTACTACTAGATCTCGTTACTAAAATCTGATCACGTAAGCGCTAGATAGACTCGCATACACGCCCAACGAGCGATCAGGGGTCCCCGAGCGGCCGTAGATATAGGTGGCGGTAATGGCCCCTAATGAGTCGTCACTGTCGTCACTAACACCGCCCTCCGGCGGCGCTCACGCATGATTGACAGCCTGACAGATAATGTTTAATTTGTTCTAGTTCTTTTTTGAGATCACTATTCATTTTAATTTAAGAAGACACCCCCTCTTTTATTATCTTATTTACCTATATCTCATCTAGATGGTCTAGTGTTTACATAGTTAGTCATATTTATTTGGCTGGATCACCTGTAGTGTAGAATTATTTCTAGAGTACTAGTACTAGTAGTAGTAGTATATGAGTACCTACCTATGTCAATTACTAAATATTGGGATCATGTGGGGATCTTATTTTAATCATATGGATATGCTATTAAATTGATCAGAAGAATTAGTTCAATGCATGTCACCTAGATGAATCTTCCCCTTTAGGGGTTTTAGTTGCGTGCCACGTTCTTGCTGGACTCTTCTCAGCTATTAGGCTAGGTTTAGTGAACTAGCGACAAAACTCCCAGTAGCTCGATTCCACTGAGACCTCACATTCCGTTGAAGCTGCTCAACTAAACCCACTGGAGCGCAAACTCTTAGAGTATTCCAGTTTGAAACACTTGAAATCGCCCGCGTGGTCGTTTCGGAGGTTTTTCCTGGATTTTTTCCAGTTCCAACCGCGCACTCCTATCGCTTTATTGAGCCCGGCTTATAAATCCACTCTCAGGTTAAAAAAAAGTATGCCACGCAGATACAGCCGAGGAGTACTTATTTTATTCGAAGGCTTGTTCTCTGCCTCCTTAAAACAATTACACAACATCCGTTGTAGATATTAGGGGAAGCGCAGAAGCCGTTCGCGAGTCATTACCCGGTCAATGAATTACGCTAAGTCCAATTACGTGATTGGATTATCACCGCCGACGGCTCAACGCCTGCCTGCGTAACTAGTAGGTATATTGCCTACTTATGCTATCCTATAGTCCCTTAAATAGGTCTGTAGACAGAACGAAACAACATAAGCAAGGCTTAGTTATTGCAAGCGAAGCGTGATAATAATTTCATGTGAGAAAATGGCAAACAAATAGGCGAGAAAGTGATCACGGGGAATAAATACTTAATCTTAATTTCAGATAAATGGATTAGGTGTAAGTACCTACCTTACCTGCCCTCTTGATCTTAATCTAGCTATAGCCAGAGAGTGTTCTAACAGAGGGTACCAATGTCAAGAAAATATCATGCTAGGAATGTATGTAGAAGTTTTTTATTGGTAACTAGCTACACTCGAGAGCAAAAATAATGGGTACACTTTCTATGGAAATTCAATACAAAGTGTATCCATTATTTTTGCTCTTGAGTGTATATTAACGCTATTATACTTTAACGTTGTTACGTTGCGATTATAAGTGTAGAAGAGAAATAGTATCTCCTATAAGGAATAATGTACAGGGTTAAATATATACAGGAAAAGGGATATATACAAGGTAAATACAAATATACAATAGATAGGAGACACAGGAAGAAACGACAATAGAGAGATCTCTCAGGGACCGAAGTCCAATGAGAGTTGGTTGTAAGTTCTATATATGCAACTGACTTAAGAAACTTCGATAGCGCGTTGCAGAACATGTCAGATTTGACGGTTGCCTAGCGACGCCACATCAGCCCCCCTTTGAGACGGAGGAGTCAGCGACGACGTATTAAGAGAGTGCTCAGGGTCAGCGTGGCGAGCGAGGGCTCAGAGCCAGGGTGACGAGCAGGCGAGGAGAGAAGTCGAATCGCTGGGAGTAGAGGTACCAGATTTGACGGTTGCCTAGCTACGCCACATAAGCACCTCGTTACATGTCGTCGTCCACTCTCCGTCCATATACACACGGTATTATACAATGTTCGTTTTTCGCCGTTACAATGTTCGTTTACGTAAAAAAATATTTGGAGATAACAGATAACAGAGATATAGATTCCCCTCGAATATGGCTAAAGCAGAGCGCAAACGATTAAGAGGAATCAAGGTTAAGCGATCGTGAATTAGTGAAACAAGGGTTCAATCAGGCTGTGGTCAGACGGAGGGCACGCGTCGCGGGGCAAGGCTCGGCAAAACAATCGCACACTAATGATCCCGTGAAACAAACCCTATTCACAAGCTATGCACGTAGCTCGTAGGTAGGTTAACACATTTTGTCGACTCAATTTGCGGAATTGATGGGTAATTTTGAGAAATCCTGTGCTATCGGTTTTAATTGTTTTGCAGTATCTGCAAATTCGGTTACGTACGTAAACGTAAAAAGGGTCCTGTCCGACTATCACGATAGGTTATAGATACTTACCTACCATCATGTTTTACAATTTTACTTTCGTTAGGTATATAGCTATGAAATATCTGGGCGACCGAGCCTTGCTCGGCGTTTTCCCGGGCATGAGATTTAGCTAGATCGATTGCTCGTCCCCGAAAACCCCCACATACCAAATTTCATCAAAATCGTTAGAGCCGTTTCCGAGATCCCCGACATAAATATATAAATAAATATACAAGAATTGCTCGTTTAAAGATATAAGATAAGATAATAAGAAACAAAATTGCTGAAACAAAACTGTGGTAGTGTGAACCTTAACTATCTCTTTATTATCTCGCGGCATCCACGATAAGTGTCATTGTCATCTATTGGTTATTAAGGTGTCGAACATTGGAACGTTTACCTAAGTAGAAGTTAAAAACTGGTTATGTAATTTTTCATCCTTCTAATATTATAAATGCGAAAGTTTAGATATTTGTTTCTCAATCACGCAAAAACGGCTGAACGTATTATGATGAAACTTGGCATAACTATTACGACTTTATAGCCTGGATAAATCTATTGGATACTTTTTATCCCGAAAGTCAGCAATCGAATGTATAAAACAGGGAGTGGAAGTTTAGACGCGGACGAAGTCGCGGGCAAAAGCTAAATGTATTTTTTTTTAAAACAACTGGTATAGGTGTTCCTTAAACGTGCAAGTCTTCGTATTTATTTAATAACACATTTTATTAAAATCAGCATAATTCGCATTTCCAATGGGCAATGCTGTGTTTGCAGTGAAATATTGCAATATTTTTAAACAAATTGCAAAACATGCTTGTGTTATGTAGGTAAATGTGTCTCTTCGGTTATTCACCTTTACGTTTTTGAAATACGTAATCGAATAAACACGTTTAATTAACCAATCCAAAATACTTCTTCATACCTACGCATATGAGGAACAGCGGAACGTCGTCATCTCGGTCATATTTGGAGCAGCTCAACTGGGGAAGCACCTCCACCTGACAGAAGACCGTCGACCGTAGCAATAAAAACACCACCACTTGCACTTTAGGTACAGTCAAGGACACCAATATGTATACATTACTCCACCTTACTCCATGGAAATAAGGTCCAATAATGTATACATATTTATGCCCTTGACTGTACCTAGTTTTAAGCTAAATATTAAGAGGGCGCCGAGCATATTTAGCAAAAACAGCCTTCACCTCTCAATCTGTGGAGGTCACGATTCTCTACAAAAATATATAAAATATATGTAATTATTATCACAAAGAGTGTGTTTACAAGTTATCACTATTAGTAATCTATAATAAATTACACTTTAATAAATACAATACCGTAAAGTTGCACTAAAAATGAGAAGAACGCGTGTCGGCGTTTAGGCAAAATTGAATTGAAAAATCTATTATTTCGTTTCAAAATCACACTCAAACAAATCTCAAAAGTATTCACTATAAGTTATCACACTTTTCACATTTTTCCTCGCAAAGACCAATGAGAATTTCAAACGTAAATCTAAACTTTAGTGACTTTTCCATACATTTTCCCTGCCACCATACTTTCGAAAAATCGACAGATGGGCATTGGCCCTCGGTGAGAGCAGACGCATGCTCCTTTTTTCGCTTTGACAGCTCTGTTTTTGACATTTTGCCCGTATACGAATACAATATGTATACCACACACAAAGATTGTATTAATTGAAGTAGGGTAAATAAATATTGACGTGTGGCGTTTTAAGAACCTTTTAACATGGAATTTTTGGTATTAGCCTTTTATTTTTTAGAGAACATACAGTGTTTGGTCCCGAAAGTTTACTTATGCGTTCAAATTATAATGTTTTCCTTCCCGAAAACGCATTCTAGACGCTAAAAGGTTGCCGATGCGTTTCATTACAATGGAAATTAATTTCAATGAATGGTCACCCTGACGGAACATCTTTATAACGTAATGACATTTGTCACTTACTTCAAATGAAAATTTGTGTACATTTTTCTTTCTTTATATTTCAATAATTTTACGTATCTAATGTTGATATCGAACACCAAATACGCATACACACACGCCTCTCGACAGTTTGCCAACAACGCATACTTATCTACTGGCATTTTTTGGACATATCGCGCGTCGTACCTATTAGCCTTGAGTACATCATGATTCATGATGACGGGAAAGGTGGAGGATAGACGAGCTCGGGCCAGCCAGGTGGATTGAAAAAATGTGCAAATTCGCCGGACTCCGAGAACACCAGGCGCTGCATGCAGCGCATCATCGGAACCACTGACGAGCCATCTGCACTCCCCGCCAGAGACATAGCGGTCACGATCCTCAGCATTAAGGAACCCACTGATTGGATTGATTGGATTGGAATACTTATTGAAATTTGTGTGGATATTCACGCTTTCTCGTCAAATAGGAATACATTTAATGGCTAAATATATCTCAGATGTCGTGATATAACTTCAGGAATCGTGGATTATCAATCTGCAGTGTCACACAACAAAGAAAGTAATAAGCAGCAGAAGATTGTACTGTCGAAGCCGCTTGGTCATACTAATTATAGAATGAAAATATAAATGTGTTTTTTTATCTTAGGTATATCTCTAACGACGACGTATAATCTGAGTCTTATACAAAATATATGTATGTAGTCCTACTTATTTCTGCAGGTCTGTAAGTACGGTTTCTAATTTCTATTTGATTGTTTTTTATGGTTTGAAATTATTTGGTTCACTGCTTTGATTTTGGATATACGGATATACGTACTTTATTATATACATTGTAGTCTTTGGATATACGTAATTACGTCACACCGGGTAGAGTCAGTCCGACCTAGGTCGGGCCCAGTAGAGTTTAGTGAACCAGCGACAAAACTCCCAGTAAGTAGCTCGATTCCACTCACAACTCAGATTCGGTAGAAGCCGCGTAACCAATCTCACTGGAGCGCCAACTCTTAGAGTATCCCAGTGTTTAAACCTCCCGCGTGGTCGTGTCGGAGGTTTCCCCTGGATTTTCCCCAGGCCACTTTCCAACCGCGCACTCCTATCGATTTATTGGGCCCGACCTATAAGGCCACAATCAGGTTGAAAAAACAAAAAAAGTACGTCGCAATAATTGTTTGGACGTTACGTAAACGTAGTAAATAATAGTAAGATTGCAATTTCAATTGCGTATATTATAAGTATTATAACTGTTACATTACAGCATGTATGCAGCATGTGTACATGGATTTAGCTATACGCAACCATTGTCCAAGTAGTGTTAAAAGTTCAGTAAAATTTACTCCACTAATTATTCTATTCAATTATCGTTCTTATAAGAAGGAACATGAGAGCTAATTTGTCATAACATAACTATGGACTCGTACATTCAACCATGCACACGATAGCGCGTCCGGCCAGCCAAGTTCCAATTACAGATCCTACTTGATCATATTTGTCCTACTTATTTCATTATCATTAGGTTTTAAGAATACTTAACAAACTTATTTCAAAATACCTACTGCCATTAATTTTCATTAAGTTTCATTACATAATATATATCGAAATAAAGCAACCGCATCTTCGCTTAAAACTCGCATTACCTATAAAAGCCGCTTTAGCTTAGTTGGTAGTGACCCTGCCTACGAAGCTGGAGATCCCGGGTTCGAATTCGTTCTTGGATCTTGGATGTTTTCTATGTATTTAAGTATCTATTTAAATCTGTATGTATAAAGTATGTATATTGTCGCTTAGTACCCTTAGTAGTACAAGCTTTGCTTAGTTTGGGACTAGGTTGATTTGTGTAAGATTGTCCACAAATATTTATTTATTTATATTTATATATATATATATATTTATATATTAATTCCGGCGCAAACCAAAACCATACAAAAAATACCAAATAATGCAATAATTTTTCTCACTTTTAATCTATTTGTATATGAATAATTAGGAGCGTTTTACTAAAATCAAATCCCAATTTTCAGAAGTAAGGTTTTGGTGACAGATCAGATCTTGACTTTTATTTTTACATTTTTGTCATGCTTTAATAAATCATCAAATATTGTAAATCAAAACTTTGTATTCCTTACAGAAATTGACAGAGCATTGTCATTGTACAGTGACAAGTTATGACAATTTCGATTTCTCTAAGGAGTTTTTAACTCTGATTAACTGGTGGCAATACACAACCGAAAATACTTATTAAAAAAAATGTAAGTCAATGACCCGGGCCAACAAAATGAAGTAGTGTGTGTGAAATATGTATGTGTGAGTTACTGGGGAAAATAATTTAAAAAAATAGAAATTTGACAGGCGCTGATAATTTACCCCGCACGACGCAGTCTTAAGAAAACTAGTATTTTATCACAAAAGAGAATCAACCGCCGCTGTCAATTTGACTCTCTTTTGTTTTTGGACGCTTCCCTAGTGTTGCGCTAATTTAGCCATAGCTATGGCGAAATTAGCTCTAGAGCTGTGATAATCGGTAAATTCCGGTTACCCAACACTAGCATAATAATATAGTGTTATGTTGTTTTGACGACCTCTTTAGCCTAGTTGGTAGTGACCCTGTCTATGAAGCTGGAGGTCTCGGGTTCGAATCTTGTTCAAGGCATTTTATTTGTGTGATGAACACAAATATTTGTTCCTGAGTCTTGGATGTTTTCTATGTATTTAAGTACCTATCTATATTAAGTGTGTATCAGTGGCGGCGCGTCAAAAATATTCTTAGGGAAGCCGGAAATACTTGGTTTTTTAAGAAGAAGAAGAAGAAGAAGAAACATTTATTTGCTGCACAAAAGACACACAGATACAAAAAATAATAGACGTACAAAACTCAGAACATATAAAATAATGTGTGTTTTCTATTCTTCATGAGCCGTAGTAAAAAAAACTGGTTACAAATTAGGCAAGCCGGTGGGAATCGAGTTGTATGGACGCTCCGCCACTCGTGTGTATGTATATCGTCGCATAGTATTAGGCATTGTAGAAGCTTTGCTTAGTTTGAGACTAGGTCGAATTGTGTAAGATTGTCCACAAATACATACTTATTATTACACCGAGAAAAAAACTTTACTTATTATCACTAAAGTTTAGTTAGGGTTACAAAATTTTACTTAACGGCACGACAACATTTTTTTTGTTATAGTTAACTACAAACTGGTTTTGTAGGGATAACTAAAATTTTGTAGGGATAATAAAAGGTATTACTAGGGTCGTGTAAAACATAGCTTTTTATTGCTGCTTATGCCTACAAAAACAATTTGTAGTTATTACAAAAAAAATTGATGTCGTACCGTTAAGTAAAATTTTGTAAACTTTAGTGATAATAAGTAAGGCTTTTTCTCAGTGAATTTTTTATATTTGTTACCGGTGGTCAGTAAGGTCTCCAGTGCTCTCAAGGATGCTCTGTGTTGAGAGAGAGTGGCAGTGAAGGACCCGCATAATGGCGTGTGTCTAGCTGTCAACACAGCGAATCCTCAGGGCAATAAAGGGTCAGTAACGCGCTTATGATTCTTCTGCAGTCTGCTTAGCACCAGCCAGGGCAGACCGAAAGCTGGATTGCCATCGTCATTGCATAAAAAAACGGGGCAAGTGCGAGTCGGACTCGCGCTCGAAGGGTTCCGTACCATTATCTATAAAAACGGCAAAAAATCATGTCTGTTGAATGGGAGTCCCCTTAAATATATATTAAATTCTGTGTTTTAGTATTTGTTGTTAAAGCGGCAACAGAAATACATCATCTGTAAAAATGACAACTATCTAACTATCACGGTTCATGAAATACAGCCTGGTGGACAGCGGAGTCTTAGTAATAGGGTCCCGTTTTACCCTTTGGGTATGGAACCCTAAATATCTAGTAAAATCATTTTCAACATTATCTTGCAGCGAGATTTTAGAGCTGGACCTGCTTGTACCTTCCGTTGATACATTCACAACGTCATAACATAACTCAGAATACGAGTAAGTATAAATACCAGTGAGTAGCTAATGTGATAGACTTCCTTTTAAACAATGTAGTCGATTTGTAGCAGGTGTCAGGTTACGAATGTAAGAATAAAAGGATTCCATTGGCATTAGAGACCTTGCGCTTGTGCAACCCGATGCGCCGACATGTTTTCTTGAACACGACCCGTCGCTTCTGACGAACCGGGCTATTGTTTTTGAGATTACGACACGTGGTTAAATGTGTTACAATGGCACTTATTAACTAAGGGAGTGGTTAGAATATCATTCATATTACGGTTATAGAAGTATACCTACCTTAACGCGTTGGCTGCCATCATCCCCGGTGGGATCACGTAATCATGAGCATCACCAGTGGGATCAAAATCTCGTAGCAATTAGGAAGTATGTGGCGTGGGATCAATACTATGGTGGGCAGCTAACGTGTTAAGTAGGATTAGAACTGCGATCAGCGATTGTGACATTCATAATCGTCAAACTACATTTGATATATGTTTTTATAAGTAGTACTTACGGTGGCAAACAAGCAATACGGCTTGCCTGATAGGAAGCAGACGTCGTAACGTATGAGCGCTTGCGACGAATTAGGGTCGCTAGGCCAGTTACGGGGCCAGCGTCAGTTTGCGCCCACCTGAACGTCGAGGTTTTTTCAATTAAAGATATTTGTATATTAGAGACACCCCAAAAAAGTATATGTAGATATAAGCATATTTTATTTGGGAATTATTGAATGGGAATCCCGACCTAGGCCTTACTAAAATCACGTTTACGGATGACATATACACTTCTATTTTTAGCGGGATTTACACAAAACGTGACAGTCTACTCCTGTCATCATTATAATTTTCAATGTGGCCGTGGGATAGGAGTCCGATGTCTGATTCCATGTAATTTGTCCAAATATTTATTAGATATTGAGGTTGAATGTAGCTAGTTGGTGGGGTTGACGCAAGTGCAAGATCCGAGGCCGCTCTTACTCGTGCCGGAAGCTGCGGCGGCAATTTGTCACGTCAGATTGTCCTAATTTCTGCCTAGCCTCCTACGTCAATGTGATTGATTTATTATACAAAAACAAAAAGAATCTGAATACCTAAACTATGAGAATATAGAGGTTTAAAATGACAAAATTTGTGTAATAGGATGAAAAATTATATCATCTACTGATATGGTCATGTTAAACACGCTTTTATGCTTAGGCTCCTTAAAATTATACATCGTAACAAATATTAAAAAATCGATGAGGAGCTGAGAATATCAAGAATATGAAATATTCTAGCCAGCAATGCTTCAAGTCACAGACAAATCCTATACATAAGTTTAACAGAGATCATAGGTGTCAATTTCTTCTTTCTTTTGTATTCCGAACCAACGGACCATTGCACTCTATACCTACTGAGAATGGTATACTTGCAATTGTACCGTTTATTTGTCAGGTTAACATTTACCTACCCATATGTATTGGTAATGCAAATACTCATAATACTTTCGAGT
The DNA here is from genome assembly GCA_951800055.1 of Cenopis cana. Taxonomy (NCBI): domain Eukaryota; kingdom Metazoa; phylum Arthropoda; class Insecta; order Lepidoptera; family Tortricidae; genus Cenopis; species Cenopis cana. The sequence goes on along the minus strand of OX637477.1, from coordinate 8,393,922 downwards.
AGACAGAAAAGAGCTCCGATGTTAACCATTCAAGGCAGGTGGCGCTCTAACAGCACGCGACGGTTCGTTTGTCCACAATTGCGTTTGCTCCCCGCGGCGAACGCGGCTTGGCGCTCACTTCCACACATCAGGGATATCCAATATGGAGAGAATATGAATTCAACCCTGGCAGCGCTTGTGCTCTGGGAACTATGATACCTACGTTATCGAGTCGCATTATATCTGCTCATGTAGTTAATTAGGACGAAATCATTGTCTATTTTTATAACCGTGAGTCAAAAGGTTAGCAAATACCTGGTTCAAGGGCTCGCTGCTTGTTGGGATGGGATATCAGTATGTAATAGGCACCTGCGACTGAAATATTGACCTGTTGGTACAGAGTTTTAGAGAGAGGCGTTTTTTTTTGTATTCAGGACCTTTACTATTAGGAACAATACAGAATAATATAAACTGTATGCAAATAAAGCCGCTTCCATACAATTTTCCGATCTCTGATCCTTTGATGCGTCTCCCGCGACGCGTTAAACAGGAGTCGAAAGCGCGGCGCGGCGCGAGGACTCTCGAGGGCGGCATAATTCACTTAAATCACGCATCCAACGGCCTCACAACTACCTCGACCGACCGAATCATTTTTTATCCGTTAAGTATCGGTAGCCATTGGGTATCCAAGTCATGACATCAATATATAGGTAGGTACCTAGTTACCTACGACGAGCATGTTAAAACTGTATTACCGCTTGTGACTTGCAGATGTAGCAATACGGTAAAACCACCAAATAAACCTTTTCAAATGAAATGCCGTAACAATGGACTTATTCTTATAGAATTGAGAGGGCAGAGCATAATCCAAAAAAATCCCGCAAATAAATTTCCAATGACACGGGAAATAAATGACATATTCGGTTTGCTCAAATCCTTAAAACGTCATCCAGATATCCATTACATGTCTATTAAATCTTATGACATATATTTGTGGGGCTCAGTCAGCAGCGCTCCCCTCGCAAACACGGCGGCGATTACGAGCTCGGCCGACCGAAGTAAACGAATATAAAACACATGCGGGAAGACGAATGCAAAATGTACTCGTCAAGATTTTGCATAGGTAAACAGTAGAACACCCTTTCGCACAGGGCGCGGCGCGGCGCGGCGGCGGCACGCGTGGTTGGGCCTACGCATTATCTCGCGGAACACAATCACGCGGAATGCTGATTTTGAAATGGGCACCATCAAAACTAAATTTCAGTCGTAGTTTGAACGACAGTCAGAAGAGGACATGCACGTATCGCCTGATGTTGCCAAGAATTAACCTTCAGAATTGATATCACACATCCAATTGATATCAGAATTATAAGACATTGTTGTAGGTGCGATTTATATGGCCAGCGATCAATTAATATCTATATCACTTACATATTTGTTTGTTGAAATGGTACATCTTCTTCTACCTAGTGTTATCCCGTCTTTTGTCATGGTCCGCTTTCCTAAGCTTTACACGATCCTTGGGCGTCCTCTATTGCGATGCCAAGAAGAGCTCATATCGGCCTGCACAACAAAAATGGCAATTAAAATACTATTATGAAAGACTAATATACCTGGAAATTCTATTCTTATAAAGATTTGATAAGGCTGCAGCACGTGAAAAATTTTTATTTACATTAAAACATCTAAAATACAATAATAAACATTATGACTAATTAAAACCAACTAAAAACTAAAATATTAAAAATTACTATCTAAATTAGGCCCCCTTGGTATTGTGAAAATGGTCTTCGCGAATGTAAATGTTAAATCAAATCAAATTCTCAGAAACTTTCTGATTAACATTACCTATAAATTATAACCAACCTAACTCACTTAGATCTTGAAAATTCAGTAGAAGCACCTACGTAGTAATTGAGCCATTTCAAGAAATCCGTCAGTGCTTATCATCGCTAAGGCAAAGTGAAAGTCGGCTTAGCCAGCATTCAGCTACATTGTTTGTGTACCCCTGACCAGACTTCCTTGAACTAAGATAAGAATTGGCACTATTGCACTGATTAGAACTTGAGGTTGCTAACCTTAATCAGTTGCAGGAAAATCACAAATACATTAAGATTACTAAGTAAGATACACGTGTAAATAGCTGATAGCTTGTGATTATATGAATATTAGTTCTCCTTTGCGTTTAGCAAAATTGAAAACTCCATTCTTGGAGTTAAGAAGTTTTCGACTTTAGCCCATGATACGTAAGTCAAACCGAGGTTTGCGACTTAAGGCCATGTATGGCCACTTTTGAGTTTTTAAAAACCATCTGAGACATAGAATATAGTGTCTTAAAATCAAAAAAAAAATATATGTGTTACATAAGGATATTGTCTAGTCAAAATCGCAGTCAGTTAAATGACCTGATGAATTTCACTCGATAGAAAAAAATCGCGAAGTTACCCCTTTTTGGAATGTTTTTTCAATACTACGGCTATATTACTGATATTTAACATTTAATTTTTATACTCAATTAAAGATCGTAAATAGTTATAGACAAATTCGCAAGGTTTGCTTTGATAAAATGATTGGCTTAATGACTATAGCTAAATATTTACAAAACTGCGCGCAGAGCTTGCGTAGAGAGCGGGATGGTCAATTGTAAACTCACGCGTGTTAGAGCGGGACATTTGCGTTGGGGATACCTCCCCTTAAAGGCTGATTCACGCTAGACCGTTCCGTGTCCGGGCCGGCGTTTTCTAGTACGAGAAATCGACGGCCGTCGCGCGTCCGTCGATTTCTTGTAGCTTACTACAAGACGGGTCGGCCCGTACACGGAACGGTCTAGCGTGAATCATCCTACCCGACGAATACTAATTTATCTTTGAAGGTATTTAGTATATATCATAAAGTACATGGTTTATGCTTTCTTTGTTTGGTGAAAACTATTTTTCAATTTTTCACTTTAATTGGAAATTGTAATTTTGTTAGCGGACGCATCCGCTTTTCAAATTTAATTTTCTCTTCTAGCTAATCTTGGTATTCTAGATTCTGCGATAATCAATACATTCATATGTTATATGCTTGCGTGAGTATTGATGCAATTTTGTATTCGTTTTGAATTATATTTTAGCGGTGTGCGATTATCGCTGAGATTACTAACTTTGACCAGAAATGCTTACGACGATGCCATCTTATTATAGACCTCACTAAGTGTATAGTATCTAAGTGTATATATATAGTACATCAATAGTTCCGTTACGGAATATCCGTATAAGGTGATTGATTGGGTTGTATGGAATTACCGTCAAGGACATGTGGGGAATAATGTAGATACCAGAATTCTTTGACGCAATTTAATGTTAACCAATAGCAACTAAATGGTAAACCTACAAATCGCATTATTGTTTCATTGCAGGCATCCATGCCAAAACATTCAGGTGGTTGCCAGAACCTTCGAAGATCCAGAGCGTGATCTTGTCAACAACACCACGTGGAGTTCAAATCTAGCGAAAACCTGACCTACAAAGCTAATTTGAAGGACACCGAGAAAAGGAGAGTGACCTGACGTAGCAGCATCTAAAGTGATGAGTCGCGCGTGGCCGGAGCGGGCTCGCCGCCCAGCTCAAGTAACGACCTATCGATTGGCAATAGTGCCTAGTTAGCAGTCCGCACCGCGCCCCGCCCGCCCGCGCAGCTCTGCTATCCCCAACGCTTACCGGCAACCCACCATAGGCGGGCCAGTTAAGCTTGTCCTCCGATTACGCGTACTTGTTAGGAATTTCGGAGCCAAGTTATAATTGGGACAAGTGGTGAGGTGAATCGAGATAGGTTGTGAATCGCATCCCAGCGCCTATGTTCTTAGTATCCTATGTTCTTGCACGGGACTCAAACTATCTGCATACTTACCAAATTTCATCTGTATCCGTTCAGCGGTTTAAGCGTGACAACTGAGGTAACCGACAGGCACACTTTCTTATGTTACTTTCACATTAGTATGGATTTGAAAAGATATTTATATGGTAAGATATTTACATCTAATGTCGATTATACTTTTATTATATATTCCACAAAATTCCACATTTATCCTTTCCTAAATTAAAATCGTTTTAATGATGGTTCTTTTAGATACCTATCATGTTTCGAGTTGCCATTTATAACAGGGACATGTTTAGTTTTCCGTTTAATCATCCTTAAATGGTCCAAAATCATTTCAAGCTGTGTAAGATCCCATTTCGGAACAAAACCAGGGTTGATTTATTAAAGATTCTTAACAATGAAAATTAATGTAAACTCTCCCTCTATCGCGCTCTCGTGGTTGAGGACCATGTTGTCGCTTGATGTCGATACGATACATTGGGACATTGTAGATACCTGTGGTACAGTACACCACGATAGTGACAAAAAAGCATACAGCCAAACTGATGGCAAGCAGTCACCGTAGTCTATGGACACCTCTGCTCTGCTACTCCAGAGGAGTCATAAGCGCGTTGCCGACCTTTCATTGATTTGAGAATTAGATGTGGCGATAGCTAGAGACAAATGCAGTTCCCTCAATCTCAACACAGCGTATCCTCAGGAGATACGCAGACCTAAAGAACAAGTAACAAACCTATAGGGCGATATTTTGCCGACCGCTTTAGCTTAGTTGGTAGTGACCCCTGCCTACGAAGCTGGAGGTCCCAGGTTCAAATCCCGCGGCTAGGGCATTTATTTGTGTGATGAGCACGAATATTTGTTCTTTGGGTCTTGGATGTTTTCTATGTATTTAAGTATCTATTTATCTATATAAGTATGTATATAGTCGCTTAGTACCCGTAGTACAAGCTTTGCTTAGTTTGGGACTCGACTAGGTCGATTTGTGTAAGATTGTCCACAAATATTTATTTATTTATAGGGCGTTTGTCATGGCTGCGGGTTTTTTTCTGTAAGGTTTCCTGTTGGGCTGCTTCAAATATTAGCGAGATGACATTTACAATAGGTATGCCAATATGATGAAAAATCTTAAAAATCAAAACAATTCCAATGATGTCATTAACCTACTCATATTCAAAATATTAACGATGAAAAATTTGACTGCGAGACTAAGCTTCATACGAAGATGCTATGGATACATACTAAGTACGAATAGGTTGGGAAAAAAACACTATTTCGGTTAAAAAAATAATTCCGGACACTAACATGAAAGTTTAACTATATGGTTACTCATAATGAATTTAGACCTACAGCTTCACTTAAAAATAAAGTAGTACTTAGTATTTCTTCAAGCGGTGCACATTTATCGGATACCCTCATTACGGCGCAGTCTGCATTAAAAATACATAATTAGGCTCACGAAACTGTTTACATTGAAATCATCACGTTCAAAACACGTGCACATTATTACGTCGGTAGGCAGAGAAAAAGGGCTGATGGCGGAGAGTGCTCGTCGCGAGTTGCTGAGCCAGCAAAAGCCGCGCGGTCGATACTCCCGCACTGGGTCGCCCAATAAAGAACTTACCTTGCTCACTTTTACTGTGGATATTCATACTAAGTATGAATATTAATAGATATATGCACAAAGTACAAGGATTTTAATCTAAGTAGGTATTAACGAATCATTTGTATTAACTATACTATACCACTCGTTAGTATTGCGAAGCATGCCTGTTTGTTGTATAAGAACCCGTTTTCAGAAAACTTTGTGTCTATATTACATTTAGTATGTCAGTCTGGTGACTGACTATATTAAGTGTACTTCCAAGTTTTTAATATATGAGGTCTCTGTTTTAATTTTTAATGGCAGACAACAAATGCATATCTGGGGGCACGGCAGTGCCCCCGCCAAGTCGAGCGCGAAGCAAACACTGCCGTACCATCCTTTACTGGAACCATTTCGCCGCATTTTCAGGCCCCTATTTGAGAACCTCTGGATAAGACCAGAACGCAGAAATTTTCGTCATCCAGTAAGCTATAATCACATACTTAAAATCCAAAATTTCAAGTCTGTAGTTCCGAAGTTAAGCGAAAACAAAGTTTCGCATTTATGACACTCACTCACTCACTCATAATCATAAAAATAGAACTGGTACTTCCCATAAACTCAGAGAGCTGAAATTTGGTACAGAGTTAGGGTTTAATGGCGACATAAAGGGAAAACTATAAAATCTGGAGTACCTTGATTAGAACTGCATAAGTAAGTTTGTAATTCTATACAAAATACATGCGATTACAAAGTTACTTTTACAGTTTGAATGTTCGTTACAAGAAGTCGTACCTGAAAAGAAAAAAGAAGGACTGCCTACAAAAAGAGATGTGATCCCATCAAAAACATTACATGTTAAAAGATGCAAGTCTCGCAACACAGTTCTTCTACAACAAAAAAGTAATGATATGTAATGTTAAACCAAGTCGGAACAGAACAAGATTTCCACCGTCTTGCTTCGGCATTACTTTATTTTTTTTAATATATATTATATAAAATGGCTTGGCCCTTTGCCGCTAATTTAAACTAAGCGGAAATAGTAATCAATTTTCGTACTTACGGAATTTCATGAAGGAATTCATTGTCATGGAATTTTCCTTGTCATGAAATTTAAAGTAACGCCTGATTCAATCAGCGATATATGAATGCAAGTACTAGGGCAGCAGCTGAGCACAGCGGTTGCTGACGAGGTCTGACGAAGCCTGACGGGGCCTGACGGCGCACGGGCGGGCCCGCTGCCAACGCTGCAGGGTCGCGCGCGGTCGATATCCGACTATTGACACTTGTTTTGTCTATCACTATGACGTACCCACATTATAATACTTTAATCAACCCTAACTCAGGTGTGGTTTATTTTATAGTGTAATTGAGTTATGCATTCAAAATTACTGCTTCACGTACCTACTCAATCGATAACACAGGGCGGATAATTAAGGTAACCTAACCATGAAAATAATATTAAGAATGAAATTTCCTTTAGTGTTAGGCACATATTCAATGGCATTATTTTAGAAAACCCAATAGGTACGCCATGAGGTTAAAGCGGGTATTACACTGTCCTGAATTCAGGACACTTAGAAGGGTTCCGACCTATACGTTAGAGCGAGATGCTTTAACTTAACTCCCCTCCACCAGTTAGGACGCCAGATTCAGGACAGTGTAATACCCGCTTTACAACTTCCTAAATTACCGAGGTAGAACATAAAATGAAGAGCGAAATTAGCAATATCATAAAGCAACTTGTAAAAAATCATAGCCTAAGTCTAAAGTAGATTTTCCTTATAAAAACAAATGGTACATAAACAAAGCTAAGCAACTCGGGAAATGGAAAGTAGTGAAGAATGACGTCACCGGTGCCAACCGACCTTGCCACTAGAAAAATGTGCCGCGTCGTGCTGTCTCATCACTACGCCACCACGGACTCGGCCATCCACCCTGCCTACCCGGCAACTCTGTGCTATTTGTGGATACTACATTGCAGCTATTTCAATTCATGGCAGTTACAAACCACGGTAAATAAAAATTACCCTTCTAATTGGACTAATTAAAATACACGGATAATCGTGAAGTCATGTTTAAAACTACCAAAATCCTCAATTTAATAACTTACGATATTTTCTGGTCCTTCGAGCCGGATTTCAAAATATTATACAAAACAAAATTAATAATGATGTAGATTTAGGTAACAATTTCTAGTGCAATCTCGCCTCGGTCTTGAGCCCGGGTTCGTACCTAATCAAATTAACTAATTAGATCAGAAAGTTAAACTTGCAACAGTAAATGCCTATAAAATTCACAGCTATAAAGTTAATCTTGTAACCTGCGTATAGTGCGTATCCATTGATTGATTACAACCAACTGAACTGACAATGTCGTATATCGCAAGTATTGATTGGCTAAATCATTATAAATTTGAGGAAAAGCCATTTTTAAAGAAGAAGATGAAGTACTTATTCTGTGCTATGATACAATTTAACAGTTTGTTCTAATTTAAGCAAGCAAGAATAGGTACCTATATCGCCATGGAATCGGGATTTACCATAGCAAATTGTAATAATTTACCCTAAATTGACGCCGTTATGCTTGTAGAATTTTCGCGCCAAACAGCTAGTTAAAAAAACTTCGAAGTAGGTAAGTAGGTAGTACCTATACACAAGTATTAATTATTTATTATAAACTTAGCAGTATTTCAGTTTAATAAATTACTCATCGTCTTGTACCTATTTATTGTTTTGACATATTTAGAGGTTACGAAGTATAAATAAATGCTAAACAAAATCAACCTAACCTCAAAATTGTTTTATCAATTCAATATATGCTCGAACAAAATTTATTCGTTTATAGTGTTGCATTTAGATAACGTGGATTATGTTGTGCATTTACTTACATCAATATGATCTTCCTTCACAATAATGAATTCTTATATTTTTGGATAAACTATGATTAGGAACCATCCCTTCTTGCAAGTTTTAGCCACTTTTTCTACATTTGTGCACTGCTTGGAACTTATAAATAAGTCTGTCTGGCGTTTTAAAGCTTGTTCTTTTATCCTAGGGCACATATACAATACTCATTATGCGAGGGATTCATTTTTATTTCAACAATTCTAACAATCGTAATAAATGCCAATCTTGAGGATCAAGGACATATATATCAAGTTATAGTTCGGACACAATTCTAAGGCTAAATTCTGTCAAACGAACGCAGGCAAAAATAGATTTAGAGCTCTGACTGTAAGCTAGATTTTTGCTTAATTTGACAGCACTTGGCCTTACGGTTTTGTACCAACTATAGGTACCTAATCAATAATCCCATAAGGCATAATATTCCTGAAGCACTTAAACATTCTGTATAGAATTATCATAAATCGCTGGTCATGGTCAGTACTGCAGTCGAATAGCGTTGTAGGAGTAATTGTGCCATATATTATTATGATGTACGCCTACAAATGGCCCATTACGATGCCGGCCCGCAGTAACAATGGCCATAATTCTCGTTGACTTCATTAACAGGCCTCCATTTGCATGACAGCCTGGACCTATGTACAGCTATGATTCATATTAAAACTGACGGAGACAGGAAGAGCACGAATCAGAATGCTTCGAGACCAACTTATATCTGCACCTTCCTTATCATACCTTATGCGAAATTGAACTTTGCAGTTACAGGCTCACAGAGCTTTCAAAATGATTGTTGGGAAACCCGGCGTAAGTTAGTCGAGGCTCCGGCGCGGGTAGGCGGCGCTATCGTCGTCTCTCTCTGGCGGGGCGTGGCGAACAGAGACACGCCCGTCGCTCCCGCCGCGCCAGGGCTGCCATATGTACGATTTAAATCGTATTTGTACGGTTTTTTACGAGTTTTATAAATGTACGACCCAAATATTGAAATCGTACGAAAAAAATACGACTTTTACAAGGTCAGGTTTCTTTCCCCAAAAGGCAATGACAATTTTCAAACATAGGTAATGTAGTAGGTGTTTGTCGTGGTAGCATTGATTCTTTCGTGTGAGTTGCCTTTGCCTATTTTGGTTGGACTATTCGTTTCATACTTCACGTTGTTAGTTTGACTAAGGTGAGAAGTAGGTACAGGAAAATGGACTTTATTGTAAGTAGATAAAGTTCACAATTTTGTGCTTTGTCTTGAAGCAACTTCATTGCTGGAAAAAGTCCATTCTCTTTACTGATCCCTATTTGATAAATACGCATTAAAAATCTTAAATATGTGATACGAATTTTTTATTTTATTATTTCCCTGAAATACGACTTTTTTGATGCTGGTATACGATCCATAAATTGATTCATCTGGCAGCCCTGCGCCGCGCTCTTTTCTCCGCTACACCGACCAGCCGTCTATGGACCTTTGGTACTTGTGTAGTAGCACTAATAACGATGTCTATCTACCTACACCCTATAGCCGACGCAATAAAGCCTATTAATATTATAGTTTGTAAGCACGTGACTTTACATGACTTACCTCAAATTCAGAAATATATCATGTTATTTTATAGAGAGAGATATATGGCTAATGGATTTAGAGACAATGTTATAATGTCATAAAAATCTACATGTCGCAACACTGCTTATAATGTGACAAAAAGTAAGTTATAATAATTGACAATTAAATAAATTTTTCGTACCTACTAACATACATATTAGTTTCTTCAAACCATATTATGCGATAACATTTACCTAGTTATGTACTACAAATTTAGAAATAAAGGAAAAGTGGAAAAACTTAGGCACCGAACAGGATTTGAACCTGCGACCTCCCGGCACTCGCGGCCAGTCGCTCTAGCCAACTAAGCTATGGGTGCCACTTTATGGCCAGGTGTGACATAAATTAATTTATGTCCTAACCCATGGCTCGGAACGGGTACACGATCTGTGTAGGTACGGAACCCTTTAACCGGTTTTTTCACTCATAAGAAGAAGAGAATATGTAGTAAGAGTAAATTACTTTCTATTGATTTTTTTTTAATTGATTATGTCCAAAAAATTTTTACAATGTGGCCGTGGTATCGGTGGTCTGGCCAACTCCATGCCAGCAGATGGTGTTCGCGGTCGCGTGCTTGTGAGGTGTCACCGCCACCAACCACCGCCAGCTCTAGTGATGGTGATCTGATGGTGTTTGAGATGGTAGTCTGTCTTTACCTCAGTAGTAAGGAGGAGACAGCTGCAGCTGTCAACAGCAGATGGTGTTCGCGGTCGCGTGCTTGTGAGGTGTCACCGCCACCAACCACCGCCAGCTCTAGTGATGGTGATCTGATGGTGTTTGAGATGGTAGTCTGTCTTTACCTCAGTAGTAAGGAGGAGACAGCTGCAGCTGTCAACAGCAGATGGTGTTCGCGGTCGCGTGCTTGTGAGGTGTCACCGCCACCAACCACCGCCAGCTCTAGTGATGGTGATCTGATGGTGTTTGAGATGGTAGTCTGTCTTTACCTCAGTAGTAAGGAGGAGACAGCTGCAGCTGTCAACAGCAGATGGTGTTCGCGGTCGCGTGCTTGTGAGGTGTCACCGCCACCAACCACCGCCAGCTCTAGTGATGGTGATCTGATGGTGTTTGAGATGGTAGTCTGTCTTTACCTCAGTAGTAAGGAGGAGACAGCTGCAGCTGTCAACAGCAGATGGTGTTCGCGGTCGCGTGCTTGTGAGGTGTCACCGCCACCAACCACCGCCAGCTCTAGTGATGGTGTTTGAGATGGTAGTCTGTCTTTACCTCAGTAGTAAGGAGGAGACAGCTGCAGCTGTCAACAGCAGATGGTGTTCGCGGTCGCGTGCTTGTGAGGTGTCACCGCCACCAACCACCGCCAGCTCTAGTGATGGTGATCTGATGGTGTTTGAGATGGTAGTCTGCGCAGTTGAACATATGTAATGTGGGTACCTACGTATAGTGCGAATAATGCCATCCGTTCAGTTTACGAATACAAGCATTGAATTACACTATACTCGTAGTAGGTAGGTAGTTTGATTCTTCGTACTAAAACTATAAGTAAGAATTTATTAGGCTTAGATACACTTAGGTCAATGTCGCATTTTTCAACATAATTTAGAATTGTTAGTATACTTCGTACAAAACTCTAAGGCCAAATTCTGTCAAACGAACGCAAGCAAAAATCGACTTAGAGACTGACTGACTGTTAGGTGGATTTGCCTAGTACCTAAGCCAAGAGAGTGGTCTACTAATTTATACTCCAATACTTCTATTACCTACATTCAAGTTCAAAAAGGATAGAGTACTTTTTTCTGTGACTGTCCCTTCTATACCTACTCAGATCAGGGGCCCGATTTTTGAGTGTCGAACGCTCGACTTTTCACTCGAGATCTGTCAAAAAACTATGAAGTTTTGACAGATGTCGAATGAAAATTCGAGCGGTCGACAGTCAAAAATCGGTCCCCAGATCAGACATTGGTGATTCTACCTACTTAATTATTCGAAATTTTTCAGTCTATCACAGTCAGGCCAAAATTTCTCGTACCTATTAGAGTCAAATTGAATATGGAAAAAACGAACTTCACGGTCCCTATTGACCTAATGTGGGATGCAAATTGGTAATTGGTATCCGCCCAATTCAATTCAATTATTTTTAATTCGGATCCAATACATCCATATGTAGTTACTTAGTACAATACAAGGAAATTAATGCTACGTCGTAGCAGTAGCAACATTTTATATGTAGCAAAAGTTGCTCGTAGCACATTGGCCCATCACCTTTAAATGAAACATGTTGACCTGAAGATGTGTCAAACTTAATCGACCTAAGAATATTATATTAGCGTTTGCTTGTGCTACACCTTGCTCCCAGTGTGTTCGTAACCTTAAAGATACCGCTACAATGTAGGTTTCCTGTTTACTTTGACGTAATTCTATACCTTCGATATTATAACAGGCATTTGCCATGAGATCTGTCCGTACGTATGAGATTGTTCCCAGGCCTATTATCATAGTACAGTCAGCATCAAAAGTGGCTTGGCATATGAAAACATCAAGTCTTTATTACAAGGGAATAGGAACTTTTGAGCTCTTTCATATGCCAAACTACTTTTGATGCTGGCTGTACAGTCAAGTGCAAAAATATGGGTGCATACAACTTGCTCAAAAAGATGTCCCATAGCTCTTATGTCGGTGAATTAAGGTTTTGGTACATATTTATGAGAGGATTCATTCGATACATATTTTTGCACTTCACTGTACCTACCTGCCCACAACGCATATTTGATTACTTTTATCTACATTTTAAATTTTTCATAGGTACCCCTGGGGCGTGGCACTTTTTAAAAACTGTTATTTGTATGGGGCCTCTTCTAAGCATGATATGGCACAGCTTCCTCGCACAGCGTTTAAGTATTGCCATACAGCGAGGGAATGCTGCCAGCGTCTTTGGTACCATGCCACGGCCCTTTTTAGATATATTTTAATAAATGAAATGAAATAAATGAAATAAAAGTCCAAATTGTACCGGTTTTTGTAAGAATTTCTGTCAAAGTTTCTTCTAGCTAACGGGACACATAACATAACAAAAAAAATTATGACAGACCCATTTGCTGAATAACTACCCTGGAAATCTCGTTTCAAAAGGCCATTGACGGCCAGTGAGACAATATTGGAATAACATGAGAATCCTTATCGTAGAAAAATCTATTCTAAAAAAAACAAATGACATAAAAAAATTACACTGTCTCAGGTGGGTAGTTTCCGTCAGCAATAAGTTAAATTAATTAAACAAAAGTAGTACCTAACTAGTTGGGGGTAGTAGCTACACTGTTTCATTCGCTAACCCGCCGGCAACGGCAAACTGTGCTTGATCAGGGTAAATGTTGAATTCCTCAACTATTAGCACAGACAGATAGCATAACATCGAAACAGACTACTTATTATATGTATATATAGTATGACATAAAATTATCTAATAATCGACTAAATGGGTTATAAACACTTGAAAAAATAAAAGTCGTCCCTCCTGTGGTGAATAGTTAACGGCTTATGAGCATGTAAGTTATGATTTTATTACATGGATTTATAGAACCGGAGACGCCGTTTATGCAGGTTACGAGACCAATCCAAAATTAAGCTTTGTAGCCCTTAACTTTTGATATGTCCACAGAAAAGACGCGAACCTAAATCTGTTTATGACCCAAATGATTTATGACAGTATTCTAACTTGCTTAAGACTATAAGAAAAAATCATTCATTGTCAGTACTTTCAAAAAGAATCCCACTTGGCATTTAATGCTACGATTTTCAGTGTAGGTTGTATATACATATACGTTGTCATTAACACCTTATCTAATATACCTACCGAAGTCAGTTTTATTATAAGTGGACAGAATCTCTTAGTAAAAAGTTTATAATTCTTATTTTCTTAATTAGGTATATTAGGCAAGGTAGGAATAAGGTAAGGTTTCTTGTAAACCAGGTTTCCCATTGCAATAAACAAAAAACAATTACATTAAATTAAAATACCGTCCTTACATATTCTCATATGTATACCTACCGACCGCTTACAAATTGACCTGAATATTTAGCACCTAACTCTTGGGCAATCGGATGATGACGACGGAACCAACTGGACAATTGTTGACATCTAAACTAACCGTTTTAAGGCGATATACCTATCGATTGAAAGAGGCGCCCTTATGTTTTTCGCTCACGTCAAAATGGGACGCAACATTTACCTAGAATGGCTTTTTTAGACAAATCTCGTTAAATATCTGACTGTGTGCAGGGGGCAGCAGGGGGCCGATTTTTGAGTTAGAAAAATCGGTCAAATCAATTTATTAAATTTCCTCTTGACAGAGTTTAGATGTGGTAAAATACCATCATATTAACTTAAAATCGTGTCTTTTAATTTAATAATGCGTTGTTTTAGTAGACTGAGTAAAAAAGGAAAATATGGACTCCACTTTGGATTTTTTTCTATCGAGAAAATTTTAAGCAAACATGTTTCGGCTATTGTCAGTACCACAATCATATAGTCAAGAATCATATATCTGAAAATCAGCCCCTACTATTTGCTAGTCTGGGACTGACAGCGTTTCAACGTTTCTAAATTTCTCGTTGTAGCGCCTTAACTACTATAATTACTAGTGGACCTGTGCGCTTAAGACTTCGCAAATGTTTTCCTTTCGAAAATAAAATTAAAACCGACTTGACAAAAAGCTATTTATTTATCGAATCTGCTCACAAAATTTAACGAAAATTGGTTCTGAAATATGCGACCTGTAGAAGAGAACAATAAACTATCGAAAAAAATGGTTTTTGAAAATTTACAATTACAATTGCAGGCTAGAATAAATTACAAAAACTGAAGCGACAAAAAAGTCCTATTTATTTATCAAAAAACTACTTTCTCATTTGTTTACCTACAAAAAATATTTCATCAATCATCATTATGACCTACATAGGCTTTTTTTAATACCACGGCTGTACCAGAGTGCATTGCCAAAAAATTTATAAGAATCGGCAGCGAATAAGCACAAAGTAGGTAAACAAAAAATAATTAATGTTTTCTAAAATAACTATTATTTCTAACTATACATGCATTACCAATTGACTTTTACCTAAATTATCAAAGCAGGGAAAGGAAAATTCAAATAAAAGAGTATTTTACACGAATATTTTATTAGGAAAACACAGATCCTATGTTAATATTCGTCATTTACAATTATATATAATCTATGTACAATTATTATTCGATTATCAGTTTTTGAGTCATATAACTTATGTA
Organism: Cenopis cana; assembly: GCA_951800055.1. Taxonomy (NCBI): domain Eukaryota; kingdom Metazoa; phylum Arthropoda; class Insecta; order Lepidoptera; family Tortricidae; genus Cenopis; species Cenopis cana. Next base: position 8,378,773 of record OX637477.1, on the reverse strand, counting down.
TAATTTTAGTAATACATATAATGAATCGTTAACGAAGCTATGCATATCTTACGACACAACCATACATTTAACACGGTGTCTCGGTAACTCCTGGTTACATTGTTCCACCTTAATAAAAAAAACTATAGAAAACTGGAACTGATATTAATTAAATTTCAAACTTAACAAAAGCACGAGGATTGTGGGCTCCGACAGTATGGGGCGCGGGCAGTTCGCGGCGATGAGCACCGGACACCGCGGGCCGCGGGCCCTCAGTAGCGCTGCCAGGCGCAGGAGGCGCCGGCGCCGGCCCGCGGCGCCGCGCCCGCGCCCTGCCGTCACAGCTCCGAGAAGAACTCGGGCGAGGAGTGCGGCGTGGGCGGCGCGTGGTGCGGCACCGCGTGCTCGCGCCCCACCAGCGCCAGCCGCTGCTTCAGCACGTCGCGCTCGTGCGTCACGCGCGCCACCTGCAGTTGCAGCACGTGCAGCTCGTCCTGCAGCGACCGGTTCGTCAGCTCCAGCTCCTGCCGCTGCTGCAGCCGCTTGCTGCGGCAGTTCTGCGCGTACCCACGGTTCTTCAGAGTGCGCCGTTTCTGCTTCAGACGTGTCACGTCTTCCCGCGGGTACCCGTGTAACCTCTTGTTGAGCTCCCGCACACTCAGACTCATAAGCATGTCGTCACTGATCAGATCGTCGCCGCACGACGAAGGCTGATAAGATGTGTGCTGGCTCGCGCGCGGCGACATGGCCGAGCACGAGCTCGCCGGCCGCAGCGCGACCTGTTGCACGTGATGTTCCTCGCGCCACTCGCGTCTGTCCCACTCCTCAAAACTGCCACACGGTACTGTACGCATGTCGAGTGGCTCCCGCATGTGTGGCAGCCACAGCACGTCATCGACGAGGGCCGCGCGGCACGGGCTGCGGCCGACGGGCGCCGGCGGCGTTTCAGGCGGCGTGCTGGGGTCGACGGCGATGGCTACGTGCGGCGGCGGGTAGGGCCCCGCGTCGGGCCAGGGTCGGCAGGCGCGAGCGCATGCCGGGGGAGTCTCGACCAGCTCGTGCCACCCGGTGCGCAGCGGTTCACGTTTAACGAGATGATGATCCTCGAGATGGTCCAGCTCGAAGTTCTGTACATATTCGTCGGCGAGGTGTTCGTCGTCGGGCTCGCGGTGCGGTTGCGGCGGTAGGGTCTGCATGGCGCTCGCCTGTGAGCAGTCGACGAGCGCGTGCTCCACCATGGGGCAGTGCGTGGTCCGCGCCGGCCGGGATCCAACTGCCGCGCGGCTCAGGGCGGCGCTACACTCCGCCCTCCCACCCAATGACGTTTAGCGACGCGCGCATACACTTGCAGTCGACATAATACGCGAACATCACTTCTCGAACGCCGCACCAACAATATAAACACAACATGACACACATTTTATGAAACGCAATATACATATACTTAGTTGCCATATCTACCTAAATAATAGCATTTCACTCGTGGACATACTTAATACTTGCCTATTACTATTTGAGTAATTATAGAAATGGCATGATGTTTTTTACCCAACTTCATATTATTGTAGTCTTAAATGTAAAAATATAAATTAAAAAAGGCAACTTGTACATTCGTAGAACTTCGTAGCACTGCTACGAAACAGGTCGCAACGGTAGGCAAAATTTATAATGCAGAATGTGTCCAGCTTATAACATTTTCTTAACTGTTCCAAAATATTAATATTCGTTCATTTGCAGGTAGGTAAGTAGTTTTAGTGAGGGAATTTGATACACCAAACGCAAAGATAATAAACCCCACAGTGGTTTCAGATCATTGATGTAGCCATCTGCGGGGATAGCAAGCAAAACTCACGCTGCGACGCGACGCGAGTAAAGTGTACCCTGCCCTCCTGTTTCTAATTCGCACAATTTCTGCCAACATACTGTTACAAAGTTTGGCAGATAGGTATTAGATATCTTGTTAGATTAGGTTAGATCTTTTATGAATTAAATAAATAAATAAAAAGTTCGAGCGAGACAGGAATCGCCGAGTCGCGCGATATACAGCTTGGCAATAAATTGTGCCGTAACCGTGGGCCAGGCGCAAAAATCATTGGACATTTCTTTTCACACGAAAACTTGTACAGTGGATAAGGAAGTTGTATTATGAGGGTCTGTGGACATCAGCTGGCGTGGGTTGAGCAGGAACAGCCTCCCGAAGGCGTAAAAAAATATATTAGTAATATCCTCTCGACTGAAACTTGTATCAAATTTAATGATAGTTAAGCGAATACCTAAAATTTGTCAGCCGGTTGTAGAACGGTAGCTGGGGGCCGATTTTTGAGTGTCGAACGCTCGACTTTTCAGTCGAGATCTGTCAAAAAACTATGACGTTTCGACAGATAACGAGTGTAAATTCGAGCATTCGACACTCAAAAATCGGCCCCCTGGTCACTAAACATGTTTTTTTTTTTTTCAATCGACTAACTGAAATGAGCTTTCTTAAGTAAAGGAAATTTTGGCAGATTACAGTTTATATGCAATTAATGCAATTATGAATCAATAAATTCGTCAGCCGGTTGTATCGCCGTGGAAAACCCGTTTTTGGGTGGCTGCTGCTCCTCAAGTTCCTCAACCCACCAACGGAATCGCAGCTGACATTCACAGGGCTTATGGTGCGCGAGGAGGAATTGGTAAATGAAATCTGTTTCTGGCCCACGGTCTAGCCCACCTGCCGGCAGCATTGTCGATAGTATTAAAAGTTAAACTAGTGAGGTCGCGAATGTGGAATGGGCAAGATTTTATGACCATGGCGATGACCATGGGACCGATTTTTGAGTGTCGACCGCTCGAATTTTCATTCGACATCTGTCAAAACGTCATAGTTTTTTGACAGATCTCGAGTGAAAAGTCGACCGTTCGAAACTCAAAAATCGGTCCCCAGGTCGACGATATTTTTTGGCAACGTATAAAGGTGACATTTTACTTCCTACCAGTGGCGGAGCGTCCATACAACTCGATTCCCACCGGCTTGCCTATACTTTTCGGCCAATCCAGTTCAATTACTACGGCTCAGGAAGAATAAGAAAGGCTAATTATGTCCGGCTTCCCTAAGAATATTTTTGACGCGCCGCTACTGCTTCCTAGATCAGTTTATATGTCTGTTTATTATATTAGACGATCGAACGATGATGTAACGTTTGACGCTAGCTAGACCCTAACCGATCGTGGAAGCCACGCTGATCGTGCAAACAAGCGTATCCTTATGTGGGTACCTAAACCTATGATATAATTAAATTACAAAAACGAGTAAGTAGGTAGGTGTTGAATTATTAATACAATATCATCATACCTAACTACTTAATTATTTTCGTACTCACTTTTGCATACTTAATCGAAAGTTTTCATTTAATTTTCTCGAAATGATAAATAGCGGTGGCCGCGGCGAAGAGGCCAACTTCGGAGCAAAATGATTTCACGCGCCGGCGACCGCCGAGGGGTTAACATTCAGATTAATCCCGAATTACATTTAATCACCGACCCGTTTAACCCTTCCTTGTTATACGCAAATAACCGAAGCGGTGTACACGTTATTGCTAGAACAACGGTTAAGATGTCGTTTGAAAGAAAGCGGAAATGATAAACGCTGACGTTAGAATTTTTCACTGTCATGAATCTTGACGTTTTATTGTAGGATATGAGTAATTTATTAAAACTAAACGTGTACCTTATGTCGTATTCACCTGCGATACGATTGTTTGTATTGAAACAAATATTAATTGAAAATAATAGTAGATTTATTTTATTTTATTTAGAATACAATAGGTATACACCAACGGGATAAAGCACTGTTTTATGTCACGGGCGCGATATTGAATCCTAAACGTCACGGAATTATTGTACCTACATTTTTACTCCCGAGACAGCTTTATCCCCGAGGAGTATACTCAGCAGTGGCGGGGCGTCCATACAACTCGATTCCCACCGGCTTACCCAGTTTTCAACCTGGCCAGTTCTTTTACTACGGCTCATGAAGAATAAGAAAAAGAAATGATTTCCGGCTTTCCTAAGAATAATTTTGACGCGCCGCCACTGATACTCAGTTCTATTTTTCTCACCTCAAGTCAAGGGAAACTGGTCGAAGTTGGTATATATTTTTCAGTGAACCCCACTAGTGACTACCTATTATAGTCACTAGTGGGGCGTTTGCGTTTTTCACTGAAAAAGATAGGTACACCAACTTCGACTAGTTTGGTAGTACCTATATGAGGGTAGTACTTCTAGTTCAACCATGCAACAGTTCCATCACATGCAAATGATTCAATTAGTTGAGTGGCAGCAGCTACGTATAGCTACAGATAGCGGCAGTGCCGGCTGACGGCTGACGCAGCCGCCTCTGTTTGCGCACCACAGTCAACATTGTTAGCGATCCGGCCCGCACGGCAAATGTTATTACATGATTAACCCTCTCCCGACACGTAACTTCTGTTTGACCTCGCTTTGTTAATTGCCCACTTTGCAGGGAGATTGTGCAGGGGACCGATTTTTGAGTGTCGAACGCCCGACTTTTCACTCGAGATCTGTCAAAAAACTATGAACGTTTGACGGATGTCGAGTGAAAATTCGAGCGTTCGACACTCAAAAATCGGCCCCCAGATCCTGTGAACGTATTTTAGACTTATATTAATTTCATATTATATATACAATTAAAAAATAAACATTGAGTTTAAAAAGTATATGGTGTGATGTAGTTGCTCATTCTCATTTACATTAAAATAGGTATCATATACGGGTCTGGCGACCGATTTTTGAGTCTCGAACGCTCGACTTTTCACTCGACATCTGTCAAAACGTCATAGTGTTTTGACAGATCTCGAGTGAAAAGTCGAGCGTTCGAAACTCAAAAATCGGCCCCCTGGTCTGATATACCTACTCTTGGGCTAAAATTGGGCATAGTTCGGTGAATGTATCTAATTACTACTTTAATCTTTCTCTGAAACCCGGAAACCTAGCTACACCTTAGCTATTAACACCTTAGTAAAACCAATCTTATACTGAACGTATCTTTTACTGTATGTTTACCTAAACCACAGCCTAAACTACACAATTGATATTATGAATTATGATAACCATGAATAGCATTCTATGCAACAGCTATATAATGAGAGGCAGTAATACACCGTGTATTACACGAGTGTTGTTTTATAAAACGAGCCGAAGGCGAGTTTCACAATGAGATCAGACGAGTGGTTAAAAAAGTTTCAACTTTCGTTTTTAGGGTATCGTGCCAAAAATTAAAGGGGGTCCTCTATAAAGGAACATGGTTTTTTCGGTTAGGTACATTTTTTATTCGATCAATCACTGCACCTCGTGCACCGTAATATATGTAGTACCTAGTATTTGCCCTATGCCCCATGTAACTTTTGAAAAGTGATAGTAATAACTGTAATAAGTGAATATCACGTGAGTATAGGTATCTAATAATATAGCTACTAGGTATATGCAACAACAAATAATATGAATAAAATAAATTAAAAAAAACTGAATGGGGTCACAAAGTCAGAAAATATATTTCCTTCAAATAAGGTAGGTATATAGTATATATAGTAGCCGAGTAGCTGACCTAGGGCTTCCAAATTACGGATTTGTCAATTACGTAATTGATTTCGAAATTAGACGTTTCGTATATGTTTCGTATCGACTGAATTTGAATTTTCAGTGATACTAGAATTTTGTTGGTTTTGTATGATGCTTCAAATTTGAATTATTTCATTAATATATTATTAAATATTTTATACTGGCATCACAGGGTTCTTGAACAGAAAAGTGCCACTTTGATCCCTCCTAGCAGGGAAGAAAAAGCCCTTATCCGAATAGGTGATGTGAAAAATGTATTTTGTGCCTAGGTAAAATTTAATTATTTTCGTTGACTTGTCATTTATCAATCTGTTTTATTATTATCGAACTCTAAAATCGTTTAGCATTGTCGCAGCTCCACAGGTAAACAATGAGAAACGGGGTTGTGAAAACTCCCGGTTCCCAAAGGCGAGACACGTTCGCGCACTATCGACGGCTCTTCATCAATTGATTCGCCTGGAGTGCCGCGGTCGCGGACGATGCTCCACGCCCTCGCTGTAACGAACAACGTCAACTATCTTCCTTTGCTGATATTTAAGTATATTATTATAAGTATGTAGTTATACTTATAGTTGAAATTATACCTCTACAAATATCTATCAAAAAAGAAAACCGCTATAGCGAATCTAGCCAAGGATACTTGAAATACTTACCTGTACTTTAGGTGAAATTTTACTTGTGCAAATTGCAATCAGTATCTATAGTCGTTGCGCTGGTAACACGACTAGAGTGAGTGTTCGACCACCTGAGATTTATGAAATATTAATATTACCCTATCTACAAAGAAAATAAAGGAATCGTTTCCATTTTATTTGGTAAGTACGTGGTAAGTACCTAGTTCGATTACGTAGTCTCTTAAGAGGTCAGTGTGTTAGTTTACGCAATAACTAGTGCCTACGCCAATTCTTAGATATTTGATAGCACAGCAAAACTCGAGCTGGATCTCGTCAAGATGCAGCCGAGTTGACGCAAAAACATTAGAAGAGAGGATGTAATTTGTAAAACTATCCAACATGTCAGGTTGATAAATACCGAGATAGGTGCAGAAAGAACTTCGTTTTCTTAGGTGTTTTGCGGTAGTTTTGCTGAGTGTTAGTGGGAGACTAATTGATAGTAGGTAGGTAATAATGTACTGTGCGGTGTGCCAGGATGTCGACGACTGTGTTCTCCACGTAAATTGACCACCTATCGACTTACTGGTGTTTTTATGTTGCATAATTTTACTTTCAAGTAAAGTTGAACTACCTACCATCACATATCACATCAGATAGTCGGTCATCGATCTAATCTAACGCGTGTAAGAAAGTCAGAGGTTGAGTGTGCGAGACCTTGATGTTCACTAACTAAAAGATATAAACTACCTACCTATTGACTTCATTGGATCATTTGGATCCAACTCGGGGTCGCGTGACAAACAATACCTGTAGGAACCTTATACTTAGGTCTATTTAAAGTTAAAGATGCGGTACGAATGTTGTAACATTGTTTTCACATAGGTATTCCGAATTTGAAATACACACACTTTACGTACATATATCACCTTTGTGGTAAACATACCTACACAAGAGACAAGAGGATTTAAAGAAGGGTTTAGCAGAGCCGGTTTTTATTATTTTCGAAATATCTCCTAAAGTACTTTTTTTATACCTAATATACCTACCTATCTCTATTTTAAAATTTGTTTTTGTTAGCCTTCGTAGTACGAAAAAATATAACACAATGAACTGAAATTATTAACCGGTTAATTGTATGAAGACGAAACCGGTTTCCGAGCCCTGTTTTAGAATGTAGATCATTCAATCATGTTCAATCCAAGTAATCTCATCTCCTCACTCCAAACTCTCCAAAGCCAAAGTAGCAATAGTGGGCGCATCTATAACTACAGTATGGCTAGTACATAATGGACTCGCGGCCTCGAGAGTATCTCGGCTTATTTTGAGCTATGCGTCTTTTTTTGATAGGCGCTGATAGAAAGTGACGGATAGCTCGAGATAACCATGCTATGGCATCTTAGTTGACGGCGTATGAAATTGAGTATAATGCCCTCTTACGATTGAAACCTTTAAACAACTAGGATGTTGGCCACGTTTCCTATATCACACTTTAGATAGCGCTGTTCAGCTGTTTTCAGTTCAAACAGGGTGACAGTATTGGCTGGGTGCGCGACGACAGCGCCAACTAGCGGTTACAATTACGGCGGACTTTAAAATATCAAATGGCTGGCTGTCTGTCATTGCGAAAAGAAAGAAAACACACAAATAATTTCAATGAAATATCGTAATTTTCATATATTCTATTCCATCATATAAATCTATAGTCTCGATAATAACGTTGACCTTTTTCAATTCACGTCTAAATGGCTAAATATCATATTTTGTATGTTGTAAGAAGTAGTACGTTACAACGGTTAAGTTACTATAATTTATTTGTTGTTTTATTTCAGTGCCGATTTGCAGTGCGCACTTCATTGGAGTTTTTATAATTAATTTAACCATGTTTAACTGAAAATACACAAGAAGTACCTACGCATTATTAACAACACTACAGTCATAAATTATCGCCTCCAATATATATGAAATGCATTATTTAATTAAATTTGTTTATTTCTTTACTTATTTCTCGTGAAGTCAGCCATGAGAAAGTCCGTGTTTACTACCTGAAATATATTGATTAAAAATGTTGCTTTACAGGTTAGCTTACTTACTTTTCCTCTTGACAATGAATATCCATTTCATTTGTTAAGCTCGTTTCCAACTTGCTTGTGGGAATTTATGGAATTTGTGATCACCATTGTTCTTGCAGTTAGGTACGCAACAGGTTTCATGACGCACGTTTATTTTATTTTTACTTAAAATGCACGGATACGTAAATTTCGCTAGTAAAAAGTGACAGTTGGTCCGCCGAAAGTTCCTTATTTGGCCACGGTGCGCGCTGCGATCGATTCGTGGTTCCCCCACCACCTACTTCGCACCCAGCGAATAAAAATATTTGGTAATTTTAATAGATTTTTTTTGTTACTTATTGTATTAATTTAACATTAAAAAGTAGTCGTTTAGATCCTAAAAACTAGATGGCAGCACTGGCGTCACCATTAGAGGGCTTAGAGTGGCATATCTATCTCAGTTATTACACATCTATGGAGATAACTATGGTTTTACATTAATTGACGCCATCTAGTGTATAATTTACCAACTATATAGTAACTGTAGACTGTCAGCACATAACTTAATATTAGCGCCATCTAGTGAACAAGAAACAAACTACATAGTTTGGCCTTTCACCGCTAGATGTCAGGTCTTATACATTAATTTAAGCGCCATCTAGTGATCAAGTAACACACTAAATAGTTTGGCTTTTCACCGCTAGATGTCAGGACACATTCATTAATTTTAGCGCCATCCAGTGACTTAAAGACAAACTATATAGTTCAGCTTTTTATCGCTAGATGTCAGGTCTTATACATTAATTTTAGCGCCATCTAGTGAACAAGAAGCAAACTGGCTTTTCACCGCTAGATGTCAGGTCTTATACATTAATTTTAGCGCCATCTACTTATCAAGTAACACACTAAATAGTTTGGCTTTTTCCCACTAGATGTCGCATAATTAGAGTAGCTCGTTCTCACACCGCTAGATGTTTTAAAATGGGGGACTAGTATAAAATATAATATATATCAGTGTAGTCAAATTATGCACATTTTCTTTTGCCAAAAAAATACATCAATATGGTCCATATTAATTGTTTTGAAATAGTGAAGATTCATATTTATTGCCGAAAACGCTGGCATAGTGGTAAATACCATTTTAGGGTTCCGTAGTAAACAAGGAAAGGAACCCTTATAGTTTCGCCATGTTCGTCTGTCTGTCTCTTTGTCCCCAGCTTTGCTCAGTAACCGTTAATCCTAGAAAGCTGCAATTTGGTATGAGTATACATATCAATAACGCCGACAAAACGGTAGTATAAAATCTTGAAAAAACATTTTTTTAGGGTACCTAGCTCACGTGAAGTGGTGGTCGTGTGGGGTATCGTTGGATAGCTCTTTCAAAAATATAGGTTTCTACAGCCATTTTTTGATTCAAGAATCTGTTATTAAGCTTTAGTGATAATTTTCGATATGGTTGAGTGAGCCCCCCAAAAAAAACTAGTGCCTACGCCAAATCTTGGGATTAGGCAGCGGACCCTAGGCATCCTTCAGGATGCAACTGTACTGGGATAACGCTAGGAGGATGCTGATGATGATGGTCGAGTGTGCCCCTGCCAGCTAAACGGTGGCTACTAGGCATGTGAAAAAAAACATGGAAGTAGTATATGATGAATTTAAAAGGAAAAGTATCACAGCTAAGTAGACATTACTAGTTAACGAGTATTAGTCGACCATAAAGGCACTTGGCTATAGGCACCTGCTCGCCTTACTCCAGCGTTAGATAAGATTAAGCCGTCCTCTCCCGGCGAAAAAAATATACAATGCCATTATTTTGTTATCTGCCCTGGGATCCCAGGGATCACCAATAGGTATTTAAAATGCAGTTTTTAATGAAAATATTTATTAATATTTTTTTACAAACATTTCCTACAAATTCTCTACATATTTTCATTCATTTCAATCTTCATTTCACACAAATTGATGTAAACATTAACCAACATGCAAATTATTTTGACACAATCGTAGATAACATTTATCTTTTATAAAGTAGATTATTTTAAATTATATAGTTTCTCAAAAAATAAAATTATAACAAGTACCGTCATGCGGGTAAAATGGGATGCCCACGTGTTACTTGAACCGTGTGAACTTGGCCGAGGACCGTGAGAACTGGCGCCAACTCCACCGACAAGAGCCGAGCTCTTAAATTTTGATGATGATGACGTGTTACTTGGAGCCAACCGTTTTCACCAGGAAGAGGTATATGTCAGTCTGTAAGTATAACACCTGCCCCATTCCTACAGGCAGACACATACCAGTAACCAATGTGTGACCTGTATTATCCCATTTGACGGTAGGCAATAAACAAATCATTAATTAAGAAAATACAGTTATAAAAGTAAAAAATATGTGCATCAACAAATACATAAATAAATGCACTATAAAACAACATCATTCTTTCAGCATTTTATATTGTAAATAAATAAATAAAGTATTCCAGCAAACAACACAATAAAAATAAAATATTTCATGTCACACCTGGCCATAAAGTGGCAATTACCGCACGCTCCGCGTGCAGGAAATCCCACAATAAAATTTTGTACTTACCAAGGGCGGTAAAACAAATAATGTGTCAGATCGCAGGTATTTGACGCCCGAGCCGAAAGCAAGGGCGATAAATATGTGATCTAAGATAAATAATGTACTATTAATCTGCATACCTAATTTGCGTAATCTCAAGTGAACTGTTATTATTACTACAATAATCGTTAAAATATACATGTATTTATCATAAATACCTCATGGACATATCAACATATAAATAAAATATTGTCATGAATTTCATTAAAAAAATAGTATGTTTTATCACAAGCGCGAATATAATAAGATTAATAAGGCACTAAGCGCGATGTGTAAACTGTAAACTCAGTCTTAAAAATTTACACCGAAATGTCCCCATATATGAAAAAATTATATATAATTAAGCAAGTACCCAGCACCCACCACCTAATACCAGTACCTCTCATAATATTACAAAACACGTACCTAGGTTTCTAGCAAAACCAATAATGGCACTTCAATCGAGCTTCTATTTGTTAGTAAAAATACTCTAATTGCACTTTCACAATATGATACACAGTGTCATAAAATATTTGGCGAAAAATTTGGCATACGACAATTTTCTACTAAATTTTTTGGCAGCCGTTGTTATTCATATTCGTACAAAGTAGAAGTAATCCTAGGAAGCACTTTTTATCAAATCGAGTAGTATGTGAGTGGAATAAACTACCAGAGACAGTGATAAGTGCCCCTTCAGTGAACAGTTTCAAAAATAGACTAGATAAACATTTTAAACACAAAACCACAGGAAAATCCCTTTTATACTTAGATGGAATGGATGAAAGCTATCTGCATGCTTTAGTTCAGTTCAACACTCGGTATATGTTTATAAAATAGAATATTCTCTTAAATATTGCATAATAAGACAACCGCGTTATCCGCGTATTGCAGGTTTACCCGTAGTACTTCACAATTCGGATTTAATCCGGAATCCTAATGTGTGATGAATGTTAACCTGGGAATAAAAATAGGCACCTCAGTGCACCTTGCCTAATGGCCCGGCCGCCACTGCGCGAATTGCGGCGCGGCAAGTGATTTATCTGTTCACTGCGAAGTCGTAGCCGGGCCGTAAGCCGTAGTAATACATATACTGTTAGTTTTATAGGTCGACCGTTAACTGACACCGCGCCGCAGGGTAGCGGGAGGAAAGGGCCGGCTTCGCTACCCGTCCGCTACCCTTTGACGTCCCCCCCTCTATCCCCCGTTCAGTGTTCCGGCTTGAAGTGTTGCAGCGCGTAGTCGTGGTAGTACATCATGATGGCGAGCGGCTGTCCGAGGATGATGGAGCTCCACACGATGAGGTTGCCCCAGCGCGGGCCGCAGCGCACCTCCGCGAACCGGGAGATCACCGACAGCGGCGGCTGCGCCATCATGCCCAGGAACGCCCACACGCGGTACATTTGCAGTGGAACGCTCACCTATACATAAATAGATTCATTTATTTCCTTATTATCTTACATCAAAATAAAATAGATTTACTAAAAGATCGTCTATCAATATCGATAGTCATTGGTTACAATTGATATAGGTAATAGATTAGTTAATAGCCGATATAAGGAAGAGGGCAGCACTGGCGGTGGCCCCAGCTCGGTAACCGGGATGTACACGTGGCGCACCGCCCACACATGCACGGGCAGCTTCCACGTGCGCCAGAACACACTGATCTTGTTCGAGTTCCACCAGTCGCCATAGAAGTGACGGTCCAAACGCAGTAGCACGCCTATCAGAAAGGAACGAGAGACAATAAAATGTAACTTACCAAATACTCATGGAAGAGCGCCGATATAAGGAAGACGGCAGCACCGGCGGTGGTCTTGCTGTAGCCCAGCTCGGTAACCGGGATGTACACGTGGCGCACCGCCCACTTGTGCACGGGCAGGTTCCACGTGCGCCAGAACACGCTGATGTTGTTCGAGTTCCACCAGTCGCCGTAGAAGTGACGGTCCGCGAAGTGCAGCAGCTCGCCCATCAGGTTCAGGAAAGAGTGGAATGTTAGGTAGAAGAAGCACAGCCACATCAGATGGTTTGGCACCTGTAATACAAACATTAGATATTTATTTTCAGAAGAGAAGGCGTCTCGCGTATTAGGAGCTTTCTACATTAGATAGTAATTATGTTTTGCAAATCCATTTCTCCTCATCATCCTCTTTTTCAGTTAAAGTCACTAGATTATTTTCTTCACACAAGTACTTAAGTAGAATACTTTTATTATCTCACGTGCGCGGATTGGCAATTGTTGTAGTGTGACATATACGAGCACATAGAGAACGTGAACTCATAGCTCCTACGCTAACGCACACATAAACATTGTGCATTATAGCTCAACACACATGGGTCACCCGCGCTCGTGAGATAAGATAAAAGTACTCTACTTGAGTGTAGAAAAAAATCTAGTGATTTCGATCGAAAAAGCGGTTGAAAATGGATTTGCAAAATGTAAGGCTGAGACGAAGATAAAACAAGCACTTGAGATTGTATAAGAACAATAATACACAAAATTCCACCGGGGTACAACGCAACGCACAAAGCAAGGTTGTAGATTATTCAACTTGATAACAAGACATTCAGGCCAGTTTTTCTAAAGTCGAAGAGGCTTATTGATGCCACAGGTGACCGAAGAGCTGGCAGCTACCTCGGCCAACGAATCAGTTTGGCTATTAAGAGACGAAATGCTGCCAGTATCTTCGCCACAATGCCGCGGGGGCTATTTTTAGATTTAATTTAATTTTATATTTAGGTTTTAATAAATAAATACATCAAAAACTAAATACATGATAATTAGCAAAAAACACGAAGACAGCGAACACTTAAGTATAAATGGGAAACCAGTAGAGAGAGTTAGCAAATACAAATACCTCGGATACTGGCTCAATGAGAGATGGGACCCAGAAATGGAGATACGTATAAGGATAGAGATAGCCCGGAGTGTTTTTATGAAGATGAACAGACTATACACGAATAAAGATATAAACCGAAAACTGAGATGGAGATTAGTGAAATGCTATGTGTTGTCAATCCTGATGTATGGTGCGGAAGCTTGGACTTTAAACAAATCTACAATTAAGAAAATAAATGCATTCGAGATGTGGTTATACAGGCGAATATTAAAAATATCGTGGACAGATAAAATATCCAATGAAAGAGTTTTGAACAAAATGAATAAGAAAATGGAACTCGTAATTAACATAAAAAGAAAGAAAACAGCATATCTAGGCCATATTTACAGAAACAAAAAATATGATATCATAAGAAACATTATAGAGGGGAAAATAGAAGGCAAAAGAGGCAGAGGAAGACCTAGAACATCGTGGTTTGAAAATATCAGGGACTGGACCGGTACTGTTGACGCAGCCACTCTCGCCAAGACGGCAAAGAACAGAGAAGACTTTCGCATGATGATCGCTGACATCCGTTAGGATATAGCACCCTAAGAAGAAGAAGAAATAAATATTAAATAAATAAATATTTGTGGACAATCTTACACAAATCAACCTAGTCCCAAACTAATCAAAGCTTGTACTATGGGTACTAAGTGACGATATACATACTTTTATAGATATAAATAGATACTTAAATACATAGAAAACATCCAAGACCCGAGAACAAATATTCGTGCTCATCACACAAATAAATGCCCCGGCCGGGATTCGAACCCGGGACCTCCAGCTTCGTAGGTAGGTAATTTGGTTGTAATTCGTTTTATTTTTGGTAGGTAATGTATTTTCTAAATTGGAATTATAAATAGTGTTGGGTACTCACCGCCAGTTTCAAGAGTCTCTCCAACATCTTCAGGTAGTTCATCCTGGAGAAGGTGTCGATGGAGTTGGTGACGGAGGGGATCATCCACTGCTGGAACAGCGCCAGCACCAGGTTCACGCCGAACACCACCTCCAGGAGACGCTTCACCAGGAAACGCTTCCGGATCCTGGACATATGCATTTGTTTAAGGATACTATAATAAATCTAGCAATTCAAATCTCGAACTGTGTACAAGTAAATAAAATTAAAATATATACTACTACTGTCAACTAATTTCTACAGAAAAATACCAAGCTGCGATAACTAATAAATTCAGATACTGTCTTATTTGGTAGTGAGGTGATATCCTTCTTGAGTCTGCTAAGCTTGGAACCACGCAGTGAAAGGGTTAACTGGAAGTGAATAGGGAAAATGTATTTTCATGTGGCTATAATTTGTTTAATACCCTAACCTTTACCTTGCACAAGTGGCGTGACATCTATAAAACTTGATTTTTACCAGCGTGCCTATTTGGAGACTATTGAAAACCTAAGCATGGTCAGCACAAGATGGCGCGCGAGCTATCTCGCCGCGAGATAAGTTACGCGTCAGTTGCTGCCTGTACTAATTAAAAAGAGACTAATAGTCTATCTCGCGGCGAGATAGCTCGCGCGCTATCATATACTAACCATGCAGGTAATCGGAAGTTTTTGAAAAAAAACCGGCCGAGTGCGCGTCGGATCTCGCACATTTAGGGTTCCAAACCAACCGCAAAATTAAGTTGGTTTTGATAGAAAAAGTAAGACAATTTTAAAGTCAATATCTGATTTGCCAATATATTAGTTTTCGTAACATTACCACCAAAAGTAAGTTTTGGCCATTTGTATGGCTTTGGGTTAACAAGACTGAAAATTTAGACCAAGCTCCAACCATTTGGCTATAAAACCTGCCTGACAGACGCCGAGCAGACGGACGGACGGACGGACGGACGGAAGCGTGAGTGAGAGCAATAGGGTTCCGTTTGGAACCCTAAAAAGCTCATATTCAGTCAGTCAGTGTTTGTCGCCATGCTACGTAGTCTAAGTACGTATGTAGTCGTGCTATACACTGTTACTATGTTTCTGTAGCTCTATTATAAGTTTTTTTGAAACATTAACTAATTCGAACGCGTTTGTGTTTTGTCTCAAAATGTATGAAAGTGATATGAAAACGTGAACAGCGCCTCTGGTGGTCACTAGTGGAAACTAAAACAGTGAGATAACATTTGTAGCTAACCGATGAACGCGCTTATTTCAAACTCGGTGAGAGAGTTTTCATACATTTTGAGACAAAACGCAAACGCGCAAAGTTAATGTTTCGAAAAAACTTACACTCGAGCTACTGAACTGTTTTGTATTTTTATTAAGGTGTGCAATAAAAAGTATTTGTTTTTTACAAGTTCAAGCTCACAAATAAGGACCATCAATTACACGGCATTGACCTTGTCACTAGAGACAGCTCCTTAAATGTCGAACAACTAGTAGGTATACAGCAAGCATGACTAACCGTGCAGTGCGGGGGAAATTCAACTCATAACACAGGGTGGGCGCGAGCAGGAAGTAGAACAGGTCTTTCAGATTCAGGTTATCGGGGTACCTCACGAGGCCGGCGACCGCAAAGGCGTCGCCTTTTTCTTCTTCTATGGTTTCTACAAAACAGTTAATTACGAGCATGTTATTATTACACCAGAGATCTGAATATCTACCAGGGTGAATATACACCAGAGAAATGTGTGGAAATATATGTTCGCACATCTCTGGGGCATGCTCACACTTAAACCCAAGAACGCCAACGATGTCGACAACTGTCGCGAGGTTTACTGCCCACAGCGCCAACTACGTTAATTGAACTACTACAGAGCTTCTATAAATTCAACCTATCTTTAGCTTTGCCATACTGACGATAGGAAAAGCTACTTGTCTCTAATCTTTACATCCCAATAAAGATATAACCAATATTAATTAAATAAGCTCTTTGTTCTAGCTCGAATTAATTCAGTGAATGATGTCACTGTGTTGTTAATGATACTTGTTTCAAGTAGGGCTTCTTTTAATAATCATATTCTTGTAAGTAGTATATAATTATTCGAGTTTAAACATCGCGTGTAGTGATTTAGTATGGCGCTCAAAAGGTTGTGTAGATATAACTATGTCGTATTAAGCCACCACAAACCAAAATACAAAACAAAAACCACACCAAGCCTTCCCTAAATAATATAATAATGATAACAGACGTAAACTTAACGAAGGATCGCCCCACTCCCTACTGCTAGGGTGGTTAGTCGAGGGCCACTTCGGGGCATGATTTAAAATGTCATGTGAGAAAAAAAAACATTTCGAATAACACTATAAGTAGACACATATAAACTATAAACTAGTACGTACGAGGAGTGGCGGCATCCTCGTAGATTGGAGGATCAACAACTTGTTTTTGTGCCAACAGATAGATTATACAAATTTACAGCTAAATTACTATAATCAATTTTCAGTAGTATGTCCAGGCTGTCCCACAATCCACGATTATGTGACTTGATGGAAATGTGCCTTTAAAATTTAAGATAGGTTTTATTCTAGGGAAACATTAATTAACCTATTTATAAAAATATGTAATACTTTTTTATATTGCTTGCCTCACAAAGGTGAAATCAAGCATGAAACTTGAATCTAAAATTTCAGTGTTTCTTTAAGATGCGATATCCGTACTTAAGAGGATTTTTTCTTACCGTTAACACTTCCACGCACACAATATATACAGATTTAATTAGTCACCACTGAAGAACAGGCGAAATAGAAAATATATATAAATTTTATTTTGTTTATTTAAAAGAGGACGTGACGTAAGCAAAAGTGCAAGAAGCAAACTAGCTGACAAGGAAGTATGCATATACAAATATTAAATATACAGTGCAGGCACAAACCATTCTCTATATTCAACTTACGATCATGTTCGGCGTTAATAAGTTCATCTGTAAACGTAATAGACAAGTCACAAAGGTATACTTTCTTTAAGAATATACGGCTATTTTTATTTTATCTAAGGAGTATTACGGCTGAAATACGCGTACGTATGTACACTCACAGTCTTTTAATTGTTGAGCCGTTTAGAGCTCACTTTATACTGGATACCCATAGTTAAGCTATGAGGTGTCTAGCCTAGCATAAAGTGAACTCTAAATGGCTCAACAATTAAAGTGCGTAACCGTACATCTTTAAATTGAACCCTTGAACTGTAGTACTGCTAACTAATATATAGGCGTAAAACACCTTCCTCACATTTGTACTGTAGCTCAAGTACCTACTCAGGTGCTGGGGGTCTACTCCTAACATCGAAATCTGAAATTCGTATTGTGCCATCCCCCTTCACTCTCGTATTACGCACCATAAGGGTGAAAGGAACGGCACTATACGAAGTTCGGAGGATTTCGATGTTCGGAGTACAGGCCCTGTTTTAATAACAACATATGATTTCTCTTAAACTTACTGTAGTTAGGCGCTGACAGACTTTGTCGCCGTAAAGTATTCTTAGAAAACTTTCCTCTCGCACCTTTTCGAACCCAATGATTAGTTTGGGCGTAGCTCCACAATTTCAAGAATAATATTAAATAAACCATGCAGACCGTTGTAGCCCCCACTGAAATAGAAAATAAAAAAATTAGGCTAAGTTTAAAATTGCATGTCATTTCAATTGCAGTCATTTGAAAAGTGTTCATGTAAATATTTACCAACACTGAATTCTTGACCCTTGAACTGTAGTACTGCTACAGGCAAAGTTATCAATATGATTAAGTTGCATGCTTGTAGGATGCTTCCCAGTTTTCCAGAAATTACATCCTGTAAAAAGATGTAATGAGTAGAATTAATTTTTGTAAGATTTCTGCTTGATGCTCTCTCTAATTATTTTTTAAAACCCCTATTACAGATGAGGGGTTTCATGAGGAGCTATGCTGCCACAGAAAGAAGAGAAAAAAAGAAAAAAGTGCTTTATTCTTCCTTGTCAAAAGTGTTGTCTGTCAGGATGGTTCATAGTTGTTCTATGTTGGTGTCAGGTTTTTTTTTAAATATGGAAGCACTATCACCTTTGTCTCCTGGCTTACATTATAGAACAAAATACCCTTTACCCTAATAATAAATCTAGAAGAAAAATTACACATACCACAGCAATAGCTTTCTCTATCAGCAGACTTGCAACTACAAGCACAACGGAAACTGAAAAAAAGTATGTACTTAATTGAATATGTGTATGACTGATATCATGATATGATATGATTATACCTAGATATTTTTCTAGCACGAACGTTGACGTCTAAGTGTTTGACAAAATAAAAACATCGACAGTCCTGTTATCGATAAGTGCCACTTCAACGTCATAGAGATAATACAAAGAAAAATATAGGATAATAGGGTGCGTTAAAAATAGATAATAGTAACCAAACCATAAATTTATTTATATTTTACATACTTTAGAAAACAATTTGAAACCCTATTTTACTAAACGGTTAAAACTCACGTATTAATTGTCACTTCGACAATAGTAGTAGTACACACACAGGGTAGTTCGACAGTGTGCAATCGGCGCGGGTCGCAGACGCACTCATCCTGATGAAGAACTCCCGAAGAGTTCGAAACATGTCGCCCGAAGTGACAATTAATACGTGAGTTTTAACCGTTTAGTAAAATAAAGTTATAACATGTCTCACGAAAGTTTAAATTCAAATTTGAAACCCTTTTGTAACTTTCTTTCTTCGTGTCACTGAATTAATTCTCCCATAAGTCACTCCATGATAAACCCACACCCAAATTGTCTTTCAAATTGACGCAGAATGATACAACATGTAGTATATCCCAAACCCATTTTTGATCCCATAGTAAATCTGTGTCTGTGTCTCTATACAACACAAATTCTCTCTACAAATTTTACACTATAGGTACAATCAAGATAAATAAAAAATACTATACACCCTGAAAGTTTCATGTAGACTGCTCTATAATAAATAACTATTCATTGAAAATACGTCTTGTCGTTGAAGTAGTAAGTATGTACTTATCGATAACAAGTACTTGTCGATATTTTTATTGTGGTAAGCACTAAGCAAATTCTGTTCCTGCTAGAAAAATATCTAGGTATAGATATGATACTAAAACAAAAGTGGATTTCAATGGTAACTATTCTAATCTGCTACAAAATTAAAAAAATATGACATCAGTGCAAAATCACAATAAAAACTAAAACTAGTTTAATTACACAAGTCATTAGAATCCACCCAAAGCTATGGTTTATAGAATTAAAATAATTTACTTACAAAGAATTAATACTACAGAAGGAAATTCGTTTTCGGCACCCTCATTTCGGCCAGTAAGGATAATAAACCATTCTATGGGGTTGACACGGAAGCCATACCTGAAACAAAAATATGACATGACTTTAACAGATTTATCTAATTTGATATTAATTGAGATAATTTTATGATTTATTCATATAGCCACATCATTATATATCATTCTATCAATGCTTTGTGTTCTTGAATTTAATTTTATTTATTTATAAACACACAGTCTCGGTCTTGCTCTGCCCCTGCTCCCGTCGATCTTTCCTTCGATTAAGGGATTATGGTTTCTATGTAATTGTCATGTCATATTGGGTGCGCCAGTATATTTCCTTCTTTGTTCTCGCCACATTATGTTTGAAATTGTAACATGACTCACCTGTTTCAATCCGATTCAAATATGCCATTACTTACTAAATTAGAAAAATATCTTACTTGAGGAAATTTTCAAGGCACAGACGGAGCCCTCCAATGGAGAGCATGAGGAACCCCCATGTCACCAAGCCTGTAAAGTTCTTGAACCCCGAACTCCATGAGAACAGAGAGTCTCTTGGCTTATGAATACTGGAACAAAAAAAAATCTTAAAACCACCTTATTATTGTAGATTTTCATTTGGTCTCCAAAGCCCAGAGATCTCCAGGCATATAACAAAACAGTGTCATTGATTTTTTTTCTCTGGGAAGCAACAGGTAAAGTACAGGAGGAAGTTATAATTATTGAATATTACAGAACATGGAATATATTGATCATTTTCAATTACCAATGTGTCAAGTATGATTCATATTGATGTATGACATAAAAGAGTTTTGAAACAAGAACTGAGTGGGTATGTATGAAGGTGCTAGGGTGCAAAATTATGTAAACATGTTGTAGATGGATGAACTGTGTCTGTATAAGTAACTGTAAAAACAACACTGGTTATATCAAGGCTTACGGTTTATCCTGCTGTGATTTTCTTGCTTTGGTTTCTTGTTCTGTAATTTCTTCAGCTCTCGTAACGCTCTGGGCTCTTCTATATCGCAAAGATTTTTCCTCAGATTCTGCAGCCATTATGAACCTATAACTTTCCCGAAAGAACTGGTTCCGAAGTCAAGGATTTCATATAACTAATACTTTTCCCAATCTACTGTAATTATACGCACTACAATGAAGATCCGGTTTAAAAGATAAGGCGGGTATTTAGATAAATAGCATTGCAGTATATTAGCCGCATGACAACACGGTGGGCAGCTGAATCACCTTTGATGCATGCTTTACACCGTCGACACATTAATTTTAAACAAATTGAAAATGACCGGAAATGTAACTGCAGACGACTACCATGGACATTAGTTTTATCAAAGGTCAAACAAATGGGTCAATCGGTACGCAATGTTAAGCAAGGTACATTGGGTACATTATTTACTACTTTGAGGATATTCATATCAAATTGGAATGAATTAATGACATTGACATTACGTTACGACCATGTTACTATAAGAAAAAATTGCACAAATATATTTTTTTCTATTCATATTAAAAGCTTACAAATAGTAATAAATAACATTCCTTTGTTGTTCTTTTCGATAATTATGATATAACTGTGTAATTATTTTTCACTTTGTACATCTACCGGGATTTAAATTTAATGACTGGTATGGCTGTATAAAAATTCTGTTGCCACAAAAAAAACCTTATGCCGGCTCCACATGCTTGGTGTTTGCCACAAACACATGCCAAACACCGATCTAACGGCATCCCCAAGCTTGGCGAAATACTAGTGTATTCCAAACACTCTTTGATTATTTGTCAAAAAACCGACACCGAAGCCGAACATAGACCGTGGGCCAGGTGGTTAAAATCATCAGTCATTTCCTCTCGCACGAAAACTTGTAGTGATTAAGAAAGATGTATAAAAAAATACCGTGGACGTCTGCCACCATTCCGTTGGTGAGTTGAGGAGCAGCAGCCTCCCATGTAAAAAAATGCAGTCATTTGCTATCGTATGAAATTTTGTCAGGTGATAGTTTATGGACCATTATGAAGAAATAAATTCGTCTGCCACTTGTATCGCGGTGGAAAACCCGTCTACCAAGGCCTTAAACATTGTATGGGATGAAAAAAAAACACAATGCACATCGGCGTGTTGGATATCGATGGATAGGTCTTTGAAAATGATATAGGGGTTTCCAAAAATCTTTTCCATTTTAGTCAACCGTTGGTGAGATATTCGCTGTGAAAGTCGTAAAAAGTTCATCCCCCCTCTTTAATTTCCAATCTGTGAAGTCAAAAATTCTGAGAAAGAAATTGGGAGGGTGTAAATAAATAAATACTTTCAAAAATATTCGGTTTGAATAAATTACGTCAAACGGTTTAAAGTAAAGGCAAAACCTATATAATATTAGGTTTTAATTAACATAGGAGACGACAGAGGTTGGCGAAGTTTTCATCGATGAAACTAATCGAGCTTCCGGTATCTATCAATGCTTGCGTTTTGATGCCCTTAATGATAGCAGGAATCATTGCTTTACAAAGAGAAGCAGGTGAAGCAGCAAGGATGGCTGAACAGTGGCCACACTCTTCGGGTGAGGTCATCGCAGCACTGGTGTTGGCTTTTGAGCGGCATACCTTGCTATAATGTCCTTGTTTGCCACAAGATTTGCAAACGTTGTCTCTTGCTGGACAATTCCTTCTGGCATGTACGGCTCCTCCACAGTACCAACATTTGCGAGTGGGAGATGTTGTCGATACTCGTACTTTAGACGTTGTGGCAGCAGCAGTGGGAGTTTTAAGATCAGTTGTGATGTTTTGAATTTCAGGCATAGCACTGACCACAGGGTTGATGAAGTATTGTGAGTTAGTTTCAGCCGTCTCCATAGAGAGCGCTATATTGTATGTTTCATCTAGCGTCAGTGACAAATTTTCGAGCAGCCGCGATCGTATTTTGTTGGATGACATACCAGCGATAAACGCGCCACGAATGCTGTCATTTTTATTTGTTTCGGCATCTACACTCTTAAATTCACAGTCTTTGGCTAATTGTTTCAGAGATTGAAGGTACATGTCGACTGTCTCATCATGCTGCTGTCTTCTTGTAGTTAACAGATGCCGAGCGTGGATTATATTATTCGCCTTGACGTATAATTTATCAAGTTCGGCTATCGCGGTGTCATATGTGTCGCACTCACTTACATGCGCGTAAACTTTGGGCGAGACATGGTTTACCAGGAGCTGCAGCTTAGTTTCCTTCCATTCCGCAGTCTCGCCGCTTTTACTAACGAGTTCCGACTGAGCGAGGAAATTGACAAACGTTTTTTTCCAGTGCAACCATTCTTTGGCAGCTTTTGGTGATGGGTCCTCGTCGAACCGTTCTGGTCGTAGGTACTTTTCCATTTATGTTAATTAAATTGAAGTAAAGGCAAAACCTATATAATATTAGGTTTTAATTAACATAAAATTGTACGTAACATTAAGAGAGAAAATACGGAGACATTACGAATGACATAGTTTGTTGACAAGACAGATTTGCATAGAAGATGCGACCGCGAAGGTTTGATGACTAAATAGTTCGCATATCACGTCACGGTTTTTGAACAAACGCTGAAAAACTGTCTTGTTCAAACAAAACGACTTAAGTGACGTGAGTTTCCCATAAAGTTACGACCTTTTTTGCTACGATTTAATTAGATAGTGGTTTAAAATGTGAACTAGTAGGTGTCGGTATGGAACCCTTCATTGTGTGTGATCCCAGACGCACTCTAGGATGGTTTGAAAGTTATTCGATATGCCTCAGGTCGTATCTTCATCTTCATAGGAAACACTGTCTTGCCCAAACAAAATGACTTAAGTGACGTCCACAGTATTTTTTTATACATCTGTCTTAATCACTGTACGAGTTTTCATGCGAGAGGACGTTGGTAATCGTAACCGTTGTTGGCTTACGGTCTAACACTGGCAAACCCCAAAAACAGACAAACACCTAGCCACACGTTCGTGTTTGTTGTTCGCTGTTTGCCAAGCGTGTGGAGCCGGCATTAGACTCGCGATTCACTCACAATCATATCGTACAAAGATCCTACCTATCCCTTGCAAATGCCATTTTGACTTACGATACGCTCGTAAGAGCCTACGAGCTTTCAAGTCAGTGTGTGTAGTATAGTAAGAGAAGTGGGGAAATGGGAAATAACTAAAATCAAATGAGAACGACGTCTACTCACAATCATTAAAAAACAATTAAATCAATCGAATATCACGATGAAGATTTGGACATCTGAACACACATTCAAGTAACTATGACGCAATCTGTCATTTTTCCATTATCTTGTTTCTGCATTATTTATGTATTGTAATTTCTTGTTATAGCCATCCATGGGAGACAGTTGCTCAAGCAGCATGGCGCAAATATCCCAATCCTATGAATCCAGCCGTCATAGGAACGGATGTCGTTGAGAGGAGGGTGGTTAATGGAGTACTTCACACTCGCAGACTTGTCAGCTCCAAGTGGTTTTTTCCTCGATGGGCACAAGCGGTAATCTATTTTTAATTTGCACGTTCCGGTCAGGTGATAGTTATAAGCTGGTTCTTTGTTCATATACAAAAAATATAAACATATATAATTTTTTTATGACTTCACACTTTGTCCTAAAATGTGGTATTTATTTGGATGGAAGTCTAGGCATCTAACCGTTTTACCATTTTTATTTACATTACCTGAGGTCTCCCGGCGAAAAAAATAAACAAAAGGATTGTTTTTTTATGATCCCTCACTTTGGCGGGACCGGGAGATGTCATGTTAACACAAACATTACAAATACTACAATATAAACCTTAGTCCAATCCAAAAAAATATTTTTTATGGATAGCGAAAGATTGTTTGGTTTTTTTTTGCTGGGAAAGGAAAGGTTAAACCAAATTTACTTATTTGTTCTTGTAGCTTATTGGATCAGCTAAAATATGCTATGCCAGTGAACAGTCCGAGGTCAATCCCAATCAGAGGCAAATGACCCTCAAAACCAGAAACTTAACATTCTGCCGGTACATAGCTGTGGATGAAACAGTGCGGTACACGCCACACCCAACTGATGGTACCAAAACACTCCTCACACAGGAAGCAGTGGTTACAGTTCAAGTAAGTGCCATTTCATTTATATTCTATTTTGGAGGTAGATTTAAATTTATTTAAAAGTGCCAGATCTAAGTTCTTATAGGTATACAGGAAATGTTAGGTAGTTATAGAATTTCACATATTGTGCCAAGTATCAGATATAACATAAATAGATGCTTCTATAAATGGCGAACTAACTGAATGTTTCGAGTTGTGCAACTTTGCCAAAAAATACATTTTCTTTTTTGAGCAGTACAGCCTTGGCCAAAAGTGTTGAGCACTCACATGTTTTCCATATAAAAGTTAAACTTTCAATCAAGCATTTCATATCCTTTTATTAAAGAAAATTAAATATCTTTCAAAAACTAGCTACTTTCGTTGACGTTAAAGATAATTGCACGGATAAAAATGCAATTTGTACTTTTATTGCAAACCTGTCTATTTTAGTCTTCAGTTAGCAATAGCTACTTCGAAATGATATTATCTAAAGTTCTCTAGATATTCTTTAGTAGGTATATACCTTTTCATAATTTACGTCAATGTGCATTTTTGTAATTAAAAAATAATACATAGTATTTTTATAAGTTACAAAGGAAAATAAGGGGTGCTTAACACTTTTGAGCAAGGCTGTAAATCTTTATTCACATTTTCTTTTGTAAACCTCTATAATGTGGCAAGGTCCCATTATCATAACTACTACATTAAAATCAATCAGATGTATCTGGGAAAAAAAAAACATAAACACTATGAATCCTTAGAGGAATAGTAATTTGAATACACTTTTATATAAATGTATTACAGATCAACTGATAACGAAACCAAACCATGTTGATCCCCAGCACTTTGAGCCTAATAGCCGGAGCACACTGCTGCACGCACACACATCTGGAATGGACTTGGTGTTTTAGCCACAGAGATTAAAATATTACTAAACCTTCCTAATTTAGTCACAGATTAAAGTGAAAATGAAGAAAAAGAGAAGAATAAGATATTCAACTTTCCTCTCAGTCTCACTCTTATAATGTTTGTATACGTAACTACATTTTTCTTTTTTTTCTTTTTTAGGGTGTACCACTGAGTAGTTACATGGAAGATCTACTGGCAAATAAAATCTCACTGAATGCTGGTAAAGGACGACAAGCCATTGAATGGGTGATAGGCAAACTTGACTCTGAAATAAAGGAACTAGCCAACACAGCTTGCAAAAGCACAGACGAGCTATTGTCCCAGACAAAAAAGTCACTTGATGACATTACATCTACTGCACGGAGATCTATGGATGACATATCATCCAAGGCAAAAAGGTCGCTAGATGATATCGAAAAGTTCACCAAAGCAAATGCTAACCAACGCAGCTGAAAAGAGGAGTGAAACCTCTTTTAGTTCAATTGAAAAACACTCATCAAATGCCTCTTGCTAAATTAGTAACATCATTTGTATTGCAATGTGTAATTTATTTAATGTAGTTTAATATGATAGGTTACTAATGTAAAGGCATACAGAATTGTCAACTGGCTAGTTGAAGTTTATTTGAGATGGCATAGAACATTTTGTTTGTGTAACAAACTGATGATGTGATGATGGATTGTAAGAGAAACCACCATTTATGTAACAGATTTAAATAATGAATGTAAGTCTGTTGTTTGATGCAGTTACTTTTTGTAAATGTGCAATTGTTATATGTAAATTGTATAATAATCTGTGTCCTCAAAGGTGTGCTATATCATTATACCTATCTGTACGTATTAGCTTCAGCTGTATTCCAGAACCATATATGGTAGATTTTGTCACCAGGCTATGAGCACTGTGTTTTATTAACTAGTGTGAAAAAGGGCAATTGATGCCAACTTATGATAAATTGACATGCTGCCACCTCTGTTTGTAGATATTCATATTGTTTTATTCCATGTCACTAGGTACAAAGGGCAATTCCATTTATCTTTATAAAGGGGCTTGATAGCATCTTGAAATAACATAAAAGAAATGTTAGAAAACTGTAAATAATGTATTTAAATGAATGTTTTCTTTTTGTTGAAAGAGTTTACACAAGGTTTTTTTTAATGACTTACAACTATTGTGATACAATGCATAGTTAATGCTGATGATCATTACTGTAGATACATTTTGGTTACAATAAAATTCGTGAATATTTATTTGTATGATTTGATTATTAATTCTACTCCTGATAGCAGTAGTAGCAGAACATGAAGTGATGCAATTACAAAGATTTCGAAGTGGAAATTAATTTGTTCTTTAGGGCTTTAGAAATATTATTATTCCCCGTCAGTTACCAATGGTGGCAAACGTAGTTGCCACCAAAACATTTGTGGGAATAGCTAGGACTGCCTAGGAGTGTTCCACTTTTTAACCTATTTACTAGTGTAAGTAGGTACCTAACAAATTAATTTTGCATTACTTCAGAAGTTTAGACAAAAAGTGACAAGAACGTGAGGATTGATAATGAGTATAAACTTCACTGATAGTTCTTGATACTGATCTTTATCAAGCAACTCTTGATAAGATTTCGCGACGCGTTTTTTCAGATAGGTATAGAAATGCATACGAGTCACTTAGGATTTGCAGCACCATCTTGCAGGTGGTATGCTTACGGGCGCAATTTGGTTTCATTAATAATAAAAAAACGCACCTTAAATGAATTTGAAGCTTCTATATAGCATTTCATATAGCTGCAATATTTTGTACTGATCCGCACCATACGGAGCACGTATTGGTCCGAAACATGTCGAGCGATATTCAACGTTAAAGACATGCATGAGTGACCCGTTAATTATATTTCAATGTATGAAACTCACGGGAGTTTTGAAAATTAAGGACATAGGGCGATACTACCACTTTATAATTGACAAGGCCCAATGATGTACATTGACTCTTATGTAAAATAAAATAAGAGTCTTATAGCACAATCAATTTAAAACCGTATGCTCTGTAAATTAGGATTGAAGTGCTTGTCAGCATAAAGTGTCCATTATTGGTGGTGTCACCCTACTACTACTAAATAAAAATAAAGTTTAGGGAATATACATCTATTTACGAACTCCAATACTCTTAGCTTCCGAAACGGCGCCACAAAATATCTGTTATATCTGAAAATGACAACCTCTTTTATAGATTTTAGGGCTGGGTCAGATTTTTGATCGCGCTTGTGGCTGATGCTGACCTGCAATTAACACCAATCAACTCCACTACAAGATATTTACAATAATCAACACTATTTAAATCTTATTTTATTTATCAATCAGTAATTAATTGTAATTATGTAAAAATTGATACCTAATACAGAAAATATATATAAGTATAACAACTTTAACAAACAATGCTATAAATCAAACAATTAGAAGTTTCTTCATAGGGTTGACAGGTTGGTTAGCGATCAGCTTATTTGATGTGCCGCGGCCGGCATGCAACTATAAATTGATGAACCAAAAGGATATTTGTGATAGTCCACTTTGTAAGGGACCTTATGGTGACAGGTGCTAAGTCGATTCACTATTGTATTCAAACAACGGCAATAAAGGAGTAAGTGCCAGCCGCCAGGTCCCTTTCAATGTGGATTATCACATTTTATTCCTCAACTACCAAAAAATTCTCTAGGGTCTTTAAATATGTCCTTCAGGTGATAGCAATCTGACACTAGTCAGTCACCAGTAACCCACATAGCAACCCTATAACAGATGGAGGTTTTCAGAGGTTGGTAATTCTTTTTCTCAAGTATCAAAATCAAAACCATTTAAGTACTGTGAAGTATGCTAGGCTCTTCTATAAACAAAAAATACAACCCTTAAATAACAATACATTTTCCTGTTTTAATTTAATACACATGTTTATTGAATATAATTTTACTTATATGCTTATGATTTAGTCCAGAAGTAATTTGATGTTCCTAATACTTCTATAAGTACAAGCACTACAACATTTCATTGCCTAACAAATCTAGTAGGTATTTCCTTGATAATATGCCTCTACCATGAACATTGTAAGGTGGCCTTTATAAAATCTATATGATCTGATCATTCTGATATAAAAGCAACACATGCTATAAATTTCAGTTATATCCACAGAAGGTTGATGTTGAGTTTACTATTTTCTAACCTATAACTACAAAGTCTCTTCACCAGTGATCAATCTCTTCACCATATAATATTTTTCACAATTTTAAAGACAGCGAAATAAATCACTTGAATATGTTATAGCACTGTAATCAAGTGCTTGTTCCGGAGTTAGTCATATTGCCATTAGGAACATTGCTAGTTACGCTCCTAGTAGAGGCTGCCAGGTGCGACGCTTTCAGGCGATCCAGCTCATTGACCCAGGAGCGCACATGCTCCAGCCGATGCCACGCCATCTGTAACACCTTCTGCGACGCGTAGCCCGAACCCTCGTGCGGCTGACCAGTAGAAACTTGCGTCAAATAATTAATTTGATCACTCAACTTGCTCTCTACTTGGCTGAGCGTTCTTAGGAATTGCGATGTGTTGGTCTCCGCCTGTTTTTGGCTAGATTTCTCTTTACCCAATTCCAGAAGAGCTTGTGCTGTAAAGTTATCAAACAATGCCAATAAGGTAAACTTGCATCAAATTACAAACTCGGGGTTTTTTTGTTTGACAAATTATAATTATTTAATTTCAACTAGCAACTAGGTAGCATAAATTACCTGCACACTGTAAACATGTAATGATTTCCTTTTCGATATCATCAAGAACTTGAATTCTTTCCATCGGGCCAGCCATTTTTTATTTGTATTGTTAGAAGGGAAGTTTCAAATTTTTCAAAAAGACAGCTTTGTTAATTATTAGATTTATTAGAATACTTTAATCGTTCACCACACCATGACACCAATCAGGGCATTTAAGTGACATCACAGATCACAGACTACCATGGTTGTTCATCTTAGAAGAAAGCTGACGGAATTAATAATAGCGCCACCTATTTTCATGGTTATTAAACTTGCTCGAATAGTCAGCTAAAAAGTAAAAGTAGGTAGACTGTTAAAAAGGTATTGAAAACTTCGATGCGTACCAATATCACACACGTGGCCCTGTGGTAAAGTATATTGTCTTTAGAGACAATGTACCCGGGTTCGTTCCCCAGCGGCGGATGCACTTTTTGTATGTTTTTTCACGTGTATCTAAGATAATAATTACTAACTTTGGCACTTGGTAGCGCTTTAGTCGGGATCACAATATACGAGAAGTTGGCTATCTATTTCCAGTCATTACACTCTTATTTGTGACCGTCCAGCTCACTGGGGCCTTTATGGTCGGTATTGAGTTACGCACGGATCTATAATCTACAATACATAGGCTACCAAAAACAATGATCACCATGTCCCTAAGTGCCATACTTTTTTTTTAATAAATCGTCAAAGTTACTCAACCCAAAAATGCACTTTTGAGAAATAACTAAGAGAAGTTTAAAACTCATTTAAAGTATGTTCCCGTGGGAAGTTACATAGATGATGGTAGATCCTGAATCTTGAGGTTCTCTTCTATAGGAAACAATCAAAGATTTTTCAATTCCACTACCCCGTTGAGAAAAAATGGCCTTTGATCAGTGCAAGGCGCCGATCATAAAAAAGTAAGGAAATTTGTAATAGGTGAATTATTATTTCGTATTTTGTGATCTTTGTCATAGTGTATGCTAGAAAATAGTTTACTTAACACATCGAATGGAAAATAAAAACAAAATCCTAACGTGATATATATTTTTTTATAAATATAGAAAATGATATTTTTTCTATCTCGTCCAGAATAAATTTAACAATTTCCGTGTAGTATACCATACTTACCTGTAATAAGTCTAGACAAGCATTACACAGGTTTTATTTTTTTTCTATGTCAATTAGTTTCAATTTTATGACCGATTAAAGTTACATGAAAATCATGGTTTACTTCCATACAATTGAGAAAAGGGCCCTTATGGACGAATGTAACCAAAAATGTAAGTAAATAATAATATTTACATAGTCTAAGTAGCAATCTTGTATTAGAACGCAATTCTGAATAAATCTTTTCATTACAAGTTTTTTGAATTTTGCGTAATTTTTAAATTATAGGTACGAAAAAGCAATTTCGCATAGTAAAAATTATTTTTTAACTCTATTTAAAAAAAAACCACAGATTTCGCAACCCTTGCAAAGATCGAGCATTGGAAATGTAGGTACTTACATATATCATTATATGTGTTATATAAATGACAGTTCAGTCTATAACAAGATGTAGTTTTTCTGTTACATGTTACGTCACTGGAATGTGTGTAAGCCCTTGAACTGTGTGGGAACACATACCTACCTTGAACACATACCTACGTATTGAGTTACACAATGAGATACTTACGTATGATGAAATGAATGAAAGTATATTTTCGAACCGGAAAATTACTGCAAGTGGCGAATTTGCATGAATGGTAGTCTCGGAGCAACAAGTCGTTGCGAAATTGGACACAGCTCGGGTAGATCTTTTTCTTCGGGATGCTGA
Source organism: Cenopis cana (assembly GCA_951800055.1). NCBI lineage: Eukaryota > Metazoa > Arthropoda > Insecta > Lepidoptera > Tortricidae > Cenopis > Cenopis cana. The sequence continues at coordinate 8,347,237 of OX637477.1, read as the reverse complement.
AAAGCATTAACGGTTGCGAGCAGAATAGTTTTATTCTTCTTTAAAAACCTCGAACAATTAGAACACACCATAAAACGATCGATGTCGACGCAATATCCCATAGACAGCGCGTAGACGGCAACGGCGGAGTCTGCCTTCAGCGGAGACAGACGACTGCTCCACCAAATCCGGTCATATAATATGTTGCAATAATCATCTAATTTGTCGTTAAAAAATGTATCTCTTAAGAGGCCCTCCTCTTACCCCTGTAGGGCAAGTTCTCTCCATACAAACTTTTTGCAGGATTTACTTCGTTTGTGTCTGCATTAAAGTTATGATTTTTGGTCAGTATGCTTATTTTTCTGATAGCTAACTACTCGTATTTCGTGATGTAATTTTTTTTATAGATTGATATATTTGAAAATTTTCACATCATTTTCTTCGCATATCTAATATTTACAACCAAAAAAATATTATATTCGTTAGTGCCAAAACCTACGAATAAAACGTGCACAGAGTTTGTATGGAGAATGCCTTGCCCACCCCTGCGCCTTAAATGTTTGTAATGCAATGTCTTTGCGTTTTCGTTCTCGGTAGAGTCTCGTCCTCAAAGAAGTTAGTAGAGGGAGCGAAAAACAACGACGAAGCCCTTAGCCACAAAGTAAATAGCGGCGGCGCGCGCCGGAGCAGAGAGTCCGCTCAGTACAAAGTGCCATTTTCGCCGCACGCACAATGACGTAACATTTACAGGCATTCTCGGTTGATTTCGGACTAGCTTAGTCGCGACTGTCACTGTCGCGTCGCGAGTGCTAGTTGTGCGCGCGTTGATCACTTGACGTCCTCGCCGCTACGTAGATAGTTTATGTCACGTACGTCAAAATGAATAACCGATATTATTACAGTTGGAATGTATTTTATTGTTTAAATACACTTAAATACAACAAAAAACGGTGCCTACACTTTCTTCAAATTTTCAAACGATATTGAAAGGTAAATAAAACGGTTTTCTCATTTTGGTAGTTACAATACCTAGGTAGGTAGGTAATTTTTTGAAACTTGCCGCTTTGATAACGACGATCAACCATTACACATTCATCTTATCGTTCGCTGGTAAAACGCCAGTATTTAAGTAGTACTATAGTTTAGTTAAGTAGGTACCTAATTAATTAGGTATATTTTTGTTGGCGCTCTCGACCGCCGCCGGTCACAAGTCACAACTCGCAGCGGGTCACGCATCAATTTATTAGGGTTCCGTACCCGAAGGGTCAAAACGGAACCCTATTGGTGTCGCCCAGACGTCCGTCCGTCCGTCCGTAGTATGTCACAAAATTTGTTCCGAAGAATTTTTAGACTTCTCATTGACCTATGAACTTGAAATTTGGTGACAATGTTCAATATTACGTATATTTTAACAACAAATACTAATATATGAATAAATCATATTTTTGAGGTTGATTCGGAACCCTAAATGTGCGAAGTCCGACTCGCACTTGGCCGGTTTTTTACCAAGATACGCTGGTTCATATTTAAATGTCATGTTGAAGAATTTTTAATTTATCTGCTCCTTTTTAAAATTCAGAATCAATACAGAAGCAACCCTGTAGTTTAGGTATGTATTTTCAAGAACGGCGGGAACGGACCTTCTGTATATTCTTTATTTTGTGCCTTAGCGCAAACTCATTACTCGTGCCCGACTGTACACTCGAATCTTCTCTCGCTAACTTTAACTTCTTCCGAGCGCGATAACACACAGACACATGACAGATTTTCCAAGATGGCGGAGAAAGATATGGAGCTGGAGGGTCGACAATTTCGGGATACAATGACAAATATTGTCCTTTACGGCATATCAAAAACCTATAACAATCGGACCATAGTTAGGGCAGGGCGATTTACCAAATGTACAACGAAAAAATTTGTATGGGCTGCACATTATAAGGTATAACATACTTCCGGCTCAAATTTGGGGATGGAGACAGGCAGATCCGTATACTGCAGGGTCTAAGCCCTCTGATAACGTTGTCACCCCAACTGTTACACGACTTGCTTCTTGCATACTACTTCTTGAAAAACGGTCCCTGACTAATATTTTTAACACAATTCTTTCTTCTTCAAGCACCACAAAGTAGCAAAATCATAAAATTACTGTAAGAAAATCACCACCAAAGTTGATGTTCAAAAGCAGCGGATTTTTAGTTGAATTTAACTTCGTTGTTATGTGAGATTTGACAATGTAAGTGTTCAGCAACCTTTCGAATACCGTTTATATACTAATGAGTCTTATTTAAAACAGAATAAAATAAGTTTTATTTTATTTATTATAATGGTTTAAACATAGGAAACTATTCAACCGTGTTTGAGGATTTTTTTGAGGTGACCATGCATTTACTGAGGGGTGAGTGGGGACGGCGACAGGGACAGTTGGGTCATGAACATGGGGTGTCGATGTTACGAACGGGGTGTGTAGGGATGATAGAGGGGTCAGTTGGTGTTTATGGACCAGGGTTGTCAATTTATATGAGTAGTCAAAAGTCTTTAACATATGAAGGCTGTCTTTTATTTATATATATATATATATTTTATTAATTAACCACCAATATTTTTTTAATGTCTTTTTTTTTATTTTGCGTTTACTGGTACATACATGTACGTTATCTTTTATTAGATCCATTTTACATTAGAATCTACACTTCTAAAAACTAAATGTATCTAAACTTCTTGCTAACTCCATATAGACCAAAGTAATTATAGAAAAATATATCTTAAAAACAAAAAGTCATAAAAATAAAGCTCACAACTCACAAAACAAATTAAATTGTTTTGTGTAGGAGCATAAATAAAACACAATTTTGCTACATAAATAAAATATTCTTTGATAAGTCAGGTTATTGTCTTAATCAGAAAGTGTCAACCCTTGCAAATTTCCCAACTTACTCTATTGCTATCCCCCCTAACCCCAAATACGGGGTGAGCTGGGATTTGCTACTATTATGTGTTTACAGTCAAAACTATAAAATGAAACAACAAATTATCATTGACAAACTAAAATTCATACCACCGGAACACTTTTTATGTACATAAATCTTTGTGCCACATATAAAAATAAACTTTTATCCTGGTTTAAACTTCGATTTTGTGCCAACTCACCCCATTTTACGGTACCCAACACTAACTTAGGGCCCGGTCACATGTCCACGGTACGGCACCGGGCACCGGGCACCATCAACGGCCTTTGTTCTTTGTACGTTGCCGCATACGGCGCGGCGCCGCGCCGCCCCTGTGGACATGTGTCCGGGCTCTTACTTGGAAACACTTGACTAATCATACGCTTGCGTCGCAGGTTTCAAGTGACAAAGTAATACAAACACATACGTCCATTGTGAATGGGAGATTTTTAAAACAATAATGAATTATCGTACGAGTACTATGCACGAATAAACTATTTGAACATTATAAAATAATTATTTAAAGCCCAAAAAACATTTTACTTTTGCTATTTTTAACATTCTACCTGTAGCCTGTACCATGTGTCTGTGCCTCTGTACTATCGTACAACGTTACCTTTTTCAGAAAGCTTTAGCAAGGAGCGCTGCTCCTCAACCGAAGATCCGATCCTCACAAAACCTTTTTCGATATCATTTGCTTGTTGAGGCCTTTTCAACGGTAGGTAACTGTCTCATCACGGTACGATATTACCTCCTACTGAAACTTTTTCAAGGATCGCTGCTCCTTAATCGAAGGTCACGTCTTCGCAAGACCTTTACCGTCATAACCTGCTTGTTAAGACCTTTCTAACGATACCGGTCACACTACCGTACTATATTATATCTATACAAAGCAAGCCTAGCACTAGGCTATATTCCAGGAGCATGGAGAGAGGTGAGGGTGGTATTCTTACCTAAACCAGGCAAGAAGACATACCAGGAGGTGAAATCATTTAGGAGCATAAGTCTATCGTCATTCATATTGAAGACATTAGAGAAAATGATAGATAAATCAATCAGAGAGAAAGTGGAATGCGGTGGAAATCCCCTTCATGGGAACCAACACGCATACATGGCAGGGAAGTCGACGGAAACCGCCCTACACAATCTAACAGTGAGGGTGGGGAGAGCGTTAGATACCAAACAATACGCGCTAGGTTGCTTCTTCGACGTGGAGGGAGCATTTGATAAGGCGACCTTTGCGGCGGTGGAGGGCAGTCTAAACAGAGAAGGCATTAGCCGAGCGGTAGCGAGATGGATAGGAAGAATGCTCAAGGATAGGGCCATTACGGCTGAACTTGGGGGGACCTCAAGAAGCATTAGTCCTAGAAGAGGATTTCCTCAGGGGGGGTGTCTATCACCTCTTATGTGGTGTCTGCTACTGGACTCATTGGTGAAGAAGGTCAACAGGGGCGGTGTGTATATGCAGGCCTACTCTGACGACGGAGTACTATTAGTGAGAGGGACAGTACTGAGCATCGTGAGAGACATCATGGAAAGAGGTCTCAAGCAGGTGCTGGGGTGGTGCAGAGAGAAAGGACTGGATTTAAATCCATCAAAGACAAAACTGGTGCTCTTTACCAACAAGAGGAAAAAGGGGGAGATGACACCAATAGAAATACAGGGTAAAGAGATAGAGATGGTGACAGAGGTGAAGTATCTAGGGGTGATACTGGATGGCACACTCAGATTTAAGAACCATATAAAGGAGCAATCTGCAAAGGCAATTAGAACACTGTACCAATGCAATAGGGCAGTAGGAATAAAGTGGGGGATGAGGCCAGAGATGATCCACTGGATCTATAAGGCGGTGATCCTACCCAGGGTGTTATATGGAGCCGTGGTCTGGTGGCACAGGGCTCGTATTAAAGAATACCATAAGGAGTTGAGCAAGGTGCAGAGACTGGCATGCCTCATGGTAACGGGAGCCATGAGAACGACCCCGACGCATGCAATGGAGATAATGCTGGGTATGAAGGACCTCAGGATTGAAGTGGAAAAGAGGGCCACGGAACAGTGGTACAGGATGAAGTTATGTAAGGAATGGAGAGGAAGCTGTGTGGACAAGGGACATACACTTATTCAGAAGGAGGGGCTATTAAAGCTGGACATGCTAATGGCCAACAATGATCTAATAAAAAGGCAGGAGATTTTTGACAAGAAGTATAGAATACACATAGGGGAGAGAGACAACTGGAAGATTAAAGTCGAATATCCCATGGTCGTCTGTTTCACAGATGGATCAAGGAGGAAATCAACTAAGCTAGCGGGTGCGGGCATAGTCATACCCAAACTAGGTACAACAGAGTCTGTAGCACTAGGCAGATACGCCAGTGTATTTCAGGCGGAAGTATATGCAATAATGAGATGCGTACAAACTTTAAAAGAGAGTGAACAGCAGACCGGAAGAGTAGTAATTTACACAGACAGTCAGGCGGCGCTAAAAGCACTAAACAAGGCAACAGTAACCTCCTCATTAGTGAGGGAATGTAAGAGAGACCTGAATGAGTTAGGGGAAAAGCGGGATGTAACGGTGGCATGGGTGCCGGGGCATCAAGGAGTAATAGGGAATGAGAAGGCAGATGAGCTGGCGAGGGAGGGGGCGGAACGGGAACTCATGGGTCCTGAACCGGCCCTTCCCTTCTCAGCAGAGGTAACGAAGGGGGTTATAGAGAGATTGGCCCTAAGGGAGGCAGACAGAGGATGGAAGGAGGAAACCGCATGTAGGCAGGCCAAGATGATGCTAGAAGGTATAGATCACAGGAGAACAAGGTATCTGCTGAAGCTGGGTAAGAGCAATCTGAGATTGTTAACCGGAATCATCACCGGTCACAATACTCTTAATAGGCACTTAACGGTAATAGGTGTAAGAGATGATGCTTCCTGCCCACACTGTGGGGAGGACGAAACTAGTAAACATTTACTAGCAGAATGTAGTATGTATGCAGCAATGCGTTATAATATATTCAGTAGAGATGTGTTGGAGGAGGGAGAATTGAGGGACGTCGACCTTAAAGATGTCCTTCTGTTCTGCAGGAAAACAGGAAGACTGGAAGGAGCAAATGTGGGAGCGCCGCCGGGATAATAACCTCGAGCTCAAACTCTGGGGAAATGGGCTGAATGATCCCGAACAAAGATCGACAGCCCGCCTGTTTCCGGCCAGGCGTCCCTACACTACATCTACATCTACATCTACATCTACCGTACTATATTACCTTGTACTGAACTTTTGCAAGGATGCTGCTCATCTTCACGAAGACCTAGATCCCAAGAACCACCCTACGAAATTGCTCCTTCCCAAGACCTTTCAGAAAAACTTTGTTTCAAGCCTCTAGCTTTATCCTTTCTCAAAAAAGGGTGTCGTTTCACTTTTCGTTATTTCCACCCTCTACCTGTACGATACAAGAAACATTTCCAATGTTAAAACCGACCAAGTACGTGTCGGACCATGCACAATAAAGGGTTCCGTACCGACACCTACTAGTCCATATTTAAACCCACTATCCGATACGTCGAATTGAAAAAGGTCGTTTCTTCATAGTAAACTCACGGCACTTACGCCCTTTTGTTTGGGCAAAACAGTTTTTCAGCAATTACTCAAAAACCAGTAGCCGTATTTTTATCAAACCAAAAATCGTCTTAAGTATTTATTAATGTACAGTCACCAGCATCAATATCTGCTATAATAAAGGTGCCATAAATATTTGACCCGTCTTTACGGCCCTACAAAGGAGCTGTGTCGGATATTTATGCCACCATTGTTTTGGCAGATATTAATGCTGGTGACTGTACACCACCTCATTTGTTCAGAATTTTTGGCGGCCCTACCTTTTTTTTAATTTCACGTTACTATTATGTAGCAATTCATAGAATAATACTTTCCTACCATATATTTTCATAATTAGAGAGCTTATAGTCGGCTGTGACATACGGACGGACGCACGGACGGACGGACGCACGTACGGACGGACGGACGGGCAGACATGATGAAACTATAAGGGTTCCGTTTTCACCATTTTGGCTACGGAACTCTAAAAATACAATTAATAGGAAATGTAATAAGAAACAAAAATTTTTGCAACGGTCATGCACGACTAGAACTTACTTTTCTTGAGACTAGAAATAGGTATTTGTAACGTGTACCACTAGAATCCAGTAAACAGAAAAGGCAAATAAATAATACAGAAAATGGTTAGAAGTAATTAGAATAAGTTATTAACCTATTTTATATCATTATTATCTGACCTCTGCCATAAGGGCCCTTTTTTACTAAACTTTACAACTAATTTAAAGGTAGAAATACTTAACTTATACGTGTGAAACCAAGCTAGAAATACACATCTAGTCTTATACTTTATCAATATGCAAAAAACAAAAAATATGTGATTTTACCGTATTTTACTAAAACGCTGATATCTACGAAACTAGAAAGTGCCATAAGGGCCCTTTTGTTATGGACTGACTCATTTATGCAGACTACTAAGAAGATACTACGTGACATTGACATGTGACTGAGATGGATTAACTGAAAGAGTGAGATATCGGTATTATGCCATGGCCATGTTTTCCTAGTTGCGTGAGCCTGGGGGAGGGGAGTTAAGGCTGGCGTCCACTAGGCTCGCCGAGCAGAGTCGAATCGAATCGAAATAATTCGCCTTCATACATTAACTAAGGAAGTGCGTCCATTCGGTCGATTCGATTCGGCTCTGCGTCAATCGACGCACTTTCATAGTTAATGTATGGAGGCGAATTATTTTCGATTCGATTCGACTCGGCTCGGCGAGCCTAGTGGACGCCAGCCTTTAAAGCGTCGCTCTGATGAGAGAGATGCTTTAACTCCCCTGCCCCAGTTAGGGCCCTACCGATAGGGTAGTGTGATAAGCCTTTAAGTAGAGAGTGACAGTGACAACAGCAAGGCAAGGCAATACTTCCTAACCTAACTTATTATTTACTTTGTCTTAAATCACGCTTAAATATTACTTTGTAATTGGAATGGATAACTGGTTGATTTAAGTTCACCGTTCTTTAGGATGAGTATAAATGTTGTGCGAAAACAAAGAAATATAAGAAACTAAAAATGCAAGTACCATTTCAAAACGCATACTATAACAATCGACGTTTTCCTCCGACAAATAATACACAATGGGATTCAAACTATGCCCCTAGAGGCCCTTCATCACGGTTTAGAGCCCCAGCACCTCATTGGAGGCAGCACCCGTCACCGGCGAATACAAATGAATTTTGGTGTGAAACGTGTGACAGAGGCTTTCGGACGCCAGATATTCTTGAAAAACATAAACAACAGCATCAGGTGAGACTTTAAGTAGTTATTTAACACATAAGCATTTATTTCAATTCTTAAATAATCTAAATTTAAATAACAAACATTTTCCTTCCAGAAATGCAACATAGATGGTTGTCAATTTATTGCACACCCCAAAGTCATAACAAAGCATATTCAAATGCAACATGCATCAGGTCTGTACAAGAAAATTGCAAAACTCCAAGATCCCGAAGAAATCAGAAAATGGAGAGAAGAAAGAAAAAAGAAATACCCAACAAAAGAAAATGTGGAAAAGGCAGCTGCAGCCATCAAAGAAAAGATAGAAAGAGGAGAAAAAATGGGGCTGAAGAGTAAAAGGCATGAGAAAAGCCTTAAAACAGATTCAGGTAAAATATTTATTCAGTTATAAGTTGAGTCTCCAAACATGTTCCATGAATAAAAACTCCCCTTAAACCTTAAATATTAATTAATTTACCTATTAATACCATTTTGGTCTGCCTATTTGTATTGCCCTTGAAGCCTAGTTGCCAAAAATTTATTTACATAACATTTAGTTTTATTTTCAATACCATTATGTATTGGTGAAATACTTTTTTTCCCGTAAGCAGTTTAAGAAATTACCTTCTGCTTCCTAAAGTTATATTATCCCCTTCCTATCAATTCATCAAATTTTGAGACTGTTTGAATTTGAGTTTGAACTTCTATTCCAGCTATTGATGGCAAGAAAAAACCCTTCAACAAACACCATAGCACAAGTAATAATGAGCAAAACTCTGCTCCTGATGGGAAGAGAAGGAAGACATTTCGTAAACCTATGGTCAAAAAATTACCAGAAGTGGAAGATACAAGGAAACTTAGACCTTTTGCAGGCATTCAGGAATTAATGATGGATACAGAGGAGCCACAGGATGAGCCCGAGTGTGGCTTTACCATTGAGGATGATGATGAGCTTGAAAATGTGATTATTCCTACGGAGGCCACTTCAGGACCTGTTTGCATTGCTCTGTCCTCCTTAATGTGCAATTATGGATCTTCTGATGAAGATGAAAGCAATATTGCACCAATTAATGTTTCTAGTACTCCTGCAGTCATAAATGAACCAAAAGCAAGACCAGCAATTATCTCAAATCAAGCAACTGCCACCATACAGCTTCCTATGATAAAAAGTGAAGAAAGACAAGGTACATCTCAAACTAAAAAGGAAAGTGATGACGACAGTGGACCTGAGGAAGTAAAAGTGACCAAACAAATAAGTAATGAATCAGAACAATCAGTAATAAAACCATTTACAAATAGAAGGAAACCCAAAGATAAAATTCCACAAAAACCGATTTCTAAATATTCTAAACCCAAGGTGCCATCTACTTTGTTGCAAAAATTACTATTTAAAGAAATGAAACATGAACGTAATGTAGTATTGCAATGTATAAGACATATTGTAAGAAACAATTTTTTTGACAAATCTGTATGATAAATAATAAATTAATGATAGTATGATTGTATGGCAATTATTTCGAATCGTAAGATCTTCGAGAAGACAGTATGGTTGCCAGTTTCGTTGCACTTTTAGCACCACCCAGGGGTCAGGTGTAGGGTAGCGGTGGGTACTTTCCCTACGGACGTGGTGCAACTTCGACCCCCCTTTGTCGAGTGGGCAACTTGACTGTTAGAAGTTCTCAAGCCGCCTGAAGGCCTCCAACTTGGCTTAACAACTGCTGCCATAGACAGCAGCCGGGATCAACGGCTTAACGTGCCTTCCAAAGCACGGGAGCGCTCAGTTAGTAGCCACTCAAAGCGGTCACCCATCCATGTACTGACCGCGGCCGATATTGCTTAACCTGGGATACCGTACGCGGCACGCAGGCGCCGCTGGGCCACGAGCGCTGCAATTAATGATAGTTGTGCAAATTCATGTCAGCAATGAAATATTTCAAATCTGTCATGAATATTCCAAGTGAATTAAATTAAAAATCGTGGTATGATATGTGTTTTCTCAACCAGTAAATCAGGTAATTACGAAGTTAAAATCACCTTCTTACTACTAGATGTCGACACAATAATCAATTTAACGCCATCTGTTGACGGAACCATTCAAAAGACTAAGGTCGGCTTCTTGTTACTCTTGTTTTCACGCTACAGCGAGCCAATAGGCAAAGCATGTAATTTGTCTTTTTACCACCAGATGTCAGCACAAAAGATAATTTGGCCCTTTGACCGCCAAAGCGATAGTGTGTCGTCGTGCCCAGTACGCCAAGCACTGTTTTTAGGGTTCCGTAGTAAACAAGGAACCCTTATAGTTTCGCCATGTCCGTCCGTCCGACCCCCGTTTTTCTCAGTAACCGTTAGTACTAAAAAGCTGTAATTTGGCATGAGTATAGATATTGATGACGCCGACAAAACGGTAGAATAAAATCTTGAAAAAAAATTTTTTTTAGGGTACCTCCCCTACATGTAAAGTGGTGGTGTATTTTTTTTTTCTTCCAAACCCCATCGTGTGGCGTGTCGTTGGATAGCTCTTTTAAAAATATTATAAGGTTTCTAGGAGTATTTTTTGATTAAAGAATCGGTTGGCGTGATATTAAGCTTTGAAGTGATAATTTTCGTTATGGTCAAGTGTCCCCCCCCCCCCCCCCCTGCCAGCGAAACGGTGGCACCTAGGCATGTGAAAAAAATCATGGTAGTAGGATATACGATGAATTTAAAAGGAAAACTATCACAGCTAAGTAGACATTACTAGTTAACGAGTAATAGTCGAACTTCAGAAATGTACTTTGCAAAAGCAAACTTTAGAACAATTTCCATTGATACCTTAGATAATGTTGTTAATTCTGTCAGAAACATAGTAAATATAAGTTTGCGAACTTTTTAGTCCACATAATGTAACGGGTGGATGACTACGGAACCCTACCTTGCGCGTGGCCCGACACGCACTTGGCCGGTTTTTTTGGTGTAATGTCTCCAAACCAATAAAAACAGTTCATAAATGTTTTTTTTCATGATCAAAGTACACCTTCACTCCGACCTTTTAAGTGGTTGTTGGCGGGCACGACGACACACAACCACGTTATAGGTTCTTGGCGGTCAAAGGGTCAAAGCCTTCGATGATCTCCCAGGCTTGGTGTTCATGTTCATGTTAAAATAACCGTAACCGGTTATTACAAATTTCAATAACCGGTTATTTCTTCGGTTTCTGTTTGCATTCCCTAGTCAAGACCAGCGTCACTTCATAAAGTAGCCTAAATAGATGAAACTTACAAGTTTTTAACCTCTTGACCGCCACAGTACACTAAGTTGTGCCTCACACACGTCTTTGTAGCAAGACGGAAAATTAACCTTACCTCTTCACGGTTAAACGGCTGAACCGATTTAGATAAAATTTGGCAAGAGCAAGGACAGGATACTTTTTATCCCGGACAGTGGCGTTGAACGGCGGCTCGTCATCTGTACGTGACTGCGGCGGTAAAGAACCTAACGCCCAACAAGGTCTGGTTAACCCTTTTCCTGGCATAGTACCTATAGTGACCACATGCATGTAGTTAAAATTTCAACCTTAATACCCAAAGTTAAGGTTTAAATCGAATTGAATATCGGCGAAGACTTGCGCTTAACCTTTTCGACGCCAAACCAAATGTGAAAGCACTCACTCATACGCCAAGCCGTTTTCTGCAAGACACCGAATGACAGGTCTAGGGATGTTACTTGTAACTATCGATACTAAGCATTATAAAGAACTTAGTGTAAAATGGACCTACGCATGCTATGTTCATATTATAGTTTGTCAAAGGACTGGCTCATTTCAATCATAGACAGAGAGAATCATACTATCTGTGTCTTACACTAGTACTAGCAGCCAAAAGAAAAGGATGAGTACCTATAGTTTTCTTTGTTCTTATTTACTGACAATTTGGTTTGACCAACTATATATTCCTTTTTCAAATAGTACATTACTGCAGAGGCCGTGAAGTAAGGAATTGCTGGACGAGTGTGGTGTAGGATAAAGAGTCCTGCAATCCCTGTTCCGGCCGAGGCTTGTATAGTGGTTTTAACAAACAATGTGAGGAAATATTAAAATTAAAATAACTACCACGTAATCAGTAAATAATAGTTTAACTGTTAAACTTTAAAAGGAAGATTTTTTTGCGAAAGCCGTCATTATCCTCGATGTCGACTAAATCAGTGATAAGGATTTCAAATTTAGTAAATATTTTGAATTTTAAGAAAAATTTTTTTTTGTGAATAATCGTCATACTCGATTTAGACTAATTCAGGGATAACGATTTCAAATTTTATATTTATTGACTTCGCAAAAAAAATTTTTTTTTTGCTTAAAGTTCAAAATTGATGTAAAATTTTAAATTCTTATCCCTGAATTAGTCGAAACCGAGTATAATGACGATTTTTCGCATATTATGTACCAGTTGCATAAACTACTATATACCCAAAAGATTCTTTATCTACACCCATATAGTAAATCCTCTTTATAAGTTCAAATACCGTAGATAAGACCCCGCTTTATAATATACTGTGCGGCTGTTGCGTGCGTCCCCTATTAGATCACGAAATATAACACTTTAACGAGATCACGTACAAAATTAAGACACAGCTGCGGGCTGGCGGCGGAGGCGCGGGCCCGCCTGTCGAAGCAAACATGGCGCACGCCGGCGAGAAGTGCCCACACGAAACACATGAAAGAGGATTTAATATATGGATGTAGATAAAGAAGTGTATGCAACTGTACATAATTAGGCATTAAAACACTCGTGTGACCTTATTATGAAACTCGCCTTCGGCTCGTTTCATAAAACACACTCGTGTTTTAATGCCCCTCATTATGTACCAGTTGCATAAACTACTATTTTTATATTATCTGGACCTTTTAAAACGATATTTTTCTTACGACTCATATATACGTCATTGGCGTTGAACCTGCGGTGCCAATATATACGTCTTTGGCGTGGAAAAGGTTAAATTCATTTCCAATACACGACTATTTTGAATATACATTTTATTTTTCGCAAAACGACGTAGGTTGGTGCGGCCTGGAAAAGGGTTAAAGAGTCCATACCAAATTGGTCCACGAGGAAGTCTTAGAATGGGTTTTTTATGGGGATAGCAAATACAAGTAAAATATTGCATTTAGTCATGTTTTTTTATTATAAATGCACAACGATTAAGATTGTGCAGCAGCAGCCGGGGTGGTGGTGGCGGCGGCTTCCTCCCTGATGCGGTCCTTCTTGAGGGTGCCCATGAACGCGGCCTTGTCGGCCGGAGTCTGGAAGCGACCGTGACCGAACTTGGAAGACGTGTCGATGAACTTCAGGTTGATCTTCTCGAGAGCGGCCCTCTTCGTGTGCACGCGCAGGGACTGGATAAACAAAAGAAAATAATTATGTACAATTTAGCCGGTAACAGTTTGTTCATTACAGACAAGAGGCGCCGAAAACAGAGGACATGGTCTTCAAAAGTAACTTGCCACAATGGCATAAACAATCAGAGATTATTAGTGTGAAATGTTGATTCTGAAAATTCATTCATTGATCTGCATGTTTGTATGATTCATATATAATGACAATATCTCTAGAAATATCATAAAATGAATCGTTACAGTGGCTCAACTTGCATTCTTTGTAACATAAAAGTGGAGTATAGTGAGTGTCATCCACGAAGGCGCGCCCCTCCACCGCCTATTCCGTACAATTGCGCATAGATTAGTATGAGATTCGCTGTGGCGGGGCGCGTCGTCGTGGATGACACGCACCATAGTTGCAGTTAATATATGACTACACTCACCTTTCTCAGGGTGATGACACGCTTCTTGGGTCCCATGCAGCAGCCCTTGATCATGACGAAGTCATTGTTGACCTCACCATAGTGGGGGAAGCCACCCATGGGGGTGATGGACTTCTCAGACAGGTCATACTCAGTGCTGGCGTTGTTCTTCACAACCTTGCCATCCTTAGTGTGGATACCTGTGAAAACGTTACATATTACTGATCTTGTACTTAATTCTTTAGGGAATGAACTGTATTGGAAGAATAACATCAGTCCGCCCTAGTATAATCTTCACTTGAGATTCAGGTTCTAACCGTATTTTAGCGTGTAAGTTGGATCATCACTTGTGCAGAATTAAAGTAATTTAAATTAATAAGTTATCTCTTTCACTGTGCATGAGACAATATTTTTTTGTAGCAAAGCACAATAAGGTTTCCTCTAACTGGAAGAGCTCATGTAGTGAAAAATTGACGAAAATATAGGTACCTTGACCAATACGGTAGATCTTCTTGTTCATTTCAGTGCGGTGGTGGTATCCCTTCTGACCAGCACGGGCCACCGTGAAGGACACTCTTGAGGGATGCCACGCTCCAATACAGGCAACTTTGCGCAGACCCTTGTGCGTCTTGCGAGGTAGTTTCTTTGTGTGCCAACGTGAAGTGACACCTGGGAACATTATTATTTACATGACTTACAGAATTACATGTAAAAACATAAAATATTTGAAGTATAGATAGAAGTTGCTTTTGCAGTGTTCAAGACAATAATAATGGAAAAAAATGACAATGAGTAAAGATTAATTCATAATAAGTTAAAAATTAATTTAATATTCAATTCCAGTAAGTCCACTGAAGGCATCTTCATCATCATTCATCTGGCAAAAGAAACTAAAACTTTCAAGGCATACTGCCCCAGTGAACTGAATAGGGATGTTGAATGATGATGATGTTGATCTAAATTTATTATTATTTCATACGAAAGAATACATAAAACTATGCCAAATAGTGAAAATCCTATTCAAATATGTCAAAAAATAACGAAACTACAACCGTTAGAATGTCTTTAGTTCGAGAGAGAAAGCGCTACAGGTCAGTGACGGCACTGACCTCGAGCGCCATAGTAAATGACGATCGTTCAATACAGAGGTGCGTTTTGCGGAACAGGGACAGAAAATGCCCCCTCCTAAAACTTTGAAGACTTATAATTATGTAATTATTTATTCTTTAAAATTATTTTTTTCGCTATTTGATTGAGAATTTGATCATTTGTCGAGAAAATTCGGATTAATTGATTTTCTTATTTGGTGTCAACATCCCTATTGTCTTCGAAATTAGAGCTTAACAAAAAGAAAAAAAAATATGGTTAAGAAATGTCCCACAAGAGGACAGTAGTGGTGTAGGGATTGTAGGGGTTATATACGCCATTTCGAAAGATGTTTGGCCGAAAGTTGGTTCGAAGACATTTTATGTACTATACACAACATCTTTTGAAATGGCGTAGGTAACCCGTGGTATAGTGCTATTGGAAAACAACTCACCTTTGTATCCCTTGCCCTTGGTGACACCAATACAGTCAATCATCTCATCCTGAGCGAACACAGAGTCAATGGGGATGGGCTTCTCCAGATGTTCCCTGGCCCACTTGACCTTGTCCTCAACAGTGCCTCCATTAATCTGGATCTCCATGATGTGCGCTTTCTTCTGGCGCTGCTTCAACAGCTTCATCTGGGTATGGGCAATGAGGCGAACCACGCTGCAGTAACGGATCATCTTCTTAAAGTCCTTCTCAATGGACTTGCGGCCCAGCTCATCTTGCCACCTCTTGCTAGACTTGGTGAAAGCCTTCTTCTTGCATTTATACCTGATTGGAGCACACAGTAAAGCAGCTGCTGCAAGAGAAACCGAGCGGCCTCATCGTTGAGCGGAGACCACTTGGTAACAATATGCACCAAGGCATATTAAGGTTGACTCTCATCCAGCGATAGGAGAGCTGATTTTGGTAGGATTAGTAATGAGAACAAATTAATTATCATACAAATAACTACAACTATGTGCAAATATCTTATTCCTATTGAATGAACCAGGTACTTGAATTCTGATGTTAGGTCAGGTACTACAGTTGAATAAAAATACCTATACCATATATAAAAAATGCATAATATGCCTAAATTGAAGAATATTTTGTCTCTTTTTGATTGGTAAAACTGACAATACATAGAGGATTTAGGTATGTTCTTACCAGTTCTTGTAGAAGCGACGCCGGCAGTCCTCGGACATGTGCTCGGCCCACACGGTGAGCAGCGCGCGGAGGCCGTGCGGGGTCTCGATGTAACCCACGGCACCCACAGCCACCATGGGAGGTGTCTCGATGATGGTCACTGCCTCTACGATCTCCTTTTTGTTGATCTCTGAAAAACACAAGAAAATAACGTGAACACCACCAACACTCGAAAGTGTTATTAGTACTTATTAGGATTGATAAATAAATGGCAAAAACGAAATTTAAAGCAATAAAGAGTGGAAAAATATAACTTACTTGATCCAGGACGGTCAGGTTCACGGACCACGTGGGTCATACCGGCTTTGTAGCCGATAAAAGCGGTAAGATGCACCGGTTTGCTGGGGTCATCCTTAGGGAACGCCTTCACCTTGCCACGATGGCGACGGGACCTCTTCTTGGGGTAGAATCCCATCGACCCATGACGGGGCGCTGAAAACTTTCTGTGCGACTGAAAGAGAATGGTAATTTGTCACTAAAACTTAAGATGCAAACAACAGATTCTTTAATTAGCCACCTTAATGAATAGGTGGGTATTTTAAGCATCAGTCCGCCCTAGTATAATCTTCACACAAGATTCAGGTTCTAACCGTATTTAAAAGCGTAATGTTGGATCATCATATGCTAAGTACGCTAATTTAACACTAGTGAAATGAAATAATTATTAAAAACCATTGTTGTCAGAATACTGGTACCGAAATAAATCTTAAAAGTAATTTAGCGAACGGATTACTTCGATATTTCACGATAAACTTTGCGGACACTCACCATGTCGTAAGACTGTCACAACGAAAATGGCCGATTGTAGTGTAGAGTTTCGATTTTTCTATTTCAGATTGACAGTTTTGACAGATACGCTAAAGCTATTTGTATCGGTATTAAAAACGCTAAATTGATGACACCAATGGAAAATTTAGTGTTGTTATTACTTTTTAAATTTATAATATAAGTGATATGAAAAAATTGTGAATGAAATCATCATCATCATTTTCAGCCTGTAATCACCCACTGCTGAGCATAGGCCTCTCTTCGAGTACGCCACTCGTCCCGGTCTTGAGCCAGTCTTATCCAAGAGTGACCCGCGATCTTGCTAATATCATCGACCCATCTAGCCGGTGGACGGCCGACGCTCCTTTTGCCATGAATTGGTCACCAGTCTGACACTTTTTTGGTCCACCTGCCATCACTCTGCCTAGTAATGTGTCCTGCCCAACTCCACTTGAGTTTGGTAATGACATCTCCGACGTCACGCACTTTCGTGCGGCGTCGGATCTCGTCATTCCTCACTCGATCTTGCTAATATCATGGCACTCTCCATTGCTCTCTCTGTGCTACACGTATTTTGTGCACAGCCTCCATGTCTCGGCACCGTACGTCATGGCGGGCAGGACACATTGGTTAAAGAGGCGAGTCTTCAGGCATTGTGGAACGTCGGTGGATTTAAGGAAGTCGTTCAGTTTATTGAACGCGGCCCACCCGAGCTGGAATCTTCTGGAGATCTCCTTAGCTTGCCTTAAGCAGACCAAGGTCGCCCGATCTCTGGGCTGGGCTTGTCTTCAACCGTCCGCACTCCGCCGCAAAGAGAATATAACCGAGTTTTGATTCGACATTCGACCACATTGGCATCGGTTACACGGTCAATATTATCACGCGTCTCTCTCACTTACATGAAAGTGACAGAAAGGCCAATACTGTATCGCGTGATAATATTGACCGTGTAACTGACGCTATTCGACAAGACATGTTGACAACTGTCACTGTCATGTAATGTAAAAAAACTTTTACTCGAAGGAATTGATAAAATACAATAAAAAATATTTTAATAATATTTTAATATTTCACCGGTGAAATGCTGAGATTTAATGTATATTTATAATGATAGTATGGGTACTGTGTAAGTTGATTTAAAAAACTTGTTTTGTTATATGCTCTGCGTCATATGACACCGAAATACTATTGTATAAACATTAATTAAAGGGTTTGATCAAAAACCTATATCGGTTTGTTTTAGTGCACGATAATCAAATTTATACCGATATTCTACAATGAATAACTCCGCTGCCAAGGTGAGTTATTATCAATTAATTAATTACGATGGTTTTGATCTGAAATATTTGCCATAAAATAAGTACCTAATTACACTTTGTCATAGGTAGGTGAAATATTCACTGAAGCTGGAGCTGCATTTAATAAATTAGCAGAAATGACAATGATGC